>CM076924.1:4848839-7248839 GCA_039566165.1 Maruca vitrata | reverse complement strand
CATCCAACCCTAACACACCCGACCGAATGCACTGTCAGCTTAAGCACTTTACTTCTATAATGTATGAATATTAACACACAAGCTTCGAAATGGAACCATCCAACTGTCTCCTCTTGATAAATGTTATCGGATTTAATAACAAGCGTTCGAATCGAGCAGTATTTATTTACAATGCTCCACGGGAACTCATCTGGTATGTAGGTATTGATACGCGTTGTTTTACGTGCTTGTTTTATTACGAAAAGCTGTTGTGGGCTTCGGGGACTGAAATTAAAACAGGCTATAGGGAAACTTACGGCCAAGCGTGGGCGCAATCCATTAATGAAATTAGTCATCCTTTACCGGCCACTATTCGTTCGCTTGTACAGTGATAGATAATGCAAAATTCTAGTAATTGCAGAGGTGTTCAGGAATTGTACAATGGAAAATAGTTCTTTGCTTGAGCATATCCGAATATTATTACAACAGTAGGTATAGTCAGTTAAATGATACCAATAAATGATGTTAGTCAAAAGGTCAGGTCTGACAGCTATCGTTGTTTTTATTTAATTCTCATAGTACCACTTGGTTGTCCATCTGTCGTTATGTATTCAAAAACAACCCGTTTTCTCGGAAACACGTGGAGTAGTGGAAATTAATATCTAATACAAGTGTCGGTAAACTCTTGTATATGTCAAAAGTAACAAGTTATTTCATACACTTAGCAAGGGAAGTTGCCCGGTCTTTATTATTACATTGTTACTTTACATGACATGCCATGAACGTCGCATTTGGAATGATGTTTTAGATAGATATCATTAATATTCGATCAATAAACCAATCCTAGTTCCAAACTAAGCACCTATCTGCTCAACTTTTCATTATGTACTTGGCTCGAACTGTCACACAACTGCTCTCATAAATCATAATAGAAGAGTTAATCGTTTTTATAGTTATGACAACGTTCAACTAACTTTGATTGATATCGTTAGTCGAGTAAGTACTCGAAGGAAAAAAAATACCAATACGACGTGTTTTGGGTCAAATGGGTGCAAATATCGTTATAACGCTTATAGTTTACGTGTTCTTATTATAGGCCCCACCTGATCCACGCAATTTTAAAGGTTATAAACAATGCGCTATTACAGTACTGACCTTTCTGTTTTTAACATGACCCTTCCTTGCGTTCGTCAATGATGGTAAAAATATCCCCAAGCGGCTATAAGGAGGACTAAATAATTTAAAACGACGCTCACCGATCGATGGCGAATCGGACACTCGGACATCGTAAACCTATTAATATGCTATTCTTTAAATATTCGTTATTTATTGACAAAGATTTTACACAACGCGATCAAAATATATGTCCGATTTTGTTGGTACCTAAGTGTAGATGAGGTTGCCGATTATAGCGTGCTTCACACACACATTTTTTTCAAAATCTTACTGCTCTGTTTTAGCTAACTGAAAATAACATAATAGATGTCTAATACGAAATACAACAAATCTGATTATTATAGATACTGGAGAAAATTTTAATGTCTAGCTTTGACGGCAACAACTTGTATTATTATTATTATTAGATTGTTTACAATCGGAGAAATAATTTTGATACTTTGTTCAAGTTTCACAGGTTCTACCAAAACAAATTGTAGACGTAAACAAATAAATTTTCTTTGTGTTCACTTCTGGGAAAATCTTTTTATATCAACCTACTTTGACCTGCTTACTTTAAATAAACACGTACCTAATAGACTACAAACGTCAATAGTTCAACTATAGATAACTTGTTTATTGTCCAATGAAAGTAATGTAAGAAAACGTGTGGTGTTATAATTCAATTTTTTACGTTTGATGTATTACTTATTATTATATAATATCCACGTTACTTTTTATTTTCATTGTTTGCACCATTGCATACTCTTTCCCCGTTTCGAACAAAGCGAATAAGTTATGAGTAGTTTTCCGATATGATGACGTCATATCACTGGATGATAGGATTCTGATGCCGCTATATCATATTGGCAACATTTTATTTAAAACTTTGTAGCGTCTTTGATTTATGTGTCAGGTTTTTTGTCGGGTGTTGGATTTTAATAAATAATGCTAAGGGTCATGGACGCATGAGCTATTTACAGAATAGTTCGATGAAGAGTTACGTTCACGTTCAAAACAAATAATTAAATTCATAATAAAGTTCTTTAAGTTCTAAAAAAAATAAAAAGCTTACGGAAAAGTCATCTATCGTCGATCCACAATAAATTTGTTTGAACGAAACGTATTTTGTACGTTATTACGAGTATGTAACATTTTTCACATAAGCATTCGAGCTTTTCAAGCTTCGTGCAAATAAACACAATTTTAATTCAAATTTACATTACATCATTATCGGTACAAAACACTATGATAATTAGGACCCGAATTATGGCTCCCTTGTTTTATGCTAAACAAGTAGGTCATCACGGCATCCTTAACACACAAATGCAAAACAAACAACTGTCAGTAGTCCATTGGTAAACTAATCATAAAATAGTGTGAACGTAGATAAAATATTCAATTATAATAAAACGCTGACAAACAAATGATGTAGGTACATTAACCTCACTGCTGACTGTTCTCTCGTGTGTGCCTCGAAATCTTGTTTTAAGGTTGTGTGATTAGGAATCATATTACTCTGTTGCTGCGGCGTTGCGACCACAAATGTTGGGTTTGTTTGAAGTGTTCCTTTGAGGCGGTGTAAAATGACACGACCAAGAGAAGCCGGAAACATTTTACTTTAAACTGCCGTTTAATGCTTTGCGTTATTTTCGTACCGTTCGTCTGTATATAATTATGACAGATCGGTATGAGGATTTTTATTTTATTTATTTATTGCACACATAAAATAACATTGACCCTGGGAAGACGCAGCAAATAAGTAATAAGTAAAGTAAAGACTTAAATATAAGTTAAATGTAAGTAGATATAATACTAAGAATTCTAGATCTACATTGCTCAAATTGTTAACTAAATTAATATATGCATTTGTTTATTGTATTCCACTACATGCCATTACTTGTAATTTTTTTCATCAAAATATTATTTAACTTCGTAGTAGGCATTTAATAAAAGAAGAGTTTTTAATTTTATTATTCCAATTGCTGAATATATCTAATCCATAAACAAATAATATTAGATATCCTTCCTTTAAATAGAACAAGCAAAACACTAGAATATTGTTAGCGTTCAAGTTAAGATTTCAAATCTCTCCAGCGTTAAGTGCCCGATGATATAGTAAAGCAGAACTGTTTCCATTCGAGTGTGTTATTCCCTTGCTTTAAAGTGAAAATCGTAACCTAAATAAACATGTGCAATGTGTATCGTGTCAGATTGCGTCCGCTTTGTTTCCCGCGGTTTCCTCCTAGTGAGACGGCGGCAGTTTATTACAGTGTACTCCGTTCGCGCCATTGAGCTACATTGAGCGGTTCCCATATCGGCTTCCATTGAAGCAATAAAGTACCCGTACTATGATTAATGGGCTTGCAACCTCCGCCCGACGCCCACCCACTCCGAATCGAAGTCTTGATCGTGACTCACTGTACAGATAGTGATTCATGTTCACTTAATATCAACATAAAATAAGTCGGGGAAACTCTGAGATTTTTATTACAGGTAAAGTCGGCTATTCAAATCGGAAAATTTTCTTGAGGGGTATTTGTTACGGTCTTTTCAAGATTTCTAGGTATGCTGCACTTGTTTATGTAATGTATATGCTTAACTAGGTATATCGATTCTATTGACATACTAAATACACATGTAGGAAATGTAAATTAAAATCTCTTATAATCTAAAAGATCTATACTATAATAAAAACGTAGAGGTAAAATTCTTGTACTTTTTTGAAAAACGCAAAAAAACAAGTCAGGGATATGTTTTGAGAGTAGTAGAACACATCCCCATACTTTAAAAAAATTGTGTCTCTGTCTGTTTGTTTGTTTGTTTCGACTGACCTCCTAAACGGCTGAACCAATTTAAATGAAAGTTTACACGAAGGTATTTTAAATTCCGGAAAAATGCATAGGATACTTGAAATCACTGACAGTTAAGTGGTTCCCGTGGGATATTCAATGTAAATAAATTATGAAAATAAATGACTGATCTCTGAAACTATTACACCGATTTAAATGAAATTTTGCATGGTGGTACCATACATCCCCGGTCAAGATCTTAAATACTTTTAGTCACAGAAATTCCTGTAGGATAGTTAAAAATCTAACTTTATTAGATCACGTACAAAAATGGTAAAAGTATATCGACCAAAATGAACCTTCTGACTAGGACTATACGGACTACTTTATTGAGCAAAACGTCATAGTAGGGGAGGTAAATGGCTAGATTTGCAGTTACTCGAACGACATGGAATCGGAATAGAAAGATTACGAAAAGTATATTACACTTTCTTTATAAGTGGGAGGACAGCGATTAATACAGGAGGGCTACTTGGTAACAAGCTGTTGAAAGAAAAAAAGTTATTTGACCGTGTCAGTAATTCAAAGTACATGTTAAATAATCCCTAAAAAGTGTCATTGTAACGATTTGGACCACAAAGTTATAATTAATCTTTGTGCCTGTTGAAAAACACATAATCTTGAGATACTTTAGCGCGTTAAATTTTTATGCAGGAGGTTCAAGTTGATATCGAAGTCTTGCTGTATAATCTGTATTTTTTTTCTTCACCTGTATCAACTCACTGCTGGGGGTAAGGTAAGGTATCCTTCAAACTCATCTACTGCTCTCTGCTAAAACTCCAATGCTAGGACTTGCCAGTTCTTTGATAATTGGACCAGATCGTCATACCACTTTTTCTTGGGTCTTTTTCGGCGAAAATTGTCTTCAACCACGTGATGTGTAACAATTCTGGTCCATCTATTGTTCTTTATCCTCGCACATTTCACATCACATTCCCCGCCCATTCTACATTAATTTTGACTAACAACAATACCAGTACGGGAGTGTATGGTGGTATATTTAATTTTTTCTTTTAACCTAATACCTATGATAATTCGCTTCATAGCTTTGAGTTTGGACTTCTGATCGGTGGGGGACCAAGATAGTACCCCATGTGTTAGGATAGGCAGTATGAAAACGTCAATGAGTTTGCGGTTCAGTGATATAAGAAGATCACCCTTCATATACCCATTCATGGACCAGAAGCTTTTCCAGGCGTTGTCTGCTTTACGGATTATTTCTTTGTCCTGCCTGTTTTCGAAGGAGACTGCCTAGCCCAAGTATATACTCCTCTACATATTGTTTTACCGCCCTGTTGACTGCAATCCACCAAATCAGTGGTGCTGTTGGTCGTGACCTTGGTTTTGGATGTATTCATCTTCAGTCTAACGTCAACGCTTTCTGCGCTCAGTTCTTCGAGCATCAACTCAAGTTCCGTCGATGTATATGTATTTCGACTAGGAAAATGTCATCTGCAAAGCGAAATTTTATCAGTCGCCTATCCTCTACACCAATTCCTTTTGTTGCCTAAGAATTATCATAGTGACCTGAAGACTTCTTGGAGCGTGGTACTGAAAGCTTTGGTGATAGGGAGTCACCCTGTTTAACTCTTTTTTGTATTTTGATTGTCATGCCTTCAGTGTGCAGTTTGATATCGGCTGTGCTTTGTTGTTAAATGATTTGGAGAAGTTTTATATATGTGGGTTCAACGTTTTGCTGAAGAATAGAAAGCTAAATGGGTTGATGTGGATGATACCGTCGAAGACCTTTGAATAATCCACAAAGGTCAGGTTCAAAGGTTTATTTAATTTGCTACATTTCTCTATTAGCTGGTTTTTGGTATGGAGGTGTTCAGTTGTCCAATATTTGCTTGCTGGCTTATATTGGTGGTTTGTTTTGTTCCAATTGATAGACTGTTCGATATTATCTGAATGTTTATATAAAGGGATATCGCTATTCTAAGCAAATAAAGGGAAATTTATAAACATTCACGTAAATGGGACATTATAAAATTAAAGAAAGTTATCGTACATAAAGATCGTTATAAATAAAATCACATAGATCATAAGAAAACTGGTCAAGTGCTCATTGGATATTTGTTGTGTCAAAGGTTTTAGTAATTATTGTTAGGGGCGCGATTCTACGGTCATCGCCCCATGGAAGCCGTCAGAGATTAATAGTTCTTCATAATTCTGCCCAATTATTTTAACAGTGTCTTTGTAATTAGCATTAGCAAATATCCTATTTAAGATCACGCGCCCCTTCCCTCCCGTATGAAGTGTACATACACGGCAGAGGTACATGAAAAGGTGCAAGTAGTCTCCCATATAAACATTTTAAAAGACAGAGTCTGAGTCTGATCAAGACTTCAAACTCCCGTTGGGCTCCCAACTATTACGTTCTTAGCTGGCAAGTCATGTCAAGTGCTGTCAGATTTGATATGACATGAGTGTTTAGTTCTTGGTTAGTTAAAGAGATGTCACTATGCTCTAATATTTCGCAATATTGCTTCAAATACTAAAAAGTGATTTATAAGTTTTTTCAATTAAACTTGCGCTTTCCGTTAATATCTCATTGTTTCAATACCAATACAATACAATCTACGAGAAATATACAAAACAATGCGCAAAAGTGGCACATAACAAAGTAGCAAAGCAAATACTGATTAATTCGTCACATGGCGACACACATCCTTTTTAGATATTTTGAGACAGTGGATCGGTGGTTTGTATTTATTACCTTATGAAGTTATCCTGATATCAAACATACATTTTGTGTACTAACTTCAGTACAGTATGCTGTTTGCAACCATTGAAACCTGTTCCTGTCGAATAAATTAATTTTTATCGTGGTTTTAGTACTAAAATGTTAAAAATAATTTTGTGAGTCCTAGCTACTATTCTCCTCTCAGGCTAGATCATTGCTTAAAGAAAAAACATATTGTGCGAGTGAATTATCTTTTAGTTGGCCGATTTGTAATGAAAAATGTGATATGTAAACAACATATCACATTTTTCATTACAAATCGGCTATCACCTATTAATCTGTAAACAATTTCAGGTTCTTTAATGGATATTAATCCAATCAATTACTAAGTTTATTTTATTTTGTAATAGTTTTTATAATCTATGTAGCTTTTATTTATTTTTCCTGTAATTTCTTACAAAAATGCTTCCTGAAATTAAAAATGCAAGCAAAAGTTACTATACTACGCAGACGAAGTTGCGGGCACAGCTAGTCTTAAATAGAACTGAAAACTGTATGGGAATGCAATGCTACCATTGCAATGGAATTTATACTATACTATTAATTAAACTGTTTCTTGTCAGAGATGCTCCTGACATGTGTATGTATGTGTACCGCTATCATACAGGAGTACAAAGATCTAAGTTACGCCGGCCCTATCTGAGAGAGCCTCTTTTTGCCTCGTCATGATATAAAATTGAGATATTATTTTTGGGCACTTGACTTAACTTAACACGTAACGCTCAAATAACATTTTTTATTTATGTTTCAGAAATTTATAGACTTCCGGGAAAATAACAAGATACATTTCCACGTAGTTATTAGGACTACACGGAAATATATCTTGTCATGCACCCAATCTTACCAAATTATCGTAAAACATAACGTACTCGATATTTATAAATTCTTTTAATCATCCTTATCAAATCGGTCTACATTGTTGTATGACGTATATCACAGATTAGGAAAATCTTGAAGTTTAATCTTAAGTAAGTTTTTAATAGGTATCCATATATTTACCTATCATTTCAGCCCTTTTTGGTCTTCTTCTTTCTTCTCCTTCTTCTATCATTTCAGCCCTTTTTGGTAGATCTTTCGTTTTATATTGGTGTGACAAATTACACGTTGTAATTTGACTTCGCGATTCCATTTATTACAACACTGAAAAATATTTACTTACACATAATAAAGTAAACACAAAATATTGGATATCGTAAAACTAGATTCAATAGAAAATCCCTAGAGAAAAGAATTCACCGAAATTTAAAATTATATTGGGACAACAATGAGGTTTGTCTACATTGTTGGTGTTTCGTTGGAAGAAAAATAATTTATAGCCCTGAAAAAGGGAATAATATCTACAGTGTAACAAAATAAAATACTCGGTATAAGTAAGCACTTATTACAATTAGGTGGTTTCTACTTGAATGCTATATTCGTTAAATTTAATGCTATTTTTTGTACATATTGCATTGAGTGTGCCATATGATAGGTATTTGAACTAATTTCCTACTCATCATTATCATCAATCGATCATGCGTAACCAATGTAAATAAAATAGGAGGTTATAATTTCACCATGTTTACCATTGTGTACCCGTGTTTTGGTTTACATCATTGATATTAACTTAACCGAACTCGCACATCAAATGCTATGCACAGTTTTCGGTTGGACTAAGAGTTCATAAATGTTAATTCGGCTTTATAAAAGGAAAACATTTTCCACATACGGCATTGTTAGTCGCCAATGTGGGGTTATGCGGTTGTTTGTTTTGTTTAGCCGCGGTGCGAACCTGCCGCGGGCGATTCAACCCCAATCACTTTATGTGGTAAAAATAAATCGGAAAACGTGGACAATTTCGTTCGCCTTTTTTGTCATTTTATAATCCCGTTAAATAACAATCGACCTACATTTCCGTACGAATGCATATAGCTACCCTATATTGTGGTGTCTGTCTATTTTATGGGTACATCTACCTGATTATTGCATTAAGTTAATGAATATATGTACGTGTATTTAAATAAAAAATAAAATAAATAAAATGTATTTATTTCTGTAAATCATTTACAATAAAAATGCCGGGGCTTCCCAGAAAGTAATCAGAAGATACTTGTGGAGGGAAAGCCTCGCTCTTGCGTAGTAGACTTAACAAATTGGATTTACAACATATAAATTTCATTTCAATTTAGATTATTACAGATATACATTACTACTTCATTTATTAAAATATTTTTAAAGTAACTTGATAAGGGAATAAAATTAAATAAAAGTTTAAAAGTTTTGGGGTTACAGTATTTGTATTTCGTAAAAGAAAAATATTTATAAATTTTTAAATAAAAATAAATCAGGATGATAATACAAATAGGCTAAGCACTAAATATTAAACCAATGATTTACATGTTTCAATGATGGATTCATATAATGAAAATGTAATACACCGTGAAGTTTTAGTGGATATTTTTTCGCAGTTAAATGGTTGTACCTTACTAGTAGGGCGTAGAGCTTCTTTATTTAGCTTTAATTACGGCACATCTCATAAAAAAATATCGTTTCTCACGGTTTATATGTCATAGATTTTTGAATAATAAACATCTTTTTTTATTATTTCATGATATTTATATTCCAAAAATCAAAAAGAAAGTAAAAGATTTAATATTCGAACAAGTCTATTGTGCGGTGGTGGCTCAATCAATCACACTTAATCGGCACCCCGCTAGGGCAAGTTTCTGTTATACGTATAGGTATGATATAAAAAAGCGTTGACTGTACACAATAGAGGCTGTTTTGTTATAAGCACATAACGTTTTTTTTGGCAAGTTTGGTACTTATCTATTTAAAAGTGCGAATGGTTTACAGTAGGGCTACCATGAGTTTAAAACTTACGCACTCGATATCGCCTACGTAAATATGTCTATGAAAAACTTGTACAGCGCCGCTAGTGGTTACGCGAAGAACTAAAATCGGCCGTAGGAAAAAAACAACTCGATAGGTTTCTAACGTAAGTAAGTTTTCGATAGCCAACTCATGGTAGGCTCTCAGTACTGTACATGACGGTATTTGCTACCGGTAACCCAACCCAACCCAATTTTTGGAGAAAATGAAATTTCACGATGTATCCATTTTACAGGCAGAGTAAAAAAAATATAGTAATTTTGGCTATTGATCAAAATGTCAACCCGTATATTTTGAACATCGTAGCCCGTTCTGTAAGTCGAAAGAATTTTATTTAAACTTACATAGGTACGTTAAATCACGCCTTTTTCCCAGAAGGGTACGCAGAAATCACTTCCTGCCATGAGCTACGGTCCTGGCACACCGGTCATGCATGCTCGTCGCTTTTGCCTCGAAAATAACATGCAAATGATCGATACAATAAATGTTTCATTAACATATCCATAACGGTTGAAGCAGAGAACTGTGTAATTAACCCTTAACAATATTCAATTTCTCGATCCACTGAACAATCAAAATATCAGCTTTCATGGCAAATATAGATATTCTAGAATACATCATTGGCCCACGCAAAAACAAACTGGTTTCTTTCTCATTCTTCGTAAACACTTATTCATTCGGGTGTAGCTTTGAATATATTTCATTGCCGCCTGGGGGTTACATTCTCTCCATTATCCAGTGTTATGGTAATGATCTAAATAGTTTTATGTATGTATGTATTGCCACTATACCGCACTATACTGGAAAATGGATTGTACCTAGCCAAGAAGGTTGCTAGTTTAGGTAATATACATATTATATAGAGTTAGCCAGTCAAGGCTCGGTAGTGCCTTGCGTATCTTGCGTCAGGTGCTCTTTGAGGATTCGATCTCAACCCGTTGCAGACATTTGTGTGACAAAAATCGGTATTAGTTCCTTATATGGACGTGTCATTTATTATTTTGTTTATTATTTTTATTAATCCGTGTCATTCCACTCTTGGGAATAGGTTTCCTCCAAATCTGCCCACTGCTCTCTATCTAATGATATGCCAGTTCTTTAATAGCTGTAACAAATCGTCACAACCTCTATTTTTGGTCCTTTCTCTTCGGAAAAAGCCGTATTTAAGTACCCATTGTCATTTATATATTTAAGTTTACTTATTTAGCATGGTTGAATCTGATTTTCATGATGCAAATTAGTTACGATACGATATTCGAACTTTCTATGTATTTTTTTCTTATGTTTCTTTATTTCTATACAAACTAAGTATCCACACACATACTCTTGCTGATGTAAGGCAATTCGTACAAAAAATCCATGGCTTGGACAGCCTTGAACCACCTGTAGCTGAAAGCAAATTGGTTAAGATGGAAAACTGTGATAATAGTGCCAAGTAGTTGCCTTAATAATAACACACGCATAATATACATAACTTATAAAACCTCAAGCTTAATAATAAAGGCTTGAGTCGACATGTTCACTGTTGATAAGATCACACACAACGTATGGCCTTTTAAAGGTTTTTGGAATGTTTGAGATTTAAAAATAATATGAACTAGAGATACTATTCTAGAACACACATCAATAAAGTTTTTCTATAATTTCAACAGAACTATATTAAAGGTCTTTCAGAAACTCTGCAGCACAAATATGTCAAAAAAAACATTTACATATACCCTTCTTTGAGGAAATGAACCAAAGAAAATTATTCCATTTCCATTGTACTAGTTTCTTAGTTATGTTACCGAAATTCGTCACATCACATGCTTTTGACATTCTCAGTATTATTTTATCTGTATATAACATGTTCTCCTGCTTGGTGACCTGGAACAGACGCCTACGTTCGCCATCGATATGCGCATTACTGAGAAAGATATGAGAATAAAAACATAGGCATTCTGTTCTATTTACACAACTCTTAAATATACTTACAGCCGAGGAAATAATGTTAAGAATACATATTGTATTCGCCATATTATTATGCGATATTGTTTCAGTAGTTAATTCAATACACATCAGGGTTTTAACAATTGACCCGACTCCTAAAAGAGCTTTTAATAAAACTCATCACGGTTTTTGCAATACACATAAAAACGCCGTGTGGGATTTAAGATCAGACGAACTAAAACTAGGTTATACTAATGAATATATATTTGCCTAAAATATGAAATAAACAGTGAAGGATAGACTGACAACCTCCAAATATTTCTTATGAAAAGCAATTAAGCTCTAGCGTAGCACAAACGAGAGTTTCATAAATATACGAATTAAATTTCAAAATGAAAATAGCCGTTCTGAGTATGCTATGTATCATTTTATCTCATAAAATACCTCGAGTAACAACTGTTTTATTAGCCTTTTGTATAGCACGGTTGGGAATATGTGCGAAACAATGTGAAATTAAAGGATTTAATGCTTTCAAGGAACGCATCACGTGTTTAGAGGTGTTAAGGGAGAATATAGGTACACTTGCTCAGTTCAGTATGTTTCCCGACTCCTTATGAGATGTTCTAATCCGGATTGCCTGCCTTCTCGCGTCAGACGACTTAAAAACTTAAGCGAACGCTGAAGTACGTACGCGGTGCGAATTCCTTTGTTGCTTTTATTAGTTGATACGGTTCTGAATCAAGGTGTAGGTGAGGATAGAATTTTTTAAACGCACTATTTCACGGAGTATGGGAAAAGAGCGCATTAAATATCTTTTAATACGCCCGTCTCGAAAATCACACACTCGTCATCTTTGATTTCTGAAGATTTCTGAATGTGTTAATATGCATACAAAAAGACAATTTTCAAATCATAAAGTTCGAATGAAATTTCTAGATACTTTATCACATTATTATTCTTCCTCATTCCTCTCTGTTAATAAGATTTGATTTCTCATAGTTTAAAAACAAGAGCTAGTTCTGCGTCGATTTATATTATAACTATCACAAGCTTAATATAAGATACGAGTAGTTTTATCTGTATTCTCTGTCTTCGGCGTAACAATTCCAAAGTAACCTTTAGGAAGAACCGAATGTATTAGCTAAAGTCTTGAGCCCACAAGCCGTTTCTAAGAAAGGCAGTACGTACGCGACGCGTTGTAAATATTTATCGGAAGAAACCCCACCTCAACCGGCGACCAGAAAAACAACCCTGTGCATCCAAACTTGGGTTAATTCAGGCGAACTTGCGAACTCGACAGAGTCTAGTTAATTTGTTTAGTGCCATTTGTATTTCCTTTAGCCACAACGCGGGTTTACGTGACAAAGTTACAGAAGAATTAACGTTGTAAACAGGTTCTCTTTGCTTTTAAACTTTAAAAGGCTCCAATTTTATTTATGAATGTATAAAGTGTGCTTTGTCACCATTTGCCAACTTAAGTACGAAACAACTAGTTCCTCTTTATATTAATTATTCATATGATGTAACATAAAGTTTTTCCTAACTTTTAATAAGAATACAGAAATTAGAGAATACAGAAACAATATTTTTAGGTTTCCAGAAAGTATTTTTTTGTATAGGTGTTTCCAATATCGTCATAGATAGGAATATTTAGCATAATACCACAATATGAATATGGGCAAATATTTTGAGAAGTGCATAATGTACTATCTACCTATACATAGGTACAATAAAAATGTAAAAGATAGCCGTCTGTATATGGATGATATATGTATGATAAAAATATTATAGGAGATCTTTATCAACGCAGTAATAAAAGTCAACTTGATCAACCAAAATAATGATATTTGTAATGTTGACTGTTTGTCTGTGCGTTTGTGCACGCTAATCTACGTAACGGCTTATGGGATATAGATGTATAGTAGGACATGATACCTAAGGTCTACTTAAAATGAAGTGCTTTTTTCATGACAATCGGTTCATAAATAAAAAAGTAATGCTCGTTTAAAGAATCACGTCAAAGTTTGGAGTTTGTAGGACATATTCAAAAACTTTAGGCAACACCTAAAATCTCATTTCTACGCGGACGAAGTCACAGGCAAAACTAGTTATTAATATATTAAGATGAATACTCGTACAGAATAAAACTAGAAACGAGTAAAATACTTTCATTGGCTTCACTGAAATAAAACTACTTAACGAAACTCGAGAATTGCAGCGAAAACAAATTCCAACTTCTTAAGTCCAACAAGCGGGAAGATAAAATAAGGATATAAACTTACAGGTAGTTCTATGAAATGCTTTAAAGGATTTAAAAATCTATCTTAAAACGTATTTTGTGGTATCTGTGCAAAAATTGCAAAACGGGGTAGTATATTTTTTGAGCAAAAATGAAAGTAGGTAGTTCAAGTCAAAGGTCATTGGTTGAACATCTTATTAAACATGTGATATCTGTAGCAATCCAAATAATAATAGCATTTTTTTCTGTCAGCAAAATATTTCAATACAACATTAACATAATAATATTAATGCATAAATATATTTCAGTTCAAAATAGCTCTTATTATTTGTGACACGGTATAAATCACGCCAAATGATAAAATCGTGCCTAAAGCTATTAAAGAGACGATAAATGGAACACAAGTATTCAAATCAAGATATCCAACTAATCAGTATTACCTAATGGAGTCGTTAAATATTAGGAAGTTGGGTATATCAAGTGTCGGCCTTTCAAAACTCATTAGCGTTGTCATTCTCACCTAATTCAGGATGATAGAGAAATTGTATTATAGTAGATACCTACTTTATTAGTCACGCAGACAGACTAGTGTGTCAAAAACGTATCCGAGTTGGGAACCTATGCTCTGTCTCTAGTTAAGACCCTGATAGACAGTGGAGAAGCATAGATTTTCCGAATCTTAACCGGAATTATGTGCATAAGATGACTGGAGAGACGGGGCTATTCCAATGCAAAGAATGGCTCCAGATTCCTGTGGGAAATCAATTATATAAATTGAAATGAAATGAGAAGAAGACTAAGATGTCTGATATGTTTCAGCCATTTTAAGTAGGTAGGAACAGATGTGGACTTGTGACTCTAAGTATATAATTACTGAATATATTTTAAGGAGGATTTACCATCAACATTTTGTCTTTTTGATAAATGTCTTTTTCAGTAGGTAATAGATACATAGTACCTACGTCCTGCATACATAATTTTACTAATACTATTTCAAATATTTCGTATTAAGCTACAACGCTGAAAAGCGAAAGCTTACTAATTTTGCTAAATGTACTGACTAAAATTCAATAGATACGTAGCGAATAATATAAGTATTACGTATATTGGCCAGATTAAACGGAAAGTTTTAACAAAGAACTCCTAATAATACTATTTTTGATTCTATATCTAACATAAACTATCCGAAAACGGCATTTACCTAAAAGCTTCGATTCACATTTAAAAAGCGATAACATCCAAAATACAATATCGCCTATACGGGCTCTTTATCAAAATGTTTACCTCCGTCAACAGTACGTTTAAAAACCATTGCTGTTGACTAAAACTATTCCACTTACCAATTCGCAGGCATCAATCAAACAAGTTTATTTTCGACGAAAGCTCACGAGACAGACATTAAAGTATTAAACTAGTGCGCAGTAAGTTCATCGATCGATGTCAGACACAAAAATAGATATCTATTGTTTATAAGCAGACTCAGTATACATGTGTAGTGCCCTATTGCCGTAGCTTCGCCGTGTGCCGGCAGGGTCGTCAACCGACAGATATCGCTGTGCCCCCGCTCGAACCATGACACTATCTAACTAAACGAATACTTGAACACAAATTCGGTTATTACTATTTTCTATTTTAAATTAGGCACACAAAATACGTTATTATTTATGTTGTACCACTTTGCAGCTGTTATTCATAAGTTTTTGAGCGATCATATTAAAAGTGATTGCTTTTTGAATATCAATACTAAATTAACAGATTACGTCGATCAATCAATATTGTTTTACTAACTCTTGATTAAATAATTACAATTTGCGCTAAATGGTTTATTGCATTCAACTGAAAAAGTTTCAGCAAATTCATATTTGTATTACGTAAATCTTTTATTAAGGAGATAAGTATACATATTACATACCAACGATACATTTTATTGTTTTGTACATACTTATGATGAAAATGTTTCGAATTCCTATATTCCAAAGCACGTTTAACAAATATCTTTATTCACATTGAAAACCTCCATTCTTCAGCGGTAATTACGTGACAACACCGAGAATCATGCGAGCAAACAACTTACCGCGGAAGCACATTAAAAGTGTATTGTAAATATGAACTGGATTTAGCGGTACGTGTAGCGAGTGTCAAACATTTAAAAAGTAGCGTGGGCATGTCCCCTAAGCGGGTTGTAGCCTCCGCCCTGAATACGTGATTCTGAATACAGCTCGAGTCTACACAAGCGCGAGGTCGCCTCCGAGCGCGACATTTCTTTCTCGAGACACGGAGACGTTGGCGCTATGTCACATTGTTCATATTTATTGCTTACTTTACGAAACTGTGATAGTTCCTCCGCGGGCAACTTTCCTTTTTCTTGATTAAAATTCTCTCTTTGCTTTTATTTCGTCGGTTTTATTCGTCCGCATCTTCATTTCAGTATTATAAATAGGTGTGGAATAAAGCACTCATTTCGCTATTGTAATCAATCTTCTGATAAAACGATCTCTAAATACAAGCCATTACCTTTTAACGTAGGTTTAAACTTGGTACCTGAAATAAGCACCGATCTACTCTTCCCCGTCTCAGATTCCAGAAATAAGGCTGATCTAGTTTTAATTAACAAGGATACGTGGGCGCTCAGGGTCTAGATTGTAAAATAGTTCTTGTATTTTTTTAATGATGGCAATTATAATAGGGATAAGTAATATTTTTTAAAGAAACTGTTGTTATAGTAAATGGAACAATATAGGTAACTCTCCCGTATTCAATTAGGCTAGGATGTTAGGTATGTACATTGTACATATTGTTATATTAGTTAGATGAGTTCGTAATGCCCAAGCGATCGGTCAAGCTTAACTACATGCACGTAGCAAATTGAACAAGACATTCTATTAATTTCACAGCGACGTCTCCGATAGGGTTGGCCCGAACAATCCCACACGTGGCCTGCTTACCAATGCACAAGACGTCGCGGCCTCAAAGTGAATAGATAGGGTGGAGTTAGTGTAGAGCCACACACACATGCTTGCGTGCTTGCGGGACGCGGAAAGTCTAGACTTTTAGCCAGAAATAGAAATTCAGTCATAGTACGATTACCACGTTCACCTTTTGTCAATGAGGAAACCCACTACTGAGGAGGGGTACCTATCTAAAGAAAAGTAATCTCATTTTCTCACGACGTGACAATTTTAAGAAATCTAAGGAAAAACTAAAGTTTTACCAAAATGTAGATGGATACAATTACATTTTTCTAAAATAACCCAGTATAAAAAAATACTAGTTCATTCATGAAACGAATGCATTTGTGTGGATGCACACAAATGCATTCGTTTCATTTTTTCAACTTTCAAAATATACAAAACAATATTCAACTACATTTAACTTTGAGAAACTATCCTGTCGTAATTGAATCGCTACTGTTAGGTGGTAGCTGTCATGTAGAAAATCTTTATCAGTCAAGTGGAAATGTCCGCGTATGTTAAGGCATATAGTGACCACCAGATTTTGAACTTTATACCTACAATTGTACCGGCAAAAAACAACCAAAAAGCTTCTATACGGTGTGCCTCATTAAGGTTCAAATGCAAATAGCGCATAATATCTCCGACCTGAAACACGGGACACCCCCCACAAACGGGACACCCCCCACAAGTGGGACACCCGGCAACACTGTGGATGGCGGTGCGCGCAATCGGGCAGCCCTCACTTTCCCTGGCGACTAAAAATAGACGCTCGCGCTGGAGTGGCTGTCACAGTACAGCCGAGGAGAGGAAGTTACCTCCGAGAAAGTTGTTTAACGACTTCGGGCAGGGACGGACCTATTGCGGCTAGGGGACCTAAGGATAACGGCCCCTATGACTGTTACGGTAACTACTATTCTGTTTTTAAAACAAATGAAACTTCACAAACAACAACAGGTTGTATCTTTAATTTTAATATATCTTTTAATGTGCATCTACTCAATAATGAGAGATAATTGACTATAAAATAATAGCAAATTTGATGCACTTGACTAAATAGCTCTCCCAATTCCATCGATATTTTTATGCGTAATCGCAAGACGTACAGGTAGTTTCTAAACCCTACCTGTTATTAGATCCCGGATTCGTACCTACCTAATTACGTGTAGCTTACTGCGACGCTAATCATCCATAGGTCAACTAAAAAAAGATACTTAATAGTTCAGACGCAATAATGATAAAAAGGGCAGGATCCCTTTGTTGCAAGCGAAAGAGAGCCCTGGCCCTTCGAAGTTTCGGGATTTAGTCGTGTTATAGGAAGTTCGTACTCAGATAATTGGACTTTGATAATTACTTGTAAGTTAGGTACTAGCGTAGTGGACTAGTTATAACTTGTTATTAATAAACAGTAACTGCTAGAGTAGGGACTTGCCTACATTTATGTCTAGTGGATTTTAGGACTCTATTTTAATTATAAAATGAGAGCTGTAAACAGTAAAGCTTTTTGAGATTCTTGGTGTCTCTTAGGGATTAAAATGAATTCTTAAATTACTATTACATACTTACGTATCTATCAAGTCTCCTTTTTTGTATTTTGACTTGAAATATAATATGAATTAACCTTAGGCTTTATCTTATTAGCGGTTTATAAAATAAAATATATATAATTATTATCGTCGTTGTCTTACTTTGGTATTGCATAAGCAGATTCCCGAAAGCAATTCGTCTTCCGATCTGTTTTCCGTCTTATTGGGCTCTCTCATTTGCCATACAAATTACGTTTCCTTTTTAAGTCCAAATGTCGGCTAATTCAATTTCATTCCGTGAAGAACACATTAATCATCGTTAGCGGACGGTAGCAAACCCGTGCCCTGGAATAATCATTCGTCGACATTTCATACACGCTTAGTTAGCGAAGAAAAACACGCGTTATTCTGTAAATCCGGTGGCGAATAACATCAGTAGGTAATAGGGGAGTTCCTTATTATATAAAGCCATGTATTTTTATGTTATCACGATAATAATGTAGCCTTTGTTTACTAGGTACCTAATTAAAATCAACACATCATGTTTTCATCTTGACAAGAGGCTCCGCATATACTAACAGGTTTTGAGCGAAAATTAGAACTTAGCTTATTATAAAAACTACTTATCCAATGTCTGAAGTGTAGGTATGAATGGCCTATCAATAAATAAAATATCAGCTGAATAATAAAGGTGGATTTCCTTTAGGATCAATACTCAAACCAATTCAGATATTTCTATTCCAGTCTAACAAAAATATATTATTTTGTAAAGAATTTTCAAGATCATGTACCTAATTAGAAGAGAAACCCTAATTACACCGTAAGCATTGTAAGAACTTTCAAAAAAGGTCTCGTTTACACGTTTTTATTGGTAACCTAAATAGGTTTACTTTCAACGTAGGAGTTTATCACAGCTCATTACCTCTCCGAGTCGCGGGCGTGGGCCCTTTTTCAGCTAGACTCGCGCAAAGTCAAGAGTGACTGTCATGTGACGAAAGTCATTGAACCTCACCGGGGGTGTCATGTTCCATAGTGCTAGGTGATGGGAGATTAGGGCTTTGAAACGCCAGGGCTGTAATTCGTGTGCTTTGAACGCCATATTACTACGGTTTTTGTGTAGCAAAATAGATTGGCATGTTTACTTAAATACTTATTAAAATTTATTTAAAATCCTTTTTAATCAACCATATTAATGCAAATATAGTAAATTTTGATACCGAACTTTTACCGCATAAACAAAATAATTTGTTGTTTTTTACTTTACCACGCAATAAAAGACTTTATACACTCGTTGTCCCTAAATAAATATAAAGTACACTGCAGATTTTTACCAGTTTCGTATATTTTTAATTTCCCCTAAACAAAATGTCGAAAAATGCTCAATATGACGAAAAGTAAAGGCGTCGTTGTATTATGGTATCGGATTACGGCTGCCGAGGGCGTCTATAATTAAAGCTTCACTTTACATCATTATAAAAATCATTAGATGCCCCGAGCGCATTCAATTGATCCTCGGATAACAAAGGCAACAGAGTAAACACTGTCTCGTGTTTTTTGCGTTCATTCATAAGCGATCGAACATTTCCCGGGCGCAAAAGGGCACAATTCTTCAACGCAGTTGCTCTCCCAAGAGTATTCGAATACACAGAACCAGTCTACGTTTTTATTCATCAGCGAAGGCAACCCGTAATTAAACCTGAAACAGGGGGAGGGATCCCAGAGCGTCCTGTCATAACATATATTACTCGAGTCCAGTAGGATAAAATATTTTAGGATTAGATTTTCCCAATCCGCGTGGTCGGAATTCAACCGAAAAATAATATGGCAAATACAAATCTACCTACGAGTTCTTTTTAATTACGACTTTTGATTATGTCAGTTCTATCACTATCCCTTTGGTAATAATGACCTTCTCTCCATAGTGTGATATAATGTCATTCTTCTTTGCATATAGCAAGATATGCCTACGCAGTTTCCAATTTCTCATGGGTCAGCCATCCACACGGTACCTACTAGGATTTACTTGATGAATTTGTGTTTGTTAAACTGGATGGGTTTATCTATCTATCAATGGTAGCCTATTTGTCTATACCAATATTGGTTCAAATATCCGTTACACAAGTGCATATGCTATGAGTGCTTGACACGGAATCCGATTAATCAATGTATGTGATGTTGTCGGATATTAATTTATTTTACATTACGGGCTGTTAAGTACTGGATATTATTTAGTACTAGTAAAGCGAACTGGATTTTGGAACTACAAAGCGCGATTTACGAGGTATGCTATCCTGTGGAACGATTCTAGTTCATTAAGGAAGGCCAAGATATTGTTTACGTTGCAGGTGGCATCCTTGGATCCGAGGTGTTTGGCTTGGTAGTCCCCTGGGATTTCACATTGCCCCACCAAGTCACCCCCTGAAAACATAAAAGGCAATCTTTTCCCGTTCAGCGGGCGGCTTGGTAGGCTAAAGTGGAATAACCCGTCCCTTGTTACCTACCGGGTGAATGATGATGTTGTTTTGTTCTTCCAGAGTGCCCGCCGGCCGCGGACGGCATGGAGCGCTTCGCGTGCCCCACGCCCGACCGGCAGGGGCGGTACCGCTGCATCGACGACCACGTGCTCTGCGACGGCTTCATCGACTGCCCCAGCGGCGAAGATGAAGACCGACAGGCTTGCATGTTCTACAAAACGGTACGTTTCTCGCCTAAGGTTCCGTAATTGTGACAAATGCGCTAGGAAAAAGTAGTCCACTAACGCAATCTTGACAAATGCGGTGCGAATATGATCGCATACCCAATTTTATTTTGACAAATACTTCCAATAGCTAGTACACGCCTCGCTGCTGCAGCATTAATTTTATCAGTTAAAATGTATGGCATTTTAACTGATAAAACTGGGCTTTTAAAGCACTCATAATGTTAGAAACTGAAAAAAATATATATAATATTTTTGGCCCTAGTGGAAGGAGGATTTAGGGACCAGTAGTTAGCCTCTAAATTAGCCTAACCAGAATATTAAACCTTGGAATATCTATTAATTCACACAAATTTACTAGGAATGGGAACTACGGTTACCGATTTATATGCATTAACACCGGTTGTCTCCGACTATATGTGTTTACCACAACTAATCTCAACAGGTTAAATGAGTACACTAATGTAAATGTTACATATAGTTAGGTGGTTCACTAACAGACAGGAAATTATCCATTAATTGTGCATAATACCATAGACGTTTAATTGTACTAGTGGATTGAAGGCGGTGGATACCGGAAGCGGTTGGGAATCCGCATTATTCGCTACCCTAATGGACCCGTGGGTGGGTCTCTTGGTGTCTAATTGAAATGGCCTTGCGTCCGGTGCAGATCAACATTTAATGGCTGAGCTAAGTAATCGGATGCAAAGATAGACAGTTCAACTGTATAGATAGGACAGTCTACATAAAAAGTAGCTTTAGGTAGGTACTCATTACTGTCATTTGCTACTGAACTTCCGACAGTTGTATGTAGACCCTATAATGTTTTCAAGAAATAATACCTAGCACTTAATATTACAGAGTTTATACTCAATATGTTAAATACACATATTATTATTTTCCTACATTAAAGACACAGTTCCTAGATTATTATTCTTTGAAGAGCTTGCTAATTAAATGCAATAACATTTTTCGTGTTCCGAACTCTTGAAATTCACCTAGGTTGAAGTTTAACCAGAGAGCGAGTTAACAACTTCGTTTAAACGTGAAAATAAACTAAAGGAAAATAAAGTAAAGAGGAACCTCTAACACGTGCACGTGAAAAGAGCACTGATATTTTATATATTCGGTGCCTGAGTGTGTATACGAATCTGTGGTATCTTCGATAGTTGTATTGGTAAATTGGTTCAAAATGTTAAGGTAAAAAACTATTTCATTACATTCACATAATTTTTTGAGTATCATTTGATAAATAATAAAAAATCATCATAGAGAATACCATGCAAATGGATGTTATTCTCTATTCCACACAATCGCATGACCGAATTAAGTTGGTGGATTGATGACATACCATCCTAACTGCAGATGATACTTTTGCCTTGTACCTTAAGTTTATAATTGATCAGAAATCAATACCTACATAAAAGGAAATGACTTAGGTCTAAAGGGCGTCGATCCACCTACACCTTGGGTTGTTTTCCTTTACGTGAACTTCATCCGGCTATTACTTTGAATCTAAATTACAATGTTAGTCTTGTATACAACGAGCATGATTATAATATAGTTCAAAAGTATATTTCCATATATTTAAATCCTACGCAAGATTGAAGAGTTAGATAGTCGTTTGAATTGCAGTTTGAAAATAATCGGAGGTTCGTTAGATAGAGGTACCTAACATGGTTAAATTAAAAGGTATGATATACCTATTCTAATTAATTTTTCCTGCAACATAATCTGTAATACCTACAAGAAAAATTTAACACAATTTAAATAAAGTAGCATTACTAGGAAATTATATCGGGGCTCAAGAGAAATCTGACGCATAATGAAAGTGTTAATGAAAAACCAAGAGGAAACCCCGCTAAATGCTTTGAATATAAACTTACATACTTAATCGTAGATGCGTCTATTCATAGCTCATGGCGGTGATCATACTGCAATACCTGTTTACTAAGTTTAATTCTGTCACCCGGAACGCGGTGCAGTGTGATAGCCGTGTAGATATACATTTTCTGGCTATCGAGGTAACTGTTTCGTTGTTGTTTCCAGACGAAGGCCCACCTAGACGTCCTGGCCGACGCGCTGTTGCGGTGGGCGCGCGGCCGCTAAGGACCCGACCGACCCTAGTGCCCACCACCCCGCTACCCCACACGGACCACGATTCACTCGATCCGGTACCAAGTGCTCTCCCGGTATCAGTGCTAGCTGCGACTCCCACTCTGGATACATTCGGACGCAACCAGGCAGATTACTCGAGACGCGTTGAACGTAATGAAACATATCAAGTAGTGGTGCAGCAATTGCCAAAGCCATGACCACTTAAAGTGTAGTGTAAGGTTCCCGGCGAACAGACGCGGCAGGACCGATGTGTGCTGGTGCAACGAACGAAGTGACGCGATCTGGTTTCGTCCCTATACAACCTCTCCGCAGCTGATTTATTTTCCAAGTATTTCGTACCTTCTAGCACTTATTAACTAAAATGTGAGACTGGTAGTCGACATTGTTAGTCGTAGAACATATACATAAATATTTTAGATTAATAGTTCTTCATTTGACGAAACATAAATGTTTATATCCGTTTGTTGAAATATTTATTCACTTTATGTACGACTCTACATTAAGTTACGACATTCCTTATTATGATGAGGGTTGTAAAATAAAATAAGAGGATTCTAAGAAAGTGTACATAGGTATATCGATTGGTTTGTATTTATTTAATTATTCGGCCTATACGTGGCGAGCGCGCGGCCGGACTTCACGCCAGCGCGTCCGCTCACCCTCACTCATCCTTTACTACTTTAAATTAGTTACAAATTGTTTCCGTGGAACGCTTGTGTAATGAGAGCATTTAAATATCTATTTTAACATAACATAAATCTCAAATATAGGCAGCTATTATTGTTAAAATGTTAATCCATAATATATGTAATAAATTTCATTTCTTTAGACATGTATCTATCTATTAAAGTAATAAGAATATTCGTTATTAATTAATACTTTCGTACAATTAGCACAGAGTTAGTGTTTTGACTGAAGTGATCATGTTGTCGAGCGCCCACCAAGTCTGACGGCCGGCTCTAGTCATCAATCAGTTCCTATATTGTTTATCTACTTACTACTTTACGATCTATTTACTTAGCTAGTGCAATATAAGTAACGTTTGTTTAACGTTTACCAGCGAATACGTGATTATTATGTTTAGGCCACGAAAATCGTCATCATCATTAAATCAAAGAGTAATTGCTTTAATTGGTTCTATTCCAAATAAAAGACTTTAACAAAAACCTGTTGTTTGCGTATCGAGTAATACTTGGTATTGAGAATTATATTATTTAGCAGTTATGTTTACACAGAGTTTAATATCTTATTATGTTTCCTGTACGATATGAAAATAATATTTTGGTTAAGTAATATTATAATAAATATTTAGGAACAACTGTCAGTGTTCACATCCTCTGATTTATTAATAAAATTATTATAAACATAAGCATAAACCTAGAAAAGTAATTTATTTATCTACGTGGATTATCCACCCAATTGTAGCATAGGTGTGTACTTAGTAATAAAAAAGTAGAAAATATATTTAGTAGAAAAACATTATGAATGTGTAATTAAAATTAATATATTCTTTGAATCTAGATTAACTCATATACCTATTACGTGTACGAACTAGATAGACACGGTATATTGTTTTTTCGATATAACAACAAATTGCACAAAATATTGTATTAACTAGAAAATAGAGTATTTTACAGCACCTATATTTTATGAAAATAAAATAATATTATAAAGTGGATCTCATTTCTAGCAATTTAACATCAATTATGCACTTATAAAGCGTAGTATTTATGGAATTAATATTGTTAGTGTAAGTTATAAGGTGGGTGTGAACACTTGTAGTGTCGATAACTCCGCTGTGAGATTCGGAGGCACATCAAAGCAAACACATCTAGTATTAGGTAGCGATCTCGCATTCCAGAAATAATTGAACAGATATTTAAAAATCACCAAATAAACACCGCTGTGGTCTGTTAGAACGTCAGTTCTTGAGCCATCAGACTCTGCGGTATTTATGAACTTTTTCAATCTTAAAAACGTTAAAAATCTATAAAAGTTTGAATTTCACTATGCAAGTTCTCGTAGGCTGCTTTGATGTAAATCTCTCAGGTGACTTATCGTTGTTCTTAGAAGTTATCGAAATTGTAATAAACAGATAACATTATTCTCGTAAATTCAGTCTGCAGATTTTCGTTTTAATATTGATATCATATTTCGCAAGAAATATTCTAAAAATGACAATTTTATGCCAATGTATTACCGAGAAGCATTATGATTCCATAACGACTTACTTACCTACCTATATTTTATTTGTAAGCTTCTTGTTTCACACGACATAAATGTTGAACAGGCTACGGTAGGATTTTCGTTTGTTCTGTTTTGTAATCGATGGATCATGAGTGATTGTATTTCTTTTGGTAGACTTGACTCAGACTTGGGCGACTAATTATAATTATTCATCTCCACTCGCATCGTTGTCGTACTCATGAACGTCTTGTCATTACGTGGTACGTGTATAATTTTCTAAGTGTAAATGTTTTATTAGGATGGAAAGTAACGCTATTATAATACATTAATGTAATTGCACTCAAAATTTGCCTGTTTCGTATGTGCACAGCAATTTATTGTGATATTTTAAATACTATAGGTTAAGACGCAAATCATGATCTCGAGAATAGACTATGTACCTATCAATGTGATTATAATTAATTTATATATTAGTTGTGTATCTACAGTAATATCGGTCTGTATTAAATACGGACGCAAAGTATTATCTGTTTGGGCTTTCGGACATCTCTCCAGCGCTGTTTGCCGACTCGGACGAGCCGAGCGTGTCTTCGGAAAGTTTATTTGACGCTAGTTTGTGTTCCAGCTCGTTGCTTTAGTAACGTTTAGCAATTTCGGTCAATTTTATTGTGTACGTATGTATTACGACGTATGTGTAGTAGATAACGAGGCTGCGGCGCGCCCGCTCTCTTCATCGCACCACCCTCACTATTATATTTATCTAGTTATTGTTACAATATATGTAAGCACAGACTATGAGCACAATTTCTCTACACGTATCGAGTATTTATAAATAAATATTGTTTCTAGTCACTTTTATAACTCGCAACATTGCGATTGCAAGCAGTATGACTAGCTAAGAACATCTCTTTTCTAAGAGGTGAAAGAAAGCTCATTAGATCTTCCGAACCCAGTTCAAAACACATAATGTTATATCTATTCGACATAAATTCATACTGTACTTATACCTACCTAACAATCTCGCTCAAATGGGAGAGAACTAAGTACTTCAGCTAACTGTACTGTTGAAGATGCATATTTTTAGATGTCACACTTGTAGTAATTATAACGGTAACCATTTAATTTGGTCAATTATAGAAATCACATACAAAATTTTCGTAAAAATTTTCCGCCGCAAAATGAAATATATGAAACATTACCCTGAATACGACGAAACGCAATTTCAGCTGTTTTCCTTGATGATATTATTTAAAAATGCAAACTATTTTTGTAGATACATATATTTCATTGATTACCACTAGATAGATATTTAAAATAGGTATATTTTCTCAAATGTTACGTTTTGCCAAAAGGACAAATTAACTTTTTCTGACCGCACAAACTGGGAAATTGTTGGAACCTAGACAATCACACGCTCTTGTCATAATGGACCCTCGGGGGGCCGCGGCGACCGCCCGAGTTGCCGCCGGTTCCCGCGAGCAACTCATATGGCGATAATCTTATAACGACTACGCTATTTTGTAGGCGTAATATACTTTTGGACTATTTATTATGTATTGTTAATTACTATGTATGTTGTATTAAGATAAAAAATTGAAAAACAAAAATAAATGTTAATAAATGCCTCAGCCAGATGATAGAAGTGTTTTATTTTATAGGTAGAGCCATATTTATTTGATAGTATACTAAATATTCGGGTGCTTTCCATTCTTACTACTTGACATAATTCTCATTATTTGAGCTACTTCCCTACTGGGAATTAGAAGAACACTGAAGGTAAAATACAAATATATTTCCAAACAAATGTTTATATAATTAGCAATCAAAGGGTTTAAAATCAAATTCTGTTGTTTTATGAAAACATTTATATTACATAGTATTAATGCATATAATCAATTGTAAATAGAATCTATGTATATATCAAAATAATTAATTAATTAAAATAAAATGCTTACTTTTGTTTCTTTATTTCTTGGACAGTATTTTTCAAAATAGGGAGTACCTCTTTAAGTTTGTCTTCAATGTCGAGCTTTTCTTCTTCAGACGCTATCAAGTATTTGGTGACCAATTCTGTAAAAATTAAAATAATTTATAATTATCATACTAGCCAAAGTACTTTCCAATGATATAATAATTTAAAAGCATAAATGCCTAAATTGGCACTAAAGAGAAATCCCTACAAATAGAATTTCAAATCGTTATCATTTTCTGACATACAGTAGGTATACTAAATAATGTTTAGGATACATGCAAGTTTACTCCATAAAATTATTTTATTTCAAATGTGTAGTGCTCGCGCAACTAATAGACAATACTATGTACAGTATACTAAATAAAACACAAGAAATTTTCAAGTGGGTACACAAAATAAAACAAAACATTTATTTGATCTAAGTACATCGAGTCATTGAGCGGTGATCAATTTTATACAATGGTACCCAGTGGGGCTACCATGAGTATAAAACTTACGCACTCGATATCGCCTACGTAAATATGTCTATGAAAAACTTGTACAGCGCCGCTGGTGGTAACGCGAAGAACTAAAATCGGCCGTATGAAAAAAACAACTCGATAGGTTTTTAACGTAAGTAAGTTTTCGATAGCCAACTCATGGTAGGCCCTCAGTACTGTCGTTTTGTAAAATTACCAATACATTACCTTGACATAGCTGCAGGTGTTGATAATTCTCATCTTTGACGTGTGTTTTCAAGTAGGCCATTATAGCGGGCACCTGCCGGCCCGAGGCGTGCAGCATGGTCTGCGTCACGATGGTGAATATCGCCAACACCGCCATGTGCAGGCAGAGCGCTGGATCATCACAGTTCTCTAATTCAGCTATCAGTTTTTCTCTGTGATTCTGGATGAGAACCCTGCAATGGAAATTACTGAGTTTAAACAAATTGAGAAACCAAATTTTTTTTAGCAGTCCTCTGTAAGACACGATAACACAAAAGGTAAGTTATTTTTGTTGTCACTTAATAATTTTTTTCTTTCTTTCTAAAAAATAATTTGTCTCTAAATTTTTTTTTCTAGTACACACTATAAATCGCGCTATTACTATGTCATGTTAATAAACTTTCAATTTCACATATTTTTAATTTACTGAAAGTATTTTCATAACTGTAATTGGTCATATACTTACTTGTCTTTCTTCTTATCAACTTTCTTCAAAATCATACCACATTCAGACAGACACACATCTACAGCTTGGTAAAACAACTCAATGTTTTGATCTGAAAGTACAGCATTCAATGCTGCCAATGGCTTTTTGTATTCATCTGACAAATCATTGATGATTTTATTTTTTTGTTCAATTGTTAATGTGTCACCTTGAACAGACAAATTGGATTGGTTCGCAGCGTACTTGCAAAACTCTGCAAGCACATCGCCTCCTAAGCTTTTGAGCAGGTACTTTATGAATTGTGGCTGTTGCTCAGCTGCGAATGATTTCAATCCCTTTTCATACAACTTTATGTCATTGACTAAAATGTTTATCTTGTCCTGTGCAGAAGTATGTGTCTGCTTTCTGTTCTGACTCGCATCTTGAAGTAGCTTCTCGGCATTTTCTTTAGCGATCGCCAATGCAGTTTGATTGAGGCTCCTGAAAATGGTAAGTGAATTTCATGAACATAATATTTTACGCTTTAATTCATCTTTTACACAGATTTATTCCTCCTTTTGGTTCTTTATTATTTTATTTTACTAAATCTACTAATTAAAAAAAAATTGTTGTAACTTGAATTTGTAAAGCTAATAAATAATTTTGATTACTTACCCTTGTAGATATTCAGCAATTTGGGTTAGTAAGTCATCAAGACCCTCACTCTCCAAAGCATCTTTTATAATGTTTTCCACATCGTCCACGGTAATAATTTCCAATGTTGCTTGACTCTTCTTGACAACATTTGAAGCATCATCTGAGTCAGAATCATTGGCTGCTTGTTTAGACCTTTGGTGCTTCTTAACAGCTTTAGTTTTGGTTTCCCTGCCCTGGGTACCACCTCCACCTTTGCCTGACGCTGCTTTTCTCCTTCTTTCTTCCCGTCTTTCTGCCTTATGGTCCACAAACCCTTGCTGAGCATCAGATTTACTAAGTTGTTTCTCTAAGAAGAACTGCTGATATTTGCCAGACTTGACTACATCTTCTGCCTTCTTTTGTGCTACTGGCATACAGGCTTGCTTTAGACTGTCGATGTAATTGTTACTGAAAACTAAAATGACAAAAACTTAGGCCATGAAAAAGTTTACAAGAATAATGTGAATGTGTATAACAAGACTTCTTACCAGTGTTATCAAACAGAATTGTTGACCGGGAATTATTTTTCAACAGCGATTCTAAGACATTCTCAATATCTGTACTGGATAGAACAGAGGGAAGCAAAGACACCACATCCAAGTAACTTTTGGAAGCTATGCATTCTTCTAAAGCAGTTTCCAATTGCTGTTTAATTTGAGAACCAATCACACATGAACTAAGGAAAGTGATATCTTCATTAGGAAAAATCCTTTTCACATAACCCTTTGGATCTGAAATTCCTAAACGAGACAGAGCATCATATTCCAGATAATTATTTTGTTTGTAGAAGCTAACAACCCAGTCATTCTGGGATTTGGAGTAGCATGTTGGCACATATAAGGCTCCAGCTTGTCGACCAGTCAGCACTCCTGGAGCATTCAGCTGATCAAACAATGACAGGAATAAACGGTCAGCTAAGTTGCAGTGATTAATTATGACCGTTACTGGGGTAGGCTTTAGCAGCCCAATGAGTGCACCACGGATTTTAGCTTTTGTTCTTGTTATGTACTCTTCAGTGTAGAAAGTCCTTGGTTCTGAAGCATCTTGCTTCCCTAAAATGATTTTCCCGAGATATTTCTCCAAAACATTATGTTGCAGTAACTCCGCAGGTAGATCATATTGTAATGTCAGTTCTCCCACAGAGATTTGCCCTTGTAATTGAAGCTTCTCATTGATTTCCCTGGCAATCTTTTCAAGATAGTAATTAGCTATCAAGTAACCAGAAACCAGTTGGACCTCTTTGCTTCTAACTATCTCAGCAACACTGCTATTTATCTGATTTAAATCTACACTTAGGTCCTTGGCAAGGTCAACAGTGTTTATTCTGCCTCCATGTACATATAATTCATCTTTGATTTCTTTTATCAGTTGCTGAGAGGTTAAGTACTCCTTTCCATCGGTAGTGAATATAACATCAATAAGTTTTAATTCTATCAATTTAGTAACTATTTCAACACAGTTTCTTTCTGATAACCTGTAACAATACAAAGTTAAGTTAATTATTGTTTTATAAGCATTTGATTCAGCAATCTCTTCTCAGGAAAACATAACCCTAAGCAAAATAATACCAAAAATTGGAAAACTGAGTATGAGTGTCACTAAATTTAAAATTTATGGTAAGAATACATAATTTTTTTGTCCAGAGGCCAGAATACCATACATACGGCAACATGTTACCTACTTGTATAAAATTGTTTCGGAATAAATTATAATAGTTGAAAGCCTACCTTTGCGCTGTTGAGCTCAATTGAGCTTTCTGGAAATCAGCAGCTAATCGTTTTATCTCATCCCAGTCCGATGATGGAGCCATTTTTATAAAGCTGGAATCGAAATGTAAAAGTACTTTAGGAAAAATCCTGTTTGATTCTGAAGATACAAGTTATGTATTTTTAGTTTAATTAAATCGATTTAATCTGTTCAACAAAATTCATTTATATCACTGCTGCTTTTGTAAATCTATTACTTTGTTCAAATTTACATTTCTAACTAATTCGTTTGCGCAAATTAATACGATAAAAATTATTACCTGAGTAGACAACACAACAACGTCACTCAGGTCGACATTCAAAAATCACCAATTCACCAACTAACGTCAAATTGACGTATCACGTCAGCAATATTTTTTAAAATAAAAATTTGATAACTTTGGCTACTTACCACTCATAAAATAATCATTATAAAATAGCATAGTAATAATTTTTGGCTTACAACTTCACAACTTAATAAAAATCAATAACATAATACTTGAGACATTAACACTGATGATATTGATGAGAGCAAAAGGAGATTGCGTTTCGTTCTATCTTTATCGAACCATTTTTGTTTCTGTCATCTTGCTGTCAGTCGCAAAGTACGTTTTATTTCACTCGTAATATTATTTTTATGATTAGTCGGGTGACAGACGTGTCTGGGGAGACAGGCATTGTAGATTTCAATATTTACGCGTATCTTATCATTTAACAATTTATTTATATTATTATTAGTACTGTGTCTGATAAACATAAATTAAAATTGCAATAGTTTAAAGGGGTTATCTAACGGAAATCATTTATAGAATGGGTTGTTATCCAATATCTATAAACTGTGAACTAACTTCTTGAATCTTGACAATAGATTTAGAAGCACGTGCATTATTATACTGTAAGGAAACGGAGCATATCAACTATCGGCTTAAATATAAAAACATACAACATATGAAATAGAAAATGGAATCAGAGGCTAGAGAAGGCACAGGTTTGGTTGAAGCGAATCGCAAGTCAGAACCAAATGGAAATCTGAAGAATGATCCCGACACCGGCCATCCTGATGGGGGATTCAGAGCTTATGCAGTTTTGATTGGATCCTTTCTAACCAATGGACTGCTATTTGGCGTCATCAATTCGTGCAGCGTAATTTACACACAACTTGAGGTGCAACTAAATGAGACACATGTTGAAAATGCAGCAAGTCGCGCTTGTAAGTATTAATTAAAATTACTTTAATTACAAACATCTGTATTAATTAATTATCATATAATGAAGAAGATTTTTTTTTCAAAACTTTCTGTGTTTTGTATTATTTTGTTTTAAAATTGCTTAGTAGAAAATGATGTAACATTGATAGTTGCTTGCACTAATCGAAAACTGGACCATGGCATACATTATGTATGAATATGCTAAGTAGTGCACTCTTCAACATCACTAACTTAATAATTTCTTTGTAGTAGCATCATAATTTGAGTTTATTTTCTTTAATAGTTATCAAACCTAGACAAAAATATTCATTATAATGCATATGTATATGTTTGCTTAGGTTCTACAGTTAATACTTCGACTTTACATTTTTTACAATATTTTGTGTATATACAATCCTATAAGTAATAAACTGTTACTAGTTTTAAAGTGCAATTTTGCTTTATTCACTTAATAGGTACATTAATTAAATGTAACTATTTATTTTATTTAAAACTCCTAGATCATCACCAACATGTGTTTAAAAGCTGAATATTATTATAAGAGTCTTCCTACATTTTCTAATATTCTTTATTTGTTATTTATTCTATATTGATAATTTGTCAAGTTGCAATTTCAGTACAATTCATTATTTACCTACTTAACTCAGTCTTGTTTAGTGTTTTGCAAAAACTAAATTATGCTCATAGGATACGTCAAATGGCTTAAAAGTTCCTTTCATAAAGACTCATTTTTATTTTAAAAATTAATAGTTACATTTTGAAAAGAAAATTTTGTACTTAAATTTACTATGGCCTGCAAAAGTATAAAGGCTCTAAAAAACTCACCCTCAGATATATTAAATGTGTGGGGCTTCAAGAAAGTAATAACTATATTTTGCAATCATCCATTCCATCTAATTAATTATTTTTAATTCTATTTTTTATTTTAACCTGTGACCTCTTCTAATCTTAAGTTATAATAATGGACTTGGGTTTTTTTTGCACTAACTGTACACATGTGCGTAACATTTACGCAATTGACGATTGTAGGTAGGTAGGTATTTGTAGAACCATGTTTGTGAATAGATTTTATTTGCATTAAAACCAGTAAATTTGATTGAAAATCATAGTATTCGCAAATTAGACAAATTTTCGAAACCATATTCTGAAAACTTTTCTGAACCGAGAGGTAGTTTTATGGCCGAAAATATGATGGATCGTAATCTTGATCGTAAGCCTTAGCTACATTAAAATGTAGGTTACATTTTACGATGTTAACATTAATTGAATATTTAAGCCAACAATAAAATCATAACGAAAGAACAAAAGCTCAGAACCCTGAAACGAATCGAACTGTTTTATGCGATGCGGGATTACGAGTCTTAAAACATCAATTCTTACTTTTGATATTTAACGCGCTCTTAATACATAGCCGCAAAATTCGATCAGTTTAAACATGTGGGTACAGGTAGATATGGTTCCTGATTGATCCCAACTCTTTGTCGCTTAAGTAATGGAACTATTTGAACTTCTTGTAGCAAACGGAGTACGTAGTAAAATACCGTATTGTGTAGTTTGTCCTTGATGACCCCACTTTATCCTTTAGGTATAGACTCAATTTGGCCACGATGTTTTAATTGATCAAATTGGTATATTTACCCATCTATCAGAAGCAAACATTCTTTACTTTTTTATTACTTCTACATTTGGATGTCTAGCACTTTAATGTACGCAGACGACGCCACGTTTACTTAGATGAGGGTCAACCTAGGATAAATCAAAAATCTCGTTATTTTATACCGGTATTACCGCGAATTTTTATAATATCTCCACGCATAAAGCATGTTGACTCTGTCTATCTAAATACCTAACAGCAAGGCTTGTGTAATTTAATAGATAGCTATCGAAGCAGAAGCCGAGAAACTTAAGTCGGTGATTAACAGAAACTTGAGAAGCTTTGCACTAATGAGGATAAACCTATTCGTATTTGAAATACGTATAATAAGCTTTTGCCCAGCGCTAGGATGATACAAGTTTAAATAATAAGCGTTTTTAAACGATTCTACGTTTAAAACTTAATCAGAATTGAGCTTCGTTCGAAGTATATTTAATAGAAATTTCCCCAAGAATATGTAGAAGTTGAATGCGCGCTGGTTGCCCCGATTGGAGAGCAATTTTACTCGTTCCACTAATACACTGACCATATTGAATTCCATGAAGCTAGTTCTATTGCGGACATTACTGTACATACAGTTCAATTTGAACGTCTTTAATAAACTCATTTAACGATACTGAACGTTTGCTGCACTGGCATACCTATGTTGTGGAGTAACAAGGTATGCACATTTCTAATAATTCTGATTGACCGTTACTAGTCCAGTCAAAATAGACAAAAATAAGTGCTAACTTAGACAAAATTCGCATAGAGCTGAAAATTGCCAGAGACGTTAAATACATCATAATAAACGAAATATCAAAAATCCCCATCAATCCTACTTCTGCAAAAAATTTTATTTAAGGTCAAAAGTATAAAATTAAGGATTTTTCCATTTTTCTCGAAAACAGTAAGTATTATCGTAAAAATAGGTTAAACAAAAGTTGTAGATCATACAATTTTCTACAAAAATGGTCCAGTCACTTTTTCTTTTCCGACTCACCATTCGCAAGATATCGTGGTTTTAATCATTAGAAAATTCATATTTCACATAATATGCATTCATCTGTTGATATCGTTTTTGATCGATATATGACCTGGATTAGGTTCACTAGGGTAACCACGTTAAAAACCGCCCAAGTGTGAGAAAAAAAAAACATAGGTTTTGTATGAGAACCCACTTTACACGTTGGTTTCATGTTGTTTCTAGTATTAGATGTTATAGAGGCAACTGAGATACATTATTCGTAAAAATTTTAATTGTCTAGCACAATCGCATGGGGGCCTGGAAGCGTTCCAAAATACAACTTTTTCAACTTTGTGCATCGCTATATCTCTGAAATGATGATCTTAGGAACAAAGTGTTAAGACATTTTTTATAGATAATTACGTGATAAGTAATCTTGTCATACATACTTTTATGATAAAACTTACCGTTTCGCTCAAAAGAGCATAAAACTGATATTTGTGACATTTGACCTTGAATATTTTTTTTTTGCAGACTTGGGATCGATGGGGACTTTTGACAGATTATTTGTAATAGTGTTTCCAACATTCATGCCAATTTTCAGCTCTATGCGAATTTTTCCTAGGTTAAATGTCTATTTTGACTGGACTATACATTGTACTTTTCAATTTAATCAGTTTCAATAGTGGCGTTACAATCACGGTGCCTGTCTATGTAAACAGTGATACATTGTAAATATTAGTATGTATTCAAATAACAATGATTACATTCGACCTCATGTGACACCAAATACTGCGATAATTAAACTTTGTATGATTTACGATCGAGTCCGTGTCATTTACCCAGAAATGGTAAATAATTATAGTTTCACATTACAACCATTGGGAATAATTTTATTGTTATCATTTGAAAATGTAAAAAAAACAGATTTACTCTCATCTCTTCAATATCTTTTCAGATGAGCTAGGTGTTTTTAAACGGTTTTAATTTTATTGTTTAAACATACGAATTGGTTTTTAATTCAATTAAGTTGAATGCACTAATAAAAAGTTCTTGAATAAGACAAGAGACATATATGTTTGTTACGTTAATGGCATGATCGATAAGATGCATCCCATACAAACCATTCCAAGCCTATCAAATTATTTGTGTTTTGCTTACGTGCTGGTATTATTGATCGACTACTTCAATACTCACTAATATCAGTTCATAAATAAGGCATTCCTTAATAAAGTTTTATCAGCAATATATAGGTATTGCGTCGAGTATTGTATCCGAAATAACTGATTAGGAATATGCTAGAAGCGACCTATAATAAGTGCCTACTTAAAGCTGTACATTTGTTTTGTATAGATATCGATACATATTTATGTAATTACACTTACAATGATTCAGTTTAATCATAACGAATACACTGTGTTTTGTTGATAACACAGAACGTGCTTTTTACTACATACCTATAGATTTATTAGATAGCTTACCTACTATACGTTTATAAGTACGATATTTGTTTCCAGACTAACCACTTCCAGACTTTTACATATTTCATCGTGTTTTAACTAATTATATGTGAAGCTAATGGTGTGCCAAAAACAGGAGTGTTAGAGACAGTATTTAGGGTAATTAGTCTCGGCTCCACCTGAGTAGATCCAATTTTAGAAAAAAGATAAAATGACATAGATAATGGTGGCACAGTTTGTGACAAGTGGCGGCTCTATGTGAAGCGAGCGAGGATCGGGCGCCGGCCGGCCGCAGACGGCGCCCGCGTCGAAGGTCGCTTTATTACTTCCATTATTCTTTTGACGCATTGTCGTTGTAACTACTTGCCACTGTCGAATTTGATGCACGGCTTTTACACGTGCCATTTCAATAATGCTATAACTGCATTACGATTCGGTCACGTGGCTAAGATCTTACAGTATCGAATGCGAAATCCGTAAACGACTTCGGAGTAAGCGCTTCAAATTTAATACATGTTCCAATATTACGAAAAACAATTCTGATTCGAGATGCCTTTAGAATTCAGTTAGTGGTTTTGAATTTATTATTATTCTTTGTAAGGTGTTTTCGCATTAACGTTTAGCCAGACAATAGACCTTTAAAGCATTTTTTGTCATTCTTTACACATCTTTTGACATCAATTGAAAGAGATAGGTTTAATTCTCGTTACAGGGCTCAGACTAGTGGCCTAATTTCTAGATTAATGGTTGCCATCTGTCTGCCATTTAACAAGTTGGGCTTGTTACCCCTTTAAATTGTCTACCTATAATGAAACATTTACGAGAATGCTGATTTTCGTAGAACTTATATAAATTAGTATAATATTTTCCAGGTCTACTTTAAAGATTGGCGAGTGCAACATACTCAATACATGATATAAAAAAAACTTGAAGATGACGAACGCTATATTATGTATATGAAGAATACCTACATATATCGATAAAATTTATCATATCCTCACATAATCACATATTGTTTATTTTGATACTCATGTAATTACTACTGGTGTAGTAATTTGAAAATCTTGACGTTACAATTATCTACAATTCTATCTCTCTTTACGTCGGTAGTTCTTATATGGTCTTCTTATATGAGTTACCTAAAACTGTTTATCACTATTTAGCATAAGCATAATATATTAACAAGGATCTATATATGGCTTTTACAAATCGATCGACCGATAAATATTGGTCTTAATTAAGATTGTTAAATTTATATGTTCCTCGTGCCAATTACTGTGAAAAGGAAAATAAAATAGTAATCGTGGTATGCGCTACGCGACAGTTTTGACTGATTCTGTTTTATTTATTTTTCAGCTCTGGTGGGCACGCTGGCAATGGGGACTACGTTCTTCCTATCACCACTCTCTGGAGTGCTCACAGGCCTTATGGGTCTTCGTCTGACTGCGGTACTCGGCGGTACAATTGCTACTGCCGGTCTAGTTATATCTTCCTTTGTCGTGAATCACATAAATGCTCTATGTTTCACTTATGGCATTATGTACGGTTTAGGAGCATCATTCGCGTATACGCCGTCGTTAGCCATTCTTGGTCATTACTTCAAAAAATATTTGGGCCGTGTCAACGGCTTTGTTACAATCGGTAGCTCTGTTTTTACCGTCTTCATGCCCATAATAATGGAATCTATGATAAGAAACTACGGATTAGATTGGATGTTTAGGCTCCTAGCTTTACTGACTTTTGGTATAGCTTTATGCGGGTTATTATTTAATCCAACACCTGTAACGACTATCAATAAGCCTATTAGAGAAGATGAAAGTATCAAATCTTTATTGAAAACTGTTGTTAACATCGAAATTTGGAGAAACAAAAAATATAGAATGTGGGCGTTATGTATGCCCGTAGCTTTGTTCGGATATTTTTGTACTTACGTATATATTAAATCTTATACACAGCAAAAATTTCCAGATGTGAGCAATCACAATCTTCCCTTACAGTGTATAGGTATTACGTCTGGCGTGGGAAGACTCATGTTTGGTTTCCTCGCGGATTCCCGAGGCGTAGATAGGATATTGCTGCAGCAAATCTCGTTTTATGTTATCGGCACGTTGACTATTATTTTGCCTTTTGTTGAATGGTTCCCACTCTTAGTGGCTATCTCTTTAGGAATAGGATTATTTGATGGTGCTTTTATTGCGTTGATTGGACCTATAGCTTTCGAATTATGCGGCAAGGAACATGCAGCACAGGCTATAGGGTGCATGTTAGGTCTTGCAGCAATTCCTATTTCGATAGGGCCTCCAGTCGCAAGTTATGTCAATTCAGTTTTCGGCACTTATACAGTGCCCTTTGTTTTGGCTGGCATATCTCCCTTAATTGGAGCAACCTTGATGTTTACTGTTCGATTATACAACAATCCTAACCAAGAGAGCAGCACGAATACAAATGGGCATCTTCACTTAGATTCCGTTAATGTTGGTAAGTGTTCTATGTTCGGTTTTGAAGAATTTGATATTATTGTATGTCGATTTATTATTGGTCCTTAATAAAATCGCATTTCCTATTACTTTCAGATAATGCTCCGGAGCCACTCCTCGGCAATAAAAATGGTGCCAATCAACCGGCAGTGTTATAATAGTTTCAAGTACAAACAAAACGAAGTGACCTTTGTGAGGAAGATTTGTAGTGATAATTGGGTGAGATGAACAATCGTTATTAATAGTAATTAGTGATTCTTATGTGATAGATGATTTTAGATTTCCAAAAATGGAATAATATAAACAATACCTAGAGAAATTGTGGTGCCTAAATTACGTTATAATAAGGTATATTTCATTTACTGACTCTGAAAGGTTACGATTTATTTATGTATCATAATATATTTAGGTATTGTATGGAAAATAAATACTTAATATGTTAATATATGGATTGATATGAGTCCCGTGAAAGTCAGTACGAAATATAGCTTAATGTGAAATGTCGATAAGTTTTCTAAAATAATATGTCAATTAGTTTCTCATTGTGCAATGGGTAGTTCAATAAAAATCTATTTTTCTATAATAAAATCCGTCTGGGTGAATGTTACTAGTGAACAAAATACCAAAAATATCACATGGGAGCATTTTTCAGTTTAATTTTTAAACGTTATCGTAATCAATAAACTATACCTATATCTGAGATTTGTTATAAACTAAATACGATATTTAGGTTATCTATTTGTACAAACATCCTTAAAATGAGTCGAATACTAATATAGGATAAAGTCATGATTGCTGAAAATTTATCTTTATGCTGTTATATTGTTACATAAATTATCATTGGCAATATTGTTATTAAATCGTAGAATAACGAGCACGATAATTGCTTTGTATTGAGAGTTACTATAGGAAATTTACTATAGATCTATATTGATTCGGCTACTTGCTGGTTGAATTCTGGTTACAAAATGCTTAAGATAAATTTGACCCTGTGTTGTTTTGAATTTACGTTATCAACGCATATTTAACTTATAATTAGCATTTTTTACACAAAATGACTGTAATCTTTGTCTCATTTTCATAATTCGTACCCTTTGGGTATGGGAACCTAAAACCTCGATTACAAACTTACAGTGTTTCCATGATTTGGCTGGACTGTAGTTACCTGTGAAGTTCCTATATAAGTTCATTTTTGCAATTTTTTTTACTATATTATGTTAGTAAGTTAGTTAAACTAAAATAGGATACGTAAGGAGAAATATGTTTACACTACGTTCATGTTTGGAATAGATAAAGAATATAAAGATACGGCAAGTTGCGCTAACAAGCGCCAATACCGACTTATATGTCCAATCGACCTATATACGCCTAACACTGTTGGTTTTGCAAGCTTACATTAGTGTCTCGACTAGATAGTATCAAATATATAGTACGCTTGATTTATCGTACAGATATTTGCCATATCTATTTCAATTCCTCGTGTGCGCGGTTGATATTCTATATTTCTGTAAGTATAAATGACAATAAACATTGAGCCTATGCGGAATAGGTTCATGTAACGTTTAGAATCTCATTGACTAAATAATAATACACAACCATCTAATAGAGAGGGTATATATATATATCCTTACGCAAATTCTTGGCATATAATATGGTTTATGATAATCTATGAAAAAGTTATCATTACATATACAAAGACATACAGCAAATAAATTTAAACTTATATTAGATGGTGACTTCTAATAAATTAGTTCCTTGTGTGCTAGTGTGGGCATTTAATTTATATATTAGGTACTCAGAATATTGATTCTGAACAGTTACGTGACAAGAATGTAGCGACGAATAAAAATAAAAACATAGATTATGTGTTTCGCACAGTAGCCGTATGTGCCTGGTTATATAACAGTTACAATTTTTCCAGTGATGATTATTCATGCATTAAATGTATCATTGATAATGAAATTAATACGAATATAGGAAAGAAAAAAGTTGAAGAGCGCTGTGATACTCTCATAATCATGTAATAACAAAAATTATATATTATAAATTTTTAATTAATTATTTTACCGAGTACTGGCCGAAAGAATTTTTGCTATTTTAATTCATTGATCCAGAGAAAAGACCAAAAAGCTTAACACAATGGTAATGCCACTATAGACGACGTGTTATAATAATACCTCGTACAACAGTGAAACAGCTGCCATGGTTACACACACATGTTATTCATAATATGCATGATTTTAATATTTACCTATAATTTGACGCGTAAAAAATAAAGAAAGAGATTTTATAAATCCACAGGAGATCAAGGTGGCTAAGTGGTTTTCTTAGATTATCTTTTTCTACATTCTATAAAAGCAGCGGCCGTCGATAAATAGCAATCTGCAGGCTTAGAAACAGGACGATTATAGTAGGTAGTATCTTAAATTTTCTAATTACGGACAAAGCCTTGATTCCCATTTTTAGTTCGCTTCATAAGTTCGATCGTCTAACTAATGAGAATATTTTTTCTCACTTGTTCGGTCCGTTAACTTTTTGTACTTGATCGGAATACAAAAACAAGACTTATTTGTGATCGTTATTAAGATATCGTAAATATTTATTGTTTTTGTATAACGATTACTAATAATAAGTTGACGCATCGAAATAACAAGAAAAATATATTTTTATTTGTTGTTTTTAAATTTGAAAAAATTCGCACTCATACATCCGCATTTTTTCAAATTTTAAATTTACATTGAGTTTTAATAGCTTTAAAAACAACAAATAAATTGCCGAGTGCAACTATTAAAATTTCTGTTAAGATGTTTGCGTTGAGGACCGATAGTGTTTGATCACTACCGGTGGTGGCGCCACCCGTGGCTAACGGGTAGAATGTGATGGAAAAATTCGCATTGGTGACGTAACGCCTGGATAGCTCGGAAGTTAGAGCATCCGACGCGATATCGGAAGATCCGGTGGTTTAAGTCCCCGTTCAGGCTGAGTCGTGAATGCGAATTGTTTCAAATTTTAAAGAAAAAATATTCTCTATACTTCTACGATCGAACTAGTGAAAATTAAACGTCCACTTGAGAGTAGGAGTGGTTAGGCAACAGAATTCGTATTGGCTTATCATCACTGTACATACCTTTTTGCCTAGTCGCCTTACAAGAGACAGTTATCTACCTACTTTCCTATAAATAGGAAACATAAACATTTGTTTAATCAAAGTTATATGAATTTATATTATTATATTCGATGTGTACTTAGACATTGAATTGAATGCGATACGCATATCGGTAGAGTATTTTTTTTATTCAATCAATATCGATAAATGGAATTTGCCCTTCCTAGTTATTTAATTATTTTGCGTGTCGTAGACTAGAGTATAGCCGTCCTGTCATAAATGATATTTATCCAATTGGCACCCCGTTGGAGGAAATTTCCCGTTTAATAGTCCATATAAAGTGTTTGGATCTTGTTTTTGTTCGATGAAATAGTCGATATGCATTACAAATGTATGTTGTGACAATACGTGTTATGTTTAATTGTAAGTATACCTATTATTATGACAAATGTCCTTCATTGAAATAATATTGGATATGAAATCCAGTACATTACTATTCTATTATAACCTTATACTTGTCGAGTTTATTAACATAAAAATGTTAAAGTTTGTCGTTTTGTTTTGTTCTAAGAATATCGATATGTCGGGGCTATGTTTGTTCCCGGTAGAGCTATTTTTACCAAATACTTTTAATCAATGTAAATGAAAACGTCAATTTACTAATTTTAACTCTCAACTAGGCCTTGGTTGGTACAATAGAAAACGCATTATTTTAGACCTTAAGTGTGGACACATACAATGCCTGGTGAAGGGTTAAGTTAAATAAGAAAGAATAAATTAAGAGACTATTTTTTAAATAAAGTTTTCATGCATACACGTACATTAATATCCTTAATATTTTTTAAATGAAAGAACCCCCTACATTAAAAAATGTAACCGCCTCATAAAAATATATATTAAATATACGAAAAATGTACACAAATTTGTTATAGTCTCCCTGCCTTACATCAAAAGTTACATACTTATGTGTTTATTCAATACTTGTACATGAATTCATTTTTGTATATTTTTTTTGTATCTTTTCTTAACAAAAGGCATTTTTATTATTTTAGGCACAAATATGTTCCTACCTCAAACGTAATTATGTTATTATTTACTTAATTATGTATTTTTATTTTAATATTTGCATTATGTGCAAGCATTTATTGTTTAATGTTTCCTTTGAAAGTTTAAATGTTATTATGTGTGATTGTGTACCTAATTGCAATTTAAATCATATCAGATATCATTACCTATTATTAATTTTATTGGATCAGTAATGATATCTGTAACACTATACTAATAAGTTTTCTATTGTATATTTTTTAAAAGAATATTAGTTTATACCCCACAAGAATTTCTTATTGTTACTTTCTAATGTATTTTAAGGTTTACGGTGTTATAGATTTTTGCTATATCAAAAGATTATTTTTTTACGCATTCAAAAAGTTACTTACCTTGTTTATAAACACTTGTAAAGTTGGATGTATCTATTGAGTAAATTTTAAATATGAATTACTCCTTCAGTTTCACGAGGTCTTGTGCAATAAGAAACTGTTTAATCTAGCGATATTAAACCTTTTTGGAAATAACCGTTCCACGGCCGCTGGATGGTTAAGTATCGCTGGTCTAAACTGTAAATACGACATAAAAGAGTTCTTTTTGAGTTACTTTCCTTTAAAATTATCAACGCTCTTAAAACAGAACATGTGCATAACTTGTTTTATAACCTGATATATTTGAGAATGTAATGCAAGAGTCCATGTAATAAGCAATAGAGGTTAACGCAATTATTCATATCTAAATATAAAATTATTTTCTATATGCATTTCACAATTTGTTTTTCTTGTTTAAGAAACCACCTAGTTAATTTTCAATTATTTTTTGCCCGCGTTAGGACCGAGAGGTCCCCGGTTCGAGTCCGGGGTCGGGCAAAATTTGTGTAAGTTTTTCTGTAATGAAATTACTCAGCCCGGAGTTAGGAAGTTGGCGGTTGAACGCCCGTGCCTCGGAAAGCACGTTAAGCCGGTGGTCCTGCGCCCGATCTCTCATCGGTCATGTCGGATTGCCGTCTCACCGAATTATGAGAGTAAGGGAATAGAGAGTGCACTTGTGTTTGCGCACACACTTGTGTACTATAATATGTCCTGCGCACTTGGCTGATCTCAATTGAGATCGGCCGCCATGGCTGAAATCGGTCGGACGCCTTATATATTTATTTTTTGGCATGTGGCATGAACCGCTTACATCAACCCGACACTTCTTGGGATTGATCTTAATTTAAATTGTATTATACATACAATTCAAACAAGTCGGAAATCGGATTGCTGACTCACCGAACTATCAGATTGAAGGAACAGAGAATGAACTTGTGTTAAGTTTAGTAGCGATTTTAATAAATTGACTGATCTAAATTTATATTTGCTAAAAATGGCTGAAGAATCTTCTCCAAAGTTTTGTGAAACCTATGCGTTGAGCTGGCAAACGTTCCCCGGAACGATTCTGGGATAGTTCGCGACCTCCGCTGCTAAAGGAATAAATTCGCATTTCGACTTCTTCTCTGGAAGTATTGTTGGTCTTTTGAGTAGCCCAGCGTAAAGGCTTCGATAATCTGTAAAATATTATCACATTCACATTAAACATTAAGCCCTCCCGTCTTATTTGGGTGTTTTGTACCTGTAGTGACGAATTTTAATGTTAGATTCACCAAAAAGAAGAAAAAAAAATACAACATACTCTGAGAAATAATCCATATCCTCAATCATATCCGGTAGTTCCCTCCCATCGACGTCTAAGAGGACCATACACAGTGTGACCAGAGCCATGGTGATGCTGACATCCACAGCCATAGACGCGATGTCGTCAAGAGGGTTGAACACGTAAAGTAAGTAGCTGACTGTGGTGCCCAGTTGGCCAATCGCGTGACAGCACCCCGTCAGAGTTGCTCTCACATTTATAGCGAAAAGACGCGGAGTCACATTCAATAGCAGGAAGAATACCGTGATTTGGGAAGCTAAGGCCATCACAGTGAACACTGCGGTGATCTGAAAAGGCATGATGTCTCATTATATTACCTTCTCCCACAATATTCACAGATAGATTTAATAAAGCGCCTGATAGAAACGCGTAGCAATATTTAGTAGGTACAGTTGCTACTGAGTTTACGATAAAAAATTGCGGTAGGTTTGGTAAATTCAATATTAAATGATTTATAGGACTATATTGTATTAAAATTATACTTACGTGGATGAATAATACTTTACTTGCTGAGAAAATTCCAGACAATAAAATGTTGAGTAATATTAAATATTTCAGCAACATTATTTTACTAAGTAGCGCTGTCATGCTTACTAATCCAGCAATTGAGATCGAGAGCACAAACATATTATATTCATTATGTTTTGTAAACACTTTTGCGTAATTGTAACTTAACTGAAATGATGTTAAAACCCAGAATAGTAACAACACTAATATTATAATTTTAGTATTGTACGTCGCGAATATTCCAGCGCATGTTCTTGTTTCGTCCAAACTGTTGTACGCCTGAAATTAATATTACCACCGTTACACGAGTAGACGTTACGTTATAATGTGTAGGTAGATTAAATGCATCTTAATATTCGATCAACGTAATGTCGAAGTACCGAAATCTTTCAAATTTTCATTGTGAATATTTGCTCAACATTATTACAAGGCGTTAAAATTATTATAAGATGTTGGCCCATTAGTAAGTCTTAGTTAAATAATATTCAGATTTTCTGAATGTGGCGTTTCATTTATGAGATCAGGGTAATAATAGGCAAAATACAACAAATAAATATCACCAAGCAATGGAGATCCTGTATGTGTGGCTGACGTTAGGTACCTACTTATATTACCTACAACTACATCTATCTACTTATTTTGTCCATTGTTTTCATGACTCTAATTATTATAACCCTCAAAGAAGACATTGTCTTATTTGATTTAATATTTAACAGCTGTATGTTACATGCTTAATATAAAGCTATCCTATGTAGGATAAGGTAGGTAAGTATATGGAAGAAGAAATCCACATCATAGTACAGGATAGGGCTATGCTACGAATAGTCTAGCTAGACTCTTAACACTTTTAAGTTTAGGGGTGAGGGCTTTCTTTTCCTTCACGGTGTATTTTCTAAGTCCAGTGATGGTGATAAGGCTCTTCCAAGCCATCATCGTAGTTCATTAGAAAAAATACACCCCTGAGTAAAAATATATAGTACGCACTACCTATTTACAGACATTTAAATTGGAACAGATAATAACATTAGTTCAGACTTACAGACGTACTCTATGATTAACAGGTCTTATTTTGAATTCCTCGCAGAGATTGATTCCGTTTCTCTTGGCAGCTTCATAAAGCATTTTCTCGGCTTTAGGTATTTTTCTATTATATAACATCCACTGAGTAGATTCAGGTGTCCACCTTCAGATGGGTAGAACAAAGATTTCCCAAATTATGTAAGTTAAATAAAAATATAGAAGTTACAATATTCATGTAAATAGATTCATTCAACATACTCTGGTAAAATAAATGATTTGTTATTATAAGTGTAGGTATACACAGGAGTAGGTAGGTAGGTACATGATGTCCTTTTATTTACAGTTACCTTAATAAATTCATTCACCTTAATAGCTACAGAGCCTTTAAAAAACAACTTCTTTCTATTTATTTAATAACAAGCTTTTTAATGAACATTAGGTAAGTAAGTTCTCAACCGAGGGGTGAGAGCCATCCGCTCCCCCGCAAGTCCGGTGATGATGACGAGGCTACTTCAAGCCATCATCATAATTATGTCAAATAGGAAAAAAATTCCGTCGGGCCGTCTTAAGCCTATTTTTAGGCAGGTCAGGGAGCGGATGGGCTCTTACATAAAAAGTCGCCCCCGGCGCCCCGCGCCCGGGTGCACCTCCCCCTGGTAAAGACGGCCCTGGTAATAACCGATATCGCTCACCTTTCCATGATAATATACGTGTAAGGTGAGGTTAGAAATAATCGAGGCATATATGTATTGATTTCGTTAAATGCAATTGGAATATAAATTCTTAAATTTTTAAGAATTAATCTGCTTATAAATTCTATTTCATAAGCACATACTAATAGGATCAATTTGATAGGTCAAAGAATTTAGGGGTACCTACTATTTCCTTGACAAGGACATTGAACTCACCTTAATAATATAATAAGCAGAATAACAAATAAGATAGCCATCAAGTTATATGTTTCCAAGTTTGGGAAGGAATTAACCAGAGGTATCATGTACGTGATCGCCAACAGTCGTGGTACTGAGACGATCGCTATCAAAAAAGATCGCCAACTGTTACTGGCTATTTCGCAAGCTGGAATGAACATTTCAAGTTATTAAACTATCAATTCACAGTTCACTATAACGGAAGGTATCTACAAAACATACATTTCTACTTGAACATTGTAGAAATAGGTATTTTCTACCTAGAAAGAGACGTGATATTGTTACGATTATCTACGATGTAAGATGCATTTACTTTTACGATTCATGGTTACATTTCTTAAGTCTAATCTTATCATATCACATCGAATAATACTTATCATAGCTACTGATCCTTCTACAAAAAATATCACGAGTGCAGGATTTATAAATGTAAGTAACCATACTTAAGATATTTGACTACTGGCTTTGTTGTAATCATCAAGCAGGGAATCATTTTTTTTCTATTCGTAATGCGAATAACCGATAAGGTACAGATCTCAACTCAAACGGCTCTGGAACAGTTATTCGTTTGGTTAAAAAGCTTTTGAAAAGCCATGAGGAATTACATTTTTCATGTATTATTTTCACTACAGTTATATGTTTATTTATTCATTCGCGCGTAGAGACGTTTAACGGGTAAAACATTACTTCCTTATAGCGCAGTCGGTTAAAAAGTAGCCTTTAACCTGGCTCTGGACTATATCGTACCAAATTTCATTTAAATCGGTCCAGTACTCTATGCGTGAAAGCGTAACAGACAGACAGACAGACAGAGTTACTTTCGGATTTATAATATTAGTAGGGATTTTAAATTAAAAAAATATAAAAAATATACTTATTAGAACACTACAATCAACATCTGTTTAAATACTTTTTTAATTTAATTGCTAATTTATTGTTTTATGTAGATATTAACTAAAATAATTTTATTACTTTTACCGAAAGAAAATAAATTGGTATTCGTCACTTTTACGAGATTACTTTAAGTACTGAATGGCACAAAACAAAATCACTAACAATCGTTTCTTCACCAAACTGCTAACCGACAGAAAATTTCGTATATCGCCGCTTCGCCAACTGAACCTTTCGCCTGCGCACGATTCACTAACAGATACGTCGCCAATTAACTATTCATCTTGAAAAATATTCAAATAAAATATTTGTAGATTTTAAATTTAGCACTAGGGATACATAAAGTAATATTAAATTATTTCGAAGGCGAAATGTCTGATGACGAGCGGTGCTGTCGACGAATCGTACGCTGGCGAAAGGTTCTGTTGGCGAAGCGGCGATATACGAAATGTTCTGTCGGGTCGGTTAGCAGTTCGGTGAAGAAGAAACGAATGTCTGAGTCCAGTTCCAGACTCTTTAATCCACCAAGGTTGTCTGCAAAGGTTTCGACCTATCTAGGTAAATAGTTACTTACCTAGCCAAGTAAGTTTCGCAGTAACGCTTTAGCTGCCCTAAATAACTCTACTTTGATAACTCTAGGATTAATGTGTAGCTAATGCGTAATATTAGCTAATTCGTAACATCTAGTCGTAATTAATTACAATTTCACGTTCGTAAATGTATATGCCTACTATTTTGTTATTTTCTTTTATAAGTTACTTACTCAGTATAAGTGCCATATACATTGCAGCAGCTCCAAATAAAGCCTTTAAAAATACAATCAATTGGAACCAGGCTTGTGAATCGCAGAAAGTGATGATGACTCCCAATATCAGCTGTGCTAACAAATCAATTGCTATCGCAGTTCTTCTTCCAAAACTGAAACACATTTAAAATAGTCAAATAATTAAATCCAATATTCAAGCTAGACAGCTAGGTACATATTTAAAAAGCGCTAGTGCAGCCGTTAGAGTGTAACAATTTAAATGGAAACAGTGGAATATTATTTTATTTAGGCCATTCACGCCGGTGACTAGGCAGTCTTTAATGATAGATTTGAATATGCATCCGGACAATTGGTGGAGATAATACTGAGGTATTTAGTATTTTGAAGGTGTGAGTTCCAGGATAATCTCTATCCATCTTACAACTAAAGTACGAAGTAGCCAGGATTAGGTATAGGTCTACCTACACAATTGCTTTTAATGATAGGGTTACTTCGAGTTCGATGCACTTTTAATGCGGATATGTTAATCACGAATGAATCAAGAATATTAGGGGCATGTTTAATATATCTATACTTACTAAATATAATATTATAAAGAAGAAGAATTTGTTTAAACGCGCCAATCTCAGAAATCAGGTAATGGTTTGAATTGAAAAGTTATTTATGTGTGGATAGACCATTTATCGACGAAGGCTATAAGCTATAATATAACATAAATCACGCGGCGACCAATAGGACAAGAAACAGAAGAAACAGAAGGAAATGTGTAAAAAGCGGAAGAAAACGCGGACGACGTCGCTGGAACAGCTAGTCTTTTATATATGTATTTATAATCAAATACACTTCATAACTTTATGTATCATTTTCAACGGGTTATCTACTTTAATTCTACATTATAGTTATATAAGTCCCACTAACACGAACATTTTTTAAAATAAATGTCGAGAACAACGCTACTTGCTCACCTATCTATTAAGTAAATGTAATTACTATCCAATTCAACTGCTTTTCGATAAGCCTTCTGTTTTCTTACGCAAACGTTTAATTTTATCTTACGTATAGAAATCATTAGTTACGTTTAATTTGTAGGTTTTGGAAAATTAGGTATTAGACACAGTTTAAAATACAGTAACTAAGTACTAATTTACAACTTGCCAACTTGTCTTTGTTTGAAAACATTACAAGATGTTTTTGTTATTGATTTTGGGCTTTCAATTTTATATGGAAATACCTTTATAAATGATATTTATAGCCTTATTCTGAATAACGTAAACGTAAGACGGAAGTTAGATTTTACGAATAACAACTTCAGATTAAGTAATTTCTGCGTCATTAATTTGTAATTTATATGTAAATGAAAATATTACAATGATGTGTTGATGACTATTTATACACTTGCTGTTTTTTGGCCTTTTTCAAATCATAAATAAGCAAATTATTCATTTAATTTTAATACCTACTTAAATTTAACGCACGTTGCTAACTATATAGGTATAGATACCTACACCAGCGGAAACTTCCTTAATGCTAATGACGTTCATAGTCCCGTGAGTTAAGCTTTAAATCTGGAGAAATAAATTACCTACAATATATCCCTATAAGGATTGATAACTAGACGCTCAAATTCAAATTATTTTAGTTTTAGTTAAAGAACTAGAAGGCGTCCGACCGATTTCAGCCAAGGCCGCAGATCTCAATTGAGATCAGCCAAGTGCGCAAGACACATTATAGTGCACAAGTGTTCGCGCAAACACAAGTGCACTCTCTATTCCCTTACTCTCATAATTCGGTGAGACTGCAATCCGACATGAACGATGAGAGATCGGGCGCAGGACCATCGGCTTAACGTGAGTAAGTGAAGAACTAAGTATATTACTACTATATTAGCATAAACAGTTCTTGATTATTAATCTCGTTGCTAGATTATAAAAATAATCAGCCAGGTTAATCAGAAGAAGGTATCTTCTGATTAACTTATAATTGTGTGCCTAGTGTCCTTTATATTCCCTCATTCTCATATCTCACTGAAACGGTAATTCGATATAACCTACCCTACGGCTTAACGTAATTCTCGGCGAACCGAAAACTCATAATTTTCTTCTCGGCTATTACGCGGCGCTCACCTACACAATAGACAATCTGTTGATAGATGATACTAAGTTGAGTCTGTTACTTATTGACTACTGCTACTTTTATACTCTATTGATGTACGAAACGTAACTTACCTATCAGCAATTAGACCGAACGTCACACATCCAAACATTAAACCCATTCGAGATATCATAGTTGTGGACAATAATTTCATTTTGTTTTCACAAAACACCAGCCACTACAGTAACAAATTCAATAGAATCACATCATTAGTTTACGTACAAGAATATTGAATACATTACGACTTACGTACATTCTTTTTTAGCCAAACCATCCAAAATAATTTAACGTGCCATTTAGTGCATTCGGACGTGTTATTTGTGGTAGAGACGGTACACAAGGTGGTGTTTCGCTTGTCGAGGGCGTCTGATAGTGCGCAAATCGCTCCTGTGGGTGGTTGCAAGAGGAACATGTCTTCGTATTGGTTGAACATGGTGGGCATCATGAGAGCCGTGGACACCACCACTACCAACCACTGCCAGACGCCGATGTTACCCAGGACATCAGTCGTCACATCCTCGTGAATAATTCCAATACTAAAAATAGATTGGATTTAAAATTCAGGCGACGCTACCGGAAAACTCTCAATAAAAATAATAGATAACATCTCTTACATGGACATGGCGCACGTATTAAATCTTTATCAATCGTCATTCACTCTTAGCTCTATAGATTTATTCTTACACGCCGTTATTGGTTCATTCTGTTAGATTTCATTGCAAATACTAGGTGTCTAGTGGAATACACGCATGTGTGCTAATTTTTGACGCTATTAAAGACACAGCGCAGTAACAGAAATAACCTTCATACTTAGTACTAGTGTACGAGAAAATATAGGTACTACTGTTGTATAAATCTACCTACTTTATAATCTATTGTAAATGGCAAAGTAAGAATATTGGTATTAGTGAATCCCCTTGGCGTCATTGAAATCTAATGTATGCAAGGACATTCTAGGATTGCATTGAACATGGAGGTGAGTCAGGTCGTTTAATTTTAAGTTATCTAAGTACTATAAAACATTAATTTATCTAAAAAAGATGGGTACTCATTTAACTACGATATTTCATTACTGGCAAACATTATTCGTAATTTAATATCTATTTATTTAATACGTGTTACTACATGTGCGTGTAAATTTCGTTAAGATTGCATTGGTAACACAGATATAAATATAATGTATAATTAATTCTTATCATTATATTGTTACTACATCGCACTATCAATAAGTTCACGTAATACCTATGTACAAATATTATCTACGACTTGGATCTTTAAGGTTAATCATGATGATGATGATTAAATGATTTGATTTATGTAAAGCAAATAATTAGGAAGTCACAACTCCAAATTGTACCAAGGTAACATTACAATTTGCTCAACATTTTAGTTTACAATATAAATAATTTAGTGTAGCACAGCACCTACTCGTATATATTTATAACAATATTAATGTCCACCGGGTCATATTATCGGATATTTGTGGTTTGTGTATCAGGTGTTTACATGATTATTATTTTATAGTATTTGACTAATACTCAATCCATTAGTAATTTTTAACTTCTTGATCTTCTTCTTCTTATTAAATGCTATATAAATTGTATTTTTTTTCTGGGTTCAAAATATGAAAATTAGGTTTGTATGTAAGTACTCAATTTCCTATAAATCTAATTTCCTATAAAGTACCTGCATTTTCATAGTAATTCATAGGTACTACCTAATATTTAGTCTCTAAAGGCATCCCTGAATTCTTGATTGAAAAGCTCGGGTCAGCCCTGGGAATTTCCTTAAGGAAAATCTGTGCATATTTCTTTATCAGCTTTTTTGTTTCTTCAATTGAACTTCCTTCTTGATTGACTTGATAACTGTCTATCTATATCTTGATACATTGTTAATGTAGAGATTTAAAATGTATAGGTACGTAGATACCCAACACAATTTTTTATCACAACTGGTTACGTTAAAAAGTTCATGTAAAAACAAATGACTTAACTAACTTATTAATGTACTAAATACATAGAGTAAAAAACCGATATAGCTTAAGATATAAAATACTCATAATTAGCTAGTGTTTTTTTATAGAAATGTAAAAGAAATAACTACTTTATGTAGAGCTCGTATCGCAGAGGTTGTTTCAAATCGGGACAATATAAGTGAAACATTCTAAATTTCCTTTAATTTTTTTTCAGTAAGAGTATAAGATTTACGCAAGCATCGCTTATCTTTTAACCAGTTATCCTTTCATCAAACATTTGACATTGAAAATAATACTTTCTTAACTAAGTAGGTATGTGTATTATTTAAAGTAATAAAAAGGTATGCAAAAAGCCAACTTCATTATCATACTTGCATGCTCATTTAATTATGAGGTGCGCTAAACGTGGCTTAAAGTTTCAAGTGAAGCACGAATGGAACTTGAATGAGCGAGTTGGTCACCCGCGCGTCCGCAGGTCGGCAGGTACGGGCCAATAGAGATAAGAGGTTACACGTTTTTTTTCGCGATTGCGGTAACCGAGCGCGCCGTCAGTCGGCAGCCATCCGCCATCCATTCGCTCCTCTGTCGCCGCCACGGCCACGCATGCCGCCGCCGAAACGCGCCGCGCGCTATCACACATTATCATCAATGGTGCTTGTGAACTTTACAGAACTCCGGAAATAGCAAAACCGTTCAGCTGAACCTGAACCCAACCGCAATCATGGACAAGGACCGTGCGCTAGAGGAAATGATGGGGAAACTCGGTGAGTGTGGAACATATGGAACTTCGAATCACTTAATGTCAGTTACTTTTACAGCGAACACTCTTCTCTTAACGTTGACTTTCAATGAGAGCTTAAAGCGTAGCCCCTAGGCTTTGCCGGCCTAATTAAGATTCGACTGGTTTGCCTTGTCGTGAGATATGAAATAACTGTCATTGATTGCAATAGCCTCAGTAGTTTATTCGTAACTTCAGTTGTATAACTTTCCATTTGATTTTTTGTCGGTAGTATTTCTTTTTTTTGAAATAGCTATTAAGTGTCGATGAATAACGTGGTGAATAAAAGTCTGCAGTCTTTATTTACAAATAGTGATTTCTTTTAAACACATGTTGGGAGGGAAGTCGAACAAGACAGTGTTTTTCACTGATGTTAATTGTTATTCCAACTAAATCAACACTTCGTTAACTCGTTAAAAGTCTACATTAATTTCTATGTGAAAAATGGCTTTGATGTTGAAGAGAGATAAACATTTTTCGGCGAACGTTACTGTAAAAATACTAACATTTGAAATTCAATACAATTCACTAAGACAACCTTGTAACCTTGAGCTAGATGAGTTTAAAGATCACGAAAAAATAATACTTAGCTAATTTATAATAGGTGATTTCCTACATGTGTTAAATCAAGCGAAAACCATTACCTAACTAAATTCCAACCTACCAACTTTCTGTAAGGTTTCATTCAAGGTTTTATTAGTTGCTTCTTCACAACAATAAGCAAGTAACCTATTACATCGAACTCTAAGTATGTATCTATAAAAAAATATACTTTGCGAACTGCAGTTTGACGATCAATAATGGACGACTTGTTTGATAACAATAAAATTGGTACTTATGGTAGAGTACTTAACTAGGCATCCATCTGTTGTTCTTTCAATTAATTCAAAGTAGTAACTCTGTGTGTGCTTTGTTAAGAAAACTAATGTTAATATTTACAAAGAACGTTCTTAAAACAGGCTACACAGGATAGCCTTGAATGAAAAGTATGAATATATGTAAATTCTTATAAATCAAATGGTATGGTTCAAATTATGATGATATCATATGGCTGGTGTTCTAATTTAACCGACATAAATGTTGTTTATGACTCATTTCCGAATTTCTCAGTTTTACATATGGGCTGATTTGTTGTTTGTAAATGTTCCAATTAAAGACTCATAATGACAGTTTAGTCTCCGTACTTCATGAATTTCCATACCAAAGTTAGGCTAGGTGAAAATGCTAATTGCCGAAAATATTTTATTACGAACCAAGAGATAGGTAGTGAGCTTAGTACAAGCACTTAATATTTTTCCAACGCACTGTTCAAAATAATGAAGTAATTTGAATATCAGTTGTATGTATAGTTAATTTTACATTCAAATTTTTGACTACAGACACGTGTTAAGAAAACGAATAATACAAAGTACCACCCAAAGTACTGTTGAAATTAAATCTGAGTCTTATGATACATAGTTTCTTTGGACATCGGCAAGATACCTACTTATTATACCCACCCCAAAGTACTTGTGTACTCTACACTTTTTAATTTCATATGTGCTCTATGAAAATTTAAAAAAAAAAAAACTAGGTATACCTACTTCAAATCTAAATTAATTGATGCAGTTGTTCTTTAATTCAGTCGATCCAAGCGTGCACTTACTAAAATAACATAACGTGACATAAAGGAATTTTCTTTAAACGATTGCGTGAACGGTTAATTGGTGTTTAATTATTTCAGTAGAGTTTTATTAAGTTGTAGATGGATCTACTGATGACTACTTAGATTACTCGTGCTACTTAAAATATTCATGGTGAGATGTACATACCTTCACTTACTTAATAAACTGTCGATCTCTGTAGCACTCGGATATCCGTGTGCCGATCTAGAAACGGAAGAGTTAATTTTACGGTCGGAAAGTAGTACCGTGTGTAGATGTCTGACTGTTCAGTTAAAGAAAACAAAAAGAAGGTTTTTTCTAAGATGTATGTAACCTTGATTTCCAAAGGTACCGTCCCATTTATTTATTATTATTTACCAGCCTCTGGCAGCCTACATAACCCACTGCAGTGGGAGTGCGCAGTGCAGTGTATTCCACCCACGATCAAGGCTGTTCTGCAGTAACCTTCTGGTCTCCACTTATACATTCTGGTTTATGCAATCTAGTTAAAGTCATATTTGTAACATATATCAATCAAAAAATCCGTTAGGCTTAAAAATTTTACCTCTGTCGCACATAAATTGGCGGATGGAAAACATAGAAAACACATATAGCAGTTACACTACCTGCTAATATGTGTATTTTATGCAATATAATTTTTTAACCAGCTGTATGAATTTACTTTCTATATAAACGCGTAAAAAGGTACGGCCAGAATTAAATTAGTAAAATCTACAATGTTAATGTACAACTAACGTAGCATACCGATTTGATGCATTTCATTACAAATACATAGCTCACGCGTTTTAGACAATACTATCAATGTTGAACTAAAGATAAAAACATGTGCCCATTCCTACTGTTTTATTTAGGTATTATTACTAAGTTATCTATAATAAACAGAACATACGGGTAGCTCTAATAAAGTGCAGGTTTAATTAGAAAAAAAATGGGAAATTTCATATGTATTAACATCGAGATTTATGTACACACAACACTTATTAGGAGCTCAATACAATTCTGTACCCTCCGTGAAAAGTGATATAAGTCAAAAAATCATGTTTTGATAACAACAAAATTGTTACTTATGGTAGAGTACTTAACTAGACATCAATCTTGTTCTTTCAATTAATTCAAAGTAGTAACTCTGTGTGTGCTGTTAAGAAAACTAATGTTAATATTTACAAAGAACGTTCTTAAAACAGGCTACACAGGATAGCCTTGAATAAATAGTATAAATATATATATAAATATGTAAATTTTATCAGTCAAATGGTATGGTTCAAATTATGATGATATCATATGGCTGGTGTTCTAATTTAACCGACATAAATGTTGTATTGTATATGACTCATTTCCGAATTTCTCAGTTTTACATATGGGCTGATTTTAGTTTAGTGTCCGTACTTCATGAATTTCCATACCAAAGTTAGGCATGGTGAAAATGCTATTTGCCGAAAATATTTTATTACGAACCAAGAGATAGTGAGCTAAGTACAAGCACTTAATATTTTTACAACGCACTGTTCAAAATAATGAAGTAATTTGAATATCAGTTGTATGTATAGTTAATTTTACATTCAAATTTTGACTACAGACACGTGTTAAGAATACGAATAATACAAAGTACCACCAAAGTACTGTTGAAATTAAATCTGCGTCTTATGATACATAGTTTCTTTGGACATCGGCAAGATACCTACTTTTTATACCCACCCCAAAGTACTTGTGTACTCTATCAATTTCATATGTGCTCTATGAAAAATTTTCAAAAAACCTAGGTATACCTACCTACTTCACCTCTAAATTAATTGATGCAGTTGTTCTTTAATTCAGTTGATCCAAGCGTGCACTTACTAAAATAACATAACGTGACATAAAGGAATTTTCTTTAAACGATTGCGTGAACGGTTAATTGGTGTTTAATTATTTCAGTAGAGTTTTATTAAGTTGTAGATGGATCTACTGATGACTACTTAGATTACTCGTGCTACATAAAATATTCATGGTGAGATGTACATAAGGTATGTACATCTCACTTATTTAATAAACTGTCGATCTCTGTAGCACTCGGATATCCGTGTGCCGATCTAGAAACGGAAGAGTTAATTTTACGGTCGGAAGTAGTACCGTGTGTAGATGTCTGACTGTTCAGTTAAAGAAAACAAAAAGAAGGTTTTTTTCTAAGATGTATGTAACCTTGATTTCCAAAGGTCATTCCGTCCCATTTATTTATTATTATTTACCAGCCTCTGGCAGCCTACATATACCCACTGCAGTGGGAGTGCGCAGTGCAGTGTATTCCACCCACGACCAAGGCTGTTCTGCAGTAACCTTCTGGTCTCCACTTATACATTCTGGTTTATGCAATCTAGTTAAAATCATATTTGTAACATAAATCAATCAAAAAATCCGTTAGGCTTAAAAATTTTACCTCTGTCGCACATAAATTGGCGGATGGAAAACATAGAAAACACATATATATAGCAGTTACACTACCTGCTAATATGTGTATTTTATTTTATTAGCTGTATGAATTTACTTTCTATATAAACGCGTAAAAAGGTACGGCCAGAATTAAATTAGTAAAATCTACAATGTTAATGTATTTGGTACAACTAACGTAGCATACCGATTTGATGCATTTCATTACAAACACATAGCTCACGCGTTTTAGACAATACTATCAAAGTTGAACTAAAGATAAAAACATGTGCCCATTCCTACTGTTATGTAGGTATTATTACTAAGTTATCTATAATAAACAGAACATACGGGTAGCTCTAATAAAGTGCAGGTTTAATTAGAAAAAAAATGGGAAATTTCATATGTATTAACATCGAGATTTATGTACACACAACACTTATTAGGAGCTCAATACAATTCTGTACCCTCCGTGAAAAGTGATATAAGTCAAAAAACCATGTTTTGAGAAAATCGACTTCAAAGTTTTAGAAATTTTGAAAAATTACTGTCGTCTCCTTATCAAATGTAGAGTTCCTAATAAAAGTATTTTTATTATATTATAAAAAGAATTATCTGAAAACATGTTTTTTTTCTTATTAATTTGCTTATATTTTTAAAAAAATAATAATAAACTATAATTTGTATCAATGGCCACAAAACCCGTGAATTGTGTATAATGATATAAGTTAATTTACATTACTATACACAATCTGTAACGCAAATGTGTTTAATGATACATATTCTTTTTTTACTTGATTAAAAGTAGTAGAAAGAATCAAACAAAAAAAGTCCGGAACAAAATATTTCCATTGAAATGTCCTGGTTGCAGTAACCCAATCTTTTTTCAAAAAATATGTGTTTTAAAATACTTATATTAAAATACACCGCAGTTATACGCAATTAAAGATGTGTATAATGATTCATGTTAACTTATATCACATAAATATACGTGTAAAGTAATATAACTACAAATTTTGTACGTATGTATTTGGTGCATCAGATGAATCGCTTCCCATTGTTATGGGCTTTTCGTTAATAATATTTGGTTTAGCATTTAATGGTCTTCTGTTTCGTTCTTATCGTTTATTTTTTTATTGTCTTAAGGAAATAAATACTATTTCCTTTGCATCCTCCAACTGCATGTTAGTAAAAATTGTTTGGCTTCAGTTTCTAAGTTGTTTTTATCTTCCATTATATATCTGTTTCACATTCTTCATCAATACTTTTATTACTGTACTTTCATCCATATCTAAACCGTTACAATATTTTTCGTTTTCTATTAATTTTAAGTCATTCGCATTGTTATTTTCCTTTATCATATCACTACATAGTATAAAACAAAGTTGCCTTTTCTATCCCTATATCCCTATGTGCGCTAAAATCTTTAAAACTACGCAACGGATTTTGATGCGGTTTTTTTCAATAGATAGAGTGATTCAAGGGGAAGGTTTTTATGTAAAATTTACCCGAAGCGAAGCGAGGGCGGGTCACTAGTATTATAATATATCAAGATGGAAAACTTAAAATATAGGATTATTTACGAGTACGAGGCATTAGTGTTGCGGAAACGAATCGAGGGGTGAATAATATGTATGGTGGTCGTGTTGCAAAAGAAACACAGTTCGTTTTTGGTTCCAACATTTTCGTTCTGAAAATACTGACCTGCAGAACAAGCCCCGTGGAGGGCCGGAGACCCATGTTGATCATGAAGAATTGAAGGCTATGATGTTAGTGATAAAACGGTTTTAATTCACTTTAAGCAAATTAGGCAGATTAAAAAGCTTAAAAGGTGAGTACTTCACGAATTGACTGAAGCAAACCAGCAAACGCGGTACATTACTGAAAAGGTACAATAATTAAGGTATTTAAAACCGAATCATTACCTGTGATGAAAAACGGATTCTTTACGACAATCAAAAGCGATCAGCGCAATGGTTGGAACCTGACCAGCCCGCCAAATCCTGCCTCAAGCGAAATTTAACCCTAAAAAAGTTACTTGTAAGCGTTTATGGCGGACCAGTGCCGCCCTTGTTCATTACAGCTTTCTCAAATCTGGCCGGACTATTACGCTGATGTCTACTGTGAGAAATTTCAATCCATGATGAAAAAGCCATGGCTAAACAAACTAGGCTGGTTAGTCGCTGCACGCCACTGCTGCTTCACGACAATGCTAGACCACACACTGCACAACGGATGGCTACTAAATTATAAGGGCTTTAATTGTAATGTCTTAGACATCCTCCGTACTTCCCGGACCTTGTCTAATAGATTTACATATTTTTCGATTTTATTTATTCCCGTCCGACTAGTTTTTAGAGTAAAGTGATCAACAAACTTCCTATGAGATGGAAAAAGTGCATAGAAAAACAATGGTTCATTTGATTAATTAAATACATATGTTAAAAAATATTCGACTTTTTTGCTCCTAACATACAAACATGCCAACTATGTAGGAATCATATAAACTTCCAAATCAAGGCGTTTGTCGTATTTGTGACCCTTTCTTCCACTAACGTTTTCATAACATTCTTCTCAAACATTTATTTAATTGGTTTGTTTATCTGTTATACTAATAATATGTTCTTATTCTGCGATGTAATAGCGTTTTGGTTGACTTATTTTTTGAGTTAACTTCAAAGTTTGTTTAATTTTGATGTTGCGATTCGATATTAAGACGGTATATGTCATCTGTATTTGCATTTTTCTTTTCTTTATTTCCATCCTCATTATACATCATCTTCCTTTTAAATATTAAATCAGACTTTTCTTTTATTTATCTTTATGTTAGAAAACTGAAATATTTACCATGTTAAACCCAGAATAGTAGGATAAACACAGGTTTCTGTCTGTGTCTAAGCAATGTTCATTAGCTTCAACTAAATTTTTCAAAATAAAAAAAAAACTCGTGCTTCTGCAGCAGCCTATAAAATGGAGATTCAGAAGTCCTTCTTAAACAAAGGATGCACTAATATCTCACGCCTTCTTAGACAAAGATATAAAGATTTTGGGAGGTGAGGATTTCTACTTGTATCATTTTACACAATGCGGAAGTATTTTGTACGCCTTTGGCTATATAATTTTGCTTTAACTTAAGTTGTATTACTTTACACGAATTTGAAATTGTTAAAAATAAATATAAATTTTGATATACCTGAAATTTTATCAAAATACACGAATATTTGTAAATTTGTGATAGGTGTCAAATGATACGATAGCAGTTATATCAATTTTCACAAATCGTATAAATCACAAGACCTTTGTGACTACCAATACATCTTAAATTATATCATTATACACACAATTGCATTTAAAATATTTTATTGCCAAAAGATCTACATGCTAATTGTATCATTATACACTTTTGTAAATTAAAAAAAAGTAAATGTATTTTAATATAAGTTAAGTTAAATCACTATACATTTATGAAACCATTGGATGTATCTCAAAAACACAGTTGTATCATTAGTCACAAAACTTATATCCCGTTCTATTAGGGCTAGAGCTGTATACATTGATTGGACAGAAAAATAGCCCATATTTTTTCTTTACAATGATGTAATAAATGATAAGTGATATAAGTCGACTTATATTACTGTTCACGGAGGGTACAGAATTGATTTTTGCAATGCTATATCTGTTGAACACTTGTTATTGCAAAGGCTTGAGTACAATCGCATCGAAATTTAATACGTTATTAAGTTCTCAAATCGGCTATTACTGAGGCAAACAAAATTTTCAAATTGAAGAGGTCAATAAAATTGATAAGGAAACAGTCACCTTGCACTTAATTTTGTTTTTATTTTCTTTTAACTAAGAAAAACAACAAAATTCTTTCAGATAATATAAATCGAAATCCTTTGTCGTTAATACGGGATGCCGTTTGTAACGTCACTTGACGTTTATGCAAATACCAGTTATTATAACGGTAGACAGTAAACATGACAGATTAAAACATTAGCACGAATAAAGCTTAACGCTGTCCCGACGCGTAATAATCTATTATGCAGTAAGACAATGCGGTTAATTTAAATTCAAGACCTAGAGGATTGAGCGCAATTGAACTCACTCGGTCATTTAGCGGGATTATGACTGAATATCTGACTCCTTCCAAAAGATCTTCCATCGTAATCTGTGACGTATGTTTCAATACTCTGAAAGCATTTACTTTTTATATTTAGGTGATTGAGTAAATCCGCCTTTTGAAGATTACTAAGGTATTGAAACATTTTCTTGTTATTGGATACTACTTACTTATTGTAGTACAAACACACCCTTGCCAAATGAAGTGGTGCACAACATAATTTTAGCCTTGTTTGATTGACTCAATTATTGGCTTGTAAGTTATAATAACTCTTTTAACATAGCCTTGTGTTCTTATTGATGGTAAATTTTCCCACATTTTTGCGTTACCTGGAGCAGATATTGGAACTTAGGTGTTATTGATGTTCAGATAAGATATCCCCACATAAAAGGTATAGTATACTTACTCTATCTACGCGATCCAATATCTGTACCAATAAGTAAAAGTTCATCTTATTTTGTTGATTTTAGACTCATTTCTGTTTATACTCTCATTAGATAAAGTGCTTATTGTTTGATTCATATGAATAATAGAAGTATTTCTACTCATATGTTGACTGAAGTCAATACGGGTATTATCTAACTGTATAATGTTATTATTTATCCAGACAATGTTTGTTTCTTATAAAATAGGTTTCTGATAAAGAAAAGAAGCAATTATTACTTGTACTAACAAATATTGCGACAAACATTTAAAGATACAGTAAACTAACACAATTTTACAAGTGTTATAAATACTTTCTCATTCAATTTGATTGAACGTCGTATGTTCAAAAAAATCAAACAATTTGTTATAATAGCTTTCATTTGTAATTTTTGAATATATTCTATAAGTGCATGTGAAATTTTTGAAAAATATTATCATTATGTCGGGTTTTCCAAGGAACTTTATTTCCTCCTTCACAGAATAGTAACTTATAAATGTATTTATTTATTTGTGGCAAATATGTTTATATTTAAACACGTGGTTAAAGATTCCAATGTTACTAAAGACATATCGAGTAAACTTATATTGCTGGCTCAGACAGTGTCTTAGCATATATTACATACAATTATATCGAGTACGTTTTCCTCATAATGTTTTTCCTTTGCACCTGGCATACTCTACATGTTTCTCGTGTTATTTCATTAAAACAGTGGGAGTTTAAGTAAAAAATAAAATGGACTCAAACTCACGACCTCCTGGATCGGAGGTCAGGGTTCTTTTACCTGAAGCAGTTGCCATCGCTCAATTATGTGCATATGTAATTGTGTTGTGAATACACGCAAATCAAATTACTGACTACTTATTTGACATGTGCTACCTTTATTAATAAGTACGCAAACCTTTTTCTTTGACTTTCCACTGAACATAACTTACAATATTTCAAATTGTATAAACTGTATAAATTGTAGAGCTTCAAGTTTTAACGAAACAAAGCCATCTGTAAATAGGTATCGGACTCAACTAGGTAAGTATGTAAAACCTGTGGGTTTTCTTAAATGGCAATAAATCTTAAATGTCTAGTTTTTTAGAATTTATCGATGTAACAAAATAATATTCGTCGTAATAATAAAATAGGACAAGTTCTACGATAATATTTTACCATTTCACATGTAACTACTTAGGTACATATTTCTTTATTATTATCGATCTCTGACCCTTATGGTGATAACAGACGGTCTATTTAATTTATCGACGAAGATACGACATTTCCGGGAGAAGCTATTGAATATTGAGCATAATATACGCACAGATTTAAGAAAACACCTATATCAAGGCAAGTCTATTTTTAAAACGCATAGTACCTATATGCTTCATATTATGTTTTTTTAAGATTAAGGCACCCGTATAAGTCTGCGTATGATTACACAAGAACATTTACAGTTACATATTACATCAAGGGCAACAATCGCAATACGGGTAACGGTAAAACTTGTCCGGTTCCGATGCTGGACGATAAAGTACCCAAAAATATTATCGCGTAGTTTTTGTCAATAAGTTAAGATTTTCTTTTTATTTTAGTAAATAGGTTTAGTTAAGAAAAGGTTGGCTCTAAGCAACGCGTTTAGACTCTGAAAGTATTAGGAAAGACTAAGTCGTCGGTCCAATGCCACAAGTAGTTATTTTTCACCGTGCATGAAGTAGATCTAGAAATGATTTTGGATATTAATATATCTAATAGTCAAACGTCCAAGTATTTGTTAACAATATTTTTAAACTATAGATAAAAACCTGGCCTTTTTAATGACCAAGATAGAAATTAAATTGAAAGTCACCAATGCGACCGCATGTCATCAATGTCTATAATATCATAATGCTTGTGCACAAAGTTTTGATGATATAACTGTAAACTTAGCAATTCACTGCTATCTTGTAATTTATTAAGTACCTTAACAATAATAAAAAACACTGTCATCGCGCAGGGGGTATCAGGCTTCAAACAGTAGCCATTAAGAGGTTACATACAGATGATAAAGTGCGAATAAAGTACTTCATAAGTACCTAATGCTACTTTTAGTTAGCTGGTATGAATAAAAATAGGTGGGACTGAACCAAGAAATTGTTATTGTGTTCGAAAATATTTCAACAAATTCAGATTCTCCTTTCTTTTCGAAATCGATTAAGGGTTAAATATTTTTTGTGAAATTATAGGTATTGTTTCTAATTATACCCACTAACCTGGGCTGTTTTCACTGAATATGAGTGGGACGCATAGAAAGATATATTCAATCTAAATTGCAGTTGATAAATTATGGAGAAAGGGAAAATTTCATGGTGCTCTGGCGCCTCTGGCCTTTGTGTAGTTGTTAATACTTAAGTAGTGAGAAAACAAAAAGTTTTATTAGTTATTTTATAATTCGTTACAATAACTTTGGACCACAATCGGAAGATAAATGTGTGATATTGTATCAAGATCTAAAATTATTATCGTGTTTGTAAACTAACAAACTATTTGTTAGGATTTATTTTACCTATGTGTACAAACAAAATATTCTAATACTCACAAAAACAAAAGTCTACAATACAATAAGTACATTAGCACAAATACTCTTTTATAAAATAAATAAAGTAACCCATTACGTATGCAGGTAGTGGAGAACGTCAAAAAACATATATTTTAAAAGATATTATTCAAAACATTACGCTCTGTTTGCAAATTCATATTCGTACTTAGTTTATTCATGCACTGTTTGCGCCCCCAAAACGCAGAGATACTCGCACATAGTGAGATTGTAGATACGTTTCATGGTCAGGTTCATTCATAATGAATTAGTTAATGTAATAGAGATTTGTCTGCTGTAAACTAACCGGTAAGCGGCTTTGTGAGCGAGCGTTATAATTTTTAATGGCATAAACTTACTTACTTATAAGTCATTATGTCAAAATCATGTAAATTTAATAAAAATATGAAGAAATTACTATCTCTCTACCTCTACCTATTAAATAGTAGTAATAGTAGAAAGTAAACAAGTAGACAAAGATTTTTTATGTGCCAAAGCTTTCACGATGTACACGATGAATGTCGGGGACCCGCGACCCCTGTTGCTGTTGATATTTTTGTGAATTTCTTAGCTAGAAATTCGAGTTGTTTATTAATAACCAAGAAATAAGTAAATAACGAATAATCGTAATAGTTTGGGATCCTTTTAATTACTCACCAACATTAAATATTTCATTACATAATCAGTTTCAGTTCACGCTTATAGTGTTGCATTTAAACTTATCTTCTTTTGTTCGACTAAGGAGATTTTGTATAAGCATCTGTCTACTCCTGACACATAGATAATAATATGAGTTTATCTGAACAATTTTGGCTGTTATCACAGCTGAAACGCTATCGACACAAAGCTGTGTTGCTAAGAGCGTACGTGTGATTGATGTTTTTGAAACTGGAACTAAAACACCAAACTAAAACCGGACTACAACTTATCGTAACGTAAGTAAGTTCCTCGTAAGGCAATGGCATAGCGTGCTTTGATGGGCCGGTGTAGCAAAATCTGTTATATTAGATATGGTGATCTAGGATTTCTATTTTCATCTTTTTGAATGCAGAAAGCCTTGGCGTCTGGAATTAATTTATTCAAAAGACTATTTAAAACGCCTGACTTTCTCGTGTTTTTTAAATATTTAAATATTTAAAACTAAGATTTAGTAACTCTATCATAGTTGCCGCGATTTAACCGATTTGGCTACGGCTTGCGGAGACTCTGTGTAAATTGCTGCTTGCTTGCTTGCTTTTTGATTGACATTGAATCAATCCATCAAATCCAGAAGTCGAATGTACTCATCGTTAACAGAACAGGCAAGATACAAAAAGGAAACCAGTCGGTTTTACAATGGTCAAATTGTATTTGATCTACTTAATCATAATCTGGTAATGGTATTTTACTTATAAACAAACCCATGTTTATCATTATTATGTAACTGAGAATTCCCATCATCACATCGTGAGGAAACCAGCACACCTGAGAGATTTTTCAACGGTGTGCGAAGCCATGTCAGAGGCCTACGGGCGGCTTAAACTCTGACACCAGGTTGTTCATCAACCATACGATAAGAAGAAGAAGACTGAGAATTACAGGTTTATTTTTTCTTTGCCCATGTTCCTTCCTAAGTACATATTTCATTATCTGATAGGTACTTTTCATTCTAAAACAGATTAAGAACATAAATATTTTTTGGATGACCAAAAACTCGGATGTGACCTTTACCTATAAAAATACTTTAAAAAATCTTGTTGACATTGCTTTTACAGTATCATACACGTAAGGCAGTGCTTGTAAGGCATGTAATTAAGTTGATATTGAGTTGCAAATTGATTGTTTAATATTTATTTTAAATATTTTTAAAAAGAAAATTGACGCTAATTTAAGCATTCGCTACGATTGAACGCCTATGCAAATTTCAACCCTATTTCATATAAGCAGTGATGATTTTCATCCATCCATAATTGTCTCCACTTAGTGTAGAGGTAAACCTAGTTTCCCAACAGAAGCGTGATATTTTAATACAGCCGCATAAGAGAATTGTTTGCGCTAATGCCAAGACGTAAGCATAGCTTGTGTCCTTCAAACGTCAACTGGGTATTATTCATGAAGTCAACAGAAATGCTTTAAAATAACTCGAGCCGCGGACTTCGTGACGTGATGATTCTTTATGCGTAGTATCTCGTGACTCGCCAGTGAGAATTGGAGGTGTGTCGAGCGACGCGAGCGTTCTCCAGACCGTGATACTAGACAGGCCTTGATACAACTCATTACACTGTTTGCATCCAAGTGATAAACTGAAAGACAAACAGATTGTAACCTCAAGGCTTACGGCCGATATTTTAGGCTCCTTGTGAACACAATTTCGGAAGGCTACCATAATTCCGAGAATCTATAGATCGGGAGTGTAAAAAGCTGTTTGCCTCAATGATTTAGAGTCTGAAAATAGTTGGACAGAAGGGCGTTGACACCACACGTATAAATAGATAGATATCTACGTCTATAAAGTCAATGACCTCTAAATACTTGTATTCATTAATTATTATTTACTTAGGTTTTGTTAATTTAATGATAAAACAATCAACAAACTGTTATTTCTTTTATAAAAAACAAAAGCTTGTAAAATATTTGTAAAAAAAGGAAACTACTAAACTAAAACAGGATGGGTACCTATCGAAGCAATTGAGGTTTGTGAAGAAATTGTGAAATGTAAGACGCGCAACAGTAGTTTCAAATCTTTAAATTAGTTTAACTTTGACGAAATTGAAGTAAAAAGCGTAGTAATGACTTCTAAGAATGTTAACTTGTCACACACAGGCAACGTTGAATAAGATGGAAATGTCATGCAATTAAAGTCGTAATTGCTTGCAGTAGTTGCGTTTAACATTAGGTACTTTGCATAGGAATTGCTTATTGGAAGATCACTTAATTTAAACTTATTTATCGACTACGTTACAGGTGCCCTTGTTGATCCCTTTTAAATGTGACAATATAAAATGTGAGTTGCTTTTTACTTTTTAAATTGTAGAAAAAATACTTTTTGTACAAGTTTTTGGAAATGAACAAACTTCGTACAAGTTTTTCTCTAACAATGAGTTAAGTACCAAAACCTTCTCTCATAAATAAGATTTAGAACGATTAAACTCGATTTTATGCAAATAATCTGGAGCATAACTCAATGATTAGTAGATACTGCGATCACAAACGGTTTCGCGAAAGCAGACAAATTGCCAGCTACCATTAGGCGGCTTGAGGCCATTCTGCGCCGGCAGACTATCGTTTACGTCAATCAACCACTTTACACAATTTCCATTGCGAATTTAAGGTAGGTACTTCATTGTCTTATCTCAAAATCCCTGACGATTTTTATTTCAAGAACAACATTCTCAAGGGTATACTTCTATATCCCACTTTATTTTCTATGTTTATTTTTATGTACCTTCGCTATGTCACTCCATCCTTCTCTTATCCATAACCCCGAAACCTTTCATGAATCTTAAGATTACTCAATCGTGACTCATCTCAGTATGTATATCATACTATGATCTGGAAATACAAGGTTATCGAACTTCTGTTCAATTTTATTTTGAGCTACTCAAAACAGTTGGCTCAATGTGGGACGGTAACAAAATGTGTTATTCAACACATAATTATGTCATAACAAACACAAAAGCTAGACAGTACAACTATGTTGCAATATTAGTTACTATTAATATAAATCGTTCTTAGGCATAAGCGGTCGCAGATGTTTAGATGTAATTGCCCTGTATTTCATATTATTCTCACCAAATGCAGTACAAAAGTGATCCTAATCACTACTATGTAAGACTACGGTTGAACGAATATAACACATCTATTTTACGTTAACGTCAACTACTGGCAAAGGGCCAGGAATGTGACCTCATTGTAGGTATGAATATTATTTCCACTAATTAACCAAAAGAGACTTTAGTCCGTAATAACGTTTTAGAGGCGTTAAAAGATCTTAATTTCCTTTTAATAGGTGATACCGTATCAATGGATTATTATGTCACACGTCGGAACGGAATGTATGTAATCGTAATAGATCTCATTCATCGGTTTATTGATCTAAAATAGAATAGAAATGCATGTAGAGTTCGATAAATAGCGAAATCTATCTTAAAATTGCGGTGCGCTATCTTAAAAAAAAAATAGAACTTAGAATCGAATTAAATAATTTAGTCTAATGATATAGATTGTAGTCCTCAAAGTAATTACATCGATACCTTTCAAGTAAGTATTTTGTTTTGCTTATTATTATTCATTAACATTTAGCATTAGTAACAGTTTAGTTATAAGTACGTTTTCATATGATAAGTATTATTACTAGGTATCACCTACTAGCTCGCATTTACAGGGTGGCCTAAACAAATCTATCAAGTCAAAGTACATTAAACTTATCTTAGCATTTATTAAGTAAAATTATGTAACATACTAATACATTTGATAAATATAACTCAGTTTACGAATTATCTACTAGGTACATATATGTTATTGCACATGACCATATCGTATCAAAGAATATAGATCAATAATTTTGTTAAGTAATTATTGTAGTAACTATATTATATTATTAGAACATTATAAATTATCATAAAAATGCAAAGCAGATATTACTACAAGACAACGATACGAGTTATTTTCTCCAAATTTTGGAGAATAGACTCTCTTTAAAATAAGTCTTTGTCGTTTCGTCGTTCTATTGTTTTTATTATACCTACGATATTTTTTCTCAGTGATGTAGTTCGTTAACACAGTGCTTTTTTGAACAAAACCTGTAATAATAATATAACGCTATGTAGTAATAATGTAAGTCCTTTCTTCAGTCGTTTCTTAGTCTTAGCGTGCGTGCATTAATGTCCCTATGTAACTATGTAAACCACATTTATCGATGTGTTATCGGTCACCTCATTATTCATATCGGGGTTACATTACATACATTACATCTGTGTCAACACGGACCCAGTGAAGACACTGATCTTTGTAAGCACTGGTTGGTTCATCAAAGTTTGATTATAATTATTTATTACGTATATTATATTTTAATGCTTTCAATAATCGTTTCGACATGGAATTTTCCACACTTATACATACATATTTATTTTCAGAATGGACTGGTTTAGCACTCAATATTTGTTCTCGCATTATGAGAATGTGTAATACCTTCTAAACGAGTTTGTTAATGAAAACAATAGCTCTATGTTTATAAAGTCATCTCGGACCGTGTTTGATCGAACTCCAGCATTCATGAGAATTGGCAGATAATATTATAAGATATTATTTCTTAGCCCTCATGATTTATTTTATTTTATTTTATTTTATTTATTTAGGTTCACAAAACAGAACAACATCAATGTAGCTTCTAAATTACAAATTCAAAACTTATGGATTAGATGTTATCCTAAAACATGTGTACACATCATTATTTGAAGCGTGTACGTACATATTGTTCAAATGTACAATCAACGAGAATACTTGTTAGTATTCTAAAGTAGTTATGTAATAATAGTTAAGTTAGTTAGTAGGTTTGCTGATATTTAATTAAATTATTTTTGTTTCATTCCTTAATGAACTTCACAATGTTGATCAATACCAAGAAACGTACTTTTTTATAATCAATTTAATAATGTATTTAGAATCATGTTCAATTCCTTAAAATAATGCCACAAAATTGTACACTGCGGCTAGCCCAAACGATACACCTAAATTTTATACATAGGTGCCTACATCGAATAGTGTTAGCATACACTTACACAAGTTAGTTACAATATACACTTCTATCGTTACAATTAAACAGTATTTGAGAAAGTAGAACAGCCATATTTTATTCTTGTCATCGGGTCCAGACCAACATTATGTTAATTGCATTGTGTAAATACACCTCATTTGACTTGACGTAGTTGCATGTAATAGATAACAAAAGCAGTAGGCATCTTACATGCAAAATGCCTACCGTTATATTTAATTGTTAACTCACTCAAAGAGCAGAGTATTTGCCGTTTTTAATACCTGTAGCGGAACCATGAGTTGGCTATCGAAAACTTACGTACGTTAAAAACCTATCGAGTTGTTTTTTTCATACGACCGATTTTAGTTCTTAGCGTAACCACCAGAGGCGCTGCACAAGTTTTTCATAGACATATTTACGTAGGCGATATCGAGTGCGTAACTTTTAAACTCATGGTAGCGCTACTGTGCTCTTTTACGTCTTGCCAGCGCGGTTAAATGGTGGAGATAAATATTGCACATTAAACAGAATCCCAATTTGAAGTATTTAATTATTTTTTATGTTTAGCTGTACCAATGTTTATTTTTTTTTAACTTGTCCTTCAATAAGATGACGGCAAAGAATATTAGGTATATAATGTATCTCTTAAAGTATTCATTGAACAAATTAAATATTTAAAAAAACCGTCAATAAAATCGTCTACATGACGAAAATTACATCTCTATCAACTGGAGTGTACACATTACACAATTCACAAAATCTTGAGATTGAAGTAGGCATTTCTCAAATGCAAGGTACTTCAAATTACGTAAGTACATCTGAAAGTTTTTGTACCGACATAAGAGTTTTAGCTGGTTTTATCAGATAAACTTATAAAATCTTACGTGTCATTTTTAAAATGACACATATATATTCACAAACATAAGTACATCTTCTATTACTGTATGCAAGGATATGTTGTACAAATCAAATTTTGTGAAATACCTAGGCTTTTTAAAACGTAATGGCTAACATATCTGCTTAGTAATACTATTTATTTTATAGCCAGGTATTTCAACAATGTTCTTTTCACGCCGGGGGCAAACTAGCATAGCTAGGGTCCTGGACTACTTCAGGTTATACTAGTCCAGGAGATCAGTCCACCGTCGAAGTCGGCATTCCTTTTGCGGTAGTTTAATGTCCACCTTTTCTAATTTCCAGGAGACTTCGGGCGGTACCAATGTTTCCAGTTCATCCTCCACATCTTGGCAGCAATGACTGCTGGCATGCACATGCTCTCTCTGGTGACTGTCGCGGCCGTACCAGAACATAGGTACGTCAAAGCCTATTTTTAAATCACAATGGTACAAACAATAGTACGGCGGGCTAGTCAGAACTGAAAAATGTCTTCTAGATATTTTTTGACTTTGAAGTTGTGAGGTTCTGTGGTAGCCTGTACTGTGGCAGTAGTACCAATGGTTTCGGTGAAATACATGATCAACCACTTCAACCATGATCATTTCAGTGCACCAACCATTAAAATGATAAAAACTATACTTACTTCGGTTGAAAGATCCAATATTATTAGATATTACGATTTACATTATGTTATACCATCATCGCTATTTTAAAATGTACAACCGACTTTACCTACTACATGAATATTTTTAAAGTCTACCAATCACGTTAGCTAAATAAACTATCACAATTTCTTTATTATGTACCTAACTATTAATTAAAACGATAAAATTATAACAAATCTTGTTAAGCACTACTTTATGAGACATTCAATCTTCAACTATAGAATTAGTGTTATTTTCAAAACAAACCAAAACAAAAACAAAACGTGACGTAGGTTATATTATACAATGGTTTTGGTTAATTTGAGAAAATATGGAAAGTAAGGTTTCGTTTTCTAACATTTTAAATATTGGTTCCTAGCTATCTGGTGTCTCAGGTACTACCTATTTAAATGCATGTGCATGTATGAATTCTATGGGTCTTTTAGAGAATATACGACCGTATATGTAGAAGAAATTAATTAATGTAGCTCTCTATTTTTCATAATCATTTAAGTTAGCGGTGATTCGACATTTTTATCATATTTACATAAATTTGCGCTTAAATACATATTTACGTACTCTTCTTAAAGTTACATAATTCTTCTAATGTTTTGTTTTTTATGCCAATTAAGTATAAAAGAATAAGTACATAAATATGTGTATTTGCGTAAACAAAAGTGACTTGGCTAAATGTTTATTGTACTTGTTCTTTATTTATACGAAATGTGAGGTGGAAATGGGTCGCTTATATACTGCTTTGAAGGTAGCAAGATGTACAGTTTTGCTTGGTACGGGTACCAGGGTACTTTCTTGATGGACTCGGCTTTGGTATCACGGTGCTACACCTCGATACCACAAGTGAAACGTTTAGCGATGCTACTGGGGTTAAACGTGAGTATACTTTTGTAAATGAAGTTATCTATCTTGCTTTCTTTGCGTTATAAATATTGGTTGTGGTCTATATAAGTATTGTTTATTTTTACGTATCATTTAGTCTTTTATAGCATGACACTTAAATAAATTACTTAATAAATATTTCTTTTAATTTTAAACTGTTAATTTACTACCTACCAATTAGATTTAGCTACTATATAATGTGTAGTTGTCTTCTATGTCGACGTGCTTGCTGTATGCTAAAATATAAATTTAATGTAAATTTTGATTTTATTCTATTCCATCTTTGAAACTTTCTCCTCCTTAGATATTTAATATAATTAATAATAAAATGTTAAGTATACCTTATAATAGATAGGCATTGAACAGTTGAAAGTGCACTGCTAGTTTTAGTATATTAACAATTTATGCACGCATTTTCTTAGCACCTACTAACTTTACCATAGCACTAAAAGTGTAATCTTAGTAACGATTCCATGTGCTTGCAGGTGCGCCTTGCCTGGAGAGAATTCAACTCATTATCTGCCCTTTAACTCATCGGAAGTATTCAATGCCATTCCTTTGAACCAGCACGGAAATCTAGAGTCTTGTTTCAAGTACGGACCGAACAACACTATTGAAGAGTGCGAATCATGGATTTACAACACCCAGTATTACACATCGACAAGAGGCATCGAGTGGGACCTGGTCTGCGACAAACGGTGGATGCGAGCTGCAGCACAGACAGCATACATGTTCGGAGTCGTGGTCGGCTCTTTAGGAGTGGGCACTATCTCCGACAAGTTCGGCAGGAAAACAGCTTTCGTTTGGGCCGCATTATTTCAACTTGTATTTGGTGTATCTGTAGCATTCATGACCAATTATTACTTATTTGTAGCATTAAGATTTATTTACGGGTTATTTGGATCCAGCGCATACATCGCTGGGTTCGTACTAACAATGGAATTGGTAGGAGGGACCAAACGCACCTTTTGCGGTATAATGTTCACAGCATTCTTCGCGATTGGAGTCATGCTCCTCGCCGCATGGGGATACCTCGTGGATAACAGATTCTATTTACAAATAATTTATGCGTTACACGCAGCGTTGTTGCTTCCTCACTGGGTGGTGATGGACGAATCCCCCCGGTGGCTCTGGGCCCAAGGTCGGCCCAAGGAGTCAATAGCTATTGTAGAGAAGGCCTTGAAAATGAACAAGTCTAATGAAAGATTGGATGTTCCTATGTTAGTTTCAAGTTGCAAAGCCACCACTGTCAAACACACAGAGACTTCTGCTCAAACAACTGATCTATTTAAAACGCCCAACCTTCTAAAACGGACTTTGATAATTTGCGCTTGTTGGTTCGCTAACTCCATTACATATTATGGACTAGCGCTAAACACCGGGAGCTTGAGTGGTAATCCTTACTTCATAATGTTTTTGATGGCTGTTGTAGAAGTGCCGAGCTATATTTTGATTCTGTACTTCCAAGACCGAATTGGTCACCGGGCGCTGATCAGCGCCATGATGATGATAGGCGGCGCGTGCTGCCTGGTTGTGGTGGTACTCCCGCACGGGACGCCCTCTGTGACCGGCGTCGTCATGATCGGCAAAATGTTCATTACTGGCTCCTTCTCTATAGTGTACAAATATTCCGCTGAACTCTTCCCTACAGTCGTCCGGAGTTCCGGAGTAGGCTTGGGAAATATGTGCGCCAGTCTCTCCGGCGCCTTGACACCTCTCATCACTTTGTTGGATACGCTCAACCCAAAAATACCCACAACTTTATTCGGTTTCCTGGCTGTACTATCCGGTCTCTCCACCTTATGGCTGCCTGAAACTATCGGCCGTAAATTACCGCAAACAATCGATGATGGAGAAAACTTTGGGATAGGAGAGAATTGTTTCACAAATTGCACTGGTCGCCGGATGAGCGATGATCTGGATGATATACCAGAATCTATGGTACCTCTTGATACAGTCGAGAAAAAATGAGAGGGAAAAGTTACATGATATGTAGGTATCTATTTACAGCAGGCACAAAAGATTTAAACGTAGAGTGAGTAGTTTTGTTAGAAGCATGTCTTTTAATGAGCTTATTATACGTTACAATATCGGTTAGGTAATGCATAGTTTTTCGTCGAACGATGTTGAATTAAGTTAAAGTATTCTTTTAAGTATAGTTATCTAGTCAATGTTTTTCCTTGAATTTGGAAATACTTTACCTTTGCTTTCTAGATCAAACTTCCAAGTGTCTATATATTTAACATGCTGTGCATGCTATTTTAATATTTAAGTCAAAAGTTTTACTAGGCTTATAAATAAAGTAGAAAAATGTAGAGAATAGGAGGAAGCGTTAGGTAGGTAAATTATACATACAAGTATTACTTATACATCACAATACAATATCGAACGAAATATGTTATGATTTAGCTAAGAATTTCTTAAACCTGCAGTCTAATTAAGGAAGCAATACCTGCCTACATTTCAGTCATATTGACAAGACTGAAATTAGTAATATAACATTGTCAGACAGCATTTAGTTAAGGTATTGTAGTCATTTGAGAACACTAATATTGATGTTGGTGTTGATGTGGTAGAATGAGACTGATACTAACATATCTTGTTAAATGGGTCTTTCCAATACACTTATTTGTCTGATATAGATAGGTAAGTGTTATTCTACACTGATTTTTATTGTTTGCAAAACCTACAAAAGTAGCACTTATTTCTAAGTAGGTATTATTTAACTAATTGCTGAATTGCCGTCATTAATCCTGTCAAGTGCCGTTAGCCTTTTGAGAACATATTATTATCTAATTACATAAATTAATTACGGCAGTCAAATAGTAAATAGTTTATTATAAGTAGGTCGCCTCATAGCAGTATGACCAATTGAAAATTAATAATTGTATGATTAATCGTTAATTATATAGAATCACGTTATTTTCCATAAAAAAATTATGTTTGTGAATATTGTTACGTATCTATACACCGTGAAATTTTAGTGGTTGTTTTCCCGTGGCAGAATGATTTGCCTTTAGTAATACTATCGAATCATGCAAATTTTTCCTCGAAAAAGAAAATTATTTTTTTTCGATTTTTCAGAATAATAATTTTCCAACTCGAAAACGAGAGAAGCTATCGTTGTTTTTGAAGATGTGACGTATTCAGGTACTGCTTGATGGCTGTTGTAGAAGTGCCGAGCTATATTTTAATTTTGTACTTCCAAGACCGAATTGGTCACCGGGCGCTGATCAGCGCCATGATGATGATAGGCGGCGCGTGCTGCCTGGTCGTGGTGGTACTCCCGCACGGGACGCCCTCTGTGACCGGCGTCGTCATGATCGGCAAAATGTTCATTACTGGCTCCTTCTCTATAGTGTACAAATATTCCGCTGAACTCTTCCCTACAGTCGTCCGGAGTTCCGGAGTAGGCTTGGGAAATATGTGCGCCAGTCTCTCCGGCGCCTTGACACCTCTCATCACTTTGTTGGATACGCTCAACCCAAAAATACCCACAACTTTATTCGGTTTCCTGGCTGTACTATCCGGTCTCTCCACCTTATGGCTGCCTGAAACTATCGGCCGTAAATTACCGCAAACAATCGATGCCATACTGCTTGCCGCATGAAATCGATGCTTAAAGCTAAGGAAGCTCTACACCCTAAGTCGTAAAGCGGTTCGAACGTGCGTCCGAGTTTCGGTTAAACCTTTCGTAAAACCGGCATTTATTGATTTTACAAAAAAAGAACTGCACACATCTTTTGTACCACTAAGATAGAATCATTTTACTGCGGGAAAACAACCACTAAAATTTCACGGTGTATATTTGTTAAAAATATTATATTAAACTTTGTTTATCCCTGTTTGCTTGCTGCTCTATTCACGGTTATACTAGCTACAATTACCATGCTAAATTATTAAATAGGTAATCAACGGAAAATTACAAATTTTTAGCTGTTACTTATATATGGTAGATAACTATTAGGGAGGTAGGTACTACCTAAAAGTTATGTTTTTGGAATTCATATTTTTTTAAATAGTATACATTAACATATTATCTTTTTACCAATCATACCTAAATAAATAAAAAAATAATGCTAAGCACTAATTGAAATTGTTTATGTATGTTAATAGATATAATGGACTATTTAGTCAGTAGTATTTACACAATTACATCACATTAATATTATTGTATCTACGTTTATCTTAGTTCTTGCCCTATGCCAGTTCATGCCATTTTATTAAAATACTAGTGTTATAAATAGATATAAATGATGTACGTAGAATGTACCTAAGTAGGTTATATGAATTTAGATTTATAATAAAAGAAGTCATTAGTAGGGAAATATTTGCCTGTTGTTGTTTTTGTTTAAGGATGTTATGGTCATTAATATAAAAGTACTAGGTACTTTACAATAATCTGCAAAATGTATGAAAATTTTATTGAATAACAAATTTAATGGTCACATCCTTCAATGGCAGTGGGCAGACCCTTTCGGGAGTTTTTAAAAGATAAATCTTTTGAATCAAATAGGACAGAAGCCTACCTATATTCACCACAAAAACCTTAGGTAGTTATGTATTAGGTAATGTACATAAATCGCATGGGATTAATAAACAGATTTTGATATTATCGTCCAGCAGCCCTCCTCGGCACGCCCTTGCCTGTTTATTATTTATTTATAACTTGTAATCAGAAGGAACTAGTCATTAAGTTGTGTAAAACATATACTTATTTATCACGTAGATTCTCAAACCCTGAATGTTACTTATGTGTTACTGTTTTGTTAAAATTTAATTTGTTTAAATACTTAATATCTACATGTTTGTTGTTTTGAAAACGTCCCAAAAAATATCTCTTTTATAAACAGGTACGAACTTTGTACTTTCTACTTAGGTATTGCATTCTTACCATAACGCTTTAAAAATAGATAAATAAAAATAAAGTCTTACTTAACTGGAGGTTGTTTTATTTAAAAACCTGCTTGACATTTACTACTTGTACGTATTTATATATTATTTAATGACCTAATATTCATTGAATTCTCAAAGATGTTTCTTGTAGATACATTTTTCATTTAGGAAAATCTGTTATTGCTATGCATAGTACCTATATAGTTTACTTAGGGGTTGTCCATTAATCACGTGACCTTTTTTTAGCATTTTTTAACCTCCCCTCCCCCATTGGTGATATGATATGTAGTGATGTTTAAGACCCCCCCCTCCTCGTCCTCAACCTCTCGTGTATTTTTAGTACCTACAAAGAATCTTAAAATTTTCTGAATATTATCTTAATTTAAATAGAGTTATAAAATGTTATTTTATTCTGAAATTAAGGACCATAATAAAAATGCCATAACAATAATAATAAACGAAGAGTGTAATCATATGAAAATCGAGCGTTTGACGAAAAAATTAATACACGTGATATCTTACTACATCCCTACTTGTGTTATTTTCGTGATTTTTATCAAACCCCTCCCCCCTCTTTCAAACCTCAAATGGACAACCCCTTATATATAGAATTGCAGATAGATATTATTAGAGTTATATAAGTAATATAACCGACTCAGTGGAACAGTGGTTAGCGACACTGGATACGGTACCAAGAGTTGTGGGTTCGATTTCCACTCGGGGCAAACATTTGTGTAATTAACATATTTGTTTGTTCCGGTTCTGAGTGTGATTATGTATTTATAATTATCTGTAGGTACATCCATAGAACAAGCTCTGCTTAATTTGGGATCAGATGGAGCGGTATATGCAGAATAGAGATGTCCTAAATATTTATTTTTAATACCTATACGCTCTATGGCTCTTAAATGAGAAAAAGGATTCTAAAATCATATAGATATGTAGGTACTTACTTAACATGGCCACTGAATAATTACTTAACAACTTATTATTTAGATATCTTACTACTCGTATATATTTATGATTGTTACTGAAACTAAAGTAGGTAAGGAAATCCCACCCTAGTGTATTATAGCCAAGGTATACCCTACCTAACAACATAAATTGAAAACTAAGCACTCACCTTGAAAAGGGAAACTTCCTTTTGATAGATAATTTACCAATTTTGTCTCTGTTTATTATATAGGTACCTACCTACCTACCTAACCCACACTTGGTCCGTTAATGTATGAAGTTATTATTTGATCGTTCCTCAAAGTTGAAGAACCAATAATTGTACTTATCATTAACAGACAAATTAGGTTGTTAGTTATTATTATGAAGGTTAACGTACCCCTTTAAGATTTATACACCGTGAAATTTTAGTGGTTGTTTTCCCGCAGTAAAATGATTCTATCTTAGTAGTACAATAGATCTGTGCAGTTCTTTTTTGTTAAAATCAATAAATGCCGCTTTTACGAAAGGTTAAACCGAAACTCGAAAGCACTTTCGAGTCGCTTTATGACTTAGGGTGTCGAGCTTCTGTAGCTTTAAGCACCGATTTCATGCGGCAAGCAGTACCTGATTACGTCTCATCTTATAAAAGAACGATAGCTTCTCTCGTTTTCGAGTTGGAAATTTATTATTTTGAAAATTTGAAAAAAAAATTTTTTTTTTTCGCGGAATAATTTGCATGATTCGATAGTATTACTAAAGGCAAATCGTTCTGCCACGGGAAAACAACCACTAAAATTTCACGGTGTATATAGTAGGTAAGTATATAGGTATACTATTCAAATAGGCATTGCAATCTGAACATTCTGATTAAAAAGTTCAAACTTTATTAATTGCTAGGTACCTATCGTTATACCAAGTTGTTCAATAAAAAAAATATACGAAGTAATTGTTAAAATGAAATTTAAAAATATTTCTTTAATTTCCAGGTGCTGGATCGATGGCGTGGATACGAATGAGTCGATAGCCGCATGGAATTCGTCGGCGATATTAGAAGCCATACCTAAAACGGTAGCGGGAACTCTTCACAACTGCCTTATGTATGAAGATGAGAACTCCACCAGTACCACATCGTGTTCAAAATTTGTATTCGATACTACATATCGGTCTTCGTCTCGCGCTATGGAGTGGAACTTAGTTTGCGACCGCAGGTGGATGGGAGCCCTAGCACAAACTATTTACATGTTGGGCGTGTTCACTGGAGCCGTTGTCTTGGGAGGCATGGCAGACAAATACGGCCGGAAGAAAATATTTTGCTGGTCAGCTGTACTGCAACTAATCTTTGGAGTCGTCGTTGCTTTCGTACCCGAATTTTGGTCATTCTGCGCCATACGATTCCTTTATGGAATTTTCGGATCTGCCGGATCATACATTACGGGATTCGTTCTGACCATGGAGTTGGTCGGAGCAAGCAAAAGAACAGTTTGTGGAGTTACTTTCCAAGCGGCATTTGCTGGAGGAATCATATTGGTAGCGGGATGGGGTGCTCTTATTGACAATAGACAACTCCTGCAAGTAATTTATGGATTACATAGTTTACTACTCATTCCACATATTTGGATTATGGATGAATCGCCTCGGTGGCTTTGGGCTCAAGGGCGTGCCAAAGAGTCAGTCGACATTATCCAGAGAGCATTAAAATGCAACAAATCCGAGGATACCATAGATAGGGCCGAAATGGTTTCAAGAGGCAGAGTAGAAGTATCTAAAGGAGCTGAGGAACAGCCATCTGGCGGCACACTTGACTTGTTCAAAACACCGAATTTGAGAAATAAAACACTGAACGTCTGCTTCTGTTGGTTCGCAAACTCAATAGCTTATTATGGACTTACTCTCAGTACTGGAAAATTAGAAGGAAATCCGTACCTCATTACTGCAATCTTAGGTTTTGTCGAAATTCCCTCGTATGCAGCTGTTATACTGCTTCTTGACAGATGGGGTCGAAGACCACTTATCAGTACAATGATGCTCGTCGGTGGTGTCGCGTGCGTCAGTGCCACCTTCATACCTGCTGGGAGTACCCTATCGACTGCCATTGTAATTGCCGGAAAATTGTTTATAGCGGGATCTTTTGCTATCATATACAATTATTCTGCGGAACTCTTCCCAACTGTTGTACGTAATTCTGCCATGGGTCTTGGTTCTATGTGTGCCAGGCTTTCCGGAGCTCTTACCCCCTTGATTACCCTTCTAGATTCCTTTAATCCCAAGATACCGGCAGTTACTTTTGGATTACTTGCCTTAATATCAGGATTCTTGTGTTTGTTCTTGCCAGAAACAATGGATCAGCCTATGCCTCAATCATTAGAAGATGGTGAGAAATTCGGTCGTGGTGATACTTGTTTTGCAAGTTGCTTAGGAAAAAAGAGAACTGACCATAAAACGTATTCTGTAGAAGACAAGGCTGCCTCTGAGGCAATGGTTCCTCTTGACGACTTGAGCAAAAAAGCGTGATGATGGACTGTTGCCTTCCTTAAAACGAGTTCATGTACAAATATACTCTCTTATCCGTTAAGTTTCAGTTATTTATAGTTCTGTTGATTTTTAAAGTTATAAATTACTTATTTAGGATACTTAATTGTTGTGATAATATAGGGAGGCCTTATTTCTAAATTAAAAAAACATTAACATAAAGCACTTATTTTTAAAAGTAGGTAGATTTATGAAGTGCGTGAAAAAATTAATGCCTATAAATTTATTGACTTATTTTATCAATAAATGCTCTCCTAATGCAAGTTATAGGTATTTATTGTTTTTGTAAGTGAATGATGTACATAATTATCTTACTTAATAAAGTACCTATTGAAAATATGTGTTGAATCAGAATGAATTGATTGTATTTATTTGTATTTTATGCCTACAACTTAATAGAATAGAATAGAAGTTTTAAAAGGTACATGGGCCCTTGAAAAAAAACGCCTAACTTATAAACTGCCCATCAATCCAAAGTTATTTTCAAATTAATTTTCACTATTAGTGAAATGGTAGCCACCGGATGTAGTATAATTTACCTACCTTCGTCCATTAGGCAAGGCACACTAAAGTGTTCAAAACTTAAAAGGGTACATGTACCAAGATATTATGGCTCTAAGACACCTTTTCATCACAACTGGCTTTTCACCACTACAAGTATAACAATAATTGTATTAATAAAAGAAACACGATAATTTTAACTCATTAAAATTTATATTTACACCAAACGATAGATAAGAATTTAAATCACAGTGAGATTAAAAACATCGATATAAGATTAGATCCACGAGTGAACATAGAATTGAGTAAATATAGGTAAATAAAACAGGGTCGTAGCTAGAGAGAGTGGGAGATATAAATGTTCTTCTACCGAAAAATATCAATGCTCTTCCTTAAAATACATCAATAATAGATAAATAACACGAAAAATACCCGTTTTGTGCATGATAAATATGGGTTATTAGGTACCAAGATTTTCTTTATTGTCATTTTCACTCTAGCTACGGCACTGGACAAAGATAGACTCATGCTATTTATCTCGGTAATACAAATAGTACTACGAACCTTTCGAGACAATTTTCATTAGAGATAACTGGTATAAATTACAAGTTTATATTATACCGATGGATTCAATTCACATGGTTTCGAATTAGTAAAATTTATAGCAAAAACAGCCCGATTCCAATATCCTTTCAAACTTTACTATAATGAACCGAGTATTTTTTTATTAAATAATTGCAATTATTCAACCAGTGTCTACTGAAATAGGCAAATTTGGTAATAAGTACCTTCTAAAGAACTAGGTATAGCCTATGGGACTTTTGCTTGCTCATGCCATCACTAAGTGCACTCAAAGAATTAATTGGGGCCGTGTATACCACTGAGCTTTTTTTAAGAGCTTCCATCGGCGCGGCGTGAAGTGTATACTATGCATCAACAGACACGGACACTATCGACACAAAATAAGGGACTGCCACAGTTGGTACCTACTCTGATACATAAATCGAGTTCATTCAGATTTCTAGAGTTAGGTAGGTAATACAATAGTTTAATGTCTGAACCTGTACAAGACTTATAACATAGGTAGTCAGTGATAGGAATACCGAAACTTAAAAAAAGATACATTGTGCATGAAATAATTGCTCAGAAACATAAAATTTAGTTAAATTCTCCATAAATCGAATATTGAAAAATAGTATCCCAAGTCTATTCATTCATCAACTAAAGCATTTATATATTTCTAAGAAAAACATTTGTTTTTATTACATTCAATATGTAGGTCTATATGAAAAGACCACAGTTGATTTTTATGAAAATTAATGGACGGATGGCAGCCCTCACATTACACGAGTGCCGATTTTGCGTTTACACTATTATGCTTTTCATTTAATCCTTGACTGTAGTACTTAAATTTTTACAAACAATTTTTTTTTAATACTAAGTACATTATAATACACTTCTTCATTTTAATAATCAGAGATCCTATATAATAAATAATGAAAAAAGAACAGAAATGTATCATTAAATCGAGATTACAATGTATTACTAGTAAATGGTTTATAAAAACTACTTTAACAATTTTATATTAATATTATTTCACAAGCCACAATTGTCTAAAATACTTTTCGAACCATTTAGCTATCATAAGGTGGGGTTGTAGTATTTTTGCTAGTTAGCACACATAGTACTTTGATAACTAATTTTCTACTCAACCAAACCATTTTGGTATGTAAGAAAAAGTATTGTACAAATATTGAAAAATTTAAATTTACTAATAAAATTATTTTAAAAATCACTACATTTAGCTACACAAATCATTTGAGCATGATATAGCAGAATTCTTATTTGTTTCTTATTTTCACAAGCCCAAAATGAGTTCAAATATGAACACCTTTAATTCAAGTGCATCTTCAAGATATAAATACATATAAACACAGCAGCTTATCTAAATAAATAAATATTACAAAGATATTGGTCCATTGATACACAGAAGATAATATTATTTTTCAATACAACATGATGTGCATGCAAATAAATATTGGGTAGTAGGATATATTCATTCACTCCATACATTTAAATGGGCCAGTGCAAATAAGATAAAGTTTCTTGGATAAGATAACTCATTTCAAAATTTACTTCATACTCTATGCTAATTTTGCTTATTGCAAAAATATTTGTTTATTTTACTATTTACACAATAGCCTGTGATCAATTCACATCTGATATCACAAAATTCTAGTCTACCACATAATTTTTGTCAAATCGCAATTCTCAAACGAAAATAAATAAATAAATAACCAAGAAACTTATGGTTCAGTGTTATACTAAAACTATAAAGGCCCTGTTTCACAATCACTGGTTACAAGCTAGGTAATTTAAGTAAGGTATTTTAAAATAAATAATTTAAAATAATTCTTCTTCTACATCTCTTAAAGTATAATAATTATAAGACTGTGAAACAGTTTTAAGTATCCTTTTGGTATATGAGCAGAATAATTTAAAGATATTGATTTCATATTTTTTCACAAATTGAAAATCAAAACTCAGATCAAAATAGATAACAACTTTTTAGTTTCATGTTAAAGGCTATGGAAATTAGCCACCATTACATTTATGTAACAAACATAGTTCATAATAAAATAATGTGTAGCAATCATTGTATACTTTCTGTTAAATAAAAGATGACCTACAACACCACATTATTAGTGAGAAAAACAGCAAACTAAAAGCTTAAAGTAAACAAGCTTGTTTAAAAAAGTACCCCTTATGGGATAAAATATAGCACCAATTTTAGTGTTAATTATCAATGAAAAAACTACAGCAATCCTATTATTGCCATACAATAATCACACCTGTGACTTCTGATATTTTTGGTACAGTGAAGATGAATCTTTGGCATCACAGGTCACTAAAATTGACATGTGACATTAAAAAGCATCCATACTACTATTCTAACTCACAAATTCACTAAACTGCTTGCAAAGGCATATCAATATTCTGGACAGCGAGTAGGAGTAATCGAACAACCCACTGGCTTTCCTCCGGCATCGGGCGCCAGTGCCGTATGGACAATGATAGCTGGTTGAGTAGGTGTTGGTGCATGAAGTTCATGACTCTCTCCTGGAGCTAAGCTGGCCAACGCTGCCAAAAGATCTTGATTAACTATGGGCTCACCTTCTTCGCGAGGCTCCCACCCTACCGGTGGACTGGATGGGGGTGAGATAAGGAACTGTTTAACAGGGGCCGGTGGTCTTAAATTTTTAAACGAAACTGGAGTTACTGGTTGTGCAAAATAACAATTAATACATGAATTGTAGAATTGATACTGATGTAACTGAACTCTAGCATTAGCCGCTGCCAGCGGACTGTCGTAGTTCACACGCAAGCGTCTGAAGCTTCGGAGCCACTGAAAAGTTATATTATCGGAGAACGTGCGAAAGAGGTCTTCCATTTCCTTCTTTAATTTTTCATCAGCAAACACATTACTATGAATGTTGGTAACGATGACAGACTTTGGTAAGTCATCTAAATCATCGACTTCATCCTGTCCATCACTTTCATGTTCTAAATTGGCGATATTAGGATGTATATTGGGCATTCCATCTTCTGGGTTGATATACACATCGTCATCTTGAAATGATTCATCTTCTTCCTTGTGAGCCATTGTACCGTATTACTTAGAAGCACAAGAACTTCAAACGTACTTTCCGTGTTATTTAGAGAAACAAAAATGCATACATAATATTACAACAAAATTGTTATTATTTTGTGACGTTTATTCAATCGATCTTATTTTTTTTCACAGCTGTCATGAAAATAACCTGTCATTTTAAAGCGCCTGTCAAGAAAATATTTTATAACGCATAAAAACATAGACTGTATATAACCTGATTCCCACTTCCGGGAATTGACAAATTAAAAAACTACTGACTTCCCGGCACTTTTCGGCATTATAGGATTTGATTGATTTCCTTTTTCTAATTTTATTTTTCGTTGTTATTATTATAGTTATAAAATGTGTAATGATGCAGTAATATTTGTGAGGAATCAAATAAAAAACTACCGTCAATTACGCCTTTATTGATCTGACGCGTTAAACTTGTACTTGAAACGTTGAGTATGAAAAACATGAACTTATATTATTTGTATGAGTTAAGATAAAGCTCGTAAAAACATTAACAAATTTTGTTTCTTCGAACATGACACAGTGGCCACTAATTTAAAAAAAACTTTTGTCAGTGCCAATGTCAGTCAATAATGACAATAGATATGTCAATAAATCATCAAACAAAATAGCGTTCATCGTAATTTATATCGTTGTTGAATTATTTGTATTATCGATTGCATTTCCTACCAATACTATTTAGTGTTTGAATGTATACACTTAAACAAATATTATTGTTTATCTAATAACCCTAAGAAATAATATATTACGGGCGGCATTATCATATTATGAAAATGGCGGGTTTGGAGTCCATGGTATCCATTGAAGAAGCAAAAACGAATGAAAAACCCGTGGATAGGGAGAAGGTATGAACTTGCTCTTTAGTGTTTTTATACAATGTATTTGCAACTTTTACTGTAGTACTATTTACGGATGTCTCTAAATCTAACCTATAAAAAACTAAATGATGAATATTAGCCTACATCGTGGGATATTTTTGTTTAAATAGATTTTGAATGCTTTGTCAATATATTATTACATGTGGTTTCAATATTTCTTTCTATTTCCAGACTTGTCCACTGTTACTGCGGGTATTTTGTTCCACCGGACGCCATAACTCTCCTGGAGACTATGCTCGAGGCAATGTACCCCAAAATGAGCTCCAAATATACACTTGGATGGATGCTACCCTTCGTGAACTTACGGGTCTTGTGAAAGAAGTCAACCCTGAGACTAGGCGCAAAGGAACTTATTTTGATTTTGCCATTGTCTACCCGGACTTGAGATCACCTACTTATCGTATGAGGGAAATAGGTGTTACATGTTCTGGGCAACGTGGCGGTGATGATAATAAAACATTGTCGCAGGTTAAATTCCAAATTGGATATTACTTGGATATATCAATTACTCCACCAAATAGAATGCCACCTCCTATGAGAAGACCCCAGCCATATATGAATAATAGACCATATTAACAATAATGGATGACTGACTAACAACAATATAGTTTGTAATGTGTGATTGTCTTACTAGAATGCCAAATACTGAAGTAATAATTGAGTATTTGACTTTGACTTTGATGAATGTGATCAAAATGTTTTATTAATTGTCTTTGTCAAATTTTTTTGTCATAACATTCTTTGGTTATTTTGGGTCCTAAATACCGAGATTTTAAAAATACCAGTCTGGTTTGCAATTCCATGAATGGTTCAAGATTTATAGGCACTTGTTCTAGTTTTAAGTCAACTGCATTCATAATTGAAATGTCATCAATTGTAAATTCCTAAAATTATTTTATGGTTTACAGAATTGAAATAAAGGAAAATTCTAATTATTTTTAACATTTTTATTTTAACATGACCTTTGTTTATTGAGACACAATTTTCATAAGCAGTTCAAAATGTATGTCACAGTAAACACATGACTCAGTATTTATAACAGGACAACAAAAATGTCCTTATTTATAATTATATTCCCCTAAAATAAATATATATTAGACTTAAACTAGTGATTTATAGGTGATCTGAATGGCCTCTTTGATTTCTTACCCATGGCATTGAGATCAATTGTAATACCATTAGGCAGTACCGCTTTATTTTCTTGGTAGTCTATGAAACCTTTTTCTTCTTGTTCGTCTTTTGTTTTGTCGCATGCAATACCAGTTTCATAGTTGTACTCCCGCTTGACACCATCGGGGTCCACATATCCATATTTACCGCGCGTGATACAATCGATGCCAATAATTTCTTCCTTGAAGGAACCATCGTCATTTTCGAAGCCCCAAGTGATACTTCCGTCTTCGTTCTCTTCTCTGTACTTGCGAATGATTTGGGCAACCGGTTTCCTTTCTCTGTTGTGGGTCGGAGTGTACTTCTGTTGAGGCGCGCTCTTGACGGGGGCGCGGTTGATGGGCTCCTGCGGGCGCGAGTACTGCCTGACGGGTTGGATGGGCGCGTCGTCTTCGTCGATGAATGGCTTGGGCTCCGGCCTGAAGACAGGTCGCTGAGGCCTGCTGGAGAGAGGCTGCAGCCTGACGGGCTGAGGCTTCGGCTCGCTTCTGATAGGGTTGAACTGTGGGGCAATCAGCGGTCGGTACTGAGTCGGCTTAATCGGCTCAGGTTTCAAAATGGAAGGTGTCGATTGTTGGAACGGCGACGGGTTGAAAATTATCGGCGGTTTCGGTTGGGATGTTGTTGTAACGATGTCGAAAAAGTCGTTTTGCGGTTCCGGCGTTGAGAAAATGTTCGGCGAGAAGGCCGTGGGAGTGTTGATTTCATAATCGTCTTCCGGTTCTTCCGTGACAGGTTTGGCGGGTTCTTCGAGAGACTGAAGGCTCGGGCGCGGGGACGCGTCGACGGACTTGAAGGAGGGCCTGGCGAGGCCGGGGCGCCTGCCGCGGGGAAGGGGCCCGGGGATCGGAGCGCTGTGCAGTCTTCCTTGGCGGAAACCCCTGGAGGGTGGCGGTCCTCCGATTTGAACAGCTCCAGGAATTTGTAGTCTTTGAGGAATAGGTGAGTCATATTGTGCGTAAGCTGTGACTGCACACAGCATACATATCTGTAACATAAACACATTTCTTTCAATAAATTGTTACAATGTATGTAGGTACCCAGAAGTTATGGAAATATAATAGATAATTTATTCCAACATAATAAGCGTCTGTCTTGAAAGAATTCATTTCACACGTGCGATTACGATAGGCAAATAGGGTTTTTATGAAAACGTAGGTTAAGCTCGATTTGGTAGGCGGAATGCCGGCGGGCGGCCACGCAACGATCCGACATACTTTCGAGACCCGTGGACCTTGTCCACACAATGCAGGTACTGCACTGACTCGATATTCTACTGATACAATCAGACTCTGGCTTACAATCTATTGTAATATTATACCTACCTAATTCAAAGAATATATAGCACCAGTAGACAAAATGAAACGTTTTCTTATTGCATCAACAAGTATTACTAAGTATCCATAGGTAAGTACTAAACGTACACTAAACAGGGTTACTCCCACGTGATTTAGATTGGTTTAACTTGTATTTTCAATCTACCTACACACCTACTACCGTATTGATAAAATAGAACTGATAAATTACAAAATAATTTATTGTAATTAGGTACATCATTATTACAAATGGATATTTACGAAATTAGTGTAGATATTATCGCAATAATAAAATAGCTGAAAGTGCCCAAGTTTAAGCTGTCGGCATTATGCAAATCAACGCTTTATTGAGCACGGTGATTGGTGTTCGGAAATGATCAATACTTTTTTATGCTTGTTAATGTGATAATCACAGTTAATATGCCAAGTACCGGATGGATAACCTATTATATCAGTTTCTATTTCTCTGAAGATTTTAGCAATTAACTTCTTACCTATTAACAATAATTACTTAGATAAATACCTCACGTTACCATTGCATATAGAGCAATGAATTTAGAATATTGAATTTCGCCATTTTTATATTTGTAACATTTTTAACTCGCACGCTTAACGAATACGCAAAGCAATCATTTGGTCAACCATTCGTTTAAATAATTACTTAACAGTGCTCGTATAATTTTACGATATGAATTGAGAAATTGCTGTACTAGAAGTCGGGTAACTTTAGTTGGCTGAGATATTGTCGCAACATTGCAAATGGGGTATCTACCTACTCTACTTTAGGAAATCGATGTTAGTAGGTACCTACGTGTCGTAATGCCATAATGGACCCTTGTTTACCTTAATGTTGATTTTTGTTATACGATGTTATATGAAATGTATGTTGTAAAATCTTATAAAATAAAAAAATAACAAAGTAAAAGGGATGCTATTATTATATCACCGGTTATAAGAACCAATAAGAAGCGTTTTAATTTTAATGGTGGTTTTTGTTTATTTATTGTAGGTATGGCCACTAACTGCATTCTTTTTGGTCTGAAAGTAAAATGGGAGCTGTTGGCACTGAGTTCGCTTCCGCAATTCAAGGTTGGATTGGACCTGTCTTCGATTAAATAATAATACCTTCTGTTATGACAGGTTGAAGGTAGAAACCCAACTGGTTTTAAAGTAATCATGACCATAAATTTCTTTCTTACAAAGGATTGCAGATATAATAAATTTTGTGTAGCAAAATATAAAAAATGTATTGCTTAATTTCAATTTATCTTTCTTTATTTTCAATATCATTTTTGTATACACTAGGCACCTCCTAGGCTCCTCCTCCTTGTATACAATAAGCACTACACGTAAATTATTTATCGATACTTATCTACTTTAATTTGTTCTATAAGTAAATAGGGTCAGAAAATCTTAAAAAAATCATTTTTTGTATCTTGATACAAGTATCTACTAAGTTGATTTAAATTTAATTGATACGTTGGATCCCAAATCTTAAATTGTAACATATCTTTTATTGTAACAACAGGGCATTTCCACATAACTCTACAACCATAATTCTGAAACATAGTCTCAGTTCAGTCGTGGAACGATTATTTATATATCACCGATTTGACCCCAGGTACAATAACTTAATGGACATTGATTGGCTGATTTCTTCCGCGCTAATATCCGAGCCATTAGTGAGCGTGAAGTCACGGAAGCGATCGAGACCGCGGTGAACCGTAAACTCACCAGGAACTCCGAATGCTTGCTGGTATGTGGTAATATTATGATTTTTCTATACAATCATAGCTTAAGATCAATTTTAAATTAATTGGTTTCTGTGTTCCTACGTATTTAACTAATCGTTACAATAATGCTATACATTTTTTGTCTGAATAAGTTTTCTAGTTTTTGTTTGTTTGGTTTTACTTAAAATTTTTTTGTGAAATATCGAGTTTTAACTTGATATTTTTTTGACACTTGCATAACAAGGTTTGATAATTATTAAGTATATTGTGCGTTGTTAATGAAATGACATAATATGCGTAATCACCAACCGCATACTACGAGTCCGTCATTATAGATACGCGGGGTAACCGTAACGTTATGTTATTTAACTTATCTAATAAGTAGAGTAGACCTTTTTAGAATTATAGCCGAACTATAAGAGTAAAAAAAATCTTGTGAGATATTAAATATTGTCCTACTAATAATATGATATCCTAAAGAGCCAAAAATATTATGTAAGTACTTAGTTATTAACATTTATGTAACTCATTCGGCAAGCGGATTGTAGCCAAAGCTTCGTTGATGTCTTTTGTATGGAACAAGAGCACCAATAGGTGCACTTGTCCACTTGAGAATTGATCTGAATTTTGGCGTATTGCCAAGCCTGTTAATTTTATATTTTATACATTCTTTTGATATATTGCTATTTTTATGTACATTGATGCAATCAATACAATAAAGTAGTGCGTTGTGGTGCGTAGAGCGTGTTGTTAACTAATAAATCATACAATCAAAGATTTTGTTCCCCAGCCTTGGAGTTGTCAATGATATTAATGAATTTACATGTACATTAACTCTGGTGATTTAGCTTGTACTTCAAAGATTTAATTGTTTTCCTATATGGTAGTATGGTTTCCATTGTTGTCGTTTTCACTTATTGTTGCTACGCTAATGATACTTGGTTTGTTGTATGTTAATATTCAGACAATAAAATTGCCAATTGTCATACTTCATGTTTATTTACTGATTTAAAAAGTGTATTTTATGAAATTAATTTAAAGAGAGCGTATAATATTTGTATTTACAATTAAAATTAATAAATTGAAATGGTATGGTATGAATCTATAAAAAAGTAATATTTTATCACTACACTCGCCTACGAAAAAATTCCGCGTAGCTTTTTAGATAGAAGAAAGAAAACGTTTATTTGGTGACAACAAAAATAACTTTTTATCTGTTTCTATTACATTACATCCTATTATATTAAATTTGTTTACAAGTTCTCTACCGTAACTTTGTGTCTGAATCAAGTCAGAATAATTGATAAGGAATAATTGTAGATTGTATTCACTCAAGTATTCATAAGTTTACGTGTCGTAACCGTTACGGCCGGTTGGAGAAATTCCGCAAATTGCCCAGTTAAGAGTTACAGCGCCTATCATAGCATGTAATGCTGGGCATAATAAGAGAATTTACATTAACTGCCCTGATATATTCACGATTTTCATTCCACTGCTATATTTTCTTTGAGTGTCATCGAAGAATGTTATTGCATAATTTGTTGAATCTATCAGGATCAGCTGTTTACAAGACTTAATAACACTTATTTATGTGGATTACGAGATACATCTCGGGTGCCATCTTAGTTTTGGCTTATTATAGATCCCAATCGTAATCCGAAAATCAATCGACATCGAAAAACTTTCGTATTATTAATAATAAGTGATGCATCAAGTGAGAGAGCTAGAGGCCCATTAACAATTCTATAGATACCTACTTATTTTTCAAAGACCTACCGGTTAGAGCAAAACTATTGTGGCAGGTAATACTTGCAGAATCATTTTTAGACGTAGGAGTAATGGGTTAAGGCGAAATCTAGTGAACAGCAAAAGCGTTGTGGAGGTGGAAATGATGATTACTCCATCCTTTACAATCAATTATTTAGACTTTAAATAGTTTGGATATTTGGATGTCAATATCAAAATTAAATAAGAGAGGGATAACAAATGGAACTATTAACACACGACAGATTTATATTTTTCGACTCTATGAAATGTTATTGACTTGAACGCAGAAGTGCTAATATAGCGTGTTAACAAACAGATTCATTTATATTTTACTTTTTATACGGATCAAAGTCGTAACCGTCTACTTGTATTATTTACCTGATAGACTTAATGATTATTGATATTAACTATATAAAAGTTATCGAGCGATTTATGTACTTATGTGAGTGTTCTTAGAGAAACTAAATCAATAGCCGGATAAATTTCCTCTCGTTTCAACCTGCTACACATAACTTCAGGTAGAACACCGCTACACTTTCTAATGATTGATCAAGATTCTAGCTTTTAATAAATGATAGATAGTGATCAGATAGACCTCACGGTTCATATAAATAACACGCATTACATGGCAGACACAATAATAGAACAAGTAAAATACAGATCATCAACGTTATTCATGTAATATTCTACACTCCTTTTTTACAATTATATAGCACTACGCATCTCACTCATAAAAACATTGTTCAAATTAACGTAAGTAGGGCTTCTGCATCTCGCTTTTTTCACGACAGCTCAGTTTTAATTTATTTTGCCGGACATTGTTCTAGCTCGCCACCGATAAGCTTAAATAGCTAAGATTGTAACTAACTGTTAGTTATTTTGTTCCCACAATTACCAATTTGCTATTGCAGAATTCGGAATTATTTATCAACGCAGGGTCGAGTAAGACCGGTAAGGTAACCAAGTTTTATACCTTAGCTTTTTACTCATACAATTCTGTGTAGATATCTATAACAAGTTATGCTGCCACTTTTATCTATCCAGTCCAGCAAGTTACTAATAGCCGAGTGGCGTAGTACTGCATTTGTCAGTAAAAGTTGCGTGTTTTACGTAATTTGGTAGTTTATACGACAGCGGTTCGCTTGCCAAATAATTCGTTCACACATTACAATTAGTTCCGCCTTAAGAATTAAGAAGGGCGATATTTCGTGTCGAAAGGTTATCGAGTAACGACATTTGTACGCTGAAAGAACTTGTCTGCTCACGACCAGCGCCAAGGTTAACGCGCGAACTCAATATCTTATTGTGCGCCGGTAATGCAAGTGTCAGTGTCGACCTGATTTCGTTTTATATAACACTTAATAACATTGATAATTCACATTAGCTGGTAGACGCTTATCTTGAATCTAAATCGAGCAATTTAAGTATTACATGACTACGCTCCTACTTTCACAGTTGCGTGTCCTTACAAAAATCTGCATACTAACAAATGCACTGCTTTCGCGTAATAGTTTAGGAATTTGAGGCCACGCCTTACTACGTGCACTGTTTAAATTGAAATCTGGCTGCAGATAAGTCTTGTTAAGTGAATAAGAAATTATTTTTAATTGTTTGAAACGCATTAAGATGCAAGATAATTTTTATTGTGATAACTGACGATTTATTTGACTTGAGGAACAGTTCATTAGTTTGAGTTCAATAACTGAAGTTATTATTAGATTAATTTAATTTTATGTATGTTGTAAATTATTTGTGTAACTAGGAATATAAAATATAATGAAACGAGAACAAATATTAATAAAAAATAAATAACTATTCAAAAAAAAAGAAATTTGATAATGATGCAAGCGCCCTTGGAAGGGCACGTCACTTCGTACTCACCAGTAATGTACGCATGATGTCCTGTGACCGCACGTCACTAGCACGCGGCGGACAACTAGCAAATAAAGGAAATGCCTCCCGCGCAGGCTATATGAGGTCGCCCACTCTCGCCCTGCGCGCACGCGACCACCATACCATATTGCAAGGTGACCGGCTACGAATGTACCCGACGCCTCGCATTACCGAAACAAATATAACTACAACACAATTTGGCTAACTAACCGCGAAGTTACCGCTACTAGTGCAATTAATTAAAATTCGATTGTATTATTTTTCGTATTCCCGACACAAAATGTTGACCGGAGCCACCTTTTGAGTTGCCGAAGAATTTTAATATGCTACTTCGCGGTTGCGGCTTTTTGTCGCACCTACTTATAATGTTATAATGGGTAAGTAAATATAACTTTTGTTATAATTATGCATAATATAATAATCATACACGGGAGTTTATTTTTAATAGAAAATTTGATAATTGTCCTTTTTGTTGAGTAACAAATATTTTTGTCAGCAATCAACCGAAATCCATATTGTACCGCAAATCGGCAAACTCGCTTCGATTATACGATGCATACGTATTATTTTAGTAGATCTATAAATTATACCCTCTTGTAATGGATGTTGATGCTCCGTTTGTAAATATTCAGGTTCAATAACAAAGAAATGAGATGCGACTGAAAAATCTCTTGTAACGAGTATATTCTGATGGATATAATATAAAACGGCACGACTGGCTCAGCATTTCAATTGTTTTTTTTACCACATTACATATTTTTTCATATTATTATATACGAGTGCATACGAGTGAGTATTTATTATACTTTTTCATACACAACGAGGCATGAGTAATGTGTACTCTACCATGACCATGTGTGGTGTTTTCAAGTTTAAATCTGCAATATAAAGAGTGTTTTTTCATAACACGCTTATCTGGGCCAATGAATTAATTAAGAACACTTACTTATGTTACTGTAATAGTTGTGCTAATGTAATCTAGCGGTAATCTAAACTTTTGTATTTAAAGTTTATTTTTTATATTAAACAGCTACGAGCCAGGATTGTTCCGTAACTTAGTTTAACTCAACAAATAATTCATACACAAAACTTATATCCAGTATATATTCGATGACACAGCTTTGTTATAGTCGATAATCGAATATTGAAATAAATGTAAGTTAAGTCAAATTTATCAATTTTCATAAAAGCGTTATGTATCACTAAAGACAAAAAAATACATCTGTTTATGTTTGTTATTTATTCCATAAAATAACGATGGTTACAGAAAGTAAAGTTTTATTGAGTGTGAGAAAACTTATAAGCGAAATTATTCCATTATTTACGTACTGTAAAATGTTGTCATATATTTTACCTTTAAACTGACACGTAACAAGGATAGTTGAAATGTTACTCAAAAGCTCTATCATAAGCTGTTATTGTAAGAGAGTTTCAATGTGTTCCAACACTGTACTATTGTTATTTTCAACTCGTATACGTATAAATCCAACACTTAGTATTCACATACCTTTGATATCTAAGTACTTATCTGCCTGTATTGAGTGCATTAATTTAGATTACATTCTTATTACTCAAGGATTTCAAGTTTGCATCGAAACATTTAACATTAGATCTATTCGGCAACTTTTTATATAAAGCAAATTCGAGTTATCTTTGTTTTAGTAGGTACTGTTAAAAGTAAGCATATTTTCATACAGGCTATATAGCTGTATTTTTGGTGTGATATTGGCAAATAACAATTATTTCACAGCTGAGTTCATGGTTGCTGTTTTGAGCAAGATTATGGCACTGCCGTGGAAAATTACCCATAGCATGTTTAAAATTAATATGAGTTAAAAAAATAAGCGTGTTTAATGGTCAAGGTACACAAATTAGTGCATTCTTGACTTGAATTTCTGTCCTCAACTGACATAAATTAGTCGTATACATATAATGGATAGGTACTTGAGGTGAATATTATTTCCTTCTTCTCAAACACTACTTAAATGCGTACAAACTCTATGATATGTTTTTAGAACTAGTCTTAGGTATGTTTAATTAGTGCATATTATATGTCAGTGACAATCTTTAATGTAATGTTATGTAAACGAGGGGTGTTTAAATAATTATTAAATGAATTAATACACGTTTGAATTATTAATAAAAAAAGAGTTTTCAGACATAGCTTGTATATTTATTATTAGATTGGTCTGCCGGTTTCCGGAGTAATGCTTTTGTTTCAATTGTATGTACATTGTACATCGCTCTAGCGCCTGTATTTCACCCTTTTGAATGTAATTATTGCTTTCACTTGTAAATGTAAATGATTTGTGTTTATCAACTCATTATACATACTATGTATATTTAGATGAGCCCTGTTCCCTTGGTAAACCTTGGCAATTAGAAAGATAGTGACGTAACATCCGATCCGTCTCGTCACCGCTCGTATTGTGCTTTTTCGATTTGTAATTCAATCGAATGCTCTCAGCATGCGATATGTCAGGTGAAGCAATAGCTTGTAACTTCACGTTTAGTGGTTGTTACGTGCAAACACCGGTTCATATAAAGTCATTATCGCTTATGACCACGACACTGCGAGGATCTTACGGCTTAATAGCAATATCGTTAGCAATGTTATTAACATTGCTATGGTTATTGTGGTCGGGCTACTCGTTAAATTGAGGTTATTCATGATTTTTCTTCTTATTTTTTTATTAGTTTTCGTAAATGTAAATAGAGTATGATTTTAAGATCTATGAATAGACCAACAGGTTTACACCCTCCGCATACTCACTGTTCATTTGAACTCATGAATAGCACTCAATAGATTTAAGTACCACCTACTGGAATAATATCTTCTTTTTATATATTTAATGATCATAAATTACTATTTGTATTTTTAGTATGCTACAATTAATAGCAGCTAAAAATATCGGTCATAATTGCTTATTAGTCAAAGACTCATTTATTGTCATTAGCAGAACATAGCTCCAATATATTTGGTAGGTGCGTAATGACGAATACAATGCCTGCTAATTAGGTGTTGAAAAAGTGCAATAACTACCCACATTAACGAGTGTTCCAAAAACCGCATTAGACGAAATTATTCTCGCTAAACGTGTTCTTGTTTGTCGTTGCAGCACTGGGACGATGCTAGAATAGCATGGGGCAATACGCCAATGCATGACCATAGACTTAAATTAAACATAAGTATAAACAAGTTACTACCTAGTCTATTTCTAAATCTAACGTTTTGGCGCAAGATAAGTAGTTTGAGAGTTACGACGTCTATAAAACAAACGAATTTGGACTTTGGCGTTCCATTACGTTAAAATGTATATAAGGTGAAACTACTTAGAATCAAATTTATCAAGTAAAATAATTCTCCCTTTCCCATCCATTCTTAGATTTTTTTTTAAACACCCAACCCTGACTACGGCCCGCGTCAGGATAATGCATTTGGGGAGTTGCGTCAGAGCTGGCGGCGCGAACGCAGTCCGGTCACGCAGTACGAAAGTGTATCGACAGCATCACCGCAGTGAGAGTTTATACGGCCATAACAGTTCATTACCCGCGCAAGATAGTCGGAACCGTTTGAAAATTAAGTATGTACTTACATAGACAACTCATGTACACATGTAGGAAGTACCACAATACAGTGGAGCTAGTGGCGTTTCTTTACGCCGTCCAGGGCCCGCCAAAGGCCTCCCAGAACTTCACTTAATGGCTTAGGTTCTTTTATTATGCTATTCCAATTAATAAAATGGTTATCGCCACCCAATTGGTCTTCTTTTTCGCCATGCTAAGCAATTGCCACACTAAAGTTACCCTCAGAATATGTATGATGAATCCCCTTATCCCTTAAGCCAGAGAATTTTATTCTTCGGATCTTAAAAAACAACTGATTAATTATCTTCAATACGGAAGTTGAGAACATCATTAAAATTTGCTTCTTGCGTCTTTAATATTCATTTTATAATTGCGTTTTATAAAAATATGGCACTTGTTGACTCTTGTAACCAGGCCCTGCCATATATGATCGTCCATTGACGGCGTAGTCCTGAATGGTAGCAAGCTAAAAATAAACACTCATTTAACTGTGTAGGGTTGACCACGTATTATATTTTTATCAAGTAATTATAATATTAGGGACTAAGAAAGATAATAAAAGTATTATATATAAAAAATAATTCACTTTATTTTCAAACACTTCATCCTACTATTTTAATCAGCTTCATCATCGGCTTATCAATTCACTATAGTACCTTTTATGCCATGCAAAGTATTGCAAAACTGTTGCAAACAACTATTCTGTACACTTGTTTTGCTGAACAGAAAATTATGATGCAGTGGAAATAAGTTGATTACTGTAAAACAATTGCCAACCCTATCCTTGTGGTCTATTATTTATTCCCAGAACCACTGCCTCCGTTACCGACAGGAATAGGCCCAAGTCGGAGCCCCGTTACCCGTCCTCTATCACCTTTTCAAACGCCGGCTACTGATTCGACACGTACCATTTGCCTGCACAATAGGACCTGTTTCGGGGTCATATTCATGCGGTTAAATGATGCACTTGAAATGTATTTATGTCACCGACTATAAAGTGAGAGGTTAACGACCACAGTCTATTTGCTGATTGATCGGAAACGTACCGCCATAGTTAGATTTTCCGAGTCTTACAAAATATTATGAGAACATCTCTTCTTTCCTTATAAAAAACAACCAAGTTAATACTGAAAATCGATTGAAAAATTATATATATTTACGAACTAAAATTAGAACAAATATTTTTACAGATATATAGTAATAGATTATCATGGGGGGAATGGGGCCCTACCAAGATCTTTGGGCCCAAGCCAACCTCACGTGCAAGTACGTACCCCTGCTGAAAAAACGAACGAGGCTCTGGCACCAGCTTTCCCTCCGGGGTTGGGTGGTCGGACGGCAGTCGCTCCCGTAAAAGTGAAACACGCCACATTAAATGGAAGGAAATATCAAGAAAAGTGCCAGGGATAGGGCGCCGCCGCAAAACGGCGCGCAGGAGTTTCGCCCGGCTCCTGTGGCAAGTGGGCGAGGGCTACCGCGTTGGGGGACGGACGCGGCTAAAGAAGTTAGCCCCAACCCCACGGAAACTCCGCTTCGCGACTTGGAACGTGGGCACGCTTACCGGCCGCGCGAGAGAGCTGGCCGACGTACTCACCAGGCGGAGGGTGGCAGTGGCGTTCCTGCAGGAGACTCGGTGGAAGGCAGCAGATCCCGGGCCATTGGGAATGACTACAAGCTGATCTACACAGGAGCACCTAGTGGGGAGAACGGGGTTGCGGTAGTGCTGTCCGGGGAGTTGCAGGATGTCGTGTTGGAGGTGAAGCGCTACAGCGACCGCTTAATGGACGTACCGGTGCTTATCGAAGGGGTTTCGACCCACTTGACAAGCGCATACGCTCCACAGGCTGGTTGCAGCGACACCGAAAAGACTTCATTCTGGAATAGACTTGGAGAGGTGCTGCGGGGAATCTCACCATCTCAGGAAGTCGTTCTGGGGGGCGATCTGAACGGTCATGTGGGTGAGGAGCCTGAGGAGTTCGAGCGTGTACATGGTGGCTATGGGTTCGGCAGACGCAACACTGAAGGGGAGAACATCCTCCAGTTGTGTTCGGCTGCCGACCTGGCTATTGTGAACACGTTTTTCCAGAAGAGGCCTGAACATTTAATCACCTACAGGAGTGGGCGGCACGCTACCCAGATCGACTTCCTACTCACTAGGAGGCACCACATCGGCAAAGTAGTCAACTGCAAGGTCATACCCGGAGAGAGTCTCACTGCACAACACCGTCTACTTGTCATGGATCTCTGCGTGAAGCCCAAAGCCAAAAGCTTTGAGCGCTGTCGGCGTCAAATAAGGTGGTGGCGGCTTGGCGAAGACAAATCCCAGGTGTTCGTCTCAGCTATCGGCGACAAGTGCGCTGAGGCTGAGAGCGAATCAGTTCAGAACCACTGGGACAGGATTCAGGCAACCATAACCGAAGCGGCGAAGTCAGTGCTTGGCACGTCTAAGGGTGGACGCAAATTTGACAAGGAGACTTGGTGGTGGAACGACGCAGACTAGGGTGAAGAAAGCCTTCTTTAAAAAGTGGCAAGCGTCCAACTCTCCCGAAGATCGCGACGCATACAGGTCCGCAAAACGTGCAACAAAGAAAGCTGTTGCCAGAGCCAGGCGAGCCCACCTACAGCCGCTCTACGATAGGCTGGAATCGTCTGAGGGGCAGAAGCTTATCTATAGATTGGCACGTTCTAGGGTCAAAGCGGCACAGGATATCTCCATGTGCCGCTGTGTTAAAGACCCTCACGGTGACCTACTATGCGAGGACCTCGCGGTGAAGGAGAGATGGCGCTCTTACTTCCACGAGCTGTTAAATAAACAGCATAGAGAAGTGCAGCCACCGGACCTCCCTCCGAATCTTGGACTTGTGCCACCGGTAACGCCTGAAGAAGTAGAGAATGCTCTTCGCCGCATGAAGAATCGGAAAGCTGTCGGAGCCGATGGAGTCCCCATCGAAGCCTGGAAGGCAATGGGTGGTCGTGGTGTGGGCATCTAACTGACCTTTATAACCGCATACTCAGCACCGGCAGGATTCTCGCCAATGGAGACTGAGTGTTATCACCCCGGTCTTCAAGGGCAAGGGATCAGTGCAAGAGTGCGGTAGTTATCGCGGTATAAAGGTCATGTCCCACACCATGAAACTATTCGAGCGGATAGTAGACTCTCGAATCCGTCAGAGTGCACTGTCTCTGGATGTCAATATGATTTCCGCCCCGGTCACGGGACTATGGACCCCTAAGAATCATCATGGAGAAATACAGGACGAAGAACACGCCTCTCCACTTCCTATTTCTGGACATGGAGAAGGCCTTCGACTGTGTTCCGCGTGCGATGATTTGGTGGGCCCTGAGGTCAAGGGAGTGCCAGAAACGTATGTTGATATCATTAGAGACATGTACTGTGATTCCGATTCTGTAGTTAGGACCGCTGTTGGCGACACTTTGCCCTTCCGTATAACCGTCGGAGTACACCAAGGCTCCGTCCTGAGTCCGTTCCTCTTCAGCCTGATATTAGACGTATTGTCAGACAGCATCAGAGACCACCATGAGCAGCCACCATGGCTACTTATGTATGCTGACGATATCGCGCTGGTGGACTCGGACAGGGGACGGCTGGTGAGACGTGTTAACACATGGAAGGAATCGCTTGAGAACGGGGGTCTGAAACTCAACGTGGCGAAGACAGAGTACTTGGCCTGCAACACTACAGATCCCATGTCCGTCCGCATAGGCGAAGACACGGTCGAGCGCACGGACCGGTTCAAGTATCTGGGATCTGTACTCCACGCGAACGGCGACATCGACTCCGACGTCAAGGCACGCATTTCTGCTGCTTGGGATAAATGGCGGGAGGTGAGCGGCGTCACTTGCGACCCTAAAATGCCGGTTAAACTGAAGGGACAGGTCTATAAATCCATCATTAGGCCTGTTCTCTTATATGGTAGTGAAGCATGGCCATTACTTGAGCGGCACAAGCAGGAACTGCGGGTCACGGAGATGAAGATGCTGCGCTGGATGTCGGGAGTTACGCGAGCTGATCGCGTAAAGAACTCCCGTATTCGCGGCAGCCTTCATGTCCGAGACATCGCTGATAAACTGCAAGAGTGCCGCCTACGTTGGTACGGTCATGTTTTACGGAAACCGGCAAACTACGTAGGGAACAAGTGTCTAGCCATGTCGCTACCGCCGGGTCCCGGCAGAAGGGAAGGCCAAGAAGGCCTGGCTTGACGTCGTAGTGGATGACATGCGTGCCAACAAACTCTCCGTAAAGGATGCCGAAGACCGTGCGAAGTGGAGAGCTAGGAGTAGGAAAGCGGACCCCGGGCTCCGCAAGGATGCAACCGGGAAATCGCGAAGATGATGATGATGATAGTAATAGATTATCACAAATTATACATTTTCATGCACACTTTGGACCAGGCATCTTCCCTACTGAAACTATCGTTAATAATAATAGGTATATTTTATATTTCAACTACATTTTAAAGAAAGAAAATATGGCTATTGAATTCAAACATCTAGACTGAAGCTCTGGCGAAACAAGTTACCAAAGCATTTTCTTCGGCCATTATAGTAACATTATAGTGTGCACAAGAGGAACTTCACATGTCGTCAAAACTACTTGTTGAAATAAAAGAAGACTATATTTCTAAGTGGGGCGTTGCAATTGTGTCTTTTAAGTGTTAAAGAGTTTGTTTTACAATATATAGTGTTGTGAAAAATTCGAGTCTACAAGGTGTTTCTTTCTAATTTTCGAGTTAAAAGATTTTTTTATTTTATGTTACAAATAACTAGTTTCATTGCGACTAGGGTAATATAAAATATCACCGGCTAGAATCAAACAGTTGTGTAAAATGTAATTTAAAGGTTATTTAAGAATGTTTGGGATTGATTTTGTAATCATTCGAGTCAACAAAGGACATAAAGGAGTACTCTTCCATAGAGTCACTAACTAGAATTTAGCATTAGCTGAATTGGATTTTTTACAATGATTAAAACGAACTTCCTGTCGTACGAAGAAGTAGATCCTTCGAGTCCACATAACCTAAAGACAGGTAGTATCGGCATCACTATCGAACCTTCGTCAGGTAATTAGGTATGCTGTCCACGTCATAAGTGTGACGCCGGACATCGCGTCACCGTTACCAACATTTTGTAATGAAGGGAATGCGAGCCCTAGACACGCAGAGTCAATGGCCCTGTTAATGCAGTGACGACTGGCATTGTTTAGTAGGTAGAGCAGCAGTATGTAGGTACATTATACTTACTTACAAAAAAAAACATGAAACATAGAGAGTCATAACAGCTTTGGTTCAGATGAGATCAGTAATTGAGATGTGTTGTATTTATGATGTTGATAGATGTTAAGAATTATTCATGTAATAATTATTAGGTGTTCACTCAGATTAGAAATAATTTACCAGTAGAAGATGAACAATGAAAATTAAAAAAGAATGAGAAAGGAAGAAAGAAACCCACACTCAAATGAATCAGGTTGCAACAGTAGTTTTTCTGGAACCTAGACATTGGTATGTATTAGAATATCTGTATTTTTTTTAAGTATACTTAAAATATATAATAAATAAATATCTGGGACATTTCCACACACGGTCATCTGACCCCAAACTAAGCAGAGCTTGTACTATGGGCGTCAGAGACTGATATACATACATATATATTTATAAATACATACTTAAATACATAATCACACCCAGACACGGAACAAACACCGATGTTCGTCACACAAATATTTGTCCCGACTGGGAATCGAACCCACTACTCTTAGAACCGTAGGTTTTGAACCTGAGTCACTAACCACTGTTCCACCGAGCCAGTCAAAGTATAAGTAGGTACTTAATATAATTTAAAGGCTAACGAGTTAGCCAGCGCTGCAGTTACTAATTTGAATGGAACTTCGAAAATAAAGATGTCAAGATGTAACTAGGTAAGTATAGGTTTTAATAAGGTACCAACTGGATCTTAGCAGCCAACCTTGACCACAATAACATCTTGAACAGTGAGACCACACCCTGTGGTTAGGTACTTTTGCATTTTCATTTACATATAGCGTATTATGTAATAAGTAGATCAATCACTATTGATAGAACTAGACTATTACGACTTGTAATATTTTTATTACTTAATACGGCATGCTTAATACCTACCAAAATGGCTATAGGTACAATGGTAATTTCATCGAGAGGGCCTTTGATTTCCTGGTCTAATATTAGGTTCAGTAAATCAAATGGTTCGTTACGTTACGTAAGAGCAGATTCAAGGGCTCTTCTAACAATGTTACATAGGTGATCAACGTGGAATTCTATAGATAGGAACTTAGGTACTTAAATATTTTTGTCAAAAACTAAATTATTACTGAAGGATTTGTAACCAAATGACAAAAAACAAATCATTTGGAAATCGTTTATTTATTGCTTACAGCAGCTTGTTTTTGTTAACAAATAGGTTATTCCTATTAGATTATCTTATTTTATCATACATTTAACAATAAACAACCAATGGGTAACTTTCTTTAATAGTTTGACAAAAAAGAGACTTATGTAATAGCTTATAGCTCTTTACAATAACATATAGTCATATATAATAATATTCTTGTTAATAAGTACATGGCCCTGTAAATACAACAAATAATTTGACCCATTGAATTGTGTTGTAATTTTAAAACCAGCATTTAGCATTTTACGTAGTTATATCTAGCTTATTGTACTCTACATTTTAACTTAAACACTAATATACTTACTATCACTATACAATAAATAAATTATATACTACACGGTAACATAACAGGTACTTATTGTAATTAAAACGTTATATTAACGTTATAATTTGAGCTATTTTAAATCGCATAATATTGAAAAATGGGTTCTATCAATATTCATTAATTTTACGCAGGATATAACATGTAGAGTCCTACATATACAATTAATAGTGATACAAGAAAGATGGGTGTTACATTACATATAGCATACTTGTTACTAGGAGCTACTATGTACTATTCATGGCTCCTAAAAATGCACCTATCTTTTAGAAAGTTTGATGTATTCAGTTTTCATTGCTATGATTGCTGCTTCACAACTTAAATTGTGTTGTTTTTGTTACGTTAAGAGCCATTTACTCAACTAGATTGTTGAATAATCATAATAGGTAACAACAATTAACATCAGTCGATTAACGGGAAAAGTAACTCTGCAAGTCAGAGGGCTTGTCGTAATAAGAAAAGGTACCTATTCATAGTATAAGAAATATTTGTAAAAATATACTGTATGTTCTAATATTTCATAAATTAATCTCACAATTTCAAAAAATACTTTAGAATATGACCGATATTAATAATTTTATTTAATATCAAAAAAATATTTTGGGTTCAGATACGTTCAGATGTAATTAAAAAAAAGTAATCTCAAAAATAACTTCTCCTAACAATAACTTACTTATTAAAACAATTGTTAAATCGTATCAAATTTAAGATGCGTATCGTAACGAGAAAGGGCTAACTGATTTTAATCAGGTTAGCTGTACTACCTATCTACCGACTTGAATTTTTAGATGAACTTTGTACTCATCGTATTTGTACTACCTATAAGTAGACAGGTAATAGGTATTATAGATAATACTTGGCTTTCATCAGTTTTCAATTTTTTTTAAATCAATAACTGGCATAAAATTAATCAAGATGTGCTTAAACCGTTACTATGAAAAAATAATATTTAAAATAATAATATTGGTGCCATTTTATATGTGTGATGTGATCACTAGGCGTGTTTGGCCAGCAAACATTAATAAATTGATTGTAACACGATCTCACATTCATCTTAAACACCTACCAAATTAACCTAAACATGCAGGTAAATGAAATGTTATATACAAAAGTCTTAATTTACAAGATTAACGCCTAAAAGGATTACTTTACATTTTTCAACATTCTTTCCTAAACTTTAAAGGTAAGGAAATACGATGTAGGTAAAACTTAAAATTTAAGTGGATATTATAATTACAATAACCTTTTCATGGGTTTAATTTACATAACCTATTATCTAGTATTAAATTCGAAAATTTTCTCACTATACTGCATACTGACTCAAAAGTTCACTGGAATTTTCACAGCACGTTAGAGTTGGTTATTTGGTTGAGTGCGATGTTAGTGGCCTCTGTCGTCGGTCACTGTGAATGTTCCGTTGCACGGCGAGTTGCTATCGAACGCTGGTCTGCGAGACAGAATAAAGGCTTTGAGATACGTCAAACTACCAACAGATGGCATTACCAGTTTATAGATATGAGGTAGTAAGGTCATTTAATTTATGATTTAATATCAATCAATTTATCGGCTACAAGTCACTTTCATATCCCTTTTCCAAGGATGCATTATACTTAGGAGTATAATGCATAATGTCTACTAAAAGAAGGTCGTTTTATATTATAAATCTAGTTACAGATCTATATTTAACGCTCCCGATAAAACAAATCTAGACACGCGGTAGCGTGTCAAGCCAAGTTCAAGAAACAGAACTTGCGAGCCGCACCGTGTGTAATATTTAGTTTTTGTAATGCACTTTATTGGTATTCAGTAATAGATGCTGTAATACCTACTAAGTTTAACTGATTTCATTATCTATTCAGGTTTTTGAGTAAATTTGACAACTCATATAAAAAACATGACTCTACTATCCGTCCACAGACATATACGAACTATATTAATTACAGTCGCATAAGTTTATGACCAATTTTCACTCCCCAGATTTTTTATATTTTGCTTACAGTTTGCTGTCTTTCCTCTCCACGCTCTTCTGGCTGGGGTCCAGGTTGGCAGTGTCGGGCAGAAGCAGCACTATGGCACCTCCGATACCACTCAGTGCCGCTATCGTCATCATCGGCAAGTGATCGTTCAGCGAGGTCTGCAATTGATGAAGGAAAATGTTAAAGTGACGTAAGTGGTGGTAAATGGAATAGGATTGATAACACAATGTTGTACTCGTAGGTACCTACAATTTAAGCAGTTTTTTCTACATATTAGGAAATAGTAAAGTCTAGATAATACGAGAAGCACCATATAAATCTTTAGAGATTGGATTTACTTATAGCCGTGCAAGTAACGTTTAAAAAATAACTAATTAACTCGTTCTACTAGTCAACTGATGTATGATAAACTGAGCATAGGATCGATAGGATAATTTCAAAATTGTTTCCATTTTTTAGTCTACTTAAAACGAAATCAATATCTTCTTACCAATCTCCATAAGTACGGGATGCCGATCAGCGCTAAGCCAGCTGAAATCTGACTGGCTCCAACACCGAGGTTCCTGATCACAGTTGGATACAGTTCCGCTGTGAAGATGGGTAGCATCATGTTCGTGGTAGCGATAGCAAACTTCCCAATCATCAAACAAACTATCATTACCCACTCCTCCTTCACGGATATCGACAGCAGCTCACTAGCGACGCAGGCCAGTCCACAAACGAGCATACTTATAAATATCGGAATCTTTCTCCCCGCCTTCAAAAGAATGGGTATACTCATCGCTATGGCCGGTATCTCTACTACAGCCAAGATTATCGAGGCCACATGTATGTTTCCTAAATTGAAGTTTCCGATATTTAGCACTAAACCGTAGTAGGCAATTGTCATAGAAAACCAAGCTAAGAACAGGCAAATGGTTCTCTTGAGAAGGTGTCCCCTGAACAACATCATTACACCTGGCTCCTCATCTCGGTTCTCCGCTTTGTGGAGCAACAAAAGTTTATCTAGGTCAGCGGGTATTTCGCGGTTGTTGAATTTTGCTGCTCTTTCCAATATTGCTTTTGCTTCTTGTGTTCTTCCCATGCTCAGTAACCACCTGGGAGATTCTGGGAGGACAAACCTGGAAATCAAAAAGTATAAAATATATAATAAGTACATTACACTTCCGTTTTCAATATAATTATTTTAACAGAGTCAAAAGGGTCTCAATATATATCATTCGTCGATATTTTGTTGAATATAAAACTTATATTGGGTGGAATTATATTTAAATCAACTGTGCAGAATTTATTGAAAACACCTATCATTTTATTGCTAGCAACAGTTAGGTAGGAACCTGTTGTACCTTGGACAGTGTTGTACCTAGGACAATTGTAATTTTTCGTAAACTCCCGCGCTTTATAATAATATTGTATATGGCAGTCGAAGCCTGCTTTGATAAGACTCACGTGAAGTTAGTTGTGATTCGCCGGCGCCGGGTCAATGCAGTTAAAAAAGGAAATTTATAATTTTTTGCCTTATAAGTTTTTTGGAATTTACTTATGGCCTCTTAATTTTTCACGATATGTATTTATAAAATATCTTTTACTTCCGATATAATCTCAGTTTATTAAGGTTTTAGATAGTATAGTTGTCAGAACCCAACCTCAATTATAAGTGTGTTTAAACAAGTTGTAACTAAAAATTGTTATGATGTTGTACCTCAGCCCCCCAACTTAGTATGTACCTTGGACATAGATAATACATAGATAATTTTGATATAGATAATATAACCTTATTAAATCATATTTTTTGATTATATTTTAATTCTATTTATATAGGCAAAAAATAAATATTTAAATATGTAAACATTTGTTATGTTATTGACACGAAATAAAGAGACAAGAGACTATTAATTAAGGTAACTGTTAATTTGCTATTAACATTAAAGTTTTTGTTGATTACAGGTATAAGCATTATTGTTGTACTTACCTATATTAAAAATGAAACTCTGCTGCAATTGCTAGTGCTTATTTTCATTCTACCCTGGAATGTCCAAGGTACATCAGGTCTGTTGTACCTTGGACAGTTATCCCTTTTTTTTTCAAGTTGCTTTGGTTTCCAGCTTTACCGAAAATCCTCATATTTTTATGTATTTATTATTTAGTTGAGTAACTGATCTTTCCATTATTCCCTATTTGACGGATCTTATTCTTACCTAAATGGTATGGCTAAATGGTATGGCTATTTATAAAAAATAAAAATATCAAAAACTGGCCTAGGTACAACAGGTTCCCCTACTTATGTAGTTTTCTATACTTCAATATCAATAAAATTAAATTTACCAAATATTATAAAGCACGCGTTATTACTAAACTAGAGTTTTGATCCTTACCATAACAACAGTAAGAGGCATCCAGGCAAAGACAGCGACAACTGAAGGTCTCTCCAGTTCGGCATTACGAGCGACAACAACGAAACGATGATATACGCCAACGGCAACGGGAAGAAGTTGCAAACGCCAGCTATGGTCACCCACTTCCCTCCTACCAGCTCTACGGAGAGTACGAAGGCGGCGTAGACCACGGACACTGAGACCAGGCCCATTATCAGTCTCACTACGAGGTACTGGATGTAGGACCGCACAAGGAGAGACAGGATGGCGAGCGCGCACTGTGTGACCAGCATACCCATGAGAATGCGCTTGCGACCGAATCTGGAAATGGTAACATGATCATTTATATAAAAAAGTGATGTAGGACAAATTTATGTTCTTTCCCTTCTTCAAACCTACTTGAACATGTAGGGTCTTCAAGAACGTAATAACAGACACGGATTTCCACCATACATGACAGACAAAAATTTAAGTAGGCTGTAAAAGATTATCTTGTAGGTACGTGCTTTGTGGGAAACTATCATAAGGAAACCATTTGTTTTCCTCTACAATGTATTTTATCCTCAAAACCGAGGAAACTGTTTTCGTGGCGAAACCCGGTGAAATATATAATTGGCACACATTGTATTAACTTACTTGTCAGATATCCAACCGCCCACGACGCCTCCGACTCCAACGCCGACCAAAAACAGAACTTCAGCCAAGCTGGTCAAGTGCGCTCGGTCGCACACCAGACTCCATTCCGAAATGATCGTGTCACCAACTTCAGACCGGTCGAATACCCATTCCTGGCATTTCGAAAATTCCGACAGTAAAGGTGCCGTGTGGTTCAGTATACTTTCAACTGTCACTCCTGGCGGTATCTTCCGGACGCTACAGGCGTCTCCTGGAGACTGCTGGCTGTAGTTGATCCAGTCTTGTACTGGCAGACCAGAAAGGTTATCTGGGGGACGACACCAGAATTTTGTTGCTTTTGCCTGAAAAACAGGGGTTGAATAATGATTAACAACTTCCGGTTTGATATTAAAATATAGCCTTAATTTATTTTATATCTTGTACGAGTATTCCATAGCTTTCTTCTTTAATTCATTCGAGGTAAGGTAACCTTATTAAGTATTCAGTTGATAATGAACGCAAATGCAGTTTGAAAATATAACGTGACAATCTCTATATGTTGCTAATCTTATTACGTACATCCTGTAAAAAACGTTTTATTTTGCAAAATTACGCTTTATATTATGTGAAACGCAACGTACTTACTAAATTTAAAAGCATTCTTCACAAACTCGGACAGTTACTCGTATATGATTTTACAATTCAAACGACAAAATAATGTTGAAACACGAAATTAACAATTGCTAATAACTGTATTGATTTCTTGCAAAAGTTATCAAATCATTTATCTTCCTATTTTATGTCCTTTTGTTTATAAAAATAGCACCTGGGTCTATCTTATAATTTACTACATAAACGTCAAGTGAGTTTTCAACATAAGATTTACTATGTTGGTGGAAGTGTCGCTACGCTAGATAAGTGTTCAAAGCGAACAAAATCAGGTGCCGTACAAAGTAACAATATCGAAACTATAACGAAGTTCGAATATAATAAAATGTATGGGATTGACATTAGACACGATAAATCACGTGGTCAATCCCATACCTTTTGTTCTTTTCGAATTCCTTATCGTTTCGATATTGTGTTATCGTTACTAAAGTAGCGTCCTCGCTACTTTGTGTTGTAGTAAGAGCCGCGAGAGCGTCTATCGGTTTTAATAACCGAAACATAAGTATAGTATCATAGCTACATACTACAATTTCCTAAGCACGTTAAACCAGTGGTCATGTGCCTCATAGGTCATGTCGGATTGCTGCCTCATCGCTATGAGATCAGGGATTAGAGAGCGCATTTATATTTACGCACATGTGCACTAAAAATATGACCTAGGTTGAGTTATCCCCATAGAAATAGGTCGTCATGGGCGAAATTTTTCGGATACCTTAATATATTAACTAAATTCAAGGGCACGTCCCCACTTCACTGTGAAGAGCTTAGTAACAGTTTGATTCCTGTGGGGCTACCAAGAGTTGGCTATCGTAAACTTACGTAGGTACGTTAAAAACCTATCGAGTTGTTTTTTTCATACGGCCGATTGTAGTTCTTCGCGTAACCACCAGGCGGCGCTGTACATGTTTTTCATAGACATATTTACGTAGGCGATATCGAGCGCGTAAGTTTTAAACTCATGGTAGCCTGTTTGCTTCTGTATTTTAAACCGCGTGGCTCAGACGCTTCGTATCATGCGTATCCAGAATGAGTCGGCGGACGAAAAACTGTAAGCCGCGCACTGATCGTCTAATGGGGCCACGCTCTAACAACCGAAGTTGACTTACCGTAAAAGTAGGCAGGTAGATGTGGAAGGTGCAAGGGAAGGAGAACATCGACAGCAGGAAGGTTATGAGCAGCTGCCAATGGCCGTAGTTCCCGATGACGCGGCTGACCACGTCCCGCTCCTCCTTAGCGGGGCTCTTGGGACTTTCCCGGGACACTTGGCTCGGGATTACTGGAACAATAAAGGAAGTATGAATAAATAAATATAATAAGGCGGACCGATTCAGCCATGGCGGCCGATCTCAACTGAGATCAGCCAAGTGCGCAGGACATATTATAATGCACAAGTGTGCGCGCAAACACAAGTGCACTCTATATTCCCTCACTATCATAATTCAGTGAGACGGCAATCCGACATGAGCGATGAGAGATCAGGCGCAGGACCACCGGCTTAACGTGCTTTCCGGGGCACGGGCGTTCATCCGCCAACTTCCTAACTCCGGGCCGAGAGATTTGTGTGAGTTTTTCTGTAATAAAATTACAGAAATTTTGCCCTACCCCGGATTCAAACCGGGGACCTCTCGGTCCATACGCAGCGCTTGCTACCAATAGACCAACGAGGCAGTTAAATAAATATGACACTTACATTGTTCTGATCCCGTACGTAAGTTGTTCAATCACGTGTATTACGAATATCGGTGACAATAGCGATATACACAAATATGCTTACATATATAAGTAACATAGCTACCCACGCAACAAACGACGATGTCAATCATCAGACAAGTATTTTCCTGAGTGGGAATCGAAACCATGACTGTTAGTGTAAGAGATAGGGGCTCTACGCAATGCGCTCGAAAATAGCACGAATCATCGCATAAGAAGGTATATGTTACAACAATGCGAACGATCAGTCAGGGCGATCTTAGAGGGATGGTTTGTCCAGCCAGTCAGTTAGTCCAGCTGTGGGCCTTTTGGTAGGTACCTAATTTAATACAATGTCTAAAAAATTATCTTATTTCACTCCCCACGTCATACACCCTTTGGCCGCTTCAACTACTATTACACATATATTTTGGTCATGCGTATGAAAAACGCGAGAAAAGCATTCGTGCGTAAAGGCCGTCAATTGTCAGGAATATTATCGATATTTGTGCTTTGCTTGTTGTCAACTACAAAGGTATCAATAACCCAACACGGAAGCTGGGTAAAGCTACAAAAAAGGCATATCAAATAGAGTATTATATATCTAGACATACGTCATCCCATTTCTCAAAATAGCAACCTAGGTATGGGTATGGTATTTCGTGCGTGACCCGTCTGTATTTCGAATAGTTTAAAGTAATGTATGTAACAATACGTATGTATATGTTTGTTACTTTTTTCAAGCACAAAACTACTGAAAGTTTTGTAGTTTGAATTTTGATTAAATTTCACAATAATATCGCTTACATATCTAAATAAAACTTCATGAACATGATATAAATATTTTGTATTATCAAAAATAACGATAACTATCTCCACGCGAACGAAGTCGCGGGCGGCCGCAAGTGATGAATCATCGTAAAAATTGAGGTACGATTGATATGTCGGTCGGCGTTTATTTATATCTTGTGGAAATCAATGATCACAGTTGACAATAAATGCGGAAAGCACACTATGTAACAAGGACGTGAACAGTTAACTGGATAGTTTCCTTTTTACGACAGATTGTATTGAAACTACATAAGGAAGAGGTGATTTATCATTATTTTTTCTTTATTAGGTAATCAAAAGTTAGAACAAATGTTGTAGTTCTTGATAGAAGCGGAATTTCCGCATAATTAAATCAAATGAAAATTCATGTCCTACTTTTCACTATCATAGATAAATTTAATTAAAAAGCTCTCGTATTGCTTTAATTTAGCAGGCACCTATAATTCTTAGTTATAATGAAGGATGAAAGTTTATGAGATAATCCAATTGATAAAGGGCCAACGTTGAGTCGAAAACTAATCAAAAGTTTGCATACACCTACTTGGTGAGAAGGATAAATCAAAAAGTTTAAATATAAGGCTTGTTTAGGATAAACAGTCATTAATATGCGAAATAAGAAACGGGAAGGCAATACGGACAACAGTTCCGTAATCTTATTACTGGCTACTTGCTAGTGTCCATGTATGTATTATAATTAATTTCGTTGCTCTGAATTATTTTAACTATTTCAAAATGTAGCAGCTATCATATTTCATCGTGTCCTGTATTTAAATCGTACGGATTAATTGGTTAGAATTGCTTGTTGCCGCGTTTCTTCATTAATGCATTTGAATACAGACATTTTTTGTTGGCTCCATAAATCTTAATATCCTTAATACCATCCTATTTAACAGTTCTGAGTCCAAAATACCAATAAAATTGTCCATTTGTAATACTAGAAGTCTAGAAGCAAGCCCACTAAACCTAACTGAATTAAGTAAACCTTCAATCATTAATCAATCATAACTAAATTAATTGGGGCCGGTTGGATTCCGACCTATAGTACCTAACAGAAACGTTATTTTTCTAACCACAGATATCATAACTGTTTTAACAAATAAGTATTTATTAGTAAATAAGTATATTTAACTTCACGGCATTTTACTCAATGCAATAGAAAATAATTACACACGAAAGGCACTGGGTTGTTGTTGCGTTAAAAACATCACTATGAATAACAATATTATTCCAGTGACTTACCACCATGGACCAATCTATTACAGCCGCAGGATTCATAAATAGTTTGAGTGAATCCAATTTCTTTAAGCATAATTCGGAATACGATTAAGTGTTAATCAAATATTGTGTTTGGAGTATAGAGAAAAATTGTAAACCAAAACTGTAGTATTAGTAAGTTTTTAATTACTTATTTAGTAAGTCATGGATAGACACACCGCTTATCTTGCTGGCTCGTCTTTTATTTCTGTACCAAAATGTTTCTAGCGTGATGATAACAAAAGAAAAACCAAATGCAGTTCAATGTCTACGTGACTTTGCAGTTATCACGCAACAATCTGTGATGGAGAGTTAATTAATTAGCGGGCATGTGCATCGACCACGTGCGCGTATGGTTTGTACGCGAGTCGTTACTGGGATGCGATGACCGGCGCCGGCGCCTTGACACTGATCTTGACGCGATAATGAGCAAGGGACATCAGTTGGGAAGTTGTTTGTCTTGTAGTTGATTCAGTATTGATTGCTGCGTCTGTTCTATGCTGAATTAAAAAACATCATTTGACAATTCTAATGTGGATGTTTTGTATCGTTTCTTGAGGGTCTATGTGGGATCTACGATGAGGCTAATGTTTTTACAATTTTCATATTTCTTGATGCTATGATATTAGCTATGGCTTGAAAAACAATCTTCAGAATGCCGTTTTTCATTTCGTGTAAAGTATAAAAATGTAAAATAGTAACTAATGGTCATACTGACTACATACTACGTAGAAGGTATATCGCTATAGTATATCGCTGTACAAAATATGATTTACACATATGTGAGCACGCCTAGACTATTATTGATAGCACTGTTTTACCATTTCGTAACGTAGATCTAGATCTCATTTGTACGTAGTTAACCAATACTTCCGACAGCTTTCCATAATGTTTGTAAACGTTCTCACAAAACATATTTGCAGGCCACTTTTGATTCTACTTCTTTACAAACTGTATCGTTTGGGTCGCGTATTTGGTGAATGGCGAATGTGACGTCACCAGCTGACTCGTGACGCGGGCCTTGGCAGTGATCTTGCGCTTGCGCAGTGAGTGTTGACCTGCGGCGGTGCGGTCGTTGCAAAACATATTGGACTGTTATATTCGATAGCAACACGTGGGTATTTGTCTGTGTTTTCTTTGACTGATTTATTTTAAAAATAAACACATACTTTAGAATTATAATAATCGGTTTAACCAACTCTATATGATGAGGTACATTATTTTAGTGTCAGTCACACGACACTAAATCTTTTAGGTACTAAAAGATACTTTACATCATACTCGTACAATACATAATGCAAATGCAATGCAAAGTCTGGGAAAATTTTTCACAATCTACGCAAACCAGCTGCATATAGGTACTAAAACAATCGTGATTGTTTTGGCTTGTTAGGTAACTGAAAAGTACCTTGTTAGTTCTACGTCCCGCGATTGGTTCTTTACGTAAGTGTTTGGTGATCGATAGTATAAAGTAAACACATTGTTGTGTTACACAAAGCCAGTAATCCACAAAGGATGCGCAACCAGTTCAAGGTAGTAAGCAATGTGTTTACAACTGTTGGCATCAGCCGGTGGGCGTAGCGAGACGTTTGTTTGACAGTCGACGTAATAGCTGTGGAGGTGGGGCTAGGAGGATACGCTCATTCCTAGGAAAGAGATGGACAACATTTTTAACAATTTCTATCGAGTATCTGTTGGGTGTACTTGATTCATATAATCGATTTCTCGTGCTCAAGCCATGCTCGAGCCGCAGTATCCCTCTTCTAGCCTAGTCTGAAGGGGAAGGGGATGACTACAATTTACCTAGGTATCTTTTGCGTGTTTTCATATAATCGATTTCTCGAGCTCAAGCCATGCTCAAGGCTCAGTATACCCCTTCTAGCCTCCATTTCTGGAGGAGATGATTACCTCTTGTCTGTTCTTATACTGTATTCTGTTCTTTGTTGCATTAAACTTTCAATCTAGTTACGAGTCAAAAGATAAGGAAACCAATTTGAGACGTTCAAACGATTCTCTTTTTAAGCAAGACATTTGGCATGGACATAATAAACTCTACACATTTAAACACACACAGAGTAATAGTCTAATGTTAATATGAAATGGACGTAGATTTGAATGTTTCGATGCGGGCGTGGTGATGAATTTGATTAAATTACGTTTTATGTTTTGCGTTAATGATAAAATAAATGTAGGTGTTGGTTTTACGACTGCAGAGGTTAGAAGACTTAGGTATAGTCTTGAGTAGGTATTTTCGAATTTTCGCATGGATACGATTTTCAAATGCACTAACGATGATGTAAACATGTTATTCACAGAACTACATATAACAAATTCTATATAATCATTAATAAAGGGATTACGACGTAGGTTCGTAATCCATGTCTTAGGGTTACTCGCATTACGTGCGTAGTACAAACAAATGAATGTGAGTAGTCATCCGTCGAGACATTATTCTTCATCTGGCGGACAACCGCTGCATTTGGGGCCAAGGTCTGGGGGCATATCGATTACAGTGATTGCGATTTGCATGGTTGGCTTAGCAGAGCACTGCAGAACATGCAAGCCCGAGTGCGCGCAATTAGTGTTGCTAGTTCCTCGCTTTTCCTTTCAATTCCCCTATTGTGCCAGTGAGCTTCTCTTGAGCGAAATGAGAGCTCAATTTTGTGCTCTTTTTCACTCTTTCTTCCATAATCATCATACGACTAGCAGGTAAGTTGGCTGGATAGATTTTAAAGTTTTTTTTTCTTTATTATGTTTCTGTCATGACTGACTGGCTCGGTGGAACAGTGGCTGGCTAGTGACCCAGGTTTACTACCTACGGTTCCAAGAGTCGTGGGTTCGATTCCCACTCGGGACAAATATTTGTGTGACGAACACCGGTGTTTGTTCCGTGTCTGGGTGTATTATTAAATATATTTAAGTATATTTGTGTACTGTTGATTCTGATACCCGTAACACAAGTGCTTGAGCTACTTACCACGGGATCAGATCCATGTATGTGATGTTGTGAAATATTTATTTATTTATGTCAAGACTATTGTAGAAATTTTGAGGTCTAAAACATGGATATCGATAGGTGAACCACCACATGGGAGCCACGAAGGGCAAAGAACACTCAGCATAGCATTGCGTAAAAATCCTGTAATATTGCGACTAAATGTTGTTATTCTTAACAACATTTAGATGAACACCCGACCCCTCCTGAAGGCTTGATGCAAGAAACAAATAAGGATAGACACAATTAATAAAATCAAAATCCTATATTAAATAGGTATTTAACCTGAAAAAATTAGTAATAATTATGACTCTACCACCGGTTCTGAACCGCTCCGATTCTATCGAGCAGACTTCAGGAACCTCTACAGTTACAGTCATAAAAAAAAGAAATCAGTTCTCTGTATTTCCTTGCACTGTGTCAATCAAGTGGATTATTTATTTGTGTACATCTTAAAGAGTATCATCAATTGCACGCGATGAATTGATATAAATAGGCCTTTGTCTTTACTGATTATGAATACATTGTAATATCAATTAACACAGAATATATTTAGATTGCATAGGTATGAATGCTTAATTGATTGTGCGTCGAATTTTAAAGAGTTGTTTTGCAACATTCATTCAAACACCTATGCGAGTCTCACGCATGCGATACATACATTACACACTACATACACGTAAACGATATTAAAACCGTGTTTGGTGGTTACAAAAGCAAAAAATTCAAATAAGATTTACCTAAGATATATTTCCTATTATAGAACTAAGAACGAATTACCATCAAAACAACTCATTATTAATAGTTGATAAGTTGAAAGGATTTAACATTGAACTATTTATTAATTGTTGGTAGACTTTATAGGCAAATCGGAGCGAATTTTTTGCTGACCATAAAAATATAAATGTTGAATCGCTAAGTAGGTACAGTGTTGATTTTGAACATTTTGAAAAAAAATTATGTACACATAACAAGGTACCTACACTTTTTAATTTATGTTGGTAGTGGTAAGGTACAATTTTAAACTGTATGCGTTTAACTAGCACCGCAGTTAACCTATATTATATCTACTAATAATTACCTCATTAGCAATAATGCGTAACGTTTAAGGGCCAGTACTATTTGCTTTGAGAGGAAATTCTCATCACCATTATTACCTTACGTAATGATAAATTATTGCTTGGTTACAATCTGTTTAAGACTGTTATCCTTAAGAAAACTGGTAGATATATCCGAGATGATGGCTTTCGACGGACAGAGTGTATGAAAATTCCATTTTAATTTGTTATTTTAGCAATATTATCTCAGCTTGCTACAATGCAGGTTGTTAATTATACATCAGATAGCAATTTATTTCCAAAATTTCAATAATGGCGTTACACTTGTGTGTACAAGTGAAAATTGTCCACAATGTTATGTATCGTTCTTCATTTTTGCTACTAATACATAATTATTATGAATTTTAGCTTGGTACGGGCATGTTATGAGGAGGGAAGAAAGCCATGTGACTAGAAGAGGGATGAGTATGAATGTCAATGAACGTAATAATAGAGGTAGACCGAAGAAGACATGGATGGATTGCGTGAGAGATGGTTTTCAGCGTGAAAGGAGTAGACGCAGAGCTGACGAATGACAGGCCAACGTGGAAGAATTAATGCCATCATCATTCTTCTGCACAATGATGATGAATTATTATAGGAACTACGAACACAATTCTTACTTAATCTGTTTTCAGATAGGTATTCAACATTCGACAGTGACCCGCTTTCTATCTAGTCTTTCATGGATTCAATGTTGACATTAATTTCACAACACCAATCAATTGGCTGCCTACGAGTCTACCACAAAAACCAACTAGTAGTACCTCCTTGCCCAATCTCACCGAACAATGAACGCGTACCTAAACCGTTATCTAATTGAATGCAACCGGTAAAAAACTAATTAATCCTAGTACATCACTGTCGCTTCGCGGGTCAGCTTCCTGGTAAAATGGTGGTTGGAAAAAAAATTGGCAATCGATTAGGTAGGTTTGGTTTGCTTGGTAATTATGCGCGGTCCCCTCCTTCCATCGGTTCGTTAGAGATGTCGTGACCCTAACTAGTGACCTGTTAAATTAGATGTCACAGTTCCGACGTAACACTGCGATGTTACCGAGAAGTAATTTGTAACTTAATACAAATGGTGTCACTACAGGATATGTGACTCGTCGCTACTTTATCAATTGCAGTACTTACCTCACTACCAGATAGAATTGCTTTCAACTAACAGTCATGAGGATACTTTTTATAATATCCTCTTATGTTCTTTGCTCGTTCTGTCAAGAAAACACACAAGAGAGTCTATGACTAGTCAGTATTATTTAATTAGAATAGAATAGAATACTCGTTTATTAGGTATAGATATCTTAAAATGGCCATTCTGGTTTAAAGAGTAAATTATAGTATATATTATTGCTATTATTATTATTTATATATTGCTATTTAGTTTATATATTGCTATTGCAAATATCATAATTAACTATAATTTATCTTATTAGGCATGATCGCACTTTGTTTCTGATTATGTATTGTTAGCATTAGCAAGCACAGCAAGACAATGCGGAATACATATCCTTTAATACTACTACTTTATGTTCTATCAAAAGGGTTTTCGTCAAGACGTGGAATCATTAACAAGAATTGACCAACGTAGGAACCACAAATATTTACTCTTTTCGCGCATACAGCGTATGAGGATACGAGAATAAATACATAGTAATGGGATATATCTCATATATCCTTGATTGTATTAACGTATAGAATTATTTAAACAAATGCAGCATTCAGAGTAAGGAAGTAACAAGTGTATCAATGCACATACGGGCGGGTGCGAGGTGAGTGCCAGTAGGGCTGCTGGCTCCACTACATCTCTCTCGGCTTAAATACTTTTCCCCTTAACCCCCCACTGAAGGGGAAAAGATTGCCTTTTTGCTTTCAGTGGGGTGACTTGGTGGGGCAAAGTGGAATAACCCCATCCGGGCAAGTGCTTGTGACCATTACCGAACCGTCGTGAAAGACCATCACAAAGGTGTGTACACTTGACAGACATGTGTGTACTCATGTCAATTTCTGACATTGTATTTACTTTACTGTCATCTTTTCTGACTTTTCTAATAAAGAAATATGTACAACATCGCATACTTTTATCCGATTTCGAGCTACAATACAAGATAACCTTACTTTGTTACCACGTCAATTTACGTATTCTCACTTATTGTTATTGTTATATTTAGATCAATGTTGTCTTCTGAAGAGCACTTACGAATAACAACCTTTTGTTTAACAAAGATGATTTTAAATGAATAATGCATGCCATCTTACTAATCAACTAATTTCCTTATATAGTGTATTTGTGTATCAATCAGTTTCCAAATAAAGGGACATGGCAAGTCATACATAAAAATTTAAATTCTAACGAAATTGTATTTACGTTCTAACACATTCATTTATTTAAAACGATAAAGAGAGCGGTCATTCGATCTGTGAGTTTATCCACAAAACTCTACCTAAAAATACAGTGGACTTTTGGAATAACATTTTAGAGTATCATTGTCCAGTAGCAGTAGCTCTCAGCCAGTGCAGGTGCAGTGTGAATTGCAGTCGTTAATTTACGAATTCCCCAGGTATTTCAAAACTTGCATTAAAGCTACTGTTACACTTGTTCATCATTACTAGCACGAAAGAATGCATCAATAGTGATTGAGCCGTTACTACTTATTAGCAAGTGTGAAGCTTTGCTAATAATGAGCATGCTTATTTTGAGTATACTAAAAATTAAATGTCGTGTGATTTTCGGGCAAGCAAATGTAAACTCGTCATAAGCATGCTCATATTAAGCATACTCAATAGCACGCTTTTAAGAATGGGATGCTTTTGAGGATTTGTAACAGTACCCTAAATAAATGCAGAGCATGCTACTCATATAGCATCTAGATTATCGGCTAAAATTTTTATTCCACCACATGATTTATGGTGAGAGTGGCCCTCTTGTTTAAAATTACTTCAATTCGAAAGAGCTTCTCTTAAAAAAAATAAGTTGATACGTTGTCCTCTTTTTAAAATATTGTGCTGTCTTCTGCTCCATAAAAGACAAGTGCGAACCCTACCGGCGTCTGCGCAGGGGGACGCTCCGGAAGCGAATGGGCTCAATGAGACTGATTCGATACGAACCTACCTAACTCTCGGTCACTGTTCTGGTTACGGTCCTGCGCCGATCGCGGATAAATAGATGATTGCTGTTACATAACGCCTGGAGACGTGAACTTTACACAGTACCTTTGACTTGAAGAAAGTCTTTGTTTTATTTGCTTCTTCTGTCGTGCGAGTAAAATTTATGTCCCAAACTGAGTTGTACCCAATTATATTTTAATAAACAAGACGTTATGTCGAGGAGAAATATCTATAAGAGCGCGCTTTATGCAACATAAAGGTGTCCTAATTATAACAAATGAGACCATTTGCGTACTTTTTCTAATCTTGTCAAAAAAATGCATATGGAGGTGCATTGCAAATTGCTATATGGAGGTAACATAATATATAGTTTATGATGTCGTTGGCTGCGCCAGATTTAAAAGGTCTAGATAAAAAATTGTAAACAAAAAAAAAACCGCCTTCAAAAACCCGACTCACTAAAAATTACAAAATAATATAATACGAACATTTATAATAATCATCTGGGTATGAATTTTATATGTTGTTGAAGGCGGTGCCAATCAAAATTTTGAGGAAAATAAAGCACTCTGTGCTTGTCTGTATGAAATATAAACGGCACCGCCTTCAACAACATATAAAATTCATACCCAGATGATTATTATAAATGTTCGTATTATATTATTTTGTAATTTTTAGTGAGTCGGGTTTTGAAGGCGGTTTTTTTTTTGTTTACAATTTTTTTTTATACTTTTTAGTGTTACATAGTTTTTTCACCCTATCAGTTCAGCTCACCTGTAATACTACTGATATTATAACTAGTAGTCTTAATATGTATACAGTATTGAAAGAATTATCCTTTTACTCCAAACAATTAAGGAGTTGACCTTCCATCATCAGCTCAGCATCATAACATTATGATTGCAAGAAGCAATGCCAATATAACTTCAGAAAATATGTAAAACGCGGTACATGTGCCTATAAAATTTGAGGGTTGCCCTCGATTTCTCCTGGATCCCATCATCAGATCCTAGACTGGTGAAAATGGGACCATCTCGAAAGTGAACTCTATCCAACCAAAAAAAAATTTTTGAAATCCGTCTATAATTGACGAAAATATCGGTGAACATACATAAAAAAAAAAAAAAAATATTTTACATACAGACGAATTGAGAACCTCCTCCTTTTTTTGAAGTCGGTTAAAAATAAAGAAAACAAAATGATACATGCATTTTATTAACACTTATTTCACAAGGAAATGAAGCATAAAAAAAATTGTAAACAAAAAAAAAACCGCCTTCAAAAACCCGACTAACTAAAAATTACAAAATAATATAATACGAACATTAATCTGGGTATGAATTTGATATGTTGTTGAAGGCGGTGCCGTTTATATTTCATGCAGTTTTCCTCAAAAATTTAATTGGCACCGCCTTCAACAACATATCATATTCATACCCAGATTAATGTTCATATTATTTTGTAATTTTTAGTTAGTCGGGTTTTTGAAGGCGGTTTTTTTTTGTTTACAATTTTTTTTCATCCTTTTTAGTGTTACATTTTTTTACACCCTATTAGTTTAGCTCACCTATAATTCTACTGATATTATAACTAGTAGTATCAATATGTACACAGATTTGAAAAAATTATCCCTATACTCCAAACAATTAAGGAGTTGACCTTCCATCATCAGCTCAGCATCATAAGATTATGATAGCCAGAAGCAAATGCCAATATAACTTCAGAAAATATGTAAAACGCGGTACATGTGCCTATAAAATTTGAGGGTTGCCCTCGATTTCTCCTGGATCCCATCATCAGATCCGAGACTGGTGAAAATGGGACCACCTCGGAAGTGAACTCTATCCAACCAAAAAAAAATTTTTGAAATCCGTCTATAGTTGACGAAAATATCGGTGAACATACATAAAAAAATATTATACATACAGACGAATTGAGAACCTCCTCCTTTTTTTGAAGTCGGTTAAAAACAATAAAATTTGAGTAAACAATTTTTATTTAACGATTTAACAGAGCATTCTCTTTATTACTTACAAAATGAACAATTTGATTTTTTATACCTACTTATCATATATTTTTTGGGTTATGTGCCAATAATTTTTACCATCATTTGTGTTCGAGGAACTTTACCCAGTCAATGTTTCAACTACAGATATATAGTATGAGCGAGCATACCAGACAATCTAACACGAATCAACTAATAGTAGTTTATAGTTAAGTGGTTTAATCTGATTAGCAGTAATAGTAACAGCCTACTAGAAATCAACATTCCACAAGCTAAACAATATCGTGCAAATATTCATCACAATAATTGTAAAAGCAAATCGTAGGATTATTGTATCATTGCGTGCGACCTTCTTTCACGATTATACACTCTAGGGTTAGTTTGTCTGAGTAGATGATAAGAGATAGATGGTACTCTATCCTCAATGAAACTATGACCGTAAAGGTAAATATTATATCTACCTAAAAAGTATACTTATCTAAAATGTAATTATAAATCACCTTATTAATTTGCTTTCGATTTCGATTCGGAAATCATATGTGTTTTCGAATCTGGTAAAAATATATAGTAATCAATTTGTAAAGTGCACAGAGACACTGTTTTCAATGTGGATTTAGTAAATAAGAGGAAATACGGAAACACAAAATTTTATACATTGACAAAAGATGCAAAACACACGGGTTAAGAAAATCCGGAAATATCGCACGAGCAATAATTTCAATGTTGATATGCAGGAGAATTAACAGGACAATATATGGTATTGTTTGACTTTTGATTTAATTTTTAACCGACTTCAAAAAAAGGAGGTTCTCAATTCGTCTGTATGTATAATATTTTTTTTAAACATAATGTATGCATTGGCCTTTTCGGACAAATTAAAGGTTTTAAATGCAATAATTCGTTCACCTGCACATTTTATATAATAAATTTCGGCTTCGGTAGAGTCCTATTTTTGTCTTTTATATCAAAGTTGCCTATTTCCTATTTATTTGTATTTTTCACAACAGTGCCTTCTTATTAATTAACTTAAATAAATATAAGACACATTATTATTATTTTCAACATGACCTTAAATGACCAGGGGGCTTAGACAAAGACAATCCCATACATTTCATTATTTTCAAACTTTGTTATCGAGCAAAAAAAGCAAAAATGTATTCATTTAAAAAGATTACAGCGTTTGTGGAAACATCTTTTTAATCGTCTTAACACCTCTCAGATTCCAAATAACCCCTTTTCAGCGCCCAGCTGATTTTTAGGTTGTGAGAACCTTAAGCGCAAATATGAGGGATTTAATAATCAAATAAAGATAGCAAGCTTGTTCACGGAGATAGGTACAGAGTTACCGACAATAGGTGCCTACTGCCTACACTTCACATTAAAACCGTCCCTTCGCTTATGCGTACCCACACATTATGCACATCATGTTTAATGATATAAACGCACAATTTTAAGACCTATTATTGTAATAGACTTAACAGACGTCTTCTCTTTATTGTATAGGTACTTTTGAGGCAATTTTAGTTAGGTACACAACTTGAGTACGACAAAATGAATTGTAAATTATGGACTACCTACAATAGTAAATTATTTTGTAGAAACGCCCATGTTTTAAACATTCATTAAAGAGGTAGAAAGACCAAACAAACGACATACTCATTAAATATTTTGTTTATTATACATGTGAATTGCGTTATGATGACTAAGTACCAACTATCCTGCATTACAAAGGCCTTTTTACCCGCTACGCTGGACTCGTGAGCATTCATGAGATCACCATATTCTAAGACACTCAATTGCAATTATCTAAATAGTTCTCCGAGAAGCAGTAACCTCTACTATAATATTATGGAAAACATTATTAACAATCATTATATAATTCGTACCGCTGGTTATCTACGGATTCAATAACCATTTTACATGTATGCATCAGTTACGTCAGATTACCTGCCAAGCTTTTTCTCAAGAGTTATATGTTTTAGTTGGGTTCGGCGATAAAGTTTTGTTCAATTGAAATCGCAATTATAAATATACTATTTTGTGAAAGATCATCATCATCATCAGCCCATATACGTCTCTACTACTGGGACACGGGCCTACCCTAAATTAGGGCGATCAGGCCTTAGGCGACCACGCTGTCCAAGTGCGAGTTGGTCAACTTAAGATTTTTTTCGTAGGTGTGTAGGTTTCCTCACGGTGTTTTCTTCCATCGTTAAAGTGTCGAATAATCTTATGAAAGATATCTGGACATAGTGGTCGTAAATCTGGACCAAGTAGATAGGTATCTTACAATTTATTGATATAGAAATAACAAATGTTATTTATTTCAAGAGCGTTATACTCGGTGGCTGGTGATTCGATATCTAAAATTTATATTCCTATTGTTTCAAATAATATATCTTAATCAATTCAATGAGTCTAAGCCAATCCTAGACTTAAATATACATATAATGTCACTTATGAACCGCGATAAAACGAATCTTCCCAAGCGAAAACATTAAATCTCCGATCACTTAAAACATGCGGGCGGAAAGAGGTTAAGGTTGGGTTGTGTCTTTTACAGTCAATTCGGCGTAACGAGTGCAGATGAGCTAATACAATAAAATCGCTTTGCTTCCGTCCACCAATTTAGCTTAGAGGGTCCGAGAGGAGGTCCGTAGGGAATCCAGATGAGAGCTCGGTGCTCTGCCACCTTCTCATCTTTGTCGCGTATTATTCCTATCACATCTAAGTTTACATTTTACCATTCCTAAATATTACATAACGATCTTATATGTTACGCGAAGGGTACCTACTTCTTAAAGCAGGTCGATGTCTAGTAGAATTTCAAATGCAGGTATAGAAGTTTGTTCACTTTCTTTTATAAATATCAAAATGCTTTATTGAAACCTTCACTTTTGTTTAGATATTTTCTTGTATACTTACAAGGCAGACGCAAATCCTGGCTAAATTCAGACTTGACATGATGTCTCAAAATTATCAGTCGCTCCATCATATAACAGTAAAACAGTAATAAACTAAAGGTAAACAGCAATTGGGATACAACTAAGATTAGCAAACTAATCCTACAGATATATGACATTGGCCTTAATTGTGTTATTATTTTGCATTAACAACATATAACATTATTTTGTTAAAATGAATCCCACCGCTCGCGCGCTCGTGTACGAATATGTTATCAAATTGAAAACTGTAACTTGCACCTTTACTTTTAAGTAAAATTTAAAGGAGGAGATTGTACATCCACTAACATAAACTTCTCAAAAAAATAAAAAATCTAAACTAGTATGCAATTACTCATTGTTAAATAACACTATTTAATTAAAGGAGTTTCCAAAGGATAACAGCTAAACATAAGTAGGAACAAATCAAACCACAAAACGGCCTTCTGATTATACAACAAACTATATGGTCAAAGAGATAAAATGAACAATCAGTTCAATGTAGAACTTATGCAGATTGTCGTCTAAAAAGATAAACAGCCTTCCTTCCTATTAAATTGGGAGAAATCTACGGCCCAGCATGAGGACTCCTAGCTCTGATCCCAAGGTACATGATCCGTAGGGCATACAGGTACTCTGTCCTTACATACACCCTAAAGCTCACTCACCCATATGAGCAAACAAAGGCACAAGCATACACACACGCACAAGGTCACACTCACTAGCACACACACACACACACACACACACACACACACACACACACACACACACACACACACACACACACACACACACACACACACACACACACACACACACACACACACACACACACACACACACACACACACACACACACACACACACACACACACACACACACACACACACACACACACACACACACACACACACACACACACACACACACACACACACACACACACACACACACACACACACACACACACACACACACACACACACACACACACACACACACACACACACACACACACACACACACACACACACACACACACACACACACACACACACACACACACACACACACACACACACACACACACACACACACACACACACACACACACACACACACACACACACACACACACACACACACACACACACACACACACACACACACACACACACACACACACACACACACACACACACACACACACACACACACACACACACACACACACACACACACACACACACACACACACACACACACACACACACACACACACACACACACACACACACACACACACACACACACACACACACACACACACACACACACACACACACACACACACACACACACACACACACACACACACACACACACACACACACACACACACACACACACACACACACACACACACACACACACACACACACACACACACACACACACACACACACACACACACACACACACACACACACACACACACACACACACACACACACACACACACACACACACACACACACACACACACACACACACACACACACACACACACACACACACACACACACACACACACTCACACACACACACACACACACACACACACACACACACACACACACACACACACACAAACACACACACACACACACACACACACACACACACACACACACACTCACACACACACACACACACACACACACACACACACACACACACACACACACACACACACACACACACACACACACACACACACACACACACACACACACACACACACACACACACACACACACACACACACACACACACACACACACACACACACACACACACACACACACTAACTTACTATCATGTATTCTTCCTGTATTTTAACTAGATATTAAGTCTATAATCTAAGATAGCAGTAAGGGAAGTTGCGAGTCATACCCAACACAAGTGTCTTAGACAACTTACTGGGTAGTCTCGGCCACAGTTTGTAACTAAGGTTATAGAAATAAATGATTTTTTATTTATTTATTTTATTTATTTATATCCTATATGGTAACTCATTTATTTATTACTTTACAGAGGAAACAAGGACGTGTGGCTAAATTTAGCAAGCGGAGGTATCTATTTTTGAAATTAATTAAAAACAAGAAAACGTACACATGTCTTTGTATTGACCGTCTAGAATACTAGATTGATAACTACTACGCATATGTTTGTAGGTAGGTACTTACTTACTTATGCAATACGATGGGTGACTGCATTGCTTGACCATGTTATTGCCTTCATGTAGGTAAAATAATATCATCTATTATTAGAATTAATTCTGTTACGTATATTGATTACTTTGCAATTTTATAGTTTTCGTTAAATTAAAAAAATATATTATAATGATTCTAATAATAAAAATGTATTCAATTGCTACTTTGCTTACTAATTACTATACAATGCTCAACATTGAGTGAGTCAGAAATGGGACAATGATACAATATAAAGTTTGAAAAATGTATTCATTTAAAAAGATTACAGTATCATTCACACTGTTTAATGGAAAATTCAAAATGAATATTGATGAAATAAAAATGCCATATAATTTAAAGTTTTCAAAAACACTTGATGTCATTGTGAATTATTTAGCTGTATTCGAGATCAAAGCAAAAATATGGTAATCGCGGGGCACATGTGCCAAAGGTTTTCATTACTTTTTATTATTCGTCCGCCGTAAAGGTTGTGACACTCAAATATTTATGTATTAATAGTAGCTGTTGGGAAACGAACAGGGTAGCAAGACAGACTAAATGCCTAATTTCACATCACCATCATAGGCAACAGCTTTTAAGTTACCGGTCGAATAAAAGATGAATAATAAAACTAACTACATAAATAAATTTCCGAACACTTCAAACTCAATGCGTAGAGTGAGTTTCTATCCCAATATAGTAAAATACATTTTTGTTAGTTTACTGCGGTACGCTTTACAGGAATTTTCTATCTGTTATTTCCCCAACAGCCATTGTGTTTTTGTCTAGAAAAACATAAGGTTACCACTACTACTACTGAAAAATAGGAGGTAGCCCTAGCCCCAAGCCTCTCTGAATACCTAAGCGCAGTTTGAAAGAGGCCTGAACGAGAGTGTTATTTATTCACGAAGCTCACGACCCGCGCCGGCGACTACGGCATACGATTCAACCTTAACTCTTTGCAAAACACCTTTGCGAAACGTAATATAAAACGCGCCATCTTCTTGGCGAACCTAGGACATGTCAATGTAAACGAACCACAATAGCATCTAGTGAAGGTTTTCATGGTACACTTAGATAGGTACTTGTATGTAAATGCAATTATTGTTTAGTAAAAAAAATTAAATAGTTCAAAATCATGTTGCATTCGCCTGTAATAGACATATCTTTTATCTAAAACTTGTATGTAATATATAATTTCTATGTAAAAAGACGGTGTTGTTGGTAAGTCTTTGTCAATAAATAAATAAATCTATGTTTAAGAAATAATGTACATAATTGTACTGTTAACTTGCTTTGGAAATGTTGATTACATTTAATAGTAGTAAGTATTACATCAATATCGAGATTATAGATTTACTTCTGTAAACAAGATAATAATAAAATGAATGAACGATTGAAATCAATATGAATATTGCCATTTTCTTATTGCAATACTATGATAACCAACGTCACTGTGTTTTTCACATTGTAAATTATAATCAAAGTGTATTATATAATAATATCACACATTTTATTACCGCACGAGTCAGTAAAATGACCTCTGATCTTAGATAGTTATAGAGTTACGCATCTAGAAAACAATTGATAATTTATTAGAATTCTAACTAAACTTACATTCTATGAATGACGTAGATATAATAAAAATAATAGATTGCCAGTTTTTGAATTGTGTAGATAACAATTGAATCGGTATTTTAAGTATTTTGGTTCAAGATATTATGAAGTTTCGTCAATAAGGGTACACAATGTATATTATACATACTCTTAAAGGAGAATCCAGGATTTTACATTATCATATCATATAAGACGACCGTAACTTATGTAAATATTTTTTAAAGCATTAAACCTGGATTTAAACAGTCAATAGGGCACTCGGCACCAGTTTCATTTAATGCGATAAAGTACATGTTCCTCAGTCTGGTAAACTAATCTAGCTACCTTTTTGTCTGGTATAAACTACTGAGGAGGTTCTTTGAGAAAATTATAGCCAGGAGGAAATGTGTTTATTTATTATTCAATTATATTCCTGTAAGCGAGCATAGTTGTTACTGAGATTTAAGATATTATACAAATTGATTGTCACAGGTCTGTTATTACCGCGCCTGGACAGGTGAAGGCCGACGGATTGTAAGTACTGAGTTCTGAGGATGTGAGGTGAACGGATCTTGCATCAGAACCGTCATGCTCCACTCGCTCGCAAAGTAAGGAGACAATAACTGCAACTCTATGAAAATATTTACAAAGAGTAGCGAAAAGCGCAGTGTCGTAAGGTCGCCTGACGATCAAAAAATCACCTTTGGATTTAGGTATTTTGGGTACTATGAAACAATCTCATACAAACTGTTTGAAAAGGGGTTAAAAATTTAAAATTTTTTGTTCCATGAGCACAATCTTCTATTTAAAATGGGACTTATGCAAACTCATACACTCATATATTGATTTGCCATAGACGTCTGTCTGGTTTCGATAACACGATTGGCGAATAACAATGAGAACTTATGTTAATTTACTACCTACTGTTGAAATACTATATCAGCACTACAAGCCATAAAATAATTAGATAAGTACTTAATTTTAAACATTCAGCTGATAAAGTATTTTGTTAATTTCTATTAGGGGAACTAGGGGCATGATGGGGTAGCGAGGTAAGACGGGGTCACGCACATATACGAAAAACCCAAAGTTCCTATGACGCGGCGCATTAGCCAATCAGAAGCCTCTTTCGAACAATACTAAGTGCGGCTATGACAGTCGGTGAGAGTGTGTGCGTTCTTTGTTTATAAAGAAATTTCTGCTACAGTGCATACTGGATAAAGTATTTTGTGTATGTTAACGACACCAGAAAAAGGTAAGAAAAACAGTTAAACTGATTGTGTTTATGCACTTTCTTTTTAAATTTTACTTGCTGTTGATATGCACATCCAAAATCATTCTAGTTTCAAATACTTATTTTAGAAATTTTATTATTTTCAAAAATAGTGACAGGGGCAAGATGGTGCAGGTCTTACGGGGCATAATGGGGTACTACCCCATCATGCCCCTTTGATTTTCGAATAAGTTATTCCTTAAACATTTGCTACATTATTCTACTAGATTGTGTTTTTTTCTGAAGTTTACAGCTAGATTGATTCACAAATAGATATTCATTATTACAGCCTAAAATACAGACCTCATCACATATTTATTTATTATAAAACCTCATACCGGACCTGATGCACCATCCACGTCAAATTAGCAAATTGTTCTGCATCCCAGATACCAACAGAGACAGCTCTCATCCAGGACATCAAATATTAAAAACGTCAAGTGTTGTCAGTCTTGAGTCTGGACACAATGCAACTGCACAACTAAACCAATTCTCGAAGATCTCCTTGCACCTCTTCCTTTCGAACATCAATGCACGCCAGATAAATCATCAAAGAACAATACTGCTAAAAACATTAAACGGCAAAAGAAAAATATTGTCCAGTCATCAACTTGAAGCCATCAAGAAGACTCCATTTGTTTTTATTGTAACGATTTAAACCCCCCATACCTGAAATCAGCCTCCAACCAAACTCATACCAGAAAACTGGGTACAATGTCTGCCCTGTAGTCGATGGGCCCATACTGCATGTGCTGGGGTGGATGAAGAGGGTTTGGGAGAATCGCTCATATGCATGTTCTATGAAAATGAATAATACTCTCATCTTATCCCTAGACCCCATCATGCCCCATTTATCGTACCCCATCTTACCCCACGTACGGGGCAAGATGGTTTTTTTATGTGTTATTAAAAAATAATTAATATTGAAAAGTTGTGATGACATGCCCGTCCAAAGATTATGCCAATTTGTAGTTGATTAAATAACTCATCTGCCATAAATAAATTAAAACATTATATTATTTAGTTCTGAGTATTTTTGTAGTTTTCCCTTAGCGTCCCCATCATGCCCCTAGTTCCCCTACCTATGATTATCTACGATTTCTATTTTGCCGGATTATGATTGATCGATTAGATTAACCCAATGGTTAAAACCGGCGATTTTGTGCATAAATTTACCAATATCTAATTACAGATTACAGGTGATTTTCAGCGAAGGTTACACCAATATAAGCACATACACGAGTATATTTTAACAATACTCGACATACATAGATAAGAACACATTAGATTGAGAAACTCGAATAGGTATAGAATTATTATGATGGTAAAGATAACTATTGAGACATCATGTGAGTAAGAATTCAAACAAAATAACAATTGCATATAACAAGATATCAATCTCATTAATTAAGCGAATTGGGTGAATTTGGGCCAAGTTTAAAAATAATGAAGGGCTTAGATAATTACCTACCTATAACAAAAGAAGAGGTATATAGCCAAAGATTTACTATTACGGAGTATTATGTCAATGTAGTTGATTTATTGATGAATTGTAAGTCAGAAGTAATAATGCAATTAAATTATTTTTACATCGTTTCTGAGATATATAATATTATATAGTCTTTCTTTACTATCGTAAATAATTTTTAAATCAGAGATTAAAAGCTTCGTATTTTAAGAACAATAATTTAATATAAAAAAAATTGCATACAAAATTAAGAGAATAGAAAGACTGGGGCAAATAAACATATGTTTACTAACCATACCTAATTTGATCTTTAATCGAATTCATACGATCTCGAGATTAGTCAGCGACAGTGACATATGAACTAAACAAAACAATGCAAATGAAGCAGGTACCAACTTGGCGAGACACCATCCACTTCCGATCGGAAGCAGGGTCAAGCCGGTGCCTAAACTGTTTACATTTTGTCGTCAAAACACGGCCTTGACGTTTAAAATCTCACCGGAAGTGCGGAAGTGTCTCGCTGCCTACGACATGTCCTGCGGCCGTTTGGCCTACATCAAACTAGCGGACCGGTCGCGGCAGGCTCGAATGTGTCCTTACAGTAAATAAAGAAATACACGATGAGTATTATCGGAAGTAATACTTATGTATGAATAATTTGAAATAAAACTACTTCAATGTTTTACACATTATTTAGAACCTAACCTGTTGAAATATACTTCAACCTTAGGGGCGAGAGCCATCCGCGTCCCACAAGTCTGGTGATGATGACGAGGCTACTCTAAGCCATCATCGTATGTCAGTTAGGAAAAAATAAAAAAATATATACTTCAACCTTCAACGCCTAAATGTCGGTAGGTATACACACAATGTCCATTAATGTAGCAACATAACATTTTTTTAGCATTGTCCCCATTCTACAAAAAATCAATACCAGAATTTTCAATGAATTAGTCACACACGCCAATTGAATGAAACAAAAGATGGGCAATTTTTGAGTTCGAGAACCCTTTATCCAAAGTGCAAACACTTATTTACGATGTTTTTCCAACATTGTCATTCCCAACACATGTCCGAGTCCAGTTACGGAATGCAAATCGTAAGAATTTTGTTACTTTTTTCTTCTGTTTTCTAATATGTTTATCATTTGACATAGAACTTTAATACAATAATATCTAATACTTTCCGATTCGACATATTATAGTCCGGTCAATTTAGACATTTGAAGTTACATAAAGTCCCAACAAGCTGAATATCAGTGAAATTGTTCAAAATATAATTATAAACAATGTCTAGAAGTATCCCATCATTGTAAGGAAAAAAAAATAATTCAAGTAAGTATTGATTTTTTGTAGAATGGGGTCCATGCTAAAAAATGTTATGTTGCTACATTAATGGACATTGTGTGTATACCTACCGACATTTACTTTTAGTCACAAAACAAAACATGATAGTTAAATGTCTCAAGACACGTTAAAGCAAGAATAGTAAAACTTGTTTAAACAAACTAATTTTGGTGCAACTAATATAAGAACACGCGTAACGTCCCCTGAATAGCTAATAAGGCAGAATACAAAAGGAAGTCAGACACAGTTAAATCTATTCTTCAGATAACTACCTACTTTTCTGTATCGGTCGGTGGAACACAATCATTTTTATATTCTTGCTTGTCCTCTTATGTTAATAAAGTATTAGCATTAAAATTGTCTTAGTCATATTTAAGTCAAATTATATTTGAGTAATAAATACTTCTACAACATGATGTACGCGTTATATCGTTACATAAGTTACTGTATGTAATGTCATGGATGTCATGGATATAAGAATACCAATTCAAAGTATTAATCAAACGGAAGATGGATTTATATGTTATTCCAAGCATGACAATTGTTTGGAAATTCTTACACGTTCGTCCCCAGGTTTTGTCATTCGATTAGGTAAGCTCTCAATCCAGTCCCTACCTACAAAGTAATTGCAAACTGTCCTTACTTGTGCCGTTAAATAGAAACGTCTAGAGATTACAATAATTATTGTATGCTAGGTCTAAATGTTCTTGACATTATCTCGGTACGTGACAACACGGTCATCCGCATTTAATCTACTTATATACTTTGTATTGTGGTAACTTTGCTATTTCAGTAATGTTATAACGATTAATGAGATAATAAAAAAATAACTTTTTACAATATAGTAAATAAGTGGAAAACTTTCTAAGGGTACGACACTAATAATAATTTAGTGTATGAATCGTGATAGGAAGTAAAATAATTTAATTCCATGACCACACTTTAGAACTGAGTTCAAATGCAAATACGAACACATAATTTGGAACATATGGTTCTTCATTGAATATGGAACTAGACATTATACTTATTTCTCTTATTCCTCAATAATTAGTCACTTATAAAAAATAATACGGGAACTTGTTGATTACACATTAATGAAGGTACATATGTGTTGACACGGTGTATGTAAGAAAATTAACATATTCGGTAGCTTGCAGTTTGGTTGGTGGTTGGTTCATTAGCCTCATAATGTTTTACTTCGAAGGAATTCTATTGTTAATTTCTGCTACTTATTATCTTGAAAAAAAAACGTAGGTACAGACCAATTCATTTATAAAATGTAAATTACTTGTTTTAAGGTTATATTGATTATGTGTTAATACTATAATTACTTTCGACATATCTAAGTGTTATCGAGATTTTTTCTGTTTTTTTTTAAGGATTCAGTTGTAATTCATATTATTCAGTAAGTGCTAACTAGACTGTGTTATAATGGTAAAATGTTGAAAGAAAACACATTAACATAGTCAAACGACTAATCAATATAATAAACAAGATAATGATAGTGTTCAACTTTGTGTGAAAAAAACTATTTTTGATGCGAATTAAAACTTGACTTCAGTTGAATTAGAAATATGTATTGAGCATCATTCCCGTAAAAAGTCGATGAAGATATTAGATAATATTATTCACGCAATTAACCAGGTCAGATGTAATGAAAAATACAATGATATCTAGTCAAATCGACAACCTCCATATTTACATTCACAATACTGACCATATTTTTAAGATATTAAGTAAATTCGTTACACGTGTATTTAACCCTAAAAGGTTAGTACATAATATATAATGTAAATCTTGAAATTGTTTGGTTTTTACGTATGATATGCCCATTTTAGATATAGCAACAGTAAAACTTGGAAAATCTGACAGTTTCAGATATGATTTGTCTTTTTTAAGGATTTAGTTGTAATTCATATTATTCAGCCAGTGCTAACTAGATAGTGTTAATATTAGTGTAAATATTAAACGAAATTGTGGAAAGAAAACACATTAAAATAGTCAAACGATTAATCAATACAATAAACAAGAAAATAGTAGTGTTCAACTTTGTGCAGAAGAGAATGAACATCAATTGAAACATCTCACGAGTGATGTTAATTACAGCTTGTAATCAACATCTGAGTACTTACTGCTTGTCTATCTATCTGTCTGATTCGAATGGAAGAAAAAAATAAAGCATATTTTTCTCTTACAAGTGTGGGACACAGTGGAAAACCTTTATACATAGTAATTGCGACTGCTTGATTTATTCGCTACTTTAAAAAAACATAAAGATATTTTATTCAAAAATAAACCTGTTTTTCTGTATATCAGACACTAAAATATATTAAAACAATGCAATATTTACTAAGATAATCTTCAACGGTAAATTTTGTACGCTAACCTTAAATTTCTTAAATAAACAAAGTATAAATAAATATCTTTTAGGTATCATTAAAATTACAGTTGAGTAATGTTCTATAACTTTGTAGTTGTAAACTGATTTGACATCAATAGTGTTACGACACCTACAACTATTGCTGTAAACATTTGAACAATTACATACTTGCACTTACTCAAGACGCTTTAACGGTGAAGGAAAACATCGTGAGGAAACCTGCACACCTAAGAAGAAATTTTTAGGTTGTGTAGTCGACCAACCCGCACTTGGCCAGCGTGGTCGACTAAGGCCTTATCGCCCTAGTTTAGGGTAGGCTCGTGCCCCAGCAGTGGGGACGTATATGGGCTGATGATGATGATGATGATGACTTACTCAAGAGTACATTTTTGCGAACAAAGCCAACATTTTCGATACAAAATTATATTAAAGTTAGGAAATCTCAAAGTTGAAAGAAAAATCTTTTCGTTACCAGTTTAACATCTTTTAATGATGTAAGTTCCGAGTATACATCCATTCCATAGTCACGTTTTTCCTAGTGTAGAGTCTAGTTAATAATAGATATTAAAAAACTGTATAGTAGAGGTATAATGCTATAAAGATCTTGGCGGACGGATTGATGGACAAAGAAAATTATCCTATGAGGGGTGGTTTTTCTTTATATACTTTTAAAACAACCCTAATTAAAAATACCAGTCAAATGAGTTCATTCATTAAGCAAGACAATTACCAAAAAACAATTTACGTATGTAGACAGTAACAATGAACATGTTGTATAATTTATGCCATTGTAAGTGCTGTAGCAATAATACCAGTACATATGTTTAAAAACATGTTACTTATATGTAAAAATATATTTGACCAGTCTTGTTCTATTAACTTAACTATGTGCAACACTTAATTAAGTTATTAGGCCTTTAGTGTTAAACGTTATTCAGACAGCAAGTATAATAGCCATAATGCTTCTAGCAGGTACCATTTATTCAAGGCAGGTAGGTAAGTAATCGTGTTACTAATACCTACTAGTAAGAGTGCGATTTTATTACTTATTGATTAATGAATCCAATCTTAGTATTTATAGTCCAAACAATCTTTTATGTTCCCATAATCATTGTCAATCAAATAAAAAACAACTTTATTCCATCTAATATTTGATTTGTCCTAATCATTAAAAAGGTTATAATTTCAATGTTTGTGTGTGAGTTTGTTAGTACAGGTCTGGTGAAGCAGCAGATTTAGATTTAATAAATTAATACAACTGCAAATTGCTGGTTCTGCATATTCATAACTGCAGAACTAGCATTTATTTTGTGAATTTGTGTAAGTTATGACTGGCCTATTGGGTTAACTAGTTACGACTTAATTTTAAGATTACTGATATAAAAATGAGTATGTGCGTAAATGATGCATGTATTGTACGTACATATTTAAATCACTTTGAATTTTATTTTTGTATAAGCGCCAATCAAAATGATCCTACAAAACAAAATAAAAACACTACAGCTGATTTCACTGGATTGAAAGTATTGTAAAGATAACAATGTTTGGGTGCTGATAACACAAGTGCCATAAGTACTTAAGAGAGAGATCATCATCAGTGATAAAAGTACTGTTACCTATTAACTTTTTCATGCTCAATCAATTTTCATTCGACATCTTCCGGATAAACGATGAGACTTGCGATGTTGTTGAATACGAGTTGTCATTTCCTTACTCTTTCTTTCGTTTGGAAGCTCGCTATTGTAATGTTTTTAGTAACGCAAAGAACAAATTGATTATTTTGATAGGTTATTACTCACACCAACGAGTATATTTCGTACCTGTATGTAATAAACTTACAAGTCTACTAATACATGCAATTCTGATTCAACTATTTTTAAATTTAAGAAAAAATTTAATTTAAAGGTATAACTTAATAACCTACCTACTTAAATAGACATTTCTTTTTACAACTAAAAACTCTTTTTATTGCGATTTAAAATTTTACTTAAGTTCATTTTCATAAAGATGTATTAAACTCATCATTCCCCTAGAAAGTCGATGAATATATTCGCCGCATACTTAAAACCAGATCAGGTGCAATGAAAAATACAACGATATTTACTCAAATTGTTTTACATAAATCTTCTACGTGAAAAATATTTATCTTATGTGCTACGTAATACTGACCAAAATTTTTGTGATAATAAGTAAATACGTTACACGTGTATTTAAACCTAAAAGGTAAGTACACATCTTTTGGTTTTTACACGTGTGATATGCCCATTTTAGATACAGCAACAATAAATCTTGGGAAATCATATGGTTCTAGATATGGTTCGACTTATGTTTATGATACCAAAAATTTGGTAAATCACATGTAAGGCTGTTTGATAAGACCATAAAGTATCGTACAATAGAACCAAGGATGTAATGTTAAATGACGCTAAATAACTTTGTTAGAGATTTTCACGAGAAATAAACTTTTATTCAATCATAACGGAGAAAGTAAAAAGTGATTCACATCTTTCTCAAAAAGTACTACAAAAAATAATTTCAAAAATTAGACCATAAATGCGGAATATGTGTTTGAAACATATTTGTCGACTAGGATGCTTTTCTAAATAAGAAACCAGAATGATTTTTCTGATAGTAAAACCCAGTATAAATTAATTCACTTTGTATTATCATAGCCTTCTTTGGTGCCGTTCTCGTTCAAGGTATCCTGTTAAAATCCAGTAATATATTTTTCTCTAATTTACAAGTAGGAACGTGAAAACTCCCATCGCCTAATACAGGTTAGTGGTTATTTATTTATTTATTGCACACATAAAAGTACATTACATAGTAGGTACAATTTATGAACCCTGTGTGTTATTCGTCAGGAATAGCGTCAGCATAATAGAGACGTCTAGCTCATCCACCCGCATTGTGTCGTTCCGCTGATGCATGCCGGGCGCTGATTGCTGACCGCCCTGCACCCTTCCACTACCCACAACTATTGCAAATGCTCCGTCGGCTTTTTCAATATTGCAGACCGCTCGAATAATAATAGTTCCCAATCGAAAGGGTGGCTGTTGGTAATTTTCGTTTCTATGTTCGTGAACTTTTGATAACGAAAAGCTATATGGAAGTGACAAAATTATGTGAAATCGTAGTTAATTTGTTGACATGGAAATAATTAGAGGTTAATGATTTTGATACGCCAATAGTTGTTATCGTGGGTATGGTAAGGTACGTGAATATTTTAACTTTGTGTATGTGGCTAATTATTAGCCGAGTTTAAATTCATACCTACTATTTAATCAATGAATGCGTGTAATAATTAATTTGATTGCTGTCTTTTCACGGAAGATATATTATGAAAAGCTATTATTGGGAGCTTTATAAACTCAGAATAAATTATTTTTAAAATTAATGTCTATTTATCTGTATGTAAATGTAGTAGGTACAAAAAGGAAGTTATCTCGGGCGGAAAGTATGTATGTATGTTGTTGTTTACCTATCAATAACTTTTAATGCCGATCTTAAGATAAACGTAATAATAACAAATAAAAAGTATTTACCGTTCGTACCGTAGTTTTGATATTTTAAATGATTTTGGGGAAAAAATAAAAAGTGTCACAAAAATCAAAGCACTTTTCGTTTACTCAAGCTATAACTAAATTCATTAATTAGGCCATGTTTAGGAAATTAGGCATTTCAATAAACGTATTCAGACTCTTTGACATGCCAAACTAATATTCTAATATTAAATAGTTAGAGTCCATTAAAGAATATATTGTAAACTGAATTGATTTTCAAATCGGCTTCCCATATATCTTGTTACTTGAGGCTACGAATTCTACGACACCATATGCCCTAGCCGAAAAAGCTGGGTTACAATAATATTTGCATATGTGTAACATTATTGTAAGATGTGTTTAGACACATTTACAATAAGATAACACAGAACAAAAAAACAACAAGTGAAAATGTGACAAAATAAACAAATACTCACTCTTGATAAGACCCATTTTGAAACACTTTCTCATGATGTCTGCGAACGTGTTGACCTTATTAACTTCTCCCATAAGTATTACACTTTGACCAACAGTGAAAACGTTAGTTTATTTCACGTGAATTTTCAGGTTGATTATTTGACCGTAGATATATAAATGCGAGGGAACATTCGCGTAGTCGCGTGCGTAGCGGCGGCTCCGGTGTCGAACTGATGCATTATCAGTCGCCGGCGCAGACTCAGCCGCCGCAGCTATGGACGGACGGGCGGCGCGAGACGCCCCCGCGGAGAGATGGTTCCGTATACGGATACAAAACCATCTCTCGCTACTCACAACTTTTCTCAATGCTTTGCGAAATTTAATAACGATACATTAAATGTCTTTTCATTATACAAAGATATGCTTCCTTAAAAAAAATAAAGCGAGGAAAGGACATAAATGATTTTCCGATTTCCTTTTCTTTTATTACACATATCTACATAGTACAATATTTTAACACCATAACTCGGTTATTGTTATTGACCAATGCTGCACAGATTATATTGAAATTAATATCCACATTTAATATTTTTTGCTCTTAAAAATACTTCTTCAAGTACAATTTTATGTATTAGGGAAAAACGGTTAATATGTCTCCTTTTCTAAATATAACAATTAATAATAAAATGTTTTTACCCTAGAATTCATTTTAAATCTCATTTCAACATAACGGCTGCAGAGATAAACCTAATGAAACACGAAATCATCTAAGATGAACACATCTCCATCATGAAATACGGATCCCCAAAACTACGGAACGATACCAATCGCATCCGACCTTGCGACGTCACCAACCCTGGCGCTACGCGGTAGAGCTACGCCGTAGCAAATCGTAGCGCTTACTACAATCCGCCAAAACGGCCGGAAACAAGTTGGAAATTGATAATTTCTTCGATGTCATACAATCACAATTTACATTATTTACTGCCAATTATTTTGTTTTAAGCGTATCTATAAAATAAGATAAACTTATTACTCGTTTCTTAACATCAATCAGCCCACATACCAACGAGGGGTGCGAGACTACCCTAAACTAGTACTAGTATTATTCGTTTATTATTTCGTCATGTAGGTAATTTTTAAATATTTGACACATTAATCAGAATTCCTTAAATATTTTAAATTTGTTTATAAATATTTCAATAATATCAATAGAGCATTATCAACATGATTACGAAGTTTACTGTTCTTGTATAATTATCATGTGTATCATTCAGATAGATAATTCAAGGGCAAACATTTTACCTATAATATTTCTTAACCGTTGTAGATACAAGATAATCTTGATAACTGTATTGGAAAAACTTTGATTGTTTAATTTCTTGAACTTTGATTACTTGCCATTCAGAAGTAAAATAAATAAGTAAGTAATGTTTTAAACGCTTCAACACTGTTTTACTGACATACATCGTTAGTATTATAAAAACATTACTAAGTAATTTTAATTTTAATGGTAATCTCTTGTTTCTTGATGGCTTCCAGAAGTCATAAAAATAAACACATTTATTATCCTTAACGTATAATACTTAGAAACACTGTAAATATTTAAAAATATAATCTGAAACAAAACCACCGACTTAATGTGCATTCTGATACACGTGCGTACTTTCGCCAACATTATGAATTCGGGTTGAGTAAAATTTGAAGAAAGTCGCACACATTTTTTGTCTGCCCTGAGATTCAAATTCCCTCTGGGGTTGACGCGACTAATGCCATCAATTTAGACTAAGAAAAAAAGTAAAAAAAAATTACAATAAATAGGATACTTGATTTACCTATATCAAACAATATCTTAAGACGAAACAAGAAATTAATATTTTTTTAGATTTTGACTAAAGCCTGATCGCCCTAGTTTAGGATAGGCCGTGCCCCAGCAGTGGGGACGTATATGGGCTGATGATGATGAGTAGATTTTTATACAAATATATTTTCCATAAGAGCAGCAAAACTGGTTAATTAATGAAGATGTAATTAGCATTTCAAATATTGGCAGGTAGAAGAGTAGAAGCGCGGTGGCATGTTTCGCTATCTCTTCCGTATTCGGCCGACAAAATGGCGATGACGTCACACGATGTCGTCAGTTTCTGTCACTAATCATTTTACGAGGTAAACTTCATCCTTTTGAAACCAAGATATTTTTTATTCATTAGAATACTTTTGATTTGAGATAGGTACCATTCTGGTCGTACGTCGACCGAAAAGTTAGTCAACCCCGTCAGTCAAACGCATTTTTTTTAAGTTTCCTCACGATATTTTCTTCGTCAAACGAAGATCGAATAAACTTACTTATGTATAAATTAAAAAAAAATTGAAGTCTATATTTTTACAATCACTATTTTTTATTATTTTTATTGAACATGCGCATCAAATAAATCTTTGACCATAAATTAAATTTCCGACCTTTGATATGAATGGCTATCAATGCTACGCTTAAGCACAGCCAAGAGAGCTTGACAATTGCAACTAAAAACAAAATATTGTCGCAAGGGCAACAACTCCGTTAATTCCTCATTACTTTATGGTTCAGCTCATTCCCGCCTGCAGATAAAGCGTTTATGACCGGTTTGCTTGATGTCTACATTTTAGTTTGCTTTAGAAATGAATGAAATGAATTCTTTTGTGCGATGAACAACAAAACTTCCGACGATAACTCTTATTTCTGTTGGAAAGAAAAAAAAACAATGTCCAATTAAAAATTAAAATGCAGCTAAGTGCTTGGACTCGAGCATGAAGTATGTACAGGTTCGGTACCGATATTGTAAAAAGAAACGTAATTTTTGTATCGAGTCCCCATTTAAATATTTTCTTTATTTTGTTTTTAGTATTTATTGTTATAGGGGCAACAGAAATATATCATTTTTGAAAATTACAACTCTCCAGCTATAGCGGTTCTTGAGAAACAGACTGGTGACAGACAGACGAACGGACGGACAAGGAAGTCTTAGTTATTAACTCTTTGGGTACGGAACCCTAAAAACATAAATGAGTTGGCTTTGGTGACACATCATCAACACATGCGTAAAAATGAAATCGGTTTATTTATGGCAATGGTTTTTCCTCCGTACCAACTTGTATTTAAAAATTGTTCGGAACCCTCAGGATACAAAATCGACTCGCACTTTACTTTGGCTACTTTAAGAATCCAGTTTGGTGTGGGATGACTATTTAACTATAAAACTCATGTACAGACATCGGGCTACGGAGATATGCTCTAGGGGTGAGAGCCATCCGCTCCCCCACCAGCCCGGTTAAGCTGAGAAAGCCTATCTGCAGGCTATCAGCAAGAGTCCTAAAAAAAAGAGCTTAGCTCGGTGTTCCTCTGCGTAATCGAATCAGAAATTAGGTGATGAAGCAGAGAACCAGAGTCTTTGCATTGTAAACATAGCTCATCGCATCAGCAAGCTAAAGTGGCAGTGGGCTGGCCACATCAACCGTAGAACCGACAACCGCTGGGGAGACGAGTTCTAAAACGTAGTGTAGGACGCCCTCAGGCCAGGTGGAGTGACGATCTACACAGGACGGCTGCGGTAGGAGCTGGATGCAAGTAGCCGGAAACACACAGAAGTGGCGAGCATTTGGGGACCTATGTCCAAAAGTGGAATGGGCTGATGATGATTATGATGACAAACATTGTCGTGACGTTTGACGCATATAATATGTTAACAAATAAGTCAATAGTAATATTGTGTCAAAAAATTAGAATGGTAACCATCCTAATCATACGTTAACATTAGAGTACACACTACACGGATACCCTTAAGATTTAAAAAGAATAACAAGTTTTGGCAACAAGAAATTTTGATATGTAACTCGTTAACTTTTTAAAATGATCTATCAAAATCGGAGTCGAGTGAATGTAATTTATGATTGCACTAATATTAATGGAATAAACGGATAATCGTCATCGTTTATCATCACCGACTGCACAAATCACCGCTCGCTTTGTGAACCTAATTCTCTTTTCGGAGTAACGCTTTGAACATACGCAATACCTATGACACGGCGTAGGTAATCCACTGAGTCAGCACTAATTAAGTAATAGATCATTTGAAGAATATCAATTAATAAATTACAATTTTTGAGCATAAATAAGATCCCGCCGTTTTTATGTAGACATTACGGAAAATTGTGTACAAGTGTGAGTACGGGTGTGTTATTGATCGCTGTGAATAAAAGCCCACTATAAAGTAAGTCTCATGGTTCATTTAAAAAGTGCTACCTACTTAACTTCCCTTCTACCAAATTATATATGAAAATAACTAAATCATATAAACTATAAAAAATTACATAAATAGTAAGCTCTGTATTTGATATGACCTTTTTCGTATCAGGAGGATCAGATAATATCAATGAACCCACCGCTTCTGCTTTCCTACCTAACCTTCGACCGAATCTTTGTTTTTTTTCATTTATTTCATTAGTTCATAACAAGTGTTAGTATTAATTATTAAGTCATAAATGACATTCTTCACCTACCATAAATGTATTCTTTTTATTTGCAGATGTTTCGCTTATCGTTAGCAGTGTTTGCCTCGGTGTGTGTAATCTCGCTAGCCGCACCAGGGCCTGCGCCTAACATGCCCGAACCATCACCGAAGGATATGAGCTACCTCTCCATGGACTCCGAGGAGGAGATGCCCGAAATAGACCACTATCACACAACCAAACAGTTCAGCGAACTCCGGACCGTGCTGGGCACTATAAAGGCCCAGTTCAGGGAAATCATCGAGGAGCTACTATCTCAGGTCCTGAACTATTTCAAGGAGATCTTGAAACAATTGAAGGTGAAGCTGTTGAAGAAACTCGGCGTGTACTCAGTGTCTGACGTGTTAAGGAGACTATTCGACGGCATGACGGACTTCATTGTGGAGCCTGTTCCGGAGTACTATGAACCTGTCAGAAACCCGACACCTGCAGCGCCTGCTTACAGTTATAGACCATTTTCCTTAGCTTCGTTATTAGGAGCTAAGAGTAACGCTAAATAATTGGTAGATACTTTCTTATTTATAACGATTTTAATTTAATACTGAGTAGTTTAGGTTTTGTAGCGTAAGAAAAATTAAATTAATTTATTAAAACAATGTTTTATTTTACACTTTAATCTGTGTAATACATATACGAGTAAGTTGGTTACTAATACTCATATTTTCATTCCATTTGTAGTACTGAAACATTGAGCAATGTGATCGTGTTGTTCTGATACCTGTTGCTATTATAATCTGAAAGGCGTTAATAAAACTACACAAGTAATACGGTTCTCCTTGAGTGTAATACAGTTCTACGTTAGCATGACGAGCTAATCGCCGATATATTTTTTACATTACATAGAGTTTGATAAGTCATATTTTTTTCGAACGCATTACAAAAATAGCCATAATAAGTTATAGCTGCTAGATAAAATTAAACTCAGCTCATATTACTGATCTTAAATAGAAAACGCCTGTAAGTTTTTTTACAACAATGCGCGCGCAAGACAATGCCTGCGAAAAAAATGTAGGAGAAGAGCAAAATTAAGAGCTAGTACAACTTTGCTACTGTAAATTTCACAGGAGGCACTAGCTACACTAAACTTTAATATTATGTAGGTACTACAATCACATGCCCAACATATAATCGATTTCGATAAGTAAGCACACTTACACAATATTTATCAATGTAATTTTATTACAAATTTAAATTATTTAAAATATTTGACATTTGTGGTTTGTTTATTACCTACAATTATCATAAAATGCCTGTTACTGGTCACGGTATGTAGTACATAAATTGTAATAATAATAATAATATCTTTATTTCCATAATAAACATCTACATAATATCCTTAAATCTAGCGACTCTGCACTAAGCATAATTGCTTGTATCGCAGCAGCCAACACTCGAAGTATACCGTCACATTTTGTAGACACCTGACTAGGACAATAAAGTTACAAAACTATTAGAGCTTAATAATATTAAATAAACATATTAAATACAAAATTAAATTGAATGTTACAAAAGATAATAACTAAAAAAAAAAAAAAAAATACGCGCGTGTGTATGTGTGTGTGTGTGTGTGTGTGTGTGTGTGTGTGTGTGTGTGTGTGTGTGTGTGTGTGTGTGTGTGTGTGTGTGTGTGTGTGTCTGGTGTGTGTTTTCACTTTTTTTTTTTTTTTTTTGTAGAGGTTTAAGAGAGAAGGTTCTCTGTTTCGCTGTAATCCAGGTTCATCAACCAAGATTCGACAGCTAGCTTGGCTTCCCGCAAGGGTAGTCTTTTGATATCAGCGCTGCGGCAGGCCCTGTTGTATAGACGTGCTAGAAGAAAGTTAGGGTGTCGTTTTGCAAAGGCAGTGCGGACTCTTTGAATAGGGACTTTAAAGACACGTTGCCTTAGAAGATTTTCGTAGTCCTTTGAATTCAGGGTGATTTTATGAACGTGCATTGCAGCACGCAGGACATACAGCTGTCGGACTCTAAGGACTTTACTTTCCTGATATAAAAGGTTTGTACTAAAACGAAACGGTTTGCGGAGCATGACCTTGAGTACAGTCCGTTGAGCTCTTTCCAAGGTTATCATTGATGATTTGGTGGCACCACCCCATGCTTTAACGCAGTATATTAATATAGACTGGCAAATGGCTTTGTATACTAGGAGGAGGGTTTTCTTTGAAGCTGAATGTCTGAGAGATTTAAGAATGTACCCAGTTTTTCTGATTCTGTTTGAAGTGGCAGCGATGTGAGCTTTGAATGATAAATTTTCGTCAAGAAGGATTCCCAGGTATTTTATTGAAGCTGTTCGCTCGATAAATTGGCAAGAACAGGTGGAGTCGAGTGACTGCTGATCGCAATGATGAAGAGTTAGGGAAAGTGAATCTGGCGGTTCCGAGGCACGGGTTTTATGAAAGGCTATGTATTTTGTTTTGTCAACATTTACTGTGAGTAGATTTAATGAGAGCCAGTCTGCAATAATCGCTAATCCATTTTCGGCATTCTTATAAACGTTTTCCCATGTAAAGTCTTGAAATAGTATGACTGTATCATCAGCATAACATACTATGTCAGCACTCATTAGTTGAAGATGCAGCAAGTCGCTAATATAGACTAGAAACAGTGTAGGTCCCAAAATACTTCCCTGCGGGACACCAAACTCTACTGATAGCCTGTCACTAACGTAGGAACCCACTCTTGTACATTGCTTGCGGTCAGTTAAATAAGTTTGAAACCAGCAATTAGCTAAGCCTCTTATACCTAGGTTCTCAAGTTTCTGGAGGAGTATTGGGATAGACACAGTGTCGAATGCCTTGGCTAAGTCGATAAAAACTCCTACACAATTTTTATTACTATCCAAGGCGCCCGACACTATATCACTCACTGTTAAAACTGCATCCTCCGTGGATTTCCCATGCCTAAATCCAAACTGTCTTGCGGGGATAAGATTATTGGTTTCAAGGAATTTTACAAGTCTACTATTGACAATTTTTTCTAAAAGTTTTGAAAATATTTGAAGTAGCGAAATCGGTCGGTAGTTTGATGGAATGCTTTTATCACCAGTTTTATGGATCGGAGTGACAACAGCTGTTTTCCAAGTTTCAGGAAACGTACCAGAAGACAGGCTGAGATTGAAAATATGAGTTAGTGGTGTTAGAATAAATTCACTTATTTGGCTTATAAGGAGAGGGGAACACTTGTCTAAACCTGGCGCACTGTCTGGTTTTAAGTTGAATATGTGATTTTTTACCTCGTTTTCGTCGGTGGGTGTCATAAAAAAGGAATTATGGTTTGGGTTCAGTATTTTTGATGCGGATGCGAGAGAAGCTTGAGTAGTTGAAAGTCGATCCAGAGTTGTGGTAGCTAGCTTTTTCCCTATTGAAGCAAAGTAATCATTACAGTGATTTATGGATGAAAGAGGATCAGCTTTACAATTGCAGAGTTCCGAGGCTTGATTGCGGGGTTTGTTGAGGTTACAAATGTCCTTAATAGATTTCCAAAGCTTTTTGGGTTGTTGCTATTCATTGTTAACAGATGGTTTTCATAATTGGATTTTTAATCTGCGCAAAATATCTGTCAAGAAATTTCTGTAACGTTTGTAAGTAATTTGTATTATATCACTGCTAGGATTTCGCTTTGCCTGGAGGTGGAGGCGATCCCTGTGTTTTTGGCACCTAATAAGACCTGGAGTAATCCACGGTTTTAAGTTTAATTTAGAGCGACTTATTCTGACTGACTTGGTATTATTGTCTATTGCGTTGGTAATAATGCCGTCAAATATGCGCGTCGCCTGGCTAGCGTCCTGGCAGTCATATACATCCGTCCAGTCAACACGCTTAATGTCGTCTCTTATCGCACAATAATCAATTCTGAGCCTGGAACGGCCACTAAGATTACACAAATTTCCAGTTTTGCAGGCTAATATACACAAATAGTGATCGGTTATATCAGAGACGCATACCAACCCTAAGGACTGCCTCGGATTTTTAACGAAAATATGGTCAAGACATGCTTTCCCTCTCGTTGGGATACTTATAGCCGGAAGCAATTGATTCTGGGTAAGTAAAGATATATACTCGTCAGATTGTTCGTTTAAGGGTTCCGAACACAGATCTAGATTTAGGTCCCCAGCGAGAATGATATTGCGTTTATGTGAAGAGCTATTCAAGGTTTTTTCTAGTGACTCTAAAAAGTTGCTGGTGTTAGCAAAAGAAGGGGATCGATAAATACCTAGTACAAGTATTTGGGTTCCTACGTAAATATCCAAGCAATTACAATCTACAATACTAGATTCGGTAGCCCTTGCGTCCCACGAATCTTTAACATATGCGACTACTCCACCACTTCTATTAATATATTTTTTTGTATGGAACGTGGCATAGCCCGGTAATGTGGGAATGATAGAGTGTTCGTTTAGCCAGCATTCGGTCAAGACTATTACATCAAATTCAATTTGCGAACGCTTAAGATTGTATACGATTGAAATTGATATTTATACTTATTAAAAAATTATGGCGTTTATTCCAAATTCAAATACTTATCAGTATACACTTCACCTGGGAAGGCAAAGTACAAAACTTATTTATTAGCAGAGACACAGATAACATAATTAGGTAACCATAGTAGAGATGCCCCGCCAAACCTGGATATTATCGCGCCGGTTAATTTACCTGCGCGACTGGGTTAAAACCCAATTATTACCTACCCGTTCCTGTCCACATACGGATGTCTAAAGGTGAAGCTAATTATGAAAAAGGACGATGGTACGGCAAAAATTTTTGACCGGCTCGGTGGAACAGTGGTTAGTGACCCTGGCTGGCGGTTCCACAGTCGTGGGTTCTATTCCCACTCGGGACAAATATTTGTGTGATGAACATCGGTGTTTGTTCCGTGTCTGGGTGTGATTATGTATTTAAGTATGTATTTAAAAATATATATGTATGTATATCAGTCTCTGACGCCCATAGTACAAGCTCTGTTTAGTTTGGGGTCAGGTGTCCGTGTGTGGAAATGTCCCATATTATTTATTTATTTAAAAGAATAAACTTATCGTAGACGGCCCAGAAACTCAAAGAGAAGAGAGGTAGAGAGACGTACATTCACAGCACTCTAAGTCGTACACTATTATTATTTACAGCAGTGCAGTGCCAGCGACCGCCGCGCGCGAAAAAAGACTCTACGTAGCATTGTTTAATATCGCTTATACACCGTGAAATTTTAGTGGTTGTTTTCCCGTGGCAGAACGATTTGCCTTTAGGAATACTATCGAATTATGCAAATAATTCCTCGAAAAAAAAAATTTTTTTTTGCCAATTTTCAAAATAATAATTTTCCAACTCGAAAACGAGAGAAGCTATCGTTGTTTTATAAGATGTGACGTAATCAGGTACTGCTTGCCGCATGAAATCGATGCTTAAAGCTGAAAAAGCTCGACACCCTAAGTCATAAAGCGGTTCAAACGTGCTTTAAACTTTCGGTTAAACCTTTCGTAAAACCGGCATTTATTGATTTTAACAAAAAAGAACTACACAAATCTATTGTACTACTAAGATAGAACCATTTTACTGCGGGAAAACAACCACTAAAATTTCACGGTGTATTCTAGGTCTACAAACGCCCATCATATTCGACGTAATGCTTCAAATTAGTATAACTCTTTCTTTATGTACCGATTGACATAAACCAAACTACGTTTACATTCGTTTTTAAGTAGAGCTACATAATATTGCTGAGAACCGGATCGGACGGCCCGTTTCTACGGACAATAATATTAGTAAGGGAAACTGGGGACACTTGATCCCCATTTTGGTTTCATGCTTATATTCTTATCAAATTTAGTTCTATGAAAATAATACATACATATATACTTAGTAAATATTGTTTATTATTGTTCCCCATTATTTGATTATTATATTTCTGAGTGCTACATTTATTTTAATTGCATTTTCTGAAAGCTTTCCAAAAGGAAGAAGTTAACATATTCAGGGAGACTTGATCCCAGTAACGGTTAGACTTAATCATAAGGGATTTTCTCAGGTTTATGTACAGGACAGCCCCGTCTCGTCAATATTTCAGATAGCTTGCGCTCCAAAATGATGCTTAACCAATAGTTTTTGTAAATTTTCAAAGAAACAGCTAATGTTATGTTTATTGAAGCTGGTCGATACTCTTTGGCAGTACCTTTGATCGTGTTACCCTTCAATACGCGGTTTTGCACCCTCTTTTTTCTTTTATATTTTATAATTAATTTAAAACAAAAGAAAAAACAAAATTGGCAAATTATCTTACCGGGATCAAGTGTACCCGGGAGTGCTCTTATAAAAAAAATGATTTTTCATGTCAAGAGAAAACGGTAATTAAATTAAATACATGTAAATGCAAATTTTAATAAACTGCTTTCATTGATTTTGACACATACTCAGGTTATTATTCATTCAATTATTTAGAAAACACAAATGAAAAAATTTCCGAAAGAAATTCTGGCACAGGAAAATAAAAATGGCTGTACTGCTCTGAAGTTGCCTACATAAAGATGTCAAAATGACGTTTTTTGTTCACCAAAGACAACAAAGATTAATGTTGCCAATGTAAAAACTAGATAAGGCGTTTAGTTTTTGATTTATCACTGGGTGATCAAGTCTCCCCAGGGATCAAGTCTCCCCAGTCTCCCCTAAGTTAGTCAGTAATTAAGTAATAAAATGAAGTGAAATGAAATAATTTATTCTGCAAATAGATTTTCATGAAATACTTTTGCACGTCAAGTTGTAAATGAATTAATCACATATTACATAAAAATTCACAAGTTAGGTACATACTTCATTGATGTCCAAGCGAGATGCTCATCATGTCCATGGATTTTTATCATTTAAGTAGTCTTCTACTTTATACATAATAATACGTAATATGCTTTTTTCACAAGACACGACTTAATAAAAAGTTTAAAATTATAAAAAGGTAATTCAATCAGAGAGAAAGTAATCAGACAAACGGACAAAAATATCCAAAAATTGTTTCGGATACTAATGCGTGGATAAAGGTCACTATAATATTTTTTACTATATATCATCCATATAGACAGCGATCCTTTACATTTTTAATATTATGTATGTATTACATACGTATATCTACATATAGATTTACTAACGACGCCTAAGTTCGATACCCGCTGAGACAACTTAGCATGTTATTCACCAAACAGGTATTGCCTTAAGTACATATTCGAGTTTGTGGTATACTAGTACATACATAGCAACAAAATTCACATTGGCATGTGCTAAATTTATGTAACATGGGTTGTCCATTCATAATATGGTATTCAGATCAGAAATAAACTAAAAGCACCATGATGTTGATCTTATCACTGCGCAAGTAAAGTCGGCCTATTTAATTTAAATTATATTATGTTACCAATTTTATACATATTTTCTATTCCCGAAAGGACATAATATATTTAATTAAGTAAGTAAGCAACTATTTATAATCTTATTTATTATCTAGTCTACATTTATATGGTTTCATTTATTATCCCCGTAAATTATTAGATTTCCCATGTTATGACCTCAGAACCGTATAGATTTACCAGATACATATTTTACGGAAATATCATCCTTTCCATCCATCAGCAAAAATAAAACCTAAACTGTGTATCGAAAATATGTGTCCAAAAATAACTTTGAAGCCACTAAAGAACCCGAGTGTGTCAACTTTCGGAGAGCCGAGAGAAATGCCGTTGACGAACAGGAAACAGGTAAAAATAATAAGTACTCGTGCATCAGTAAAGTTAAAAAAAGGGATTAAGTTACGATGAAAATTAATATAGGTACAATAATTTTAGGCAACAAGCAGTAAAAATTCTAACTTGAATGAAGTATAGGTATGCCAACATAAGTGACGTTGAACCTATTTTTGTAGTCGTATAAGTAAATGATCGAGAAATACTATCACTATTAGAAATACTCACACTACGACTATACATATATATCTACATCTATATACATATAAAAAAAATATTATTTGTTAACGTTAAAAATAAAATTTGATTATAAGTATATATACGTAGGTAGGTTAATTATTTTATATTATATTATGAGACACAACAAAGAACTGATTTTTAATCGAAAACAATGTAAATCGAGTTTTTTTATGAGTTGTTATGATGAATGGGGCAGGTTATGGTAGTCAAAAAAAAGCAAAAGTCACGAGGCGTCTAAGGCTCGGTCGATCGGGTCATGCCGGGCTCGGCCTTGGGAAGAATTTCAATGTGATAATCGTACGTACTGATTAATATTGCTAGCTTCCCGCTCCGCGAGCCCGCGACTCCGTCCGCGAAAAGTCGTCTGTCGCGCAATCCATTCATATTAATAACCTAAAGCGCTGTCAGGTAAGAGGTAGTGTATGTTTTTTTTCAGCCTCTTAATTTCCGGTATAATACGATGATTAGAGATCACATACCTACACACATTCACTACAAAAATAAAAGCGGAACATGCTCTTATGAAATAATTACCTATTCAATTCGGATTAATTGATTATAGCATAAATTAGCATTAAACACTATCAAACTTAATCTGGTTTTGTTCAGGAAGCCAAGTATAGGCAACAATAAAAGATTTATATTTGTCATGTACCATTGAAACAAATATTTATTGGGTGAGAAAGGAGTAACGTGACAAAATTATATCAATGCCACCGAGTGACCGTTCATAATTTTGTTTCGCCTTCAACATTAAATTGATTTAAGTGACCTCATCTCATTACCGACAATCTAAGAAATATGCTAATCCCACTGATAAAGCCAATAAGAGATAAGACCTCCATTGATTCATCTTGCGTTAAAAAATCGTTAAAAAATCAGACACAACGTAGGTCACAGTAACTATTAACGTTCAATTACAAACGTGTCACTTAAGGATTTAATGTACTTTATTTTCAATGACACGAAACAAATTGTTTCAACTTATAAAGCGAAGTCGTTTCACGCTATCTTACGCGAAGGTGATTTTAACTTAGTTTAAGCCTGCGTCTTCGTTCACATGTAACATTTGATGTATGGCGAATGTTGCAGTATGAATTATTACAGACTGCCCCTTTTGGGACATGTTTAGACCATGAAATATCAAAATAATAAATACGAACTTCACGTATGTAATTGCTCCGATTCCCAAGTTATGTTAAGTAAGTAACAAATTTTTTTAGACACTTGTGTTACGCGTCAGATACAAAGAGAGACACGAAACAAATATTGATGTTCACACAAATATTTGTCCCGAGTAGGAATTGAATCCAGGGCCCTTAGAGGAGTACTGTGCAATGCGCCATCGAGCCAGGCCAATACCTATGTATGTATATATAATATAGGTAGATAAGCACCTAAATAAACAAAATTGTAATATGTAATTGAATAAAAGTAACAGCTGTTTATGTTTATTGTACCATAAGACTCCGATTATCCTTGTAGAAATAAAGATTGCCGTATGAAGGCAAAATTCCATCTCAAATGAGTGATCAAGTATCATGAATCCGCTATTAACACAGAATAACATACAATCTTCCTGCGCAATATGAATCCATAACACATGCTCACAGTTCATAATATATCTATAGGTGAAGGTATTGTACACCTATGATTGCTCGACACAATGTCAAATGAATGCAATCATTTCCTTAGTTTAAACCACTGGTAAGAAAACGACAAAAACGTATTTAATTATGAATAGCTTTATATGTATTACCACAGATAACGTATTACATATGTGCTCTACATCTCTAGATACGTTTGGAGAGATTCTCCACTCAATCTCCTTAGGTAATATTTTAAGATTTTTTTTTTTTTTTTTTTTTTATAAAGAGGCTAACAAGATGACCTCACTCCACCTGATGGTAAGCGGTAGTGAGATCCAAATATGAGGTCGACAGGCACAATAGACCATATTGAGCCTGTCGCACTCACCCTGAAAGCCGTGAAAAAGGAGACCACTGCTGCGGCAACAACGAGACAAAGCGTGGAGTCTCGCATTGGTATTGAGCTGTGCGGGTCGGAGTTGGCCAGTCCGCTGGACGGAAGGGCCCCCGTGTCTACGGGTCTCCCAGGCCGCCGGGCTGACCCGCACCGCCCGCACTATACCGCCGCTAAGACTCCACTGGTCCGGCGCTTGCCGCAACAATGGTCCCCCCTGGCTCCGGTTCGTACAGTGCTGATCCCGGAACGCGACCTGACCAAGAGATGTCAGAGTCACTTGGCGGGTTTTACACAACTGTATGGTGGTAACAGCAACCGGTCGACAAAATGTCTCCCACCTGAAGATAAGATGGATATACCTGAACGTAACTACTCAGCAGACAATATATTATCCATTGAACCCACTTTTGCAATGTAATGCTTTTCTACCCTTATTCTGATGTGTAAAAAGGATAACCTTGGGTAGGTTTTCTGAATGAAATAAAAATATACGTAGATAACAATCATTGATATGCTTAGAGCGGTGTGGAAATTCCTCTTACATTTAGAATTACAAGACGTAGGTATCTGTCGATGGGTGTCATTACATTAAAAGTAATGTTACACCCACTTGATACCCACACAGGTTATAAATTGGCGAAGATGGGATAAAAAAACATTGCACATTATTGCTACTTAATTTGCAAATTGGAAGGTTATATTTATCTACAAAATTTCGAGATTTAGGTTCCAAGATCAGACACCAGAAATTGTATTTTTGGTTGAAACATAATATAAGTAGGTAATTGGGTGTGTTAAAAATGTTTAAGTAATATTTTCATTAAAGTGAGTAATCAAATTAATTGTTTATTTGAAAGATCAAATAAATATATTATAACCTTAATATTTCCCGATTCATTTACTTTTTCAAATTATTTATTTATCTAAATTGCAATATAAATTTGCAGATTCCAACCGTGGTCAAAATAAAACCTAATAGGTAGAGTTCGGCCGTGACCGTGGTCAAAAGCATTTACATATCACTTTTTTATCAGCTCTTGTTTTATTTGGCTGATGCAATACCAAATTCCCGATCGAGATCTATACTAAATAGCCAGGTATACTATGAAAGTGCACAGATGTTGTTTTGTTAGATTTTTCATTAAGTAGGTATATAAACAACCAAAGCGTATTGGATAGTGCCCCTGTCTAATGCGCCAAGATGTGGGTTCAATTCCCACTCAGGACAAATATTTGTGTGATAAATATCGGTGTTTTATCATAGTCTAAGTGGGTTATTTACATAAATCCATATAGGCAGACGGCAGACGCACTGTTTTTCTGATATCCGTAACACAAACGCTAAGCTATACAGGGTGTAACAGGAGGGGTGGATCATCGTAAGTCAATCGTTGGGGGACTTCAATACCTATCGATATAACCCCCATGTATGTTCAGCGATTTTCAATAGTTCCAAAGTTATTGAGATTTTTGTGAATTTTTTGTAAGAAGCCGGAATTCAGTATAAAAGTCTTCACTGTAGCTTAATTACTGGACCTGCTTGCATGATTTTTTTTCTAGAAATAGTTCAATAGTGGGTCTTCATAATTACGATACCGATTTGAGTCATAACCCTATCATATTGGAGTAAAAAAATAATTCTTCACAAAAATGTTACGAATCGAATTGTGTCTACCAACTTTCAAAGCCTCCAGTGGAAAAAAAGTGTCTGTGTTTTTTTTCTAGAACTTATTTTAAAAACTACCTACATTCATAGATAGTATACCCTGAAAATATCATACCGCTACTGCCAGAGCATCAGAACGAAAATTGAACGCAAATGGCACAGGTGCCATAAATTAGTGTTTTTATTTTTCATGTAAAACTTTAATTTTAAAATAAAACGATATGTTTCAGCAAATCTATGCTATGTTAGTAACATTAGTAGCAGTAATTTTACAGAATTTAAAATTAAAGGGGTGAAAATCAAACAAAGAAAATTTACATAATTTTTGTTAATTATTTTTTTTACAGTAAGTGTTCATAATGGGCACCATTATTGGCTATCATATACAACACCTTTTTACAAAGGTTTTTCAGATGTTGCAAAATGTTACTACTACATTTTGCCTTATCACAATTTGGGCCCCTGAAAAATTTTACAAAAAAGAAGCATTCCACAACCTCCAAAAAAGCTTTTAAGAAGGTCTAAGCTATGCATAGCCAATAATACTGCCCATTATGAACACTTTCTGTCAAAAAAATTAATTAACAAAAATTATGTAAATTTTCTTTGTTTGATTTTCACCCCTTTAATTTTCAATTCTGTAAAATTACTGCTACTAAAGTTACTAACATAGCATACATTTGCTGAAACATATCGTTTTATTTTAAAATTAAAGTTTTACATGAAAAATAAAAACACTGATTTATGGCACCTGTGCCATTCGCGTTCAATTTTCGTTCTGATGCTCTGGCAGTAGCGGTATGATATTTTCAGGGTATACTATCTATGAATGTAGGTAGTTTTTAAAATAAGTTCTAGAAAAAAAACACAGACACTTTTTTTTCACTGGAGGCTTTGAAAGTTGGTAGACACAATTCGATTCGTAACATTTTTGTGAAGAATTATTTTTTTACTCCAATATGATAGGGTTATGACTCAAATCGGTATCGTAATTATGAAGACCCACTATTGAACTATTTCTAGAAAAAAAATCATGCAAGCAGGTCCAGTAGTTAAGCTACAGTGAAGACTTTTATACTGAATTCCGGCTTCTTACAAAAATTTCACAAAAATCTCAATAACTTTGGAACTATTGAAAATCGCTGAACATACATGGGGGTTATATCGATAGGTATTGAAGTCCCCCATCGATTGACTTACGATGATCCACCCCCCCTGTTACACCCTGTATAGCACGGGATAAGATCAATGTATATAATGATGTGAAATATTTATGTTATTATTTCAAAACAAATCAAATAATTAAATGATATTCGTTTTTATTTACCAACCACATAAAACAATGGACGGATAAATAGTCTAAAGGGGCTGTAGAAAACTGCAATTACTTATTCGCAGAATTACAATCACCAATCTGTAGTCACAGCTGTAGCGTGACGTCAGTAATGAACTATAGGCACAATGACATCCGAAAGGTTTTTGAACCCTTTTACTCGGCATGACCAGTTTTCGTGCAATTAATCTAGTACTAGCAAAATCGCAATAAGTACTTTATGTAGCTTTACTGGCTATCTTAACATTAAATGCTAAGGCGAATTTGTACAGCAAATAATACATAATAATTGTAATTGCCTATTATTTGCGCGAACATTACTTAGTTTTATTTCAAAATACGTAATTATTTAGAAAAGAAATGAAAATATATACAGTCGAATTACAGCTTCCTTTTAAAAGTCGTTTGAAAATCAAGTTGAGTGTTCAAACCCTAACCGTTTATGATCCTACTTAATATTATTAACGTAAAAGTTTGTATGTGTGGATGTATGTTTGTTACTCTTTCAAGCAAATACTATTGAACCGATCAAGCTGAAATTTGGTATGCAGGTAGCTGAAGACCCAGAATAACACATAGGCTACTTTTATCCCGGAGTTTCAGCGGGAATATGGTTTCCACGCGGACGAAGTCGCGGGCGGAAAGCTAGTGTATAAATAATTTACGTATACACATCGTGTTTATCCCATTTATCATCTCATTCTTTCTTACTTATCCTTGTCTATTTAGTTTAGTTTTTTTAAATATTCGGTAAGTGTTTATTAACTACATAACTGCGTATCAAATATGTATAAATATTTTTTTTACTGTTTGGCACTTGAGATATATGTTAAGTTGTTTTTATATGTGTACTTATTTAGCTATTCAAATAGTTTATTGCGTAGGTTTCTCAACATATCAGTGTATGACCACATACATTATATGCGCAATAAAATAATAATTTATGTTTATGTTCCATTATTTCTCAAACAAAAAAATTTCAATATGCAATTGCTAAAAGTGACAGCCCTAACGTAATTTACTAAGGCGATACAGCGATATTCTTTGCAAACAAGAAGCGCTCGCTTAGAATACTAACGCAGGGCTGTGTCAATTTCACGCTCTAATCTCAAACGTTGGTTGCACAATAATTTGCGTGTTAGCATTGCAAAATACTTGTGACATTGAATTTACGTAGATTTTACTGCCGGACCACCGTTTTGCTGCGTAGGTGAACACGTTTGCAAAAAAATAAGCAGATGATGGTACTAAAGGTGATTGTAGAATTGAAGCAAATTTTTGTCGACCCTTTTTAGGGTTCCGTAGCCAAAATGGCAAAAACGGAACCCTTATAGTTTCGTCATGTCCGTCTGTCCGTCTGTCCGTCTGTCACAGCCGATTTACTCGGAAACTATAAGTACTACAGTGATGAAATTTGATGGGAATATGTGTTGTATGAACCGCTACAAAAATATGACACTAAATAGTAAAAAAAAGAATTGGGGGTGGGGCCCCCCATACATGTAACTGAGGGATGAAATTTTTTTTTTTCGATGTACATACCCGTGTGGGGTATCAATGGAAAGGTCTTTTAAAATGATATAAAGTTTTCTAAAAAACATTTTTCTTAAAGTGAACGGTTTTTGAGATATCAGCTCTCAAAGTCGTAAAAAGTATGTCCCCCCCCCTCTATTTTTATAACTACGGGGTATAAAATTCTAAAAAAAATAGAGGTTATGCATGCTAATTAACTCTTTCAACGATTTTTGGTTTGATCAAAGTATCTCTTATAGTTTTTGAGATAGGTTGATTTTTATTATATTTGCTGCTACGGAACCCTTTGTGCGCGAGCCCGACTCGCACTTGGCCGGTTTTTTAATCTTCATTTGCTAATTGTGCTATATCTTAATTTTTTTTACCTGATTGACAACAACTGACTATAGATAACAACTGACTACAACTAACAACTGTCCAACTAACCAGATCAAAGAATCGTCAACCAGCAAGTTCCACCAACTCATTCATGATGCGATGGACAGAAACCGATGGAGGCAAATAATTCGCTCCAAATGCACATCGAATGATGACCACGATCCTCAGTCATGAGGGGCCGACTACAGAGAGAGAGAGAACGATAGTACAATTAGTTCCATATTTGTTTATGTATGCTCTGTGACTATCATTGCACGTTTGCATTCGTTTCCAGTTCCCAACTCCCTAGTTCACGCTTCTAGGCACGCCTCTAAAGGGGGGCGTAGAGAAATGTCAAGTGGGGCGGGCGTAGGGAAATGTCTGTAATAATTTTATACAAAAAATATTGTATGACTGCAAAAGTTTTTAAATTTCAGATAAAAAAAAATTAGTTCAATAAAACCGCACACGTCACTCAGGCACGCACGCAGGCAGTAGCACTCTAACCTCTATCAAGTATATCCGTTGTTGTTCAAAAACAGCATTGAAAATAACAAACGGAGGCACCACGCAGCCTTCGCGCCCTTAATGTACCAATTATTGAAAGGTACCTACTTAGACTGATAACATAGATACGATCTGTTTAGTTGGTCGCGAACTCAAATTGCTATTTGGCCCTTAACCTGTTGCAATAAAGACCAAAATGGCAAAGTTATGGTTGCTACCATTCCGCATATTAAGCCCTTAAGGAAATAGTTTCCGCAAAACTATTCCGGCATTCTTCCGGATTTGACTTGAACCAGTTTCACGGTGGCTGATTAAATGCTAAACACCAATGCAACGCATGCTTGCCGCTAAATTATTAATTATAATTTATATCATAATTTTATAGCACATATTAACGGTTCAATTTATTTGATCAAGCTGTATAAGTAGGTAATAAAGTTGTAGATAATCCTTGAGTATCAACATATTTATTTACTTATTGTACAAAACATGTTTACAGGTTAGTATATCCAACATCATCATCATCAAGCATAGAATCAGACGTACCTAGAACATTTGTGTCTATAATACAGAAATTAAGAGTTTTAACTTTGTGGTTTTGGTTTTATTTGTTGGTCTAAGAAAACAATAAAACGAACTTTATATTACATCAAACCGTTGGATATTCATTAATATGATTATGAGTACAAGGTACGAGCACATCTTGATCGGATAAGCCGTTTCTCAGAGTAGCGTGCACAAAAGCAAAAACAGATAAAAATCATTGTTTTGGGTACTATTTTCTTGAACTAGGGCCTTAGTCAATCGCACTGGCCAAGTGCAGGTTGGCCGACTCATATAACCTTAGTATTGATACACAGGTGTTCAGATTATGTTGTTTTTTCTGAGTGTCAAATAAACGTATATATAAAATTCTAATTTAAAAATACATTAGTACCTAGCGGGGTTCGAATTCGCTACCTCTCACATGAAAAGCAACGGCCTTAACCACTCGGCCATCGACGGACTTTAATGTGTACTATTAAATTAATAATTTGAAGCAATAATTTATGAATTATTTACGATCATTTATGAATGCCCGTAACGAAAAGTAACGAACCGAGTATAGGTTGTTTCATTAGAGTTGTACTTATTTTATTATTTGTGAACAAACTTAACCTTCAAAATATATTCTCATTGAAATGTAGAGCAGCAGCAGCAGCAGGCTGTCATGAAACTTGTGAAATGTGCATTGTCTTCGTGGAAGAACATTAATAATTGCATATTTTTTATCGATTTTCTTTGAACCCAGCAGATGCATTCGCATACATACGAGTGTTAACAAACAAACACGTAACTTGGGAGGACGTTACGTGACTGGGCTTATTTTGACGTCAATCAGATTTCATTGCTCGAAGCTATCCTAAATAATTATAATTTTAAACATTTATTTTTTTCAAGGTGTACTGTTTACTCTATCGGTGTATACCCTACGTATTCAAAACCTACCCCTTTAAAGTTATTTGAAAAAAATACCAATGACATCAAAAAAAAACAATGTAATCGGCTATAAGTAAATTTTGTTAGAATTTATGAAGGCGCTGATATTTCTTTATGTAGTGTAGATATGAATTAAATCGCAATATGATTCTAAACTTAGTAATATAGGAAGGTACCTCGTATAGTTTCGAATAGACTAAAACAGTTCTGTATTTACCTACATAAACTGATACCTATCCGTAGCCTGCTGTGGGCCCTATATACCTAAGTACTTTTGAGAGGCTTGGCTACAATCTAGAATCTGGGGGCGCGGGACAGTTACGCCGTTCGTATGGCCTCCAACCAAACTTCAAACGGCCTTTTACTTATACAACGATAAACATATTTCGGCCACAATTGGGTGACAATAGACCTAAAAATATCCAGATTGGTCTTAGACTCACATTTAAGTCAATACTTATTTTAAATGATATAAATATAAGATTGAGCTGCACATTATACACACTAGCTATACAGGTACAAATGCTCTACACAATATTTTCTACTTCATGGGAACGAATCTTCGCATGACTCCTAAAGCATTTTTGGACCCCGCAAGATCAGTGATGATAACGAGGCTAGCTACTCCAAGCCATCATCGTATGTAAGTTAGGACAAGTACTAAGTACATAGTCGTACTAGATTGTGCTCCTAAATATTTATAACTTATACAAAGCAGGTAATTTATATTTATTAATTCACAAATTTTTAAAATACATGTCTGTCTTTTACTTTTTGTCACTTTGGTGTAGATAATTGATATTTATTGAATACTAGAGGACGCTCGCGTCTTCGTCTGCGTAAAATCTGATGTTAGATGTAATTTGATTGTACATAGAACCTCCATACCAAGTTTTATAAAAATCTATAAACATGTAAAAGTTCTCCCAAACTAATTTTAAGAAATGACCCCCTTGGGTTGAATTTCGAAAAAAAAATAGCGCTGGTGTCTCTCTGGAGTGCTGGCACTGCCAGCTACCTCCAAACCAAGTTTTATAAAATCGACAAACACGTAAAATTTCTCCCATAATCATTTTAACCCCCCCCCCCCCCAATGAACCCCATGGGGGTTGAATTTTGATAAAAAAGTAGCCTACAGACAAAGAACATAAAAAAGGATAACTGAAATCGGTTCATCTGATCACAAGTTTGGCGCTAAGCAACTCATTCAGCCATTAATTTTTATTTTTCAGATTGTAATAATTTATTGACAGTAAAATCATTATGATATTTGAGAACACTGGTACCCTGAAAACTTTTTCGTAACAACTTAATCTAATATAATCTTTATAAAACGTATATTTAAGACTATGACTGTCTCATTCTAATTATTTTTTGCTTGTAGAATAGAATTGAATATGTTTTATTTAGCACATAAGTATAAACCAAATAAACAAATATAAAAGTAATATACAAATAAATCAAACATAAATCTAAAAACTCATACTAGCTTATGTGCTAAAGGGGCTACCACTTAGCAATGTGTCGCAGTTCCCATGGGGAAAGCCTCGACGCTGATTTTCAGTGGTTACCCTTTGGCAGAAAAGGGAGAGTGATTTTTATCATGATGGGTTACCGGTGGCACTGATATCATGGTGGTAAAATTAGACTATAAGTACATCATGGTGCACCAGTATTAGTAGCGATTTAACTTACAATTTACTATAGGTAACTAATTAGGTCCTTAGAAATTATTCTTACATTATGTACTATTTTTCATTGGATAACGTAAGCAGTCTAAAACTAATAATAAAATGGACAAGGTATCTATAACCTGTTCATCATGTATATAAGCGCCAAGTAAATAAAAGTAGGTAATTAATTTATAATGTTGACTGCAAAAGTATTTGTGCAATGTTTATGGCAGCTTGTAATTCCGTCATTAGACTATCTTGTTATATAAGGGATAAATGTCTTATACAGACATGCGCCATAGCTCATAAGACGTAATATAGTTTCCACTTCGATTTTAATATTCCTTTGCGTATCAAAAATGGTAGATAGGTATTTAGGGAAATTACAATTTAATGATCAAAGAAAGCTTAATTCAAGCCAGTTATTAGTATTTAACATAGAATTAAAGCTTGTCTACGTAACCGTTCGTCATGCGCACACTTTCGTCAATTGAAGATTACCTACAAGACGAGCGTTTTTGCGTGTCTTGTGTAGAAACCTTCAAAACTGTGCGACGTGCGGTTATGTGGACATTAGACCAAAATCAGATGTTTTTTTTAAGAAAAAAAGTTTACTCAATTTTTTTTTTAAAATATATTACTAATGAATAATTTTCGATGCATTCCTCGTGTCAACTTAGATAATAACGCCTCTCAATTTAGCGTTCAAACAACCTGCTGGTTTATCTTCTGAATAACAAATAAGTCCATAAATTGATTTTTAATGTTAATAGCTTTTATCTTAAAAGGCAATTTACCCTATTAAATATTACGCAATAGTACTTAGCACTCAATAAAGAAATGAAAAGGTGAAAATGTAATAAACATTATACCTACTCAGCGTTTAAAAGAAATTGCGTTAACTGTAGAGAACATTATAACAGTAGTACATTCTACTATTTATACAGCATTTTTATTATTACATAATAATAATAAGGCGTCCGAACGATTTCGGCAAAGGCGGCCGATCTCATTTGAGATCAACCAAGTTGCAGCCAACCAAGCGCAGGACATATTATAAAACAAAAGTGTGCTCGCAAACACAAATGCACTCTCTGTTTCCTTATTCTCATAGTATATATGATGAGACGGCAATCCGACATGTCCGATGAGAGATCGGGCGCAGGACCACCGGCTAAAAGTGCTTTCCGAGACACGGGCGTCGGGCTTGCAACCGCCAACTTCCTTACTCCGGGCTGAGTAAGGAAGTGAGAAGGAATTACTTTACATAAAAACTAACACAATGTTTGCCCTACCCCGGTCTCGAACCGGGCCCCGCTTGATCTTCGACCCTGGTGAAATTCACATGCTTGCCCGGCTGTAAGAGGACTCGAACCCACTACCTTGAGATTACGCGCCTCATTTTGTGAAGCATTTAATATTTTAACTTAGGTAATTCTTAAAGTACTCTTGTTTTCAGTCAAACCTTCTCGCCCTCTAGTTAAGATGAAAATTTTTAAATGTTATTTAAACAACTTGCAAATCTTAGTAAAACAATAAAAAATCTAGTTTATTATTACATAGCCTTCATGAAAATTGTAGACTTTTTGCCCTTTTTGTTTTTGCAAGGTGGAACTTGGGTATCAAATTACCTAAACTAAAAGGCAGTATATAAATAAAAAATCATTTTTGTTGCCTACAGTACATTTGTATCCATAATTTTGATGACCATAAAATTCACCGAACAATTAAAATACAATAACCTTAATAGATCGATTTATTAAATGACTCGTTGTTAAGTTATAACCATCTATAAATGTATTTACAAAGATTCAACCAAAAGTCTGTCATTCACTAAATGACGTGAAAGAAAATTAGTTTTATTTTTATCTCGCTGAGCTCAGTGAATTCCAATAATTAATATACTTATTTTGAAACCAGGAACCGGACAACTTGTTGAATATATTTTTTAAACCTACAAAAATTTTTGGGCGCGTTAAAGCTTGTACACATGTAGTTCAGAACAAAAGCTCGAGTACCTTGTAGTCTGTAATTGAAAAATCCTTACTGATATCGAAAAATTCACGTGGGTATTTTGTGAGGGAGACCCCCTTAAATAATTTTAAATAGTGAACGAATCAACTTTAAATGTGATTTTAAGTGAATATTTTCAGCGTCTTCATTTTGCATTTGATAATACAAATTGTATCATTCTTTTTGGTCCGTAAGTTAGTTGATTTCACTTCTGGAGTGGGGGTTTGTGACGTCACTCCTAGGCAAGAATTGTATCATAAAGTGACGTTTTCCTTCTACGCACTATATCTTTATCATTTCTTGTTTGCCAAACAAAAAAAATATATATTCAAATATGTAATCTAACTAATGGACTAAATTGTTTTTTAGTCGCCTATCTAGCCCATAAGAGAGAGAAACATGGTAAACGGTTGGTTGTATTGAAGCCTGGCACCTATTTTTAGGGTTCCGTTCTCAAAGGGTAAAAACGGGACAACACTAATACTAAGACGTCGCTGTCCCTCCGTCCGTCTGTCACCAGGATGTATCTTAAGAACCGGTATAGTAGTTGAAATTCACAAATTATGTTAGTATCTGTATCCGCTACCAGGGCCGTCTTAAGCCTATTCTGCTCCAGGGTGCGGGACTCAGTTTTTTTTACACTTCAGCGTAGCACGCGCCCCTTTTCTTTTAGGCAGGGAGCGGATGGGCTCTCACATAAAAAGGCGCCACCCCAGGCACAAAAAAAGGCGCCCTGCGCCCGGGTGCACCGCACCCCTTGCACCCCCTGGTAAAGACGGCCCTGCCCGCAACAAATACTAAATACATAATTAAAATAATATTTATTTAAAGAGGGCTGCCATACAAAAAACGTGTTTTTTGTTTTACAATATTGGTGCGGAGCCCTTCATGCGCGAGTCCCATTCGCATTCGGCCGGTTTTTTATTATCCTTGCGTGAATATTTGCGTAATTATTTCCGAATAAAATTGACAAATAGTACAATAAACACACAACATTGAATTCTGTTCTAATATATTCATTTAATTGCCGACTAATGTAGCGCGATATACATACTTAACCATGTTTCAAGACTGAAATTCATTCTTGAATTTTATGAAAACATATTGTGCTGTCTTATCATGTGGTACGGTACATTTGTATACCTACAGACTTCTAATATAGAAATTGGAATGAATCTTATTTGCATACAGAACTGAAAAAAAAATACCACATAATATTACACTGCGGGTATTCGTTCCGTATCTATAAATAGCGATAAATATTTGGATCCTTCAATTATTTCTTTAAATAATCTATTTGTGTCTTGGCGTGACAATATTGTTAATTCAGTTATTGTTTTCAACATACCACTAAAGAAATATATTATTATTATGTTATTGTAGATACACGTATGTTATGTATTGTGAGCGTTTAGAAAAATATATTCAAGCGGCATTGTGCATAATATAATAGTCATTAATTATTTTACTTATCTTGTTTATGTCGTTGTTCGAAAAACGCTTATTGTAATAGGTGACAGAAAACCACCAATACTTTAGGTTTTAATACGATATTTAGTATTGGGAGCGTGAACGACGGTGCTGCCCTCATTTTGGTGGCGTTTCTTTCGTTAAATCTTATGGAGTGAAATTAGTACCAATCGGCCGCCGCTAGCAATAACAACGGACATCTCATAATATTACATGCGTTTTTGACAATCAGCACCATTTCTCCCTCCACCCACTTCGCACGGTCCCAATATGTTATATCTACTTATTACAACAGGACAAGCTGCGAAATAAACTTTTAGACGTTAGGTTAAATAAATATCGAGTTTAAATTAATTATATAGTTCACTAATACGTCTTTGTTATAGTATATTATTATTATTATCCCTTCTAATCCCTTCTAATAATATAAATGCAAAAGTAACTCTGTCTGTTTTGCAATCACCCATGGAGTACTAAACCGATTTGAATGAAGTTTGGTACAGATAGTCCAGAGCCTGAGAAAGGACATAGGCTACTTTTTAACCGACTGCGCTATAAAGAAGTAATGTTTTATCCGTTAAACGTCTCTACGCAGACTGCTATCTAATATGATTGTCATTCAAATAATTCAATTGAACTATCAAATTAATTGCTTGTATGGGGGACACTTGCACCCTTTAATAAATTTGAACATTTCAAATTAGGGGGTGTGTTGAAAAAAACTCGCCAGATTAGGGAAACCAAAAACATACCCCGTCATACTCGAGCCAATTATTAATTCCAATTCCATGTCACTGCAAATTTAGCATCGTTACCTAACCTACTATGACGTTTTGCTTAATTAAGAAGTCCTTATAGTCCAAGTCAGAAGATTTATTTTGGTCGATAGACTTTCAAAATTTTTGTAAGCAATCTAAGTAAGATAGTTTTTTAATTATTTTACAAGAATTTCCGTGACTAAAATTATTTAAGATTTTGACCGGGGAATGAGTTTCAGAGTTCAGCCCTTTATTTATGTATTTAAATATCCCACGGAAACCAGTTAAACGGGAAGGAGTTAAGTATCCAAGGCATTTTTCCTGAATGTAAAGTACCACCATGCAAACTTTCATTTAAATGGGTTGTGCCGTTTTGGAGGTCAGTCGGATCAAACAAACATACGGACATCCATACATTTTAGCCAGATCCGTCCATTGGTTTGGGCTGTGCGTTGTTAGATCACTATGTCAGTCAGTCACCTTTGAGTTATATCTTTAAGAAGACTTGGTTATTTCCAGTCATGAATTTGAAAAATCATTAGATACAACACCTACTTACCTCAAATGCAAAATACAATTTTATTCCTATTTTCAAGTTCGCGAAAAAACATGACACGAGCAATTTATTTGTCAATTAATTTATTTTAGTTATATTACTTAAATTAAATCTATTTTACGAAATTCTTCTAAAAATTTATCTTAAGAACGGTATAAATATTTTTGCATTTGTACACCAAATTACACTTATTTGGTTATAAATGTTGAAAGGACTAGTTTTCGCATTGCAGGCAGATACATTTTGGCGATGGTTATGTAATCGGACTTAATCTTAACGTTTTGCTTTTTCAAAAAAAAGTAAACTTATCTTTAAACTGTATTAAGCTGTTATCATTAAGTTTTTGCATCAGAAGGTGCACAGTAGAAATATTTGCAAAGTACGCGAATATTTTTTTAATAATTTAATACATAACCCGAATATTGTAGATACATATTATCGGTTCAGATTTATTTCAAAGAGATAAACCTCAAAATATTGACAGGTAATAAATCCTCACATAGAAGGATTTACGCGTAGAGTTATTATTTTGTAAGTTAATCTGTAACTTAAAAAAATATGACATAGCCTATGTTTATAATATAGTATAAAAGTATCATAATTTGATAAAGGTAACATTTGCGCCATAGATGTTTATTTTTTCCACATTTTTTGTCGGGAGGACGTAGCTGGTAGCCTCAGACGGGTTCTGCAGCTTCACCGGACTAGAGGGGGAGAGGAAGGCACCCAGCGTAAATGGCGTATTAAATGTAGTACGAAACAGGGCTCTGCAGAGGTATTAACGGATTCCAAGCTATATTATCGTTTTGTTTACAAGGATATGTTATAATGTCTATTTACTAGTACCATGTTACACATGAAATCCGTTCAAATAAACAGTGACCGAATACCGCATCTTTCAAGGCAATGGCTAGTAAATTGTGAGAAAATTTGTGTGGTTTTGCAAGGCTGTTCACGCACAAAGTCACGTCTGGGATTCTAAACAAGGATTGTCCGAAATTTCAATTAAACGTTAACTTATTCGCAAATTCACGATTGTTTTATCATGTGAATTATTTTTATCGTTAAATATAAATAAAACCATCGCAGTTTTAATGGTTGTAAGTTTAATTATAATTATTTATCACTATTTAATTCAATTCGTTCCTAATCAAAAAATAGAAAAGTATTGGCGGTATGAAGTTATTGGAACATCTACTCATTTTGAATTATCTCGATAACACTATTCTTTAAATTTGGGTATATTTTACGATACGAAATATCTAGTACTCAACGACCAAATTTTAATTTAAGTACAAATATACAGAAGTTATTGGCATACAACTGATTTCAAAAATACTACAAAACATACAACTTCTTCTCAATATTTGTAACTACTTAATGCTTAAGTGATCATAACGTAACAGTGTGCCTTTAAGCATTAATTTCGGCGTATTGTTATGCACAGTTTACGACGTACGTCCATTCACCGGAACGAATGTTATTGTCACTTCTAACAAAATCTCGAGTCTCGATGGAAAATCGTGAAAATGTACGTACCGATAGCGAGTTTCCTCTTCTCGACGATAAGGGTCCGGGTCGGTTTGTGGAGGAGTTCCTGCGTCTCCGGCGCGGGGTCTTCGGACTTGGTCTTCATGTTGATAGTTTCACAAGCACTGTTGTCGAGTTTATTTTTTTTTTGTTTTATGGAGCCGGTTGGCGGGTTCGAGGCGGGTGCATGGCGCGGGCGTGCGCCGGGCGCTGGCTCGCCGGCTCGGCGGTCGTGAGGATGGCAGCGAAGTCGCGCGGCGACTGAGCCTGCCTCGAGCGGTCAAGGGTACCAAACACCTCGTAAATCTGACCGCTCTGCGAACTAGCCGCTAACGCCTTTACATTTTAAACGTAATACTTAATAGGCTCATTGTGTTCTAATCAAGGCGAAGCCGTTAAATAGTTCACGTGAAATTTTCAGCGATCAGCATAATAAGGTAGTACCGCCTCATTAATGAAGAACGAGACTTTTAATCATCGAAGAGGAACAAAAACTGCTTTAATCGTCACCCTTGAAAATTGAATTTACAACGATAGTTAACTACTTGGTATGTCATGACTAACTCAGATTTCTATTTATTGTACGGCATTATTTGGGTCCTAACTTTATTTTAATTCACGAACGAGCTAATTCTTACCAACATAAAAAAGTAAATCTCATTTTTGGTAATAATTGTTCAAAACACCTTAAGGAATAAAATGAAAAAGAGCACAGAATACATTGCTTCAGGACAAGATTAAAAACTAGCCCGGTACGTATTAAGCATACTGGCTTACGTATTCACTATCTATTTAAACTTCATATTATGTTTGAGATCAAATATTTTTCATCAGAGGTTGTTATGATGATGTTATAGGTAAGTAAATTAATGTCTGCCGATATTTGAAATAATATTCACAAGAATTCGCCCACGTTTTGTTTGGTTAAGAATGTAACTGGTTCTTGTGACGTGTTTGGATAGAGAAGTATTCCGATACAGCGGGGATTTTTACCTTTCAAAATACCTTAGTCATATGCGGAGACATGCCTTTGTGGACTCTGTGACGTCCAGCTCATTATTTTAAGAAAATATTTGGATATCAGGCTGTGGTTTTCCTATTACATGTATGTATAAACTTTATACTTATAATACGAGTATTCTGATACAACAGAATAGTTCGGTTTTACCCGGATAATTATTGAAAATTAACTGAATGCCTCAAGGTTCTTTATTCAGTAAAATAATGTTCAGCGATCATGACAGAATTTAATCTATAATTTAAAATGCATTAAAATTACCAAAAATCAATTAACGTGCAAAAATTATACAATCGAGTACATGTAAATTAATACTTATTTATACCTAAGTTTTTCCAGAAATGAATGTAAATATTGAATTATAAGATTGATTGTCTCTAGTGCATAAACTGATTGTATTACCGCTACTGTACCAAGGCGTACCTAAAACAAAAAAAAGTTAAGGAAAACCTCTGGATCCTCAATGCGTTAATTGTTTTGTCGACTCTACCTTTTCCATTAATAAAAGGTCACGATGTGAATGATCTAGTAAATAATTGTCCTTTAATTTAATCTGTTATACTTTATATTGTATCAAGACGAGCTTCTGTTTATTACAATAAGTAATTATATTTTTATGACTGTAACTAACTAAAGGTCGTCATTACAATTGCTACTGTATTGTAGTAGGTCAGTACCTTTTTTACCACTACTACAAACAGGTAGGTGTTTCTTGACGTCCAAGCGGGTCTTACTACCAATAGAGCGACGGTAAGTTGTGAGTACATAATGTAAAAACACAACACTTATCTCGTTTGAAATAATATGAATCTATATACTACCTGGAATCTTACCACGTGGTCCAATCCAGCCAAACGACTGTGGGACTTACCAACATAGCTTTAAGACGAGGACGGACGACAGCAGTATCGGTTGACTTGATTGATCGATTAATACAAACGATGTAACGTATAATTAAACGATATTTCTAACATAGCCGTTCGTATTCAAATGTCAGCGTTGTTATGTACTAAGATCTGTTAATAACATTTAATTATTGCATATTCTAAGATTGTCGTTTTTCAACTAATCCAGCCCTGTAATAGATTCTTGATATAATACGTGTAACTAAATAATAACAAAACTGAGTTGCTTCCTAGTGGAAAAATAAAAGCTTTACATGACCGCGATAGCCCAAAGTCGGTTCGAGTCCGCGGTCACATAAAAATTTGTATTTAAATACAATTTAAAGTTTTAATTGATTAAGTGGGGTTGTAAAATCTTATATAGGTATACATGCATAAATTGGTTTTACGAGTTTTAAATACATATTTTTACTATCTCAATCGATAGTACACAACGTACAGAAACAACCATAGTTCTTTGTTAAGTATTTTTGGAAGCAAATTGTTTTAAAGTAGTTCTATTATAAAAAAAAACTTTATTACCGTAACACCTGCGTCATAATGTAATATAAAAAGCATTATCAAGATCACTGTAGGGAAGTACCGCGGAAAGGTAAAGGGACCGACAAGTGGTTAGATAAATAAACGTGCCCAGCAAGAGAAGTGAACAATCTGTACCTACATGGGTGTGTGAGATCAAGTCATAGATCCGTGTCAATTAGTTCTTCGATTGTCATCAACGAACGAAGCTGTTACCATTTATGCTTCACTGGATTCAATCTTATTGAATACTAGCTCTGGAAAAGAGACTTTAGACAACCTTTTTTAATATAGCTGCGTCTACAAGCACCCTGCAAGTTCGATGTTATTCCATAAATTTTGCATAACTTTTTTATTTACGAACCGATTGACATGACACACTAAGTACTTAGAGCATACCACAATATATTACTGAAACCACATCTAGATTGTTTAAGCCGTGTCTAAGATTAGCGTGCACAAATGCACTTACAAACAGAACACAATCACAAAAACAATTATTTTGGGTAGTAGGTATTGCGTTCATGAAGGTCTCCTATGATATATGTATTTTATCTCATATCATCCGTGTACAGACCGCGATCCATTACATTTTTATTATATTATTATGTATTATATCGTATATACGAGTTGATCTTGCAGATAGCCCTTCGTAGCGTTAGTGATCTATCTCCGTAATTTAATACATTAATTCATTTCAAAGGCCACTTGTGTGGTAAACCACGTGCAAGTTTAAGGCCCTTGCCGGAAATAAAGTAAGTCCTAAAAACGTGACCGAGCCACATTTATTATTTAATGAATGGTCAAATTGTATTATTCATACAGTCACCATTTTATTTTTGTTTGCTAGTGACTCTACCCGGTCCTATCTGATATACACAAATTTAATGCGTAATAAGTTATCTGTTGTTTTTTTTATATAGTACAGTTATTTCTATAATTTGACACTATTGGATTGCACCTAAATTTAATGTAGAATAGCTGTTGTTAATGTGAAAATGTTGGGGAAACATGTGCGCTAGTTTTGAATTATTACATGGCAAAATGCAGAGATGCCAATCACTAATTTTACTTCTTTAATTAAAATTCATCAAGGACTATGTTAAGTAGGTACTTATTTAAGAACGTACTACTAGAAACTATGTACAAGTTTTTTTTAATATACACATATGATGATTCAATTAATGTCGTTGCCTTAAATAACGAGCACCTATTGAGGAAAGTGCTGGAACGAGTATGGGAAGAACCTGTTTGGAGTTGACAAATGTTTTATTCTGACTGAGGAATCTAAAAATAAACAGTACCTACTGCTAACATAAGGCTAACATTTTTGTTTAGCTGAAAACATAACAACAAGGAAAGTAAAAGCGATAGAAAAAAAAATTTCAGAGTTCTGTGACTTCATGAACTTTTATTTTAATTATCATAATCATGTTAATAAAAGTCGAGTTGCTACCTGACATTAGTTGCCCTACCTTGAAATTAATATAAATAGTAGGTAGGTACTAATTGAGTACTATATGAGTATTATATGAAAAAGATATTTGATTTAATTTGGAAAAGGTTCACATATTCGTCTTTAAAAAAATAATGTAATGTTTTGACATATCTAAGAAGCGGTTACCCGACAACTTACTTACCTAGGTTTATATGTATAAGAGAGGTGCGAGGCACAAATATCACTCGTTAATGAAAGTTTGAATCACAATGTTTACAAACGTTAAAGGTCACTGGCAAATGCTACTATAAAGTCAACTTATAAAATTTACGATCCTAAAAATTCTTCGAAAACAGTAACTTAATAACACGTCATTATATTAGAGTACGTCACATTTTTTATGTCTCTATAATCAGCCTATTATACCAGAGCCGCTCTAAGTTGGCCGATTTGACACATGTCAGACTGACTGCACTAGTGAGGGACAACGGTAAAATTGCCGAAGTATATAAGTAACAGTTCTTTCCACTTTATAACCAAGCAAGGTCTAATAGGGTATTTGACTGTGGTTGTTATGCTTGCCATTTTTATGAAAATTAGTAAGATTTATGTAAATCAATATTATTAATGAAAACGAAACTTAAGTTTTTAGCGAAATGAGACTACAAAAGACATTTAAAGTTTATCATTTAAAATTTCTTTGTCATCTTATTAATAACAGAATTAGTCACATCTTTCATTATGAAAACATACATACAATAAACGCAACTTTTGATGAACCTACCGAACAAACTTCTTAGGCGCTGCATACAACAAACTAGCGTGTGACGTCACACGCCAGTCGACGTTTGTATGGAGCATTTTTGAGCTCGCCCAAATAATGTGCAATTAAAATTGTAATATCCAGATATCGAAGTGATACTTTCAACAGTGTCTTTGTATTCGAGTGGTCCATCCAACTATATCAAAATAAAAAAATAGTCAAATACCCTAGTATAACAATTTTTTTATTAAAAACATTTATTCACATCCAGAAGATTGAATTGAAGTTTCTTATTTAAAAATATATTTATTTTTAAAATACAATACTTATTAAATCCTTCATCCTATCTCTAAAAAATACCTGGTGAGTATTTACCCATTACGTCCCTATGAAAACGTGTCAAACGGCGTAACCTTGTAAAAGCGTAATACAGAGTGGAAATTTTACGTTTTCTTTTTATAATTCAATTATTTTAAGTAATAAAAGACAAATAATTAGATAATTAGGTGCATTTGACATTTTGAAATAACGTCTTATTTTTAAAAGTTGTTCTTTATGATTCGCTAAATATGTTCCTCTTAACAAGGATAAATGCAAAATATAAAATAAAAAGTGTCAAATCGGCCAACTTAGAGCGGCTTTGGTATAGTATAGGCTGATTTTAGACGCGGTGACAGCACGCTGACCGTCAGCGCTAAAGGGACCGTTGTAAGCAACGCTGACCGGTCGACGCCGACGCCCGATACAAAAATCTATCGGCTCCGAAGATCAGCGTGTCGTCAGCTAATAAGGATTTTTCACCTTTTGTTTTTCGAGGAATCTCGAAATTTAAAATATTTTTTCACAAATCGCTGTGTAGGTAGGTGCATACTTTAATTTTGCTAAACGGAACGAAGGATATAAAATCACGCAGGCCACCACAAAACCACGGTACCTATAGTTTAGGTCCCTAGTTAGTAAGTACTAGTAATACCGTAGTGTAGTGATTACCAAATCACTCACAACACAAAAAAAAATTCTACCAATTTTTCTTAGGCTAACAAGATGACCTCGCTCTCCCGATGGTAAGCGGTAGTGAGATCCAAATATTAGGTCGACAGGCACAATAGATCATATTGAACCCTGTCACACTCGCCCTGAAGGCCTGCTTAAATGCCGGTTCACGCCCCGCCTGAAGAGCCCGGGATCATAGGAGGGGGGGAAAACATAGCTGAAAGGGAATTCCATGCCTTAATGGCACGGGGCAGAAATGAGGAGCTAAACCTCTTAGTGCAGCGTGGCAGCGCTGTCCAGCACGTGTCGTTTGGGAGTGGAAAAGGGAGGGAGGGACTAGCTGAAATAGCTCTTCAGAGCATTCCCCATTATAGAGACGGTAGAGAACACTCACTACCATACCAAATCACTACATTGTATAAAAAAAAGTCGTCCCGCTGTCTGCATGTCCATATTTATATGATTAAATCTTTAAAACTACGCAACGGATTTTGGTGCAGTTTCTTTAAATATGTAGGTAGAGTGGTTCAAGAAGGTTCAGCGAATAGAGGACGGATCGCTATAAGTGTACCTACCTATATAAATAACATTCATTATGCATCCCCGAAATTGGTTAGGATTACCTGCAAATAATAACTCTACCAAGTACACTAATGGTATCATTACCCGACTAATCAGAGCGCAACGTCCGTGGTAATTTTTTGGTCACAAACGTTTTTCATACAAGATGAGTGACCAATTTTATTTCATATAAATATCGATATCGAAGATAAGTAGTTTTCCAAACAACTTGATTTTATTAAATTCTATTCAATATGATTCAGTCATTCCGTAACGTGTTTGGTATTGGACTTTTAAATTATCATACACTACCCAGTACCTACCCACCTACTACACAAATAGATACTTAACCTGAGAGTTATTTAACGAAATCAAGCAATTATGTTTAGTAGAACCTACCCAACTAGTCAATATTAGAGATAGGAATTTAGGTAGGCACGCGGACCAACATTTACCTAAAGCGGTGGAGGAAAAAGATTATCCTACCATATTCTCGTAGCCATAGCCGTGCTACTATTATCATACTAATCAACCTCAATTCCGTAAGTTGAGTAAAGGCAAACATTACATTAGAACTCTTTCTGAAGGAATTACGAAAATGATAACTATGTATATAAGTAGGTACTACTTTAACCAAGTACTCATTTATTGTTTAGGTCGTAGTCATACTGGTATGACAAACTACTTAGTCAGTAGGTAGGGATAGTTGGGTTGGTAAAAAGTATGACGAGTGGCTTACCGAGCATTAGTTGTCTTAACCACAATCTAGGCAAGAACAATAGAACATTCGGTAGGTAGTGAATAAAACTTGTCATGTACTACCTATGTTGCTACCTAACATGCCTTAAAGTGTTTATAATAACTAAATATTACGATTGTGAAAGAAAGAAAATAAATTTATTCAGAGCATTCATGTTAAAACAGTACAGAAAAGAAACATACTAACAAAATTTTAAAAAATAATAATGTCACTGAAATGGACGCCACTCAGCTACTGCTGGGTGCTGCTTGCTGGGTGCTGGTGCTGCCGCTCAAATATATATAAATAAAGTTAACAAACACTAGTAAATGTAAGAATTGTTACCCACATTTTATTTAGATTGTGAATACCTATTAACATTACCTACTTACGTAACACGAAAAAGTTTTCTGGCATTATGATCAGCAGTAGCGCAACCACGAGTTTAAAAGTTACAGACTCGATATCGCCTACGTAAATATGTCTATGAAAAGCTTGTACAGAGCCCCTGGTGGCTACGCTAAGAACTAAAATCGGTCGTATGAAAAAAACAACTCGATAGGTTTTAAACGTACGTTAGTTTTCGAAAGCCAACTCATGGTACCGCTACTGGTGGTAATGTCAAGCCCCTACATACATACATAAAATCACGCCTTTTTCACACGAGGGGTAGTGAATCAGTGGCGTCGGGGCCCCGTATAAAAATTGTGTCATTTGTAAAATAAAATAAATTAAAAAGTTTTTATTCCTTTCCTTACATACTTTGGGGCCCCCCGTGGCCCGGGGGCCCCGTACCTATAATTGTAGTGAACACCTATCAAGCAGAATTAATTAATATCTATTGATAAAGCTCGTATTGTAAGTATTTTGCATTGAACGTTTAATATTCTAAACACGGAATGTTACGAAATCTTACCTCCAAACTGTGCCACCTGGTTGACATAGTAGGTACCTAGACTAACTAGGTAACCAGCCTTTTTAACCTAACTACCAAAGATAATAGGTATTACCAAACCAAAAATCTTGAATTCATGGTGAGAGTAGCGTATCGCGTCTCCGAGTTATACCTCCCATTTGGGGTATACCCAACTTAGTTTATTGGGCTGTGGTGTATCAGCCGCCAGCTCAGCGAAACGCAACCGTATAATAAAGAACCGATTAGCATCAATCCAATAATACATTCGACATATACGGACCGCGCGGTTCGTTTTGCCGACACCTCTGCATGCCGCCCGGGGCGCAGTACCCACCTCTATGCCACTGGGGCCCATGTAGCCCTGAGGGGCAAGGGCCTTCGTGTCATTGATGCAATAGCCACGCCCATGGCTGGGCCTATTTACTTACCTAGTCACTGTAAGAACTAAGAATATTGTCATTTATATTAATAGGTAAGTAAACATTACCTTTGACTGCGTTGGTCTATTGGTAGCAAGTGCTGCGTTAGGACCGAGAGGTCCCCGGTTCGAGTCCGGGGTCGGGCAAAATTTGTGTGTGTTTTTCTGTAATGAAATTACTCAGCCCGGAGCTATGAAGTTAGAAGCGGTTGAACGCCCGTGCCTTGGAAAGCCGGTGGTCCTGCGCCCGATTTCTCATCGGTCATGTCGGATTGCCGTCTCACCGAATTATGAGAGTAAAAGAATAGAGAGTGCACTTGTGTTTGCGCGCACACTTGTGCACTATAATATGTCCTGCGCACTTGGCTGATCTCAATTGAGATCGGCCGCCATGGCTGATATCGGTCGGACGCCTTGTAAACATTATCATTAAGTTTATTGTACTAATCCCTCATCATCAACCCAAATACGCCCTCAGCTGGGGCACGGACCTACCCTAAACTAGGGCGGTCAGACCTAGGCTAGGATAATATTACTCAGGATTAATATTATGTACCAATAATTTAATTATTGTCATAATTGCTACCACAAAACTGTAGGCGTTATGTTCAGTTCTGTTCAATCATTGTGCTCTAGGAACATATTATTGGAAGTCTTGTTAAGAATATCCAGACTACGTATGAAGTGATACTCCATAATACAGTACATTCAAGTTATAATGCAAAAATATTCATACATATTATATGCCCAGAATGTCCAAATGGTAGGTATACCAGTTGAGAAATCTATTTCAAAGCGACGAGCATTCAGCAAGCTTTTTAGATTATCACCCTTGAAATGTATATCTACACTGTACAGATTACGCTATCGCTAATCTACCAAACTAAACTCAGGCTGACTAGTAAGCTTAAATTGGGACAATTCCTAATGACAAATTGTAATATCGTAAAAAAAAGTTTATTTTCTCTATAAACAGTTTTATTCAAGCTTTCGCGGCCGCCTGACTGGCAGCTTTTTTCGCTTTCTTCTTTTTCAGAAGCATTTCCTTCTTTTCTTCTGCTGATTTCTTCAATCCCTTCATCTTGCGAGTCTGCAGTTTGCTGACATCCTGCTTGCCCATGTGAATGCGACCCAACTTGGAACCAAAGGCATCTCTGGAAATGTTCTTTTTCACGCCTGTCTTCGCTTCCTTAGGAATTCTGCAGGCTTCCTTGTAAAGGTCATCCGCAGATAACTTAGTGCGCCTAAGTTTGAAGTCTATTGATGGTCCTGCAGAAAAATACATAAAAATTTACTGTTTATCTCTAATATTTTAAATTAGTACACATTCAGTTTGTGGAGGAAAATTTTAATTCAAAAATATTCCATTGGCATGCAAGAAACATGTCTACTGTGTTTGGTTAAGATTAGAAGTTAGGTAATTGTAAATGGTGGCCATGATACACTATAATGATTAAAATTCTAATAGCATCTCATTCACCTGAACGTAAGTGTGAGTGTTTAAGCATGTTAGCTTTGGTATTCATATAATATGATAAACTGAATAAGTAGGTATGTTTGTATTATTAAATAGTATTATACTTAATAGTATAACACTAAATGCTACCTTTGTTTAATACATAATGTCTACCAACCTATCTCTTCCAACTCAACTCTTGGTGTTCTCTGGCCACTTTTCTTGAGTAATATTCTGTAAGACCTGATATATATCATGCCATCATCTGTAGCAGTGAAGCTCAGAACATGTTCCAATCCTTGCAACCTGATTGTTTCAACCTGAAAAAAAAAACATGTTCAATCATAATAATAAATATCTCTTCATTTTGTCACATCATATAACTAACATTCATAACAACAATGATGAAACACTTTTACTCAACCTCTTTAGTCCATTAGATTTACACACTAAATGAGATTTGTTCAAAAGTGAGTTTCTGATACAGGTAATCAAAGATTTTTTTAACTTGAAACATATTTGTTTCAGTTTGTTAAAAACATTTTAATAATAGGAGCCATCAAATGTTTGAATTGTAACTAGGTAATAACATTTTAAAATTTTTACAATTACAGCCAATTTACCTTCTCTCTACAAAAGAAATCAGTGAATAATGATTTCAGACGCTTCAAATCTTGGTTCAAGTCCCAAGCTGGTCCGTTGAACAGCAGGCATGGTTTGAGTCCAGCAAGCACCTTCATGTTTTGGAACTCACTCATGGCTTTGTAATTTTCTGCACCAAGTTCAATCATGTCAAGTACATTGTAATTAAAAGTCCTTCCAAGGACAATGTTGTGTGGACGCTTCTTGCTGTGTGAACCCACTCCAAACAAAGCAGCATCTTTTTTGTAGCATAGTCTGAAAAGTTAGTACAGTTATAATTTTTTTACATGTCAATCAATGCAGAACATCCAAAGGACTGACTCTCATAATCATCATCAGCCCTTATACATTCCCACTGCCAGTGCTCAGGCCTCATTAGCGCCTCAGTCAGCCATGCTGGCCAAATGCAGGTTCGTTGACTACACAACCTAAGAATTTCTTACTAACTCTTTCTAGATGTGCAGATTCCCTACCATGTTTTACTTTACCATTAAAGCATTGAATAATCATACATATGAATTTAAATTTTGAAAAACACTGTGGTAATGGTACATGGCTGGGTTTGACTGGTGACCTCTCACAAGGCAAGTAATAACCTTAATGGCCATTAACACTATTGATTTGACTCTAGATTAAAATTATTAGTTTTGTGTTATAAGACACTATTTATTGGATTATAGTGTCCTGAAAGGTTGTAAGAAGATAATGAAGAGATATTGATTGAGATGAAATTATAAATAACACTATTTACATTAATTTGAGTACTATATTTACCACTAATGTAAGTAACATGAACTAATACCATACCAAATAAAAAAAACCATAGCTCCACTTACCTTTCAACAAGCGAAGCATCTTCGAAAGGGACGAAATCGTTTTTACGACTCAGATAAGCAGCATCAGGTTTCTTTAAATCGTATATATCTTTTAATAATTTTCTGGTACGTTCAGAGGGATTTCGACCCTGCATAAAAAGACATTGCTTTGGCCCTTCGACGGGCTTGGGTTCCTTTGCTTGCAGTGCTTTTTTGCCTCTATGTGTGGTTGGCTTTCTAAAAACAAAATATATTATTGAAGTTATTAAAGTTATCGTTTATCTATGTGGGAACGACACTTAGGTGGAAGGAAACTTATGTTATTTTCCCCAAAATAACCTTCACATAAATTGCCATACTTATGAAACAGTGCAGCGATCTTTCTGAGTCATAAATGTATTTAAATATCATAATAAAATTATAAAGACTTTTCTTACTTGATCCTTTGCATTACTGCCATTTTTATAGTATAATAATGTGTAATTTAGTAATTAAAGTTAGTTGATGTTTAAAAACACGTGCTGCTCTTGGATTCAAAAACACACTTATTGTCTGTCAAAGTGACATTGACATATAGTATTGTAATCCCATCTCAAAACTAAGCAAAAGAATTTGAAAATGTGAGTATTACAAAATGAAAAGAAAATTAAAAGTTCTTTACAAAAAAGTCGGTCATGTCAAACGTTTGATATATTTGCCTAACAAAAACTTTTTTTTTCTCTTTCTAACTGCTTGCTCTGCCCTTTCGCTTGTAATTTTATAGAAGCCGCGAAATTTAAAACACTTATATCACGAAATACTTCATCACAACTACAAAATAAATAGTAAAACTAATAAGCAGTTGTCATTAAGTAATTATTTAGTCGAGTTGCTGTGAATATTAAGCAGGTCGTCGCAGTAAGATAATCATTTAGATATATTTATAGGTGTGTTATAATATTTAATCGTCGGAATATTATTGACAGAAATGGCGGAAGTGTCAGGGGCCAAGTAAGCCTCCATTTAATTTTTATGACCACATTATTTATACCAGAGCCGCTCTAAGTTGGCCGATTTGCTACATGTCAGACTGACTGCACTAGTGAGGGACAACGGTAAAATTGCCGAAGTATAGTAACAGTTATTTCCACTTTATAACCAAGCAAGGTACAATTACAACAAATTTTTATTAAAATCATTAATTCACATCCAAAAGATAGAATTTAAGTTCCTTATTTATAAATATTTTATTTTTAAAATACAATACTTATTAAATCCTTCATCCTATTTTTAAAAAAATACCTGGTGAGTATTACCCACTACGTCACTATGAAAACGTGTCAAACGGCGTAACCTTGTAAAAGCGTAATATAGAGTGGAAATTTTACGTTTTCTTTTTATAATTCAATTATTTTAGGTAATAAAAGACAAATAATTAGATAATTAAGTGCATTTGACATTTTGAAATAACGTCTTATTTTTAAAAGTTGTTCTTTAAGATTCGCTAAATATGTTCCTCTTAACAAGGATAAATGCAAAATATAAAATAAAAAGTGTCAAATCAGTCTTCTAAGAGCGGCTCCGGATAGCAATTATTGTTTTTATATACCTAGTTAAATTATAAAATTTGGTTCTTATCATAATGCCTCTTTAATTTACTTCTAATTTTTAATTTATTTATTTATTTGAAGACAGGCAACAAAACAATCATTAAGTAACATAATTTAAACGCTTTTATAACAATGTTAAAGTGATCGGATGCCTTAGCTGCCACGACATGCACAAAATGGAAATGAAAAAGAAAAAATAACACCACTACTTAAAAAACGGTTGACCGTTTTGAGTCGTGGTATAACCTGCCATCATCCTCATCCTGTGATCATCCTGCAATAATTTTACATCCATTTATATTTTTCACAACTTTGAGGTCGTCCGCATTAAGTAACAATTGGAATGATGAAAACAAGAAGACGTCATTGATGAAGAGTATGAAGAACAGAGGCACTAGGTGTGAACCCTGAGGTACCCCGGATGACGCCTTAATCAACTTTTTTATACCATTTTTTTTTTTAAATGCTTTACGCTCTATTTTTTAATGCTTTATGCGGTGAAATTCTTTACGCACCGTCACCCGGGGAGGGGGTTCTCTCACGATGAGGTGATAAATGATTGGTGATCATCGTCGGCATGGAACCCAGTGATTAATAAGTGCATACCGCGGAATGTTACGTCTAAAATAAAACCGGATACATTGAGTGTTGTGTGTCGGACAAATGTGGGTAGCTGTACAAATGACATTAGTGCTAGTTCAAGGGTGGATTTAGAAATTCACAAGCGTTGTGGCAGACGAAGTCGGGCGGCGCCAGTTCGCTCGCGACCATGATTGGTGCAACCTAGTCGAAACGTCGGGCAGTAAGTAGCTATGTAATTTGCTACTCCTAATAACGCGTGTAGACCCATAAAGACTAATATTTAAGGTGATATACCAGCCGCTGCTCCTGTGCGAAGTGTAATGTCCAGGCAGGAGGTATATTGACTAAAACACCGCGACTGGGTCTGGGCCATTAATCGACAATTTAAATATTTTATCCTTTGCCAAATTTAACTTATTGATATATTGACTTTTAGTTGCTTTTGCGAAATTAAGGAAAATATGAATTAGAAAACTTAGCTCGATAGCTTTATGTTTATATTTCCTATGCTGGACCGACTGTGGCTTGGTATTACCCAGGACGGGAAAAATATCGGTTCAATAGAACTTGTTTGAATTTGGAATGAATTTTGCAACTGTAGATATTTAAAGCATGTCGGTCGCCTCGGTCGGAGACATAACTGGGGACTTCCCACCGTTAGTTTATAATAATCTTACGCGAGCCTGTTTTTACTTAGACTAACTACATATCAACTTAAGCTAAACAGCCGAGTAATGGAACATTTATCAAATTTTAAATAAAACTTAATTTTACGGATTTAACTTTTTTTCTGAGTTTAATAAGTAAAGTTAATTTTATTTCAAATGTGTAGTGTTCGCGCAAATAATAGACAATACTAACTATCAAATTGTGTGAGCTAAGTATAGGTATAATATAACTGTCAAATCTTCCTTTTCTGGGTGATCCAAGTAGTCTCAGACAGACTAGTCATTTGTTTCCATTTAGGAAATATAAATTTTACCAGACCAAGAGCAAGGCTCAGTGTTTCTCTACGGGATCGAAAATTAAGTGATCCGGCAGAGAACCAAAGTCATCGACATCGTAACTCACCGGATTAGCAAGCTGTAGTGGAAGTTGGCTGGCCATATTAGCCGTAGAACCGACAACCTTTGGGGTAACCGAGTTCTAGAGTGGAAACCCCGTCTCGGCAAACGTGGTGTGGGACACGCACAGGCCAGGTGGAGTGACGGTATGTGCAAAACGGCTTGTGGGTTCTGGACGCGAGTAGCCTGCGGATGGTCGTAGCTGATGATGATTAATTTTATCATGTTTTTTAAAGTAGCTCTCGTCGCTCGGAGTTATTTGAGACCGTTCATCACGTATCAAACTGCGGATGATGTTTTGGAGTCCCCGGGACTCCCAAGCACTGCTCCTTTTTAATCGACTTCAAAAAGGAGGAGGTATCTTCGTATAAGGGCCAGCTGTCCACACATTGAAGTGAAACCACACGTCCACACAAAAAAGTACAGGGGTATTTATATATCTATACGTGTAAAAATGTACTCACTAAATTTAATTACCACCAAGTGACCGCAAATAAAGAAATAATTTAAATGATGAAGTAAAAAACATCGCGAGGAAACCTAAACATTAGAGTTAATATTGGTAAATAAACAATATGACGTATCTAAGGTACCAAAAACAATACAACAGTCGATCTAAAGTTGTTATACTTGTTTCCACAAAAAATACCCACTTAAATCTTCAATTTTTAGGTGATCTTTTCGTAAAGTAATCATAACAATCTATTTCACACGTCGTTAAAGCTTTACTTAAACACCTGTAAAAAAACGAGTCGTCTATATACGTCATAAGGAAAACCTCACATGTTTCTAACATTATCTTAAGACAGGAAACACGTTTTACGTCCAGTGCGTATAAGTCGAATACTAATTTACAAATTGTACCACTTTTTGCTACCTACACACCTAGATGGATAGATTATGTTGCGAGCTTATCTCTTAATGAGAGAAATTAATTTCAAATTTCTAAGTAATAAGTTTGTAATGCCTAACCTACCTAAGTTAAATATTATTTTTTATAGTTTTTTTTTATTTTAATTAAATTGTAAAATTCTGTCTATTTATTCTAGTTTTCGAGTCGACACCAATATCTAACGCATTCGGTCAGTATTCGATGACACGATCCAATATACCATAGGAGTCGAATAGGGTTTACTGATAATCTGAATCTGAAGCGTAACAGACAGACAGACAGAGTTACTTTCGCATTTATGATATTAGTTTACATAGATAATATAATGTTCATCTTAATTAAGAAAAGCCTATTATTGGTCTTATTATAAGTTATATTTTATGGTTTATTGTTTGCATGGACGCTGTTGGTTTTCGCAATAAATAAATAAATAAATCGATACCTTAAATCTCAAATGGCGTAACCACCAAAACGCAACTTTTCAGGAGAGCAAAAAAACGAAAAAAAAATGTTTTTTTTAAATATAACTTTGTCAATTTTAATGCAGTGAAAATGTTTTATACATCAAATTTCTTAGAATTTTAAGATAAAGGCTTCAGTAAGAACTCTTTGCACCTAAATCTTATATTTAACAAACTAGAAGTCGGTTACGCTTGTGAAAATATTACGAAAAGGCGTTAACGCCTCATAAAAAACATGATTTTTAAGAGGTGAAGGTCGTATCTCCCGAAAGTAATTGTCTTTTGTGCTTTAAAATAACTTAATAATGAAAGAAAACGTAAAATTTCCACTCTGTATTACGCTTTTTACAAAGTTACGCCATATGTCACGTTTTCATAGTGATGTAACGGGTAATACTCACCTTGTAAGTTTTATAATAGGATGAAAAATTTATGTACATGGGAAATGTCACTTATAGTTATACGTAATTCGATTAATTTTGTCATTCGTACCCCCTGCTGCTGTATATTCACCATACATTTATCTATGTATTCAGCCATTTGCGTACTTGTGCGTGTTAGAATTATAGGCTTGTATAATATTTTATAATTTATATAAAACTTTTGATTATGATTTAATTTTTACAATCATAATGTTTTAAAAACATGTGGCTTCTTGAATTAAAAAACAAATGTCATCCGTGTCACAGTTGGGTGTCACAAGTGTCACCTAACTGTCAAACGTTTGCCTTATAAAGCCAGCACGGCTTAGGCGATGGTCACTTCGATCGTAGCATCGACAGAGGCGGATCGCTCTTCACTAAGTTAAGTATTATCCTGATTAATTGTGTTTGATAGCTGCTAAGTATTGTTACTATGAAAGTGTAACCGTATATAGTATTATTGTTATAATAATAATAATGTATTATTATAATAATAAATCATAACTAGATTCATTGTGTTAGGTAACTGCTAAGTATTGTTGCTATGAAAGTGTAATTCTATATCGTATTATTGTAATAATTATAATAATGTATTATTACAATAATAAATTGTAACAATTATCATTGTTTAATGTACCTTAAATACTTTTAAATATTTAAAGACAATATTGGATTATTTGGTATGTTGTAATGGTCTATTAAATAGAAATACATACCTTTTTATTTTATGTACTTGCCTTTGGCTTTGCAAAATATCCTGTTGGCAAAAGCTGTATGAATCATCATACAGCTTTGATAATTATAACCATATATTATACCTTACTTAGAGTCATGATTGATTTTATTTCTTGATCCCCGCTAATAAACAGGTCAATCACATATTTATATTATCCTATGCTCGATTTAATCATATAAAAAGATATTTATATCTTATTATCAAAATAGAAATAATTAAATCTAACATCAGAAGTGGGATTGGCTAGTCCACAAAACTAATACTTTATTTTTCTGTTCTGGCTCAACTGGCGCTAACTATACGTGATGCTGCTGTCGCCACCAATAGGCGGCTCGGTGAAGATATGACGCTGCTGCCGAGCTTTGCTTCAGTACGGACGACTGGTACAAAAGGAGATTCCTGCTACGCCAAGAAGTAAAGGACTGGCGGATCAATGAAGATGTGACGCTGCTGCCGAGCTTTGCTTCAGTTTGGACGACTGGTACAAAAGCAGATTCCTGGTACGCCAAGAAGTAAAGGACAGTTCGATAGTTTTACTATTACTTATTAGCTTTGCACTATGTGTTTCAAATGGTCAGATTGGCCGAACGTATTTACAACAATTTTTAGGCTACTGACTAGTAAATTGTTCTTGTGGTATTTATGTTTTACTACCGATCACAGTCTACAGAAATTCTTTACTTAAGATGGATACAATCTAGACACGCGGTAGCGTGTCAAGCCAAGTTCAAGAAACAGAACTGGCGGACCGCACCGTGTGTAATATTACACGAACCATTTGGAACCACTTTTGAACCCCTCATAAATCAAAAACTATTTTACATAAACGTATCAAATTTGGCTCATATATTGTGACTTGCAAGATAAATATGTGTTCTAAATTTCATAAGCTTATCTCAAACAGTTATTTAGATATTAATGTCCAAAAATCCTCATTTTTATCATTGACTGACTGACAGATCAAAATTCTAACCCAGTTCCAAATGACCTAGAGAGTTAAAATTTGGTATGCAGATAGGTAATTACATGAATACAAAGGAAAAAATAAAAAACTGGCAATTTTTTAATAATTAAGTTTTTTTTTTAATTTTTTTTTTTATTTTTATAAGAGGCTAACAAGATGACCTCACTCCACCTGATGGTAAGCGGTAGTGAGATCCACATATGAGGTCGACAGGCACAATAGACCATGTTGAGCCTGTCGCACTCACCCTGAAAGCCGTGAAAAAGGAGACCACTGCTGCGGTTAGGTTCTATTATGAACGCTTAACATAAATACCTAATTAGTGCCTAATCACGCCTATATACCGGGGAAGGCAGAGCACTAAGTATATATTTAGGTATACATACTTACTTATTTACAATTAAGAGTAGGTACTTATAGTCGGTTCTCATATTTATTACTTAGGGTTATACCCCGTAAACGTAGGAAAATACAGTAACTGATTCAATTGTTTTATATTTATAAAGTCTAGTTGTAGTTTTGAATTTGTCCTTTTCAAAGGACCTACGGCGTTACGATGATATATACTTTTCTACAAAAAGTAATGATATCCAATCAAAAACATAAATGTGAAATGAGAGCCACGTTCAATATTATGATAATTGCCTTGGTTGTTGACTTCAACGACAAAAGAAGTGAGATCTAAATGGGTGCCAAGTTCAATGGTCAACCCTGAAATTTATTTATAAGTAACACTATAACATACCTATCATATCTTCTTATAACATAAGATAATGTATGGTGGTAGCCTATGAAGGTCTGTCTTGGCTAGTTTTCTTTATTTAGTTAGTTAGTAGTCTAGTTAGTTGTCTTGGTTAGTTTGGTATTTGTCGGTATTTATTTTATAATTCCGAAAATTTGGATTGTTGGTAGAAACTAGCGAGCGAACATAATAATACGTTGGTAGGTTTATAGAAACTAGCCAAGACAGACCTTCATAGGCTACCACCATACATTATCTTATGTTATAAGAAGATATGATAGGTATGTTATAGTGTTACTTATAAATAAATTTCAGGGTTGACCATTGAACTTGGCACCCATTTAGATCTCACTTCTTTTGTCGTTGAAGTCAACAACCAAGGCAATTATCATAATATTGAACGTGGCTCTCATTTCACATTTATGTTTTTGATTGGATTATAAATTCGTCATACAGTTAATCTAGATTGATACAGGTTTAACCAGAGTATCTCCATGACATGAATTACCAGTTCTTAAAGGTATATTTTATTGTAATATTAATCTAAAATTGGGTATGTAGAATTTTTTTTATGGAAGTAATAATAATACTATTTCAAACCGTAATAAATACAAGAGTTAAAATTGAATGTGCATTGAAAACTATTTTGGCCATAGATACACCAAGAATATTATTTAACCAATATTTAAATAAATAGATCAATTTTGTAATTCTGAATAATGAATTATTTCAGAATCTGACCAATTACGTATATCCACTACCATTGTTACATTTGTTTTGGCCATTACAAAGTTATACCGAGAACTGAAAATAATCTTAATGCGTCTGTGCTTGTCAACAGCTAATTGCCTTTAGACAGGAAATAGTATAGAAAATTAATACAGTTGCGATCCAAAATGAGACGTAAGACCATAAGTATTATATCAGTTTTCTTTTTAAAGATGTAAGTGAGTTGTAGACAAGTCAAGTTCGGTGAATTCTGAGGTAATAACAAAGTCGTTTTGAGTATATTTCATTTTGAAACGTGGATCGCAAAGGGAAAACGGATTTTAATTCTAAAATTATTTTTTTTTAACAAAAGGTGAGGAATGACGATTTCGTTATAAATTAATTTGTGCGAGAATGCTACATCCAAATTTTTGCAGCAATTGCTAACAGATATAAGACGGAAATGTTCTTGGCTTAGACCCGTTTATTCACAAAAGACCAATTAGTATAAATTAATGTTTACAGTTCAGAAAGTATACTAGAACAAAATATAAAAATAGGTATGTTTAGACTCTGAAACTTATATAATATTATTATAATTATTTCATATTAAATACTTAATAATCTCTGACACTTAATATCTATCTATAAAAAGGAGACAAGACACTGCCTAGTGTAGCGACCGTTTGGATATTTATCTAGGAAGTCTTTAAGAAATAAAAGAATTACTTAGTTGTGTATGTAATATTTATATATACATATATTTCTATAATTTGGTAAATATAAACTTTGCAAACTTTGGAAAAGCATAAGTTAAAAGATTAACTTTTATTCCAAGTAAAAAAAAAATACTGATTACTTGGCATATTGGTAGGTGATATAGATATTCTTTGAGAGGTACTGTCATTGGACAGCAAACCACGATAAACTGCAAACTGTAATTAGAATTGTAATAAATTTGATAAGACCGTAAACTGTGATTGGGTTGTAAACTGTGAAAGATTAGACTAAAGACGTGAAATAATAAGACTTTAAACTGATTAATCTGCAAACTGTTTTTGTCTATAAAGTGTGGTTAATGTATAATTTAATTCCTATCGATAGTTTGGCTTTAGAAGTATTGGAAGTTAACGGAACGACGTTAAGTTACTTAGCTTAATAACAAAATTAAGATATATGCCTAGTAAAATAGGAACATAACTTTCAAAACGGGTTATATAAAATAAAGCATTGCTTATAGGTATATAATATTTATTTAGGCTATTTTGAGCTAGGCTTAATAAAGGATAAATACAATTCCTAGAGATTTCAATAAAAAGTAATACTTAACAAAACTACACTCAGGGGCACATTTAACCGTCCACTCATATAATAAGTCATATCGTTTGCTTATTTTAACTTACGATTTAATTGCTCGGCGTAACTTGTCGATGGGTATATCTGCATTAAATAAAACATTCATACCCTCGGTTTCTTTACTTTTTTGGTTCCTATTTAACAATCATCAGCTTAGTCGCACTTTGACATCCTGGCTTTTTAGTTTATCTGACGGATACATTATTGTTTTAAGACTATATTGTACCAGGTATTTGATCAAAATCAACTTGTTAGGGTGCCGTGATTAAATTAAGACCAAAAAAATGCCATTCGATGCGGCTGGTGCAGCTAGGGCTGTGGCACTTGCAGAAGCTAGGTTCAGACAGCGTATCAACGTAGAAAAAAAACAACGGATGCTTGGATATCCTCGAATCACTATCCAAGATGCCATCCGGCTTTACAAAGAGACCGGTTCCTACACCAGAAGGCCAGGGCAAGGTCGTAGACGGTGTAAATCGGGGAGGGATGATCGATACATCGTCTTGAATGTTCTGCGAAATCGGTTTACTACAGCTTCTGAGGCTTGTAGCCGATTATTTGAAGTTCGAAATGTTAAAGTAAGCCTACGTACAGTAAGAAGAAGGTTAGCAGAGCGGAATCTGAGAGCATTTAGACCAGCTCGAATCCCAGAATTGACTGCAGCGCACAGAAGAGCGAGACTAAGATTTGCCCAAGAACATGCTAATTGGACTTCGGAACAATGGAAGATGGTTCTCTTCTCAGATGAGTCAAGAATCTCTCTACGCGGTCCATTAGGACGCCAGCGCGTGTATAGACGCCGCGGAGAAAGGTTTGCTGAATGTGCTGTGGTCGGAACCGTAGGATACCAGGAGGCTCTATAATGGTATAGGGTGGCAAATCTTACACTGCCCGTACAGAGCTGGTAATCTTTGAAGGAGACAATATTAATGCTCACAGGTACGTGCCAGAAGTCCTAGAACCACAAAAAGTACTTATTGCGCCTATCATAGGCAATAATTTTGTTTTAATGCACGACAATGCCCGTGCGCACACTGCGAGAGTTGTTACCGAGTACTTGGATGTCATCAATATTCAGCGATTACCTTGGCCAGCTCGAAGTCCTGACCTGAACCCAATAGAGCATGTGTGGGACAACCTCAAAAGATGAATCCGTAGTCGTACACCAGCTCCAAGCACCTTCGATGAGCTAAGAGCACTAGCGATCGAGGAATGAGAGAAAAGCCCCCAAAGCGACATCCAAGACATAATGGATGGGCTTCCAAATTCGTTGCAAGAAGTCATTAGGGCCAGGTGAGCAAATACACATTATTAATTTGTAAATAAAGGGTACCCTTTTCTTTTAAATTAATTTTCGATTTTTTAAAATTTGTTGTACGAAAACTCTATTTTCACATTTAGTTTTTTTTTTGTCATAAATAAACCATTTAACACCTTACAAATGTTTAATTTGTGCTCGTCTATATCTGCTTTACTTAATATCATAACAAAATTTATTTCAATTAGTCTGACTTTTAAGAGAACTGAAAAAATGTAAGTGGCCGGTTAAATGTGCCCCTGAGTGTATTATATATATTACAATAGATTTTAAAGACAACACATAGAAAAATAATAAAAAAAATAAAAATCTACGAACCATATGAACTAAGAATAAGACGATTCGCTTTAAAATGGTTCAAATATTACTTGATAGCAATATGACACTGTAAAAGTTACCAATCTTGATGCCGGTCAAATCAAACGCTTAAGTTATAATATATTGCCTCTCACAGGTTGGATTTCTCACAAAGAGTTTTGGGTTTTATTTTTGTTTTTAATTTACATAATCGATCTGCCAAAGTCGCTAGGTACCATTCTACAGGATTGATTTCACTTATGATAATTAATTTATTTTGTCATATAATAATACTCATTTACTAACTAATGACATAGATTCTCTATTAATACTGGATTAATTTTATTAATAGACTTACAACTTAGAAAACTAAAAACAAGAACTGAAATTAATAATTATACGATTACCAATAAATAGCTACAAGATATTGTCAATACAAAAAGGACAAAATCAGAACCCGTTTTCGCAACTATTATGTAGGACACACACATTTCATGAAAAAGGGGTATATGCCTACTCGCTTACTATCGGGGTGCTCCACTTTAAACTGAAAGAAATGTTTGTTTTATAATAAAATGTACTCGGATTATTCGTAAAATAAAACTAATAGTAATAAAACTAATCAAACCTAAATTTAATAAAATCAAACATTTCTGGAAAATAATATTTTATGACTATGAATTTTTAGGGAATATGACGTGAAAACCGAATTATAAATTGGTGTCTGATAAGTAATTGTAAAAAAAAGGGTGTTTAAAAACTAACTACAAAGAAGAAAAAATGTTCTAGTGCCAGTCGAACTGTTGATTCAGTTTTGAAACTAAGTACTAAGTCATTTTAAAAGCTGTGGATTTTGATATAAGAGAAAAACAAAATATAAAAGATTATTGCAGTATTTTTGGTTATTACTCTTGTCAGTCTGTTATTGAAAATATAAGTAGAAATATATTTAAATATATCTCAAAGTGCAATATCACATGTGAGAAGTAAATATTTAACTTTCAAATTAAAAATTAAGATTTGTTCATTTTAATGTGAGATTATTTGCAGAATTGTCAATGCTGAAATTAAATATATACAATCATAATAATATGTAATTTGAAAAATAAATAAATCGGTGGAAAAGTTCATTGAGTAATGATAATATACGTTATTGGTAAAGATTGATAAAACTTAGTCTTTGACTTAAGTCAATCTTTGACCTTAATGAACAAACATCTGGATTAGGCAAGGTTTGTTTTTGTTCCAAATCATGTATACCTAATGAGGAAAGTGATAGAATCAATATATATTTTTTTATTTATTGTGTACCTAATGTGAGAGGTGAAAAATAAAAAAAAGGTAAATTTAAGTTGATTATTGAATATTCAGAAAGTCTACTTAATGGCAGAAGCAGGACGCTGACTAAAATGAGACATCAAAAAAAAAAAAATTAATTGGTCTACATTGGTATAAGATAGTGTCATGCTACATTAATTTAGTGTTAGGAATAAAATTATCAACTGTTGATTATTATCTTTGTTCTGATATATTAAGGTTAGAAATGTCTACTTAACTGTGAGAAGTGAGACAGATTAAGGTTAGAAATGTCTACTTAACTGTGAGAAGTGAGACAGATTAAGGCTAGAAATGTCTACTTAACTGTGAGAAGTGAGACAGATTAAGGTTAGAAATGTCTACTTAACTGTGAGAAGTGAGACAGATTAAGGTTAGAAATGTCTACTTAACTGTGAGAAGTGAGACAGATTAAGGTTAGAAATGTCTACTTAACTGTGAGAAGTGAGACAGATTAAGGTTAGAAATGTCTACTTAACTGTGAGAAGTGAGACAGATTAAGGCTAGAAATGTCTACTTAACTGTGAGAAGTGAGACAGATTAAGGTTAGTAAATGTCTACTTAACTGTGAGAAGTGAGACAGATTAAGGTTAGTAAATGTCTACTTAACTGTGAGAAGTGAGACAGATTAAGGTTAGTAAATGTCTACTTAACTGTGAGAAGTGAGACAGATTAAGGTTAGTAAATGTCTACTTAACTGTGAGAAGTGAGACATATTAAGGTGTTAGTAAATGTCTACTTAACTGTGAGAAGTGAGACAGATTAAGGTTAGTAAATGTCTACTTAACTGTGAGAAGTGAGACAGATTAAGGTTAGTAAATGTCTACTTAACTGTGAGAAGTGAGACATATTAAGGTTAGTAAATGTCTACTTAACTGTGAGAAGTGAGACAGATTAAGGTTAGTAAATGTCTACTTAACTGTGAGAAGTGAGACATATTAAGGTGTTAGTAAATGTCTACTTAACTGTGAGAAGTGAGACATATTAAGGTGTTATAATGAATGTCCACTTAGTGAGACTGTGATGTCGAATATTGTCTGTATAACAATGTGAATAGCTATATTAATATAATATAATTCAATAATATAATAAATGATTGATAGGTACTTCAGGGAACGAAGTACATATCAGAATGGCCGTGTTAGAATTATAGGCTTGTATAATATTTTATAATTTATATAAAACTTTTGATTATGATTTAATTTTTACAATCATAATGTTTTAAAAACATGTGGCTTCTTGAATTAAAAAACAAATGTCATCCGTGTCACAGTTGGGTGTCACAAGTGTCACCTAACTGTCAAACGTTTGCCTTATAAAGCCAGCACGGCTTAGGCGATGGTCACTTCGATCGTAGCATCGACAGAGGCGGATCGCTCTTCACTAAGTTAAGTATTATCCTGATTAATTGTGTTTGATAGCTGCTAAGTATTGTTACTATGAAAGTGTAACCGTATATAGTATTATTGTTATAATAATAATAATGTATTATTATAATAATAAATCATAACTAGATTCATTGTGTTAGGTAACTGCTAAGTATTGTTGCTATGAAAGTGTAATTCTATATCGTATTATTGTAATAATTATAATAATGTATTATTACAATAATAAATTGTAACAATTATCATTGTTTAATGTACCTTAAATACTTTTAAATATTTAAAGACAATATTGGATTATTTGGTATGTTGTAATGGTCTATTAAATAGAAATACATACCTTTTTATTTTATGTACTTGCCTTTGGCTTTGCAAAATATCCTGTTGGCAAAAGCTGTATGAATCATCATACAGCTTTGATAATTATAACCATATATTATACCTTACTTAGAGTCATGATTGATTTTATTTCTTGATCCCCGCTAATAAACAGGTCAATCACATATTTATATTATCCTATGCTCGATTTAATCATATAAAAAGATATTTATATCTTATTATCAAAATAGAAATAATTAAATCTAACATGCGCATAGATTACATTCCTCCGTGTATTTATTATTTTTTGTGACCGTTACGTTGACTTTGGCGCGTTATTGGTCTTTGATTCTGATTTGTGTTTGGACATTGATTTAAAATGCCGAAACAAGGAAAAGCAATAAATAGCCAATGTCTCCGCAATCTTAATCCCCCCGCGCATCAATACTAACAATAATAATGACAATCATGTGTTCAGCGATTTTGGGTGTAAACGCCTTTCTTTTGTATTGCAATTTCGAATAATAGCGTGTCTTACGAGTTACGCCGGCAAATTATGTCCCTTACACCCTTTTGTTTTGACATTTTTTTCACGTCACAATAATTTCTAGGGGCGTAACCACCAAGTAAATTAGACTAAGCCTTTTACGACCTGTTTACCTTATGAAAAGTGTTCAAATCTATAAAAAACATTGGGTCGTAATAACCTTTTTTTTTGCGAATTTGAGGATTTTAAATATACAGATCGATAGAGAAAAAAAAACTGAATAAAACTGCATTAAAAAGTCATTTTGACCAAATTGGCGGTTACGCCATTTGAGATTTAAGGTAGCGAAATATAACTGTGCCAGCGACTTAGTTCGTATGGAAGGCTTAAGGCTACATTCTTGAATAGATATACCTTCACCCACACAAGCGTTCTGCAAGTTCTTCTTTAAATTAGCATAACTTATAGGTATGTGTAAGAACTGTTTGACAAGAAACAAACACTACATTGTAAGTACAGCTTACCATAATAATAATATACTTAAGTATGTAACAGAAAATCACATCACATCTATGTAGATCGGAAAAGCCGTTTCGGAGATTAGCGTCCACAGACAAAACAGTTAAACAGAAAATAAATCCAAAAATCACTGTTTTGGATACCGTAGCATTAATAATGTAATTAGTCCATGTACATTTTCATTAATTAATTGGCACAGAATAAAGTAGAACATAAATAATAGGTAAGTATTCAATAAACTTTTAATATTATTAATTCCAAAGTAAAGCCTGTCGCGCTTGTATGCCTAAACTTTTGAAAAGACTAATTCGCTTTACTTCGCGTAGATTAAATTTGTACACCTACCTACACAATTTTATAATCCTAAAGCCTGAAAAAAGGATAAAGATACTAATATTCTTTATTTTATACTAAAATTCTTTGTACTTCTTTTGTCTGTCATATATGTGTGTTTTTGCTTAATTTTTGTGTTTTGTAATTTTGTATTGACATAATTTGTTGTATACCTATTTGTGTTATGTGGTCAATAAAAGTTTTCTATTTCTATTTCTATAATACTAATTCAGGACTTAAGTAACGTCTTTCGCGATAAACGACAACATGCTACAGAAGCTTTTATAAAAGCCCAAGATAGAAAGAAACATTATAATTTGTTTGTTTACAAAAGTATTTATAAACATGCGTACAGGTATTTGGAAATACCGAAGTAGACCCCATTTTCCTGTCTTAGTCTCAGAGTTGAATTTTATTAATCAAGATTATAAGTGCGCATAAGCTTTACGCTTCGCGCGGGCTTTCCTCGTCGGAGTGACGTAGTTGTGTCGTCATAGCAAAGCCGCTGTGGATGTCCATATTATATACCGGAGCCGCAAGTGGCGGTCAAAGAGTCTCTGAGCGCGCCCGGGTTGGGACGTAGGCCGACGACTCTTACGAAGTAGTGACACTAACAGTGACCGAAACGGAATCATCAAAGATAAAGCAAAAGTAAGTCATTTTGTAAACGTCTGTTAAGTTAAGGATAGGTATTTTAAGTTGAAAAAAATTACGCAACAAAAAATGGCAACAATAAAAACCCAACTTTTAAGTCCCCATCGATACCATTCACAATGTCTGGGAGTTAATGATTTGAGTAAATTTAAATAAGTACTATTAGAATAATATCTATTAGGTATTTTAGAAAATTTAAGTAGGTAGTTACAATTCGTTCCCATTGATTTCATTAACGATTAAGTCAGTGAGTTAATGAAAAAAAGTACATATATTAATAGGCATTTTAGTAGAATTATGAAGCCAGTAGTCAAGAACCAGTTAACATTAAAAACAATTATTTTTTAATCATTTTAGTGTTAAAAAACTACTTTCACGAACTCGTTTACCTATGTTTATTTAGATGTTTCACATAAATTATTCAAAGCCGACACTTTACAGCGGTATCGTGATCACGAACGCTGTATTCGAACACAATCAGACTTCATTAGGTATAGACCTACGAATTCAAACAAATCGCCTTGCATTATAGATGATTCATTTTGCATCTGCTCAGAACATGTTCACTTTATCGACAATTACACTTTGTTCAAATTAAAATTGTTTACTTACACTCTAGTTCAATAGGTCGCGTCCCAACTCGTGTTCATGATCTCTACATACCTAACATACAGGACAAGGTTCTTTTCTGGTACGTTTACCTAAAGTTGTAATATAGTTAGGTACCTAAATATTTCTATGATAACAGCCAAGTTATCATGTTGGTATTCTTCCACCTAACCTAGTTAATTTCCTTTGAATAAAATGTGGCACAAGCTCAGGTCCATGGACAACCCCGACTGATAATGCTCTATACACCAACTCTACCCCACTGATAAAAACTTTAGATACAAATTAATAAAAGTTATCGAATGAAACCTAGTAGGTAATGAATTAATTGACTTTTGCAAAAGTTTATCAAAATAATCAAACGGGTCGTAGAATCAGTACGTAGGTAGAGTAGCTGTTCACTTTTTAATTGTACCTACGAGTATCTAATCTATCATTTAACATAGGTAAACTTAATATTTTGCAACAATCTTAAAGGGTTCGCCCTATTACTGTAAAAGACTATCTTATAAACATAAATATATATCGAATATTAAATACTATACGTATATAATAAAAATAACACTGAAGTTATAATATGCTAAAATTAATTCCTAATAATAGAGGTGCGAACCGAATTTAATCTTATTTTGTAACTTAAATAATTTTTGGCAGGTAAATTCCCTGTCAAAAATCTTAACAATCATCCTCAAGATTATCCGATTCCAAGAAGAGTAATTTAGGATGTTTTATCAAAAAAAGGTTGATTGGTATGGTTGCAGTTGCGGGGCGGCGCGTGACAGGGTGAACGTACGCGAACGTACGCTCGTGTGTAGTTTTCCATAATTATTTTCTAATGTGGGTGTTGACATGCAGGCACTATGTGCTGACTGCTGACCTACCATATCCACTGCACTTTAACAATTTACAATCATTCGGTATCTTCTTATAGAATCATCCCAGTCCCTGTGACGGATGAAGTTTTTAATATATTCAATTCGCAATTCTAGTGAATGTAATTGACATATTAGGTAACATTAATTCCAAGCTCTTCTAGGAATTCAAAAACATCGATTTTCACGTTATGTCTTTTGATTTTTATCTGCAAGAGTACGTAATGCGTTACGTACGTAAATTTTATTGGTTGTTTTTAGTCCTACATCGTGACATACATATTAATAATGAGTCTTTCTACTTCCAAATCTAGCAGCCACTATTACTTATTTAATAAATTATGTAATTATGACTTAATTGAGTTAAACGACAAGTGAAATTAAATGAATTAAATGCACTGTTATTTGATGCGGTGCCTTTTAATATGACGCATCGAAAGCAATTAAGTTAAGACGTTAGCGAAACGGAGGCTTGGCCGCGGGAGTCTGTTTCTTATCCGAAAATCGTTTGTCCGAAAATCAAAATCCCTAACACGTTTGCTATAATCATCAAAATCCATAATGTTCGAATGTACGAAATTTCATAATCCCTAATTGTCTTTAATTCTAATCATTTTTTGTCATAATATCGATTTCTATAATAATCAAATCTCCTAAAATTACTTGCTATAAAGTTAAATGCCCGAAGTATTACATAGTATAATGTTCGTTACTACGAATGGAGCTTTATCATAATATTATTAGTCCGAATTATGAATGATTATTTATAATTTTGTTTTATTCAAAAAATGTTTGGCCAAAAAATGGTTTCGTCAAATCATCATTTTATAAATGACTGACTTTTTGACCAAATGATCAACAGTAAAATTTTCATTTTACAAATAATTATTTTGCAAAATGAACATTTAACAACTGAGTTATCATACCAAACTACTATTGGTCTAAAAAGTTTGATAAAATGTTTTATTTGGCAAATGTTTCTTTTATTAATCGATCTGATAATAGATATGGTACGGGTCAAATTAAAACATAATATTTGGAAAATCTTTATTTTGATAAATTTGTTTAGGTAAGGTTAGAATTTTGGTTAGGTTAGGTTAGAACTGGTGACCATAAAACGCGCGAGCCGAGCGAGCGAAGCGAGCGTGCCGCGGCAGCGGCCGGCGAAGCGCCAGAAAATATTTACTACTGTTTAATTTCTATGTAACAGTGGATACACAAATAAAAATAAATATATTTATATATACCGATGTTCGTCACACATAATAAGTCAGTTTTTGTAAGATGGTACTGTTGTTAAATGTCTCGTTTGCCAAATGAATATTTAGGATTTGTAACAAATTATAGAATAGCATTGTGCATTTCACATATTATGGATTGTAATATTTATAGCAAAACATTTTAGGACCTTTAGTACTTTCGGACTTATGACGATTATGGAAAAGCCTTTTATGTCTTTTAAACTTTATAGATTGTGATATTTATGGCAAATGATTTTAGGGTAAACAATATTTAGGGATTTCGATTTTAGGGCAAGTGATATTATGATAAATGTAGTTAGGGATAATGATCATTCGGGCAAATGATGATTCGGACATAAAACATTATGAGATGTAAAATTATGGATAAAAATTTTATGAGATGAAATAGAGAACCCTTGGCCGCTGATAATAAGTGAACGCTCGTTACTATCTAGGTCCAGTATTATTTATCATCGGACAGACTGCGTTATATCGCATCTTTAGGTATCTCAGGGTTAAAGGCGAATGCTACAGAAACTACACGAGTTATAATAATTATGTCATTTTCCTACGAATGCATTATCAATCGATAACAAAAGTCATCGCATACTAAGTAGGTGTAAGTTTGAAGAACATGAAATATTTTCCCATATTGCGTCATGCACAATTAAAATGGGTAGTGAGAATAATAATATTAAGTTATCTGTTTTTTGTACATACATACGTACAATTCCTTTGCATTATATTAATTCCGTACATTTTTGGTTTTACTAAATATTTTTTGCAACTTTTCTCGTTAATCGTTAAATTAAATCATGCATGATGAATGCAGATATTTAGATGTGTGACTGTCTATGTAGAGAACATTTAATTGTATGCATACAATTTAATGCGATAATTTACTTCCAGAGCACATTTTAATATACTAGACTTTGCTGGCAGGTCTCTATAACACGAAACACGTGAGAGAGAGGTACCTACACAAGGAACGCAATTGGAAACAAGATATTATCTTATTGAGTTTGCACCCGCGCTATATCTGTTACGCGCCGCGACGACACCAGACGCATTTGTATGCACGACCCTGTCAAATGATCAAAACAAATACATAATTAGTTAGACATTGATCTTGTAACCCATTTACCTACTTGATAAATGTAAAGGCCTTTTGGATTCTACCTATTCCTTAAAATGTTAGTCGCTTTTATTTCCGCCATATGACACCATTTAGCTTGAAATGTTTTCTAATTATATGAAAGATGTGAAGAAATGTCTAATGTTTTGAATTTCTGTAAGTATACATAGCAGACAATATACTAGGGTACAATTATGTAACTAAATAGACGATTGTTTTAATAACATTAGTTTTATTCCAAACATTAGCTAGTTATTTACCCATAAGGTTGTTTTTAAAAAATAAGATGGACAAGTTCAGGTAAAATTACCGTTTTACCGTTACCTTTATGACTCTTTCGGCTGCACATAATGTGTGCTATTGCTTTTTCTTTCCCTTCGTAACTCTTATAGCTCTTTTCTTCAAAAAAAGAAACGCGATGAAATAATAAAATAAATTTTTCATATAAAATTATGTGAAAGAAAATGTTTGTCATTATTGGCTTTGTCTAGTCATATAGGCTAGTCATTATTGGCTTAATAAAAAAATTCTTTCACATTCATAATGCCAAAATTTTATGTAGGTAGGTATACCGTCACAATGATGAAGGTATACTTAATTAGTTAATGAACCTAAGTTCTTATTGGTAATTTGTTTATTACATAGTTTATGTTTCCATGAATTACAAAGAATATCTTACGTCTTATCTGATTGACAAGAATAAATAAATAAATGGTAACTGTTTTGACAAAATATCAATAATGTTGGAGAAAACAATAGATACTAAATCTTGTGCATGTTCATTTACAGTGTTGGAGACCGATAAAAAAGATGTGGAAAACAACAAGGCTGGTGAGGACCCGGTCACTAAAATGATCGGCAGTATCGGGAAATGGCAAATATGGATTTGTTTCGTCGTATTCCTGGTCAAGTTCCCGGTCGCCTGGCACCAGATGAGCATCATATTCCTCGCTCCACCGACGAACTTTACGTGCGCTACGAACGGCACAGCCGAAGACTTTGACAACACTTGCCACGCCGGCTGCACTGACTACGAATACGACCGCAGTATCTTCCACGAGACTATAATTTCCCAATGGGACCTCGTATGCGACAGAGCGTGGCTCAAAAACCTGACGCAAACATTCTTCATGCTTGGCATCCTCGTCGGGAACATGGTCTTCGGTCATCTCTCAGACAGGTCAGTTACATGCGGGCCACTCGTCGCGAGTCTCTTCAACTCTTAATGCATTGTTACCATCTTGAACAAATTGGCACATCCTGCGCGCTATTACAATACTAAATCACGTTAGGGTTCCGGATGGATTACTTTAGCAAATGGAGCTATTTAGGACACTGGTTTATTTTTATCCTTTCTTGAGTTGGATCGGTAATTTATTACCTAAGGTAAAATCCTCATACTTACATAACGGTGTACACATTCCATTTACATTTTTAATTAATGTTTTATGATTTATTACATTGTATACTTCACTTAGATGTTGAGCTATAAACATCAAGGAAATACCTGATGCAGGTAAAATACACACTTTACCTCAAATATAATCTATTCACGATTAATTAAGCAAGATTCCATCTAATGTCACCTAGAGCTACCGTTCAACTTGTAGATAAACGGGAAAACTTAGGTCGCCGGTTCAAATATGCATAATAATTTTAAAATCAACAATTTAATTGCTTACAGATATGGACGTCGTTACCCGTTCCTCGCGGCAGTATTTCTGCAGCTCATATCAGGAGTTACGACAGCATACTCTGTTAACTGGTATATGTTCACCACCCTTCGGTTCCTACTCGCGGTCGCGACGGGAGGCACCATGGTCACCAGCTTCGTTCTCACCATGGAACTGATCGGAGCCAAGTACCGAGAGTCCGTTGGGATCATCTACCAAATCCCCTTCAACTTGGGACACCTCTCGCTGCCGCTCTTCGGATACTACCTGAGAGATTGGAACATGTTCCAGCTCGCCATATCGCTGCCCTCAGTTCTGTTCCTGAGCTACTACTTTTTGCTGCCAGAATCGCCAAGATGGCTCTTGACTGCTGGAAAGCCCGATGAGGCATCGAAGATTATGACAACCGCTGCCAAAAGGTAATTATATGCTTGTACTTATAACGGATTAAATTTTAAAAAAAATTACAGTATAGGTACTAGGCTTAGGTTGGGTGTTTTTATGGATGTGACATAAACTTATTGTTCCCACATCCATCCTTTGCTAACTTGCTAATGCCAAAGTCACTTGAAGCCAAACTTGAAATTTCTTCATGTCATTTTGGGGAAGTTAACAATGGTTCCCACATCAAAACAGTAATTGACATACTTAGTCTAGAGACCTTACTGCTCCATGCAATCCTACCTAAGTAGATTTTATATAACGTTGTGAGTTTAGACGCGCATAACAAAACACTACTCTGTCGTTTACAGAAACGGTCTCCCAACGGAAGGCATCCCATCGGCCACTCAGAAGTTGTCCGTGGAGATGTCCAACAAAGTGGAGGAACACGCGTCCTTCATAGCGCTGTTCCGGACGCCGCGATTGCGCGCGCGCACCATAGCCATCTGCTTCAACTGGTTCGTCTGCGGACTTTGCTTCTTCGGCGTGTCGCAGTACATAGGACACGTTTCCGGGAACATATTCTCTAATGTCGCCATATCTGCCGCTATTCAGGTGAGGAGTTTCTCTTTTTTCTTCATTGACGACTTCATTTGAGGTTAAAGAAAATTATTTAAATAAAAATTTTATGACTTACTTACAATGCGATTAAGTAGGTACAACTTATTTAATCATTACTTTATATATTTACATTAAATCATAGACTATACTTATACATTTCAATTTACCTTAAATGAATTCGGAATTGAATTCGAAGTCAAAAACAATACTCTAACTTTATCTTAACCTAAGCGATTTATAGAGTTAGGACATAGATTTATTCCGAATCCGAACGTCAGAATTTTTTGATTCCATAATTATTTAGCCTTACATAGCCAATTATTTAACATAAAACAATTATTTAACTAGGCTTCCATATAAACAACGTGTTCTTCACGTATAAAAGGTGTCGTCTGGAATAGGTTTACTGGGGTAACCACGTTAAAAACCGGCCAAGTGTGAGAAAAAAAACCATAGTTTTGTATAAGAACCCACTTAAACATTTAGGTTTTAAGCTTTTTCTAGTATTAGATGTTATAGAGGCTACTGAAATACATCAGTTGTGAAAATTTTAACTGTCTAGCACAATCGCACGGGGGTCTGGAAGCTTTTGAAAATACAACTTTTTCAACTATTTGCATCGCTGTATCTCTGAAATGGTGAATCTTAGGAATAAAACGTAGAGACAATTTTTATAGATAATTAGATGATAAGCAATTTTCTCCTACACACTTTGATGATAAAACTTGCCGTTTCGTTCAAAAGTTCAAAAAACTGATATTTGTGACATTTGACATTGAAAAATTAATAGTTGCGTACACTCTACCATATGTAAGTTTTGAAACCACTTTTAGGGTGTCAATATCTAAATATTTACAGACTTACAGCTGGGTATCTCGAATTCCGAGATTCTTACCTAATTTAAGCTTAAATGACTGGACTATAGGCTAAATTGTTGATAGCTCCAATAAATTGAATGTAATTCTCCCGGGTTCTTAAATAAACGCTTTCGTTGAATCTAGAATTTTAGAATCACAGTGATAACCTCGAATGACTGTAGGTAAAAGTGGAATAATTCTTGAAGAACAGTTAGATTATTCAGAGTACCTACCTAATCTAAAAGTCCACGTTTTGTTCAGATGTTTTCATGACCTCTAATTACCTGTTTAATATAAGTAGTAAAAACCCTGTCACATGATTTTAACAAACTCTGGGTCAGATGGTTACTTCTGTCTGATAACCTTAGGCCTAACAAGGTATAACCTACGCAGAAACGCAGAAATTCTTCCGCGCAGTTCTAGATCAGAGAGATAGTACCTAAACAAGATGCCCTTTTTGGACACAGTTACTTAAAAGGTAAACAAAATATTACTAACGTGTGTTATCAAATAAAATGAATAAATAAACTTAAACTACTGAAACAATGGCAATAATATCATTTCATTGTTTAGGTACATAGTTTATCAGTTCAGACAAAATTACTATTAAAATAATACCGTCTGGTGTAATGATTCTATTGACCTTATTATCTTGTCCGGTCATATCGTCACCTAAAAATATAAATTCTTAATATTTTAGAGATAATATTCGTATACAAACACTTCCTAATGTATAATGTATTGCGACGGTTTAAAATCCTGGAATACAATGTGCTTGGTAGCTACGAGTACATTATTTGGAACAAAGCACATTGCAGGATATGGAAGAAGCTATGATCAATCAACAAATTTATAACCTTTAATAAAAGTCAATTGTAAAGTATTTAAATTAGAGCCATAACTAGTCTTTACCTTACTTTCATCATCTTGCTTCCAGGTACCCGGCACTCTGGTGTCCATATACGCCAACCGGCTGTTAGGGCGGAAGGTCACGCTAATCGCTGCCAACTGCGTGACCGGCCTGAGCTGCCTTCTCATCACCGTCGTCCCGCACTCCAGCGCTAGCAATCTTACACTCGGCTGCATGGGACTATGGGGCATGAGCATATCATTCGCCACGGTTTACTTATACGCCGGCGAACTCTTCCCAACAGTAGTCAGAAACTCAGGAGTCGGCCTGTCTTCCACTGTCGCTAGGATAGGCTCTATGGTCGCCCCTTTCGTAGCAACTCTATCAAAAACCAGCCCCTGGCTTCCACCTTTAGCCTTCGGAATCGTTCCATTGATAGGAGCTGGGCTTTGCGTCCTCTTACCAGACACTAGAGGCAAGAAACTCCCAGACACTTTAGAGGAAGGAGAGGCATAATGTAGAAAATTAAAATACCTCAATTAGGCCGCCGGAAGCTATTAATGTAAAATTATTTTAACCCAAGTATTCGTCGTCTGCCGTGTATGTGTTGATGCAACTTTTGCATAAGTGTGGAATGAACAGGGCTGCCGATATGGATTTCGGTGACTATTGCAGAATATATTTTGCTTTAAATGAATTGCAAAATCTCATAATCCTTGCCAAATTTTTATGAGGAATGTATTCAGTACTAGCTGATTAAACTTTCATAATATATTTTACGATATTTTGTAAAGGCTAAAAGGCTTGTAAAGTAAGTAATTTATGTCGATATGTATTAAAATTGAAAATATATAGCCAGGTAAATGTTTAATTTAAATTCTCAATCAGTCTGCAGCCTTGGTTATGTAAGTAATAGAATAAAATTATTTATAATTAGTCGAAAAGCCAGTGAAAGCGCTTGGCGTGTTCAAATATTATATTAGTTAATTAGATTATAAAATGTGTCTTCGTTATTTAAGATAGTATTCCAATTGATACGCTATCTATTTCTAATTAGGCCATAATGGTCTATGTATGTATAGGCTGTGATATAAGTACTCGTACATAATAAAATTTTCATATTAATATCTTGTCTTTTACCTATTGTTCCCTAGAAAGCCTGGTGTGTGGTCAAATTATGGACATTTGTGTAAGAGGATTTTAGATTGACTCACACTCACAGGGCGAAAATAACCCTTATTGGCTCCCTAGCAAGATGAGTCCAATAGTCCACTTTCTCTGTCCCTATCTCCCTATTTATTAGCGGTATTTTGAATAGTTTGAGGGATACAAGTGGACGGTTTTTATGTAAAATACACCCGTAGACTCTTATTATGGACTAGCTATGAGGACATATTTATTTACTTTATAAATACCTACCTATTTACTTTATAAAATACCTACCTTTAACTTAAATATAAACCTGAATGTCATTTCATATAGTTGCAGCAAACACTTCTGTTTAATCAAATGGAAAATTCAATTGTTTCAATAACATTTATAACAACGTTATTATTTTAACAATTCATTGGCAAGTTAAAGGAGTTTACTTTCATTTAGCCGGGAATATTAAAATAAAAATAATAAAATTAAATATTTCGTCAAATACGGAAATGGTGTTAATTACCTGTTGGTCAATATTGTAAATACCAAGTATGTAGTTTTATATAAGTTATCTTTGAACATTTTAAGAAACTAGGTAAACACCGAAAGTAATACCATGTGCAAATCCATTCATATCTCTTCATTAGACATGCAATAAGCATACGTCAGATTCATACAACATGCGGATAATGTATGGCATATTAACAATGTAAGTAGATATTGTTAGTATAAGCCATTGTAAAGAAAGGAGCAGACGTTGTTCTCGCCTCCTCAAACTTTTATCTAAAACATTATCACGTAGATTATTGTGATAAAAGATATTATCAAAAATGTTTTAAATTATTAATACAAATATAATTCTCATGCAACGCGTGTAGACATTTTTATCTTTAGTCAGTAGTTAATTAGTCAGTGTTTCCGAGTGTAAAATGGAAGAAGACGCTATAGAGAATGTGATTGGTCGCTTCGGGAGATATCAAACGTGGATTCTCGTATTAATTCTTATTGCTCGAATGCCTGCGGAGTATCAGTTAACGAACGTTGTATTCTTACTACCCAACACCGATTATGTATGCTTGGACGAAGAGGCACGGAACGCCTCCAACTACTGCCCTTGCCGGAATCCAGAGTTTGACAAGAGCACAATCGTGACGTCCGTTACCAGCGAATTCAATTTGATTTGTGACAGAAGACCGCTCGCGAGCTTAGCACAGAGCATGCTACAGGTCGGAGTATTACTCGGCAGCTTAATATATGGATTCATCTCTGACAGGTAATACCGTTGAATTGATGATTTTTGTTTCTGATACCGATATGGTAAATAAACAACCATAAAAGTTTAAATCGTACAGCCATAGTCAATAGGGTAGTTTCCTATTTTTTTATTTTGATACAGATGGATGCACCACACAATTGCAAATGTGCTGTTAAAAGAATGGTTTGATATTTGGAAAACTCCCGGAGATATTACAATTTCAATAGCACATTATTTGGGCGAGCTCAAAACGCTTCATACAAATGTCACAGTGAGCTATGACGTCACCGCTTGTGATATTGTATGCATATCGTAAGAACTTTGTTCCGCAGCTATATCAAATGTTGCGTTTACGAATATGTGTTCATAGTGAAAGTTACTACTAATTTTGTAGTTTATAAGATGGCATAGTTATTTTGGAGAATTTTCGCACTTTTGAAATGGACTTTCCCACCCAACTTTAAATGTCTATTATTGTCTCATTTCGTCAGAAATTTTTAATTCGTTTTGACTAATGTTATTCAGTTACCTATAACTTACAGTTAATTGTGAAATTTTATGTAAAATCAGACTTAGGAAACTACCGTATTATTGATTTCAGATAGATCAAAATTGCATGATATCATCTAGAAAGCGCATTGTGCCCTTATCTAAATCTGCATCAATGCCTTTAATATGACTTTAAGTATTAATAGCACATTAAATATCTACCGGAAATTGATTAGATAATTATGGCCGCATATAGCGGTATTAAGTAGGCCTTTATATCTTTACATATAATAAAATTAAAACAACCTCATGTCTGTCTGTACATTATAGATATAAAATAAAAAGTAAGATGGGGGATCTTCATACGGACAAAGGATACCAAAAATATGATTTAAAAAAAATGTGTCTATCAGCTGTTTGTTATTCGCTTTTCACGCAAAAACCACAGGACGGGTTTTGATGAAACTTTTCTTGTTATGTAGCTTTTAGCTAACATATAGGCTATCTTTTTTTGGAAATTCGCTCTTTAAGGGGACCCTTTTTGTCCCCTTAAAGAGCGGTAAGTTTGTATGAAAAATCTAAACTACTTGAGTTAGACGCTTGAAATTTGGCATGCAGGTACCTTAGTAAACTTAAAGCTTAGTTGCAACATTGCAAAATTTCTATGGGATTGGGAACGGAGGTTAGCGGGAATAAACTTTTGTATAAGAAAATCTAAACGATAGTTAATTGAAATTTGACATGCAGAGGCCTATGTCCAGCAGTGGACAGAAATGGGCTGATGATGAATGATGAACCGGAGTTATTGGGAAAAACTTTTGTATGTAAAATCCTGTAGTCTACGCGAACGAAGTCGCGGGCACAGCTTGTTTACAATAACACTTGATTTCAGATATGGACGAAAACTAGCAGCTGTACTAGCATGTTTTTCGGAAGCCCTTTTTGCGACGATATCAGCGTTCTCAGTGGACTTTTGGATGTTCTTAGTTTGTCGAGTCTTAATCGGCACTGCCCTCGGAGGAGTCATGCTGTGCTGCTACGTCCTACTGATTGAACTAAGTGGAAAATCCTTCAGAGCGTACATTATTGGATTGTCAGAAATAGCTTACATTACTGGTTACTTCACGCTACCGATCATAGCGTATTTCATCAGAGACTGGAGGCATTTGCAGTTAGTGACGTCAGCACCCTGGCTACTCGTGATCGTCTTTTACTGGCTGCTCCCAGAGTCAGCGCGTTGGTTGGTGACAGTCAACAAGAAGAAAGAGGCTATTGCCGTGCTTACGGACATTGCGAGGAAGTTAGTAAATCCTTTCACTTGTCTCATAAAGAACGATGTCAGAATCATTTTCAAGGTTACCTACTCATTTCATTTTCGTTTTTCAGGAACAATCGACCTACAGAAAATATTGAGGCAGTAGTAGATAAAATCAAAGACGAATCAATGACGAAGAACGAAGCAGAAACGGGCTCTTTCGTGGATTTGTTCAAAACACCTAAAGTTAGGGTGTATTCAATAATTAATGCATTCGTATGGTTGTTCTGTACTCACACATTTTTCGGTATCAACCAATACATCGGCCGCCTACAAGGCAACATTTACCTCAATGTAATGTTTTCAGCTCTAAGTCTTGCCCCAGGACTTGTGCTTGTTGTCATCGCTGCACTTTATCTGAAGAGAAAAGTTAGCATCGTAACTACGTTTAGCACAGCAGCGGTGTCTTTAATTGTGATGATATTCATACCGAGGAACCAGGAATCGTTGGTGCTAACTTTTGCAATAATAGGCCAGATAGGAGCGTACACTTCGTTCGTTCTCGTCTACTTGTTTACATCGGAAGTGTTTCCTACTGTTATTAGGAATTCAGCTATGGGTTTCGCTTCAATGTGTGGTCGTATAGGAGGGTTTGTGGCACCATTTGTCGTCGACATAGGAATAGAGTGGGTGTCCGTGTTAATATTTAGTGTAATGGCGCTGGGTGCCGCAGTTTTATGTTGTCTGTTGCCAGAGACAAGGAATACCACACTGCTAAATTCTATTGAACAAACAGAGAAACCTCGTAACAATACAGAAATGGAAGTAGAGGCACCGAACCCTAAAATAATATAAAAAAACACAAAATCTTGCACAATTTGTGCCGATAGAATTTTGACAAAAATCTACAAATTGAGAGGTTAAGTTAAACTAAATATTGTGTTAGTTTAGTCTGACTGTAATGCCTACTCTACTTAATTATGTTAATCAAGTTTTATGTACCTAATAAATAATAAATCGAACTAATTTATTAAAAAGGATAATTATGTCTCATTAACTTCACATAAAAAAAAATTACGAAATACCATAATTGTGTATTCTCTAACGAATGGGTCGTTAGAGAATACACAATTACCTATGGTATTTCGTAATTTTTTTTTTCCTAACTGACTTACGAACCTGATGGCTTGGAGTAGCCTTGTCATCATCACCGGACTTGCGGGGGAGCGGATGGCTCTCATCCCTGATGTAAGTATTTCGTACTTTAAAAAATAACACAACAGAAAAACATGCTTTATTTTCAAAAGCAATAATGTACAACATACTTAGTTTATTTATGTAACCAGCAATACCGTTTCCAATTTTAACTAACACTTATATCTTCCATATTTTCGTATTACAATATCTTTGGCAATGTTGAGAATTCACAAACCTATCATGTAGGTAATTACGTAGCTAAGGTCTATGTTATTTTTTTTAAATACAATTACGATCTAAACTTATCCAATAGTTTATATTGAATGTTTTGGAAACCACCAAAATATCTGGTGACAAAGAAGAATAGTAGACTATGATATATCACCCAAAACTGAAATAAGACACTAGTACACAACGCATACGTGAACAGCACGTCGATTGCAGTCCAAAACACGAAGGCGGCCATAGCCACATTCATTGATCTAGGTAATCTTTCAACAGGAAACTTTCTCGTAATCGGGTCCACGAATATACCTGAAAAAAAACCAAATATTGCTCGTAAAAAACATGAATGAGGAGACTAATAAGGAACAAAATGATCATTTGTATAATAAAAAATCAGTCACTGTTGTAAAACACAGTTTCTATTGTTCTTATTCTCGTAGTAACCGTAATGCGTAGTTAAGATCTGTTAACATTTAAATAACATGAATTACAAAAATGCAAGGAATAAAGTTTATCTCTACTTATGTGGTATTTACTCTATAATCTCAATATCTTTATAGACCCTCCTGAAGATAAATTTTGGCAACGCATCGATAATAAAAATTTCAGCATCATGGCAGCCTAATCTTACTCGAAAGCATGTGTAAGTGGATTGGAGTACTGTGTTATCTAGTCGTTTGAGTAGCTCTGAGTAGACAATTATAATGGATTATACTAACAGGTCTGTAAAGCGACGAAGACAATAGTGTATTAATGTTCATCTACGATCCTTTCTTTCATATTAGTATAAGATCCCGCTGCAAAATCACTACGTTCATACTGTGGTTAATGAAACTACATTTTTTCCATATTTACATGAATAGGAGAATATACTTTCAAGAAGCTGCCAATCGAAAAGTGCCCGCAAGTAATTTTATTTAATATAATGTTAATTAACTTTTGGAAAAAAATTTCGTTCACTTATTTGCTTGATGAAATATCATCCATTCACAAAGCAGTGAACGTAAAAAGTAGGGGAAACTATGGTTGCCGCTGCCCTTTTGGCCGCAACCTCATCGCAGCCAGGTATGAACAGGTATAACTTTGTAATACTTTTTCGTTCATGATGTAAATTGATAATTAAGCTTTTAAAAATGCTAAAATAAAAAAAAAAGTGAATGACAGTGAGCGCACAACGTTGCTTGCTAAACAAGGATGGCGAATGCCAGCTGTATTCGTGTTCAAAGCTATTACGCAGGCGTCAACGAGAGATATGAACTGCAGTAGGAACTAGTCGTTTAATGATATTTATATCACAGTTACGTGTCCAACTTAACCTCCCATCGTGAAAATAAGTACCTGGTACTTAGACAGAATGAAAATACCAATGTCTTAGTGCATTTGTGAATACGATGGGAGGTTAAGTTGGACACGTAACTGTGATATAAATATGGATCATTAAACGACTAGTTCCTACTGCAGTTCATATCTCTCGTTGACGCCTGCGTAATAGCTTTGAACACGAATACAGCTGGCATTCGCCATCCTTGTTTAGCAAGCAACGTTGTGCGCTCACTGTCATTCACTTTTTTTTTATTTTAGCATTTTTAAAAGCTGGCAACTCCTATTTGCGGTCACTTTTCCAAAGGCAACCTCATAATATCATACTTAGAAAAAAATAAGCTTTCATTTCATATTAAAATTATCAATATACGTCATGAACGAAAAAGTATTACAAAGTTATACCTGGTATGAAACCTGGCTGCGATGAGGTTGCGGCCAAAAGGGCAGCGGCAACCGTTTCCCCTACTTTTTACGTTCACTGCTTAGAAATGGATGATATTTCATCAAGCAAATAAGTGAACGAATTTTTTTTCCAAAAATTAATAAACATTATATTAAATAAAATTACTTGCGGGCACTTTTCGATTGGCAGCTTCTTGAAAGTATATTCTCCTATTCATGTAAATATGGAAAAAATGTAGTTTCATTAACCACAGTATGAACGTAGTGATTTTGCAGCGGGATCTTATACTATATATTATGACATTGATTGGCTGTGGGTTAATTTTAGACATATATTAAACGATTTAATTTAGCTTGAGTGTTTTTATTTTTTTACGTCAGTTTGATCTACTTCATGTGCAGTTCCGTCTTTACCATAAGGGCACACGGGGCCCGTGCCCAGGGCCCCCATTCTGAGGGGGCCCCCGAAGGTCCGACAATATCTCTGACACATTTATTCTCAAAACATTTTTGTCGGGCCCATTACACTTTTTTCACATATCAGTAATCTTATCAGAAGGTACTTACAATACAAAGCATATGCTATAGTCCTTTTCAGCTAAGAATCATCTTAGGGATCATTTTGACAATTGTAGAGATGTCCTACAATGAAATAATTTCGATTATTTCTGGTAATCGATAATATTTTAAAAGAAAATTAATTTATTGAACTACCAAAATTTCAAGCTTGATCGTCTTTATGTATTATAGTGAAAGTTTATTGTACATATATGTATGCTTTATAAGTGCATAGCATAGTGCTATTAGGTAAAGTGAAATAATAAGAAGAGAGTAAATTGTTCATTCAGTATTTGAAAAATCACTGTCAGAAGAACCACTTGATGTGTCACCATTCCCGACATTTATTATAAGTTGGTCTTTCCAGTCGCGCCATTATATTTCATCGATGACAGCGCCTATTCCTACTGTACTATAGTCTTTTTCAGCTAAGATGATCCCTGTGATACTTCATTGTGCTCTGAATCACGCATTTTACGTTTGACAAACGAAAATTATTTTATTGCACACCTTTTTTATTTTATTGCGGCGTCATTAGGAAAAATATTAAAATTAATAATTTTATACTTTTAAAAGAAAAACAGTATCGTTTATTTTAATTTAATGTATAGATTTTTTTTTAAATACCTTTGCAGTTCGTATACGTAGAACGGAACGTAGTAAGAGCGTAGAGCTGGGACTAATTTAATCGGGTGCAATATTGCGATCACTTGACAATCGCTTCACACTCGTGAAAATTCGACGAAAGTAGTCCAAAATACAAAAAGTACCATATTAGAGGACTGGAAAGACCAACTTATAATAAACTAGCGACCCGCCCTCGCTTCGCTTCGGGTATATCTCTATCTCTATATAATATATTTCAACCCCGTAAGGGATTATACATACAGAAGTTATTTCCCAATAACTCCCGTTCCCATGGGAATTTTGTAATATTGCGTTGGAAGTAAGCTTTACGTTCATTAGGGTACCTGCATGCCAAATCTCAATCGTCTATCTATATCGCGGTTTAGATTTTATCATACAAAAGTTTTTTTCCTATTACTCCCGTTCCCGTGGGAATTTTACAATATCCTGTTGCAACTAAGCTTTTAATTTATTAAGGTACCTGCATGTCAAATTTCAAGCGTCTAACTTATGCGGTTAGTATTTTTCATACAAAAGGATTTTCCCGTTATTTCCCGTTCCCGTGGGAATTTCGGGAAATCCTGTCCTAACGGATGCCTACGTCATAACATCTACCTGCATGCTAAATTTCATCTCGATCCGTCCAGTGGCTGTGACGACTTTGTCCGCGTAGAGATGTTTAACGGCTAAAACATTACTTCTTTATAGCGCAGTCGGTTAAAAAGTAGCCTATAACCGTTTCTAGGCTCTGGACTATATCTGTACCAAATTTCGTTTAAATCGGTTCAGTACTTTATGCGTGAAAGCGTAACAGACAGACATACAGACAGACAGACAGACAGAGTTACTTTCGCTTTTATAATATTAGTAAGGAAGTAAGGATTAGTAAGGATGTCGGGGATGGTGACTCATCAAGCGATTCTTCGGACAGTGATTTTTCAAACACTGAATGAAAAATTTACTCTCTTATCATTTCACTTTACCGAATAGCACCATGTAAAACATACATATATTATGTACAATAAACTTTCACTATAATACATAAAGACAAATTATGCTTTAAATTTTGGTAGATTAATAAAATCGATTTCATTTCCTTATAAAATATTATCGATTACCAGAAATAATCGAAATTATTTCATTGTAGGACATCTCCACAATTGTCAAAATCGATGTGTCACAGGGATCATCTTAGCTGAAAAGGACTATAATTAATAATATTTTCGAACGTATCCTATCTTACCGAATTTACTAAGTAGAATAGAATAGAATAGAATAGAAAAGAAGTACGCCATCTAGCGATCATTTACGCAATCCCTCCGATTCCAAAGTCAAGCTGCACCTTCTAAACAAGGCCTAACATAGAAGATTTTGCTCAACAGAAATCCCGAAAGAAACCGTTATCGTTATCGTAACCAAAAAACCAGCAGCATTCTAATATCATTAATGACATGTTATATCATACTGTTTTTGATTACCTATAATAAATCGTCATACTTAGTAAAGCATTTTTTACTTTCCAATAGGGCCCCAAATTCTTGTGTGCCCAAGGGCCCCAGCCTAGTTTAAGACGGCCCTGTTCATGTGCATACTTTTGTAAAACTTCAAAAACAAGGCGGAAAGGAAGGAAACTAGAGCGAGGTTATATTATACACAGCTGTTGTGATTTGTATTTTTTATGTATGTTTTATAATCGTTATCTCTTGCATATCGTCACGTCAACCCACATTGTTATTTTAAATTATTTTAAATTATCAGGGTCCCATAAAATATGTGAGTACAGCCTTATCGTTGAGGTTTTCCCGGTATTTAATGGATACTATACAAACTGGTTTATTTTATCTACTGGAGTATCAAAAATGTGCATAAAGATTATATTGCAGTGAGATACCGATAGCATATTCTTCAACACAGATGAAATCTATACTGGAATATTTTGGATTCTGTCACACATTTCACAATTTGAAGTTATGATAAGTACGATAATATTATTTTATCTTTATCTCTAAGTAATCTTCATATCATTTTTTTGCGTATGTTTATTGTTTAGGTATTTATCTTATCTAAGAAACCATACATAATCATTTGATCAATTGGCTCGGTGGAACAGTGGTTAGTGACCCTGGCTGGCGGTTCCGAGAGTCGTGGGTTCGATTCCCACTCGGGACAAATATTTGTGTGATGAACATTGATGTTTGTTCCGTGTCTGGGTGTGATTATGTATTTGAGTATATGTATTTATAAATATATATGTATGTGTATCAGTCTCTGACGCCCATAGTACAAGCTCTGCTTAGTTTGGGGTCAGATGACCGTGTGTGGAAATGTCCCAGATATATATTTTTTAATGGGACAATGGGACTATGAAAAATCATTCAGCTTACCATCAGTATGGAACTTGCGCAGACAAAGTTCTTTGTCACTCCATCGTTTGTTCAGCCAACTGCGAAGTTCCTCTTCCTCCCGAGGAATCTGCTCTATGGGATATCTACAATGAAAAGAAATATTGTCAATTAGAATAAGTACCTAATAACCTATAAGTTTATCTACTTTAGTATGACCCTTACGCTGGACGGCATGATCGTCTCAATCTTAGAATTTCGGTGAAACTTGTCTGAAACATCCCCATCATCTACAATCCCTGTATCTAATTAAAAATTCTAACAAAATAAATGAAAATATGACGCGTGCACCTTTTTTATAGTCGACAGGTGACGGCGACTGCAGTCGTCTTTGCAGCTCGTGTTAGAGCGCTTAGGCCTATTGTCCACATAACCGCATGTCATGCTACCGAACGCGTTCATTGACGATTACGAGACGAACGTTTGCCATGTGTCCAGCGCATTCCACCGCGGATGACGAACGCACGACGAGCGCGCGTCTTGTGGCACAGTTTTGAAGGTTTCTACGCAAGACGTCAGCATTTGTCTTGGATTCGACAATTTCGGTTCGGTGTCTTACCGTTTAAAATAAAAATAAACATGTCTAGGCAGCCGGCCCCTCAGCAGGTCGCCCTCGGCCTGCGCGGGCGCATCGTAGGCGAGCGCGACGTCGTACACGGCCGCGAGTCCCGCGCCGCGGAGCCGCGCGCACAGCTCCACCCAGCCCGTTGTGCGGGGGTGCAACACGTACGAGTAACGCTGGAACCAATCATCATCATCGTCATTATCAGCCCACATGCGTCCACACTGCTGGGGCACGGGTCGAAACTAAGGCGATAAGGACACTTCTCCATACACTCCACAGCAGAACTTGTACTGTGGTGAAGAGGCATCGGTCTCTTCATACTTACATACATGAACATTTATAAATATATAATCACATTCAGACATGGTACAAACATCTAAGTTCATCACACAAATATTTGTCCCGACTCAGAATGTGGGAATAGAGCCTACAACTCTTGGAATTGTAGCCAGGGTCACAAACCATTGTTCCAAAAAGCCAGTCGAATGTCAATTGTAGAAATCAATGTATCATAGGTGTCGTATGGTGTGTAAACACCTTTGTGTTTCTATGACTCGTTTTAATTTATTGTTGTTCTTTCTCAGTAAGTGAATTTATTGTAATTCTTATGAGAAATAAAGAAGTCTTAAACCTTATGACTTTTGCGGCAGACTGCTTATAAAAAAGTAGTAATATTATTTATTTCATTATTAATCCAAACGTTAAATTACCGACATTAGTCGTGTAGAAACCAGAACTAGAAAACAGAAAAGAAACTAAGCACGACGTCCCTACACAAATAATCCCAATTAAATTTACGGTCAACCATCACATTTGCCTATTTAAATAGACTAATTAAAATTACGTAACATGCCTGCTTGAATAACTAACGGTCTCCTAAATTCCACGACTTGTGAATCGTGACCACAACAAGCCTTTGTGACAAGAAGTAACAAGTGAGATGTATTTGCATTTAAACATACTGATTGCTAAAGTTTACCTACCCTTATTACAGAAACTAGCTTTCCTCTCTTTACTAAATATTTTTTAACATACATACCGACAAGTTGTTAGCAAGAGCATATTTATCACTGCGTTTTCTATTCTCTTCGCTCAAATCAGTCCCTTCAGGAAACAAAATCACTCTGTAGTGGTAGTTCAGCCTCTTGTAGTAGTCGACGAATTGTGCCAGACTCAGCTGATCCTCTTGCCAGTTCCTTTTCACGTAAAGGAAATAGTTCAGTTGCATTATCCAACCTGAAAATTAAACCAACCAATCTTGACTTGTCTTCTTACTTATTTCAATATTGAAAATGAAATAAGTTAGAGTTAATAGTCAGCAAACAATTCTCAATAAAAACATAGCACATAATACATTATTGATAGCTAGTTGGATTTCACCTATAAACTGGTTTATAGTTGCTATCACGATTCACGATGAACACATTTTAGGTAACACTTACCCATGCCAGGAACTGCTTTCAGCTCATCTTTCAAAACGAACTTAATCTTAGATTTACCCCCTGCGATGACGTCTAGTATATCATTGTCCTTATTGGTGGATGCATTCTCCTTACAGATGCATACTTCGGTCCTAGATGGATCGTGGGATGCATGATACAGGGCGATCCATACGTAGTTCCAATCCACCCTTGTGCGGTGGTTCATGACAATTATTGTCTTTTCATCAGGATTCACGTAATCCCCATAATGATGCAACTGGGTGTTGCAGCAACATTGGAATAGTGCCTGAAGGAAAACACTATATAAAATAAAAATATAATTCAAAATCAAATACATAGTATGTGCTTGGTATGAATATCACTTACGACTGGATAAAGCTCCCATAGAGCAAAAAGTAGATCGGCAACTTTGCGATACCAATTGTGATTGAAAAACATAATATACAAAACAGGGCAGTAGAGTACGTAGAATCCTGAAAAGTAGGTAAATACAAAAATAAGACAAGTAAATGTTCCTCGAAAATGTACGACGGCATAAGCAGATGCTTTCAAGAACAATTTTTTAATTCTAAAATAAAAATAAACAATAATTATCCATGGTCTAGTAGAACTACCGAAAATCTAAATTTTACTTGGTTATTTGGCTTGCATCCCTCCAATGTCCTTTAGATTCCTTTCGGTTTCAATTTCAATGTAGAAGCTACCATTATCATAACAACAATATTCTTACCAGCTAGAATGGTGTAATACCAGGCTGTGCAGAGCAAGAGCCCCGCCGCCATGGCGTCGCCGGCTCGGACTGCAGGACGCCGGCGAAGCCCTAGAGCGCCCGCTTAGAGCCCATACGTGACCCACTAAACCCTATTAGGCGCCGGTTGCCACCTCGCCTTAAACCTTATTCGATTTAAATCTATTGATAGGTAAGTGATGCGATAACATCTACAAAGACGGTCAAGACACGTGTGGACGTACTGTCAAGGATAAAGAAGATAGGTAGGAAGTAAATCTGTCTGTATCTCTATTTATGCGAAGGTTAACATGACATGTTCTTAACTGAGTAGCAAATTGGTCCTGAGTGATGTTAGAAAATTGAATGCAATTAGGGTACTTAATGAAACACCGTATTTATGTATCAAAAACAATAGTAGGTAATATGTTACCAAACAATACTTTAATTTTAAGTTACTCCCTCTAATGAATCCTCATTAGCCCTCTCTGTCTGCACAGATGGTCTTTGTCCCAACGCTTCTCCTTCTTCAAGAGTCACCAACAACTCACAGTCTTTTGTTTCGGGTAAAAGTAAACATAGCGCAGCACTTAGCAGTGGGAATATTCCGAAAGCAACAGGAGCGCACCACTGTCCATACGGCCGCAAATCAGCCACAAATGGAGCGATCATGGCACCGAATCGGGCCATCATTGACGAAATTCCGATAGCCGCATTCCGAACCACAGTCGGGAACATTTCAGTACAATACAAGTATATGATGACGAATATCATGTAGCTGAATAGGACTCCCACAATACCGAACACTAGGGAAGCTTTGCCTTCGGGAATTACAGCGATTACTAATAAACAACAGCCGGTTGCAATATTTGCGAAAACCACAACGGTTTTGCGGTTCAAGAACTTTATCATCGGTATTGATGCAATAGATGCGCACAGGCACACACACCCACCAGCCACTACATTTACATAAACGTCTCCTGTCAGGTGGCTAATATAATATGCCATTCCATAGAAGCAGTAACTGCAAGCGAACCACGTAAACGACATAATTATGATATTCCTTCTCATGTTTGGAGTCCTGAATAAATCTGTTATAGATCCTTTGGTATGACGCGTACTACGATGCTCCACTTGATAAAACTCAATTTTACTTTGTATATCCTCAGTAGGCAATTTATTTCTGGAAAAGAAAACCATGTTAGTATAAATAAGAATATAATACTGCTTTATTTATTATAAAAATAAAATAATATGACGCTAACATTTTAGCTACACGTTCCATCAACGCAATAGCTTCAATTGTCTTATTTGCAGCAAGTAGCCATCTTGGCGTCTCAGGTAATATACAAATATATAACAGCAGAATCACATTTGTTAACGATATAACCAGAAGAAAATACATGTAATCCCTTAACATATATCCAAAGATAGCCAGCACAATGTACCCAAATGCAAATGGTACGTGGAATATTGCTGATACAATATCTCTATTCGGAGTTCCAACATATTCCATCAATATTACGAAGCCAATGACCATTATACCTCCCACGGACACACCTAAAATCATTCTTACTATGGTGAAACTCCAATAGTCAGGGAGGAATGAGCACATTACTCCAAAAAAGACATCCATTATTACTGAAATAATTAACGTAGGCCTTCTTCCGAATCTGAAACAATATTGTAGTAGGTATAACAGATACCAAAGAAATAAACCAGTTAATATTACTCATTAGTCATAATTCAGCCATCAGAAATGTTCCTACTTATCTGATGCTACGCCGAATCCCAGACTTCCGATTAACACGCCAAATTGAAATATTGTCTGTGTTAAGTCCTTCAACCAAATCCTTTCACATATCAAATGCCACTCCATGACTATAGTTCTACTATACTTAGTTCTATCATAAACAGGGTTATCACAACAGGTGTCGTTTGTGTTTGGGCAATGATATTGAGCAGGTGGCGCAAGGAATATAATAGCTAACTGATGGAACGCTACGCCGAATTTGTTTGCAAATATTATGACGCACAAAAACCAGTGATATTGTCCAAAGTTTCCAATCAATTCATTTATTAATACCATTATTGAACGGATTTATATGGTCAGGATGTCATTGCACATAATAACTAAATTACGAAAATGTCATAACATTTTCCAGTAGGCGCCGGACCGAGGTGTACTTCCAACCCACTGTCACATAAATGCCACAATAATTACTAAGTATTTTATCTAGACCCAGCAAACATTCTGATTTGCCCCCTGGCCCAGAATAAAATCTGATTTGCCCGGCAGATCAAATTTGCTTTTATGGGGGGGGAGGGGCTGGCCAATAGTGGAATCTGATTTGCCACCCCCTGGCCCTTTTTTTTACTAATAGGCTAACAAGATGACCTCACTCCACCTGATGGTAAAAGGTAGTGAGATCCAAATATGAGGTCGATAGGCACAATAGACCATATTGAGCCTGACGCACACACCCTGAAGGCCTGCTTAAATGCCATTACGCGCCCCGCCTGAAGGGCCCGTGGTCATAGAAGGGAGGGAAAACATGAGTAATGTAAATGAAAGCATAAGTAATAAGCATAAAAAAACACGTGACAGAAAATAGGAACTGAACTTAGTCCAAGCCACCAACGCCTGCATTGCCATTAATTCGCCATAATTGTAAAGGCTCCAGGGTTCCGGATACTACATCACCGACGATACGGATAGTCGTCGCTGCAACCGATGGAATCGAGAAAATACTTAATTTTGCGGAGGATTGGGATGTTCCCAGAGGTGAGAGCAATATTCCACACATGGGCGAACTTGTGCCTTATACAGAAGGCAGAGCTGCACCGTTGGGAAAAATCGCCGCACTCTGTTAAGGATCCCCAGTTTGCTTTCGCCATTCGGAAATACGGTAGACTCCGTCAAGCTCGGCGACAAGAAGGTTCCTCTTTTCCTCGGTTTCGGTTTGCTTTACCCCAGTTCTTCCGAAATGACTGAATCGTCGAAAATACGAGCTCTGTATCTCGTAATACCGATAAAATTGTCACTAAAGAACAGAATACTGAAACAATAGTTTAAAGAGTTCCATTTAATTATAAATTATTTGCGGGTCTTGCGCATAGGCCCTTGTTAATAGTCGAAGTACAAATTATTATATAAATACATATACCTATAATTGATTTATCATTTCAGTATTCTGCCGTGTCTCTTATCATATGACCCCACTTGGGCTATCTGTATACTAACCTTAGCCATTACTATCCATTGCACTTCAACACACAAGGCATTGAAATGCATCAGTTTTGAATGACGCTACACTTTGACGATTGAATAGGACGTTGTCTGTTGAACATTATACTGTACACATGTTTACATAAATTCAATATTTGATATAGTTCACCACACTACATTCATGAAATTGCCTTTAGCATGAAACGAAAATTAGATCTAAGTTCGTGCCTAAAGTGGATATAAGTGGACCCTCGTGATACGCATACTTATGTATCCTGGTAATCTACGTAGGTAGGTATTACAGTCAATTGTCCAATTTGGGTTAATCTCCAACTCAATATTGAATTATTTCAGAACCAAAGAGTTGACCTAGTGACTGTATCAAACAAGCAGGGTCCTACGTAAAATATATCTCATTAAAAAGTTCACCCAATTTTCTATCGAACAGGTAGGCTTTCTATTATGAGTAGGTACCTAAGCTAGTCTAATTGTTTTGAACTTGAAAAACTTTGAAAAACCTCGACGATGATCAGCCTTAAGGTAAGATTTCGAGTACACAATCGCTTGGTGATCGTTTAGTGTACTACACTATTCAACTCTTATAGTGCCCTGTTTTGAGAACAATACGTATCTATTATTTGATGTTTATTTTATCCGTTGTATATGAACGGAAGTTCAATAACCTCACTATGAAGCACACTATCGATTCTGATGCACTTCATGAGTTAAAATAATTATTTATGTTATCTTAAATTTATCTGTCAGAAAGTTATATTTGAACCAATTAATTAATACAGTTCTAAGTAAAGGATTCAATTACAAAAATATTATTTTTCCGATACTTACATCATATTTATCTAGCAGAATGCATTTCTTTGTAAAGCTTACCTATCAAGAGTTAAAAAAGCAATAAAAATTTACTTTAATTTGGAGTCACATTACATTATTGACTGGCTCGGTGGAACAGTGGTTAGTGACCCTGCCTGGCGGTTCCAAGAGTCGTGGGTTCGATTCCCACTCGGGACAAATATTTGTGTGATGAACATCGCTGTTTGTTCCGTGTCTGGGTGTGAATATGTATTTAAGCATGTATCTATAAATATATATGTAGGTATGTATATCAGTCTCTGACGCCCATAGTACAAGCTCTGCTTAGTTTGGGGTCAGATGACCGTGTGTGGAAAAGTCCCAGATATTTATTTATTTTATTATTGGTTAACTGAAATAACTAAGTCCAAGAAAAAACAAATTCTTAGGGGCTTTGAAAACAAGGGAAAACGACTTATCGTAAATAGTAATGTCCATCATTTTAAAAATTGCTCAACTTCCTGATGATTCTTTTCTACTAGGTATTTCATGGTTGGTTGAAAGATATTGCAAGTGACATTGTCGTTCAATGTCATCCCTATTGTGATCAGTTGCGGAGGTATTTTACATCGTTTTACAACTAGCAATAAATAGTTACTCAGACAGGTCAATGGATATTAATTTTATTACTGAAGCTAGCAGAATAAGTAAGTATATTTCATAGGTCAAAATGACGTAGATCATAAATTCGCACCTTATTATTTATTGCAAACGTTAAGTAAATTTATAGACCACTATCCAATTAAGTGGCTAGAATAGGATACATTGAACAGTTAGTTGAATAAAGTTATAAAATTAGCAGCTTCTATTTATATTCCATACTATGATTATTATGTAGATTTAATTTTTTTTTTTTATAAAGAGGCTAACAAGATGACCTCACTCCACCTGATGGTAAGCGGTAGTGAGATCCAAATATGAGGTCGACAGGCACAATAGACCATATTGAGCCTGTCGCACTCACCCTGAAAGCCGTGTAAAAGGAGACCACTGCTGCAGCAACAACGAGACAAGGCGTGGAGTCTCGCATTGGTATTGAGCTGTGCGGGTCGGAGTTGGCCAGTCCGCCGGACGGAAGGCCGCCCGCGCCGCCGGGCTGACCCGCACCGCCCGCACAATACCGCCGCTAAGACTCCCCTGGGCCAGCGCATGCCGCACCAATGGCCCCCCTGGCTCCGGTTCGTACAGTGCTGATATATATAGTGCTGTATAATAATGCAGTACTTAGGTACAATATCTAAAGACAAACTTTTCCATTACAAAAAAAAGTATGACATCCTATTCCTAACTACTTATTACTACGAAATTAATAGAATATTTTCAAATCCTAAATATTTTGAAATTGTTTCAGGCTTTTCGGTTTCGAGGTCGTAGCGAATAGCTCTTAGTCAATACATGATAACATAAAAATGTTTTTCCACCTGACGATTGTCGCACCTACTTATTTGTTCCAGTAAATTGGCCACAGTTTCAGAATTGGTTGGTATTGTGTGTGAGTTGACTATTGAATGCATGCACCATATCGCTACGTTGCGGTAATTTATAATGTTCCACTTGAATACACAAACTGAATCATGTAAAAAATATTCTGGTGGTATGTATACCTAAGTAGTTATTAACTACTCTGGAAATTATCTCTACCCAATAAATAATACTAGCTACCTATGTAATTTGATATTAATCTAGGTGTATCACAGATGTTTAGTAAATCAGTAAAGTATAAAGTAACATAATGATAAAAGTGTAGCGTATAATCAATAGATAGACGGGTAAATACCTAATTTACCTACACACACGGTTCTGCCAAACAGGTTACATCTCAATTGTTATGATATCTTATCAAAAATATAATCTAAATACTACTTATAGTAATACTTTATGTAACTCTGCTTTCTTATCGTATGATGAAATAAAATTCTGGCGATAGGAAAAAGATATTAAAGATCATTAAGCGGTGCTTTTCATCTTACGTACTAAGTGAGATGTAAATACCTAAAGGCTTTAATTTTACAATAAAACGACGAAATAAAATTGTTTGATTATTATAATACATTTTAATAAAAATAATATTTTTATAATGCTATCAATTACACTAATATTGTACATTTTATTTACAAAATAAATATCAATTTGTTTCTATGATTTTGATTTATTATTGTTCGGTATTTTCTTTCCGAATTGTTCACCCTCTTCTATAGTGGTCATAAGTTCACAACCTTTGGTTTCTGGCAAGAGGAAGGTGATAAACCCGGCAAGGAGGGGCAAGATAGCGAATCCAAGAGGAGGGAGCCACGGGGCCACATACTGCATCTCTATGACGAACGGAGCCACCATGGACCCCACCCGGGCCATCATCGAAGAGCATCCCACCGCCGCATTCCGAACCACCGTTGGGAACAACTCCGTACAATACAAGTAAACAACTACGAACACAATAAAGCTAGCTACTACACCTATACTGGCACATATCACCGAGCCAATACCGGCTGGCATCACAGTCAACACTAAGAGGCACAAAGCGCAGATAAAGTTGAACACTATGACGATCGTCCGTCTTCCGATGATCTTCATCAGTGGAATCGACAGCAATGTGCCCAGCAAAGTGACGCTAGCACTGGCCGCTACATTAGCAAATATATTCCCGCTGAGCTGACCCACGTATTGAGACACCCCATAGAAGCAGTAGCTGCAAGTCAACCAGTTGAACGACATCGCAATAATGTTCTTCCTCATGTTTGGTGTCCGGACCAAATCAACGATACTGCCTTTCTTCAGATTACTTTTCTCTACCATTTTTTGGTAAGTTTCTACGTCAGATCTTATGTTCTCCGTTGGTCGACCATTCCTGCAATTAACGAAAAAATTATATTATGTTTATAATCTGTATTTCATTATTTTATTTTGTATTAAAATAGGAATGTGACTGTAAATATACATACACTTTAGCAATGCGTTCCAAAATAACAATAGCCTCATCAGTTCTTTTAACAGCAACCAACCATCTGGGTGTTTCCGGTATTATAAAGAAGTATGAAAGCAAAATCACAGTCGGTATGGAAATGGCAAGTTGGAACATTGCGTAATCTCTTATGAAATATCCAAAAACTGGTAGCAGCAAGTGTCCCAGATTGAACGGGACTTGGTAGAGCGCAGACGTGACGTCACGGTACTGAGTTCCAACAAACTCCATGACTATCACGAACCCTATCACCATGGTGCCCCCCACAGATAACCCCACGAAGAACCTTATCAGCGTAAATGTCCAGTAATCAGGGGCATAGGTCGCTCCTATTCCCATACACACTTGTATGACGATTGCGAACAACAATGGTTTCTTCCGTCCGAATCTGAAACATAGATACTAGATAGATATGTTCCTTCTACAGATTGGAAGTTCCCTGGATGATTCCAATAGTTTTTATTAATAGCACATTGGTTAAAATTTATTTCATAGTTATCTCACCTGTCGGAAGCCATTCCGAAAAAGACACTGCCTATCAAAGTACCCAACTGAAACAGCGTTTGTGTGAAACTAGTCAGCCACCTTCTATCACATATCAAGTCCCATTCGGTTATCATAGTGGACGTGAAAATACTAGTGTCGTACTCAGGTTGGGCGCAAGGACACGACTCCGTCCGATTATTACTAAGACACGTGTATGACATCTTTGGTGACAGGAAAATGATGGCCATCTGATGAAACGCCACCGGGAACTTCGATAAGAATATGGCGAGACATAGAAACAACTGGTATTTCCCAAATGAACCTGTAATTTTCTGTATCATATCCATTTGAGGGCCTGTGTTTTGTTTCACACCTGAAATAATAAAGCATTTTCAGTTAATATTAGGTACGTACCACACAATAGATGCGGTTTGCATCTACTTATTTATACGAAATTCTAGATTAGATATATTTACATTTGAAAGTGAGTGGAATAGTTTGACATTAATGGTTTGAAAATAAGTGACTAAATACATTTTCGGATATTAAAAACTTCATGCAAATGACTCTAGGATGCCATGCATTAGCTTCGCAAAAACAATAATAATTTAATATAGGTTAGGACATATTTATATATATATCCTTATATAAGTCTATTTAGTAGTAATTACCGTAGTAAAGGCTAGTTATTTATTTATTTACTAGCTGTGCCCGCGACTTCGTTCGCGTGGACTACAGGATTTCCCCAATAACTTCCGTTCCCCTGGGAATTTTGTAATATCGCGTTGCAAGAAAGCTTTACGTTCATTATGGTACCTGCATGCCAAATCTCAATCATATCTATCTTACGCGATTGCGATTTTTTCATACAAAAGTTTTTTCCGTATTACTCCCGTTCCCGTGGGAATTTTATAATATACTGTTGCAACTAAGCTTTTAATTTATTAAGGTATCTGCATGCCTAATTTCAAGCGTCTAACTTATGCGGTTAATATTTTTCATACAAAAGGATGTTCCCGTTAATTCCCGTTCCCATGGGAATTTCGGGAAATCCTTTCTTAACGGATGCCTACATTATAACATCTACCTGCATGCCAAATTTCATCTCGATCCGTCCAGTGGTTAGAGATGTTTAACGGGTAAAACATTACTTCTTTATAGCGCAGTCGGTTAAAAAGTAGCCTATAACCTTTTCTAGGCTCTGGACTATATCTGTACCAAATTTCGTTTAAATCGGTTCAGTACTCTATGCGTGAAAGCGTAACAGACAGACAGCTCCTGCCACGATACGGCGTGGTGGGCAGCGCCGCGTAGTATTAAACGGTTTCTCTGTCCCTATATCCTTATGCATACTTAAATCTTTAAAACTACGCAACGGATATTGTTGTTTTTATACATACATAGATAAAAATGTTTTTTTTTCTGTTAAATTCACCCGAAGTGAAGCGCGGGCGGGTCACTAGTAGAATCTACATAATATAAAAACGTCGTGTGCAAGAGCGCTCAGGATCAGGTAGACTGTTATTTAGGCAATTTAATACGGGACTTTTCAATATGGGGACGGGGCAATTTAATATGGGGACGTCACGTGCGTCTGCACTGTGGCCGCCAGTCACCTGAGCCGCACCGTCCACTCTCCGTCTGCGGCAGCAGAAGATGCCTGTGGCTTAAAGAGGCTCATGTACGCCGCCTTGGAGCCACTTTATCAGTTTGTTCCGGTAGCGGTGGAAACCATGGGTTGCTGGAGTAGGGAGACTAGGAACTTAGTGGGCGAGATTGGACGTAGACTTAATGTTGTAACGGGCGACACTCGCTCCGGTTCTTTCCTGGTGCAGAGACTTTCCATAGCAATCCAGCGCGGAAATGCTGCGAGTGTGATGGGCACCTTTGGGCCGGGGACGAGCGGGAGCGGGTGAGGTAATTTTTTCTTTTTCTTTCTTTGTGTAAATTTGTAATTTTTTTTTTCTCTTCTAGAAATGTTTCTTAGTTTAAAATTTTGACTAAGTTTGAATTTTTTAAGATTTTTTTTCTGTGTTAGTAAGTATTAATATCTTAGTCATAATTTTATTTTGTGTGACATGTAATAAATTGTTAAAGTAAATAAATAAATTATAATATTCTTATTAAAAAAATGAATACGTAAAAGATCTATGTACCTACCTATATGATATAAAAAAATATATTTTTGCATTACTTTACTACAGCCTTCTACGAAAATTTTACAGTTTATGATAGGTACTTTTAATGCCTAAAACGCATTTTTGTAAATTGCATTGCTGCTTGGTGTAATAATAAAACCTGTCTCCCATGGATCATCCTCTACATCCTGTCTGCATGGGTAAGATAAGAAACTCGTTAATCGATATAATGAATTAAAAATGACTAATTCGGGCCAAACAACAAGTAAAAACACATTTAAGTAGGTAGGTATTTACCTTCGTCCTACATTTATTTACCTAATTGAGTAGGTAGGTACTTATCACAAGGTCTTTTTAAAAAAATCTCACAAAGTCATTTGAAATATAAAGTTAAATGAGAAAAATAAATAGGTATCGTTTTTAGATAAAAGATGATAAATTAGGTAAATCCCGGAATCACAATTTTACGACGAGTTTATGGTATGAGAGCAAATTAGTACCTACTTCTGTTTAACCACTGAAATAGCGGCGCAGATAGTAAGTTATTATTGACAAAGAGATTATAACAAGATGAACATTTTCTAGATTACAGTCATGTGATGTGATGCAGTGACAAACCATGAGTTCATGGGGCCATGGATTGAAATAACCGGGGTCTGTCTACCTAATACAAATAATGCTCTTGATAGGTAGGTATGTGTTAAACCTCGATTTATAGTATGCTACACCTACAAAATGAAGTATTGTGTATACCTAAAGCTCATAGATATTTAAGTATGTTCGTTCGTACCTACGTACATATACCTACGGTAATAGAATGTACATTCGAATATAAGGTTTACGTACTAAACCTTATATTACAGCCTTGAATATATGCTTTAAAACAATGCATTCATTATTCATTATATTGTCACTGTAGTTTTTTAGAATCAATCATCCTGGAACTGTTCATCAAAGAAGTTGATCAATATTAATTGAGAACACTCTGTTAACAAAGACTATTTCAGTAGCACTACCATGAGTTTAAAAGTTACGGACTCGATATCGCCTACGTAAATATGTCTATGAAAAACTTGTACAGCGCCCCTGGTGGTCACGCTAAGAACTAAAATCGGTCGTATGAAAAAAAATAACTCGATAGGTTTTAACGTACGTAAGTTTTCGATAGCCAACTCATGGTACCGCTACAGGACTTAAATTTACACATAAAATATTGTTACTCAAAAAATTTTCGTCATGAGTTGGTAGGTATCGATCACCAATAATAATCCTCTTTTATTTCTTTCTAATATTCAATGTACGTAATTGACCTATCTACAGTTTAATTTTAAGTAAGTGTAATAGATATCTATAGATAGATAATTACCACTACTAACTAACTAATAGCTCATTGCGCCTTGGTCGCCATTTATCAAAAAAGTATTCATGAAGGCCATCCTAACCGAGGTTTTAGCTAAACGTTTTTATTTAGATGATAATTAGATACAACAACAAACGGTCACTTTAATATTTCATGTCTATTACATAAAACGTTTGCGTTGGTAAATACCAATAACAATAAAATGTCGTTGCCTAATGTAGGGGAACCTGTTGTACCTAGGCCAGTTTTTAATATTTTTATTTTTAAAAAATAAATGGTAAGAATAAGATGCGTCAAATATATAATAATGGAAAGATCAGTTAATCACCTATATAATAAATACATAAAATATGAGGATTTTCGGTAAAGCTGGAAACAAAAGCAACTTGAAAAAAAAAGGGAAAACTGTCCAAGGTACAACAGACCTGATGTACCTTGGACCGTTCCAGTTGTACTTTGGACATTCTAGGGTAGAATGAAGATAAACACTAGCAATTGCAGCAGAGTTTTATTTTTAATATAGGTAAGTACAACAATAATGCTTATACCTGTAATCAACAAAAACATTAATGTAAATAGCAAATTACATACATATTAACAGTTACCTTAATTAATAGTCTCTTGTCTCTTTATTTTGTGTCAATAACATAACAAATGTTTACATATTTAAATATTTATTTTTTGCCTTATATAAATAGAATAAAAATATAATTAAAAAATATGTTTTTATAAGGTTATATTATCTATATCAAAATTATCTATCTATTATCTATGTCCAAGGTACATACTCAGTTGGGGGGCCAAGGTACAACATCATAACTATTTTTAGTTACAACTTGTTTAAACACACTTTTAATTGAGGTTGGGTTCTGACAACTATACTGTCTAAAACCTTAATAAACTGAGATTATATCGGAAGTAAAAGATATTTTATAAAAACATGTCGTGACAAATTAAGAGGCCATAAGTAAGTTCCAAAAAACGAACTTTTAAGGCAAAAAATTATAAATTACCTTTTTTAACTGCATTGACCCGGCGCCGGCGAATCACAACTAACTTCACGTGAGTCTTATCAAAGCAGGCTTTGACTGCCATATACAATATTATTCTAAAGCGCGGGAGTTTACGAAAAATTACAATTGTCCTAGGTACAACACTGTCCAAGGTACAACAGGTTCCCCTACATTCTGCAGCGTCTCTATGCCTGTAATCACTAAAACAACTAGACATTTTCAAAACAACTACTTTAGTCTTTATGTTAGATAAATATTTAAGAAATATTAGCTGATAACACCAGCTATAATAAAGACTTAAATAAAAAGCCTTCATAATACAATTGTAGGTATTTAAAATTCGTTGTTGGTCATCATCATCATCTTCATATTAAATATCTAAATATATATTAAATAAATTTTATTATGTGTTACGTGGTCATAAAGTATGTATATTACACAAATAGGGGGTGACCCAAATACCTAATAAGGCCTATTTATACTATAAATTCTCCACCACAGATTACAGCTGTGTTGTCAAGATGATGGTCCCTGAAGATGATTAGGATCTGTTACTGGCTGTATGTACGAGTACATCAGCATAGCGATGCAGGTTAGTTAACCTGCACCGCGAATGGTAACCATAAGAGTATCTTATGTAGAGTACTTTTTGACAGCATACAAGCTTACGGGAACAAAACCAAAACGTAACGATATTAAACCTTCAAGTACGATTATATTCATATGTATTGGACTCACAAAAGCTAATAAAATATTTTATTGTACAGGAGATAGTTGAATAAAAGAGTAAGCCTAAGGTATACCTATACATTAAAGCTTGTAAGTGTCGGACTCATTTTGTTTTTAAATAGCCATCGTTAGTACCTAATTTATTCTCATTAGCGACTAACAATAAAAATATAAATCCGGCTTTAAAGTGTTATTTTTCTGACCTATGTATTTACGTATACCTACTTAGTTAGATAAGTAAGTATTCGCTTCCGCATTTTACTCACGCGGTTATGTTACACCGCTTATAAAAGTAAAGAGGGATAAATGAGTAGCAAAACACATCGTGTATTCTAACAATAACTAAAAGTAGGTACCAGGTAGGTATCCCTAAATTATGATTCATAACTTTCGATATGAATTTACTTTATTTACAGTACAGGTACCTAAGTAATTAAAATTCAATTAAATTTATTGAGGGTGTGAGCCTTCCGCTCAGCCGCAAATCCGGTGATGATGACGTTACTCGAAGTCAGCATCGTATGTCAGTTAAGGAAAAAAATTACCTAATTAGGTCATAAATTAGGCTGACGAGATGGCAAAACTTGGGATAAATCTGGGGCATTCTGTAATTTCTGTACTTAGCAGGAAATGTAGATACATTCCCATAAGATGATAAAGATTCATCATCTTCGCACCTATGCAGCTTTTTATACTAAAATGATCTGAGTGGCGAGTTGGGCTGGTTTTATGGGTGCAAGGTGAATCAGAGAAACTAATCTAAAACTTGTAAGGAGGCTTAGGTAATCTCCATCGCACTTATGCTACTTGAAGGCAAGGTAGAGCCATTTAGGCGCTAAGAAGTTTATGTTTAATTTCATTACCTAGTTCGTTGGTACGGTAATATCATTATATTCATTAACATGGCCGTCATTGAAGGTTTATATCAATAAACTTGTTTCGCTGTAATACATTCGACTATTGTTAGTTTGCATTCCGAGTTGACTTTTAAAGGTCAAATATATTTTACATCGCATGTAGAATAATGTAGATACCTATTGGTCGCACCTACGAATTCATTCACCGGCGTTCATTTATTTTTCATTGAGCCCAAAAAAAAAAGACTGATACCTAATTACATACATACTTAATCAGGTAAACAAGACGTTTTTTATTCTTGCAAGTACTTATGTTTAAATAAGTAAGCAGATAGGTAGTACTTAATGCTTGTTTACAGGAGTAGGTAGTTTTATGTAAGTGTTAAACGATGTACCTATTTTACCGATAATTTAACGGAATTACAAAAATTAACAAAGTTGCTTATCCATGTCATATCAAAATATAGCGATCAATTTTTAAGACTAACAATAGCTTCGCATATCGCTATTTTATCTACTATAACTTTCATGTTCCCCTAGAAAGCTAGACCTAGGTAATCTATAGGTATTATGCAGCTACCTAAAGATACCCCACAGCTCTATGCAACGAACTTTAACCTCCATAAAAAAGAGTCATTATCATAATCGATATTATTTACAAACTTTCTTATAAAAAGAATCTAGTTACGAATATAAATACGAGAATTGCATCATTTTTTTCGTAAAAACACTGAATCTATATCGTACGAATACCTATTCGTATACCTAAGAATGAACCTACTAGGGACGAATTTAGGCCTGTGGGCTTGACACGTACGTTAACAATGCAGATCTAGGAAATATCTAAGTAGGCATGTAGGTACTTGCTTCAATAAATATCAAGTGAAATAAGCATGTTTAAGTAAACTGGTTTACAAAGTAAGTGATCAAACTACCTATAAACGTTCTTGCCAAACTTTCGGTGCAAAATAACCGCAGGGTTTAATTTCATCACTGAGAAAATAGGTTTACTCACGATTCTAGGCAGCGGGCTAAGTAATTAGAATCAATTATGCTCATATAGACAAATTCAAATTCAAATATTTATTTGCATTCTAAGTGTAGTTACATACTAAAAATATATATATTCTAACGTTTCTTCTAGATACCATTTACAGTAGATGCTGTTGTCCGCACTTATTTGCACTGGTTTGATTCATAAGAAATATACACATCATGTCTCAGAGCACACCTGTATTTTTATATTAAATTATAATCAACACGTATTACTGTTACATTATTATCACCTTTAAAAGCAAAAACTTTTTTTTCCAAATAATCAATAAAGTTGTCGAGTTTAAACTTCAATAACTTTAACCGTCTAAAAATGTTTAGCTTTATTATCGGCAAGCACTTTGTCCCGTTCCGTTACTTTTACATAACGTTGTAAAAATATTTGCTTTGTTCCAAGAACCAGGTAACGCAAATGGAAGGGTCGCTTCGGAATCCTTGACCAATGCCAATGCTCACCTCACCCGCAAGGCTTTGCGAATTATCGGGGTCATTGCGCTGGTCACAGACACTGTATCACTTTCACGAGCACATTCTTACCGTTCTCGTTGTTGTGGTCTTGCATTTCCATTTTGTTATTGTTGCGGGTTTCGATTTGTTTTACTCGCGGTGAGCCCACGTAGGGCGCGTGTTGCGTCTCTCTCTGCGGCCTCTACAACACTGACTACGGATCGTCTGATTCGCGAGGCTGCGTGTGCGCCGCAAGCTCTCTCCTCACTACTGTCACTTTTAAACGCTGTGATGGAATACCAGTTTATCAATAATGTGCCAATAACATTTCTAACTGAGATAGCATTGACGCATTACTTACATGATACTGGGATAACACATTTACCGGTTACGGTTATCTATGTATGGAAATAACATTATTTTATCTGAAATATAAATAATTATTAGATAAAATTATGATGATGCCTCCAGCCTATGCCGCGACAAACAAAGAGTATGCCACAGTCATTGATGCGCCAAACAAAAACAATTTGAATCAACATTCATAATTAAATTATAACTAAATTACATATATTTCTCTAATTAATCATGATATCTCGTTAATCATTTATTACATTTTTCTAATTCATTATGATATTTCTAACACAGATAACAAATAACAATAATAATATATAATATCGGGAGCTCATTTGAACATAAAAACATGTTAAATATCCCGGACGTACCTACTCAGTTTTCTAAAGTGTGTAACCATGATAGTTTAGAGCACTTTAGAGTGATAAATGTGCGCGTTTGTCTGTCCCTATGTATGCTTAAATCTTTAAAACTACAAAACGGATTTTGATGCGTTTTTTTTAAAATGTAGTGATTGAAGAGGAATGTTTTTATGTATAATATACCCGAAGCGAAGCGAGGGCGGGTCACTAGTATGATATATCAACAACATAAGACAGACAATTTCTGTATCATATTTTATGTGTACATAATGTGAGTAAACAACTTCTATTAACATTCCCATATAGCACCAGAGATAAGGCACGTGGCTACTTACCTACGTAGTTTGATCTTTGCGCAGTTTTTTTTGGCCGCACACGTAACTCATAAATTGAACTAGATTACTCCATGATTACTCTAATGATGAATGTCGTTACCATTGAATGACTCATAACAATTAAGTTCACTTAAACTCATTATTTTTCCCGCACAATTACAAAAATTGCCACATTTAATATGTGTGATGGGAGATAATTTGAATCGTTTACGAAATTAAACAAAAATTTATATTGAATTTTATTTGATTTATACATTTCTGTTTCCAATTATTTGTTTGCCTATGTACATAAATCATTATTAAAAACTCTACAGTAATAAAATAATAGTATTTTCATAAAACAGGTTTTTATAGGTCTTGTTTTAATTCCTATATACACATACCGTAGTCGTTTATGTACTTGAGTAACAATCAGCCGACTTACGAAAATATAAATAACGCTGTTTATTGCTAATGATTGGCCGCGGCCGGCGTCGACGGGTAAAGCTCGCTAAGAATACGCGAAAAGCTTGCAATCATCCATAAAGCATAGTTAATGATCCAACACAACTGTGAAGTAAAAACTAGACCATCTGGAGAACTAATCCCTAAAGCAATAATAATAATTACCAATATTTACACAAACAGAATAGTAATGGTGCATAACCTCCACACTTATCTATATGTCATGAGAAAACTTAAAATGTACATCACGTAATTAATTAATAATCCAACATAATATTTAATTATTATTAATTATTAATCATTTATCATTATAATAACAGATAATAACATTGAATATCACATGACGAAATGTTTTAACATTATAACGCTTCAAATGGCAAAATAAAATTAAATAGGATATAGTTACATAATTAAAATACTTGTTTGATGAATTAACCACACAAACTGCAGACTTCTCAAGAAGGAACAACATTAGGTCTATAAGTGTTGGGCGGGAAAGGCATAGCTGTGTAAAGGCCAGGTTACACAATATTAAAATTTATCAATCTGCATACTATTATACATAAAAATCACAGCTACTATTTTGGTGTCCTCCACAGGTAATTTGTCTCCGAATTGTGATGACATAAGATAGTTTTAAGTACACCTAATTACTGAAAGGCACTAAGACCTAGTCTACAATAGAATATCTGTACACTGTAATGATTGGAAGTCTGTAATATATTCATTATGTACTTAAACCAGGCAACAACATGTCGTCAGACTAGCCAATAATAATGTTGTTATTTACAACTTAATTCGATTATTTTTATGTTAAAAGTACAGCCGATAAGTTTAACAATTTTAAGAATTTTCTGACAATAAGATGAGCACTGTCTACATTAAATGCAATTTAACTCAAAATAACTTATTTACATGACTAATTTACTGCTATAATACAAGAACAAATATAAAGACTGATTATTTACTTTATTTGAAATTGCCTATAAATTGTGTAAATGAAGCAAGAATATTATCTAGTATTTTTAAACAATTGGAGATCTATCAGTGCAAATAGTATAACAGTTGAGCAAAACATATCAGCTCACAAAAACTTGACTAATATTAAAAGTGCTGTGCTATTGGATAGAAATTCTAGGAGAGCACTGTTTATAAGATTTGATTATTATGCAATGTAAGATACACTGAGATTCAGAGAAAACTGAAACACTAACTCAAATAATAAAATGCAATAAAATACTTGTGTATTGCATATCGTAAAAAATACGAAACTTAAAGTTTCTGACTCTAAGAGTAATTTTATTATTGTATATCTACTTATGTGCTATAATGTCGACGATTCTTAATTTTTGACACTAAATTACATATTTTTAATGCTGGACCTAATTTTAATCCCATATACTTCATCATCATGTCGGAATTCAGCAACAGGAGCGCCTTGCCGTCAATTTCCTGCAAACAAAATACATAATGTTAATGACACATACCTACATATTTCAAAAATAAAGTCATAAGATAGAGATATGTACCATTTTTGTTAAAAAAGCTAATCATTCCCTATATCCCTATGTGCGCTTAAATCTTTAAAATTACGCAACGGATTTTGATGCGGTTTTTTCCAATAGATAGAGTGATTCACGAGGAAGGTTTTTATGTAAAATTTACCCGAATGTAAGCGAGGGCAGGTCACTAGTATCACTATAAAATAGAATGTTGGTATAGACTTAGAAAATTCTGACAACTTTTTGTCTTATTTAAAAGACTCGCCAACAACATTATCTTTATACATTTAAATTATACTTATATACTAGCTACAGATAAAAGATATGTCTATTACAGGCGGATACAACATACACGAAATAATAATCTTAATTATTTGTAAATTATCGACTAAGTAAGGTACCAACTAATAGAATGAATACAATAAAATTAACTTTTACTTATACTATTGAAAACAAAGCAGGAACTATGAGGCATCCGTCTTGTTTCCTTCGAGCAACAATAATAGAATATTACTAGCTGTGCCCGCGACTTCGTCCGCGTGGACAATCCTTATCACTCAGGGGTATGAAAAATAGATGTTGGTCGATTCTCAGAGCTACACAATATGCTCACAAAATTTCATGAGAATCAGTCAAGCCGTTTGGGAGGAGTTCGGGAACGAAAACTGTGACACGAGAATTTTATATATACGATTTTCCAATTAGATTTTTTTGCATATCTTACTCCACTACAGTTTTTTCAAAACTATTATTTTTTATATATTTAATATGGTATACAAATGGTCATTGCAAGAACAGGTAGGTGAAACAATTTAATTTGAATTAGTCTTTTCTTCTTGTGGTAAACATACAAAATCTGGATGTGTTGCAATGTCCATCCAGAAATATTCACCCAATTTGCTCCAATATAATTCACCTTACACAGATTAGATAGTTCGCATTTCATCATTGTGTTTACTCATATCACCTACTAATTAATAATTACGTATAAATACATAAATCATTATTGTCTTCTATCAACATCTATCATTCAACATTGTACGGACAGCACCGTACACCGTGATTTTTATAGGATAAACAATCGACGATAGATCGCAAAACCTACATGCTTCCGGAACAGATCCGCGTGGGCCGCGAGCGCCTGGTCGGCGGCGGCTATGAACCCGATGACGTCCTCCACGGACCAGTCCGCCGGCGGCGCGGCGGGCGGCGGCGGCGGCGGCGCGCCCGTGGTGGAGGAGGCGGGCTCGGGGCGCTCGGGCGACACGCGCGCGAGCTTCCCGCCCGCGCCGCCCGGGCCGCCCGCGGACCCCACGCTGGCTGTTGCAGGCGAGGCGCACGCCGTCCCACAACCGCTGCTCTCCTCTTTCACCTCCTGCACAAAATCAAAGTTTTTTTAAGGTAAAAAAGGGACCCCATTACTCTGCCACCGTCGTCCGTCTGACCGTGTGTCTGTCTCCAAGCTGATCTCATAAACCGTGATAGACGAGCATGCATGAAGAGGTTAATGGAGGTGGATGAAGCGGAAGTGATGTTCCAGAACGGTAGCACATGGCAGGGAGTGATCTCTGCCTACCCCTCTGGGGAAAAGGCCTGATTTTATGTATGTATATGATAGCTAAAAGACTGAAATTTAGGCACAGTATAACCTGTTGGGCATGTCACTATAGCCTTAAAGGCGTGCATAGAGGCTGTACCACTTCTGACCTGAACCGCCCGGGTATATAGGAGGAAGGAATCATCAGCTAGAAGTGCATTCCATGTCATAATGGTATAGAGCAGAAATGAGGAAGCCTCTTTTTCACTCATATGTATTTAAATATTTTTCACTCACACACAAGCTCTTCTACCTCGGTGAGGATCACAGCCCGAATCAAATACAGACAATACAGAGACAATCAGCTAGTTAGCTAGCTTGGCCTTGATTCAATTAGATTCCATTTTTTATTGTAAGAGAATGTAATCTAATCAAACTATTGTAGAGAGCATACCTGAGACAAGCAACCAAAACTGAATATCACTTAATTGTTGGATAAACCAGATAAAGATGAAATCTCTGTCACCGTCAAAAACTGGATTGGTGACTACAGGTGGCTGATTACAGATAAGTCAAATTCTTATGTTCATTTAGGGATGAAGTAGAAATCCGGTAAATCATTTTCGACCCTGCGTGGTTGTGGATGGGTATCTCATACCCAAGTGTTTTTATTTAAATTTTGAATAACTTCAATACAAATAACCGGCGATTGCCGTGGCTCATAGTGCTTATAAAAGTGCAAGTGGGCGCGCAAACACACAAGTGCACTCTCTATTCCCTTACTCTCATAATTCGGTGAGACGGTAATCCAACATGACCGATGAGAAATCGGGCGCAGGACCACCGGCTTATCATGCCTAACTTGAGTACAGATTATAACAAAACATACTTACACTTAGACTTCTTTTATTAGCAGATGTGACATTATCAGATGTTGATTCCCCACAGAGTGAACAGGGCCGCCCGGCGGCCTCTCCAGTGTCCAACTCTATCATTCCCACACAGCAGCCCACGCCACCACACACCACTTTTAACCAGTTTTTCAGTTCATCTATTGTTAATTCCGATGGAACTTTCACTGAATAATTTTTAGAGCCTGTTGAAACCTGAAACCAAAAAGAAATAGGAAACTTGAATGATAGCTTTATTTAGTCCTTGCTAATTTTATTACTGAAATATTTTAAGAAATAAAAATATGTAAACAAAAAATTGTATGTGGTAACATACCTGTACATAATTTATATTAGAATAGCTACTTGAAGCTGTAAGTATTGCCCGTGTCAATCTTTGTGGATCTGGATGGACACTGAGCAATTCTTCAACTAGAGCCTCAGCAGCACCTGACGGCCCCTTCCCTGACACTTTAGTAGGCAGCAAGCTACTGCCGCCCGAACAACTACTACGGATGCGCAGATTGACCAGGGCAACCGGAGTGGTTGTTGGTGGGCTGTTAGAATTCCCAGCACCAGTTGATCCACCTTCAGGCAAAGCTGGATTTGGTATGCCACTTGGTCTAAACTTAAATCTGCAATTTAAAATGTGTATAATATTACTAATCTTAAATATCTAACATAACTATAAAATTTCCATGTCCCAATGTTAGTTACTGTACTCCTCTAGCTTTACCAATTTTTAACAAATTTTATGGTATATGTATGTATGTGTATTCAGTAGGTCTGAGAATCGATTAATATCTTTATTCTATAAATTAATGCAAAATCCTCTATTGAAAGAAGTCACGGGCTCAGCTAGTATTTCTATAATTATTCGAATCAGAGTTACCACCCATTTCAATTTTTCACACCAAATTTTAAAAGTATTGTCATGTAAATTATTAATTTTACAATAAAAATCATTTTACTATGAAAATTCTATTTCTCATTAGACAATGTTTATCAATTCTAGTGTCCGACTGAAGCTTCGAAAATTACTAAGAGCTTATAAACCTTCGGCTTCGGCTTCTGCCGAAGATTGTGGCGATGGCCGATTAATCGGCTTCGGCTTCGGTTGGACACTAATCAATTCCTTACCACACCATTCTTATCAGTAGTCACACCATTTTGGTAAATAGTAGAGATTTACTTACCTAGAAGGAGCTGTAGCTGTTTTTTGTCCAGGAGCTTGCAACAAGTGTCCCGCCCTGGCACACCAACCCACAGGAAAAATGTCCCGTGAGTCATACCGACACCAGTAATCAAAGGCACCTCGCCACCCATCAAATGTAACATGGATCTGATCATTCCTTACAGCTCCAACAGTGGCACAGCATATCAACTGTGGATTCTTTTTATCCACAGCTTCCAACTTTTGACCCACCATAAACAAATTTGTCTTAGGAGTTGGAGGCTCTGGCTGAAACACTTTAGGCGGAGCCATTTCTGCCCCATTTAAGGTTTTAAGTAGAAACATTGGCCAGCTGCTAGCATTCATCCTAAATCCCAGTGGGGGCTGCAACATGCCATCATTTTTCTCACAATGCCCTATTGGATGAATGTCACCGGCATCAACCAAACGCCAAAAATCATTTTTGTTGTCACTTCCATCAAGTCTCAGTCTAAGGCGAGGTCCGAGGACACCCACTACACTTGCTATGCATGTTGAAGTCAAGTTTCGAGGGTCTAGTGCTTCTAATTTCATATTCACCTTAAAATCATTCACTGGGGGAGTGGGTGCTTGCTTAAAACACTCTTGTGGGGCTGCAACACTGTTAGTTTCTTTCATATACTCGGTCCAATCAAAATCCTGGTAAATGTCATAAAATGATCCTGTGGAGTTGTTGTTTGAATGGTTTTCAGACCCATTCGCTCCATTGCCAGATTGAGGAGAGGAAGTTCGCTTTTCATTTTTCTTTTGATATTTATTCAAACAATACGTAGAGCAAAAGTTCTTGCTGCTTGAAGGCGCATTACCACGAATAACATTGTCACAATGAAGGCAGGCGCCTTTGCTGTAGGCCTGTCTGAATTCTGACAAACACGTTTCCGAGCAAAACTCTTTCTTTCCGTTTTCAGTGGGTAGTACATATTTCAACGGCGTCTTACTTTCCGCACACCAAGTACACGTACGCTTCGGTGGTCTTCCTGGACCACGTATTTTGCCGGGAGCGGGCCCCGATGAGCCGACAGTATTGTTTGACATCTTTCCAACGCAATTTCTAATACATTATCAAACTTGATCGATTAGTAAACCGTAGAGTACAATTACATCATACGCTAAATAACCACAAATCAGGAATCAGATAAATTTTAGCTGTATACTGTAGCTGCAGCACAAAATATAAACAACGTCAGAAAGTATTAATGACGCCGTTCCAACGGCCATGTTACTTTTTTATTTTTTTTTTTCAATATACACAGATTATACCACCATAGTTAGGTGGTATACATTCGTTCTGAATGTGAAAATTTTGAAAGCATCAAAAAGAAAAATTATACAGATTCTGTTATATACTTGCTTTTCATTTCAAGATAATCTATTTTGAAATAGTTGTTCAATAAAATGTAGGGTAAGATTGAGATACTAACTTTTCATTACAACAATGTTTTTTATGAGTAAAATAGTAAAAAGACTGGCTTACTCTGCATGATCTTACCATCATGAGCAGTCATGAGGTCTACATATGAGGTCGATAGGCTCAATAGGGTCTAAACCTGCTAAGATGCCGTTTCAAACCCCTCCTGAAGAGCCCGTGATTGTAAAAATTTGTATGTATAAGTGTGTCTTACAAATTGATAGAAATATAAACATTTTTTTATAAAGAAAGCAATAGATATCTTTCCAAGTTTTTGTCCTGTAGTAATATTTAGCTCGTTTGTATAATATGTCACATTATATAAAATAAATAATGATGAAGTGCCAAGATGATCATGCTATTTATGTAGATTAAAAAATATAATGTCAAATGAATTTTGTAGGTTATAAGTTAGAAAGGTAACCTAGTACCATATTGTCGATGATATCTTGTATTTTTCGGCGAAAAATGTCGCAAAACGTAGTTTTGAAACTAATAAATAATGCTGAAATAGCAGAAAAAAGATTAGTGGAATTACGGAGTAAGGTCAGGATAAAGTCAGTAAAAGATATTTCAATTTAATTTAATTTATCAAATTGATTACGTTTATGTTTTATTTTAGTTGGAAGAATTAAAACAAGTTAAAATAGAAGAAAAAATCAAAGTACTCTGTCAAGAGAACAAAATCTTGGCGTCAAAAGTCGAAGAAACTAAATCTAATCTTATCAAGTTGGAAAGTTTACATGGAAAAAAACAATACTCTATTCCTGGAAAACCTTCAGCTGTTGTAACTGCAACGGAGCCTACGCCGGCTAAAGTACAAGAACAAGTCAAGCCTGCTAAAAAAGAAAAGAAAGAAAAGGAACAAGCAAAGAAGCCTAAAGAGAATGCAACTGTCTCAGCTGACTCTATAGTGGATGTTAGAAAGTTAGATTTTAGGATTGGAAAAATAATTGAAATTAATAAACACCCTGATGCAGATGCTTTGTATGTGGAGAAAATAGATTGTGGAGAGGCAAATCCACGAACTGTTGTTTCTGGACTTGTCAATCATGTGCCTATTGATGAAATGAGAGACCGTATTGTCATGGTTTTATGCAACTTGAAACCAGTCAAGGTAATTAATCAATTATATTTTATATATGAATTTTCCTTGGTAAATTTTTATTTGTTTAGGATAACAAACATCTGCTTAATATTTATGCAACCAACACTTAGTAATATGAGGAAACTTTAGCCAACAAGGATTTTTTTTTGTTATATTCAGTTAGAAAGTTTAAATCTGTGTACATACCTGAAAGTTTAAGTCTGAAGTTTGTTACAAAGTTTGTTAAATGGGAATATGAGATAATTTATCAAAGATACATTTCTCAAATTGTATAGGTGACAATAGAAATAAATCAAATTCCCAAATAATTTTTTTTTGGTCTACAGACTGGGTTATATTTCTGGGAATTGAGCTCTTAGTAAATGTTTTTATTGATATGAATACATAGCAGTTGGCCTGAAATAAAATATGTTATTATTGTATTGTTGGTATGTCAAAATTTAAATAAATAAAACCTTACATTCAACCTTTTCAGTAAATAATGAGTAAATCTTTTTAATATTTATACCCCCTTTCCAGATGCGAGGTGTGACATCTGAAGCAATGGTTATGTGTGCATCTTCACCAGAAAAAGTAGAGGTGCTAATACCTCCAGCAGGAGCAGCCCCTGGTGACTTAGTTGTTTGTGATGGTTACCCCCGGGAACCAGAGGCTCAGCTGAACCCCAAGAAAAAAATATTTGAAACATGTGCACCAGACTTAAAAACAAATAATAGCAAAGAAGCATGTTTCAAAGGTAGCCCCTTAACCGTACCTGGGAAAGGACCTATTGTTGCCAGCACTCTGGCTGGTGTAGCTGTTAAATAAAAATTGCCATAATAAAACCTTGTGTGTAATTTGGTTTTTCTCTTGACACATTTTTGATTAAGACCCAACCAAAGAGAATATAATCACTACATGACCCAACATCTCTGTTTGTTCAGATGTCATAACTTTTTCACTATAGTCTTTTTCAGCTAAGATGATCCCTGTGACACATTCATTTTGACAATTGTAGAGATGTCCTACAATGAAATAATTCCAATTATATCTGGTAATCGATAACATTTTATAAGAAAATGAAATTGATTTTATTAAACTACCAAAAATTAAAGCATGATTTGTCTTTGTATTATAGTTAAAGTTTATTACGCCTCTCCACTTCCTATTTCTGGACATGGAGAAGGCCTTCGACTGTGTTCCGCGTGCGATGATTTGGTGGGCCCTGAGGTCCAAGGGAGTGCCAGAAACGTATGTTGATATCATTAGAGACATGTACTGTGATTCCGATTCTGTAGTTAGGACCGCTGTTGGCGACACTTTGCCCTTCCGTATAACCGTCGGAGTACACCAAGGCTCCGTCCTGAGTCCGTTCCTCTTCAGCCTGATATTAGACGTATTGTCAGACAGCATCAGAGACCACCATGAGCAGCCACCATGGCTACTTATGTATGCTGACGATATCGCGCTGGTGGACTCGGACAGGGGACGGCTGGTGAGACGTGTTAACACATGGAAGGAATCGCTTGAGAACGGGGGTCTGAAACTCAACGTGGCGAAGACAGAGTACTTGGCCTGCAACACTACAGATCCCATGTCCGTCCGCATAGGCGAAGACACGGTCGAGCGCACGGACCGGTTCAAGTATCTGGGATCTGTACTCCACGCGAACGGCGACATCGACTCCGACGTCAAGGCACGCATTGCTGCTGCGTGGGATAAATGGCGGGAGGTGAGCGGCGTCATTTGCGACCCTAAAATGCCGGTTAAGCTGAAGGGACAGGTCTATAAATCCATCATTAGGCCTGTTCTCTTATATGGCAGTGAAGCATGGCCAGTACTTGAGCGGCACAAGCAAGAACTGCGGGTCACGGAGATGAAGATGCTGCGCTGGATGTCGGGAGTTACGCGAGCAGATCGCGTAAAGAACTCCCGTATTCGCGGCAGCCTTCATGTCCGAGACATCGCTGATAAACTGCAAGAGTGCCGCCTACGTTGGTACGGTCATGTTTTACGGAAACCGGCAAACTACGTAGGGAACAAGTGTCTAGCCATGTCGCTACCGCCGGGTCCCGGCAGAAGGGGAAGGCCCAAGAAGGCCTGGCTTGACGTCGTAGTGGATGACATGCGTGCCAACAAACTCTCCGTAAAGGATGCCGAAGACCGTGCGAAGTGGAGAGCTAGGAGTAGGAAAGCGGACCCCGGGCTCCGCAAGGATGCAACCGGGAAATCGCGAAGATGATGATGATGATTATAGTTAAAGTTTATTGTAAATATATGTGTGCTTTACATAGTGCTATTCGGTAAAATGAAATAAGAAGTGAGTAAATTTTTCATTCAGTATTTGAAAAATCACTGTCTGAAGAATCACTTGATAAGTCACCATCCCCATCACTTATTATAAGTAGGTCTTTCCAGTCCTCTAATATGGTACTTTTTGTCTTTTCGACTACTTTCGTCCAATTTTCACGAGTGACTGAAGTGATTGTCAAGTGATCGCAATATTGCACCCGATTATGTTAGTCCCAGTTCTATGCTCTTACTACGATCCGTTCTACATATACGAACTGCATAGGTATTTTTTTAAAATTTCTATTACATTAAGCCTACGAAAAACAAATCTGGTTGCTTTCACATTTTAATTACAACAATGGGGAGAATAAAATAAAACAACACTTTAAGCAATGTCAACAATGTTTTATTTTATATTACACACCTAATTCAATATGATTTCTTCTATAAACAACAATTTCTTTGCTATCATGTAGAAATTTAATTTCTATTTCAGAGATAGAAAAATAGATGAATGTGACAATGCAACATTAACACTTGAGACCACAAAAGCGTTACACAAATATGAGTTAGTTTTAGTGGTCCTGTTCACAGCTTCCACATTACAATTTATCATATCAATGTTATACATTATCTAAAACAGATTCTAACTTGTGATATTAGTATGTAAACTACAGACAGTGTGGTGTAGAAAAACTACTTATAAGTATATAAAGTGAATGTGAGGCAGTATGAAAATACATATTCCTTTAGTATTTAAACAACAATCAGGGCAAGCTCTGTCCAATATTAATGAACATTTATATTCCCATTTTATAATATAATGTTATTATGTCTTCATTTAAATATTATAGCAACAAACACTATAACTTATTACTCAATGTTTAGGTACTTCTTACTTGGGGCAAGGTTGATTTATTCAAAATACATTCATATTATGTTTTTGTACCTATTTAATCTAAGAGGTGCAATTTCTTTGCATCGAGTGTTCTAAGCTGGAGGTCATAGATTATTGTGAGGGTACACAAATGCGTTGATAGGATCTCGGACGCGATTTCGCCATCATAAATGCAATAAAATTACAAGACCAATTTTGACTTTATATGGTATGGTTATTTGGTAATTTTATGATAGTGATTCATAACAATCAGAATCATTACCAACCATATATATTTAGATAATCAACACGTCCAAAAACTGAAAGAAGACGCAATGTGTAACCTAAAGATCCCAGCAGTTCAAATAAAATATATAGACTGAAGCAATCTATGAAGAGTTTTGTACTTTCAAGGGTTTAGGTTTTAGTTATAGAATTTATATAGGTACCTACTTAACAGTCATAAAATGGGTAGATAAAATACATTACGTCATATTTGAGTTACTATAAGAATAATTTGAAGTGTGCATAAAATCAATGCAGCATCTAAAATGCGTGAAACTATTAAAGAAAGTGCAAGCCATTACATAAGGTGTAGGTATGTGAAGTTAGGAATCACTTGTTTTTGAATAGGTAATAATTTCAAATAGGTATCTAAAACTAATTATTAAGAACTTTTTAAAACTCATATTAATCTCAAGGACTCAATTCTAATTATTACATCCTTATTTCTTGTTGATCACATAAACGCAAAGGCGGTTACTATCTGCAAGATCTATTTAGTTGTATTACCATTATTATAACTATTAATAGTACTTTAGTACTTGTAACACACTAATAAATGTGACCTAATTCTAGTTCTGAACTCGGACTACAATTATTTGAATTTCCCATTTGAGCTGTGTCACCATAACTAGGTAATAATAACTGTAGAAAAGGTGGACGTGTATGACAATATAATAGTTATGCTATGATGCATCGTCATACCAGATATGTAGCATATAGTATAAATGTAAAGTTTACAGCGACTTTCGATATAATGTGAAAAAATAATGTTGTAAGTCGCTGTTAATTATGATTATAAATTTTACATGTTGTTTTAATGGATACTATATTATTTAAAACTATTTTGAAGATCAATTCCTTTAGCTGATACACATTATAGTATATAAATAATTTGGATTGACTTCAGTGGCGCAGCATAACAGGTATGGGGTTGGCAGGCTCATGTGAAATTTAAAAATAATATTATAGTAAAGTAACAATGAATTTTTACTTAATCAGTTTCTTATTTATATTCGCAAGCCCCTAGCCGAAACTGTAGTTCCCATTTCTTCTATTTTTCTCTTGTTGTTTATCAAAACAACAAGTTGACATATTGTTACGTTTCCCTTTATATCCCAAATAACTTCATCTACCTAGTCTCACAAAAATATATAATCGGCAATGACATTATGCTCCATAAACAAATGAGATAATCCCGTGCCGCGCCACTGCTTCACTTGGACACAATATGTATCTACATTATTTACTCAATAATTACAATAAATAGCATACTAAAGGGCCTTTTTCTTGTCGTACGCGTGTCTGCCATTTTTTTCCTGTGTGCGGACAGAGCAGTTGTTATTATATGCGGCCTGGATGCGTGTAGCACGCATTGACGCGCACGCGGACGTAACTCGCTTACGGGCGCAAAGCCGGGCGACAGGAAAAAGGGCCTAACACTCATATGATTTCGCATAATGTATCTATCAAAAATTTAAACTTCAGTATCATTAATTTGAAAACTATCTCTATTGTATTAAAATAAATCATTTACCATGTACCTATAATGAAAATATGTGGCTTTTTAATGTATTTTTTCTTATCATTTAATTGCCATTTGGAATATTAAATTTACTAAGATATATTCCTTAGGCCTTGAAACCAATTTTGGAAATCTTAATTTGTGAGAGATACAAAATCGTATCTTAATGAGTGTATATTTCTAACAACACCTTGAATAATATAGACACAAAATCATATTTGGATGATGTACATAAATAATTCGATTATAATCTCATGTAATATGTCATAAAAATATTACAATAAACATTCAACATAGGTATGTACTAATATTATTCTAACATTATTATATTTTCCATACATTAGACGATATTATACCGTACGACGCCATCATTTTTTAATTTCATAATTTGTGCATTTTGCAAAAGCAAATAGGTACTGAATAATTTATTATGCTTAATTTCGTAAATGTAAAATCAATTAATATTCAAAAGACAGTAAAAAATAAATCATAATATTGACTTAAATTCAAAAATGACTAACAATTTTTATAATACTCTTTGGTGATCATATTATGTCAAACTTCCCAATGAATTAATTAAAAAGATTAAAATAAAGAAAAAAACAATGAAGCAGTCAATAAAAATGGCACCTGATTCGCAAATGAAACAAATAGTCATGTATTGTCCTTTGAGAGTAAATTGGTTGCCTTATTAGTCCGGTCAATTTAGACATTCGAAGTTACATAAATTCCCACCAAGCTGAAAATCGGTAAGATTGCTTAAAATATCATTAAAAACAAAATTTGAAAGTTCCCCATCTTTCCCCTGTAAGGAAAAAATGTTATTCAAGGTCAAAGGTAAAAAAATTTGTTTTTCGCGATTTTCAGCAAAACGGTAAGTTTTATCATAAAAATATGTATGACAAAATTACTTATCATCTTATTATCTATAAAAATTATCTTTACACTTTGTTCCTAAGATTCACCATTTCAGAGATACAGCGATGCACAAAGTTGAAATGTTGTATTTTCAAATGCTTCCAGGCCCCCGTCCTATTGTGCTAGACAGATAAAATTTTTACGAATGATGGATTTCAGTTGCCTCTATTATCGCTAATACTAAATACAACATTAAACCATCACTTAAGGTGGGCTCTCATACTAACGCTTTTTTTTATTTGCTCGCACTTGGACGGTTTTTATCGTGGTTACCCTAGTAAACCGTTTCCACATTAACGTGGTGACCACGGCTTAACGTGGTTACCACGTTAAAAACCGGCCAAGTGCGAGCAAATAAAAAAAAGCTTTCGTAGAGAAAAGAAAAAGAGCCCACCTTGAGTGATAGTTTAATGTTGTATTTAGTATTAGATGTTATAGAGCCAACTGAAATACATCATTCGTGAAAATTTTAACTGTCTAGCACAATCGCACGGGGGCCTGGCAGCATTTGAAAATACAACTTTTTCAACTTTGTGCATCGCTTTATCTCTGAAATGGTGAATCTTAAGAATAAAGTGTAAGACAATTTTTATAGATAATTAGGTGATAAGTAATTTTGTCATACATACTTTTATGATAATACTTACCGTTTCGCTCAAAAGTGCATAAAACTGATATTTGTGACATTTGACCATGAATATTTTTTTTTGCACACGTCGGATCGATGGGGACTTTTGACATATCATTTGTAATGACGTATTCAAGGCCTGCACAAAAATCCAGCTTGGTGGGAATTAATGCAACCTTACCCATAATTTAGATGCTAATTTGACTGGACTATATATGATTCTACATATTTGTAATATAACAAATATGTTGTATGTACTAGGTTAATTTATTGAATCTTGTAAATTGCAAATAAAGAATTTTATTTAATTATTTATTTATTTACTTCAGCATGTCTATGCAACGACTTTATATACAAACTAACAGGAGAATACTCTTCAGTAAAAGAAATACGTAATAATAAGGTTAAAATTACGTTTTAAATTACGTCAAATAACAAAATTTTAATTTCTTTGTATTTTGATACATTGTGATATTTTCTTCAATTATTTATCTGTGCGTTGCAACCATCGATTCGAACATTATAATGGGCATATTTAAATAATTTGGTAAATTAAAGCAAAAAATACGCATAGTAAAATTGAAACTTACCATTACAATAGTACTCACTATAAACTATAAAGCACAACATTACACTACCGATTAATTAATTTATAGTTTAAGTAAATGTCTTAAATAAGTTTAATCTAAATAAGGACCTACAAATAATGTTTAAACACTGAGCACATTAGGCCTTGTCGATATGGAATTAACAATTGATTTCAAATAATAGATATGAATTTTAGATTGACTTTAAATATATGTGAATATCTACTTATATAGGTTTATAAACGTTGTCTTTTAAAACTGACGTAATTAATCGACTTTGGATTTCCGCAAAGGATATTATATAATCCAATATATACCAGTGGGTACAAAGTCGTCGTCTGAGGTGAAATCTACCTTTTGTCATAAAAATATCATAATGACGACACTGAATATGCTCTTTAAAATGTAACAGGTCGTATTATTACGTTGCTTTAAACTGATACTAAAATAAGTACGTAAACAATATGTATTAATTACAATTAACCATAGGACGTCCACAAATAGCAACTAGATATAATGAAAACTTCATGGAGAATTGTCTTATAAATTTCAGCTAAGGCGACCAATTTAATGAAGATCTGCTATTGAGCACTACACAAATTTTAATTCAGTAATAGGAACTCTATTACTGTACTCTCATAGTAAGTCGTCTTGGAGTAAACGGCCGCCTTATCCGAAATAAGTTGCAACACTCTTATATACTTATTATGAAAGATTGAAAAATGAAATTAGATATCTGAATGTGATCATCGGTCACAAATGGATAAATAAAATAAACTACATCCATTTATTACGACAAAGTTTATATAAGTACCTACTCAAGTATTTTAATGCTTACTTAATTTTAATACTTAAGTCTAATGGATCTGCTTTACAAAAATATAAACAACATCTCATTATGAAGAAGGTTAAAATAAAATACATGGTTATAGACAAAATATAGAAAATAGACGTATCCAGGGAGTAATACTGTATAAAAATAATTCTATTCACAAAAATATAGACATTTCGTAAGTAATTATTTTGTGACATATTTAAAATATATTGCACTTTTATATTAGAGACCACAGTAAATTGTATTAAGTTTTAAAAATCTAATGGCACAGGGAGGACTATAAAAGTAATAAGGTGGGCAAGTAACAATGCTTAAAAAATACAGTGTTCGTCGCTTAAATGTAAATGTTTTGAAGGAAGACCACTTTCTCATATAAATAATTATATAATATTTCTCTTACTTTCGTATTTAGGTACTGTACACAAGAATGGAATGTCTTGATAATGAATGATTTGTTCTTAAATGTTCTACCTGAAGATGATAAGGAAGGATTTTATGAGTGGAATAATACAATTATACCTCAGAACACCGAATGCGTTTATAGAGAGATAGCGAAGTAGATAGAGAAAAAAATTATACAGATTTATGGAAGAAAAACAACGAAGAGGCAGCAAATAATAAATATATCGTTCATAATCAACTTTGAAAATAGTTGTAGTCACAGTGCGCGTTACTTGTCAAAAAGTGTGATTGTCAAAAATATCCATCTACATACTTTGGTGTGATAGTAACAGTGAAACGAGCCTAAAGGCCGATGTCCCATAATTTGGTAATCATGAAAAACGAAAAACGCATTCGGTATGATTTTGTAATTGTCATTTGTATTTCGTTACACGTGATAGAGTTAACATATCACAAAAATGCAATTGGAACTAATCGTTTCTGTAGTCTTAACCATTTGCTAATAAATCGTTTACCTAGTTCGCGTAGAATCATCGAATTCTTACAATAAACACAAGTGCTTATTCGTATATACTGTGTCATGCGACACGTTGTTTCTCTCATTAATTTCCGACGTTGGTAAAATCACCAGTCGTTGACGAATCGGAATTTCAAGTGTGAATTATCGAATCCACAATCGATTCCATTTGTTTCTGGACGACGTTCTCTATTTGAACGTTATTCCGTTAGTTATCGCTTAAGTAACTCGTATACCTGATCTAAAGTTGTGTAGGCGGGAAACGACGCTGCGGTTTACTGCGGCGCTGAGCGAGGGTTGACTGGGACACCGGCCCGAGCACTTGCGGGGTTAGGGGGGACGCTGTCATTGCCTGTAATGCAGAGTTTAAGTGTAAAACAATAGTTGAGGAACTCAATACAAAATAATAAATTGATTAAAAATCTCATTATATTGATCCGATACTGAACTAAGTTGTTTATGTACTTGTGTTACGGATATAAAAACAGTTGTGGTACCTACAAAAAGTCAGGGTGCGTTATTTATATATTCCGACTAATACCGATATTCAACACACAAATATTTGTACCGGGTGGGAATCAAACTTGACGACTCTTGATGCATGAAGCAGCCGGTAGAGCGCTATTATGCAACGCACCATAGAGGCATGGATCGGCGGCGCCTGTCCTGGGAGAAAGTGCAATGTCTATGCGAACGTACCACTCTATGATGGCGCTACGAAAAAATAAAAGAACCATTATGGTTATCGCTAGCTTCAGCTGCAGCAAGTATAGGTTCTTCAGGCAAAGCGTAAAACGGCATCTTAGCGACCCACGGTGAGGGCGACAGACCCAAAAAATCCGTCCAAGTGTGGCATGCACACGAAGTGTTCCGTACCAATATTGTAAAGCTTGTTGTATGGGAACCCCCTTTAAACATTCAGGTATTTTATTTTGTTTTTAGTATTTATTGTTGTAGCGGCAATACCATTACATCATCTGTGAAAATTTCAACTGTCTAGCTATCGGCGTTCTTGCAATACAGCCGGGTGAAGTGGTGACAGACGGATGGATTGCGAAGTCTCAGTAATAGTGTCCCATCTTTCCCTTTCTCCTTTGAGTACGGAATCCTAAATAGCGATGTTTGCCACCGACCTGCAGCCACGGCTCGCACCTGTTTCAATTGTCTAGCTATCGGAATACTTGCAATACCGCCTGGTGAAGTGGTGACGGAAGGATGGACGACCTGCCAAGTGTCAGTAATAGTGTCCCATCATTCCCTTTCTCCTTTGTGTACGTCATCCTGAATAGCGATGTTTGCCACCCACCTGGAACGTGAGGTCCAAAGCGCGGGCGGCGCGGGTCGGCTGGGCTGCAGCCAGGGCTCGCACCTGTTTCAATTGTCTAGCTATCGGCATACTTGCAATACTGCGAAGTCTCAATTATAGTGTTCCATGTTTCCCCTGACCTGGAAGGTGAGGTCGACGGCGCGCCGCAGGTCGGCGGCGGGCGGCGGCGCGTCGGCGTCGTCGGCGGGCGCGGCGGGCGGCGCGGGCTGGCCGGGCTGCAGCCAGGGCTCGCGCAGGAGCGAGGCGGCGCGCGGGCGCAGCGCCGGCTCCAGCTGCAGCATGCGCCGCACGCAGCCGCGCGCCTCCGCCGACACGCCGCGCCAGACGCCGCCGCTTAGCTCCACCTAAAGACGGACACAAATTAGAAGAAAGAAAAACATTTATTGACCACGACAATAGGCGAGACGACTAAAAAAATATAATTAGTCCGTTATTTAGATTATTTAAAAATATTGTACACGTATTTTTTATTTTGTTTCACAAACAAGAAATTATGAAGATATAGTGCTTAGAAGTTTCGTATGACGTCACGTTTAGGTACAATTTTTGCGTAACTGTGACGTCACAAGCCACTCCAGAAGTTTGATAAACTATAATTTTGTCATTTTTCAATCAATAGAAAAACAAAAAAATACGTGTCCCATATTTTTGTATAAACTAACTTACGGACTAAATAGAATTGTAAGATTTTGACCCAGTCGTCACGCCTATTAATCGTAAAAAGTTGAACACCCCTGCCATCTTAGACCGTATCCAGTGGGGCTACCATGAGTTTAAAACTTACGCGCTCGATATCGACTACGTAAATATGTCTATGAAAAACATGTACAGCGCCGGCTGGTGGTTACGCGAAGAACTACAATCGGCCATATGAAAAAAACAACTCGATAGGTTTTTAACGTACGTAAGTTTACGATAGCCAACTCATGGTAGGCCCTCAGATAGAGCGCTTTCGCTGGCGCATCTTAGAATCTGCGTGCTGACGCCATGCTGCGTGGACTCAGCTGCGTATGAACCCCACCATCGCACGTTTTAAAATCGCGGGATCTGCTAGAGGTTCATACATTTCATCCACATGCAGTCGCGCGTAATGCTGCTCGCGCGTGAATGAACCTTTAGTAATTCACGTGATTCAATACACGCGAGTGCAAACGCTCTTATGACGTGTTTGCGAAACCAAAATCAGAACTATGCACCCAAAACAATAGTGAGGGGTAATTTTATTGTTGTAGCGTTGATGTCTGGCAAAACAATGATCAAAGAGAGCGAGTGAGGAAGGTGAGGGGTCACTTTCGATATTGTCTCCTGATAGCTCCTGTGGATTATATAAACGGAATCAAACGGATGGTCCGTCATTTGGTCGCTCATATTATATCTCTAGTAGTTCTTGGATGACTATTAGGGTGTCCCAAAAAAATCAAAGTTGTTTTTTTATAACGCATACCCTCTAATTTTGTTAGAATTATGTCAAAACCACCGTATATAAAATTTCATCTCCTTAGAACCACGGTAACCCGTGCCGACTTGCATCGAAACATGTGGGTACTTGTTTACTAGGCGCGCGGCAGCGAGCGTACCGACATTCATGTTATTACTTGTTTGTTTTGTTAGTGAACGCATTGTTTTCTTATAATCAAGATGTCGGTGGAGTTACGCAGTTCGAAAAAGGATATTTTCTTAATAGGAAACGTAAAACATCAAATTACTGGTTCAAAACTTCCCTCAAATGGACAAATACTCGCAGTTCTATTCTACAATATTCGTGAAGTGAATTTAAGTGTAAATGAAAGTGCAAATCTGGCTATTCGTGAGTGTATTATATATTGGGAAAAGGCACGTATTCCAACTAAATCTGTTCCTAACTGTGTTAAGAAACTAGTTAATTTGTACCAAGTTTGGAGGGATTTACAAAAAAATTCTAAAAAGACGCAAAATGTGTTTCAGCAGCGTCGACAAGATTTTGTTGCAAACTTAGACAACCTCTTTGATATTGCACATGCCGATGCGCTTCAATTAATAAAGATTGACGAAGATAGGATCTTCTTACAGCGACAGAGAGAGCCAGGTCGGCTTGGTCACTTAGGTGGAGTAGACAAAAAACTGGCCGAAAAAGAAGAAAAGGCGCGAGTTAGGAGCATTGAAGAGCAAAAACGGCGTGATAAACACTATTCCAATCTGTTGCCTTCAACTTCATCTTATGTTCCTCGAGAAGATTCATCATCTGATTCTGAAAAAAACAGTACACAAGAAATAGTTCCTTTACCCGTTGAGAACACACGACCTGAATCTAATATTTCCGTAAGTAAAAGTTTCATTACTCCAAAATTGGTTGCTGCATTAGATCGGTGTCAGATAAGTATGAGGAATTCTGTTTATATTATACAAGCAACTATTGAAGCTCTTGGGCATGATATTGACAAATATCCAATAAGTAAGTCAACCATTCAAAGAGTTCGTACGGAAAAGCGAGCAGAGCGCGCAGAAGCAATTAAAGTTGATTTTCAGAACAAGGTACCAGATACTGTAACTGTTCATTGGGACGGGAAGCTACTGCCCGCTTTAGATTCACGCAAATGTAAAGAAGAACGTCTTCCGATACTTATTACATATGATGATAAAGAACAACTTCTAGCTGTACCTAAATTGGACCACTCTTCAGGTCGAGAACAGGCAGAAGCTGTTTGGAATACTCTTTTAGACTGGAACCTTGAAGACAAAGTGCAGATGCTGTGTTGTGATACTACTGCTTCAAACACAGGTCGCATTAATGGCGCCTGTATGCTCCTGGAACAGAAATTAGACAGAGAAATGCTTATATTTGCATGTCGCCATCATGTATATGAATTGGTTTTGAAAGGCGTATTCGAAACTAAAATCAACCAAATTACGACGAGCCCTGACATCCCATTGTTTAAAAAATTCCGAGAAAACTGGAAAAACATAAATTCTGAGAGAATAGAGAGTCATAAAGAAAAGCTTTCTTGTCTGGGTGATGCAAATATTAATGAACTGCTAGAGTTTTACCGGAGAGAGTTAACTAAAGATATTGTTAGAGATGACTATCGCGAATTAATAGAGCTTTCAATAAAGTTTCTTGGCGGTGATACTGAAAATAAATTTAAGATTCGGGCTCCAGGTGCCATGCACCAAGCTAGGTGGATGGCAAGAGCTATTTACTCTCTAAAAATATCCTTTTTAGGCTCGCAATTCAGAATCGCAAAGAAGGAAAAGGAAGCCCTCCTTGACGTCTGCCTATTCATCGTCACATCTTACGTCAAACCCTGGTTGCAATGTATTTTGGCAGTGAATGCCCCTTACCAGGACCTCTGCTTTTTAAAAGCCATGAAGGCCTACGAAGCTGTTGACAAAAGCATCTCAAAGGCAGCTTTACAGAAGTTCTGTCAGCACTTGTGGTATTTGACCGATGAGGTGGCCATCTTGTCTCTCTTTGATGATAGTGTAGACCTAGAGACTAAATCTAAAATGGTTGCTAACTTGTCCAATACGATTCCATCAGCTCATGGGAAACGGTACATGCCATCAAAAGAAGAACTCTGTGGCCCACTCTATGATAAAAACACGAAGACTTCGTTTCCGCCAAAAGCAAGTCTTTGTTCACTCGGCTGAAACTTGACGACAGCTTTCTCAATGAGTCTCCTTCTTTGTGGTCAAATAATGCTTCGTTTCAACAAGCTAAAATGAAAGCACAGACCTTAAGAGCAGTTAACGATACCGCCGAAAGAGCAGTCAAGTTGATGCAAGACTTTCATGGCTTGATCACTGTCGAAGAGGAACAAAAACAATTTTTACTGCGTTGCGTACAAGAACACAGGCAGATATATCCAGACTGTAAAAAGCAAACTCTGAAAAGGAAATATGAAAAATAAAGCCCTATTACTATTATTATAACTATTTACTGAAAAAAAATTGTTTTATTTACTATAATTAAAATTAACTTATTAAATCTCCCTTATTTTCAATATTTCTCCATACTAGCTTTCAGGTTCAAACTTTAATGCTAAGTCGGCACGGGTTACCATTATCCGATTGCAATAAAACTTCATATTTAAGACTTTAGTGTCAAATCTAAAAAAAATAGCGGGTATGCGTACCCAAATTCGAAAAAAAAAAATTCGCCCTTATAGCTTGGGACACCCTAATGACTATATTCAGTCTTAACTACAAACTCTTACCTTGCCTGACTCGATCCTAGCTAGAATAGCTTCAGGAGTGTCGTCACCAGTTGATGCGAACGGCGTACGACCAGACAGCATGATGTAAGCTAAAACACCTGTAACCAACGATTTTGCTGAATTCAAGAGTCTACGAATTACAAAAGAAAGTTTTGTATTAAAATCTTTTTAACAAATCAACCGTTTTTCTAGTTGATCGCGTTCTTGAAAATACATAGTCGGTCCCATAGTTCTGTCATAAATAAAATAAAATACACAAGTACACAACTTACGTAAAAAAAATCTACACACTTGCGTCCTGGTATCTTCTCAGACCTCACGACACATGCTGAGTGGATGCTTATTTGGTGTCACTGACTAAATGTAATTTCCTTTTTTGATTTATTTGTTATTTCTTTGATATTGTGTCCGATGCATTTCCAAATAAACTATTTTCGTTCTTAGAAGGTTTATAAAAAATTCACAACCTCAAAACTCACCTAAACTCCATATATCGCAGGCGGCGTCGTACCCGGCGCGCTTCAGCACTTCGGGCGCGACGAAGTTGGCGGTGTAACACGGCGTCATCAGCAGACCGTTCTCGGCGCGCAGCTGCTTCGCGAGACCGAAGTCGACCAGTCGGATGTCTTCCGGCCGGCGCTCCGATGTCGCGAACAGGATGTTCGAGGGTTTGATGTCCCTGAATAAATGTTTTTTTATTGAAATTGAATAAGAATAAGAATTAAAATTTTTTTATAAATATAAGTATTGTAGTTAAAAACCACAAATTAAAGAGAAAAACTGGTCAGCTAGGTCCCAGCCTTTGTATAAGCCTAAACGACAAGAAGCCGCTGGGGCACTGGTATTCTGGCTGGGGCCTATTTGAGCGATGTTTTTTTGAAATATACAATTAAAAAAATTAACTAAAAAAAACAAGCAACATAAACAAATAAAAAATAGAAATTGTAAATGACTTTTTATTTTGTGAAGTAAACCAACAAATACGTTACTAAATTTATAAGAAGTTACATAAAGCTGATAACAAATTTTTACTTATAGAACAGACACATCACTGTTCGTCTGAATGGCAGTCAGACATGCAATATGTGACCTAACGCGGACACAGCGCACTACCTCAATGCTTAGATAGGTATGAGATTATGTTTACCCGAGAAAGCAACTTGTTTTTATTATATCATCTACTCATCATCATCATTAGCCGTACTGCTGGGACACGGGCCTACCCTATTTTAGGGCGATAAGGCCTTAATAAACCACGCTGGCCAAGTGCGGGTTGGTTGTCGACACAACCTAAGAATTTCTTCGTAGGTGGGCAGGTTTCACATACAATGCAGTCGCTGGTGGCTCGGACTAAGAGGTTCAGCTCTTCATTTCTGCCCCGTGTACTTAAGGCATGGAATGCCCTTCCAGCTCATGTTTTCCCTCCCTCCTATGATCCCGGGCTCTTCAGGCGGGGCGTAAAACGGCATTTAAGCAGGCCTTCAGGGTGAGTGCGACAGGCACAATAGATAATATTGCGCCTGTCGACCTTATTTGGATCTCACTACCGCTTACCATCAGGTGGAGTGTGGTCATCTTGTTTGCCTATTATTAAAAAAAAAAAAAAGGTTTCCTCACGATGTTTTCCTTCACCGATAAAGCGTTAAAGAATTTTAAATTTGAAAAACACAGTGGTAAGTGGCGGGCTTTAAACTAACGACTTCTCGCATGGCAAGCAACGTTTTGTTTTTATTATAGATCCGTATATTTTGTTACGCCTCGACCGCACGGTACCTGTGCACGACGGTGTGCCGGTGCAGGTAGTGCACGGCGTGCAGCACGTTGCGCAGCATGGGCGCCGCCTCGTGCTCGGGCAGGTAGCGCCGCTGCGTGATGTGCTCCAGCAGCTCGCCGCCGCGGCACAGCTCCGTCACCGCCAGGATGCGCCCGCCCTCCTCGTGCACGCCTCGACCGCACGGTACCTGTGCACGACGGTGTGCCGGTGCAGGTAGTGCACGGCGTGCAGCACGTTGCGCAGCATGGGCGCCGCCTCGTGCTCGGGCAGGTAGCGCCGCTGCGTGATGTGCTCCAGCAGCTCGCCGCCGCGGCACAGCTCCGTCACCGCCAGGATGCGCCCGCCCTCCTCGTGCACGCCTCGACCGCACGGTACCTGTGCACGACGGTGTGCCGGTGCAGGTAGTGCACGGCGTGCAGCACGTTGCGCAGCATGGGCGCCGCCTCGTGCTCGGGCAGGTAGCGCCGCTGCGTGATGTGCTCCAGCAGCTCGCCGCCGCGGCACAGCTCCGTCACCGCCAGGATGCGCCCGCCCTCCTCGTACACACCGCGCAGCGTGATTATGTGAGGGTGTTGGCTGTATCTGTACGGGAAAGTTGAAAGATTAAACCAGCATTTACGAAACCAGCCATCTAACTCATTCTAGTAAAAAACTTGAATATCTTGGACCAGGGTAGGCAAAGTGGTTTGCCTACCATTTAGTGCCATTGCACGCGACACAATTTTTTAAGCACGTCGCCGATCATAATACATGACGTGTAAAAATGTGTTAAGTACTAATTTTATGACGATTGAACGTTTTCGTTATTATTAGTTTCTAAATAATCAGAAAGTCATATTTGTATTTGATGGCACGTCAATGGTCAATGACCTTTTTAATAGAAAAAATGGCACGTTGCTGCATATAGGTTCGCCATCCCTGTCTTTGACAATCACTGTGCATTGTGATAGCACCGTGATTTTCAGCACCTCGGATTCATCTGCGGGGCGTGTATGACTAGCTACCACTTCATTTTGAAATGTTCACATCATGTATATTTTACGATAGGTAATTTAGAAAATCTTTGCTAATTCCCTATTTGAAATATACCATAACATGCAAAACGTACCACGTGCGACACGCTCTTTCCGTGATACGCAACGGCAGCTAGGTGCGATGTGATAATGTTATATGTATACCAAAGCCGCTCTAAGTTGGCCGATTTGACACTTTTTATTTTATATTTTGCATTTATCCTTGTTAAGAGGAACATATTTAGCGAATCATAAAGAACAACTTTTAAAAATAAGACGTTATTTCAAAATGTCAAATGCACCTAATTATCTAATTATTTGTCTTTTATTACTTAAAATAATTGAATTATAAAACGAAAACGTACAATTTCCACTCTGTATTACGCTTTTACAAGGTTACGCCGTTTGACACGTTTTCATAGTGACGTAATGGGTAATACTCACTAGGTATTTTTTAGAAATAGGATGAAGGATTTAATAATTATTGTTTTTAATAATAATTTTAAATAAGAAACTTCAATTCAATCTTCTGGATGTGAATAAATGTTTTTAATAAAAAATTGTTATAATAGGGTATTTGACTATTTTTTATTTTGATATAGTTGGATGGACCACTCGAACACAAAGACACTGTTGAAAGTATCACTTTGATATCTGGATAACTCAACGAGATATTACAATTTTAATTGCACATTAATTGGTCGAGCTCAAAAATGCTCCATACAAACGTCGACTGGCGTGTGACGTCACACGCTAGTTTGTTGTATGCAGCGCCTAAGAAGTTTGTTCGGTAGGTTCATCAAAAGTTGCGTTTATTGATATGTTTTCATAATGAAAGATGTGACTAATTCTGTTCTTAATAAGATGAAAAAGAAATTTTAAATGATTTTCGCAATTTTGGAATGGACTTGTCCACCCAACTTTAAATTGTTTTTTGTAGTCTCATTTCGCTAAAAATTTAAGTTTCGTTTTCATTAATAATATTGATTTACATAAATCTTACTGATTTTCATAAAAATGGCAAGCATAACAACCACAGTCGAATACCCTATTAGACCTTGCTTGGTTATAAAGTGGAAATAACTGTTACTTATATACTTCGGCAATTTTACCGTCGTCCCTCACTAGTGCAGTCAGTCTGACATGTGTCAAATCGGCCAACTTAGAGCGGCTCTGGTATAGTTGCAAATAAATCTTAATAAATGAATCCTTCAATCACATTTGTATCAATCAATGATTAATGAAACTTACCTCAATAGGATTTCAATTTCTTCCCGAGGATCGTACTGCATTTTGTCCATAATCTTCACAGCGTACTGCACCCTGGACGTCTTGTGTTCACATAAGCGGACGACCGAAAACGATCCTGTGCCTAATTCGCCCATTAACCTGACAAAAAAATATTACTTATTGAAGATTTATTGAACTGAATAATACAAGCCAATCAATCATACAAAAATTATCATTTTCAGACATCATCGAAATTTCAAAACTAACCGAGTGTGCCCTACTTCGTGTATCATGACACCTGTTCTAAATAATCTACTAGAGATCTTAACAAAAATAAGTATATTGGCGACAAAAAAACGAATATTCGGGTGTCTATCTTGGACAATTTTCATGATACTAGGCAAATATCTTTACAATTATTGTATTGCGCTGCCTAGAGGAGACCTAAGATTTCTTAAACCTTCAAGGGGCTACAGGCATAAACCACGTAATATGTTAATTTTGACTCGTTATCTTGAAATAAAACCTTTAAAATATCTGATAAAAGTTCAACACAATACCTACTTACTAGTATATGGTTTACCTAATTTATTCAAAAAACTATTGTATTGTTGCGGGAACGGGGTACGTTTAATTCAAGATACGCCAAAAGTCACCAAAAGACAATTAATTTATTTATCGACTAACAATTACACAATTAAACACTTAAAAACACAATTAACTATTCGCAGTTAACGCACTCGATCACTTCTAGTTCGCAGGAGACTGATTCGCTTCGCTTTCCAAATCGGAACTGTCCCGTCGCGTCGTACATCCCGCTTTTATACCCAGTGAGGACGCAGCTCTTCGCGTGGCGTCGAGAATCTTCTCGCGGGGATCGAAATTTCTAGAACTCGCTGGAGCTCGCTCCGACCGACCAGAGTGTGTGACGTAGTATCGTGCAAGCGAATATAGACCTTATCCATACGACGATAAGACTAATTTCGCTTGCACGGTCTCTCAAGGTCGTAATATTATTATTACTTTAGAACACTTCTAGAGCTCGCTACAACCTACCAGAGTGTGTAGCGTAGTATCGTGCAAGCGAATATAGACCTTATCCATACGACGATAAGACTAATTCCGCTTGCACGGTCTCTCGTGGTCGTAACATTATCCCCTCTTAGTCATGCTCGTCCCGAGCATCATTTGACCCATGGTAACGAGCCAATCGATCAATGTGAACAATTTTCGGCTTGCCTCTTGTCCCTTGTTTGATCCGATAGGTTAAGTCGTTCAGCCTCGTGATGATCTTGTATGGTCCTTCCCACCTTGGCTGGAACTTCGGTGATTTGCCCTTCTTCCTGAGTGGGTTGTGTAACCAAACCAGACTCCCTTCATCGAAACCGTCGGTGTTGGCTTTGCGGTCGTAACGGGTTTTCATTCTTTCGCTGGATTTTAGACTGCAGTCTCTGACGAGAGCATGTACTTCATCCAGGCGCTTCTGTAGGTTAGCCGCATATTCGGTTACTGGTTTCGGAGCTTCTGGCGGTGTCCCAGTCAACGCGTCTACCGGAAGCCGCATTTCTCTACCGAAGTTTACCATTGCTGGGGTTGCGCTGGTGCTATCGTGGATCGCAGATCGGTAGGACAGCAAGAAAAGCGGTATGTACTGGTCCCAGTCTCGTTGATGCTCGTCCACAACTTTGGCCAAGTGGTTTTCCAACGTTTGGTTGAATCTCTCGACCATGCCATCGGATTGCGGGTGTGCTGGTGTAGTACGGGTCTTATGCATACCCAACAGTTGACAGACCTCCTGGAACAGTGCTGACTCAAAGTTTCTTCCTTGGTCAGAATGTATCTCAAGAGGCACACCAAATCGGCAAATTACCTCGTGGACCAACTTCTTGGCGACCGTTTTTGCTTATTGATTAGGCGTAGCGAAGACTTCAGGCCACTTAGTGAAGTAATCTTGGACCACAATGATGTACTTGTTTCCCTCATCGGATTCTGGAAAGGGGCCAGCTACATCTACTGCAATTCTTTCCCAAGGAGCGCCGACGTTGTACAGCTTGAGTTTGCCCTTACTTCTGGTTTGTGGGCCCTTTACTGATGCGCAAGTCGTACATTTCTTGCACCAGTCTTCGACGTCCTCCCGACAGTGTATCCAGTAGAACCTCTGTCTCAGCTTCTCTAGGGTCTTCTTCACGCCTAAATGGCCCCCGGATACCCCATCGTGTATGTACCTCAGTAAAGAAGCAACTTGTTTACGGGGTACAATCAGCTGTAGTGTTGTTTTGATCCCCTTTGGTGTTTCCCATTTCCTGAAGAGTACTCCATCCTTAATCTCCAAACTGTCCCATTGTGCCCAGTAACTTTTCGTGACGGGGCTTGATGATGCTACATGGCTCCAAGAAGGTTTTTGACCTACTTCTTTCCATTCAAATATTTTCCTCAGGTCACTATCCTCTTTTTGAGCCTTTTTGATAGCGTCTTCGCTCCATTCATTATCAAGTCCCTGGGTGGTAATCATCCGGACTTCTTCTTTAGTCTCCGTCTTAGAACAATGACTGCAGGCCACAGGACAAGGTCTCCTTGATAGGGCATCGGCATTCAAATGTGTTCTACCACTCCGATGTTCTGTTGTGAAGTTGTACTCCTGTAGCTGCTCTAACCACCGCGCCACTTGTCCTTCAGGGTTCTTAAACTGCAAGAGCCATTTTAACGCAGCATGATCTGTCCGCAGGGTAAACTGTCTTCCAACGAGGTACTTGTTGAAATGCTGTAGAGTCTTCACTACCGCCAACAGTTCCTTACGAGTCACACAGTAGTTCCTTTCAGGTTTTGAAAGTGACTTACTGAAATAGGCGATCACGACTTCCCGTTCACCTTGCTCTTGCGACAGAACTCCGCCTATGCCAGTATTGCTGGCATCAGTGTCCACAATAAACCTTCCTTCTCTGTTCGGGTAGCCAAGTATAGGACTGGTGCAGAGGTGTTCTTTTAATCTGACGAAGGCTTGATCACATTCCGAGTCCCAGGCGAATACACGTTTATCTTCCGTGAGCCGATGAAGAGGTTTCGCTATATCAGAGAAGTTCTTTACAAAGCGCCGGTAGTATGCGCATAAACCCAAAAATGATCTCACGTCGGTCTTGTTAGCTGGAATAGGCCATTCTTGGACAGCTTTAATCTTCTCTGGGTCGGTCCTTACACCTTTCGATGAAATAATGTGGCCTAAATAGGCGACTTCTTTCTTGAAAAACGTGCATTTCTTTGGGCTGAGTTTTAAGTTTGCTTCTCGTATTCTAGTGAAAACCTTCCTCAGGTTACTAACATGCTCTGTGAAATTTCGTCCCATGACAATGATGTCATCCAGATAGACGAGGCATGCATCACCCAGAAGTCCAACCAGTACCCTTTCCATCAACCGCTCGAATGTCGCCGGAGCGTTACAAAGACCAAAGGGCATGACGTTGAACTGCCACAGTCCATTCCTAGTTCCGGTCGTAAATGCCGTCTTCTCCTTGTCTACTGGATGGATGTCTACTTGCCAGTAACCACTCTTAAGGTCCACTGTTGAGAACCACTTCATGCCGCTCAACATGTCCAGTGTGTCGTCTATACGAGGCAGAGGATAGCTGTCCTTCTTTGTTGCATTATTCAACAACCGGTAGTCCACACAAAACCTGGTGCTGCCGTCCTTCTTCTTAACCAGGACTACTGGCGAAGACCACGGGCTTGTTGAAGGTTCTATGATGCGGTTCTTCTGCATCTCAGCAACCATGTCTGCTACCTCCTTCTCTTTGGCAAATGGAAGGCGTCTAGGCCGTTGCTTTATTGCTGGCGCGTCTCCCGTGTCTATTCTATGTTTAACGAGACCTGTCCTTCCCAAATCATGGTCACCCTTCGAAAATATGTCGTTGAAATCTAGCAACAACCTTTTAGCTTGCTGAAGTTCCCGCTCAGATAGCTTGTCCTTGCAATTTGCTAGGAGCGGCGTGACGTCATCTTGTTGACAGGATTCCGGTTCCCGGGCCCTTTTCAGCCTTCTGATGGATTGACCTGCATCGCACCGTCCGATGACACAGTTTCTTCGTAGCTGCACTTCATCTCCGCTAAGATTGATGACTCGCACCAGCGCTCCTTTTTCGGTCATTGCCAGAGTTCTTGCTGTGATCCAACTCGGATGGTCGCCGCAGTTTTCTATGACGACGCTTCGCCCTTGACACGCAGTGTACGGGAATCTAACTTTGACCAGAGTTTCAGATCTCGGCGGTAGGGTCGTATTTTTCAGGCAGTAAACTGCGCATGATCTTGCTCCCTCTAGGAATACTTCTTGTTCGGGGAAACTAAGTACTCCTTTAGCGACGTCTACCACACACTTCTGGTCTCTTAAAAAGTCCAATCCGATGATGCAATCGTCCGTGATGTCTGCTACAAGTACACCGTACTCAAAGGTCTGTTCTCCAATGGTTATCTTAGCCATAGTCTCACCGAAGACGGTAACTGGCTGGCCTGTTGCTGTTTGAAGCTGAACGGATGGTCTCTGATTCCACATAATAGTCCTTTTCAATAGCTCCGGACGCACTATTGTTCTTGAAGCACCGGTGTCAATAGTAAAATGACACGTTACGCTGTTCAGCTGTCCAACCACTGTAAGGTTGTTCCCATTACCAATCTGTGAAACAGTGACGGTAGGGGCTCGATGTTGACCAGCCAGCGCCCGCCCCACGGCCCTGGCTCCTTCTAGTTTAACGACAGCTCTTCTGCATCCACCTGTGTAGAGGACGCTACTGTCGTTCTACGTGGCCATCTTCCCTTGGGGCAACTACTCCGAATATGACCCCTCTCGCCGCAGCCATAGCACATCGGACCCAAAGAAGGTTTTTCCTTCACCACAACCTCCCGAAGTCGTTGAGTTCTAGCGTCTTGACGCACGGCTTCCACCTCCAAAGCATGGGCCAGAGCTTCCTGTAAGGTCTGATGATGGCTCAGTTTCACGGTATGCCTGACGTCTGCGTCTCTAATTCCATCACAGAAGGCTTGCGGGATCATTGATTCCACCATTGTCGGGCATGACACGTACGCACGTCTGACTAGCCTTTCGATTTCCGTTGCCCATTGCTGCAGACTCTCCCCAGGCTTCTGCTGTCGATCGCGGAGTTGTGCTCTATACGCGTGTTCCAGGTGTTTGTCGCTGTACCTGCCTTCTAGTGCTCTTTGGAGAGCACCTAAAGTTCTGTTATCCGAAGGCAGGTTTTCCAACGTGAGCAGGGCATCTCCACGAAGAGCCAGAGTCAGAGCTATCAATGACTCTTCCTCGTTCCACCCCTTTCCTTTAGCCACCGTCTCGAACTGGTACCAAAATGCTGCCCAAGACGTCGTTCCATCGAAGTGGGGTACTTCGATTTTCGGAGAATCCGACACTACCGTAGCACCCCGGGTCCCCACTCTTGCGATTTTGGTATGCAGCTGTCGCATCTCAGCATCCACCTGGCTCAATCGATCCTCGTGTTGGGTGAATCGATCTTCATGTTGGGTGAGTCGATCTTCGTGTTGGGTCAGTCGATCTTCGTGTTGGGTCTTGACGCTTAGCACATCATCCTTGAGAGCATCAATCTGCTTTTCTAATACTTCGTGCTTCTTTTCAATAGCTCCCAACAAACTCTTGCTTAGCTCCTCCTTGAGTTCGACCAGTTGCTCCTCCTGGCGGCGGGCTTGCTCCTCCTGGCGAAGGTCTTGCTTTTCCTGGCGAAGGGCTTGTTCTTCTCTCAGCTTAGCAAATTGTGCTTCCTGAAGTCGGGCTAGCTCCTCCTGGCGGCGGGCTTGCTCACGGGCTTGCTCCTCCTGGCGCCGGGCTTGCTCCTCCTGGCGACGGGCTAGCTCCTCCTGGCGGCGGGCTTGCTCACGGGCTTGCTCCTCCTGGCGGCGGGCTTGCTCACGGGCTTGCTCCTCCTGGCGACGGGCTTGCTCCTCCTGACGGCTGGCTTGTGTCTGCAGCATTTTAAATAAGTCTGCAAGCTCCACAGGCCCAATCGATGTTTGAATTGATCCCTCCGTTGAAGTGCTTTCACCCTCTTGCAGGGCCGCGGTTTGACTCCTTGTTACTCGACCCTCACTGTCTTCTCGTGGTGTAAGAGGCATCTTGAATCCCACTTCTGACACCAATTGTTGCGGGAACGGGGTACGTTTAATTCAAGATACGCCAAAAGTCACCAAAAGACAATTAATTTATTTATCGACTAACAATTACACAATTAAACACTTAAAAACACAATTAACTATTCGCAGTTAACGCACTCGATCACTTCTAGTTCGCAGGAGACTGATTCGCTTCGCTTTCCAAATCGGAACTGTCCCGTCGCGTCGTACATCCCGCTTTTATACCCAGTGAGGACGCAGCTCTTCGCGTGGCGTCGAGAATCTTCTCGCGGGGATCGAAATTTCTAGAACTCGCTGGAGCTCGCTCCGACCGACTAGAGTGTGTGACGTAGTATCGTGCAAGCGAATATAGACCTTATCCATACGACGATAAGACTAATTTCGCTTGCACGGTCTCTCAAGGTCGTAATATTATTATTACTTTAGAACACTCTAGAGCTCGCTACAACCTACCAGAGTGTGTAGCGTAGTATCGTGCAAGCGAATATAGACCTTATCCATACGACGATAAGACTAATTCCGCTTGCACGGTCTCTCGTGGTCGTAACAGTATTACTCATAAGTAATCGAGAATCATTCAAATCACATTTATACCTCGAAAGTGTTTAAGGAAAAACCATGTATGGTAGTTAACCTACTTTACTTATGCTGTGACGAATCCTAATTATGTATGCTAAATGCGAATTCCAAGGTGTGTTATGGCACATACTGTCAGGCAGATTATTATAAACGCGTAGGTAAATATTAGGACATTTCAGAGAAAAAATACTTTTATTGTGATATAAAAGTATTATTACACTCACGGAACTTAGACGATAGCCTGAATGTGTGTGCAATACCGTCTAGGTTTTTTTCTAGTTTCATAAGCATTATGAACGAGAACTAATAAGCTTAGTAGTATTACATACTACCATAATAGCTAGAGTATAACCTACAGCTCTATATGTAAAAACCTACATTTCATCCTCACACAAAGAAATTTTAATTAATTTTAACAAACCTGTATTCATCGAAGAAATTCTTCCTATTGACGAATCCAGACCAAAAGTCCTCAGTTGAAGATTTGTTGTTTTGCACCACATGATTCTGGTTCTGATTATTGGTAACAGTTTTATTGTCATCAGTCAGTAGGCATGGAGCTACAAAGCTAAAACCCCTGTAAACAAAGTGCTTAATGAAATATTGAAGATGAAATTTGAAGTAGTTTATTGTTCTTTAACGGTGAAGGAAAACATCGTGAGGAAACCTGCACACCTAAGAAGAAATTCTTAGGTTGTGTTGTCGACCAACCCGCACTTGGCCAGCGTGGTCGACTAAGGCCTTATCGCCCTAGTTTAGGGTAGGCTCGTGCCCCAGCAGTGGGGACGTATATGGGCTGATGATGATGATGATTGTTCTTAGTCTTAGGGTCATGTCCCCGGCGGCAGGACGCGTAGAGGACGAGAGACGGAGACGCCAGAAGGTAGTAAAGTATTTTATCAATGAACTGAATTAAAGTCAAGCTTCCTGTGCAATTAATCTAAAAACCATAGTATTAAATGCAGTTTTGTTTCGCGCCGTTTGAAGGCGAGCAGGGGAAATTGGCTTAAGTTCACGCTACGTCACTGAAGAGGAAGTAGGTATGATTAGGTATAGAATACTAAAAGAAAGGTGCATAAGATTCACAGTATTTCAGTACGGAAATAGCCAAGGTTTATTTGAACAGAAAGATTATAGAGTTTTATCAGAGCTGGTTATATCACAATTATCTTATCATCTGTCATTCTGCCGGACGAGTCTAAGATAAATGTAAAGATGTAGGTATATGAAATATGATAGGACTTAATCTATATCGATCAATTTGTTTATTTATTCGTGGAATCTTTAAGATAGGTTAAAAATATTAAGAAGAAACACAGTTTTCACCTTACTCATCTAGTACATACAACCTAATTAAAAACTATAAAAAGTGCATATCTCTAATCTTCAACCTTACAGATAATACTTAGGTTATCAGCAGATATGCTGACCACTATTTATGATATTTATGGTCTATATTTTTATTTATTCAATTTACTTACATGGCCATAATTCTTTACTATTCTAAATACTGCACAACTGCACATTTATACATATGTTTTCTCTTGTTCAATTTCGTGCCTTATCTTCTACTTTATGGCGATAATTGTTTTAGTAACCGGATACAATAGGTCATACTCATAGCATTGTCACGTACCTAAAGAGTTCATGAGCATTAGCAGAAGCGGGAACCCCCGGCGAATCGCGAGGAGTACGACAAGTGAACTCCGAGTCGAAGTAGAAGGCGTCGTCGGCTCTAGAAACCGCTGGACGGAAAGGCGGAACCACCTACGAATAAAACCGTTATTATTACAACTTAATTAAACATAAGGAAAATCATAAATAATAAACCATAATACCTACTTCCCATATAACTCTGATATTTATAGATGTTTGTGGTGCCATAAACATTGTGAAAAAGTTTATCATTGATAGGTACAGTCCCCGATTTTCCGAATCACAGTTAACTTATAGGTAGTTAAAGAATTATGGGGCAAGCAAGTAACCAGATCACCAAACCACACTTTTAACAGTTTTTTTTTTATGTTGATGCATTTTTTTTATTATAACCAAAAATAACTAAACATACCTCCTTCTTGCATAAAGCATCCCAATCTATATTCGCAAAGAACTCATGGCTTTTTATATCCTCAATACCATTAGGACCAGCGCCCAACCTGAAAAAATGAGAATTTATTGTAGACTGAGAATATGATAAAAAATACATGACATAAAAAAACTAAAACAAGTTTTTACCTATTCTGTGGATTACGCTTAAATAACGCTCTAAGTAACGATTGCGCTTCCTCACTGAGATTTGATGGCATGCCCAGTTTCGCTTTTAGTATTTGGGTCATAGTTTCGTGCCTTGTAGAGCCATGGAAAGGCAAATTTCCAGTCAGCATTTCAAACTGTAACAGTGTATTAATAAACAAACTTTAGACACAAAAACAGAAACAAGTTAAATGAATGAAAAATATTAAATAAGTATTATTAATAAACATACCATTAAAACACCAAAAGACCACCAATCTGCAGCAAATGTGTGGCCTCTCCTGTTAACTACCTCCGGTGCCATATACTCCACAGTCCCACAAAAACTATAAGCCTTGTCACTGCTAGGTGGCAATTTGGATAACCCAAAATCAGTTAGAGCAATATGACCATCTGCATCTAATAGTATGTTTTCAGGCTTAAGATCCCTGTATATGATTCCCAATTTGTGTACATGTTCTAATGCTAAAGCTAACTCAGCTAAATAGAATTTGACATCCTCTTCAGTAAACATCACCTATAACAAAAAGGTTTATTAAAAGGGGAGGCTCTTTAATTTAATAGATCAACAACATAGTTCCAAGTATAAAATAATATGATTAGTCATTTCATGTACTTTGTCATTCCATATCAAATGACACCTTATCAATACCATATTAGAAAACAGACAACTATACTATATGAACCATTAATTAAATCATTAGTTATTTGTACTAAATATATTTTGTGATATTTCCTGATTATATTCTACAGTAAATTAATAAATTACATTATACAGACAAGAAAAGGCATAATTTAATAACAGAAGTTAATGAATACCACCTATATTATTTACTCAGTACATACCTCTTTACTTAAACGAGAAAATAAGTCACCACCTCGTAGGAAATCTAAAATTAAGTATAGTTTTCCAGCAGTTTGGAATGCATAATGTAATTTGACAATAAATGGATGTCCCATTTCTACTAATATATTCCTTTCCATTTTCGTCCGTTCCCTGTCTCTTACTTTTAATGTGGCTTTTTTAAGTACCTTAAACAACAAAACAAATAATAACAGTTCAAGTAAGCAAAAAAGACTGTCTAAAATACAAAAAATATTGGGAAAATATGTCTTACCTTCATTGCATAAAGAGTACCAGCATCAGGTCCTGAAACTTTACGAACTAAGAACACTTTCCCAAAGGAACCTTCACCGAGTACTTTGAGCAATTCAAACTGTGATGGATCTGCCTTTTCATGACCCTCCTTGACCACATCCTGTATTTCCACCTCTCTTTCATAGTTGATTTCATTAGAATCATGGCTCTCTGTAGTGGAAGCCTGACGTGACTCTGCAGAGTTCTCAACAACCATTGGAAGACTGTTTGGTGTCTGTCCTGTATTAGCACGCTGCAAGAGAAAATAAAACATAAAATAACAAACTGCCTTCTGAACCACTGAGACCAATACCAATATAAATCTAGGGAGATCTGATCAGATTAGTAGGGCCTTATAACACAAACAGAAAGATTAGTGTTATCCTTAAATAAACAATATGAATAGATAATACATTAATTTGAGAGTTTTTATATAAAAAGTAATATAATTCTACTATTATGGTTTATTAACTTAACTGTATACATCTTATATATAGAAAATGTATTATTATTACACACAAATTAGTATATGGATGTCTATTGTGTAGAAAATTATCAAATAAAATATTGATTGCTTGCATTATTAATATAAAATCAATCAATAGGAAACCAAGTTGGTTTTTCACCTTGTAATTATTAAGTATAATTTAAAAGTTCTCATGTGAGTGAATTTTTTTTCTTATGTTAAAGATAGATCTAAGATTTATGAGAACCTGTATAATAATATAAGTAAGATGTGGTCAATGTGTTTCAGTATATTTCACTTTCATTAAGAATAGGCCCCTATTGATTTGATTATTATGATTGACAGTTAATATTTCATTAGAACAGATGGGCACAAAGTGGGCGTCTATTTGGCCTTATAAATTAAGGGTAAGTAACGTCACCTGTTAGCAGCGCCTTTCCAATAAATACGAATGAGTAATAAGAGTAGGACACAACATTACCACAAATGATACACATAAGCTACGCAAACAAACCGAGATACGTACCGTGTCTACGACATTCTGCATTCGCCAGGGATCTGACGGGTTCAATGGGTTGGCTAGAGGCATTATGACTTCAAGATGTAAACATACAAAAATCAAATCTAATATGATTAGCCTAATTCAATTACACATCACCGTACGACATTTCTCACTCGCGCAAGTGTATACCAGCTGCGATACTGCTTGAGTTGGTTGCAGACCTTGAAAACGCAAAGCTAGCAAGCGATTTTGATTTGATTGACTTTTGATGGATTTTGTTTTTGACAGGACTCAAGGACTAAGGTGCAATTTCCAAAACGCACGTTTTTATTTACAAATTAAAATTATTCGAAACCAAAAAGTCATAAATACGAATAAAAATCGTAATATTCATAGATAGCAGATAATATAATTTATAATTTGACACGATAAAATAAATAATTCTCCTCACTCGGAACTTCAGACGAGTTTTGGTGCAGAATCGAAACGTTGGCTTAAGAGTACGGCAAACGAATGACACATGAAATCGCGGGATAATTCAAAAACTTCTATTTATTTCTTCGTCTTAGGCCTATCTATCTCAGTAATCACAGTGTTATTTTTAAATCAGAAATATCAAAATATTAACAAATTTATTAGATGAAATCTTGTAATACCTATTTGATTGCAATATTCAGTATCATGTAAAAAAATGCGAACGCAGAAAATATGCATTTACAGTACCTATCACAGTTTATACACAATGAATCACATAATTATTCATGGTCTATAGCTATGTGCCACACTTAAATTAAAATACATGACACAGCCAAAAACATATTCATAGTCTATAGCTATATGTGACACACACACACAACTGATCTGACATGATTTCTTTCATACTACAATTTTACTTTGTTTATACGCTTCTGTAACAATAAAATATTTCGTACTAAGAATGGAATCAAAATACGGAACGAATAAAAGCTCATTGAAAGGTTTTTCTTTGTCCTCTATTAATATCAAGTACTACCTAATTGCCTATATACCTACTTCAAAAATAAATTATGTATGGCTCCTGCATAAAACGTTTTCCTGAATTGACCCTTTAGCGAAAATATTGCTACTTATCCTGTTTCGCACTAAAGGACCAAGTAATATATATTTAACATCATACATTTTCTGCTATTTAGTTAGTGGATGTTGTGTTCTCATTTTTCAGAACGTTTTTGTCCCAATAAATCAGGGTGTAATGTAGACGACATTACAGCCAAAGCTATAGGTGACTTTGGTCCTTGGCAGTTGCGAATAAGTGTTCTGATGTCCTTATTAAAACTACCCATGGCGTGGTATCAGTTGAACATTATTTTTATGGCACCACCTCAAGACTTTTGGTGTGCAAAACCGGATGTTATGTCGTCATTTTCTGATGACCAATGGCGCAAAATGTGTCAACCGGTAAATTTATTTAACAATAAATACAATAAGATAATTTTAATGCAAATTTTAATAAATTCCTTAAACCACCTTTGCAGCATATTGAGGAGTACCCATGCCTTGTATTCGACCCGGTTATCTTATCCATTGCTCCCACGATGGATCGCTCAATCATACCTTTAGTGGAATGTCAGAAATTTGTTTACAATCAGAGCGTATTCAAGCGAACAATAACCTCAGAGTGGAATCTTGTGTGTTCAAAGCATTGGTGGGTCCATGTAAGTAAATATAAATGTCTATATGGGTAAGTATAGCCTACCAACACCGTAATACCTAGTACTGAATATAGGAGTACATAAAATAAAAAGAGCTTCCCCAAATAACGTACCGATTTATCCTTTACTTCCGGCGCACCCTCAATCAATGAAATGAATTTTGAACGCGTTAAAGCGAATCCTTCTTTTTGCTACGATAGCAAAGAAGAGAGTTGTAGGATACAATAGATGCCTCCCCACTCAATATCTGGTTACACCTACCTAATAGGTAGCTGAATTCCTCCTGCCTCATCCCTTTAATTCCTAAGAGCTACTTACTGCGCTTCAGCACTGTATGATAGTATGTAAGTATTTTTACTTTTACCAACTCTATCATTACAGTTAACCCAGTGTGTGATGATGTGGGGCGTACTTTTGGGCGGTATCATCTTTGGTATCTTAGCGGACAAGTACGGGCGTCGGATGCCGTTGATGGCCACAATCATTATACAAACCGTATCTAGCTACATAGCCAGCTTCGTTCCATATTACTGGTGTTGGTTGGGAGTATGGTTCATATTGGCGCTAGCTTCTGGCGGAATTGTAATAATTTCGTTCGTCGTGTGTATGGAGGTAAACTAATATCGATGCGCCCATAACTTCAATTACCTAAATAGAACATTCACAGGACAGCTAAGTAAATAAGCAATCGGCCAAGACGGACACTACAAACGGTCCACTATGATTCATTGAGCTAGTATTAGGGTAAAATAAAACAGGTCCTGGGTAGAAAGTTAGAATGGCCTCGTAGATAACAGAGTAGCTGAATCCATTTTCAGCACCAATAGGACTCATCACCACCATAATTATCTTGCCCTTCTTGTCCCACGTTAAGCGGGGCCTGTCATTCGTCATGTGACTGTGTCTACTCCTTTCACTCCCATATCATCTCTCACGCAATTAAGTCATGTCTTTCAGGACCAATAGACTAACTATAATATTTTTATAACCTACATAGGCAGTAAGTGGAAAATGGCGTACGACTATACCAGTTCTGTACCAATTACCGTTCGGATTCGGGAGCGCTGTGATGGCGTTGATAGCGTACATTGTTCGAGACTGGAGACAACTTGAATTTGCTTTGGCAACTCTGTCCGCTTTGTTCGTGCTCTACTGGTTCTGGATACCCGAATCACCGAGATGGTTGCTTGCAACGGGACAAACCGATAAAGCTCTTGGTAACATTTCTTAAACGAAATATTTAGTAGGTGAAGTACTGCATTAGAATTATCATTGCGTATTAAATGTTGTCAATAGGTAAATCTTATTTCTGAAGCCTGGCTTCAAAGGTAAACAATGGTCAAAAGACACTTACATACACTTAGGTATAACTTTGTTGTGTGGACCATACTCTTTTAGTTGGTAATATAGTAAACGTATGTTTAGAGGTGCTACGACAAGCTGCAATCGAAAATGGACGAGAAAAAGATTTTTTGGATACGATACATTTGTTACCTCAGTGCAAGGGGCAAAAAAGAAACGACCCAGGATTCACCGCTTTCTTCAAACTGAAAAACATGAGACAGAAAACCTTGCTGATATCGATTGACTGGTAATGATGCAGACTAATCTATAATTTATGTATTTGCCATGGCTCTAAAATAGCAATTCAAACGTTTTATAAATATCTCGAGGGCGTGAAAAGGTCGTGAGGGAAGTTGCACATTCAAATTCTTATATCTACTTACCGACTTATCCAGATTAAATCATGCGATGACCGTGGTCATATGGCTTAGATGTACTGGTAATGCACGTGTACCCACCTATTTTAGTTTTTTTTACGTACTCCATAGGTAACATTACTTATTTTATTTTTAGGTTCTTCACAGGTTTAGGATTTTACGCCTTCTCTCAGTATCTTGGATTGATTGGTGGCAATATATTCTTGACAGTGGCAGTAAGTGGAATTATCTACGTTCCTGGTTCTCTCGTATGTGCTTTAATTGTGACCAAATTAGGAAGAAAAACTACCATATGGACATTCCAACTTATTACAGCCCTGTGCTTTGTTTTCATTTTGGCGACGCCTAAAGACGTTTTCTCAAACGATTGGCCACGTTTAGTATTCGCTGGCATTGGATTTGGAGGTTTAGCGGTGAGTAGGTATTTAAGTATCTACGACCCTAAGCTTGCCTTTCCTAAGCTTAACACTAGAACATCGTTGTGTTAATGTTGGTAAAACTTTCAGGGTTCGGTTCCAGCATTATACCTTTATTCTGGCGAGTTGTACCCAACTTTGGGCCGGAACGCGGGTGTAGGCGGAGTCACAACATTCGCCCGGATAGCTGCTATGGTTGCTCCCGGTGTCGTCAGTCTTGACGAATTTATGCCAGATCTTACACTGATATTACTAGCTATAGTTTCGTTCCTCCAAATGGCGCTTATTATTCCTCTTCCTGAAACAAAAGACTACCCTTTGCCAGACACAATAGAGCAAGCCGAGCAGTTTACAAGGTAGGTTTAGCTTATAAATTAAACCAATATAATATTGTTACGACCACGAGAGACCGTGCAAGCGGAATTAGTCTTATAGTCGTATGGATAAGGTCTATATTCGCTTGCACGATATTACGTCACACTCTCTGGTCGGTCGTAGCGAGCTCTAGCGTGTTCTAGAAAAAGTAATAATAATAATAGAGTTTTCGCCGCCCGGACCGCTCGAGAACATTCTCAACACTACGCGAAGAGACTAGCTCGTCCTTGCTGTGTATAAAAGCGGGATGTACGACCCGACGGGACAGTTCGGATTTGGAAAGCGAAGCGAATCAGTCTCCTGCGAACTAGAAGTGATCGAGTGCGTTACCTGCGAATAGTCAGTGAAATTCAGTGTTTTAGTGTGATTCAGTGCTTTAGTGTAATTTAGTGTTCCGTGTTTAGTGTTGTAATTAAGTGTTTTTAATTGTGTTTTTAAGTGTTTAATTGTGTAATTGTTAGTCGATAAATAAATTAATTGTCTTTTGGTGACTTTTGGCGTATCTTGAATTTAACGTACCCCGTTCCCGCAACAATTGGTGTCAGAAGTGGGATTCAAGATGCCTCTTACACCACGAGAAGACAGTGAGGGTCGAGTAACAAGAAGTCAAACCGCGGCCCTGCAAGAGGGTGAAGGTGCTTCAACGGAGGGATCGATTCAAACACCGATTGGGCCTGTGGAGCTTGCAGATTTATTTAAAATGCTGCAGACACAAGCCAGCCGTCAGGAGGAGCAAGCCCGTCGCCAGGAGGAGCAAGCCCGTGAGCAAGCCCGCCGCCAGGAGGAGCAAGCCCGCCGCCAGGAGGAGCAAGCCCGCCGCCAGGAGGAGTTAGCCCGACTTCAGGAAGCACAATTTGCTAAACTGAGGGAAGAACAAGCCCTTCGCCAGGAAAAGCAAGACCTTCGCCAGGGAGGAGCAAGCCCGCCACCTGGAAGAGCTAAGCAAGAGTTTGTTGGGGGCTATTGAAAAAGAAGCACGGGTGAAGTACTAGAAAAGCAGATTGATGCTCTCAAGGATGATGTGATGAAACATGAAGATCGATTCACCCAACATGAAGATCGAATCACCCAACACGAGGATCGATTGGAGCCAGGTGATGCTGAGATGCGACAGCTGCATACCAAAATGGCAAGAGTGGGGACCCGGGGTGCTCCGGTAGTGTCGGATTCTCCGGAAAATAGAAGTTCCGCACTTCGATGGAACGACGTCTTGGGCAGCATTTTGGTACCAGTTCGAGACCGTGGCTAAAGGAAAGGGGTGGAACGAGGAAGAGTCCTTGATAGCTCTGACTCTGGCTCTTCGAGGAGATGCCCTGCTCACTTTGGAAAACCTGCCTTCGGATAATCGAACTTTAGGTGCTCTCCAAAGAGCACTAGAGGGCAGGTACAGCGACAAACACCTGGAACACGCGTATAGAGCACAACTCCGCGATCGACAGCAGAAGCCTGGTGAGAGTCTGCAACAATGGGCAACGGAAATCGAAAGGCTAGTCAGACGTGCGTACGTGTCATGCCCGACAATGGTAGAATCAATGATCCCGCTTTCTGTGATGGAATTAGAGACGCAGACGTCAGACACACCGTGAAATTGAGCCATCATCAGACCTTACAGGAAGCTCTAGCCCATGCTTTGGAGGTGGAAGCCGTGCGTCAAGACGCTAGAACTCAACGACTTCGGGAGGTTGTGGTGAAGGAAAACCTTCTTTGGGTCCGATGTGCTTATGGCTGCGGCGAGAGGGGCCATATTCGAGTAGTTGCCCCAAGCGAAGATGGCCACGTAGAACGACAGTAGCGTCCTCTACACAGGTGGACGCAGAAGAGCTGTCGTTAAACTAGAAGAAGCCAGGGCCGTGGGCGGCGCTGGCTGGTCAACATCGAGCCCTACCGTCACTGTTTCACAGATTGTAATGGGAACAACCTTACAGTGGTTGGACAGCTGAACAGCGTAACGTGTCATCTTACTATTGACACTGGTGCTTCAAGAACAATAGTGCGTCCGGAGCTATTGAAAAGGACTATTATGTGGAATCGGAGACCATCCGTTCAGCTTCAAACAGCAACAACAGGCCAGCCAGTTACCGTCTTCGGTGAGACGATGGCGAAGATAACCATTGGAGAACAGACCTTTGAATACGGTGTACTCGTAGCAGACATCACGGACGATTGCATCATCGGATTGGACTTTTTAAGAGACCAGAAGTGTGTTGTAGACGTCGCTAAAGGAGTACTTAGTTTCCCCGAACAAGAAGTATTTCTAGAGGGAGCGAGATCATGCGCAGTTTACTGCCTGAAGAATACGACCCTACAGCCGAGATCTGAAACTCTGGTCAAAGTTAGATTCCTTACACTGCGTGTCAAGGGCGAAGCGTCGTCATAGAAAAACTGCGGCGACCATCCGAGTTGGATCACAGCAAGAACTCTGGCCATGACCGGAAAAGGAGCGCTAGTGCGAGTCATCAATCTTAGCGGAGATGAAGTGCAGCTACGAAGAAACTGTGTCATCGGACGGTGCGATGCAGGTCAATCCATCAGAAGGCTGAAAAGGGCCCGGGAACCGGAATCCTGTCAACGAGATGACGTCACGCCGCTCCTAGCAAATTATAAGGACAAACTCTCTGAGCGGGAACTTCAGCAAGCTAAAAGGTTGTTGCTAGATTTCAACGACATATTTTCGAAGGGTGACCATGATTTGGGAAGGACAGGTCTCGTTAAACACAGAATAGACACGGGAGACGCGCCACCAATCAAGCAGCGGCTCTGACGCCTTCCATTTGCCAAAGAGAAGGAGGTAGCAGACATGGTTGCCGAGATGCAGAAGAACCGCATCATAGAACCTTCCACAAGCCCGTGGTCTTCGCCAGTAGTCCTAGTAAAGAAGAAGGACGGCAGCACCAGGTTTTGTGTGGACTACCGATTGTTGAATAATGCAACGAAGAAGGACAGCTACCCTCTGCCCCGTATAGACGACACACTGGACATGTTGAGCGGCATGAAGTGGTTCTCAACAGTGGACCTTAAGAGTGGGTACTGGCAAGTTGACATCCATCCAGAAGACAAGGAGAAGACGGCATTTACGACCGGAACTAGGAATGGATTGTGGCAGTTCAACGTCATGCCCTTTGGTCTTTGCAACGCTCCGGCGACATTCGAGCGGTTGATGGAAAGGGTACTGGTTGGACTTCTGGGTGATGCATGCCTGGTCTATCTGGATGACATCATTGTCATGGGTCGAAATTTCACCAGAGCATGTCAGTAACCTGAGGAAGGTTTTCACCAGAATACGAGAAGCAAACTGAGACTCAGCCCAAAGAAATGCACGTTTTTCAAGGAGGAAGTTGCCTACTTAGGCCACATTATTTCATCGAAAGGTGTAAGGACTGACCCAGAGAAGATAAAAAGCTGTTCAAGAATGGCCTATACCAGTGAACAAGACTGACGTAAGATCATTTTTGGGTTTATGCGCATACTACCGGCGCTTTGTAAAGAACTTCTCTGATATAGCGAAACCTCTTCATCGGCTCACGGAAGATAAACGAGTATTCGCCTGGGACTCGGAATGTGATCAAGCCTTCGTCAGATTAAAAGAACACCTCTGCACCAGTCCTATACTTGGCTACCCGAACAGAGAAGGAAGGTTTATCGTGGACACCGATGCCAGCAATACTGGCATAGGCGGAGTTCTGTCGCAAGAGCAAGGTGAACGGGAAGTGGTGATCGCCTATTTCAGTAAGTCACTTTCAAAACCTGAAAGGAACTACTGTGTGACTCGTAAGGAACTGTTGGCGGTAGTGAAGACTCTACAGCATTTCAACAAGTATCTCGTTGGAAGACAGTTTACCCTGCGAACAGATCATGCTGCGTTAAAATGGCTCTTGCAGTTTAAGAACCCGGAAGGCCGGGACAAGTGGCGCGGTGGCTAGAGCAACTACAGGAGTACAACTTTACAACAGAACATCGGAGTGGTAGAACGCATTTGAATGCCGATGCCCTATCAAGGAGACCTTGTCCTGTGGCCTGCAGTCATTGCTCTAAGACGGAGACTAAAGAAGAAGTCCGGATGATTACCACCCAGGGACTTGATAATGAATGGAGTTTAACACGCGAAGACGCTATCAAAAAAGGCTCAAAAAGAGGATAATGACCTAAGGAAAATATTTGAATGGAAAGAGGTAGGTCAGAAACCTTAGCCCCCTGGAGCCTTGTGGCATCATCAAGCCCCATCACGAAAAGTTACTGGGCACAATGGGACAGTTTGGAGATTAAGGATGGAGTACTCTTCAGGAAATGGGAAACACCAAAAGGGGATCAAACAACACTACAGCTGATTGTACCTCGTAAACAAGTTGCTTCTCTACTGAAATAAGGTATACACGATGGGGTATCCGGGGACATTTAGGCGTGAAGAAGACCCTAGAGAAGCTGAGACAGAGGTTCTACTGGATACACTGTCGGAGGACGTCGAAGACTGGTGCAAGAAATGTACGACTGCGCATCAGTAAAGGGCCCACAAACCAGAAGTAAGGGCAAACTCAAGCTGTACAACGTCGGCGCTCCATGGGAAAGAATCGCAGCAGATGTAGCTGGCCCCTTTCCAGAATCCGGTGAGGGAGACACGTACATCATTGAGGTCCAAGATTACTTCACTAAGTGGCCTGAAGTCTTCGCTACGCCGTAATCAAGAAGCAAAGACGGTCGCCAAGAAGTTAGTCCACGAAGTAATTTGCCGATTTGGTGTGCCTCTTGAGATACATTCAGACCAAGGAAGAAACTTTGAGTCAGCACTGTTCCAGGAGGTCTGTCAACTGTTGGGTATGCATAAGACCCGTACTACACCAGCACCCGCAATCCGATGGCATGGTCGAGAGATTCAACCAAACGTTGGAAAACCACTTGGCCAAAGTTGTGGACGAGCATCAACGAGACTGGGACCAGTACATACCGCTTTTCTTGCTTGTCCTACCGATCTGCGATCCACGATAGCACCACCCCAACCCCAGCAATGGTAAACTTCGGTCGAGAAATGCGGCTTCCGGTAGATGCATTGACTGGGACACCGCCAGAAGCTCCGAAACCAGTAACCGAATACGCGGCTGACCTACAGAAGCGCCTGGATGAAGTACATGCTCTCGTTAGAGACTGCAGTCTAAAATCTAGCGAAAGAATGAAAACCCGTTACGACCGCAAAGCTAACACCGATGGTTTCGATGAAGGGAGTCTGGTTTGGTTTCAGCACAACCCACTCAGGAAGAAGGGCAAATCACCGAAGTTCCAGCCCAGGTGGGAAGGACCATACAAGATCATCACTAGGCTGAATGACTTAACCTATCGGATCAAACAAGGGACAAGAAGCAAGCCGAAAATTGTTCACATTGATCGATTGGCTCGTTACCATGGGTCAAATGATGCTCGGGACGAGCATGACTAAGAGGGGGATAATGTTACGACCACGAGAGACCGTGCAAGCGGAATTAGTCTTATAGTCGTATGGATAAGGTCTATATTCGCTTGCACGATATTACGTCACACTCTCTGGTCGGTCGTAGCGAGCTCTAGCGTGTTCTAGAAAAAGTAATAATAATAATAGAGTTTTCGCCGCCCGGACCGCTCGAGAACATTCTCAACACTACGCGAAGAGACTAGCTCGTCCTTGCTGTGTATAAAAGCGGGATGTACGACCCGACGGGACAGTTCGGATTTGGAAAGCGAAGCGAATCAGTCTCCTGCGAACTAGAAGTGATCGAGTGCGTTACCTGCGAATAGTCAGTGAAATTCAGTGTTTTAGTGTGATTCAGTGCTTTAGTGTAATTTAGTGTTCCGTGTTTAGTGTTGTAATTAAGTGTTTTTAATTGTGTTTTTAAGTGTTTAATTGTGTAATTGTTAGTCGATAAATAAATTAATTGTCTTTTGGTGACTTTTGGCGTATCTTGAATTTAACGTACCCCGTTCCCGCAACAATATGATTATGACCTATTTAGCAAATTGGAATAGTTCTTACAGCAAAGTCAGTTAAATCTCCGCAGCTCTACAATATTATTATCAAATATGTAAATGTATATTTTCTTCACAGGAATATTACGAAAAGCCGAGAAGGAAATAAGTTCAAAGGATATGTAAACTGCGGTTTTACATGAAGTATAAAGTTTATTATAAAAAGTTTGAAGATAAAGTACATGATATCGACCATAATTCTTTTGGTTAACTTTAGATCAAATACAAAATATATAGTATATAAAAAGCTGTATCAGCTTTCAAAACTATGAAGTTTTACTTTCAATAGTTATTATTACAACCTTAAAAACTATTATCTAAAGAATAAGTGTTTAATATGAGTATAGGTAATTCAGAATGAATATTATTATAATGTCTTAGGTAACATCACTGAAGTTATTCTAAATCACAAGGATATAGGGTTGCATATTGGTTATATGAGTGGGTTTGGTTACATGTATACTATTGTACTATTATTAATGTGTGTATTACATTGATGATGATTGATTATAACTAGGGCCATGTGATCCTTAGCAAGGATAAATAAAATATTAAGACAATTTTAAGATCCTACTTAACAATACAAATATGACATCATTGTCAGATGACCTAATGATAACAAAAACTAGAAACAATTTTTCATTTTTTTTAAGACATACATAAAAATAAACTACTAAAACATTTCCTTACATATAAAAGAACTAGACTAGATTGTATAAAATATATTCCAAAGTGTATGTATTTCATAAATTAATTTAGTTGTACTATTTTAAATGCACATTGACCATGAATAAATAAAAAAAAAGTTAAGATGAATTATCTTAATCTGTCTTTTTGTTGGAAATTTGGTTTCTTATATTTTCAATCCTATGTAACAGTGTAGGGTGGGAGTGGTACCAAGCAGAAAATAGTTTATCATAAATTGGGTAATCTAGATTATCTTTTCCTAATTTCATGAGAGCTGACCTGAGCTCATTGGGGTAGTTTAGAGAAACTGCAAAGTTGTCAGCCTCAAATTCGAACTTCCTAGAGAGTGCTGTAGCAAAGAAGGAGAGGATAGAATTATATGGAGCTAGAATCATCTGCAATACTACAATAAGGCCAATTATTATGGGTTCCTGACCGGCAGGGAAGCCTAATGCAGTGTACAGCATGGAGTATTTGAATAATAGCCCAAATGCAGTAAACAGCAACAAAAGGTTTACTTCAGTGAGAACAATAGACTTGTAGATATGGCTGCAACTCCAATGGCCTAGTTCATGAGCTAAAACACCCAGTATCTCATCATCTGTACATCCTGTTGTTTGCTTTTTCTCCTCATCATACTTCTCCAAAAGTGTATCAAAAAGTACAATCCTCTTTGCACCAAACAGACCGCTGAAGTAAGCATTGCTATGGGCAGACCTTTTAGAACCTTCCACAATAAAGATTTGAGAAAGAGGAAAGTTGAGGCGAGAAGCCAGATTTTCAATTCCTTTCCTCAATGGCCCATCTGACAATGGAACAAACTTGTCAAATAGTGGAGCTATGACTGATGGGTACAAAGTCAGTAATATCAATGTTGCAACAGTTGTGAACAACCATAACCACACAACAAACATGTTTCCACCAAGCATTATGATATAAATTGCTACTGATATAATAGGCAATGTAATGACAAGGCTCAAAAGTAGCGACTTAATTTGATCTTTTATGAAAAACCAAACTGTTTGTTTGTTAAACCCATGCTTTTCCTCAAGAACAAATATACCATAAATAGTAAATGGCATATTCACAACAAAGTTGAACAAGGTGACGAAGGTCATGAACACACAGCTTAAAAGTATTTCTCTATCTTGAGAAATATTAAAAACAGCCGCAATGTTTTCGGACTTTCGCCAAGCCGAGTAAATCCACCGGTTATACAAAATAAGAGTTGTGAGAGCTATACTGTACATTTCTTTAACAATTTTAAATTGAGACTTATCAATTCCATAGAGTCTGGCTTTCTTGAATGATTCTTCATTGAGCATATCCTCCAAATCCTCGGGAATGGTGTTGTTTGTTTTGTAGATTCGCAGCTGAAATAAGTGAAAATATAGGTATTAATAAGTGATTATTAGAAATAAAATAAAATAAAGCTAACCATGAGCGAAAAGTCAATGCCTTTCTTATATTCTTACTTATTACATAAACTTATACTTGAAAGAGATCTATGTATTACCTACGTATAATAACGATATCAGATAGTAAAAAGTAACCTTAAACATAATTTTACCTGACGAATAGAGAGATATAATTCCCAAGCATACTCCATCCACGAAAATAATAAAATTAAGTCAACAATTAATTGTTCATCGATAGCCATCTTGGCGGCAATTTTATGCAAGTATTTCAAGAACTCCAATAATAAATAGATGTTGCGTTTAGGAAAATTACAAACTATATAACGCAAGCAAACAGCGAACAATCGAAACGACGTCGGCGTCTTTTTCGATGACAGATATGACAGGCTGTCAAAATCTACTAATCAATATTTTTTTTTTATTTATGTTGCCATATTTGACAAATGTTTCCAGCTTTCGTTCGCAGCTTGGCTTTGGTTTGACTTAAATTTAAAGCAGTTGTATTCTGGTCACTAAACATAACTCATTTAATGACTATAATATCGTTTTTTGGCACACCAGCCAATTAGCGGCGCGACTGTCGAGTGAGGTCCTAAAAAACGGAAACATAATTTAAATCATATTGAATACAATAGAACGCTAAGTTATTATACCAGAGCCGCTCTAAGTTGGCCGATTTGACACATGTCAGACTGACTGCATTAGTGAGGGACGACGGTAAAATTGCCGAAGTATATAAGTAACAGTTATTTCCACTTTATAACCAAGCAAGGTCTAATAGGGTATTCGACTGTGGTTGTTATGCTTGCCATTTTTATGAAAATCAGTAAGATTTATGTAAATCAATATTATTAATGAAAACGAAACTTAAATTTTTAGCGAAATTAGACTACAAAAAACAATTTAAAGTTGGGTGGGCAAGTCCATTCCAAAATTGCGAAAATCATTTAAAATTTTTTTTTCATCTTATTAATAACAGATTTAGTCACATCTTTCATTATGAAAACATATCAATAAACGCAACTTTTGATGAACCTACCGAACAAACTTCTTAGGCGCTGCATACAACAAACTAGCGTGTGACGTCACACGCCAGTCGACGTTTGTATGGAGCATTTTTGAGCTCGACCAATTAATGTGCAATTAAAATTGTAATATCTCGTTGAGTTATCCAGATATCAAAGTGATACTTTCAACAGTGTCTTTGTGTTCGAGTGGTCCATCTAACTATATCAAAATAAAAAAATAGTCAAATACCCTATTATAACAATTTTTTATTAAAAACATTTATTCACATCCAGAAGATTGAATTGAAGTTTCTTATTTAAAATTATTATTAAAAACAATAATTATTAAATCCTTCATCCTATTTCTAAAAAATACCTAGTGAGTATTACCCATTACGTCACTATGAAAACGTGTCAAACGGCGTAACCTTGTAAAAGCGTAATACAGAGTGGAAATTGTACGTTTTCGTTTTATAATTCAATTATTTTAAGTAATAAAAGACAAATAATTAGATAATTAGGTGCATTTGACATTTTGAAATAACGTCTTATTTTTAAAAGTTGTTCTTTATGATTCGCTAAATATGTTCCTCTTAACAAGGATAAATGCAAAATATAAAATAAAAAGTGTCAAATCGGCCAACTTAGAGCGGCTTTGGTATAGCCAATTTTGTTACTTACTCAGTAGCCTTTTGTTCAAAAAAGGGAGGTAAACTATTTTCCTTAGCTTAGCACTTTAAAAGCTCCCTCATAAATTGATGCGTCATCTTTATAAAACGTAGTGATTATATTCTCTTTGATCTTTATTTGCCATATTGAATTTAAACTACTAGGTAATAAAATATTCGCAAAATGTAATCTTAATATAAACCTGCAAACAGAGGTTAATATGAAAATAGCAAGAATTACGATTTTGAGTCAATCGATCAATTTTCGAGGTAGGTAGTTGAAAGTCTCGGAAAATAATAAACAATAGTTGAGAAGTACTATTCAACAATTTTTTGTAAATTAAACAACAGACGGCGCGTCTTGCCGTCAATAGATCCGACAAAGGCGATATGCACGTTGATTGTTTGAACGACTCATGTGTTTTTTCACACACCTCCACCATCTAACAAATGTTAGGTATGTGTTTAGCTAAAATTGAATTTGACTGTCTCGTTGGTCTATCTTTTGGTAGCAAGTGCTGCGTTAGGACCGTGAGGTCCCCGGTTTGAATCCGGGGTCGGGCAAAATTGTGTGAGTTTTTCTGTTCAGAAATTACTCAGCCCGGAGTCAGGAAGTTGGCGGATGCACGCCTGTGCCTCGGAAAGCACATAAAGCCGGTGGTCCTGCGCCACAGATCACCCCGCGCCCAATCTCTCATCGGTCATGTCGGATTGCCGTCTCACCGAATTATGAGAGTAAGGGAATAGAGAGTGCACTTGTGTTTGCGCGTACACTTGTGCACTATAATATGTCCTGCGCTCTTGGCTGATCTCCAATGAGATCGGCCGCCATGGCTGAAATCGGTCGGACGCCTTATTTTTTTATGTATTTAGCTACTAATAATATTATACAAGTAGTACACACTGACAAGATCTTTCAATTACGAACTTGATTGCCCGCTGACAGCGTCGCAGGGGTTTCTACCCCATCCCCTTTAACTGGCCGATTTTTATCCATATAAAAGCGCGATATTCCCTGATAACGGCAGTCTAATCGTCTTAGAAATAGCGACGACTTGTTTATAACACTCCAAGCAATGGCGTACTGTAGAGTTGTTTTATTGCAAACGTTTTTCATGTGCTGCATAGTAATATTCAAATGTTACGCAGATGAGACTTGTGAGACAATGCCAACAGAGATTCATGTTACAAAAGGTAAAATTACGTATAAAATTGTTGTGTGTTTAAAAAGTGAAAGTATACTTACTTAATGTAATTTTTTTTATTTTTCAGAGGAATACGATGACATGGGCAGATTGATTCGATCGTGCAGTGGAGAAGTTAGTGTGAATAAATGTGAAGGAATGTGCAATAGTCAGGTTCAGCCGTCAGTATCCACAGCAACTGGATTTTTGAAGGTTACAGTTTACTTATACAAATTTAGTTTATATAGGTACAAGATTAATTGAAACTTTAATTTAATCTGAAATTTATGTACATTAAGGAGACGCAATACTTTTAAGTTTGAACTGCATTTCTGATAGACAAAGCATTTTACGTTAGTCAAAGTACCGACTATTTAGGTATTGGTACTGGCAAAATTTTAATAATTTTAATTTAACTTTATCTTGTATTTGTCTCATGTTTTTTTTTATTTCAGGAATGTTTTTGCTGCAGAGAAAACTTTTTGCGAGAACGCTTGGTGACTCTCACACATTGCTACGACCCTGATGGCATCAGGCTTGAAGATGAGGATCGTGCAATTATGGAAGTTCGCCTCCGAGAACCCGATGACTGCAAATGTTACAAGTGCGGAGATTTCAGCCGATAAAATGATAAAAGTTTATATTAATAGAGCTAAAAAGTTAATGTACAGAAAGCAACCAAATCAAATTGTTATAAAGGAATAAAAATGTTGGTCAAGGTCTAAATTTAATGAAAGTGTTATTAATAAATATATTGATTTAAATATGAAATATACATTTAATTGATCTACCCATTGAAAAGTCATGAAGGTACATAGTACAAAAAGATAAGGGTTTTTCATTGTTGTACCTACATGTTGTAACTGTGTGCAAAAAATACTTTAGGTAAATGAATGAACTTATATTTAATACCTACTTCTCATTAATATTGTCCAAAAAATAAGATAGAGAGTGTATCTGCTACCCTTAAAACTTATGACGACTTACAGAAAATTATGCTCGTGGTGGATGTTGCAATTCCATAAAAATGATTAGTTATTTTTAGAAAAAGGGAAAAATTTTGATTGGTTCACTGTTTACCGAGGATTTGAACACCTGTCCTTCAGTGAATTGCGCCCAGACGTGCGAACCATTACCTACACCAACTATTTTAAAACAGCTTTTGCAGCCGTAGAATTTTTCCAGCATATTACACTGGTTAAAATGTAGGTATTATTGCATGTTAAAGGGTTTAAGGGTGAAAATATCAATCCCGATTTCATTTATCGAAAACTACAAACCCTAGCGTAAAAAGATTTTGTTGTTTCTCCTTAACCTCAAAATTAATGCAAAAAAAAATGTCGGGTTTATAATTTTTATCATTGACGAAAAAATATTTCATGACGTTTACCTAGATGTAAAAATACTTCTTTAGTCCTAAGCACACTGGATTATATGGATAAAAAAATAAATAAAAAATTGGTTGATTTAGCCCCGCTACTCACCAGCCAGGTCTGCAGTTACGTGTTGGGATATAATAGGAGAGGTACAGGACAAGTTTTCAGCTTGCCTCAAATCGAAATACCCGTTAATACCGTTCAAATACCGTTCTACCCAAAAATTCTTAGCTTTTGATTTTTTAATTCAGCTTCCTATTAGAACATTTTTATATTCGATGTAGGTAATTTGAAATTTTGAACTTTTAAGAATATAACGAATTTTTGAAAAAATATCATTCAATTTGCTACTCCTAATAAAGCCTGTAGACCCATAAAGACTAATATTTAGTGTAGGGGAGAGGGGGCAGTTTTGAACATTTTTAAAACTTTGTCCTATATCTTAAAATTCTTTAGTTTTATATCGTTTTATAGTTTCGCAATGCTTAACCCGACCATTATGCCATACAATTTCAGTATCATATGAAGAAGAATATTTAAGATATAGCCGTAATATCAATTATAATAGCAGTAGTCAACTGTTCAAATCTGCCCCACTCCTGGGGCAGCTTTGAATTCATATGGGGCAGTTTTGAACTATCCTTAAAAATGAAATTAAATGACTTTTTATACTTTTTTTTTATTAATTTTATTAAAAGAAAACAAATTAGAAACGAATGAGATCAAATATCATTGCCACATTAGAAATTAAAAAGGATAAAATAGTTCAATATGGTGATTGATGATGATTATGGGGCAGTTTTGAACTATCCTTAAAAAAATGGATTTTTAATGACTTTTTATATTTTTTTATATTAATTTTAATAAAAGAAAACAAATTAGAAACGACTGAGATCAAGTATCATTGCCAAATTAGAAATTAAAAATGATAAAATATGTACTAGGGAATAACAAACTTCTATTTAAATAATATTAATTAACATACGGAAACAAATAAAATTATTAATTAATATTATGAGGTCAATCAAAGGAAACCTAAAAATAAACGAGATATAAATAAAACTGTCTTCATGTCTCATCAATTTCATTCTCTCTCTTTTTTTATAGTTGGGTACCATTATTACCTTTAAATGAAAAAGATACAGATACTTATTCCTATTGAACATTACGCTAACAAATATATTCCACGTTAGAATAAAATAATAAAAAATAACGCATTATAACAATCTCAGTATTTAAGACTGAAGGTGGGGCAGTTTTAAACAATGTTCAAAACTGCCCCCTTTATTTTGTTCAAAGCTGCCCCAATGGTCCTTGAAAAACATAAAACGTTTTCCTTCCAAATATTTTTTTAAAATTGTTCGTAATATCTGCTTTATTGCGTGATATATGAAACCTTCTGACTAAAAAAGTATAAAAACACTTCATTTGCCTTGAAATGAATCTCTGAGATCCTTACGCGCGAATTTCAAAAAGTGTAGAATTCAAACTCGTAAAAAAAACTCCTCGTAACTCGTCGGCAAGCTGTCTAATGTGAGTAGTGATAAGTGACAGCTATGCGGGTTAATGTTACCACTACCCAAAAAAAAAACTACAAAAATTCTTTACATTAAAGCTTGTTAAATACACTTTTTCAAAGGTGCCCCTGTTCAAAGCTGCCCCCCTCTAAATATCACTCAAGTTAGCCATTTCAAATTTGGAAGTCGTTGTGAAAATCTTTCTTGACCGGGTACCTATTTATCCACGCGCTGATTTTTCGCAACTTCCGCGTGTCTTGTAGAGCTTGTATTTTTTTTTTGACTTGAAGTAGGTACCTATCAAGTCAAGAAAACCAGCAATATGCAGGGTTTTCCGACACTCGATGCTGTGTAGGCCATACACCGTGAAATTTTAGTGGTTGTTTTCCCGCAGCAAAATGATTCTACCTTTGTTTTTTTGAATCAATAAATGCCGGTTTTACGAAAGGTAGGTATAACCAAAACTCGACAGTATTTTCGAACCACTTTATTGCTTAGCGCGTAGAGCTTCTTTAGCTTTAAGCATCGATTTTATGCGGCAAGCAGTACCAGATTACGTCACATCTTAAAAAACAACTTTAGCTTCTCTCGTTTTCGAGATGGAAAATTATAATTTTAAAAATTAGGAAAAAAAAAATGAATTAAAATTGGCTCGTGTTAATGAGGGCTACCGTTTTTTAGCTCACTCACTAGGCAGCGCCGCTATTGAGTGAGGTCCTAAAAGGCCAGAATGGAAGTGTACATTTAAATCATATTTAATACATTAAAAAGTAAAGCTATTGGCTAAGCAACAGTGTTTCTCAGTACCATTTTGCTAAAAATTGTAATTTCCTCAGCTTAGCATTTAAAACACTCACATTCATTAATAATGGTCATATAAATGTGCAAATATAATAATAACTAATCTCAAAACAGTGGCATTTGATATTTAAAGGACGTCACTTGACAAAAAAAATTAATAAAAAAATAAAAACCGCCGGCAGTTTTTGCCGGCGGTTTTTCTTTGAACATACATACATAAAATAACGCCTTTTTCCCAGAGGGGTAGGCAGAGATCACTTCCAGCGATCCACTTTTCACCTCTGTGGGAAACGTGACGTGACGGGTTGTGGACCACGTCGCCGCCATTCTGTCTTATAGTAACAGAGCCCACGACCAAAATTTTTGTCTCATAGCAATACAGTCACAACCGCATCAAATCGATAGATAAGATTATTCTGAACTCGAAACAACCAATATCAGACATTTTCCGCGTAGCGTTTGATCTGACCGAATTTTCAAAATTGTCAAAGAATTTAACTGATCTGCATCATAGCAATATGTCTGATTTGCAGACTGTAGTTGAATGATGGTTCTGAGATACCGGAAACATATTTTTCAGACGCTAGTGGTGTAGCGCAAACCCGTAAAATCACTTAAAAATATTAAAAATGAGACAAAAAAATGTCTTATAGCAATACCTCTGAAAATCTTTTTTATTAGTAAATTTTGGTTATTTCATGCGGACTAAACAATTTTCAGACGGAAATGTGGACGCATAAAATTTTGAGGGCGTTTTGAAAATGTTAACAAATTTTACCGATCGGTATCATAGCAATATGTCTGAAAATTGCTAGACATGATAGAATAAGTTGTCCACATGTGCAAAAAATTTATATCAGACAAATGAAGTGTAGCATCTTTTCTATCAGACAACTTTTCGATACTCAGATATCATTTAAGAATCGTATTGAGGTATATTGAATGAAACTAATGAATAATAGTAAGAAAGAGGCAGGGGCGTAACAAGCGATGAGGCTGTTGAAATTAAATACTGATTGATTTGATAGTTTTGGTTTTATTTAAACCACACTTGTTATTTTCGTTTTAGCATGTACGCCATATGCTACACTTAAAGTGTCTGAAAACAGGTTTTTGGTAATCAAAGGCAGCAAAACGAAAAGTAAAAAAAAAATTATCCGTATTGCTATGATACAGGTCGGCTAAATTTGTTGACATTTTCAAAAATGCGTCAGGCTATGTGCTACATGCACAAAATGTCTGAAAACAAACTTTTTCGTAATACAATTATAAAATCTATGTACATTATCACTATCAGACGTATTGCTATAATACCGACTGCCTTTTTTTTTTGACACAGCAGAAATGGCCTCCCACGCAGTTGCTACACTTTCGACCGTTACTATATACCTAGTCGGGTTCAGAATCATACAATCTAACGATTTTATGGGGGTTTTGCTGCATTGCTATGAGACATGGTTTGGTCGTGGGCTCTGTTACTATTATGCATTGTTTAAACAAGGTCATTGCGTTCCCACGAGTAGCAAGGAAATATGACGGGGAAGGAAAAGGGGAGGAAGGATACTATCGCCTCGGATGATTTGGACTGATAATGTGTTTGAAGGCGGTGCCGTTTGTATTACGTGCACAGTGTGTTGGTTTTTCTAAAAATGTTGTTTGGCACCGCCTTCAAAAACATGTCAAACTCCTACCCAGATAATTATAAATGTTCGTATTAAAAATAAATTAATAAACGTTTATTGCACAAAAAGAAAAATTACAATTAGTTACAATAAAAATACCTTAATATTAATATTAATCACATTGTGCATCAAAGGAATACAAAAAGTAGGAATAAAACAGAGGTTCCCAAACTAGGCAGAGCCTGTATTTTGGAGAACCAGTATAATATTGGAAGTATCACATAGGATTATTTTGTAATTTATAGTGTGTCGGGTAATTGAAGGTTTTTCTTTTTTTGTTAAATTTTTTTTATACTTTTTAGTGTTACATTTTATAATATAAGTAGTAGCAGTATTTTCAAATTTATTGATGTAACTATCGGGTTTTTGAAGGCAGTTTTTTTTATTATACTTCTAACTATTAAGGAGTCGACCTTCCATAATTCATGGATCTCATTTTCAGAACTGGACCAAATTGCTATAGGACCAAACGGGAAGCACAGGCTTACTTTCAAATAAAACAAATAACATCCAAATCGGTTCACCCAGGCGCAAGTTATGAGGTAACAAAAAAAAATACAGAAAAATTGAGAACCTCCTTTTGTTGAAGTCGGTTAAAAACGGGTCCTAATGTTTAGGATTTATTCGGACTATTTAGTTGATAAACTATCAACTAAATAGTCCGAATAAATCCTGTGTGAACCACTCGACTCAGTCGATTTTGAAATCGACTGAGTCGAGCGGTTGTTCATTGAACACATTTTTTTAACAAATGAATTTGATTGAAGTTACAAAAGCTAGTTAGTTACAAAATACTTTGCTTTTAAATAAAAGAAAAATATAAAATCGACGGGCGTTGTTTATGTCAGTAAGCACAGTGGGATAGCTTGTAATCGTCTCGTGGACATATCCGTTAAATGGTTTTCCTAGTTGTGTTGCTAGTGACCTGTGGAGAGTTTGATGCTGGATTGCTTTATAAGCACAAGAAAATTGTTCATATCCATCACTCAGTCATCTTCATTCGTGGAGTTAGGGTAGAATAAAAATGTTTTCAACCAGAATTATTGTGTTTGGTATTTTGTGCACCATGTGTCACATACAAGAGAAAACTGTAAAAGCTCAAGACATGCAGATAACTACAGGTATTTTTTGTTTTCAAGGTTGTCCATTAATCAGAAACTACTTATAAATACCTACGGTTGATATGTCTATATCTCTTTAATAATAATAATAATACTTTATTTCACAAAAAACTTACACGAAAAATCATGCGGTCGCTGCACTATGCACAAGCTTGTATCGCAGCGACCAATCTTTTATAATATTAACATGACTTATTGGTTAATTTAAAACTGATTTATAATTTTTAGGACAAGAATGTCAAATGACGCCGGTCATCCATGTTCTTCGGCATCCAGGGTGCAAGCCCAAGGCAATTCCGTCGTTTGCTTGTATTGGAAAATGTACAAGCTATGTTCAGGTGAAAAAATATTTTTTTAAGACAATTTGTTATTTATTAGTTATTTTTATGAAAATTTGTTAATTGTTATGATTAAAAATAATAAATAAATAAATATAATAATAACGTAAAAATTACTTTTTACGTTTTAAGTTTGCTATATTTACGCCAAATATTTAATTAACGGAAACCTAAAAATGACAAAACACTTTTGTAAGACTATGGCAGGTTTATTATAACTTTAAACTTGACTTGTTTTGTAGGTATCTGGGAGTAAAATATGGCAAATGGAGCGCACCTGTAATTGTTGTCAAGAGTCTGGAGAACGAGAAGCATCTGTGGTACTGTTCTGCCCGAAAGCAAAGAACGAAGAGAAGAGATTCATGAAGGTACAATATAAAGTTATGACATGTGGTGGAATTTGCTATTTATATGTATAATAGAATAGAATAGAATAATTGTTTATTTGGTACAATTATCTAAACAAAATATGTAAACAAATTACTGATTTTTTTAGGTTTCAACAAAGGCCCCGCTTGAATGTATGTGTCGTCCTTGTGGTAGCATTGATGAAACTTCAATCGTACCTCAAGAAATCGCTGGATACGCCGAAGAAGGACCCCTGCACAACCATTTTAGGAAAACACTTTAAATATTAGAAATAATTAATTAAAGTTACAATGTTTACTAACTGTTTGCGGCGGTGTTTTCTGATTGTTATATTGTAATTTAGAGATTTAATAAAAGACCTTGACCAAGTCATTTCCATATAATCTTTTATTATACAAAATATACCTTAATACGTGGAAATCAGTTTCTTTTAAGTCACATTCTATAATCGACAGTTGCCCACTGCGATACTCTACGTACGAATATTTTCTAACGTCTTAAAATAAAATGAATTTACGGTAAACGGTACATAATAAATACTCAATATTATTGAAACATTTTTTTCATCATTATAAACCTTCTTTTTTTAAGTAGTCGTAATTGATAAAATAGTATTTAGTAGGACTAACTAAATTATACTCATAGGTCATGGACAAACAAAGGGAAGCTATCTCTTTAAATCGTAAGCTAAAGTTAAAAAAAAGTAATACAAAAATGCATAACACCTTGAAAAGATACATATATACATTTTCGTTTAAGAAAAAGTAACAGAATAAAGGCTGTATAATATGCTTCATCTTAACTTCATTACAGCAATCGATACTATTTCTATTAAGTTGTCAAACTGACATTTCAATTTGTTTTGTTTGGGTTCGGCCGTTCTTTTCCTTCGTGATTTTTTCTGTTTATATAGTGCATTAAGAGCATTTTATTATTTATCGAAATGAGTCGTCGTAAGCGCGCTAAGGTAAAGTATCTTATAAGGTGTTCATTCCGTGCCCGGGATCGTATTATATTTGTTGTGAGTAACAAGGTTATGTTTTGAAATCGAAGGTTGAAACTCGCGAATTAGAAGAAAAATTAAAGCAAGAAGACTCTGAATCAGATCAGTCTGAAAGAAGCAAAGTTACATCTTCGAGTCCAACTTCAGTTGGAGGCCGTCGTGAGTCTTCTGCGAGTAGAACCAATGATGTGAAAGAAACAGCTAAAGAAGAGAAGGTAGTCATCGAAGAGTCTAAAAATGATGATATCGAGGAAATTAATTACAAAGAAATGCTTAATAGGTAAGATTTATTAAATTTCCGACTATATTAAATTTCTACATGAAAATAAAATATCCTGTGTGCATATTATAAATAAACTATCAATTCCAAAAACATTTGTGATTTAACTTATTTATCTTCTAACATTTCAGCTTGGAGGGTGCAGCATTCCAATCACGTTTACCTTTTGATAAGATGTCTTCTTTGGAAGCAGAGTGTTTCTCTGACTTACATGGTGCATCCAGTCAGGCTTTTGTCCAAATCAGAAACCGCATATTGAAGCTCTGGTTTGAGGATCCTAAGAGGCAGCTCACCCAAGAATATGCTGTTCAAAAAATGGAAGTAAGTGTGTTTTAATGTTGGGTATAACAAACTATTACTGTTTCTGTAGAATACCTACATCATGCAAGTATAGTAAAAAATATTGTTTAGCTTGCACCAGTTCGGTAGCATGTAAATGATTCAAATCTTGAACTCATTTTTATATTATGTTTTCTTTAGCCTCCTTATAATGGTGATCCAGCACTTGTGATGAGAACTCATGCATTTCTGGAGAGACATGGTTTTATTAACTATGGCATCTATGAGCGCATCACTCCAATTCCAACCCCATCAAAAGGGAAGCAGAGGCCTAAAGTCATTATCATTGGAGCAGGTATGTAACCTAACTATATTCTTAAGCTTAGTGTGGAAGAAACTCTTATGGGTATTTTAAACTATTGTAAAATCTATAGAAAAAATAATAAATTCACCTGATTCAAACCTACACCCATCAAGAAATCAGCCACACCCATCTAGCAGACATTTACTGGTATAATGCTGCTAGATGGCTCCGGACCCATTTATGGGTAATAGCAATCTGCTCTCCTGCAAGTCCAGGACGAAGAAAAATGCTACGCCAAGCCATTGTCATAGTCAGATAGGAAAAATACTGAAGCCAGTGATTTTTTCTCATATGAACTGTTTTGGCGATAGATGGTATTATAATCCATTAGTGATTTACACTTATGGGTGTTACATTACTTTGTAGAAATGTAACCTATAGACATGATTTCAATTTAACTTTTATCATTGATTAAAGGTGTATCAGGGTTGGCTGCAGCTCGTCAACTTCTCTCATTTGGCTGTGAAGTTGTTATCTTGGAAGGTAGAGACAGAGTTGGTGGAAGGATTGTCACATACCGGAAGGGTCCTTATGTTGCTGACTTGGGTAAGCATCACTCATTACATTGGTTGTTATATTATATGTCTTTACACATAATGTGTTTAATTCTTATGTGCATTTTGGGTTTATAAGTAAAAAGAAATGTGTTTATAGTGGAATGGTGAACTAGTTTTTTATAGTGATGGCAACATGCCAGTTGATCCTAATACACATACTAATCTGATTAAATGGAGCTTATTGTTTACACTGCCCATGCCTTTTGAACAGTTCCCGATTAATATTGAAAAGAAGAGATAATTGTTTTATTGCTTACTAGTGACCCGCCCTCGCTTCGCTTCGGGTAAATTTTACATACAATCCTTCCTTAAGAATCACTCTATCTATTAAAAAAAACCACATCAAAATCTGTTGCATAGTTTTAAAGATCTAAGCATACATATGGACATACAGCGAAAGCGACTTTGTTTTATACTATGTATTGATAAATTAAATTGCTATGTACCTTTCTTTACCATTCAAAGGAGTAAGTTGATTGAATTATCTGCTTTAAATTTGTTTTTGGTGATTCCTTATTCCAGGTGCAATGGTAGTGACTGGTCTGGGGGGCAACCCAGTTACAACTCTCTCTGTTCAGATGAACATGGAACTCCATAAGATTAAGCAGAAGTGCCCACTTTACGAGGCAAATGGGAATCAAGTGCCTAAACACAAGGATGAAATGGTTTGTTTGCTATTATATCATTATTCTGTTCTATGTGTATTGTATTCTAATAAGCTGTTCAACCGATTTTGTCCATGATGGTTGAATCATGAATAAGCCAGTCAGCTAATAGTTCTAACTGCATAAATTGTAAAAAATAAAAAGAAACGAAATTATATCATTATGGCCTTCATATTATGTCAATTTGATATTTTTAAATTTAAAATTTTATAATGATTTCGTTCACTACATAGTGTAAAGCAAAGTCGCTTCTCGAGTCTGTCTCTCCCTATGTATGCTGAAATCTTTAAAACTACACAACGGATTTTGATTGGATTGAGTTTTTTTTAATAGATAAGAGGGATTTAAGAGGAAGGCTTATATCCTTACTTCCTTACTAATATTATAAATCCGAAAGTAACTCTGTCTGTCTGTCTGTCTGTTACGCTTTCACACATAGAGTACTGAACTGATTTAAACTAAATTTGGTACAGATAAAGTCCAGAGCCTAGAAAAGGATGTAGGCTACTTTTTAACCGACTGTGCTATAAAGAAGTAATGTTTTACCCGTTAAACGTCTCTACGCGGACGCAGTTGCGGGCGGAAAGCTAGTGTATATTATAATATACCCGAAGCGAAGCGAAGGCGGGTCACTGGGAAACCTATAAAATTGATTTACCTTATATCGTTATACAATTTTATTCTAGGTGGAACGCGAATTCAATCGTCTTCTGGACGCTACGTCTTACTTGTCGCATCAAGTCGATTTTAACTATTACAATGATACACCAGTCTCTCTCGGACAAGCCTTGGAATGGGTTATTAAATTGCAACAGAAGAATGTAAAGCATAAACAGGTGTGTTAACAAATATTCATTTCTGCATGATTAATGACGACAAATACAAATGCTAACATTAATAACATTTTGAAGAGACCTTTAAAGAAATATGAGATTAAATTTTGTTTTCACTTCAACTAGTTGTACCTACTTAGACCAAGATCCCATGATTCTTCTCTGAATAGATTAAGTTAAAATCTATTGTGAAATGAATTGCGATTAATCTTGAGCACTGTCTAAGCATGTTGGTTTTTTTTATTCATAGTCATATGAACATTTTTTTTTCAGATACAACATCTGAAAGCTGTGATTACATTGCAAGAAAAGCTCAAAACGAATACAAACAAGTATGTATGCAGATGTTTTAAAAATCCTCCTAATATACAACCAGAAATTTTGGCGGTAGTACACTTTTCAAACAGATTTCTTTAAACGCCATTAGCCCCGCCCACTGGCCAATAGAAGAGCACTTAAAGAAAATCTGTCATAATCCAAGCAAAATCGTTCCAATAGTAGGAGGGCTAGCAAGAATTTTTTGGTAGGTATTTGAGGCAAGCTGAAAACTTATCCTGTACCACTCCTATTATATCCCAATACGAAACTGCAGACCTGGCTGGTGAGTAGCGGGGCTAAAGCAAACCCCCAAAAATATTTTTCATATTTTTATTTATAACTAAAAAATAAGACTCACTAAGACAAATTATTTCGATGGAACTTCTACCTGTCAGGTGAACTGACAAATTATATTTTTTTGGACTATAAAATATATTTTTAAATAAAAAAAATTGGGGGTTTGGTTTAGCCCCGGTACTCAGCCAGGTCTGCGGGTTTGTGTTGGGATATAATAGGAGAGGTACAGGACAAGTTTTCAGCATGCCTCAAATATCTACCAAAAAATAATCGCCAGCTCCTTGACCACAATTGGGCGGGGCTTGCTCTGACAGACGCGAAATTGCCAAGCGATTTTCACCTTATAGGTGGTCGACCGCCAGCGTTGCCGATAGTACATATATCTATTATAATACATTTTTAAAAAGTATTTTATGTGTCATGTACAGATCTGAGATATCAGAAATAATATTATGTAAACCTATGACTACTTTATTCTGTCTACGGACTAATACTTCCTTTTTCTTGCAACAGAATGTCAGACGTACAAGAGCTGCTGAAATCTATGAAGACAGAGAAAGAGGCATTGCTCGTAGAGAGAGAGAAGGGTGCGACTGGAGACGCAAGCGTCTTACAAGAGTTCAATTTGCGACGCCTGAACCGAGAAATGAACCTGCTATGTAACGAGTATGAGACTTTGGTCACTCAGAACACGAGTATTGAGGAGAAATTGACGCAGCTGGAGACTAATCCTCCCAGGTATGAAGCGTAAACTTTAACTCATTTTATAAATACTATAAGTCGTCCGACCGATTTCAGCCACGGCGGCCGATCTCAATTGAGATCAGCCAAGTGCGCAGGACATATTATAGTGCACAAGTGTACGCGCAAACACAAGTGCACTCTCTATTCCCTTACTCTCATAATTCGGTGAGACGGCAATCCGACATGACCGATGAGAGATCGGGCGCAGGACCACCGGCTAAACGTGCTTTCCGAGGCACGGGCGTTCAACCGCCAACTTCCTAACTCCGGGCTGAGTAATTTCATTACAGAAAAACTCACACAAATTTTGCCCGACCCCGGACTCGAACCGGGGACCTCTCGGTCCTAACGCAGCACTTGCTACCAATAGACCAACGAGGCAGTTAAAACTAAACTTAGATAAATACTATAGGTATAGTTTATTAAGTTTAATGTACAATATTGGCCTAAGTTTTAACCAGAGAAGGTCATATCTTTGGGTTGCGCCTTTCCTTATTATGTCTAATAAGAATCGCCTTTACTTATTATGTCTTAAAAGAAAATTTATCCTTGCAGAGCAATTTTGTCTTATAAGTCTTATGAGACCTATCTTACTAATGCAAAAACAGATAGAACTGAATATCTAGGAACAGAAAAATGTAAATCAGTTTTATTTCAAAAGAAGAATGTCATATAACCGAAAATGATTTATTACATTCCCAAACCATTACATCAAATAATATTTTCGCAATTTCGCTTGATTTAATCCAGTCGAAACGATGGTCAGTAAGTAGCTGTGCTATGCTACTGTGTTCATCGCGTGTAGACCCATAGGTAATAAATATCATTTAATGTACCAATAATTGCTCAGCAAGATTCACATGCGTTCGCCTGCAATAAAAACAACGAAGTGCAATTTATTTTTATTAGATTGCACTGTAATTTCTACTTAGGGCCTCGTCACACGGACGGTTTACGAGAACTTTCAAAGCGACTCGGATGCATTGCGAATTCGATGCAGTCATGAAACGTTTCCGTTTTCTGTGCGTGCGAACGATGCACTCAGTTTTTTTTCTAACTTACATACGATGTTGGCTTGGAGTAGTATTGTCATCATCACCGGACTTGCGGGGGAGCGGATGGCTCTCACCCCTATATGTTCTTAGTATAACTTGGATTCCGACGAGTAAACTCTGATGTTAGTACACACGTCTAAAACGCAAGAAATGTTCCAATTAGTCGAGTTTGAATGAATCGATTACTAAGTGCTGTTTTACAAAAGATTAAAATAATCCAAGACAATGGTACCTACCTATTGATTACATTTTGAGTGCTCTGATTTTAATATTTAGACAGAAAATCCAAAACCCTCTTTTCATGTAGGATAAATTCACTATAAGATTATAGATGGCAATGGCAATACGTAGACGAGATGCCAAACTGCAGCATGATTGATTCTAGTCACACGTTACATCTTGTGTAACGTAACGGATTTACTAATCACGTTGCAGTGACATCATATCTACGTCGTGCAATCTAGTAAATTTCTCATATGCGAAAACCCTCATTTTCTTAATAATCTTTAAGTTTGTTCTAGCGAGTCTGATATGGTGTACAACTCATATTATGATGACGTTTTTGACTCTAATAAATAAATATTTCAAATGTACCCTGTAATATACTTTTGTTGTTCATTTTGTCTAACCAAAACTGCTTTGAAATCGCTCGCACACCGTCAATGTGATATCCTTAGTGCCAACATAAAATCACAAATAAAAACAACGAAGACTAACGGCTGTCTACTGAAACTATATTTAATATAAGAGCGCCTATTTACATGATTATGGTTTAAAATAACTACCTGTATGGGTGTTATTAATTTATTCCGAGAGAGTGCACTGTTAAGAAAACATTTATTATCTACATACATACATACATACATAAAATCACGCCTTTTTCCCATAGGGAGGTTATCTAAATTGTGTTAAATATTGGACCTCAAGTATATTTAGTATTGGACCTTAAGTATTACTGGATCGTTTCTTTGAAGACTTTTTGGTGATAAAGGTGAGAGCCATCCGTTTCCCTGCAAGCCCGGCGATGATGACAAAGCTACTCCAAGCCATCATCACAGTCATCATCATTCTCCTGCCCTTATCCCACGCGAGGTGGGGTCGGCGCAACATGTGTATTTCTTCCACTCGGTCCTATCATTCGTCAGCTCTGTGTCTACTCCTTTCACTCCCATATCATCTCTCAAGCAATCCATCCATGTCTTCTTCGGCCTGTAGGAAAAAAAAGTGTATGGTGTTACTAATGTTTTGTGTTTTCTCATTTTTTTTAGCTCAGTGTATTTATCGGTGCGCGATAGACAAATATTGGACTGGCACTTTGCTAACTTGGAATTCGCCAACGCTACACCTCTTGGGAACCTGTCACTGAAACATTGGGACCAGGACGACGACTTCGAATTCACCGGAAACCATCTAACAGGTACAAGAGTTTGATAATAGACAGCTAAAGTTTGATACAAATTTACATAGATCCACGAAGTGACAGAGGGATTGAAGGGTGTTTTCGTAATCTATCGAGTAAATGAGATCTTAATGGATAACCTATGTTATATTGATTTCTGTGTATTTCTATAGAAGTGCTATCATGGTAAGCGAAACGTCCCACACTTTAAGGCACATCACATGTAGGTTGTTTATATAAACTAACTATCAAGTGCGATAACAACAATAAAAATACATCTGCATAAGGTTCATTGGATCTCTCCTTCGTATAATTAACTCAATTTAACTCACAATTAATGCTTGTTAACTTCTATAAGAAAATAATGTATGTACTTTAGATAAAATATAGGTAAGTGGGAAAATAGCGTGGGTAAATAATAGCGCATCAGTTAATGTAATACAGTGAATATTTTTTTAAAGTGATGGCTAGTCTCATGATATACAAAAATTATAGATAATGTTACCTAAATAGATATTAAATCTGTACTTTGAAATTATTGAACACTTTACTGTCATCTTATTTATCTTAAGGCGGGACGTGAAAAGGCATTTAAGTAGGATTTCAGGGTGAGTGCGACAGGCTTAATAGGGTATATTGTGCTTGTCGACCTCATATTATGTGGAACTCAATACCATTTACCATCAGTTGGAGTGAGGTCACCCTGTAACCCTTTAAAAAAACAAGTAACAACAAATGATGCGTAAAGGCACGCAAATGAAAGACATAAGTAGCTATATCTCAAAGAACCCTAATTAGAACAGTTTTATGACTCACTTATCGCGCGATTATAAAATATCTGCCTCTTCTCTATTACTCGTATAACATTATCGGTTAGACTGCAATTGGCGCCATGGACTAAACTTCATTATTAAAACTAAATAGTACAGATTTTTATGTAGAAGTGGAAGTGAATCAAATAGTAGATACATGTAACACAACACGTTTTTAAATTACCTCTATAAACGTTTGTATGTATTTTGTCACCTGCAATTTGACTCATCGCGGTGAAACGCACGCCTAACACCTAATTACAAGTGACATTTCGTAGCTGCAAATGGGTCGTCATCAATCACTAACCAATCGTGGTGACGACACACTTGATCGATGACAAAACGGCGCGGGTATCAGCGCACTCCATTAGGCCGGTTCCCTGATCAGCGGACTGGCGATCGGACCAATTAGCGTTGAATGGTCGGTTTTGGTCGGTTTCTAAACGCTTCCTACCTTTGGGAAGGCGTTCCATTAGGTTCGTGTTGAATGTAGGTTTAATATTTATTTATTACTAGACAAGCAGGTAAAAATTATCCCATACTAATTTTCAATCCCCCCCCCCCCCCCCAATGAACCCCATGGGGGTTGAATTAAAAAAAAAATAGCTCTGGTGCCTCTCCGGAGTGTCAGCTACCTCCATACCACTTTTTATAAAAATCTATAAACACGTAAAAGTTCTCGCAAACTAACGGGGCTGAATTAAAAAATAAAAATGCGCTGGTGTCTCTCCGAAGTGCCAGCTACCTCCATACCAAGTTTTATAAAAAATAATAGCGCTAGTGTCTCTCCGGAGTGCCAGCTACCTCCATACCAAGTTTTATAAAAATCGACAAACAAGTAAAAATTCTCCCATACTAATTTTCAATCCCCCAGTACAGGAATTAACAATTAAATATAGCCTAGACAATATTTGCTTGGTACCTGCGATTTTGGAAGGTTGATCATTAGAACAAACGTAAAGGTATAAAACCTTTACGTTTGAAAACTTATCACTGATATTGCGTTACGGGTATGCAAAATAACAGTTGTGTTGACTTATTCACTATTGATATTTTATGAATTGTATTAAACTCACTCGTTCGAGATGAAGAGAAAGGACTTACAGTATTGGGCATGTATTTAAATTTCTCATGGAAGGATCACAATTTTTCCGTAAGTAGGTTTCTTTACCCAAAAAATTAAAACAGAACCCTATTACTGAGACCGACTGATCGTCCGTCTGTCACCAGGCAGTATCTCAAGAACGGCGATGCGCTAGACAGTTGTTGTAAATTTTATAGATGACGTATTTCTGTTGCCGCTATAATAACTAAAAACAAAACAAAACCAATATTCAAAGGGCTCGATAAAGCAAAATTGATTTCTTTTTACAAAATTGGCATGGAACCCTTCCTGTGAGAGTTTAAGGGATTTATGGTTCGCTGAATATAATGTGTTTTCAAGACTGCCTATAAATTGCAAAGATGTGATCTCAACATTTCATAAAATGAAGTCGGGCATCGCCTTAGTGGTAATGAGCGGTTGTATAAGCAATGGTACCGTTGAGTGCCGCGGTTTCAGCTCAGATCCCGAGCACGCCCGGTGGACATCGATTGCGATTTGCGAATGAGGTTGTGGGCTGCCCCCGTTTCGCCCTAGGGCTCGCCCCGTTATGTATGTGGAATTTTCGAGTTAGTGCCCGCGTGTGCACTCCCGCAGCGGATGGCAACTCCCGCCCCGAGCGTTGCTTCGTGTCAATAATTACTATCATTTCTTCTCACAAATTTCCAACTTCTACAGCCGATAAATTACCCACTGACTTCTGTGAATGGTTATAATGAGCGTTCCGAACGACGGCTCGACACTTAGCTACTTGACACACGTGTAGTACTAACATTTCGAGACGCGTCTACCCGTCCGGCTCTTGCATCTCTTAAGTTAATAGTCAACTAGAGCATCGTTTACCATGTCAGTGACAACTGACAGGAACATGTTTTCTTCCACTAGTATTAAACTTTAGAAGAAACAACTGGCTAACTAAATTACACTGGCTGAATGACTGGCTGAATTATTTAACGTCGTATATTCGACATATAATTCTGTTTTGCATTTATAACTGGTTTAATATATGTTTTCTGTAAAGGTTTGTTGTTATTAAGTTAGTTTTTTGTTCGTTATTAATTCTGTTATGACATGTAATCGCTGTGACGGGATTATATACCTATTTTATTACCTAAATAGAATAGCAGCAATGCAGTCGTGGACGTTAGCTGCAATGAAAATTTCAGTATCTCAACACGCTTGAATTTATTCCGACTCTGTATCGTCGGTTACGCATAAAAAGTGAAGAGTTGAACTGTTGCGCTGTTATTCAGTCAGGAGATATGTATCGCGACATCCCCGAGACGCCTCTTTGTACGATCGGCCAGTGCGTGCGTTGTCGGCCATATTTCTCGCTGCTCGTTCGCTCAGTGTTCGCGGCGTGGGTAGTTGAAAAATGACATCTTGATTGTTGTGCGTTATTCTACTCATGAGAATGTCGACTGGAGTCGTCGCGTGCACCGCCATTGTGGTGCCTCGCGGCAGGGTCTACAAATTGAACGATTGTTAACCGTTCCGTGAAAACGCTGCTATCGTGACTTGTCACGGTATTGTATTTGTCGATCAAACGTATTTTAGTAGAATACAGTATTTTACATAATAAGTCAAGTGTCTCGTGTTCCTATAGTGAATTTACTGGGGCGATATAAAACAATAGGCTTTATCTGGAGCGCTCCTATATTGTATTCGGGTCAAGTAGGCTTTCCATTGAGCCGTGCTATTAAAACCGACGTACACTTGAGTCTGCAATATCGAATAAAACCGATCGTTTACTATGAAACTAGTATTATTTACACATGTTGTTATGGTTAGGAATACAGACGGAATATGCGTATCAGATATAACATTCTGTTAATAATTACAACGGCTATAATTTATCTCTTACGAGGCATCCATATATCATAAATAAAAAGTAACAAAGCCCCGGTCAAGATAAATTATAAGCTGTTTTGCTGTTTACTAACGACAAATGGCATCTGAAACAAGTCCCCGAGGTGGAGTCCGGGGCCAGGCGATCGTTCTCCAGGCGGGCGCGGCGGCAACAAGTTTTTGATAACGCCATGCGTGGCGTGAAGCAATAATGAATGTGATACAACTACGGCCTTCCTCATTTATCACGCGGACTATGAATAAAATATCTCGACGCGCTGCCTTTAGGATAGTCTGGTCGTGCCGGGAACAGACCGGCCCGCGATCGCAATCTTAAAACCCAGTAATGGTTCTACTCTCGGCAGATATTCACCTCTGTTGTGTTCGGGCGACAGTACTGCTATATCCTACTCTTGTATCCAGCTTAGGATAACAGCGCAATATATTTTGTATCGCGGACACGGATCTCGATGTCAATCACCTTTTAGCTATAAATGTCGACATACAAATAATTGTCGCTTGGATGAACTATGATTACAAGGAATAAACTACTGAGACATAGCAGAGAATACTTGATGCTTTATAAAATGACGATTTCTTGATTTGTTCTTAATAAATAAGATTTTGTCAGAAAACGTGGCACTAGTGATCTTTGTTATTAGGCTAGCAGATATTTGATGGTAGATAGGTACAAACTGGTACTGGACGTATCTTACTAGTGGCATTTTTAATGATTTGGCGCTTCGGGCCAGTTTCATCATGGGTGTCACGCCATAAAGAGGCGATAAATTATTAAGCCTCTAGCTGCAAAGATGCGAGTTTCGGGTCGTCCTTTTCAGACTACCGCCGCAAGCAATGGCGTAAATGCCCTCCTAGTAAGTAGCTACATAGTTGCAAACTACAATGTTACGAGGGTAAGAACCACCAATGCGATGTAGTATAAAAGAGACAAATGAAGGAACGGTAAGATGGGAGAGCCATCCGCTACCCCGCAAGTTCGGCGATGATGACAAGGCTACTCCAAGCCATCATCGTAGTCTGTTAGGAAAAAAAAAAAGTAACGGGAAGAGGCAAATCTTTCCCGGGCATCTTTTGCGAGTGGTCGAGTGTTGAGATCGCGATACGCATGGCGGGGTGCCGACAAACCTGGACGTCCTGACTCACGAGGACATCAATCGCGACGGTGGCGTCGCGGAGGCGTCCGGGGCGTGGATGAATAAGCAATGAGCCGACGAATGGCTCTATTAACCCGCCATTGTTCCCTTGCGATCGTTCGAGTTGCGCAAGCGACACGTATTGTTCGCGTCTCTTGGCTTTCACTACATCTAGGTGACGTCACAAACGCTGCGACCTAAATGCTTTCGGTGTTAGATGTAGTGCAATTTGCATTTATCGAGCCTTAAAGAGCGCGAATGCACACGAACACGCGACGCGAAATTTTCGAGCCGTGCGAAATGTTTTGCTATGAATGCCGTTGAATAATTTTCGTTTGTTTGTTTTGATTTAGATTACGGGTGTTCTCTTTATTAAGCAGCTTTATCTATAAGAAACTACCAACTTCCATGCCATGCATGCATGATTCACGCATTATAAAATTGGTAAAATTGTTTAGATAATGATGTGATCGTATAGCAGATGGGCGATGTAGGTTGTGCAAACGTTGAACGTGACAGCTATCGAACGTTACCTGTAAATTTAATTTTCAGTCGAGCGTGCTAGGAAGGTGCTCATACTCAGACATTATTGATGTGGTAGTTTGTATCGGTCACGTAGTTTTTCACGTCTTTTTTCTTTATTATAGACCTAAGCTAGGGGTTGCAGGCGTGATACGTGTGTAATTTAAAAAATATTGCCTGCCAGGACAATAAATAACTGTTAGCAGCGATAGGAGAAGTAGTTCATCGCGATAGGTGCTCGCAACACTGTTTTGCCGGTTCGGCCGTCGTCTCAGGATTTATGTGGTGCGATGTTACTGCGGGCGGTGCTTTGTGCGTCTAATTGACAAGTGTTGGGAGCAATCGGGCGTCACACCCACTAGCTAACGAGGGCTTGTTCGCACCACCTTTAATAACCAGATAACACTACACTAATGGTGCACTCTTGCTGTTGGCAATTAGGTTGTTTGTAAATAGGTTGAGGTTCGATCGCACTTGTGGTTAATCTGACAATTTTATAATAGGTTTTCCTCAAGGCGCACCTATTTTGAAACGCTCCTAATGAGACGCTCCCGAACTATTCCTCGAAGCATAATATAATTTTTTTAAATATAAACAAACAAACATAAACATTTAATTAAATTTACGACATTGTAAAGTAATAATTCTCTATGATAGGAATTAATTACTCAATTTGCACGTACATACTTGTTTATAATAATCAGTTATGACATCACATTTGCTTACATATCCAGTGAAAAAAATATTATACATACATAGCCACAGCAATTCAATGGTAGTTGCATGTTAAATTGAAGGGCATACATCTTACTCGTTCTAGTGAACCTACTGGTAGTAGTATTAACAACAACGATGTTGTTGGTAAACACCGTAAACCGTGTTTCGTAGTTGCGATAACATCCAAATTGAACGCCCTGTGTATTGATATTTCCGACGAAATGCGTTGCATTCTCGAACGTCTTTGTCTGTTTACCTACACCTGTACCTATTAGGTTAACAAACGTATTTGTGATATCACTGGAAGGAATGGAGGAAGTCGGCATTCAAGAAACATGATGTTCCTTAAACCGCTACAGCCGTAAATATATTAATTGGTGTAGCCACAAAATTTTGACTGTCAATCCATATTAGAAGTTTCTCAGAATATGCAGCAGTAGCAATATTATTTTCATTTATCCTAGATGAATATCAAGTTTAATCAAACCTAAAGCAATTTAATATTCATCGAAGTATAAGATACCACTCTGTCTATCGCCATTGCTTTTAATAGTATGACCAATAAAACCCTTTAAACAATATGTAAGAGTGTAAGTCTTATTTGTAGTCGGGAGATAACTTGTTTTTGATAATTGCGTTAATCTGGTCCCTTGCAGTGGTTGCCCTGTGGGCTCCGGGCGCTATAATATAATTTGCATCGTGTACGGTAGTAGTTTTATTACCAACAATTGGCCATTATCGGGCCGCATTTGCACGTTGAGCCGTCATGCCGCTTAATATATTGTTTCTTGGAAGTTATCTGTCCATGTTTTTACTACTCACTCACGCTTGGAAACTAGGTAAACAGTATAATGCCGGATGACTGTCAGCTCGCCTGAGTTATCACAGCATTTAATCATTACAGATTTGTTGCTGCACAGATCATCTGATACTACTTTAATTCTCAACATGGAGCACTTTTCAATAGTTCTATAGATTAAAATTCAAGGGATGGCGGTTGAATACGAATTTAATTTCAAGTTAGTAATCATATTCATTCAAATTTTGATTATTCCGTGTTAGTTCGAATCGGGCCTCCGCTTTAACTTTCCTTTCATAGTAAAAGTTGTAATCCTCTTTGTGAACCCTAATTGAATTCACTGTTATGCTAATACTCTGATTTCCCATCTTATTTCGTTAATAGAGGTCTGTGGTAAACCAATTAAAGGGAACGTTTGTGGATTACTCAACTTTCGGTACACGAATAGTTAGTGGGTTTTGGCTGTGCCTACACGGGAAATTAAACGTTTATCTAATCCTTTATGGAAATAGTACGCCAAAGTGCCTATTGTCATCTGAATCGGTTATAATTAAACAGGACTCGGAGTGGATGGTGATATATTTGTGTAATATCGTGGGAGTGGGCTACACCGAGGGTGTTTACAAACGCTTATGTGCGGTAGTGCATATGTCCCTTTATTGCGCCTCCGAGATGGCTTAACATTCCGCCCGCGGACTCGGCCGCCTCTAATGGTGGCGTATTGCGGTTTTATTAACGTTGTTGCCTTGTATACTACATTCCGCAACATCGTGTACAGTACCCACGCGGATATATATTATCATTGTGTATTATATTACTTTCATAGTTCTGCGCAGATGATCGCCTACTGTCTCACTGGGAAAGTAGTAGCATCGATTATTCTTAGAAGTACGAGTATGTGCGACGAATGATGCGAGGCGTATTGAATTCAAAGGGTTTCTGAGTAAAAGCGAGTAGACTCGGTTGCATTTAGTTTAGGAGCGTGTAGAGTAGGTTTGTGCACAGAGGCGTTAGGGACGTTGTCTCTGTGCGGTCGGGGCGCACTCACTGCATTCGGTGCAGCGTGAATTACGGAATCGCTTTTGCTTCTACTCGCTTACTAACTAATTCCGTGTATATGAGTGTGATAATCGCCTGTGAAATCCATACATAATATATTAACTGTCTGTTAAAGTTGTTCTAATTTCGATTCACACGATACGAAATTAGTATTGTACCTACAGGTAACTGTAGTGACCATTAATAGCATGCTGTGGCCCTAGTTTACGATTACTAGTGATTATACGGCTGTAGTTACGTACCGTGAGATATCTGCAATCTGCATGTATGCTATAGATCTATACTAAATAACTATTATAAATTTACTTAAACAAATTCACTTCACATACTTCAACATGTTGGTTAACTATAAGAGGTTCTGTGGCACATATTTCTATATCCTGAAAGTTTTAAAGTGCATATCTAATAATTGCATATTCATCATAATTTACATATAGTGCATGCCGTTAGATGCTCAATCTAGGCGGTACGTCTCAGACGCATCCCAAGCGCATCGATTATGCCAGATTTGCATTTGACCGGTGCTTAATAATCGATTTATGTGTAGGCTCACCAGCTGGTATGTGCAGTGAGCTCGTGCTGAAATCGGTCCAGATGTTGCCGCAAAATGAAACACGTTAGCGTTGCTGGTGACGTCAGCACCCTTTTTTGTCGCGCCGCCCCGTGGAAAGCCATTTATCAACTTTTTATGGAAACGCCTGTTTTAATTTATGCTTACACTAACTTCCGAGCTCGACTATCTCTCCGACCTCATTTGCAACCACAGCTTTGTTACTGTTTACGGAGCAGCGACAACAAGCTGTTCTCTGCATTTTAAAACAAACTTTATGTCGTCCTGAACCAATGTTTACGATTATGTTTGCTCTCTCATATATGGCTTTATGTACTCTTAGAATATCCCATGTTTGAAATCATTTAGCTGTATTCTTACTCCAATGGCATTTATAGGAGTATAGTAATAAAATGATGGACATTTATATACGACAATGAAGTTATTATTGCTTTTGAATTTGTAAGAATGATTTTTCATATCAATATTATGTTTATGAAGCAATAAAAAAAAAATGGTATTTTTATCTCAGTTTTACTGCTTCTAAATTATGCATGACTTGTAAGCAATAGTTTAACAAAAATATCTGATCCTTTTGTTTTTCTTTTTGTATGGTAGGTAGTTATGTTTATGTATGCATTTAGTGTTGATTAATATTCATGATGTAAACTGCAGTTCGGCAAAGAGTGAAATAATTAATTACTCAGTGCAAGTGAATGCTACCAGTATGTGACTAATTTTCATTTGATTGCCGCCGGACAAGTCATACGTCCGCCTGGCGGCACTTGCTAAAGGTTCGCGATGCAATTACATCTGATGGTTGTCTCAACGCGCATCTGATAAGAGAACTAAAAAACTCGCGGGGTTACCTTTAATTAAATTCAGATTTTTTCCCCTCATACCTGCGAAGCGATATCATCACAAGTGAGCCGCTAAAACGATACTTAATCTTATTACAAACATTAATTAGACGTCAGACGGTTTATTTTGATAGAGGACGGCTGCGGTTATTGCTTATTTTGTTCGTGCTATAAAATTAAGTAGGAGGTGGAGTTAGAGTGAGCACAGGTGGGCAGGGTCGGAGTTAGTTCTCGGTGCAACTTGATGGGCACCCACAAACCGCTCGCCACAGGACAAATTTCGCTTATATTAACTTTTGCTCCGAGTAAATTTCTCTCTTCAACTGTGCGGCCAGTGCACTTTCAAGTGGTAAAGTTTTAATCTCGTCCCAGCTTGTGGATACGGTATACCTTGTGTGTCTCGGGCTCAAAATACGTTTTAATTACGCTTTTAAAAGTTTCGACTTACTCGCTTTATCATTGTTTGTTTCGTGACTCCGAAGTTACTTTTCGCACGTTTAATTCAAGAGTTCATTTGTTAACGCTGCGCTTAATTTGGGATGTAATTATTATACATTTTTAACTTTGACTGTGACTAAGCTGAAATGGAGAGAAAGTATTACTAATGTTCTTGTTTATTGGCGAAATTATCAATATTAATTGGGGAAGTATTTCGACATTGTTTATTCATAATATAAAATGTGACAAATTTCTATCTCCACCAATATTATATGCGGAAATGTCTTGTCTGTCGGTACTTCTTCAGCCATTCAGTTGAAACTGAGGAACCACCGTAAAGATGATATTATTTAGTAATGAGGATTTTTCAAACACTGTGGATGATTCCAAATAAGTTCTCTACCCGCCCAAGATCTTTGGTATTTGCTTCCCAGAGTAAGGACAAAATATTGAAAGCTCGTGAAAGTTTGACCTTTATTCCACTTCTGTGTCTTTAACATTTAGCCGCCTTCTTCGTCTTTTACCTGCTAACTAGACAATTTATATTGAATTTACACTATTAACTTATTTTTAATAAAATAGATATAATAATAAAGTCCCATGTTGATCTATACTAGATACGAATAATATATCGACTATGTTTCATTCGTAGCATGTCGTAAGAACCCAGAAAAGGTGGTTTTATTGAGTTTGCCTTTGTAACGGGCTATTCACTATCGTTAGTTATCATCACTTTCCATCTACCTGAATATTATTTACTGATTTATTCATATGTGGGCAAGGAGCTTTTTACTACTCCTTCTTCGGAATTTAAGGTGTATATGAGTATGTGTGTTGGCTTTTGTTTTGTGCAATTTTATTATAAACTAGCTCTCTTTTATATGTAGCACAATTGGTTTAATATTTCGAAATTTTCGAAGTATATTCAGTAGTTTTGTGCGACAAGCAGACAGAGTTACTTTCGCACTTATAATTAAAAGTAAGCCCTCGTTCTCTCCTTCCTTCGTTCTTAACAAAATTTGGCAAACGACTTTCTAATCAAATCTACCCTTTTGATCTAAGCTTAGGCACCCACAACGCGGCACAAAGCAATCGGCGCCTTTCCATAGGCGGCCCGATCGGTCCGTATCTACGTATGCGCCGTCATTCCGGCGTGTACCTAAAAGCGAGCACTTAACCACAGCGTAATTCCGGTAAAAGGCTTGCCCGCCGCCCCGTCCATTCTCTTCTTAATGTTTATTTAAGCGAAAAAGTTCGACTCTCATTAACCGGATTGGCGGCTAATGAAACGCGCGCGACTTAGAGTAATATGCACCGTGCGCCGCCACCTACCGATAATATCACACATTATTTTCACATCTCATTGAGGTGCTACATGTGAACCTGTTTTTCGAGTTGAGGCGTCAAAGTTTCGATGCTCAAGCTGATAAACTTGGAGTTTTATTGGAGCGTGAAAACGAACCTGCGTGGTTCGCTCCGGCGACCGCCACCGGAATGAATTATTGAGCTGATTCGTCATGTCAGTGTGTGAGGCATTGTCTTTTTTTTTTAAATTATAAGCCGACTTTGACTTTGTTACTGTATGCTCATGGGTTTAATGAGAATTATCTGCATATTAAATTGAAATTATTTGTTAAGGAAATATTGTAATTAACGTTCTTAATTCCTACCGCGTGCCTGAATTAATTCTTATAACTGTTAGATTACTGGCAGACGTCCTGAGCATCTGACGTTTATGGCGTTAATGTTGTTGTTCTTCAACCTTCCTTAAATGTGATTTTTTTTAATTGGATACTTGTATACCTGTTTCCAAGTAAGAAATGTCCCGAAATACACTGACCAGGTGGATTTTATTTTATAATTACACATTAGTTGTTTATTCATGAATATGGCAATGATTTTAAACATATTCATATTCATGACTGATTTGTGAGTGTTCGAACGCAAAGAACTAGATCTTTATTTTGTTAGAAAATCACAATCCTTAAATATATTCCCTGACCAAAATGGTCTGGCACTAAGAATAGAATATTCACCTCCTATACGAGTACAATACATAATAAGCAGCACTGTAGTCGTATATTTACTAAACGGAAATACCATTGCAGTGGCCATAACAGGCCGAAATGCAATAGAGTTTGAATTACGTAGGCTGTAAAGTTTACTGCTTATATTTTTATTGGTTATGCAAAATCTGTTTCCCGGTAACTGAGGCAATAGGCAATGCCTTAAGCTACTCGCATTATTTTACTGCCACCCGATGTGATGGTACGTGACGCGTTTTATATCGTCGATTTTGATCTATACGGTGAATTGAGACTACAATAGGAATGCAAGTAAAAAGTTTACATAATATGATGCCTGTAAAATGCTTGATGGTGGGCATAGTAGATGAAGCTATGCTATTTTTACTACGCATAGTCGAAAATAATATTGTTTCAGTTGGAGTGTGGACTTTAGAATGTTTGTGTAATTAAACACAGTCTAGCACGTCTACGCCAATATCATACTAATTAAATTAGTCGCCTTCAGGGCTAAGGCATTTATTGAAATTTGAATTGAACAATAAATAAAAATAATAATTTAACTGCTAATAACGCAATATATTAATATTGATTATTTATAAAAAAACCCAGTTTTAATATTGTCTTGTTAAATTACTCTGTGTCATGCGGTCCTTGAATTGTGCCGTACTTGGCTGTAAAGTACAAACACTCGAGTTGCCATTTTCAAGATAATTCAACGTAATAATATCTACAATCAAAAGCGACTGTCTAAAACTGAATGCTCTCGTTGCGAGCGTGTGAGTTACGCAAGAGAATAGAGTGAATCTAATGAGGGGTCTCATTAAATCCCTTTCTCATTCTGGCTGTGCCGCGGCGCAACTTCCCGTCGTATTGAATTGTGGTGCTGGGCGGTTTCCGCGGGCCTCGGGCACTGCCGCTTTTGCATTTTAACACCTCCCATAATGAGCTCTTGAGCTGTACTTAAAGCGAATTCTTTAGAGAATCCACTACGCTCACTTGCAGAATAAAATTTTATTAACACCATCGATTTCGGTCTCCAAGAACTTAATTGTTTCGATTAGGAATGCACCGCATTTGGTTTAAACTCAAAAGCTTTACAAAAATCCATATCCTAATCCAAAATGCTTTATGCAATTGCAAGGCTAACTGGATAAGGCGAATCGCAAACGCCAGTAACAGTAAAACGACGTGGGATTTATATGCAATTACAAAATTTATATCTTTTCCGTATAAGACTATCGATTATTCATTGAAATTGAACATTTTTACAACTCCATTAACGATTCCGGGAAAAAGTCAAATGTTATTTTCATGTATCGTAAAAGCCACCATCGTTTCCACGCATTTCTAAAATATGTAGTAATAAAAGTGGTACGGTCTGTTTATTGTCGGGGCCCACGTGTCGCCGGCCAGCTATGTACCAAATCTCAGCTGCGCCGTGGACCTTCATAAACATCCTGAGAATTTGTCGTCTTCACGAGCCTTCAGACAATTAGGTGCAATAAAACGCTGTCCCTTCTCCCTTTACGACTTTCGTCTTTGTTCCGACGTTATATTAATTTTGTTTTTATTTTCAACCAATCCCAATAGCTCCGAACTAACTACTAATGTGTTTTGTTTTCATTGGTAACACATTTAGTTAATGAGTTCGGAGCGAAGTCTTTGTCTGTCTGATAAAAGTTCTACGGTCTTACTTAAGACGTTAAAGGAGAAATAGAGGGGTGCAGGGGTTGGAAGCAACGTGTAACCCATTTGTACTTGTTTATCAGGGAGATAAGTGTCTGTGAGTGTGCGGCGTCGTCCGCCGGTCGTCTCCACTCATTAGTTCGTAGAAAGATAGCGCCAGTCGGATTCCTCCTTTAATTGCTAAACTATCCTCGCCGGGAACTGATTTACGGACGCTATTGTGTGCCCAATAGAAACGTTTCCGCATCCACTCATTTCTCATCTCTCCTTTTATGATATAATTTTTGCGAGTAAATTTTGATGCATCTGGTGTGATTGAATAAAGTTCCCACGCTTTTAAAATTTCAGTATGAAAAGGGGAAAAGAAAATGTGTGCTTTAACTTTCTAATTCGGTTATGAAAAGGATAAGAATATATTGTCGCGTACCTATTGTTATAGGGGTGTCAGGGGGCGACATGGGTTTCGACTTAAGGTATAAGTCGCCGCGCGAAGTATGGAATTATAAGGGCGGCTAACCACTGAGTGTGGTAAGCGCATTATTGCAAAGCGCGTCGGGTGTTGGTGGCGAGGAAGCGACGCCGTCCGCATGTACAATGCTCTAAGCTCCCGGGCGGACGTATTCACAGAATAAGTGCTTTTCTAGTCGAAATGAACACCGCTCTTTGAGCCGTATTTGGAAAAAGCGGCCCACTTTTCTCGATGGGTATTACCATGCGAGAGAGTGGGTTACGGCGGGTACGGGCAAGCGTTATAAAGATGTAGATTTCTGAAGTGCTCCTTAAGACGATTTCCTTCAGTCACTTAAGCCATCAAAGCCATTTCGGTTATTTTATGGCGTGTGATATAATAGAAGAACGGTTTAGGCCGGGATTTTGTGTTTACCTTTTACGGGTCGCTAGGCGCTTAATATTATAGGCGTGTTTGCTTTGGGATTGTAGAGCGATGAGCTTAATTAAAATGGCGCATATTGAAATGATTTCGCATATGTAACATGTGTTCGGATTAGTTAATGTGAATGTTCTGGCTGACAAGGCGGAACGCCCAGCTATGCAAATCTCATTGTCTGTAATGCGTGGCCCGCCGCCGCGCCCCCGTGTATGAGGCGGCCTACGCGTACGACAATCTCGCCCTATGAATATTTACAGCCATGCGTTATGATGCCTACCTATCTGCTGTCTATCGCTTTGACCTTTGTGTAATCAGATACAGTATCCTAATAATAAAGTCATATACGCTGTCGATCAACGTGTTGCATACCAGATATTGTATAACGTATCATGGTTGTATATCTTAAGCACTCTATAAAGTTCATCAACTTTGATACATCTTCTTAATGACGTGTGCTGCAAAATGTGTGTCATGTATGTTTTGAAATCGATTTTGTGAGCGTCGATAAGATGTTGCGAAATGAGCTATTATTTGGTCCCTAGTGATAGTATCTTTAATGCACTTATCAATCAAATGCTTGATTTGAGTAACGCTTAAAAATTATCACTGATTTAATCATATTACTAATTTAATCAACTAATCAGTCTGAGAGTTGCATAAATCTTCTAGACAGAAAATGACGTTCTTCTCTGTCTAGATGCGTAAATAAGTCCCTTTAATCAAACTTATCGGGAATAAAATAAAATATAAACGTAGTTAATGTCACAGATCACATCTTTCTCATGGCTTTATCTCCCGTGACAAAAAATAAATAAATAATCAAATCATCATTCGTCATCCCAAAGTGATCGATTCAATTGATCAACGAGAGCAGTGCAAATTCGACTGTGCACGTATTTGTGTGGACGTGACATTTTGTTGACGCAACTTTCTCTGCTCTTGCGCAACTCATGATTGACGCTCGCGCGACGTGCCCTATCGTCTATCTATTGAATTGAGCTTTTCCGTGTTAAAAGATCGCGAGATATAGACGTCACGACTAATGCTTATGTCACATTTGCTATTGCAATGGTGTTATTCAATAATCCAATCAAAAACATAAATGTGAAATGAGAGCCAAGTTCAATATTGCCTTGGTAGTTGACTTCAGCGACAAAAGAAGTGAGATCTAAATGGGTGCCAAGTTCAATGGTCAACCCAGAAATTTATTTATAAGTAACACTATAACATACCTATCATATCTTCTTATAACATAAGATAATGTATGGTGGTAGCCTATGAAGGTCTATCTTGGCTAGTTTTCATATATGAATTATAGCCGTCGCAAGTTCTGTAGAAAGAATGTAGGTACCTCTCCTAAGTAATAAATATGAAAACCGACTAAAAGTACCTACTCTTAATTGTAAATAAGCAAGTGTACCTAAATATATACTTAGTGCTCTGTCTTCCCCGGTATATAGGCGTTATTAGGCACTAATTAGGTATTTATGTTAAGCGTTCATAATAGAACCTAACCTAATTATTAAAAAATTGCCAGTTTTTTATTTTTTCCTTTGTATTCATGTAATTACCTATCTGCATACCAAATTTTAACTCTCTAGGTCATTTGGAACTGGGTTAGAATTTTGATCTGTCAGTCAGTCAATGATAAAAATGAGGATTTTTGGACATTAATATCTAAATAACTGTTAGAGATATGCTTATGAAATTTAGAACACATATTTATCTTGCAAGTCACAATATATGAGCCAAATTTGATACGTTTATGTGAAATAGTTTTTGATTTATGAGGGGTTCAAAAGTGGTTCCAAATGGTTCGTGTAATATTACACACGGTGCGGCTCGCCAGTTCTGTTTCTTGAACCTTGGCTTGACACGCTACCGCGTGTCTAGATATTATAATTCGTGTGAGGTACGTACTTAAGGCACTCGAATGATTTATCTACCCTAAAAGATACCTTAAGGCTCTCAAAGGCTGTATATTTGTAAATAAATAGGTGTAAAGAAAGAAGAATAAACGAACTTTCGGTCAAAAATCAGAGCTATGATCAAAAATAAAGCTAAAATATTAATTTCGGTTAGCACTTAATGACTCATTATCTTCAGTTCAGGTTCCCAACCAGATTGATTGTTTGAAACATATAAACATCATTTATTTTTTGTGCATTAGTCATTCAGTTTTCATTTGCCAATTTTGAGGTGCCACTCATCGCCACAAAAAGTGCTTGTTACAGATTTAAGTAACATCCTGATTTTATGTCAAGTCACTTAGTTAAAAGTGATGTGCCGAGGCCGTATTTAGAATACGTTTTTGTTGAAGCAAGTGTTCTACCAACGCGAAGATCGGCCTCCTACGCGATAAGAAAAAGTCGTCCTGCTTTAAATTAAGTTGTAAAATGTACCCTTGTCCCAAATGAGGTGATCATAAATCGAAGCTCTAGTGGGGTCATAAGCGCTGGGACGGTTGTCGCCGCTCGGACGGACATATCGCTGGCATGTATACGGTTATTAGCAGGCAAACTTGTAAATTTCCTCACAAAACTACATCCGAGATGTTTATCTCGAGAGCAGCGCGCGATAACGCGACGAGACCGGTGCGAAGTCGCGCGCGTCAGTCCCTATTATTGTCACCGTACTCAATTTTACGACCACCTATTTGCCATTTACGACTGATTTAGAATCGTTGTTTGCATATAACACGGCTTGTCGATTTAATTCGATTACCTTATTTATATAAATTCAATTGAATGTTAATCGAATTTTCGAATTCGTACCCGGTCCGGGCAGATAACAATTTTGTAGATAAAAGAGATTTATATCTTGATCTATGACAACAAGTAATAATGATATTGCTACGCTAATCTGCTCTACAAGCATCTTATTTTGTGTTGTTAATAAAATTTTACTATCTTTTAGTACTCGTATAAAGCAGCATTTACATAATAATGTTTATTTTGTTCATCATGCAACGTAATTTATGGAACAAATTCTCAGTTATTCCGATTTGTGGTGAACACCTACAGACTGGCTAATGGCAGCAATAACTGTAAATGTAATCTCATTACCACACTGAAACATTCTATTTCCACTGGCTTGTAATGAGAATTTATTTTGTCCTCTGCAATCATAAAGCACGCAAACGCCGCGCTTGAACTCGATACTCGGAGCTGTTTGCCCTGTAATACCTTTACGGAAGGTATGTAATTGTGAAGTATTTGCATATTTATCTGTAGAACAAATTCAATGGGCCCTTGGGTAAATTTGTTCTCGCCGGAGTTGATGGCGATAAGTAGCACGATGAGACTTATTATGTGTTTAATGATAACACGGTCGGTATCCGGTGTGTGTTTTGCATAAGCGTCGGGAGTGAGCTTGCGTGATGTTGCGGATGCTGAGACGGGTAGCATGCTAGCTCTAGTCGACGCCTAAGGTTATTTTGCGAATGCTAAATGGACTGGAAGTAATTTCGTAAATTGGGTAGGAAGGATTTGATCGGAAAAATATCAGGTTGATTCTTGATGCACGCAGTTAGCGAAAGAGCTTCCGTCGACGATTTAGAACCGGCAATAATTATTGACAATTGATATAATTTATATGTTCGAGCAGGTTAGATTAAGTGTGGATAAGTTAGTGTTTCTTGTAGCTAATAATAGATTATGAATCAACTAGCGGCCGCCCGCGACTTTGTCCGCGTATTAATGGGTTTTAGTAGCAATGATGTATTAAAATAGCCAGCTACCTCCATACCACGTATATAAAAATCTATAAACGTAAAAGTTCTCCCATACTAATTTTCACCCCCCCAATGACCGCCATGGGGGTTGAATTAAAAAAAAATAGCGCTGGTGTCTCTCCGGAATGCCAGCTACCTCCATACCAAGTTTCATAAAAATCGACAAACACGTAAAAATTCTCCCATACTAATTTTCACCAACCCCCAATGAACCCCATGGGGGTTGAATTAAAAAAAAATAGCGCTGGTGTCTCTCCGGAGTGCCAGCTACCTCCATACCAAGTTTTATAAAAATCGATAAACACGTAAAAATTCTCCCATACTAATTTTCACCCCCCAATGAACCCCATGGGGGTTGAATTAAAAAAAAATAGCGCTGGCGTCTCTCCGGAGTACCAGCTACCTCCATACCAAGTTTTATAATAATCGACAAACACGTGAAAATTCTACCATACTAATTTTCACCCCCACCCTCCCCCCCCAATGAACCACATGGGGGTTGAATTTAAAAAAAAAAGTAGCCTATATGTTATTCCAGAGTGCCAGCTACCATCATACCAAATTTCATGAAAATCGGTTCAGAAGTTTGAGCGTGAAAGAGTAACAAACATCCATACATCCATACATCCATACTTACAAACTTTCACATTTATAATTAAGGATAAAACGTGCACATAAAAAAAAAAGTTTTTGCAATCTGAATACATGGAGTCTTCCAGTATATTTGTCTAAGGTTACCTTAGATATTATTATACAGCATACGAGTGCATCTATCAAGTACCCGTATACAACATGGCGGCGTCTTTTGTTACCTACGCTGTTAGTTTAATCCAATCAAAAACATAAATGTGAAATGAGAGCCAACTTCAATAATATGATAATTGCCTTGGTTTTTGACTTCAACGACAAAAGAAGTGAGATATGGGTGCCAAGTTCAATGGTCAACCCTGAAATTTATTTATAAGTAACACTATAACATACCTATCATATCTTCTTATAACATAAGATAATGTATGGTGGTAGCCTATGAAGGTCTGTCTTGGCTAGTTTTCTTTAGTTAGTTAGTTAGTAGTCTAGTTAGTTGTCTTGGTTAGTTTGGTATTTGTCGGTTTTTATTTTATAATTCCGAAAATTTGGATTGTTGGTAGAAACTAGCGAGTGAACAGTGTTTATAGAAACTAGCCAAGACAGACCTTCATAGGCTACCACCATACATTATCTTATGTTATAAGAAGATATGATAGGTATGTTATAGTGTTACTTATAAATAAATTTCAGGGTTGACCATTGAACTTGGCACCCATTTAGATCTCACTTCTTTTGTCGTTGAAGTCAACAACCAAGGCAATTATCATAATATTGAACTTGGCTCTCATTTCACATTTATGTTTTTGATTGGATATCATTACTTTTTGTAGAAAAGTATATATCATCGTAACGCCGTAGGTCCTTTGAAAAGGACAAATTCAAAACTAAAACTAGACTTTATAAATATAAAACAACTAGCTGTGCCAGCGACTTCGTTCGCGTGAACTACAGGATTTTGATTTTTTTTAACTTAAAAGTAGTCGTAGTCCCGTCAAAATCTTTTCTGCCACTTAAGAAGTTAGTCTTCAACCGGAAGAAACATTTAAAACAAAATTATTTTGGTTTTTATCAGCATCATCATCTGTTGTTTATCGTGTAGTTCGTTCGCGTGAACTACAGGATTTTGATTTTTTTTTAACTTAAAAGTCGTAGTCCCGTCAAAATCTTTTCTGCCACTTAAGAAGTTAGTCAACCGGAAGAAACATTTAAAACAAAATTATTTTGGTTTTTATCATCATCATCATCTGTTGTTTATCGTGTAGTAATAAATAAGTATATTACACAACATCACATTAATTGATCTGATCCTGAAGTAAGAAGATTTAGCACTTGTTTTTATCAGAACAGTGGTATACATTTAAATATTTAAATAGCACAACCAGACACGGAAGCAACATCGATATTCATCGCAGAAATATTTGTGCTGAGTGGGAATAGATAAAGAAAAAAAAAAAAAGTCAAGTGCAAGACGGACTCGCACAACGCAATTTATTTTTAAAGTTTACGCAATTCTCTGTACTTGACGTTGCTTTATTCTAAATTTTGAGAATCTGAGTACTTCGCAGATAGTAGTTCCCTTTGCGAGTGTCAAAAATTGGCAGCATAAATGAATGTTTCTTTTGATTGTGTTGGCTCAGGCGAAGGGACAGTAGACCTGAGTATTTGATGTAACTTTCAGTTTGATATTTTCTCCTTGACAAAAATTGACGATGATAAACGGATCCTATATAAGGGGTTCGGTTATTCTTTTCGACGTACGAAATCCTAAAATCTATGTTTATAGTGAACAGCTTCCTCATATTGAATAGATCATCTTCAAGTAATCCTAATTGTTCATCGATCAATGTGAAATAAAGGACGTCCTATTCCAAAGCCAGGTAGCAGTTTAAAGTTAGAGAGGAAAAAAGCGTCCATGGCCGAGTGGTTTAGGTATTTGCTTGCTATGCAAGAGGTCGCCACTTCAAACCCTGCCACGTACCACTGTGTTTTTCAAATTTTAAATTCATACCTATGTACGATTATTCGACGCTTTTACTGTGTGCTTGAATCATGTTCTTTCTTAATCCCTGGCAAACCCCTCATTTTCTCTTTTCGAATTTTATGCTTTACCAAATTAAATATGCTTATGCTATACTTTTATATTGATTTTCATATAATTTTTTGAACTCAATATTGAATTTGTTCAATTTGATTGAATATTTAATACCCGGTTGGTGCATACAATGTATTAATCGCATTGTAATCATCTCATCCTTTTTTCTGATACCAAACCCTTGAGTATTAATATCAATGTATTTTTTGACAACCAACCTTCTTCAATTCGGCAATTATGGAAATTTGAATGCTCTCGTTAATTTGACAGCTTAAAAATATGTCAATTAGGTGACACTATTTTGTTCCACTCAACACCCAAGCGACACCCGGGTGTCGCGTCAGTTATAACGAATTGTACCGTCAAACCCCAAGCGACACCCGGGTGTCGCGCTCTCCCAATGGACTTTAAACCATAATTGTAGGCGATAGAAACGTTTCTTGTATGGACATGTATACATTTTTAGATTCGTGAACAAATTTCTGAACGAATAAACACAATTGTATCTATGGTAGTTTCTTTTTTTTCGGCAAAACTGTCATTCAAATTCTTGGAAATTTTTGCGCAACGTCAGTGCGAGTGTGACTTTTAGGAGCCGAAATTTAAGGATTTATCGGAAGTAAGTACTGTTTTGTTATTTATAACTGATTATTATGTCTACTATGAGTCTTTTTAGATAATAGGTTGTGAAAAATACATTGTAATATAATGAATAATTGTTCAACAAAAGTCGTTATAATTTTTCTTTTTACTAGCGGATTTATGTCAATACTTGTCAGTAATTACGGCTAAAAGTATGTAATAAGTAATTACAACTCGTTTACACAACGATATTACAACGTATTTATTCATTTATCTGAATTATAAGTAATAAAAATTACGCGATGTTTACGTCGATTTCGTGAACAGTCCCTACAAAATGGCGGTTATTCCTTCAATATTCGCGCGTGCTAATTTGAACCTTATTTGTATTGGGCTAAGAACGTTCACATTGCGCAACCTCTTTCGTCGATGTTTTCAGTAGTGAGGGGAATGTTTCGATAAAGGTTTTGTTATGGTCGATGATGATAGGAGTATCGTATAATGATTTTATATTGTAACTTTGTAATTTTAAAGTTTTTTATTTTTGGATACTAAATAAACCTATTATGCACGAAAATAAATATGTTATTTTATAAAAGGAAATAATTTTGCATGATTATTGTTGTTACAGTGTTCTTTTTTATTTTATAGAATGAAACCGTGGCGTATGAATGAAGAGCCGCCTTCGAACTTCCTCGGCATCCTGTATGGGAATGACGAGGAAGAGGCCCTACCTCAGAGGATGAGGAGGAGGAGGTGGATGAGTGTAGCGAAGATTTGGTTCTAACTAATTTTACTTTCAAAGTATTTATAACGGAAATAAACAAAACTTATTAATAGTAGTTGTATTTTTATTTTCATATTATCCTTACAAAAATAACGCAATTACCGATAGAGACTATTTCATAATATGAAGGAACATCCCTTCGAGTTTCAAGTGGTGTTATTGTAAACATCTCAAACTTTTTTATCCATCTGTTTCAATAGTTGCATACTTAGTATTTCTGTATAATGGGTTTCATATAGTACATCGATTATTTTTTTACTTTCGAGCTTTGGCTCGTTGACAAAATTGAACTTGTAGATATAGTATTTCTTCTATCGTTCATTATTTCAATGTAGTACCTGAATGATAAGAAATATATTCCTTTACTAATTTCTTTTTTACAGAATGATAAAATATGCTTTCGTTATTGAATAATAATCATTTACGTAAAGGCGGTAATTACGACGCCATTATCCCGATCGCGCATGTCATTTCCTCAGTGAATGACATTTCGTTGCTGCAGCTTGAGAGGTTAAGATAGAAAAAGGTAACAATTAGAATATTTTCGATACATGTTGTCGATTCAGAACCCTTCTAGTAATTTACGTAATTTAATAGTACTCCAAATTTATCAATTCCAAAAAGACAAACTTCACATATTTGACGTATGGTATACCTACATACCTACAAACTTTTCCACAATATAATATCGAAATAATACGTAGAGCACAGTGCCATCTTTTGAACTACCAAAAAACTTATCACGTAGGTACTCATGTTATATCAAACTTGACAGCATTTATGGCATGCTGTACAAAGCACGATGCCATCTATGTGTAATTTTATGAACAATAGCTGACCCAACAGACTTCGTCCTGTCAAAACAAATTGTAAAAATTTGTTTGAAATTTGATTTTTTTTAGACAAATTTGGGTTTTTCGTACGGATCCTTACTTTTTAAAAAAATGTTATATAGCCTATAACCTTCCTCGATAAATGGACTATCCAACAGTGAAAGAATTTTTTAAATCGCACCAGCGGTTCCTGAGATTAGTGCCTTCAAACAAACAAACAAACAAACAAACAAACAAACTAATAAACAAACAAACTCTTCAGCTTTATAATATTAGTATAGATTAGTATAGATTGAGTCAGTTACTGTATTATCCTACGTTTACGGGGTATAACCCTAAGTAATAAATATGAAACGACTATAAGTACCTACTCTTAATTGTAAATAAGTAAGTATACCTAAATATATACTTAGTGCTCTGCCTTCCCCGGTATATAGGCGTGTTTAGGCACTAATTAGGTATTTATGTTAAGCGTTCATAATAGAACCTAACCTAAATATTAAAAAATTGCCCGCTTTTTATTTATTCCTTTGTATTCATGAAATTACCTATCTGCATACCAAATTTTACCTCTCTAGGTCTTTTGTATCTGGGTTAGAATTTTGATCTGTCAGTCAGTCAATGATAAAAATGAGGATTTTTGGACATTAATATCTAAATAACTGTTTGAGATAAGCTTATGAAATTTAGAACACATATTTATCTCGCAAGTCACAATATATGAGCCAAATTTGATACGTTTTTGTGAAATAGTTTTTGATTTATGAGGGGTTCAAAAGTGGTTCCAAATGGTTCGTGTAATATTACACACGGTGCGGCACGCCAGTTCTGTTTCTTGAACTTGGCTTGACACGCTACCGCGTGTCTAGATTTTAAACGTTTACGTTCCATCCGCGAGTACATACGTCACGGGATACAAAGCCATGCATTACGGTCACCTGACCCCTCCGCGAGCTATCTCGTGTGTGCAACCTCCGAATATTAATAGCCCTAATATTTCTCTGACTGTACCGACCTCGACGACGATGCTAGCTTGACGCTGGGATTAATAAGATACTGCGTTAGTTTAAAGTCGCTGAGGTATTGGTGTAGGTTGGGATCACATTCTGTATCTTTACGGGCTAATTATGTCAGGAAATCGACGGCTTCATTGAACGAAATTAATAAATTTCTTACAAATAAGAATATAAAGAATGTAAAGCGTCGATAGCCGAGTGGTTAAGATCATTGCTTGCCAGCGTGATTGACTAAGGCCTTATCGCGCTAGTTTAGGGTAGGCCCGTGCCTTCTCTCTCGCAATCAAAATGGTTTGACTAGTTATATGTTCTTCAAATCAATACGGCGAGTATAAGTTCAAGTAAACAATTGATTGCGGGTTAAAGTGATTTAGATTATCACTTATCATCATCAATGCATATGGAAGGACCTTGTAATGAGACTGGTTTGTTAATATGATTCGTACAAAATCATCATCTGAAGTCTAAGACACCTTAATTTTATGTTATTTATGAGAGCGTCCTTATTTTATCAATCTCAGCAATCAACGCGCGAATATAACTCGTTAACCATTTGCAATTCAACTGTACGCCAGTTTCCCACACAATTAATGTGTAAAACGGTCACAATTAAAATTACAACGTAACTAAAATAACTGTCGGTGGTCCGAAGCACCTGCGACTCGACACACGCGCTATCCCAGCGCCATGTACCAGCCGATAATGAATACGAGTTAATTAAGCGACATTAGCTAGAACACTGGTCTTGTGTAGTTCGCGAACGAACTAGTAAGAGCGCTCCCACAGGTGAACTAGTTCGTTGATTTCCCGTTGAATACGTTTGTTTAGTGAGCCGATTATCGATTATGCCTTCAGCTGAACCAAAACGATCATACGAAACGATAAAAAAGCAGCGCATTTCGATAGTTTTAGTTGCATGTTCTAATCTATACATAATGCCAAAAACTCTTGTAGTTTGTAGCGATCTCCCGACATCTTTGGTTGCTTTGTCCGGAGTCTAATACCTACAGTGATCAACTAAGATCTAGCTAAAGCGTAAAAAGCACAAACGATTGTTTGTTTGGATTTTTGTAAAGAACGAACTAGTACGTTTAGGAGAGGGGAACTTAACTCGATCTTTGTCGCGAACTGTTGTTCCCAAGTCTATCGGACACTGGACATTGCCGCCTCCACACGACGAGAGATCCTCCATGAGATATCTGCTTGAACCCACCTCGTTAGCAATCTACACCCCCACTTGTATTTTGGGATTTAGTGGGTAGCGACGTTTACTAAAGTCAGGAATTCAGTGTCGTAACAGCAAGAGCTTTCATCAAGCTCTTAGTGCTCCCGAATTAATGTAAAACGTTATGATCACGCTGGCCAAGCGAGTAAATAACCGAAAATATGCACTTTAATGTCTGTGTTTTGATGGAGAGCGTTAGCGCTGAAGTCTGAATGAATAAATTTGGCATGTCTTAAATGGAAGTTGACTTATGAACATTGGCGCCATATTATGATTAATTTATATTTGATCAATAATATGGTCACAGTTCTAGATTACTTCAGTAATAATTTTGAATCACGAAGTGACAGAAATGGTTGTGAATGCCCCATCCAAAATGCCAGTAACTAGGATTCGTTTGAGATTACATATGTATCAATGCATCGAACATTTCCATTTACCAAACCAATCTAGTAAGCTAGACGTTCACATATTACCATGTACGACTCGTTATAACAGACCGACTGCATGTGAATGTGGGTCGTCTAAATCAACAGGCTGCCGCGAGGGGATGTGACAGCGCGAAGCAATCTGGAAGTTTCCCGCGGAATCACGAGCTAAGTTAATAATAACAGCAGTTAAACTTAATGGGGGAACCGATAAACTACGTCGATAGAGCGTCTGAACGCGAATGATTTAATTATTGGGACTTTGAGAGTCGTTAGTCGCGAGTGGGACATCGGCGTGCCACGGAACTGATTCACGTGTCGAACGAGATTGATAGCTTCTTTATAAGTCAAGGTGGAATAAACGTTTGTACGTCGATCGCGGCCAAGATATCTGCAAATTATGTGACGATAGAAAATAGATATATGTGTTCTTAATCTTTGTTTTATGGTAATAAGCTTTTAGATACCATTCAGCGGCTAAAAATCTCATTACACTAACCACGTGTTTAAATTTAGCACCGATATACCAAACTAAGTAGGTGTAAATCATTTAGTACGTGGCTTCGTAGTGAGTGATATTGTAATGATGTATTGTTTCAGGTAAGTGGGCGTGCCGGGCTTGTGTAAGTCAGCGATGCGACCACCGATACACTTTTGTAACGCGATGAAGCAATCCTTCTTCGTGAGTTATGGTATTAGTAACGTTATAGGAACGGCTCCGATCTCACACAACTGGTCGGACTGGTGTGTGTTTGCCCTTTAAAACTCCTAGTCGACGTTTATTAAATGATGAACGGCAGAGTGCGCCCTGATTCGATTTCGCTCTGGGAGATTTTTAAGAATTGTTTGTTTATACAGGCGCTAAATTTTCATCAGCGACGGGGGATCGCTTGGGGGAATATCGTCCTCGGCTGAATTATGTAAGCTCGTGCTTTGATATGATAAGGCGAGGGAGCGATCGGAGCGGGTACTCTCATTGTGTTGGCCATAATCTTGCGTATCGCGTAGGACTCGTGTCGGAATGCGAGTTTATTTTAATATTTAATAACTCCCGGGCGGGCAGAGATACGGTCTGCTCGGAGGCGATTCGCTGCTCGTTTCTCCTCTGTTATCGTTCTGCTTTTGTGTCACGCTTTCGCTCTTATTCGTTTTTCTTAATCAGAGCACCGATCGGTGCAGTGGCCGGTAATGGTTGCAAATCGGCCGAAAGCTTCGTAGAATTCAGATTAAAATAGTCGCTGATATGTTTCGCTATATAAGTGTACATTTTGCATGATCGTATGATATCATATTTATTATACGTACTACACATATTTTTAGGCGTTCTTTCAAAAATATATTTAAACTGAACTTTTGAATTAGTGCTGTAGTTATGTGGCACTTCTGTAACTTTGAAAATCAGTAGCTATAGGTTTGCTTTAAAGTAATGACGTGTTAAGTCCCGTTCATATATTCTATATGGTATGGCTCGCTATCCGGTATAGAAGTACTAGTTGTTTAGCGAGCAAATAAATTGTGCACATAATTACGGGGCATCACGAGTGCGCGCCGAAGCTTAGGATTGCGCCATCAGTTTCTTTGAGCTGTTAAATTTGACGCCTCCCTACATAAATTGCTGGAGAGAGCGGCGTGCGCACGTGACGTGCAAATAAAAATACTAATTCAAGTGGGAATTTATCGTCTAATTGTTTCGAATTTATGATTCCGCCGGCACATTGTTGTGAGGCGATAGCTGCAACCGCCCAGCATAAACCAGCGTAACGAACACCTCTCCCAATAATACTACTTGCGTCGTGATCGCCATATTTACTCTGCAATTTTTTTTATTAATCAAATTACTCTTTGTGCTACAGATTATCTATGAATACCTTACGACTATTCAATTGTTATTTTAGTTCCGTATATACGAGTAGTAAGAGATTTGCTACTTGTTATGTTAACACGTGCTCTCTGTGCGTCCGTAACTTTTCCACTAAATGTATTTTTTTTTGGATCACGTTTGTTTTTAATTGGGTCCGAGTTATAAATCCCCCTGTTAGTGTGTTTCCCGTGCACGTTCGTTTTGAAAGCGAATTTTGGCATCAATCTGTATTTAAAATGTTTTCGGCGAGTTCCGCTTGGGTTTGAATCCATTGAGAACGTTTAATTGTTTGTCAATTTGCAAGACTGTGAGATTAATTTGTTTATCTAGTTAGTTAATGAAGCACATGTGATAAATTTATTGAAGTTAAGCAGCTTCATTTTATTTGCAGAGCGGTAAGTATGTTTATACACTTGGTGGAGTAACTTGGCGCTCGGAGCGCGAAGCCATTATCGGTACAAGTTGATGAATATGTGGTGCTTCTCAACTCTCTTTGCCGTCAGCAAACTAAGTTATATTCACTGATTCGCTACAATTTGCCTCGGGTAACTGAATATAACTTGGGTCGAAAGGAAAAGAGTATTTTCACAAAAATCGTTTTCGCATCAAAGGTAATTCGTTCTTGTCCTGTGTGGGTGGCGTAATTTGTATTATTGTGTATTTCTAGCGGCGTAAATGATATATATTCCACATTTTTGTAACATTCATTCCGTTGGGATATTGTATGAGTGATACTATTTTCTGCCACAGCAACTCATTAGGTATGGCATAATTTATTAAATCGACCTTTTATCGTAATGATGGTGATCGGTCGTCCGAAGTAGGTCAACCAGTGAGCTGTGAACAATGAATGGGTATTTTTTGATATCGCCAGCGTGCGCAAAAGCCTTGCGTTTTACCGCTCACATAATTTATTCTTATCTCGTATTACGTTAGGTTTTATTTAGGTGCTTAGGGGTCGTGGAGTCTTGGAGCAGACTAACAGATAAAAGGCGTGTCTTGGGAACTACCCCGTGATTTCGGTGCTTTTTGAAACCCCGCCAACGATATATCCTCTGTCTGCGTCGCTCTCGGCGCCGTCGATACGGAAGGAAACACTTCACTTGGATATTTTTTACTACCGCCCCCCGGAATTGATTAAACGTGAAGAATTTAATGTGGCGCTACGCCCGGAGTTGTTCGCGAAACTGGCGTGGGAAAAGGGCCTTTATTGAGTATTTATGGAAGCAAAATATTTAGGGAATCTCGTTTATTGGCTCCCTGTCCGTTCGCTTGTCAATTTCATCCCAGTTTAATCTTTGCAATCAATGAGTGGCCGTTTGTGAAAGTTATGCCTTGTAGGTGTGTTATGTTTGTTTTTCTAATCATATGATATTGTATTGCGTATTAACGAATTACAACACTAATATTTTATGTTGCTTTGATGAGGTAAAATCTATCAAACCGTGGCGAGGCGAGCAATTAATAAATAATAAACTCAACTCATATTTAAAGGTTAAACGGTTAACGACTAAGTTCTTTTTGTATTTATAAAAAAAGGAACATAAAATATAATTTTATGTGAGAATGCTGTTTGACCTGGACAATAGAGTCAAGTGTCGCGTTAACTGAATATATGCGTCGAGCAATTTCGCTTCGGAAATTGCTTTGTGACAAAGCATGAGTGGCGTTTGACTTCTTAGAAATTGTTGATAGCTTCATGTTGATGACGACTTCACACAATTGGTAGGAGATAAACTTCGGTGCCGTCTCACGCTTGCCGGGCGGGTTAAAAACCGCACGCTTGTTAGCTACGCCACGCCAGATAACTTTGCGGCAGAAGTGACAAATTAATTGGACGTCAATCAACTGACTGTTCTACAGAAATAAAATGAATTGAATTGGTTTTTTTTGCAGTAGGTAACATTCCCATCTAAGCGGAGGATAAAGTAACATTGATCGACATACTAACTATTGAAATAACGTAGGAGGGTAGTTATTAACGCAGTAAGCTCCTTCAACAAGAATTATCTGAAAATATGATTTGGTTTGATGAATATTAGTCAAGCGATGAGAGTTGCGAAAAGAGGAAAACCTTTATTTATTAATGTTGCGAATGATATACGAAGTTTTTGTTATGTGCTTCTGAAGGCTATATCGATTGTAATATTTTGGAAGCCCGTATCATTGATTTCTTTGAGGAAACATCGCTTGAGGATCTTTATACCAGTATGGCGTTGCCACTCGAATAAAATGCCTCTTTATACTTCCGTAGGCATGGTGATGTAGGCGTCTCATTTGCTTGCTATAAGGCTGATATATCGACTAGTTGACCGTGTATTTGATTATGTGCGGTACAAATAGCAATTCACAAAGAACCATTATTAAACGCATTACGCATAATATGATTCGGTATCGTGGGCTATTTATTGAGATTACATTGTATAAATAGATGACATTGTACATGCTTCGACTTAACAGAATAATAATATTATCCCACTGTAAGTAATTGCATCCTTTATAATATGTAAGATTTTTTAAAAATATATTTCTAGTAAGGCGTCCGACCGATTTCGGCCATGGCGGCCGTAGGCAATTATGATCAGCCAAGTGCGCAGGACACATTATAGTGCATAAGTATGCGCGCAAACACAAGTGCACTGTCTTTTCTCTTACTCTTATACTTCGGTGAGACGGCAATCCGACAAGACCGATGAGAGATCAGGCGCAGGACCATCGGCTTAACGTACTTTCGTTTAGGCGTGGGCTTAACGCCCGTGCCTCGGGCACGGGCGTGAAACCGCCAACTTCCTGACTCCGGGCTGAGTAACTTCTTTACAAAATAACTCACACAAATTTTGCTCTACCTCTGACTCGAAACGGTAACCTCTCGGTCCTTACGCAGCGCTTGCTATCAATAAACCAACGAGGCAGTTAATATTTCTAATATCCATAGCAATTGAAAGTCACTTAAGACTTCAATTCCAAACAGTTTCGAATGTTTATAGTTGTCACGACAAATGTGTAGCGGTAGTTTACTACTTAATTCCGAACTTCTGAGGCTAAATAAGTTAACTGCAATCAACTCCAGAAATTAGCTCTCTACCACTCGCGAGCTCTAGATGTGTCTAAACACAGCTTTACCGGATGATGTTTGATCAAAGTAGGCACCACTACGTCTCGCTATTGGCAAAGTCAACGATGTAAACTTTGCTCCAGTTCAATTTGCTCTACAAACGATTCAATAGTACCTAGACGGCCTTAGTACTAGTACAAACGGATTTAGGAATCTGTTGATCTTACGTAAGATAACAAAACATTACATTATCATAGTAGTGGATTTGTTAAGATTTGTGAGTATAACCACTTGTTGTAATAATGTGTTAATGATCAATCTGTACCAAAAAGGATGTTTGTAGATTTGATTTACATCATATTGTACGTAATTTTATTCGACATCCAACGTAAAATGTCATAAGAAACAGTACATATCATACTAAAAATTATGAAGATACTAGCTTTCCGCCCGCGACTTCGTCCGCGTTGATATATTACGGGTAAAACATTACTTCTTTATAGCACAGTCGGTTAAAAAGTAGCCTATATCTGGACTATATCTGTACCAAATGTCATTTAAATCGGTTCAGTACTCAATGCGTGAAAGCGTAACAGATGACAGACAGACAGACAAGTTACATTCGCATTTACAATATTAGTAAGGGTTAGTAAGGATTGCCTTATGATGACAATCGTAGGTTGATACGAATCAAGCGTGAATTTAATCTAATTCTCTATCAAATAAATAATAAAGTAACTACCTTACGGAAATGACGAAACTCAGATAAATGACGATTCAAGTACAAACGTATTAAAAGAATCGTTTCCCTTTTCAATTTCCTCACGCACCGGGCGTCAGCCGCCCGTGATCTTGAATTCGCTCGATCATGAGAATATATAGCTTCATTCAACCGATCGCTATCGGGAAAGCTCCTTAATCGGTTTTCTTTTATATGAAAATAGACTTTCAGATTTATTACACCATTTTGGTTGCTTTCCAGTTGCGAAAAACGTGATATACGTCTGGTTGGGTTCAAAATTGCACACTAAACAAAAATTCAACGACGCGTTGGTCCATATTTCAGACGGAGCGCCTCTTTCGCGGTGCCGCTAAAATATTGGCTATGAAAGAAAATTGCTTAGGGAAAGTGCGGTTGCGCTGATTTCTTATTTCGTATTCATTGTGCGTTGAAATGGATCACATAGAGTCGGGATGTCTCGATGAATCTAACGGAATTTATGAACCGCCAACGGTACAACACGTGCCTATAATCTTTGCGCTCGTCGTTCCGATAAGTTTTGTTAGATTTATTTATTCTGTCTAGTGAATCGACAAGAGGTGTGCATTATATAAAATTGATATTATTGTCGCACAATAGCTGTATTTATGTGGTTTTGTTAGCATTATTTTTTAATTGTGTTAGTCCAGTCAAAATAGACATTTAACCTAGGAAAAATTCGCATAGAGCTGAAAATTGGCATGAATGTTGGGAACACTATTACAAATAATCTGTCAAAAGTCCCCATCGATCCCACGTCTGCAAAAAAAAATAATCAAGGTCAAATGTCACAAATATCAGTTTTATGCACTTTTGAGCGAAACGGTAAGTTTAATCATAAAAGTATGTATGACAAAATTACTTATCACGTAATTATCTATAAAAAATGTCTAAACACTTTGTTCCTAAGATTAACCATTTCAGAGATATAGCGATGCACAAAGTTGAAAAAGTTGTATTTTCAAACGCTTCCAGGCCCCCATGCGATTGTGCTAGACAGTTAAAATTTTACCGAATGATGTATCTCAGTTGCCTCTATAACATCTAATACTAGAAACAACATGAAACCAACGTGTAAAGTGGGTTCTCATACAAAACCTATGTTTTTTTTCTCACACTTGGGTGGTTTTTAACGTGGTTACCCTAGTGAACCTATTCCAGGTCATATATCGATCAAAATCGATATCAACAGATGAATGCATATTATGTAAAATATGAATGTTTTAATGATTAAAACCACGATATCTCGCGAATGGTGAGTCGGAAAAGAAAAAGTGACTGGACTATTTTTGTAGAAAATTGTATGATCTACAACTTTTGTTTGACCTATTTTTACGATAATACTTACTGTTTTCGAGAAAAATGGAAAAATCCTTAATTTTATACTTTTGACCTTGAATAATTTTTTTTGCAGAAGTAGGATTGATGGGGATTTTTGATATTTCGTTTATTATGATGTATTTAACGTCTCTGGCAATTTTCAGCTCTATGCGAATTTTGTCTAAGTTAGCACTTATTTTTGTCTATTTTGACTGGACTAGAGTTGTCTGGGCGCGTCTGCTACAATGCTTCAGACAGATGGGACACCAATTTTCTGTAGTTCGTTTCGTTGGTAAACGAAACGGAGAAAATCGAACTGACAAATTTTGCGCTTTGGCCCAACGTCTGCACAATAAAAGTCTTACCGAAATTTCCAGTACTTAAATGAGTCCTTTGCCCCCGTCACCTTGTCGAAACATTTTAAAGTTTTTTAATTACCAACCTCAGTCAGATCAGTTAGATTGATTACGTTTAAGCGTGTGCAACCTGAAGTGGGTCGGACTTTAATTCGTCGAATCCAATAAATTGCCTGTAGAACGTATAAGGTCGCAGTGTGTCTTCATAAGGGCGGTTAATTTGGCGCGCGGCCGATAGCGCGACACGCACGCTGTGTCGCGGCGCGTGTTCGGTGCGCGCGCGCATCGTATATCACCGGTGGAGTACCCCCAGACGCGGGTGTACTGGGGCTAGGTGCCGGTCTGTAGCGACGAATGCTGGGTGAGGTGGGGGTTGAATCATTTTACCCCAAAATCTAGGGCTTCTTAAACGGATTTCATCAAAGGAGATAACTGTTGGACTGTGGGTTTTTAAATGGACTTCTTTATTGCTAAACAAAGCTGTGTTTTGTCGCTTTTTGACGTCTACTTTTTGAGTCGATGGGTAATCTATGAAATTATTATAATAGATATATTATAATATATATAATATAGATATAGATTATTATATTATAATATATATAATAGATCATCTTGACCAAAACCAGCTGATAAATAAGGCATCTTTTTAAAGATAGTAACTTTACTTCCAACTGTCCCAGCGATACTCTGTAAAATGCCCGGGTATATGTTTCTGAATTGTTGATGAGCCTTAGTGAATGCTGCCTTCACTGGAATTACTGGGATGGTGACCGCAGTCATCTGAACCGTAAATTCCTGTTTCTTTTGAGCTTCATGAGCTTCTTTAAATCAAAAGAACAATGCCTTAATATTCAAGTCTTATCTCTTGCTTTTTCTCGAGAATGGCTTTGCCTGATTCACGAATGGTATCTCGGCGGCGTGCATCTCTAGCTTTCTGCTGATTTGAGCGGCCACGTCGGGGTTGGGTCTGCTGAGGCGGAACGGGGTTTGGAGCCTGTTCAGACTGTTGTTGTTGGGGATGGGTTCTACTACCATGTTCACGCGTGGTAAAATTTCCTCTGCCACGGTAACTCATATTGAATACTAGCTGTGCCCGCGACTTCGTTCGCGTGGACTACAGGATTTTACATACAAAAAATTCCCCGCTAACTACCGTTCGCGTGGAAATTTTGCAATATCCTGTTGCAACTAAGCTTTAAGTTTACTAAGGTACCCAGGTACATGCCAAGTTTCAGCGTCTCACTTAAGCGGTTTAGATTTTTCATACAAAAGGTTTTCGCTAATTCCCGTTCCCGAGGGAATTTCGGGAATTCCTTTCCTAGTGCACCTCTACGGTACCTAAGCTACGTGTCTTCGAAATTGTAAGTGACTACGTTTAGCCGTTTACGATAGCCATATACCTACTTTCGTTTAAAGACGTTATTTTAGTAGATACTGACTGAGTCCCCGTACCAAAACAAGATGCCTTACCGAATGGGCTGGTTTATTTCGGTACTTACTTAGATTTTTAAACTCTGATATCTTTCGAATGGAATGTCCGAATTGAATAATTTAAAAAGTTTTATAGAGATATTGAAATTCTCGTAATTACAATGTAATTTATTTTGATAATGTTTTATTTAAAAATATACATTTTTGAAAATTAAAACACTTATTGTGTCATAACTACAATAGTTAGATATATGCTGTCGCGACATTTTTTTGTAGATATTAATGTGTTCTACAAAATTGTAGTACATTGTATATTTCTAAAATGAATACTTTTCGCAGCGCATGCGATATAAGGATTTTTTTTTTGCATCTTGGGTGACATATTTGGGTTTTCCGTACGGATCCCTACTTTTTTGAAAGTGTAATATAGCCTATAACCTCCCTCGATAAATGGTTTGTTTATATTTGTCTTAGCTGTGCCAGCAATTCGTCCGTGGAAAACATACTTTTTGCAGCATTTTTTACGCAACGCATGCAAATGAAGTCATCGAAGATGGATAATTTCCCCCGTTTTTTACACTGTATCTTCGCTCGTATTGGTCGCAGCGTGATTTTATAATATCCTAAAGTCTTGCTCGACAAATGGTCTATCAACACAAAAAAAAATCCTGAGATTAGCGCGTTCAAACAATCTGAACAGATTTATTTGTAAATTCGCTGTCGTGCATCATAATTCACTTGTACTTCTCATTAGGTCTGCGTTGTTGCAATCTTAGACCATTAATAGAAACCAACGATATTGGAGGTATTATAAAGTAAAGGCAGGCATTTAAAATCGACACCAACTAGAACAGGTTCCGGTATTAATTTATGTACGATCCTATTCGTGTTACGAATAAATAATAAATCAAACGTGCAACAATGGTTTGTCAAATCAGCATCTCGTTGCTGCCTTGTCATTCTATCCACTTACTTAATTTATACAATGAGTCGACTCATTACACTCGGTTTGATGCCGTGTCGTCGCGATACACGGTATCAAATCCTCGATATGTTAATTCAATTATGTTGCTAGATTTGGCGTATCGAGTCGGGGTCCTGTGGATGCATCAGTATTCGTACAGGGTTCGCCCACGCAACGCGTAGGCTGGGCTCGGCCGCGTATGTTTCTCAAAATTTCGCTCGCCACCTCTCATGTAATCCTTCTCTTACATTCGCCTTATCTCCACGAACACGCCCGTATTAAGTTACACCAATCCTTAATGCGCACTTTACAATCAACCCAACCATTTAAGTATCATTTTTCGATACTGTTATTGCATTGCTTTCGCGTATAGGCGAAAACGGAAGGTGATTTTTATTCATGCCTCTTTTTAAACGATAACATTAAAAGTTCAGGTGTAATTTTGTTGGCAATGTATAGTCCTCGGTTGGAAATATGTAGGTTAATTATGGCCCGAGCTCCGCAATAATCTTACTTTAATTTAAAATTAACGTCGCCATGTGTTACGGTATTTTTAACCCTCTCACTCTGGGGATCTTGTTTGGATAATATTACGGCGAGGTACCGCTTGCCGCCGCTGTAAATGGCCTAACGCAGGCAGTTAATTTTTGTGGGGGCGCGTATATTTTTTATAAAATGTCTGAACTTTATTAAAGCAAATATTAGCGCGCGCCTCCTATCATTTTACGCGCGGGTGTTAGCGCCGCGTTGATATTTTATTTACTTTATCGCCGGCGGAGGCTTGGGCCCATTGTGCCCGTAATGAAGCTCAACTCTTTCGGAGATTTTGTCGGGTCAGTAATTAAACACATCTGCTACACGTGCAATTGTATCTCCCGATGCGTGTTTTCATATTTTCAGCTGAACATTTCATTGGGTTTTTGTGACACCCGCGGGGCCTTTTGTTACGTTATGCTATCGTGAAATGTTATTAATTTTCAGCATTTCCGAGGATATTCTACGGAGGGAATTTTTGGAATATTTAATTCGTGTATTTTAAAAGGTCACTTTATGAACGTATTATTTTAAACGGTACGATTGTTGAAATGGATTAATATCTTAAAAAGTAAAGGTAAATGTTAAATATGGCCGGATTGTAGGTAATTCCTTTTAACACAGTTAGTTAGCATAATAAACTACTGAAACGTTCTACAACACCATTAATCAATATGTACTTCTAAACATTAAAGACATTCAATGCTCAGCACTATTCGTAACATAAAAAAACAGTAATCTTCAAACCTATCTAACTAACTAGCAAACCGTGTGTCATAATTTAACGCTTACCCTCGTCTCGGGAAGTATGTTCCAGAGCGAAATGTCGTTAAACAATCCACAATAGTCCCCGGGATAACACTAAGTACAATAACACCTACGTCTCACGGGGCTTTAGATAGGTGCACCGACTTTGCAATTCCTTATTCCTTGTTAAAACTGTGTGAAGGCATTTCACGCGTTCGAATTGCTCTATTTATTTTCCTGTGTTCTTATGATATGGGCATATGATTAAACTGCCTCGTTGGTCTATTGGTAGCAAGTGCTGCGTTAGGACCGAGAGGTCCCCGGTTCGAGTCCGGGGTCGGGCAAAGTTTGTGTGAGTTTTTCTGTAATGAAATTACTGAGCTCGGAGTTAGGAAGTTGGCGGTTGAACGCCCGTGCCTCGGAAAGCACGTTAAGCCGGTGGTCCTGCGCCCGATCTCTCATCGGTCCTGTCGGATTGCCGTCTCACCGAATTATGAGGGTAAGGGAATAGAGTGTGCAATTGTGTTTGCGCGCACACTTGTGCACTATAATATGTCCTGCGCACTTGGCTGATCTCAATCGAAATCGGTCGGACGCCTTATTTATGATTAAATATCAATTAGATAAATATTATCTACCATTTTGGACACACACACACACACGCAAATATACACATAAGTAGTCCCCTTTATAGCTTTAGAAACTCTACTAAGCCTTTCAAGGTAATGCCTTGGAGCAGTAAGCTCAGAGAGCCACAATTAGTCGAGAATAAAATTATTCGTCGAATTAGTTTCAAGACGGCTTTATTTTAATAACCATCGTGTATATTCAATATTAATTTCACACGCATAATATTTAATTTCATTTTCATATTACTTTACTGCGGGATAGTAAAGGTTATTTCACGATAGAACAATTAGCTATAGATACACCGGATTTTTTTCTGGCTGACTTAGACTGAGACTCATATATTAATGTAATGAGTATCATGTTTTAGCAAGTCCCAACTGAAATAGCACTCAGTTGTGGAATAATTGCAGTCCGTACTTCTGTCTCGTTTTTTTGGGCTAGGTTTCTGTGTACCAGATCGCGAGCCGTCCTATGAGATTTAAGCAGCAAATTAAATGCGACACATGACTTATGAATAAACCTTGTATAATTGCTCCCCAACGTCGTTATTCATGTTTATTCAAACGTTTCTTGTCCTAACAAGTTGTAATGAATAACGTCGCGCATGCGTTCCGCTGCCTCGATCGGTGACCATGCTCCCGCGGGCTTCGCAACTTCTCTAATAACAGTAATTAACTGTGAGCCATCCCGTTGGATGACAATGAGGGCTGTGCAGCGCGTCTCTTGAATGGATATGTCGATAGTCAACAATACTCAATACTCAATACTTTATTGCTTCTATAAGTGTTTACAATACTTGCGCCAGTGCCTGTTTTTCGTTAATAGGATTGCCCAATAACCAGCTTTGATGCTACATAGTATAAAGAAAAGTAGCTTTTAGCGGCTGTCTCTCCCTATGTATGATTAAATCTTTAAAACTACACAACGGATTTTGATGTGGTTTTTAATACATAGAGGGAATTAAGAGGAAGGTTTTTATGTATAATATTTCCGAATCGAAGCGAGAGCGGGTCACTAGTTTACTATAAAGTGCCATAATTGAAAGAAGTAAAAAAAATAGGTCTCTAAAAAAGGCAAATTATAAATTACATTCGTTAATGAACTTAAGTTTAACTAGCAGTCTAGGTATGAAATAGATAAAGCAATACTTTTTGCGGTATTCAGTCAGATTCCAAAGTATACGAGTTGAATACGAAGGTTTAAGCGTGAAGTACAGTTACTAAAATGTAATTTTTGCACTTTCGGTACGCGCTCCAATAACGTGGAGTACCATGTGAATTCCAATTTAATGTTCACAGTTTTCTGCATTTAATATGTATATCGAAAGGTGTAGCGTTGTTAAAATGTTCCAATGTGCATTTTTTACTGTATTTAACGACGTGAAATTTCCGATTGCATTTCGATTTTATCAGTCGCGAACATTTATCGATATCGGCGCGGCACTGCGCGTTGCGGGAGCGCGGTTCGGCTCGAATCAACTTGTCGCCGCGGCGCGAACTAGCCGATCGCAATCGGCGCTTGTTAGCCACCATTATGAATGCAAATTAAACAATTATAATACACGCTGATCTCCGACGCCGACGCATCTGCGGTGTCGATTGCGTGACCGTCGTTACCGCGCTCGTTCGCACGCCCGCCTCGATCAAACGCACTGTTTTACACTACGCATATTTAAATAAAGTTTCACTATTAATGTAAATAAATTGCTTGTGAGATAGCGGTATCTGAGGTGGATCTCGTTTCGAAATAATTTATCACGATTTTGCATTGCGCGGTCTGCACTTTTTTTGTTATCTCGAATAAACGGCTATGAATATTTAAATGCAACTACCGTGTTAAATATGAACCGGTAACGAGTGAGATGAATGTAAATCTAATCTTGATCATGGTACGTAAAATGTCTTGAGTCTACAGTAGGCTACACAAAAAGTTACGTTTAGTTTTTTATTTGCTCCTGGTAGATAACTATCGACGATTTATCGATATCATAATATCGTTGTCCGAATGACACTCAAGAAACGCTGACTAGTTATTTTGGTTGTATTTCCGATTCCCTAGGGAGTGATCATTCCTTGCTAAGGAAATAACAGTTCCAAATGTAGTTTCTATAAATATAAAGAAATTACTAAGTTAAACCAAGGCAATTTTTTTAAAATTATTATTACTGGTGTGTGTTTGTTCACGTAAACGTATATTCATAAAAATTAGAAACGTATATTCATTCACATATAAATTGACTGGCACTGCCACATTAAAATAAATGTATCACCTAAATAATTGGCCCTATTTACAAATTGTGTTTGTCTTTCGATGTTCGCTCGTTGTTAAAAGCTCTCAGCACTTTGATGTATAAAGTAGGGTAAGGTGTTGTAACGTTGATCGGGTGCGAGGGTAACGGCGCAATCGCAGCTCCCGCGTGACGCTGCGGTCTGCCGAGAGCCGCGGAATGTCGCCTCGCTCCGTTCCTAATGGAGCTTAATCAACCTCCTCGCCTTTCATCCAATCTCGTTAGCGAACTAAATTGACTTTCTTATTGCGCGCAGTTTCACCCGTACACGATCTAAGTTTATAAACCTCTTAATCCGACGTTATAGTTGCAACCGCCCCACTAAGAGCCGTAACAACTGCATTTGCCTCTAAACAAACACGCTCACTAAGTGTATTACCTACCGAGCACTACACATCGGAATGAGTCGAACTACTTAGCAAGTAGGCGCTCTGCTACTACTAAAGTGCTTTCGAGCCGCGGAGATGGCCCTCTGATGGCTTCCTTCGAAGCTAGTTTGTCTTGTATCCTTCATTAAATGGGTAATAGCTCGAGCTCGAATCGACTACTGACTCTAAAGCCCTTTATTACTTACATGGTACCTCGCTTTAAATTAATTATTAGGTCGTTGTTTTAGTAACTTGGCCGTTTCTGTGGCGCAATGCGTATAGTTGTTAAGGGGAGCATATCTATGTTTAGTTGAAATCAGGTTTTGTACTCGAAATTTACGACCCTCTATGGGATTATAGAGAAAGGGACAGGGCTAAGTTACGAGTGTGTATGGAACGGTACGGCCAACCCTTACATTGCGGTTACAGCGCCGGCCCTAGCCGCCCGCTTCGGGTTAATCGGACATTTAAAGTAATTCACTCAGGACATGGGTGCTAATCTCATTATTAAAATTAATTCTCCTATGGGGAAGTCATTAGAAAATATATGGTTTAACCCTTTCGGGTCGCTTGGCATATTATTTATGTGGGTGTTTATCCATCCTACGATAAACAAGGAATTCCAATATTTCTTTGAAATAATTTTATACTTGTTACAAATTGTTTGCGTAAATGCAAGGGAACTTGCTGGTCACGTTTACGCTACGCCAGTGTGTATGGGGAATATTGGTGTGTAATAAACATAGTGACGCTAATACTTTATGTCAACTGGGGCACACCGCTGGTGGTCAGTCCCCTCGGGCCTCACTGGGCCATGCCGGTACCTACTCTTCTTATAAAATGATCAGCAACAAGAAACCTCTATAATTGCCCTGTCACCTTTTCATAAATCAATTTACAATTACTTACCCGTTTTTATGTGACAACTTTTAGCATCGAATCTCACTGTTCCTTTAATCAAGCGTATTTATTAGTCATCATATATTTTTATGTCATTTTACAAGCGGCTGGTCATAAACAGTTTTTATGGCAGCTCCTAACAAGCAACGTGGCCGCAAATTGAAACTAACCGCAAAGTCATTTAATTCGCCGTCACGCAATCTCGAGCCTTCTCATTATTGTGGAATTATTCTTAACACTAGCTTTAATATACGTAAGTGCAGTTGTGCTTTGCATCTGATTGCGGGATTTAATATTTCTCTGTTTAAATAATGTTGTGATAAAATTGACTAAGATTGTTTTAGTGCTTCCTTCTCGGTGTAAGGTATTGGATGTCGCGTCGGATAAGCGATGTTAGTTAACATTCGCGCGAATCAATGAGTTATGGCCATTGTAAGTAGTACCCCGCTGAGACCACCCGCGTTTGTCCGGCCAGCCGACTCCGGGTGCTTTTGTTACAAAAGACTACTGCGTTCGAGTTATTGGCGCGTTGTTCAGTTCGCTCAATGACTTTAGTGCTGTGATGTATCAATATAACCATTACTGTATATGTTTATATTCGCCGGGGATATTTAAGGTTGCCTTATAGCGCTAAAATAACAAGTATTTATGATATTGCGCGCGCTACAGTTGCTTTCATAGTGTACCTAACATAAAATTACACAAAACACAATTTAACTTACAACAGCTACTGAAAACATATAAAATGTATATTACACAGGTATTTCGTGTTACAATAAATTATTGGGTGGCGGTGTAGATTATTGGTATTGATGTGAACCGAACTGATAGTACGCGTCATTCAAGTTTATATCAGCCATCTACCACCCGCAGCTTGTTTATGGCGTAGAAAAGAAAAATATGTGTTAAGTTTATGATTGCTTCGGGAAAGATAAAAACTGTATTATTTTTAAACACACGAGATATTGCAGTAAATGTGACTTAAATGCTTTGTTCTCGGTTGTCTATATAAATTATATTTTTTCAAGGCTTACAAAAAACCTACGTTAGGTGTGGTCTGTGACAAAAGAATTTCTATTGTGTTTACTTCTTGGACAGTTGTCTAGTTAAGTATTCTGATATTCAAATTATTTTGTAATCTGTTTACGTACATAGACTGATGACAAACAGTCATATCAGTATGTATTACAATGATTTACTGCTATGAGCTGTCAATAGACAAACAGTGACTCGCCGTAGATACGTCACGTAATGTTGGCTGAATCTCGTTAATGCTAGCTAGCTGGTATCGGCGTATGAGCTTTTACATCATTATGCAAATTGATATTTGAAACGCTCCGAGTTTACAAGGAGACAACTTAAGCCTGTATCAATTTTGTTAGTAAGCATCATGTGAACGGGAGGGCCTAATTGGCCAAACGGTTATGGAGAAGGTTTGGGTGACATTGTTTTAGACTCGGGTAGATGTAATTCGATTTTGTAAAGTGTCGACGGCATGACGGAAGGTTTTACACTCGCGAGCAAATAAATCGTCATGGATACGGTCGCACTCAAATATGGAATTGGATCTCGGACAAGTATGATATAAATTGGAAGTATATCAATATCCTAAAATTGGTATCTGAAAAAGCTTTTTAGCTAAAACGAGTACAATTTATTTTTGTATTTAACATTATTTTGTTTTTTAAATAGTATATTTTGTATTGTACAACATTATGTTTAATTTATAGTAAATGATTATTTAACATTACGGGTTTTCTTTTAATTTTACTTATTTTCTAAAAGAAACAAGACTGAAAGCTTAGTAAAAGATATAGCTGTTATTGCGTCAGAATGCGGTGAAATTGCTTACACGCATCCAACGGTACGGACTACAAAGTTCCAATCAAAAATCGCGCTGAGCAATCATGGGCTTCAGCGATTTGTCAATACGCGCGCAAAAACAGGTGCGTCGACGCGTATTTATTACGTCACGTTGAAAAACGTCGCGCGCAGGCGGCGACGCGACAAACGAGCGCTCACCGACAACAAACGCCACCGGTGACACATACGGGCTTAATGAGAGCCGCCGACGCGGTAATGAGAAAGAATATCCTTACCATTACCTTGTCGCCGGGCAATTAACCACCCGGACCCACGTATAGACTCGCTTGTCTCCGACCAAATAGGCTTAGCTAGCTGCAGATCCCACTATGACCAGATCTTAATTTTCATTCCCCTCCCACAATACCTCCAGGGCTGAGCATCTTTAAGCTTTTTATTTGAAGTCGCGTTGCTGTTAATTAAAGGCACCGTAAACGAAAGTAGCTACAAAAATTGGGCCATAAACACCGCCATAATAAAAACTGACGATATTAATTTTTTATACTTTTAAAAACTACGCCCGTAAAAAGTGGGGTCCGTGATACCGTTGGTTAAACTGCAAATGAAAAAATTACCAACTCGCGAAGAGGGTGGAGGTGTTGAAAAAAGTAATGGAAAAAGTTAACAGTCCCTTGTAGGGGCAACCAAATAATTTAATTTCCTCTAGCAAACCGAACACTCTATTCAAGTCAAATAATAATGAGTAAGGCATATGGCGTCTATTCAATAGACATGCGTGTCGATGTTTTTAGCTGCGAAGCTGAATACATGTGCATGTCATGTGTATAAATGTAGCGAAGAAAGGATATTTTTTGCTGTAAAATTTGTTCTACTGGTCTACTAATTCAGTTTCTCGAAAAAGTTTAAGCCTAACCTATTCACGCAACTTACCTGTGTTTATTTAATTTAAGTGCTATAAATTAACGACCTTTGTACTGTATTTAACTACAATAAGCAACGCAAATAAATAAAATGTGCTCTTAAATCAAAATATATCACAAACCAACCTGCTAACCATAAAGTAGTGTAACAATTTAGATTTTCGGCATTATTTTGTATCTAATAAATGCAAAGTGCCACTTTAAGGCACCATATAGTAAAATGGTAGAGTTTAAAGACGGGGAAGTGACATACTCTATGGATATGGTCAGGCACTTTCGTATTGTAGTTTCTCTCTACAAATGTAATAAATAAGTGACGAGAATGAACGAGGATACTATCTGGTTCCATTCAAGTTGTCCTTGTTAAATTACCTATGACAATTTTATTGAGAATGAAAATTCTACCTTGGAATAAATTTTATTGAAATTGAATTTATTGTCCCTCCGAGTTTGGAATTTACTTGGTAAATTCTTGAGATACAAAAGTGTAAATGGATAATATGATTTGTCATTTCGACGACGTCAATTTAACAGTTGTGGATGGGGATTGTGTTCGTCAATTAATACAAAAATAAATGGTCCAAGATCCCAGAGCTGCCAGACATCACTTATTTTCTAATGGACAAAATATAAACGATTGAGTAGTGTTGGGGTGTACTATCATCATATGACTAGTTGCTACCTTGACCAGACGGCCATTTTTCAGATATCAACCAATCAAGGTACATAGAAACACTGCTCACCTCACTTAAATTCTGATGGCTGATTTTAACATATATTTCACACAATATCATTAAAAATCAGGATTCATTACTCCCAGACACATGCGGTCGGCGGTTTTACCTTACAGACGCTTTAAAGCTATGAAAAAAATTTTACTTTTACTTATTTTCTGATGCTTGATTTTTATATATGTTATTCAAACAACTAAAAAGTGCTCATCTGACCGCAATAATTATAGAATTGTACCTTACAAACTATTTTATTAGAAAAACTTAACTAAATTCAATTTAAAGAAAAAAATCTAAAACAGTTGGGTCTGGTGAATGTTTGGCCCGTTGGATCGGTCTGTCCGTTTGCAAAACGTTTTAAAATAGTTGTTTGAATAACATATATAAAAATCAAGCATCAGAAAATAAGTAAAATTAAGTAAAAGTAAAATTTTTTTCATAGCTTTAAAGCGTCTGTAAGGTAAAACCGCCGACCGCATGTGTCTGGGAGTAATGAATCCTGATTTTTAATGATATTGTGTGAAATATATGTTAAAATCAGCCATCAGAATTTAAGTGAGGTGAGCAGTGTTTCTATGTACCTTGATTGATTGATATCTGAAAAATGGCCGTCTGGTCAAGGTAGCAACTAGTCATATGATGATAGTACACCCCACCACTACTCAATCGTATATATTTTGTCCATTAGAAAATAAGTGATGTCTGGCGGCTCTGGGATCTTCCTCTAAAAGATTTGATATGAATATACTTTAGCGTGTAGAATTTGGAGTAATAAAATTTTAATAGAGACAGGTTTTTATGCAGACGTAATCAAACAGATTATTCATCTTTTAGTGATAGTTAATTAATATTAGAACTAGTAGTTATTCATTTGGTTGCGGTGTTGTTAAAAGCAATCTGTTTACATTAGTAATAAATTGATTCCATATTCGGACATATGGCGGCACGGAACGACAGTGTTTTGATGTCGCTTCGTGTTTAAATTAGAGGCTGGTCTCGTGAATCCATCGGCATCATCGCGTATTATTGGGCTCGGCGATTGTGAGCGCCGACTCGTTAGCGTTTTTGATAGATGACGCCCGGTCGTTTGTTGAATTTGTTGTAACTCGCTCTCTGTGTGTTTTTACACCGATCGACAACGGGATACAAATGGACACTCCCCTCGGCGATCTAACTTAACGAGCCAACATATAAATAAGGCGCACCTAATATTTCATCGTTTTAAAATACGTTCCGTTGAATCATTCCGCTAGTTAGGTTCCGATGGATACAAATAAGCGATATCGTTCATCATTCGTATTTATGAGTTGCGAAATCACAAATAGTTTCTGAATTGATTACGAAACTCTAATTTCCAAAGATAAATATACCGTGTCTTCGTGAACGCGTCCGAATTAAAAATTGTAATTTGTTGACGCATTTTCAAGTCATTATTCAATAATCGTGACGCGGAGTTTATAAATTTCACTGCATCGTTTTACACCTTAGCACTTGGGTGCGATGTGAAGCGCCGCCCAATAAGACAACAGCGGACTATTTTGACGAAGGCCGGTCACGTTTCGTCGATACTCGCCATGAGAATATTTGTTTTTTATTGTGCGCCTGCCGTCGAGTAAAAATTGAAGAGTAATTTTACGTTTTAACCGGTGCCTGCCCCCTTTCGTTCCGCTTGCCTTGAGTGATGGTTATCATAATTGGAGTGAGGGTAGGTGAGCAGTTCGCCGCCTGGTCGGCGGTGGGCGGGCACCGCGCGAATTATTACGATTCAACACTTTCGGTGTTACGTACCGGTCACTCATCTCGTAGGTCACTTGGTCATTAATAATTATTATTTTTTACACTTACTCTTCTTATTTCAAGTTCTCAGGAAGGCTGTAGTTTAATAATAGCTTTCGCATTATTCGTTATGATGGTCAAAGACATACCTTTCAATTAAATAACTCTAACACTATTACACGATATTAGAAGGTATAAACAGTACATATGTTATGTAAAATCTAAAAACTACTCCTGGTTGGATTATTTAGTCTTAGATCTGTTACCAACTTTAGTTAAATCAATTGCATAAAGCATACGGATATGTAGTCTGCCATTTGTATCATTTATGTGCACAATCTAAACAGTTACCTCGTGCTAAATCAACGAGAAATTTCTTGGGCATTATCAAAGAGCCGAACAAGGTTGTACGTCAGTACAAGGTGTCCAACAATTACAATCGGAGTCATAGCTCGCATTGAGTATCACCATTACTGTTATCAATGCGCACATGTTACATCGCTAATACAATGGTAAGATTAATAACGCGGACGTATCGGCGGGACCGTTATGCGACGGCGACACGAGTGATCGGACCAACAAGGGCGGAAGAGATGGACCGGATAATAAAGCATCAGCTAGTCGCCTCGTAACTCAATACCGCCGACGTAGAAATTGTTGGTCGGGCCGCACGGCCCAGCCAGCCGGATGGTAATTGGCGAGAGGCCCTAATCGACGCATTTCAATAATAATACGCGTGTGTCTAACTTTCGCGCTGACAGTTTGAAAGATCAACGACTGGCTTGTGTTAAAGGAATGATGCTGTGAGATGATTACCCGCTAGAGATTCTTCTTTTTCTGGCGCCTATTCTTGTCTTATTATAACGCCCTGGTATATATGGTCTTATAGTATCATAGTGACGGTTAAAGCTTAAATTTCGCATTAGAAGGGATAATACTATAGAGGGATGTGAAAATGAATCGTTTATGATGACATTTTCAGAGCCTGGATAATAATTTTCCCATTACAATGGTTTCTATCGATAGCCGCCTCCAAAGCGTTTCATAAGTCTGAGATGAAGTGTCGATGTATAACACCATCAAGGGATAGGTACAGACGCGCCGTGAATACTCACACACGGAGACTACGCCACAGAAAGACAGACGCACTAGCAAATAAAAGTGACTAATATCCACAAACTATGGTAAAATTTGGCTAAACCTGTAAAGATATATGTTTAAAATAATGGCCCTAAGATTTTTTTTATCGTTCAGATTTAAGATTTATGTTTATTTTCTGCTAGTTTTCTTTTCTGTGTACAAGCTACACAGAGATTCGTTTTCGATTATTAAAAACCTCAAGTAGGAAATATTATTAAAAATTATACAAAAACCGTCGTGCGCTAGTTAGTTTGGATTGTAAACGTAAAAAATCGTATAGTGTGAGCGCCGATGGAACGGCCGCTAACAGACACCCGACAAAACGCCCTATTGGTTTTCATGCTCGTCGCCCTCACATAATCATCATCGTGATAGTTTTACTAAATCTGTATAGATTTTGTATTCCGTTTGTCGTTCTTTCGCATCGTTTAGTCGTGTATTACGAATGGCTTATTAAATCGTCGTGGGCACCAAATTATAAGTTATCGTGATACACGTTGGGAGGTTTTCATGGTAGTGTGTTTCCTTTATTACTGTTGTAACTTTTAACTCTATCGCAACTGCTCTATCTTAGTATTCGCACTATTTTATTTTTATTTTATTTTATATTTTTGTTATTACATTCGCATTACAGAAATAACCTTTTTTGTAAGCTCTTAAAATCGTACTTAACTAATCGGAACAGTTTAAAAAAGTCTTGTAAATAAGTTTACAACAGTTTTACTACAGCAATTCCATTGTAAATTACAACATTTTTGTTCAATTTGCGCTTACACCGGCTATGTATTATTTATGTGGCTAGTTGCGAACGCACTGTAACTTCCTAGTGTATTGTTTCATGTAAGGTGTTAGCGGCTTGTTTATAAACAATAGCAATTGCCTTAAGCGCTAGGTTACGCCTGCTTACTGATTATCTACAATGTCTTCAAAGGAACCATGTTAAATGTAAAATACATAGGTACGTATTGAAGTGTGCGTGCTTACGCGTGGATGCGCGTAATTTAATTTTCATTGAAGTACCGTAGTTAGATGTTGGTAATGTTATTTTATTCATAAAAGGATTACCAAGCGGGGAATTATGCAGGAATATGGAAAGCTTGATAGAATGCAAGTATATGTGTTTACGGTATCGGCAGAGTTCTTTTTAGGATCATAGTTTATTGAGGTTTGAGGTTTTGGGTTATACCAATTGAACAGGCATTCTTTTAAATTATTATTGTGTGTTAAAAGGAATGTTGCCCTAACGTTATAACATGTGCATGATTCAATCAAAATATTTTATGAATTTTGGTATTTAAGTCGTTCATTATTTGGTATACCTATTACCTACCATAAAGCCTATAAATGTATCATGAAGTTAATTTTGTCCACCACTTGAGTATTCCTACGAATACGACTTACAAAGCTTTGCCTTTTCGGCATAATATTGGTGAAAGGGCCAATGCTATTGAGGTTTGACTTTAGGCGCTGAATTAGTACGCCATACTTCAGGCGGTTCGCAGAAATTCGTGCAATATTGCATTACCGCTTGCAGCCCGGCTTGCAGTAACAGTATTTGATCGTTGGAAATCTATGTGGTCATTGTGAGCGGTATAACTGTTGAATGCGAGGAGGCGCGGCAATTAGTGTGCAGGTGGTAAGCTCGACCCTCTGGCCTTCGGGCCCTTAGGACCAAGAAAGCAACCCGTACATTCCATTTGCCATTTGCATATTTATTGCCGACACGCTTCCTTAACTAGGACAAATCGACCGGTTGCAATGACAAATGTAAATTGTTTCTATTACTATTCATATTGGTTTTGTTGTAAACGAACCGGGACATATGGGTGGGTATCGATTCCCCGGCATATTGAGTGCGCGGACGTTTTTAAAAAGCCTTTTCAGGGTACCGTGTGTCGGAGGGAAAAACGGATTTAGTAAGTTAAAATTTTTGTTTTGAAGTATTTTTATGTGAGTTTTATTGGATAGATTTAGTAAACTTAAAGTAGTAATATGTAATTTTAATCTACCTGAAGGTATTTCTTGATGTTATAAACACCTGTTTCATATATGAGCTAGTGACCCGTTCCTTGTTTCGCTTCAGGTGTATTTTGATTTTGAAAAAGCTTCCCATTGAATCCCCCTATCAATAAAATAATCCGCATGAAAATCCGTTGCGTTGTTTTAAAGATTTAAGCATACATAGGAATGTAGGGAGAGAGAAAGATACTTGTTTAATAATATGTTGTGAAGTGACTTCGATAGTAGATGTGTGTATGTATGTGGCTCTTTTGCTTCTGTAGTGTGATCTTACGGACCCCAAAAGCATAAGCTTAATGTATTGAGCTTAATCGATTTGTCTACACGCGTGCTACTCACATATGGTAAGCGGCTAAAAGTGACATACCGTTGGTTAATTTGTGCATCACCTGACATTATAAGAAAGCGATTTCAAGCGTAACACAGAGACTTGGGATCCTCCGCACCCGAACATATGTGAGGATAATAAAAGAATATGACAGTACCGATGATTTTTCTCCTGTCACACATTTTTTTGGACGACGTGCGTGAGGTATGGCGCACGCTTAGGAATTTGACTTTTAAGTCTTCATTGACATATGTGATTATGACGACGTGTTCTGGTCATCTAAATACATATAACATAAAAGTGACTGACTGACATAGTGATCTATCAACACACAGCCCAAACCACTGGACGGATCGGGCTGAAATTTGGCATGCAGGTAGACGTTATGATGTAAGCATTCGCTAAGAAAGGATTACCCGAAGCGAAGCGAGGGCGGGTCACTAGTTTATAAATAAAACGGATTGTCATATTTACTGCTCGTCAATCTGTTCTTTGTAGTGCTAATCTCGTCTAAACACATCGTAATAAAGGTGTATATTGGTTTCAACGATATGAATACAAACAATTTTCATTAAATGGGCACTGAAATTATGCGGCTATAATATGATCAATAAATATCACGTGAGACAAGCCGCAGGCTGAAAATATAGTGATAATAATTTCCGTCTCTACATCACACTTCATTAGAAATATACGGTCAGGTAACATTAAAACAGATAAACTGAATATCTAATGATAATTTATACCGTACTGGTTTATATCCCATTTAATTATTATGGCTCTTATTGCCCTGTCCCGCCGATTGCTACAACAGGACATTAAAAGGAAAAGACTAAATAGAATCCCGATTGAAACACATAAATCTCCTTCCCGCATAATTGGTACATAATTTATTGTGTTACAAGTTAATTTCTGCCGTATACGTAGGCGCAGAAGGTGTAAATGCTACGTCGCGCCCAACGGCTAAGGAGAAATAATTTTGTCGTTTATACCTTTATCTGTGCAACTAAAAAGTTAACACTTCCTGCTTGCTCCTCATTTCTTATACAAATATATACAAACAATTCGCAAGCTTCTGTGTTTGGCGAAGTTCTCACATAGCTACAGAGGAATCCAGAAACTGGGAGTGAGTAGAATGGACGCCTCGCTGTTCGGATTTACATAGGTTAGTGCACCTTGCGCCTCGGTTATGTTGCGCCAACGATTCAGAGATCATTCCCGAATGTGTGTCCATCCGTCTTAATTAATCACGGAAGCGTTAATATTTTTTTAAAAACATAGCAATGGCTGTTCGAAGAAATTTTCGGAGGGCGTCGCAGCCTTAAAAATTACGAGGCTTATCATTTAACACCTCTCTGATGATGAATTATAATGATTTGTTTCGCTGAAGTTCATGATATTTTATTGTTTAAGTCTGCTGTGTCGTAAGAAAATTGCATTAAAGGTCCTGCATCGGTGATGTGTAATAATCAAACTGGCTTTAAATCAGGTTGGAGCTTTATTGGTACGTAATAAACTTGAGTTGTATGTACCTTTACTAAGTCACTTGTTACAAAGTTTTAAATATTTATCACAGCATATCTGTTCTGCGGGTTGTTTGTGTGTTGGGGTGAAAAACAATATTTTCTCAACATGAGACATTATTTCGGTAGATTGCTAACAGCACCCTCGAAAGGCATCGCCCGAAGCCATAACATTATTTCAGGACACGTATTCGCTTCTGATAATCTAATGCAGAAGCGTTATAACGCATTTATCGTTTCAAATGTGTTTTACTATGTGGGGTCACGCGTGTGGTAAAATAGTACCTACTGCTGATGTCTGTTACATATTGGATGAATTTCATTCCTGTCTTTTCATATTTATCGATATTTACCAAATTGTAAAGATTTTGTGTAAAAGAGCTGTTGAATTTCATGTTTCGATTACAATAAGTCTATCAGTATTGATATCACAGAAATCGGACGCTCTGATGGCAGCAAAACAATTACCGATACAAATTCTTTGGACGTCGGTATTTAAACGCCATAAAATATTTCGAATTTTCTATAGTTCCCGCGACGTCGGTCTGGGCGCTTGAAAAATAAGGTGCCTCATTGTCAGCCGTTGAATAAAAGTAAATTTTCTTTTCAATGGCAACGTTGTTCGGCGCCCGCGGAACATTGTCGCCTCTCGTTCGCCGTCGCCGGGTGCCGCTACATGCCGAGACAGTCCTATTCAAATGTCAGGTGGAACCGCCCGCGGCCCGCGCGCCCCGCCGCCTCGCGCCCGCTGAAAATGTCACACGCCACACAACGCAATCAATTTCGCATTTGTATACATCGCCCCGATACCACTCCGAACAGATTTATCGGATTAATGAGATTTACATTATCATTCAACTTACTGCCACGTTCGCCCGTTTTGTTTATGAACGAATTCTCGCGACTTTATTGCTCTGTGTGTTTAGCATCACTCCTTGTCCGACGGCTTCCAATAAGCAGTAAAAGAAAATGAGTCTCGAACTGATTCTCTGGATATATACATTTGGTGGTAATAAAATAAATCTCGTGCGAGTTTTAAAGCTGAGTTATATTCTAGTAACAAATTTAAAGCTTTGGCTGATAGGTATAGAGTTCGTTGAGCGCGAAGCTCCCGCCACCCGCCAAATGTCGAACTAATTGCTTTGCGCAACGACGCCGAGGCGCTCACGACGGGCCCGTCGTCTGTTTGTTTAATGTTTATTAGCAGGAAATTGACGTAAGCGACGAATGAACCGTCTAACTTCACCCATTTGTACACTCCACACTTAATTTAACGGCATAATGAAGCTCCAGCTGATACACCCACCCACATTTACATTTTCAAATTCCCTATATTAAAGATACTGTACTGATAGAGAACGATTAATCAACGTCTTACATTTTATTCCCGTCCAGGAGCACAAGAAATACAGCCTTTAAATGTCTGAAAGATAGCTTCGCAGTTGCTGCCAACCAATTGTCCCTTTTAACCGGCCGGCCTCATTAGCATGGCTCGATCGCTTCGCTCTATCTACCTCGGATTGATACATTGACGGTAAAGGTCTCTTTAGTTCCAACTTCAGTCGTAATTAGGGCCGGGCCTCTGACGTGACCGCTAACGTTTGATCGATTGTTCGTACCCCACTATCTCTAGATATTGCCAATTGTTACCTCGAACATGCAAGCAGTCTACACTGCATTCTGTACGGGATCGTACAGATGGGGGTTGGGCAAGGAACTGGATGCGGGCAATCGCGCACTCGCTATCGCAATTTAACGAGCCACGATTGTTTTTCTCAGTTCTGAATAATATTGAGCTTGAGCGTCCCCCGCTATCTGATGGCGATACTTTCGTTGGCCGTGCGGTACTGTTAGTTGGCTAACTTACAAATGAACGGTGTGATTATGGGCTCGGATCTAACTTGTTGATAATTTAAATGTTCTCGCAGCCGGCTCCGCGCGGCTCGCCGCGATGGCCACGATTACACCCGTGACTTCCTCTTATGGCGAGCCTATATCTGTGCTTTTTGAATAGAATTATGGACGCCGTCGTTGCAAATGAACTTTCTGAAACATTGTTTGCATAGATTGTTTGTCCTTTTGGTTTCGAAGAGTGATCGTCCGATACAGCGTAGATATGTATCGGATCAGATACTTACGTCTGTGCATTTGCCCATCCGCAGGAGTCCTATATCAGGGAACGAGTTGCCAGGAATGTTTGTAGATAATTCTTTGCTTGTATGGAAGGAAATGTCTTAGAACCTTTATATGTTTTATGTATTGTGTGTTGGTTTGAATCGCGAGGCAAACGCTTTTTGCTCTGTTTCTATCAATATCACCTATCAATTTACTACTTATTATATTTTCACGTGTAGTAAATAGTGAGGCTTTCCATTTAAATATTTATGCTGTACACTAGTGCCTGTTGTAAAATTTATGACGGGGATAGTCGTGTATGTTTTTACATAGTATTCAATCCCCTTGGCATGAAACCGGCACTTATCCTTACGGACGTATGTATTGTATAATTCAAGCAGATCTCTCGTCTTAACCGAATCTTCACTGTTCTGGGTATTATAGAGGGAATGTATAATGTGTTGGCTAAAACGCTAACGTTAATACTGGTGATGCCAATAATGTCTAACATCTGCGAATATTATACTTGCTTTTATAACTATGCATTACCCTTCAATAACAATATTGTTGATTCTTGAAAAATATGTTTTTTTTTTATAAAGGGCTAACAGGATGACCTCACTCACCAGATGGTTAGCGGTAATGAGATCCAACAGACATTACTAAGTTATGTAATATCAAAAGCATACGTCAATATAAGATACAGCAAGTGGAGAAGACAAAACTGTCATACCTGTTCCCAAGTTTACTTTAGTTTAAATTGAGCGCCTGCATTAAATTGAGTTTTTACTCATGGTTGGCGTTAGATGTCATTGATTGTTTGAAACATGTCACCCTTAACACAAGTACCTTTGGTCACGATATATTAATTAATACAGTGATTTTCGACTGTCCAATTGTTGCCAGCAACAAATTGCATTATGTCCCACGTCGGTAAGCCACAGCCCGCCCGCCGCGCCCCCGATGCGCTCCTCGCAACCAGCTTAAACTGCAGTGTAAGCGATATGGATCTCACGTTCGCCGACTAAATAGCGGATAAATTAGCTAACCGAGTTAAATTAGTGGAACCGGTCCCGCAACCGAAGACTGGAAGTATTAATAATTGTAATTATGACCGAATAAGCTCGCCGCCTACTTCGCGTTACAGCTTAAGTCTCCATCGGTTGCAATTGCAATACTTGCAATTCCGCAAGCAATCAGTTGATTACTCGGTGTTCGCAATCCGAGTTAGCGTTGCGGTGATATGTCTTAGCATGTGTACGCTGCGGCGGACAAGTGTATGAGCTAGGATTAATTTTATATCATTAACTTTGCAAACGCTGCGTTCTATTAAAGTATTTCTTGAGTCGAAGGAATGTCTTCATGAATGTACGTACATAATATTTTATTATTGATTTCAATATTTTTACCATGCAATAAGTTTACCTCATCTTGTCCGTTTCCTTTAATAAATAGGTTTTGAAAGAACAATTTTATCTATTTCTGTTTTTAATTTACATTACCATTTACTGCCGTTACTACCGGTATTACGCTTATGCCTTAAGTATTCTTTCATAATTTTTAGCAGATTGCTAGGCCTTCGTTTTCTACGGTTTAAGGCATATTTTTTCGATAACGCTCGGTAAGCTAAAATGTTAATAGATCAATCTGTTTTAATTAGAACTTGGAGTAGAGACATCGCTTTCACGAACATCTCATTGTATTCATTACAAAGTTGCAGTCGTTACATTGTTTGCTTGAATGTCTTGTTAGTAAAGAGCAATCATTATAATATTATCTGAAATCTATTTCCAGTTTTCTTACGGGACATTTTTTTTTAACTTGTTCAAGGATTACATTGTAGTAGGCAATGTGGTTGAGCTATTAATTGTCTGTAGGCAATAGTTATAATAGTTGACAAAATTTTTATGTTTTGAATTGTAAATAGCTTGTTCTTGTTGGTTTGAATACATTCTCAGAAATCTCATTTGTGGTCAACAAACCATTTTTACCATGCTCTATATTTGATCACCAATAAGTTATGTCGTAATACCGAATTTTAACTTTTATAGTCCAGATATAATCAACTACCACAGAATATGTAATAGTCACACATCTTTCAAAAATTCTGAATTAAAATATACTATAGCATATTCAATGTATTTTTCATAAAGTACGTGAGTAGGCAACTTCCCGTCAAGTCATGGTTTCCTAGAGAATAGGTCTATTCGTATTATTTCATTCAGTTCACATTAACGTCAAAGTTTTGAAAGGCCCTAACTGGACCCTATAGAAATTTGTAGAGCAAGTGATGCTCATAAAGGTATAAAGGTTATTGGGTGCCTTTTGTTGTGGCCACGGCACATAGTACAACCGTCCTCGTTCACAATGGTCGCGGCAACCCGGCTCCGGGTTACTTGTACGACAACTACTTGTACATTATGTTATTTGGTTTTTACATCCGTTTTACGACTATGCGATATCTAACCTCACCTATCGCATTTGAAATATGGCAAAATGTTTAATTTTTATGCCAACCTAGGTAATAGGATAGGTTGGTTAGGTGGAAAGCAGATGCTCTCTATGCTCTGCCTAGGTAAATGTAGTAGTGGCGTAGTATGTGGATTATCCTTTTAGGAATAGTGTAAAGGCATGAAAAGAACATCGTTTGATATGTGTCGCACCAAACACATGCAAAGCTATGTTATTGCATTGAGTATCTAACGTGTATTCGATTTACTTGGGAATGTATTTTGGTAAAAAAAACAATAGCGTATACTTATAGTTTATTGACTTTGAGTTTAATTTGAGTAAAATGTTTCATCTCTTAAATTAAACATTGTCGATTTGATCACGATTTGCACGGCTTAAATACGTATTTATGGCTTCACTAACTGCCCACTCCTAATATCGAACTACCGTTCGTGTCGAAGGCATTTGTGTAAATCATAATCTATGGTCGGAATTTGAATACAGGTTCTGACAAAATAATTGAAATTTCTAGTTATCCTGGTTAATGTCTGTGTTAGTTAGAAATTTGCTGGTTAAAGTTTTGAACAATGATGAAACATAAGATGCTTAGATGAATCATCTAAGAACGCTAAGCTCATATTACTCTGGTTTAAAAAGTATTTTTGTGTCAAAATAAACTGGCAGTGCATAACCGGCCGCACTATAATGACATCATCGCTACCGTGAGAATTATAAAAAAAAACCTACCGCTTGCCATTTGGTTGTTTTTCATTGAATAGTTAAACAGTGAAGTTAAATCCAAGAGTTGTTCAGGCACTTGGGAAACAGTAAAGCTCTCGCGGTCGATGTTCCCGAGTTTTCTCTCACCGCTCAAGTTTCCTGCCTGCATAAGTGATTCTCAGATTCAGTGAGAGGCGACCTCTACTCCCGCACTATCGACAGACCTGTCTAGTTAAGGGTCATACACTTTAAACATCACGTGTTTCTAATGCTGTACTTGTGAACTATTTAGATTTATATGGTAGGTAGAAATCATGTGGAATTTTGCACAATGATGTTATACCACTTGCTTTTACATGTATTTGATTGTTCACGACTGTAGCTTTCAAAATAGTTTAGTGATATACTAGGAATCCATGAATTGATCCATTACCTAGGACGTTTCCTGTTTGTGAAAGATATGTTTCCATGTGCTCTAAATATAATAAAGATATATACAGATTCTGGATCCGAATTAATTCCGTTGTAGATTATCTGGGCTCGAATAATGTGCAGAGAAGTTTCAATGAATAAAAGAAAATTTCTGGTAATAAATACATACTATTTATTACCAGAGATGTTATTTTATTCGCCAAATAGCATCTTTGTGTTTTAGCGTTTTGGATTCTGAAATATCCACTGTTTACACACTCGCCATGTTTTTTTTTCTAACTGACATCGATATTGGCTTTGAGTATCCCTGTCATCACCACCGGACTAGCGGGGAGCGATTGGTTCTCACCCCTAAACGCTTACTCGAATCCAGTATCTGCTAGTGTGCCTCTGACGGCCTCTCGTGCGCTTGTCTCGCCTTTGACTGGTTCGGAATAGCCTCTGCCGCTCTTCGCGGAAGCGAGATCCCGGCGCCTGATACCCGGCGACACGACGGTAATGCTCAATCCTGTGTGAGATCGCTGAGCACTGGCCACTGTGCCGATACCAGCCAATAAACAGACTCGTTACATTGTTCGCTCGATCACGCTGGGCTCCTGTGTTTCGGTATGCAATGGAATTAGTTAATCAATACTGAATTAATAGAACCACGGGGGGTGGCGAGTAATTGATTAAGTAAGAGTGTAGGTGTGGTGTATTTATGATCTAGTGGCGGTACAGTTTTAGTGTTGGCGAAACAGTATTCTTTCGCTAACCTTATTTTTCATTTCAAAATGATACGTTATATCTAGTTCTCGAAATTCGCCCATAGCGTTGTATGACATGTTTGAATGCTATTTTCACGTGTTTAAGTTATATTTATTTACATGAAGATAGAAAGCTATGATTTTTCCGTCACGGAGCACCTTATTTCGAATATCAACAGGCTTTAGTCTTTCTTCTATCGTCAACATTTTCCAACTGAGATCTAGTATTACCAGTACCATCACCATCTGTATAAAAATCATAAGTATTTTCCGCGAAATAATTATTCTGAGAAGTTTCTGTACTTGCTGTTTATTGCAACTCACAACTGTATCGATTTAATGAGAATCGTGGCACTGCAACAAACTTACTTGTCGCGCGTTAGATTTATAAAACTGGAGTTTTATTTAATAGTATTGACAGGCATAGTAAGTACACAGTGGGTGTGGTTGATTTGAGAATGTAGGTGCAGCAAACCTTTTACGGAGCAAGCCTTATTTGTAGTGTTTAATTTTATTCAGTGTGGGTCACCTACTTAGTTTAGTAGACAGCTTTATCTATGCGTTGAAGAATATTATGAACTAGATGTAAAAGTTATCGGTAATGTCGTCGAAGTAAACAACTCCATCATCTTAAGTGCGCGCAAGACGCTCCCGGTACCCACGTATCGAATTATTATAATACGAGTTTTTTCATTGAAAATTCATGATGGATCGTCGCAAAATCTATGATTGATTCGTGGTGTATTATTCGTAGCTTTCATAAGCGCGCCTTCTGACGGTTCGCGGTCGCGGCATCCAGCGCCCCTTCAGCCAATGATTGATTGCCGCTCGCAAACTTCATATGTTTGCGAGATAATTTTGTATTTCAGCCGTAAACAGATTACGTGTGAAAAGAATCATCGCCTCCCCCGAGTTCTCTCGACACAATTTCGTCTTTGACGGTGATGTTGCGATTTCCACGCTTCATCACACATCCGTATGTCGCGCGTATGGATTTCCCTTTTAAGTTGCGTCGGATATCGTCACTTTGAAAAGATGAAAGCTCGGAGAAACATATTTCCACTTTGAAATATTTCGCAATATTTTATTTATATCTCGGTATTGGCTAATACGGAATTCCAATTCTGCGCAATTCATAACAATTAAGGCACGAAACTGATACTGTTCACGCGAGAAACGAAAGTGAATGACAGTTGTATCCATACACCCGGGAAGTTTATCGCGCGCCCTGCATTTGAATTGGATTTTCGTTTTGATATATAACATCGCTTCGAAATTAGCGGTGATATAAAGGAATTTGTCAGCGAAGATTCTTTGAATTTTTTTTTCACAAAATCTCCAAAATCATTTCTTGAAAGGTATTATGACAAGAAAATGAAAATGTGACATACATAAGTGTGCACATCATACTTAATGTATAGTAAGTACGATATTGAGGATATGCTTTTTAAATTTAGTTGTTTCGAGAAGAGGTTACTTCGTTGGTAGTGCCCCGGCCGTTCAGGGGCTTTCCGCTGTACGTTTCCCACTACCTCTGCTTTAAAAGGTCGGATACATTGCAATCGCTCAAAGTTAACAAATTTCCATAATTTGTTGATACAAATAATATTTTCTCCTAAATAACTTCTGGTAGCAAGACCGGTACGGTACGGTTATACGTATAATGAGTATTTTGACATGACTATGAAATTTTCTATTATTTTTTGCTGTATCACGTTAAACATCTATCACATTAAAGGAAACAGGACATTAATTCGCACTTAGAGCGACTTAGCCTCCATTCGTGTGGCGATTACCTACTCGATTAGTCGGTAGCTCGTTAAAGATCGACTATCTCACGCTATCGCGATCGCGAGCAAATTGATTTGCGCACGCGCACCCCTACCAATCGGTTGACAACGCTGAACGACGTTGATTGAGCGTGATACTACCCGCTGACCAGCCCAGTCCAGCGTGTTTTGAATTGTTCAGACATTTAGTCAGACTTCCCGTCAGTCTTGTATTTACTTAAATTTAACGACATCAAGCCTGTCGCAGCCGCGGCTTGTTTCTGATTTATGAAATAAGACGAATGAACAGATTAACGTCAGACTAGTTTCGCGAATTCTACCATTACAACACACATTCAGGTAATCTTTGAGAACTGTATAACGAAACACTAGCGAGCACATTATACAGATATTCAAATTGGAATGAACTATCCTGTACTGCTAACCGTTTCAAATAAATTCGTTTTAACATTATATCTGGTATTTCAATCGGTTCAATATAATTTATAGCAATATTTTGTATCTTAATGCCACATCCTACCTCGAGATGACTCTATGGGTCCAATAAATTCATTTGCAGTTACATTCGTGAGCGGCACACACTGGTAGATTGCGTCACGTCGTCGCGTTGTAGACACGAACCTAATTCAGAACGTTCGATGTCATAGACGACAATTACCGTTCGCAGCGACTTCCCACGGCTACGGCGTGTCCGCGGAACTGGAGCACTGCATGGTGACACATAGAGCGCTCAAGGGAACGTAATGCCGGCAATTTAACAATACGCGCTGCGCCGCCGCCGTAACGGGACCCCTCGCGCGGGTGATAGACGAGGAATACGAGCTGGAGACGTCCGTTTGATAGGTCTTTGCTGGCTGGCCGCACGCTTACGTACTACTCTGAGCCCGTGGCGGTTTCATAACGCTGGCATTTGCGTGAGAGGGCCGCAGTGCCGTCGTTGTCGTACAGCCCCTGGGCTTGTTCACTACAAGGAGTATTTCGACTGTTGTCTGTTGCAGTGGCGTGATAAATTTATTATTCTAATAGTACAAGTTAAGTCAAAGAACAGGGTGGAGTTACTTGATTTATAGCAACTCTTAATAATACTAAATGACGCTGGAAGAAACTGTAGATTGTAACGTGATTTGGGTGCTACGAGTAAATCCAAGTGGTTCTGAGGATATTTGTTTTGGACCGGGGTATCAACGAATGTACCAATTGTTTCATTTTCTGTTGATTTAATAATATCAAAATTCTCGAATCTAAAAAACAAAGATGAAATCTTTTTGAGACAAAAGATAAGAATAAGTATCATAAAAATATTATTTAGTTCTATTTTGGAAACAAGTTTTGAAATAATTTGCAACATTATAAATCTACATGCTGTGACAAACATTCGTAGAAACTGATGTTAGAGTTTTTAATTACTTCCGTTGTTGAGCAAACGACGTAGTAATTTATTTGCTATGATACCGGTATTCGTCATCTACAAATCTGTTTATAATGGCGGCGTTTTTCCAAAATTTTATTGTTTGGCATAAAGCGACGCGTAAATGCACCGCGTCGCTATTTGATGGACATAATTTGCCACTTTACCCGGCTCCAGTGAGTCAGTCAGGACTGGACTAGTTGACTAGTAATTTAGGTCGTGCCGTGACTTGATTTGCATGTAGGGCGGTTCTGTTAGGCTCACAAACGGAGTATTTTATGTGTCTATTCACTGCTTTTACGTAAACTCTCCCGGAGAACTCGATATTTAAGTAGCCGCTGTCAGCCATGCTGCCGATAAACATTTATATTTAACGCGCAGGTCATTAATTTTGTATGCTAATTGTATTGTAAGTAATTGTAAATTTGAAACCTGTAGCGGTAAAGAAGTTTAATGTAGTACTGTTACAGTGTGTCGATTGATCTAGAGCTCGTAATGAGCGAGTGCTCGATAAGCGTACGATTGTGAGAAGTGATTCCGAACGTCAAAACATGCGATTGACAGCGATACATTAGGAACTATCGAGCGATCGCGCCGCGCCGACTTGGGAGTCGTAATTTTTCACTGTCAGCACTGAGACTAAACGTCCTCGTCATCGCATCGACTAGTGACTGTCAAAAAATGTTAATGTAATTTTCGCCGGCGCAGGGGTGCCCCCGGTAAAATATTGTCGGTGGCCAACCTTTCCGCAATGTTCACGTTTCATGGGACACCTTGTTTGCTTTGATATAATTTCGCTTGATAACTCCGGCCCTCCATCAATCATTGTCACTTCATTTTGTTTATACTGGGCTGTTGCGCTGTCGTGTTTTACAAGAGTTATGATTTTAGTGGCGCATTCAATACCGGTTGCTAGAACGTGAGGTTTTATAAGCGAGCATTTCGCAATCGTTGGTCTGAAAACAATCGCTGGTCATGCGGTTTGTTGGTCTGGTTTGTTGTGCGTGTCGGTCATGGCGCTGGAATCTGTTCCCGGGCATTGTTGCCGCAACGGCAGCGGCGATCTCGCGATAAAGCTGGATATAATCGGGTTAGGCACGCTGTCGCTCACCGGACTATGTACTAATTGCCATGGTTATGTGTTATGTGGGTCGACTAATGGCCGCTAAAATATCGCTTGCATTTGTGCGCCCTCCATAATAACGTGAATTAGATCGGCAATGCGATTACACGCGTATAGCCCTATGATACCAGGAAACTCCTGTTTGTATGTCGAATTATACGCAAGGTATAGTACCGACCGTGTTAGGGATTTTATTAGTTCCTTGTCAATTTTAAGTACACGGTACGGGTAAGAAGTTGTTTACGCAACGTGCCTTAAATGGATGTTGCAAGCTATGGGACAGACAAGTTACCAATTTAATCAATTAACCTACTATATCGTATTTACAAGATTGTCCTCTAAACATTATCCTGCGAACGTGGTCCGGCGAACCCTGATACTGCGACGCAGATATCGTACATTTTGATCTATAGCCAATTCCAAAGCTTAGTTTGAGCCTTAGAGCACTGTAAAATTTACATATACATTACGCTTGCTCCAGTTTCTATATAAGATAGAGTTGCGACATTCGGCTTATAGGTTTCGCTTGCAATTTACGTCTCCATTTCGGTTTAACGCTGATCTTGCTCCATGGGTGCAGTTATTTTAGATATACGAGCACATCCTTACCGTATAAAGTCGTATTTGCTCTAAAATGTACGTCTTCGAACCTAATTGTCATATATATTTAAGGTGATTTACTCCATATGTTGCACTGGAACATAAAATTGAATTTAATTCGTAAGCAACATTTTGAGCTGTATCTAACAGTCTGACAGCAGTAAATAAGTAAATTCTTGTATTGTGGTTCTCATTTTACATACTACATCGAAGTAACGACCTGCAACATGCACGAGCATTGTAACTCACGCGCATAACCGATGTTTGAAAATGAAATCGAATTTGGCCCCATATGACATTTATTCTTGTGGTTAACCCGTCACGTTGGTTCTCTGTGCGCTCTCTTGCTTAGTTTTGATATAACGAAAAGAGATGTCACGAAGTTCGCGAACCGCTGTCGGGGATGCGATCGGGTCCACTCGTGCTATGTAAATTGAGACCTTTTATTTTCCGATCCCGGTTAATGTTATAATGCCATTGTTGGTTGTGAGAACGCCTCAACAGGCACGCGTGCTTCGCAAATGCAACCGATGTCGATTAATTTTCGAAATAACGTTTTCAATTTAAAGTTCACCGGCGCACGACTCGCTCCCTGTCCATGATTTCGATAACTACGTTTTCCATGTATTACCGCTTGTATTTTCTTGTAGATTTATGTTGATACATTCGATATTGATTCTATGATAACTTGCAAAAGACGAATACATGAATGCATAAACCGTCTGCATAATCTTGTTATATTTTGCTGTAGGTGGTTCTTTTGCGGTGTTTATTTTTTCAATTCCAATCTGATACGCTAATGTGGTCTCCATTAAACGATTAAAAGTGGTTAGCTCATCTGCATGTGGGGCAGCAACCGTTCGCAGAGCACAACTGCCTGGGTCACTTTGGATTTGTACTTAAACAACCATTATACAAGGACATAGCCTGTAATTGCCTTACTTATTTATACTATACGCTATACGACCATAATAAAATGCACATTATTGTAAGTAGATTAAAAACGTAGGGAATGAAATTGGTTTTATGACGTTTATAATGGTTTGAATTATTTTGCTCTTTAAACTTTCTCAAGGTACATTATTATAATAATCGTATATTTTAGATAACCGTTGGTATGGTGGTGACATTTTATTATTATAGTAAATGTGATAATTTTCAATATAAGTTACGATTCGTTTCTGCTTGTATGACAGGACTGCATTTTCACATCATAAATAAGAATTAACTTATTTATAGTCCCTTTCAGAAGAATGTTTGTTTATATTTATTTATAGGCATAATTTTTTTCTTTAAATTAACTGTTGAATATATTTTGGATGTTATTGTATTAATAAAATTCTTGGTATGTGGTTAGAATGAATGTTGGTTATTTTCCAAGATAGGACGAGATCTGTCAATCTATCGTTGTAGGTACTGTAATGTAGTGGATGAAGGATGTAAGCATGCCGCATCTCTATAAACAATGCCGGCTTAGATATGCGACCAGTAATTTAGCTCAAGTAATCCCGGCGGCCGGTGGACGTCGCGTATTAATCCTAGCCGTGCACTTGTGATCTGGGTTTCGTTACAATCACCGAAAGCGAAGCCGGCCGGCAGGGGCGGGCGAGTAGGCACACAAGTGATTAAGGCACACAATCAGTTCTGCAGTTCGGCGGGCCTGCTCTTTGAATTTACGATGTGCCTGACCGCCGCTTATCGCATGCGAATGATCAGCCCACGGCGCACGGTCCGCTCCGCACACATATTTTATTTTATTCTCGCTACTGTGATGTAATGAGCTGATAAATGGGAGAAAACCACCAATTAGTGTCGATGAATTTATTGTTTCTACTTAAAACGTTGGAGGGCCACGTACTTAATCTCAAATTGCATTTTTAAATTTGTTACCTCTTGGATTTAAATCAACAGTTAGATGAATGCAATTACACGGATTGTCAATTAAGTATATCTCGATTGAGATTAATGTGCGGGCAGGTAAACGGACTTTTTTTGTCTGAATGCGTTTTTGTGTTCGCTGCCAAAGTTTACGTATGATGTCGTTTCGGTCATCCAGACCTTTAAACGACCGATAAAATTGATGATATACGTTATAATGAGGGTTCTTTAATAAATAATTGCCCTGAACCGCTCACACACCAATATTACAAATCCATCGCATGAAAAAGCTAACGAAGCGGAATGGATTTCTATAATAGACCCTCAACTTGCTATGCATAACATAAAACACTGCAGTTATCTTTAACATTTTGAAATGCAGATCAGAAAAAAGATCTTATTAAATAAATGTGATTGTGGGTTATTATATTCATTTGATGAGACATTAAGCGGGCAGGTGATGTTAATAATTCCAAGGAATGTTATTGCCAATGTACACTTGGTTAGCTTCTCATCCTCGTCATTAACGATTCGCTGGCCGCCGACTAGTCGCAACCGGTCATGAATAAATCTTGGTGTAAGTGCATAAAGAATCTCGCATTGCTGCCAGTGTGACGCATGCAAATCCGGTGCACTTGAGTTGGCCGAATGTGCTCTAGACAATGGTGTGGAGAGCGAAACGTTTGCCGTCTGCGCCTAACTACGGATGGCATAATAGACGGGGCTATTCACTTTGGATGAATCGAATTAGGGCGCCAGTCGGAATTGTAGGAAGATATTACATTAAAATACTTGTAAACGGCTTGCAGTTTAATAATAATCAGGAATATTTCCATCGTTAATTCGAAGATGATAAAGATAATGGTTTAAGCGAGCGTTTATTGTAGTGTATTTATGTGTATTGCATTTGTCACTTGCTGAATGTAGAAGAGAAATACGTGAGAAAACCTGTATCTGTCATGATATCAACCACCAATCAGGTATGATCATGATGCTCAGTTATAAGGTTTGTGAGCTTAGAATTAGGGTAAGGTAGGGATAAAGATTTACTAGCACTAATAGCGATTGCACTTGTCATTAAGTGATTACAAAATACTTGCCGGTCCATGCGCGTTGCAGAACGCCCGTTTTTACTTGAGACGAAGTCTAAATTAGGAAATAGTAGGAGTAGTATTTTTTTTTATTAGTTTTTTTCTTCGTGCACATGATGGAGTACGGTCGGGGGCACAGGAGCGGGTGCGTGCGCGCGGTTTATCTCGCTTCATTACACCGCGGCGGCGCGCGCATTCATGTCCTGCGACTGTACTGACACACGGATAACTCTTTCTGTTGGATGTACCGAAATTAGTGATTTGTTTCTTCTAATACTGGAAATATATACCAATGTCGTAATGATAATAGTAGTTGCTCTGTTTATTTTTGTTCTATTTTTATAAAATACAAGATTAGTAGTGGTATACGTTTGTGATTTTAGAAATAATTATACCAAATTCTAAACACGTTATGCATAAGACAGTGACCAAGAACGCAGTGTGTAATTTTTATATTTTACGGTGTTTTTTGTGTATTCTTATAGGAATTTTGTGTTAAATTGTCACTAAATAAGTTTTATACAAACTACGCAATTATTAATCAAGATATAACTTTTTTAAATTTATTTTAGAATCAAACTAGAACACCTCAAATTGTTTATAAAATGACACATGTCTTGTCACCTGGAACAAAGAAAAAATAGATTATACCTTTAAGCCAACAAATACATGCTCTATTTTGCACCGATAAATATAATGTGTGTCTGACACTGATGCTCTCACGTGTACTCCAACTCCTCTCAAGATTGGCCCTTTGTCCGTGTCACGCAACCGCACGCCACATCGATCGGAATCGTCCATAATTAAATATCTCATGCACCCTTTAATAAACCAATTTATTTGCTTTTCGTCTCCTGCACTTGAATTAATTAAGATTGATGCGGCATGTTTAATCTTTAAATGCTGAGCTGTTTATTTACATACATAAACGATGGCCGTTTTGCAGGAGTGAACGACCTAAGTGAAAAAGAGTGAGTCGGTTCGCTCGTTCCCAGCAGTTAAATTTGACGAGCGTACAAAAGACTTCAACGCGCATTTAGAATGTGTTACTTTTTTATAGTGCTGCAGTTTTAGTGTGGAGAAAATATTTTGGAACTTGAACTGTTACGCATATTTAGATTATCAGGCAGATCAATTCGATTTGTAGTTTTAATCATGAGTATGCCTCGTATATGGAGCACCTCTTTCGTCTATCTTTACAAAGATAATACAGTAAGGGAACTATAATTTTTTAAAAAGACTATAATTTTTATTGTTCAATCGTAAAATGAAATGCATTCAGTTCACGACTGTAAGAGTAAATTATTAAGTAAGGAAATTATTTAAAATGGTGTAGCCGTGTAATTAACAGCACCTGTTGTCATAAAATTGTCGTACTCGTAAGTATTTATCCTAGCGGAAAAATAAACACTTTAACAATAATTTTACCTCTAGATCAAAATGGTTTGCTGGTATAAAATAAATTAATGATAATTAGGTACATGGTAATTGCTCGGTAAATCCAATAAAAAGACGGAGTAAAATAAATAAATATCCATCTCAAATGTGGAAGGCGAGAAGTAATAAATATTTATTAAACCTGATGCTTTATGTTGTGTACAGGCCGCATTTGTTTTAGACTAGTTAGTCGATGTAGATAAATTTTAGCTCGATTTAAACGGTTGGTGCCAGTACTACGTTGAGGCAATGCGCGATTATTCACGCCAACTTACTTAGGATCAGGATATCGGGTTGAGGCTGAGATATTCACTCTTACCTCAAATCTAGAACCTTATCGTTCAGTAATTAGAGTTGATATTCGAGTGGGTTGTGAATAAAAAATACGTTTGTACAACGGTAGTCGAGGGGCTTGAAGTTTTAATAAGAGCACGTCACGCCGGACGAGATCGCGTTTTATATTTATCCAGAGATTATTAATCCAATTGAACACCGGTCGGTTTGCGCGCCTCGTTTGTATGCATGTCAAAATTGAGCGATTAAGGACGTATGCAAAATGAGAATGTTTGCTTTGTGCCTACCGGTGCATATTGCTTGATGGGTGTAATGCTTTACTCTCAAGAACGTGTGATTGTGCGAGTCATTTTGGGCACTATTCAAGTACTAGTTCTTTGCAACTGTGATATGGGGCATTTTATCCATGATTATAATTCATAATATACAAGCTTAGATTTTGATTAAATCAACACTATGTAACTTCATTTTTAAGTATCTGTTGGGTGGTGAATTATGTTTGTATTAATTCTTTGGTACATAAACGAAAATAAATATCACATTAAAATGTCATTAAAATGCTCAGTCAAGTGCCAGTCAGTCGACACGAAATCTGAAAGTATTGTGATCTAACGTTTTATTCGGACGTTTTATTCGGTACGTGCAATCAAAATTAGATTACCACTTCGTGCATTGCTGGCAAAAAGAAAACATTTTTTTCCCCAGTGCTCATTGAACACTTTCTAATAAGACAATCAAAGAATTATCAATTTCCAACTAGACCAGCGGACACACTATTGAATATACCTGCATTTACTTGTGTTAATACTTACTTTAGTATTATTGGTCCTTTAACGATTGTAATCTGTCCGTGTAAATATAATAATAAATAATAAATATAAGCCGCGTGGGAAAGCTTAAAACACATGTCGGTCGGTATAAAATAAAAACTTGTATAGTTGTACAGATACTAGTCTTATACGTGTACAGTTTCCTTTAGCAAGAAAATTAAAATGTAATAGCTGTGAACGAATTTAGTCATTGCCTGTGATCGTAGTCTATAAATAATAGAGGCAATACTAATATCCGCAACTGCAAGCTATTAGAGCAAATCGCCTTGCCTAACTGTCACCAAGTAATAATTCATTTATTCATTCGTGATTTTGCTCAACTCCTGTAATCGTTTTGAATTGGCAAAGTTAGGGTACCTGCTCGGAATTAGTTTTGTATGAAGGAAGGAAGCAATATGTTAATATTTTTCTGTATATGAATATTTTGTTTTAGAACTGAAATAATGTTTATAGCGATTTAACGAGATAAGCGAGTCAGTGACGGTTTTCAAAGATAAAACGTTTTTTGTCTGTATAATTCATATTTCCAATATTATAATTGTACAATATCTTGATCCACATCCAGATACCTATTATGTATGGTTATTTCATAGGTACACTCACTCTCCATTATCTTCAGTACATGGACCATACTATTGAAAAACATTCAAGGGAATAATTTCTCATGTGAAAAGCGTAAACTAATTTCCTTTTGCATGTGTAAGTCTCGATTTCTATAATGTTTGAAAACCACAACTTGTATTTGTGTCGAATTTATTATACGTGAAATTATAATAGGGGCACATGCAAATAATGTTAGGTCATGGTTAAAGATATTCCTAAATAATATGTTTTATTTTTAATGTTCAAGTGTAACGTTTTGTTCCGCCGCAACTGTGTTGCGAGGGACCGATTTTCAACCGTTTAAGGTTTATGAAAAGACGGGAATCCAATTATTTGTGAGTATAGCAGTTGGCACATGTGAACCCTCCGCCTCGCACTTGAGGTAAACTCCTGGCATCCTTATTTTGATAAAACAACTTAATTGTAACACGGCGGCCATTTTGTTGGCGGGTGGGGTCAATCCGACCCCGCCTCGCGTTTCCGCCACGGGATAATTAAATATTACCCCACCACGCCGTCCCCCACCAGAACTGCACTCCTGTTTGCATATTTTTAAATTCCTTTGTGTGTTTTTTCTTATAAAAATACAGGTCTATTTGAAGACAGAACGTAAGATTACCGATTACAGGGTATAATGTTCCGCTTCATGTTTTGGGGTTCCATTAACTTGTAGAAAGTAGAGTAAATGAAACATTATACTCTATTGATAAGGACTTAGACATTATGAAACTTATTCTTGAGCATGAATCATGGGAAAACCTTATTATCATTAATACGAAATCACAGCTTGTTAGCTGTTTGTACAAGGAATACACCCTTTATAGAGTGATACTCATAAAGATACGTGTAACATACATAATATTTTAGAAAATAACTAAAAAGTTACTTTCAAAATATATGACAATAATCCTGAAAATCTCCTGAGTTTTTCCTACAATAAACTAAAATTGAGAAGTTATGGTTGGGTGATTTCCCATGCATACTCGTAAACACAAATACCCTTATTTGTACCATTATAATATTGTATTCCTGTTCAAAACATTAACTAGCCATTTCCATTCTATACACTTACAAACGGTTACCAATTCAGATTGAGGGTTTGCATTAAACAATAATACGGTAGAGGGACTTTGTTTTGGAAATACGTATTCTAGGTATTCCTTTATACGTGTCAAATGCAACGGCACTAGTGAAACGGTAGTTAATGGCGACCGAAGATGAATAATACACCAATTCATTAGCAAGGCTCTGCAGACGCCGCCAATAGCTACTTAATAGGTTTATGACTTATTGTCTGCGCCAGCGTTTGCCGCTCAGTGCATATGCACGCGTGTACCAGCTTTGTAAGGCGAATGAACACTAGTTTAGCATTTGAGCATAAATATCACGGCACAAAATGCATACCGCTGAACAAATTGATATGAATCAGGGGTCTCGTAAGATTATTATTGCGACAAGAAGCAATATAATAACCCTATTTGGTTGTTGTCTTAATAGCCGTAGCGAGCTTTGTTAAAATGTCATTGTTATTTCAATTGCTATTCAATGTGATGAGTAACAAAGCGGTAAATTTACTACATGTTTATTAATGAAACAATTTCATTGAATAATTCTATAAAATACAGTAGTGAATACATTTTGCATAACCATGGTGAAGTATAAGTAAATATTAAACAATTATAAATGAAGACGGGTTCGACTGCTGTAATTTTATGTTTTTTGATAACTTAACCGTTAACCATATCTTTTTGTTTCAGGTAATTGGAATCACAGTAGCAGAATTATTATTCGTAAGTAATAAACTATCATACATCATGCCATTGTTTTGCTATGCATTGTTAAGCGGTTATCGCTTTGGATGCAAATGTCGCATAAAAGTTTGCAACAAAGCTCAATAAACCTATATATCCGTGCAACTTGCTGACTGACAATCGACTCGGAACAATACGTACAGAAGCAACCGGAGCGTTATCGATGCGATTCGCACTCATAAAAATTCGTCTAGACAGCTCGTACGTGACTATAACAAAGCAAACAATATCGGTACATTAGTATCAATTTAATTGCATGGCGCAAGCTGCAGATACAACAAGCGTTGATTTAGAGCAAATTGAAGCGGGATTGGCTGCCGGGGTCGTCTCATTTGCCGCTGCAATGCGTCTGATTGTCTCGCCCTAGAGAGTCGTCTTTAAACGGGGCTGAGCAGTGAATTTGGCACCTGTGCTTTTGCAAATATGAAACAACATAAAATGGCGTTATGAAAAGTCACTCTTCGACATTTTGCATGAGAATGTCGTGGAATTTAATCCGTATTCTGAATCACTAATACAAATACAATAGATACAGTGGTGGTCGGTTTAATAGAGCATGGATTAGGAAAATTACTATACAGACATTTTAAATAAAAACTCTAGAATGTTAACACCTGTATAATTAATTGACTAATATTTCGTGCGCCAACGTTCTAAAATGCTTTTAGTAATAACTTTATTTTACTGTCATAGTAGAGTCAATATATTGTTTTTGTTGGCAGACAGTTAATGTTGCACAGGAGTTACTATGGGAGTTGATTATTAGCACTGTGTTGATTCAGATTATATCCTGCAGCGTTCGGATCGTTTTAATTGTGGCCGTACGTTCGCTTCCCGCGTTGATTTAGAGCAAATTGAATGCTCGGAGCCGAGCGTCCCGACATCTCATTCGTCCGACTTCCAACACCTATCAATTAACTAGCTCTCGGATTGAGTAGGCTTGTCGGCCCTTAAAAACTACTCTCGGGATCGCTAAGCAGCCTTGTTATTACGTCGAGATTTCGTTTACAAACTCCATTTAATTAAACCCGGAAAATATTCTCAGAATACTTGCAGAATTACAACTTTCAACATTCCTCTATTCTGATGTGTGAATCGTTTGTAATTGAATTGAGAGAAAATAGCCATTGTAACGCTAATCTAATGTACGCGCGTTGATGTAAGTGTGAATTGAATTAATTGTGTGCAGTGTCGAGTTGAGAGATGGCGGTATTGTCGTCTCGGCAGCGTTTTGCGGGTAATTGTGTGCGTGAATACTTAATGAATGGCAGATTATTTTGGTACTGTCAGTTTAATGCGATGACAGCACAATGAGCCGCATTCGGTTTGTTGCCGGCTGACATCCTCGATGCCGCTCACTACTTATGAAAGCTGCTGTCATGACCGTTTTTTTACTACATCTACAATATTGTGTCGCAAAAAACACATTAATTCAAATGCGAAGTACCGCAAATGGTGTCGGTGAATTAATTCAATTGGGAACGGATTCAGTTCTAGAATTGCAATGCTTAAGTGTTTTACCCAGATAACGGTACGCTTGCGGGCAATACCATCTTGTTGGTATAAAATGCTTATTAAATCCGCTTCCCTGGACGTTGCACCATTAGTATGTAAGAGTTCTGCCACCTCTATTAACTGCCGAATGGTTATTATAATGACATCTCACCTCATCCGCTTTGCTTGCAGCGTTCAGATATTCTGCAAAACACGACAAACTTGTCGTGATTATCGGTCTTGTTGGTTTTTTACTGATGTATTTTATGAACAAAATGAAGCAATCAATATGTAGCACGGTAACTGTATCTAATTGTGCAGTGTTGACGCTGCTGAGTCAGCAATTTAAGTTAATTGAATTTCAGAAACCGCCGGCGACCGATTTAGAATTTTTGCTGGCACGGTTCGCACATACTCGTATAAACGTCTTATCTGGAAATAAATTACATTACTATTTTAGACTGGAAACGTGACTCAAGCTTATCCAAAGAATGTCTTCAGTAAAGCTGATATTCCTTATCACAAATAAGGTTGGTTTACATTTACTGTTTATCAGTAATAATATGTGAGTTCTGCTCACAGTTCTGGAAATGGTTTTATTGTTTCTTGTCTTCACCAATATCAGTTTTGCCAAAAGGAAGGTTCCTAGTAAATTAAATGGCATACCATGAGTATTCACTTATAAACTCATACTTTTATCATAAGTTTATGATATAATTGACTTCTGGTATGTTATGTGTTTTGTACAAGAATAATCAAGACAGAAGAATACGACTTCATAATGTATTTGGATTTAAAATCCCACGCAATCGCCAATGATCTTTGTTAATAACAATGCCAGCAATTTGGATAAAACGCTGACTAGTTAACAAGGACGCGTATATCGACGTCTCGTCACGGTTTTTTTACGTTCACACAAATTGCAGTTGGTACGTTAATTGGTCGGAATTGGAAGCCGGATGACTGGTGTTTTTGGTTCTGCGAAGTGTGCGCGCGATCTAATGATAAGGTACGAGTAGGGTTGCTGGGAGGGAGAAAAGAGCTTTCAGCTTTTGTTAACGGCTAACTTGGCGGACAAAGGCTAATTTTCAGTAGCTGTTGAGATTCGTTAACGTTCAGTTGCTTTTAAGCCATTAATCATTCAGTATAAATAAAAAACGTAAGAGTAAAGATTAGTAGGAAACTAATCATCAGTCAATGAATTCAGGCGAGAAGTTATTTTAATTTTAAAAGTTCGATCGTCCATAGCTTGAAGAACAATAACTTCATTTAAAGATCGTGCGATTGTCATTTGGTCGCGAGAAACAGAGGCCTGGAAGAGCTCTAAGAAAAAGAGAAGACTGTCGGGCTCTGTAGACAGAATGTCAATAGAAGCATTGACATCCCTGAGTGCGCGGTAATGGAGGGACTGTGTACGCGCTGAGTCAGCGTAGTTGAACGGCGTGAACCTGCGCCGGCGCCGGCAGGTAGCCGCTGCTAACACCCTATTACCTAAATTAGGCATGTGGTGCCATCACGTGTCAGCTCTGATGGCATTGATTCGAATGACAATCGAAATGTGGTAACTCCGATGTGTCACTATGGCTGTAGGCATGCGGCAACTAATACATACAATGGCAATTGTAGAAGCGAATGTGTTAAGGGCACTGATGCGTTTGGCCTATTGTTTCAATTAGAATTTTTGTTTATTTGAATGCTGATGATGACTTCAATACTATAAGTATGATACATGCGTCAATCCTTGCAGTGATTCTAGCTATGTGTAAGGTTGTTGTGAATTTTGTCGTGTTTCAATGAAATATCTTAAAGTCTCTGAAAAAATCAACTAAATTGGCTTAGCATGTAAATCGGTACGTACAAAAATGGAGACAAACACTTTCCCTCCACTCGACGTCGCCCAATCGAGAGCTGCTCTTTTATCTACTTTAAATTCCCGGCACGCACGCCTCCTTGTTTGATTGTATTTCACTTAATCCATCCGTTCCGCTCATTCTCTATGGTAATTCATCGGCGGCATTGTTTTATTTTCGTACAGACTGCCATTAAACTACTTGCGTCCACTATCAGTGCCCCTCACGCCACTGTCGCCTCTAAGCGTAGGGTAAACTGTCTATATTGGCGTAAAAATTGAGTAATGCCGGGGATACTATCTTAACATAGAGGCTCCCGACTCGCCCTACGTATCCGGTCCGGGCACTCTCGTTTGCACCTTGTCAGCGCTACTGATTCTATCGTTCGTCCCTAATTGCTGATATTCCATTAAAGTAATAAATACGCCTCGCCTTTCTCACCTTCTTATTAGTCCGAGTTGATTACTGCACTCTGCTGTTTCTATTATGTCATGAGTTGTTAATGTTTGACGAGCGTTTGTTCGGCTCTTTATTTAACGATCGTGAGATTCAGTGTTTACTTTCACAAGCGTGTAAAGATGGGTGTCATTAAAAATGAATGAATTATTCTGTAAAGACGGGTGTGAAATTGTTCATTGTATTGCACCTAGACACAATGTACAAGTATCAATGAATGCGTGTTTTTGACGCTTCCATTTGTCAACTGACTTTTATGCTTGTTTGTGGGTAATGCACATAAAAAGTTCAAATAAGATTGCTTACTAGTGATATAGAAGAAGTTTTCTCTACTGTGTGGGATAAATAAGACGTTCAAACATCAGTAAAGTATTTGCACTGTAACTAATCCAACGTATCAGCATCTTAACAATACAGTTTGCATTGGAAAATAAGCCATTAGAATGTTTGGTTGCCGTCAATTCCGGTCAAGAGTAGGCACTCGAGTGGCGTCTACGGTTGTTTACGGTGGCGATAAAGTAAATATTTTTGTCAAAATCGTGCGTGTTCACACCGCGTTGAGTCATAGGCATACTTCCGAGAGCGAGCGCAAGTTCCCACACGCAGATCTGATTGTCACGAGAGTGGGTTGAGAGAAGCGCACCGAAATGTGGCGCGAATCAAAAGCTGAAAGCGTTTTTAGCTTGCGAAGTGGTCTTATTTATGATAAAATGATTTAAATTACAATACAAACATTTTATAAATATTTCTAACGTTATTAATATCATAATAAAATTTTCGTCATAAAACGACAGAACAGTCCCGTTCAAAAGATGCCCCAAATATTTGATTTTATGAAATGTGACTTTACATGATTGTAAAAGTCCAGTAGCTATGTATTTGATTCATATAATCGTGTCCAGTCCCATTTCATACAATTAAACCAAATTTGTTTTATGGCAGCTCCTTTTTATAGTTATTCTAGTGACGAGACAGATATAACGCGGAGTCGCAGTAGTATCTTAGAGTACCGTCACTACCATTTAAGTATATAACACTGAAAATTACAACTTTTAGCTGTTGTGTGGTACTCCTTCTTGTCGATTAGTTTCTTGTCACTTAGACCGCCCTGTACCTAGTATTCCACCAGTAGGTACTGTGATCTCCGGCATCACACTCACGCTGCGGGCAGGGTACGCGTGTAATGACACGATCGCTTCCACCTGATAACAATAGATAATCACGTCAGCCTTGACTGGAATAAAATATGCTCTGGCCAGGCGTGAACTAAAGTGCTTCGACGGTAGGCAGCTGTTGAGTTTGATCCAGTTTTTTTTTCACCCGGTGGAAATCCTCATGGATATTATAGCGCCGGGGAGCGCTGTGATGATTATGCCGGATTCCTACCGGCTAAAACCCCCGGGATCCTCCCGTTTAGCCGCTGGTGGTGGGGCGACAGTAAGTTTGATCAACTTGTCGCAAGCCGTGAATGAGTTCACGATCGACTGCTGAAACTCTACAATATTTGACTTCTAGTAAGTTGGTACTCTCATTATACAGTTTCATTTTGTACTCTTTTTTAAAAGAGTTGAAGATAAGTTTGAACTTATAATATTTTAATAAGTTATAACTCGCAAATAAAGTTAAATGTGTAGAACCTTTTGTATTTTATGTTTGTTGTATTATTGTTACATGCATATTATTTATACAAAGTACTCTTTTGCGTTTTGGTAAACCACGATCCGAATAGGGTATTTGACTATATTTTTATTTTGATATAGTTGGATGGACCACTCGAACACAACTGTTGAAAGTATCACTTTGATATCTCGATAACTCGACGAGATTTAAAGTTTTAATTGCACGTCATCATTAATAATATTGTTTTACCTTAATCTTACTGATTATCATAAAAATGGCAAACATAACAACCACAGTCAAATACTCTATTGTTATCACATCTGCTGAAACTTATTTTCGTAGGTAGTCAAGTTTTATCATAATCCAACTTTTTGTTGGTTCACTATGCGTCTAGTATTTCAATGAATATGTGCGATTTGCCTAACTGGATGAGATCACTTTACTTTTTGCGTATTCATCCTTCGTTTGACTTCGAAACCAAAATTTGCCTAATCAATCCGCTATTAAGAATGCATAGTGCCGTTTCAAGATCATATATTATTGACTTTCGGTACGTGCTTGAAGTATCAAGTGTTTAAACAAGTATTTACAGACGATTGATATGAGAACTTTTTAAAATGCGTCACTTGTTTTCTTTGATTATTGGATTGTACTTTACAAATGTCGACAGCTTTATGGAGCTGACGTATTGCTTACACATTCAATATTATCCATAGTTTTAGGCACATTTGGCACGTAAGTCGAGAAAGTTAGACTAGATTGATTACGATTTAGATCAATCATTTTATAAGCTCGAAGCTTCCTTGTTTGTTTCTAAAGTACAAGATCGGAGATAATGTACTAGAGACATTATCTCCGAATTAGAGAATGTATTAATGTCTTATTTTTATTTCTTCCAGATCAAGATGGATAAACTATAGCTTCCAAAACATTGATACAGCGTGCTCTAACAAAACGCGATTTGCATGTAACCGCCGATGTAGATCCAGCTTATGTCCCATTAGATATTCCTGCGTTAGCCGACTGTACAACGAAAGGGGAATGCGGGTAGTCTGCTCCCACTTAATGTGGGCCTCGGTTAAGTAAACAAGGTACGCGTCCCGGGTAGGCACCGCGTCTTGTTTTTATCCGTCTTAGTCCACCGCTGCACGGTCGTTATCTTGTTATCCTATCTCGGCAAGATTGTGCCTTTTTGTGCAGCTGATGCACTCGATATATGCACATCTCTGTTGCACTCTGAATACCAATTGGGTTTGAGCATTCCCCAGTAGATGGAGCGCGGACGCGAGCACTGTCCCATTCATTTGGTGGGTATGTTGCTTTGTGTATTTCTGTGTCGCGTATGATTTTGAATTCATGCATACATATGTCTGTTTTCTATTTTTTTTTTGCATTAATTTAGGATCTACATGAACTTTTGTTCGCATATTCTCTGGGGTCTCTAGATAAAGTAGTTAAATCGCCGCGGCTGTGTATTAAAGACTATTCCGTGCTCAAGTTGTCTGTGGTTCTATGGCCAATTACAAACAACGTCATTAACAACAACTCCAAGTAATTGGACAAAGAAAGTCACGTTTCCCTTGAAACACCATTCCGGGGCACAATGCATCTATCTTTTATGGTGTTAACTGAGCTAAAGGTCTTGGCGGTCCCGACCCAACTGCGCTCCACATAATATTTTCTGCTAGTAAACCTAGACATTGTAAACTTTAAAAGAACTGGTTTCATACAACGATCACTTTTATGTTCACTTTTGAAAATAGTTACACTAAAATGTGTTTTTCAGTTAAACACAAAGTATCAACATCAAAGACTTAAAACCCTGGCTTAAAATTCCGACTCCTTAAAAAGATCTTACATTTTTACAATTCAAATTTTCTGTTAATTAGTGAAGTAAACCATAAATTGCTTTTGAAGTCTGCGGCCGTGGTCGGGGCGCGGTATAAAGTTGCATTAAAGTCGTAGCCACATTAAGTTCATAATAAAGAGCGAGGTGGCTAGAGCCCTTTGTGAGGTTGCTGGAAGGACTATCGCCTGGCGGCTCGCCGCTGCGAATAATGTAGAAAATATTTTTCTCTCCAACACTGCTTACGAAACGCCACCAGGCGTAGCCAACCATTTTCCGCAAAGTTAAATTCTCATTACTTTTCTTTGAGAGGGAGTTAGCTTTTATAACCGAACGGCGGTCGCGGCCGAGAAAGAAAACTCTATTACAATGATGGTTTTTGACAGCGGCGCCCCGTGCACCGCGCGGTCCCTTTCAGCGGACCTTCTTTCATTCACAAACAATTACAGAGCATTAAGGGACATTATGGAATCGGAGCGCGGGCGAGGACTCGTGAACGTTTAATGATAAGGCGGCCGCGCGGTGGCTTTGCATCGCAAATCTGCCTTTAAGACGACGTGCGAGCAATGGCGTCGATAATAAAATTAATTATGAAATTTATGGCACCGGCCTGAGGTGGGGCTCGGCGGCTATTCTGACGCGAATGCGTTTGTCGTTCGAATGTGTATCGTCTTAATCGACAATTTACGAATGCCGTTTAGCGCGGAACGAGCCGATGCCCTATCCGGCCGTAAAAGCCGACTCAATTCAAATTACTACATCGGAATACATTATTATTTAATGCGCGAAATGTTTAAAGCTCTTTGTCGCTCGTTCATTGAGTTTCGGAATGTGATACGACAACATGGCATTATCGTCAAAAGTTTATTATTTTAACATTCAGTCTGTAACAGGCTTATGGGATTAAAATTATTTACCTTAAGTTACTTAATTCATTATTCTTCTCTTATTGTAACGCATAAGAGAAGAATTATCTATTTACAAAATTTTAATGACCTATTTCTAGTGATCGCAATGCAAATTCTTGAAATTGTTAGAATAAAAAGTAAACCATTTGAGAAAGTCTGCACAAAGTATACTTCTACTATTATTTTTGAATTCGTTACGATTTGTCAATGAGATCAAATTAAGTGTTAATTTCACGCCAGTGAAATATCTAACTAAGGTTATGATATCCGTGGCTAATGAAATAAAATAATTGATATATTCTGCTTGCCAATACTTTGTCAATGAAACGGGATTTTCGCGAGAGTTACTGAGAAAAAATTTATTAATAATACTTAAGTAAAATGATTATATTCATCTCGAAACACAAATAAATTACAGTCACACAATTTTTTAAGTTCTCTTCTAATCTCTTACTGAATTTAAATTTGTGTCTTTTTTTAACAAAAACGGATGTTATCAATCTGTTAACAATGATACGGGATACATATAAACAATATACGTACATATTGACCTATGAACTCTCGTTATTTGGAATCGCCATGTAATTTATTAGATTGACCCACTCGGCCTGTAGGTACTACACAAAGCAATCATCGTATTAACATGAGTAGTTAGAGAGAATTGACTGATTGCTTGTTCAATATAGCCGCTCTTACTTAATCACTCTCTCAAATTGATGCAATTAATTGCCTGCTGGAGTGTTCTTGATCGCATCTTATCATACCGATCTTTCGGTAGTAGAATACGATGCTGCAAGTATATTGTACTTAACAGATGTCAGATACCAATAAACTTTGTTTTGTGCGTTTTGTTTGGTTTGAAATATATTTTTTTTGAACGGCCCATCTCTTGTAATTGTTTTAGTAAACTTTACTTCATATAAGAGGTTTGGTTTGGAGTAGCAAAATTGGAAAAAGTGGAATTTGAAATCTCTTTATTTTTCAAGAAAGTGAAATGACAAACGTCTATAAAAAAATAAGAAAAGGTAACAGACTCCTGAAGTAGAGTTCACTTGGTCTGTTTTAACGATTATATCAAGGTTCCTTAGAGAACGGCAGTGGTTATTTTTTTTAACGAAACTGTCAAGAAAGTAGCGTAACGTTAGTTATTCGGTAGAGAGTCGCCGAGCAACATTTGCATAACGCATTCGCTAACAAGACACGTTCGAGTACAATTGCGTTCGCGAAAGAACCCTACTCAAACAACCCATTTCTATTTTAGCTCGCAACCGCTTGTTTAATGTTCGGCCCGTACAACCGCGTCGGCTAACACTTAACGCTTTTTGCATACGAAAGCGTCCAACGTTTACCTCCCAGTGTCTCTTGTTATTATGCTACTCTGTATTCAGGCCGAGCGGAGTTGAAGGTCGCCCTTCTGCTCGAGATAACGAACAACTAGTTCCTTTTACTCCTCTATCTATACCCGCTGTTACGACCTTTACGTATACACGTATTCAGTTTCCCCGCCTTACCTCATATTTCGTCTCGGCCGGCACTAATGAGCGCGATATAAACAACATTTGAAACGCATAGAAAGTTGATCTCATCGGGCGGATGAAGTATTGCGGGCCATCAATCCCGCGTCGGTTAAGTCGGGAATCCATCTCCGGGAGACTAGCCCGGCCTCGTATAAACTGACCCGAGTAGCCTAAATAAAACGTTACGCCGCCACAAAACAGCCCATAAAAGAGTAACTTCGTAAGACGTAAATGCTTAGATAAACGACTGCACTTAATCCGGGAGTTAGAATGTTGACAAGTAATGAAGGCGATCAAATATAAAAAAGGCCCGGCATTTTATACCATTAATCCACGTCATGTTGAATGTATTTATAACAAAGCTAGCAGTTAATAACTCAGTTGTGCTGGCTCGAACGCGGCGCACACCTAGTGAAACGTCTAATCATTGTGTGGGTCGTCATAATTGAAGTGGATATGCGTTCCTTTCCTTTTATCTCAATTTATTCATTTCAAGCGCAGCGATCGCTAATGTTGCTGTGACCGCTTGTCAATTTCAATAACTAGGTGCCCGTAAATGAGATTGTGCACCTGTTGGGATCGAAACTTATTATTACACGAGATATCTGGGGCGACCGAGTTAATATATCCGGCTCATTTAGTTTGTGGGTACGATCCTGACGGCTGTTTATCGGCGATGTTTTACAATTAATGACAAATTGTCCCTGTTAGGGAGAAATAATTAGTGAGCGCGGTTGCGTGACTAGCCGCGTGATGGATAGCGTGCCTCAGATACGATCGTCTGCCGCCGAATTTCTTGAGAACCTTATTTACAAGCTCGCACTGCACTATGCCTTGTAAATTATCGAATTATACCGAACCCGACGGAGCGCACCTATGCGTGTTTATTTAATTTTAAAAGTATTTGTTCCTATTATAGACTCGGTATGTCCGACTGTGGGAACTGACTAGAACGTCGACAATCACGTTGATGTTGATCCGTGAATACCAAATTGTTTGTGGTCACGAATTTAATTTGTAAGTGTTGAGTTGTTAATGTACAAATTACCAAATTTTAGTATCTACATGAGAATTAAAGTATGGAGTAACAAGAAGTAAAATGGGTGTAGTGGTTATGGTTGGAAACTTTTTGTCGGCAAGCTTTGTTAGCCACGTTGTTATATGGGTGTGTGGGTATGTAGTGGATGCCGCATCAGGGTCATAAATAACGCATCGAAGTGAACGGTAGCGCGCGCGTTGAACGATCTATACAAATTAAAGAGACGCCTATTACTCACGTACAAGAAACTAATTGCAATCGGCGTACTCCGCCTTAGAAAAGGATCAAAATGATTGAGCATAATGCTGCCTGCCGATGTCCGATAATCGTTGACCGATATTTTGTCAGAATTTAAAGTACTGATTGAAATGGAGTAATGGTGCGCCAAAAAGTCGGAATTTATTTTTGATTTTCCGACAATTTTGATTTGATTTTCCGTGAATCTGGTCATTTAATTTTGAACGGCATTAGTTTCATACTATTTCAATACTGCTTCTAATACATTATTCCGCAACGCCGTACAAAAATCATGCGACAAGGGGGAAAACAGAGGGTTGCAACCCCCTCTTTTCTCACCTGCACTCAGTTGGACAGCTTACAAGTGACAGCATAATGCTGAATCTTATTATTTTATGCTCTTATATCGTTCTACATAGGTCATCTGGTGGTTCAAATGACCCAAATTTTTTTCAACACGGGCCTGTAGTCTATAACTTCGGAGTCACGTCTTACAAAAAGTCTGTCGAATATACAAATCGATCATACAAAACAAAATCGGCCCGACTGTCGGCCCTACGAACAGTCGGACGAGGGCTGGCAGCCAAATTGGTCATAATATGACCATATTATGGTCATATCATTGTGTAGGCTAGTTAACCTTTCACAAAAAGATAAATATATGTCAGTACGCACTAAAACAAGTTATACATAATGTTAAACACTGTTTGAATACATAAATGCGTGGCAAGAGAACAATGTGTTGAATACAAGTACTACTCGCGGTTTGTGAAACACGTAAATGTTTCTAGGAACGATGCTTGGAATCTTTTCCTTTCTACATTAGCCTGTTTAAAACATTATTTACTAAGTGCCGAACATAAGGTTGCTGTTTGTTGGAATAAACCAGTCACGCTTATACTCTGTAATAATGGAATGAACATTTAGAATTGTATCTGATGTAAAAATAATATAATTTTGTTTCTTGGCTATTTACGCTGTTAATGGGATGAGACAAATTTACATCGTAAGGTTTACAGTATTTTCGTTCGTTTAACCTACGTTTAAAATAATTTTGAGGCTTTTCGTTTGCCTTCTCTTAGGTTCTGCTTCTTCTTCATCAATTAATGTTCTACCATGTTTTAAACTAAATTAATCATGATTTGACATTCTGCATTAACATTTGGTATAGAATACGAAGTATGTATATTCTAATTGGTACTGTACAGTACATACAGTTTGAATGGTAACCAATATCGGGATTCATGTCGTGTATGCTATCGGAGGGTTCATCAACACTTTTTGCCTTATGACATATGGTGCTGAACTTTCAACGTACAAAGTCTGACGCTAATTATAAATAATGTCGAGTGTCTCAATGCGAATGCGGTAAATCGTGTTCGTGTGAGCAAATACTCCAGCGCTGGCCCGGGGTTGCTCAATAACTGCACGTATTGTGCCGATTCCCCGAGACCAAAGTGCATCAGATTGCCGGTTACGAACCAAATTATGTACTGCCGTAAACTGGATCAGCACTCGCTCAGGCTCAGCTGCACGTACCGAATAGATGCCAGACTTGTCGATGTGTATCTTATTCTTTTACCTTTTTGTCTATGGTCTTCGTGTAGTTTGCGTAACGACTCTCGCGAATCAGTTGTAGGGGTCATCATCGTCGTGATCTGATTTGAGAGACGAATTGGGGGTTGTGACGCAACGAATTTGAAAGTCTGATTATAAATAATATTTCATTGGGAGCGTGAAAAATACAAAAGACAGGTTCTAAATGAACCTTGTATGCTTATTTAAACAAATGTCCAGATGCCGAAGAGTGATATGATTCATCTTATCGTGAATTATTTTATTCGAAGTTCAGGGACTATCGCGGTATTGAAACAATAGTAGAACAAGGTCATTTATATGTCAATAGTGTTATATAGTGACCTCTGGTGAGTCACGAAATCTCCTATATCAGATAATTGGTAAGATATTTTCTATTGTCAATAAATCCACTTTAACCTTGCCTTTAGACCACTTACTTCTTGCAAATATCTATAACTAAAGTTTTGTTTTGTTAATCTTAGTTCAAAGATAAGTCGTGATAAAGCATTCTCCCAACATTCTCTTCCATATAAGTGAAATAATCAGATTTGGGTCAGAATTATGGCGGCTAAGTATCTCTATAAAGGCATAATTATCTGCGCTAGAGATCGCGGCCACGAGCAGTTTTTGCTGTTGGTACCGAAGGTCAGTTATAGCGCGTCACGGACCGTCGTCGGGCCCCGAAAGAATTATTGCAGTCGCTGGATGCATCTCCCGTTTCGCACGCCGCCTCACATTGTTATTAAGTTCAGAGGTCGCTTTGTTTATGACTCGACGCCTTTGAAAGGTAACACGGCGGGCCCGAGTGAAAACATCGCTACGAAGACGCCGATGACATACAATTGATAGTGTAAATATTGCTCTTAACCTGTGCTCGAACACTTTTAGTTGAGATTTAGGTCTATTATACGACTATTGTGATCATGCTACGATATTTATGGAACCTCCATTGTGTTTATATTTGATGCGAGATACTATAATTTTGTTTATGGCCAACATCCGATCTAAATGTCTTACCGTTATCGTTAATTTTAATGTCATGTCACAGTCTACTTAGATTGTTGTACGTACTGAAGATGTATGAGTGACTTACTTACTTTTAACGAGGTGTTTTTGTCGTAATTTTAAGATAAATATTTTTTATCTGTTTCTCTTTATTACTGATTTACTAAAACAAAAGAGCCGATTGTGAATAATAGTCTATTGCACGTTAAACTTACGCTTACAAACGCACAAAATATTTATGGATTATTTACACTTTTCAATTTGACAGCATTCTAAGACAATAGTCGTAATGTCTCGAGTGTCTGCAAGCCGCATTGCAGCGTGCATATACCATTAAAGGAAGCTAGCAACGAAATGGCAACGTTTAATGTCGAAGTCGTCGATACGAAACCGTAAGGTCAGTTATGATTGCCTTCTTAATGTCCGATTGCGCGAAAGCCTAGTCACGCTAACGTTAATGTTATGCGACATGTCTCTGCCACGACAATTCACTTTCGATGGCGGTCGTGCGGCCCCGGCCCGAATGCCCGCCATACTTCGCCGGTATCTGGATTATGATCAACGGACCCCATTGTGACGCGGCGGCTTATTGCACATCGGACCAGCTGTTTACTCATTGTCTTGCGTAATTCAGTTAAGTCGACCGGATGATAATTCGCTCGCCCGTTTGAGCTTTCATTAACGTCGCGACTACTTCGTGCGTACAAAATTTGATTTTCTCGCCCAACTCATTGTTGTGAAACTAAATAATTAATAATCAGGCGACTAAAGGTCACAAGAGAAGCAAACAAGCATTTTCTATTTTCAAAAAATGTAAATAATGTCTTGTTCAGTAAAAGCGGAAACTACGTGATACGTTAGGAGTGAAATTAGTTCATGCCGCACGATTTGAACTTCGGAAAACTATGTGAACACGCGAGTTAGCCTTACATGAGTTAGTGTTGGGTTTGCGATTGTTTATTTCACTAACCACATTGTATCCTGCAAAATAAGTCGGTATGCCTCCTGACCGCAGATAATTTTAGCTATTGCTAATAAAAGGTGTAGTAGAATAATCCTATTGTGGAACAGGAAATGGAATATGCTTTCTGCTCAAAATATATTTTCTTATTTGAAATCTTACCGCTATCTTATTTCTAAACCGCTGGTGGGCACTACCTTATTGCGTTGGTAGAGAAGGTATTTTTTTCCTATCAATTTTACTCCCTACATTCTACTGCGGTTTACGATCCTCCTTATAACTGTTTAAGGAATATTGGCCTACTATACTTAGGTTTGGTTAAACAGGTTCATAGTATCTGATTATAATCTTCGTCGAATTGTATGACACCCGCAGGCTTGTAAAGTGGGGTAATGTAACATCCTTCATTAGGTGTATCTCTAAGTACCGTGATGCAAAATACTGTTACATATAAAAAAACATTGCAATCCACTCGACTTAACTTAAGTCAAAGGCAATTCGAGAAACAACAATTTAGCGATATTTGCTTGACGAGTTAGATCCGTGATAGTATACATCTACACTAATATTATAAAGAGGAAAGATTTGTATTTTTGTATGTTTGTAATGAATAAACTCAAAAACGACTGGACCGATTGCAATAATTTTTTCACCATAAGAAAGCTGCATTATTCAGAAGTAACACAGGCTATATAATATCACGCTAGGTACTATAGTTGAGGAGCAGTAACCGAAAATGTTTCAAAAACGGGGGAAAGTATCCTTTCTGAGGCCTTTCGTGGCGTGCGCTGAGCTTATTGTTAAAGTTATACAAAAATGCTCTATGGATGAATTGTTCATCTTAAAATTATCTATAAAAAGTCCGCGAGAGAATATGTCTACTTACCTTTTATAGTTTACCCATAACAATCGTTTTAATGATTTAGATGTTTGCTCCAAAGTTATGTCATTTTGGCGACGGGACTTCGAAGTTAATAATTTAATAATAAAACGTAAAACTATGTAAAAAATCTTAAGTCCCCCCGTGCAAAGCCGGGACGGGCCGCTAGTATCTAATATACATATTGTTATTATAGTAGTATGTATTATGATCGTAGATTATAATACAATTTACTGTGTAACAGATGCCTAGCACACAGACAATAGTAATATAATACCGTATTATTATTTCGTATAATCAATAAGTGACCTATTGTCAATAAATTATTATTATACGTAGCAGGATAAAATCTATCTACTGTTCGTGCAATAAAGCCGAAATCAAATCGTTCATATCAACTAGTTATTTCACAGCTAAATACGAGTAGTCCTTGGATTTGTGACAGTAATTGTTTTGCACTACCATTACAATTACTGAGAACTACTAGATTGCTGCCCGCGACTCCGTCTGCGTACAATCGTTGAGTCGTAAGAGTTACCTTATAGCGCAGTCGGTTAAAATTCATCTGTATATTTTCTCAGGCTCTAAACATAACTGGGTAAGAAATATAATTTAGATAGATTCTGTAGTTTTGAAAAGCGTGAAAGCGCGGACAGAGTAACTTTCGCATTTATTTATTTATTTATTTATTTTGTCTATTCAAAATCCACAGCTCTTAAATAAAAATTACAGATTATCTTCTAAATAATAAAGCAAATGACGGTTTCTTTTTATAATACATATTAGTAACGATATATTTCAAGCAAGCGCCTGTCACATGTTCCACTGTAATTGTCCTTCCATTTATTATTAAAACAGGATATTATTGATGGTTAAACAAACTTACCTAAAGTGAAGTTTGACCGTAATTGTACGAGACGTTGCATCCGAAGAGATTTATGATAACACTTGTAGTCCACTCTTCAATGTATTAGGCATCGAACACTATTTTAGAATACTGAAAAAATAAACTATTAAAAAAACATAAGTCATCCTCATTTTACCGCTCACCTGTGACATTGACGTCTTGTGTCATTCGTTTTAGACCTACTTTTGCAATAATGATACTTATAAAAGGGCTATTAAGGGAGGGTAACTTATCATAAATCTCTTCGATGCAACGTCTCGTACAATTACGGTCAAACTTCACTTTAGGTAAGTTTGTTTAACCATCAATTGTACTTCGACGTTGCATCCTCGAGATTTATGATAACACTTGTAGATGTTCAGAGTACCTACAAGTTGCAAAACACATCTTTAAATGGAAACTTAAGTGTTTTAACTTATTACTTTCAATCAGTCTTCATAAATTATATGGGTACCTAATAATTCTATATTTTAATTATCATCCACACAATCGAGTACTGTGAACAGCCTGTGCAATAGCATTATGATTTTTATTTCAAATAATCTTTAATAAAATCTGTTAAACACCTACGAATCGCCTGTCCAATTCGCAGTTTTCCTCTTAAGATTTTTATCCGAAGACCCTGTCTGTTTGCTGCTGAAATCGAAGCATGTCACAAACTGATAGCTCAAAAACTTAAGTATTTGTATCACAGTTAAAGTGTTTTATTTTTTATAACGACAACTAATGGTAAATCTTGTCGTGTGTAAATGTTTTTTACAAGTAAACAATAATATCTCACGATAAGTATCTATAGTTTGTGGTGAAAACAAAACTGCCTATTATTTCGCAAAGTTAATTTGAGAAGGAGCGATTGAGGTGGTCACCAATCGGAGCTAAAGGACTAATTAAATCATCTATACAAATACTATTAAGAATAAATATTTCATTGTTTGATTGTTTTATAGAAGAGGCACTGAAACCACTTGAAGGATTTCAGAAAACTTCCATCGTTAGAAAGTTACACTATCTGTGGTGAACATGGGATATCAATTTTTAAGTGTAATTCTTTCACTTATCTTAGTTATATTGTTAAACGGATTAGGGGCCCATAACTAAATATATTGAAGTGAATATAGCACTTCACTTCATATTGTGGTATGTAACTTAGTCTATACCAGCCCATGATTTAATACAGTCAATAAACAGATGTGTACCAAGGAACATCTTGGCAATTCCCGGTCCCACGTTAGTAAAATATGTAATGTAACCCAAGGTGTAAAAAAAGAACCGTATAAAACCTTTTTTGTCGCATGCGCTGCTAGACTATTGATATACTATCAGTATATTTTACCATATTTAGGAACGTATTATCAATATCTATCAAAAATATGCACCAGCATATGTCTCTATCATTGTAAAAGCCACGTCACAAAATAAATATACCCGACGAGTCTATTATGATTTCAATGTTAGAGAAATAAGTCCAACATTACTAACTCAGATTAGAGATGTGGTGTTGGTTGTCAACAAAGTTTATATGGGTATAAATAATACTAGGATCCCAAGTTGTTGTGTACTTTGGCAAACAAGGTTTGGTTTTATAAAGACCCTTAAAATCGTTTTCCAGGCATTTTGAACGCCACTCATTCGATCTCTTAACGACATGGCAGTCGCAATGTCCATCCTGAGCAATCTGTCCATTGCGTGGCTTTCTGCAAACCAATTTGCTTTCCAAGTTGTCTCCCTCTCCAAATACAAGTATGTAGTTAATATGCATTTCTGCATCAACAGTAACCCTCAGGCGCGTTCATCTTGGTAACAAAGGAAGGCCAGAGATAAATAACAACCGGTCAAAAAAGGTCATAATTATGATTTCCACAAATTAAAATCTTCCTTCAGGCAATCTGCTAAGTTCATTTTCCCATTATTATACTCAGAGTAGAAAAACATCCTACCATCCATAACCCATCAGTGGTATTTTAATTAATTATTGATCTTATAAAGGCCTTTAATAATAAAGCACTTTCAAGCATTAGAAAAGTTGATAAAAGCTTCCCATATAAACCACCAGTTAGGATTTCACCCCAACGTTTAGAGACTCCATCTACTATTTCTGGTTCAAACGGTATTTACCCGACCATTGAGTCACTCAAAATATCTAGAAAGTCCGAAGATCGTCAGCTTCCACGAAGGTTCAGCATATATTATAGCAGGTCTAGCGTTTAAAAGGATCGGAGTTTTCCTTCCTACAGATCCAAGTCGAGCTCTTGTGCCACTGTATGTACCGATCGCAAGTCAAACCAATTCTGGTTCCTTATATAGTTCCTCATCGTTTCGGTATTACCAACTCCCGCTGGCGACGAGCTGCCCGGAGCGCGCTGAGTCGCCATCTTAAGGTTTAGACATAATTTGTACTTAGTAATGGCTATAATCATGTCAAGGTAGTACACAATTTGTACATAGAAAGACCATAATCTCGTCATGGTACTACATAAGTTGTACATAGAAAGACCGTAATCTCGTCACGGTACTACAATTTGTATTTAGAAAAGACCGTAATCTCGTCACGGTACTACATAATTTGTACATAGAAAGACCATAATCTCGTCATGGTACTACATAAGTTGTACATAGAAAGACCGTAATCTCGTCACGGTACTACATAATTTGTACATAGAAAGACCGTAATCTCGTTACGGTACTACAACTTGTATTTAGAAAAGACCGTAATCTCGTCACGGTACTACAATTTGTATTTAGAAAAGACCGTAATCTCGTCACGGTACTACAATTTGTATTTAGAAAAGACCGTAATCTCGTCACGGTACTACATTCTTTGTATTTAGTAGTGACTATGGAACACTACATACTTAGTACTGTCATGCCAAATTCAAATATTTATTTGCATACAAAGTGCAGTTACATAATTTAAGTCAAGGTATTACATCCTTTGAATAATTATATATTTATTTATCCTTAACACTCTCTGTTACTAGGGTTGCCATCACCTTACTGGTTATGCCGTATAAACACAGCAAAATCTCGGACATAACAGCGGTTTCGAAGATGATGAAGATTGTCGGTCACATTAGGTAAACCTGGGCACTTAATTGATCCGGGGAAATCCGGACGAATGGCAACCCTATCTGTTACGCAATCACAGCATAGAGTACTGAACCAATGAAATTTGGTACAGATATTGACCGATTTTTTTAATCGACTTCTAAAAGAAGTAATGTTAAACGTCTCCACGCGGACGGAGTCGCGGGCGGAGCGCTAGTATTATATATACTTATGTATATTTTGATATATTTCATAATAGTCGCAGTAGCCGAAAACGGCTAAGAGTCATCATCAAATTGTGATATGACATCACAATACTACGTCATTAAATATAAAACCAAGGTATATAAGGTGTATGACTCAACTTTTAGTAACGTCGATCTATTTGCTCCAAAGTAGTGTTTAAACACACAATACTGATCAACAACCACTAGCATGTTTTCAATCACTATGGGAATTTTTACCACATTTATTCACTATTCTCTGTAATGCATATATGTGTAAAATCATATTTAATAATGCCCATATATATACTATATATAACAATACTACACACATCATATAATATCACCTTTATGCACATCCCAATATGTATTTCCATTTATTACCTATTCATATTTCAATTCACTTATATATATCTTCTATATATTTCTTCTTATATGTATTATTTAAACTATGAGTGTCTTTATTTATACTGTGTTGTATCCATAAACATACTGTCCATAATATTTCAAGAGTTTTTACTCTATTTGTTGTAATATCCAATTATTGGCTTTGTATCTTCAATCATGTGTAATTTTTACTTATGGATTTGCTGTTGGATATCCAAACAAATATATAATAATACTAAACACATCATATAATATCTCCTTTATACACATCCCAATATGAATTTCCATGTTTTACCTATTCATATTTCAATTCACTTATATATATCTTCTATATCGTCGGCTTAGAGTGTAAACCTGTCAAATCCAATTTTTTACTTTAATACGTTATTTATACCATTCGAAAGTGTGAAAATAAATACACAATCTAATCGTCTCTCCTGAAAATGTACCTGATATGGAGTTAGCAGGTTTACACTCTAAGCCGACGATATATTTCTTCTTATATGTATTATTTAAACTATGTGTGTCTTTATTTATACTGTGTTGTATCCATCAACACACTGTCCATAATATTTCAAAAGCTTTTAATATATTTGTTGTACTATCTTAAATCATGTCCGAAGAACAATGGAGATGTGATTGACTGTACACCTAAATGAGGGTACAGGATTGACTTGGCCAACTTGGACCAATCATTATTCCTGTGGTTTTGTCATTTATTATCTCCCTTAAGACATATTTAAATGTTAATGAAGATGGAACAAATAGGATTATAATCTACTCATGCACTTTGCATTTACTGGTATATGGGTGGCAAAATGATCTTTATCATAAGGTGATGGTGATAACTGTCATCAGTATCAATAATAATGAGTCGAGATTCTTTATCTGTCTCCAGACCATTTTTGAACTCAATATATGACACACAACATGATTGACTGTCGTGTGATTTTGTTTAAGTTGACATCCAAAAAATAAATAATTTATATGTTCTTGTTACAATATTATATAATTTGTATTTAGAACAGACTGTAATCACCTCACACATAATTTCTCTTAGTGTAAACTATCATCACAGTATAACATAATGTGTATTTAGTACAGAGTATGTCACGGTACTACATATTACAATACTAAAACACAGATTAAACTTTATCCATAGCTAAATATTCCCACCAAATTCTGAACTTTATTCTTTTGACATAAGGTTCAAACCCAATGAAAATTTTCAACAGGTTCAGTCCGTTGCAGGATTAAAAGAATAACTTATAAACAAGTCATATGACTCACTACAATAATTGTTTAATGATCAGTAATTTTAATTGTTATAATAATGTTCTATTTTACTTAAATTTTAAGTTGGTTTATAATGTTTATAAAGCTAAAATGTTATTTTTATATATTTATCCTTTATGTGACTAGCAATAAATGATTTTGCTTTGATTAATTGTTCTCAGTATGGACCATAATCCTATCATGGTACTATAATGTGCTGTGCCAAAAGGCTAAACAGAATAAATATTCCAATTTAAGTTACGTTTAGTTAATATAGGGGGAAATTGTTTGTGTAAAACAAAACATCCATAACCCTACTTTTTACGTGTCATTAGTTATGTTTATTTTATATAGTAATTTATTGTAATTTATAATTACGCTTACTGCACTATTATTATCCACACCGCATTGAGCGTGTAAAACCTTTGGAAGTGATAAATTTAATCAATGTAAAGCACTTACCGGAATGTTTGTTGTTTAAGTAACTTTCTTTCGAGATTTTTTGTGATTAAAATGCTCGAAATCCTTACTTACGTTTCCCTTTCTCATAATTTACACTTACACTGTTTATTACTGCTTAATTACTCACTTTAAACAATAAATTACATGGATAAACATAAACCGATGCCCAACACGAAAAGCGAATGACACATGACGTCAATGTCACAGGTGAGCGGTAAAATGAGGATGACTTATGTTTTTTTAATAGTTTATTTTTTCAGTATTCTAAAATAGTGTTCGATGCCTAATACATTGAAGAGTGGACTACAAGTGTTATCATAAATCTCGAGGATGCAACGTCGAAGTACAATTATATCTGCTGATGCTTTAAGAAACATATTAATTTTTATTTTTTGTTAGTTAGTGACCCAAAATCAGTCAACTGGTCAAGGTACATTTGTTTCACCATCAATCCGTATTTGGTAGCGTGGTGATCACACGAACTGTTATGACGATTTGAATAATGATCTCTCGCATCCGAGTAAAATATTGGCTGTTTCGTGGTGTAATTAATTTTGGGATTTCTTTGTATTATTTGGTGAAGTTCAAGATGGGCATGATGTATAAATATACCAGTGTGCCAAAGAGGTATTCATGTTATTTATTTTAAAAAATATCCTCCATAAATAAAATAAATAAATAAAATAAATGTACTGCTTCAAAAGTATACGAGGTTAATGTAAGCATAGATAGCTTTTATCTTTCTAAATGGTGCTATTTGCTAAGTTCCTCTAGACTTTTATCACAAAGACCGGAAAAATTAAAATACTTTAGCATTAATTTGTTTAAATAATTGGTCGAGCAAGCCAGCTTGCATTACAAGTAGTGGCAGGTTAATGGACGGCAAATAAAAGCCTAGTATTATTCCGCGCTAAGGACGCATACATTTTTCGCTAGCCGCGTCGACAAAGGCGGGTGTCTTGTTATCCGCCAACTCGGCAGTCTAATAAACCACGCACCAGGCGTACTGTAGTACGGGAGGACGCAGAAAAATAAATAATATTTGGAATAATATAGATGTGATGTTCAAAAATTGTGTAGATTTTAAATTTTTTTTATTGATTTAATTGCACGATTAAAATAGACGTCTTTTAAATTAGATTAACAAACACACTGTACTTTGAAATAAAGTATGAACTACGAAGATTTCATAAGAATGAGCAGAACAGAATAATGGGTAGTGTTCTTATCAATGATTAACGTTATTTTTATGCGGTGCAGCGCTTGTGTTATTTGTATTGGACGTAATAATTGGATGGCAAAAGTCATTCACTTTCGCTGCGGTTTTGATAGGCCATCTGACCTGGCGGAAATTGGTTAATTTTGGTCACCCATGCCCGTAATTGCTTCCTGCCCTATTCTATACGCAGACAATTTAACTGTCACTGACATTACATGTGTATAACCATCTTGTCAGTTTACTTGTACAGTGCCTTGTTCGTTAGGCTGTTGCTGTAGGCCTAAGGGGATAGCATAAGTGATTGTTTGTTGTATGAACAAAATTGACCGTCGGATCTTGTACTACACGTGAAATTCCTAAGTAAACCGATCCTCCAAATGAGTGAGGAGCCGAGGCGGTCACGCGAACCACCTGACACCGACACCGCCCTTTGTTACACCTCACTCGGAGTCGTGAGTTGTCCGGATTCCGGATTCATTCCATGTTCAATGCATTTTATTGCGGTATTGACTGACCGTCTTGTCGGATCCATTGCGTTCCTATTTGTTATTGCACGCGTTGATCCATGAAGTGGCCGGCCTGGTAGTGTTTTGTTTTACAAGTTTCAATCCTATAACCAAAGGCAACACTATTATATGAAATATTGTCTGCGAAGTAAGATTTAAGACGTTCGCAAATCTTGAGAACCAAATGTACGTAACATAAATATAAAATGTCTTAAGGAATTCTGCGTATGTACTAGAATTTATGTTTTATCTATTACCAATAACTTTTTTATTTGTTCAATATAGGTATATATAAACTCAAAAATCTGAAACTTCATATTAACTGCGATTTTTGTAAGATTTCCCTTGTCCGATATAACCGAGAGAGTTTTGTCCAAATGATCAATACATTTTGTCAAATAATAACTTTTATTTTTGTTAGACCGTCCGCGTCGTCCAAAACTCGGAAGTGATCGCACACTCCCATTTTGTTTCTCAACTTCCTTCAAAACTGTAGCTGAACACTGACGGATGCAAAAACAGAAGCTTGCATCCGAAACTTTGAGAGATGTATCGTCGGCCGGCGTGGATCGTGTCCGCAGTGGCGCCATCGATCATCGTGGCGGTTTTATGACCTGTCACCGAGTCACGTGACGCGCTTGACGAGTGATGCCGGCTCGTGCGACACACAAAAGGACCCTACGTGACCACAGGGCCTTGGCTAGTGATGGTCAACACGAGTAGTCGTTAAGTTAGAGATTATCTCTAACTCAGCTAGAGAACTCAATTGTTTTCAAACTTTTCTAACTGATTGTCAAATGTTGTTTCTTTTTCCTAACTGATATACGATGATGGCTTGGAGTAGCCTCGTGATCATCACCGGACTTGCGGGAGAGCGGATGGCTCTTAAACAAATATTGAATATTTCACGATAAGTTGAAAAAGTTAAAGTATTCATTTGTACGTACAACCTTTACTTCCTTTTAAGAAAAACATTAATTAGTTAAGAGTCCTTTCGAGGTCTTTTTTTATTGCGAAGCTGAGTCGTCGTACTGATGTTTAAACAACCCACATTTTAACCTTTTGTTATATGTTAAATATATATTTTTTTTTATGCAATCAAATTCTACTTACGTTAATCTCGAGCAACTCAAGCTATGTTTTGACCTCAGGTGGTCCGTCACTAACCTTAACCTCCCAGCTACTGTTGTTATTGACGCGGCCTATTCACAAAGTTTACGGTCAAGAGTGTCTTCCACCGACGATACGGTTATGTCAATTAACACGATTAATCATTGTGGACACGAGTCACGTTAGTTGGGTAGTCACTTGCCGCGACACTAATGAACGCTAGTGTGTTGCGTTTAACGATAGAGGCGGTACAAATGTTTAGATTGTAAACAAATTAGACTGTTTAATGTCTACTTTGATCTAACACTTGCCGATTACGCAGAAGTGCTAATTTGCGCGCAGAAAGTGCACGTTTGACCTTTTTATAAAATTGAAAAATAAAATGGTAATCAAAATCTTTACTAGGAGCCCCTTTTTTGATAGGACTTCGTTGTTCATGTTTATTCGTTATGATATAATTTATTTTGAATAAATAATAGTCTAGCGTCTAGACAATTATTATTTATTATCAATATTTTCTGTCAGTCAGGCGTCGAGTTATTGCTTAACTTCTTAACGAGTTCTAGACCTAGACTAGGTATGGTCTAGTTTTAAACTTATTGCTTTTAAGTTATGCCCCAGTTATCACACCACAAATAGAATCAATGAGGACTAGCTTTGCGCAAAGTAGATTAATATTACATTAACCGTAGTAGGTACATGGCATTCTCTAAATAGACTTGCGAAGATATTTAATGTGTATCATTGTTTCGGACATAATACCGAGTTAACCGCTTGTTATCTTCGAAACAAAAAAACGATAATAACGTTACGCGCTTTAATTATCACTGCTATAATGAAGTTACTGTTATAATTTTATTACGCCTACAATAAGTGGGTCGTAATGTAATGTGGAACATTGTAGAGCCGTCCCACGCACGGCTGTCTACAGACGTAGATACGACCGTTAACTGTCGTAATTGCCGCTTTTGTCTTTGCTGCCGAAAATGAGACGTGCTTTGTGTTCACCTCTCAACTACTGACACCAGCTTCACTTCATTATCACTCACGTCCCTACTAACTCGATTCCGCCCTATCTACATTTCCATCCTATAAAACCTCCCCACACGCTCTTTTTCTCACCACCATACATTCCATGCATACTTCATTGTTGCAGAAACGAAGAAGGTACATATTCCAATGTAACTTGTTATAATTTTAAATCGATCCCCAGCTTAGATTGCTAAGGCAGAAATGGAACGCAAAAAAGTAACGTTCGAGTAAAGGGCAAGTAAAACTCAGCGAGCTATTTATCTTAAACTTATCGGAATACGGCGGCGTGTTCGTTTTTCTCTCCCGTCCGTATATACTTTGAACTGTGTGTCGTTTTATTTTGTTTTTAAAAACAATGATTACCGCGTTGTCGGGCGCGCGTCGTGCGAGCGGGATGCGATGATCGTTTTGCATGGAACGAGGTGAAACCATCAATTTGCGCCGAGCCGCGCCAGAGGTAAACGCGTCGATCTCGCTTAAAAGAGCCGAAGTGGAGCCCACTTGTGAGGCTGCACTGCACTTTGTGCTGGTTTGTAGTGCGGCTGCTAGCCGCAATGTTAACTCGTGTTGCATTCCCCGAACAAGCGCGCCGAGTTCAACCGCCCGTCTTTACGCTTTGCACACCGATATCGCTCCGTGTAATGACACACCAGCTTCTTTGAAGTTTTACAACCGACACATTACCTTCAGCAATAGAAATACAATCCAAAATGGCGCAGTTACAAAGACAACGAGCCATTACTTCGGTGTTGTGCGGCGCACTGTGGCATGCGTTCGCCGTGGTCAGTGCGGAGGCGCGATATTCCCAGCGGGCGGCGAGCGGTAACTACAAGGTTTCAGCTCCATTTTTCCACTTCGCCCGCGTTTTTGCATGAACGGCCGATCAAGCCAGTTTCGTATAAGGAGGCGTAGTGGCAAGAAAATTGCTATTTTTACAAACAAGCTCTTGACGGCGCAAAAAATATGTAGCGCAGCGCCGCAACTCGGTAATCAATTCAAACGAGCTTCATTGTTTCACGAACGAGGAAGGGCTCGAATATGTCGATATCGGCGGTAACTGCGGTGCGCTCTAGTCTCCGATGTGAGCCTTTATCGGATCAAACGACTGTTGCAAGCAGTTTATGGAGGCTCGCTATGGGCATTCCCAGTTCTTCTAATGTTTGCGCAGTGTTTCCTTTCCGCTAGCGGTTTCGTGCCATAAGATAGTGTTGTAATAGTTTTGATAAGTACTATATCAACTGGTGTTTCACCCGCGGCACAAGAAACTGATTGGAATGAGAACAGCGGTAAGTACATAGCTTACGAACGGAGACAATTCATAATAATTTGTTGAGTTAACAGGTTTGGTAGTCGCGCCACGGCGGGCCGCGGCCGTCGCCTCGTAATGAGCAACATCTGCGAATCAATGAGGTCGGTGCGCGTTTTATTAAGCGCCGCGATAAATTTGCATCGTCAAACAGCGGCCGCGGCGGCGGGGCACGTTCGGCAAATAGAATAAATACGTAGCTCCTCCCGCTTCCAGCCATCCCGACAACCCCCGACAAACACAATTTGCTCCTATTTATGTCCTGCCATTTGAAAGCGTTGTCGTCGTATTATTTAAACACTCGATTGTGTTATATCGATTATTGCTGCCATCGTTTCTACTATCCGCTGCACTGCTCTCGCTTAATCTTCGTAATTAATATTCATTCGCTTCTTAAAACGATAATTACATAATTAAAATGTTGACGCTTTATCTCAAAAACCAGAATACATTTAATAGGATTAGCTGGACGAAGTATTGCGACAAATCTTAACGCTTCCCCCGACTCATCATAAAGTATAATGACGTCGTTGGTAAGGTAATTCTCAGTTAAAAAGGACTCCTGAAAAGGCCTTGACAAAGTGGGCAGCCGGCGGCGGCGGAGCCTCAGAGAGGAACTGTCGATTACGCGCGTCGATTTCACAATAATTGCGGACTCCTAAAGCTAGTGTTATGTGAGGGTCAGTCAGTAGTCATCGTAAAATTTCACGACCACTTGTACCCGGACAGCGCCAAAGGGAATAACTATAGCCTTTGGTGAACGTGCAAACGGACAAACTTCGATATCTGCGGCCGCCAGAGCGATGCCGATTTGACGCGGACACTCGTAATGGAAATATATAGTGTCAGTATCTGCACAAAACGATCTTTGGAATGGGTCGGCGCGCGATAACCCGTGATAAGGTCGAGTGGCTCACGTGCCGAAACGGTCTTGTTAATAAAGCATATTGGTTAGTATCTTATTACGGAACTTTCATACGTGAAAGTCTAATGACCCGAATGCTGTCAGATTTAGAAAAGATAACCGGCTCAATAGTGTCGGGTGGGAGCGGGACGAGCGATGAACTCGGAACGACTCGATCCGAATCCGTTGAAGAGTTCAATAAGCTGGGCTTAGCATCGATCTTCGATCCGGCGATTACGAGCGACGGCGTTGACGGATGTCAGCTTAACTTGTCTGTCACCGGCCGGCACAGACACCTACCATATTAATCTCTATTCTCGCCGAGCAACACGTGGATTTACGCGTCGACGAAAGTAATTTATATGCAAATCATTCCAACCTTGACGATTTCGTGACTCTAATACAGCTGACGGAGCCCAAAGATACAAAGTCCCGGGGTAGAGCGTGTGTACATGCATATTTCATGCCGCTGAACAAGCTAGTTATCTCGATGATGTAAAGTTGTTAGCCTGTTAATTATTTGGCAACTCGTCTTGGAATGGGAACGAGTTCTTTTTTTGGAAACCCACATCGTTAGAAGCGGTAAAAAGTGATTCTTGCTCCTAATGCCGCTACATGACGTGAACATTTTTTTGTGGTCGATTATCTTAAATTAATATTTCACTAATACCGATGTCGCTTGTCAGGAGACAAAGGCCTCGGCGCTGTTGGGCGAGCGCGCGAGCTCTTTGTGTGCGCCAGAACAATATTACTGGCGTCTTGATAAATAGGAACAACTGTTGAGGCAACAATGCAGCCTGTAACGCGATACGAGCGCGATCGACCACTGGATTAATGACCGCCTCGCCTAAAAGAATGGCCCGTAATATTTATTATCAGATAAGCGCCCGCTACTGGGCAATTCGTGTGTCTCCGGCCATTATACAACTCTCGTTGCATCGCCGATGCATTAGTCACCTCAACTAGGGAGATATCAATTTATGAATGTTCACATTTATAGATCGTATGCCTTTTGTTCCTTTTGATTCCCGTATACATATGTCACCCATTTATAAGTTTTATCGTGACTTTATTCATCTTTTTGTGGTGGAGAGTTATGCGTTATAAAAGTAAAATACAAGTTGGATACCGCGGCAAAATAAACATTGAAATTGGAGACTAGTATGAGCGCAGATGGATTTGAATAAAAAAAGGTTGGGATGTTCAAGGAACTAATCAGCTTGAACTGCTTTTATGAAACGTAACGCCCACACGACCCGGACCATTGATCTTCGGCGTGGTAATGGCCGCGTCGAAAGATGTGTGCCTGCACACCTAAACACGTAACGAGAGTCCCCATCTTCCCCGATTATAAATTTTAATATGGATATTTTTAGATATTTTACGAGCGTGCCCAATCAATAGATATTTTGGGAGTATTTACAAATTAACTGGAATAGCAGTCGAAACTTTGATGAGCTTGGATGTTGATTTTGTTATTATTCTGTCCGTATATTGGAAAACATTTCGTTATGAAATATTATGGGCTTGGTTCTCAAGCTTAACTCGAAGTATTTCCTTTTGATTACGTCTAATGATGTTTTGTTGTGAACAATCTCGAAATATGTGTACCAAGCTGGCAGTTTTAAAAATACCATAGTGTACGTTTATTTTCAACTAATTCAAAGCTTTCGACATGCTTGTCGTTTAATGTTTTCGTAAATAATACTTGTTTCTTAACTATGCTTAATTTTACAGATGTAACTTCACACAATGCGTCGTTAGCTTAACTGAGACTAGCACTAACACGTTGAAAGCAACTTAACTGCAGAATATTTTTTTTTAAATACGGTTGTGTCTAAGACCGCTTCATCATAAATATTTATTATTTTCAAATTGAAATATACGCCCATTCAAACGCCAAAGACTTGACCTTGCAACTTTTACAATTAAGTAAAGTAATTCAGATACTTTGTATTGTGTTATTTTCGACATCTCTAAGAAGTAACGTTGCGCGTGTTTGTAACGGAATTCAAACTTGGTAGATGTAAAATAATACACCTCAAATGTGCGTTTCTTATGAAACATAATCATAACTGGGAAAGCCGGTGTGTCTCAGTTACGAGGGAGTTATCTTCGCTCCCCGCTGAAATTTATAATCCGGTCACGAGATAAATGGCGCAATGTAAACAGTAAATTAGTCAGGGCGAATAGGTAAAAGGTATAAATTATTTCACATTCCCGAGACGTCACCGGCCGAATATTCAAATGTAATCGTTATGAAGACATTGATCAAGAAGCAACGGGTAACGCGACTCTCCGGTTTCGCCTCCCGATCGGTGCCTGATAACGTGTAATATTCCTCATATTTTTTTTTCTTCACTCATAATTACGATTTATACCTTCGGATGCGCCTTGTCGCGATGTTGACTTTGCGGTCTGCGCAAAGAAGCCTCGTGTTTCGATGATTTATTGCCTTTTGTTCGGTTTCATATTTCTCTCATTTTATTATGCATTTTAAATTACGTTTATCAGTTACGAATCTTTCCTTACCTTATATAGTCTCCGTTTCATTTACTCAACTTGTGCCGGTCCAAAAATACTAATGCCTATGTATAACATATCTTTTGTTGTATTTAGATTTAAGTTTTTGATATTCTCGAAGAAAATAAAAGAAAGAATTTAAATAAATGATCACACAAAAGCCAATTGTACTTGTAGACTTTTATATCTTCGCGATATCCTTAAGTTATAATAAGCAACTGACCGGAAATTGATCTAGGTCTTTATGATGTGAGACGGATCATACGAAAGTAATAACGGTAAACAATTGAGCGAAATTATCAGCGCAGATAGAACCTATAGAATGTTTCCTCTCATTGATATATGGTACGTAAAAGAGCGTAATAAATGTTGGTTATCATCGCAGGGGCAAGGAACGGACTGATTGCGCCATTGAACCCGTCAAAGACCGTGAAGTCCTAGCAGGTTGATCCACCTGAAGTGTCAGATCAGTCATTTCCCACAGAAGTAAAAGGTTGTCGGGCGCGTCCGATCCGGCGCGAATCGGTGTGCGCCCAATTCTCGTCTCGTCCGGAGATAAACGAGAACTTATTGTTGTTTATTTATCATCCAACCGGCCATTGTGTGGCCACCACCGATATCTCTGATGTTGCGTTATTGATTTATTCAATATGCACACCATACGATAACTCACCGACATAAATTTGTTGGTGTATGTTTTCTAAAAATGTTTTTTTTTTGTCATTTTTTTTTTCAACTAACAAACTGATAAGAAATATCCATGATTTAATGTTGATCTAACTGAAATATTTTTTTGTTACTGGGACATTACATTTCTTTTGATACTGGGTATGTAGAAACTACTTAGTTGTTTTTATTTCATGTACGCAAGAACATTTGAGAAAATAAAGCTTCTCTTTAGTTAGGCAATTTTTCGTTTCAGTTTTTTTTTCATTGTACTACGGGACACCGCCGTCTGCCAATGACCGATGCAGTTGCCAAGTAATTACTGTCTGGCACTGCCCTGTTTAGGAACGGATGCATTTTATAGGCTGTGCCTGTTTATGATCTAAGAGTTATGGTCTGCTTATTAAAAGACAGTTAAAATGTTTATGTGTAATACCAAATTCCTAAGTACAGATAAGTATAAGAAAACAGGAAAGAAAAGATGGATGGGTTGTATAAAAATTGACATCAATTAAACAAATTTGATAAAGATGATTGAAAGAAATTTTTAAATAAAGAGATGTAGTGACGACCATATAAGCAGATGTGCCAAATGTACCTTCTAGAAATTCAAGCGAATCTATCCAATATACTTCTAGTACGGTCGCAAATAATATACTTTATTAGTAATTTCGGTACGGTACGATACAATTGATTCCTAGTCTATCATGAGCACGGTAGCATCTTACCAATCGATTTCACGTTCTAAAGCAGTGCCCGGAAGTTTTTGTAGTCGCTTAGACAAGTGGCTGGTGAGCTCGCGCTCGGCAATTAGCGGCGATTGGTCGCGGCGAGCGGCCGACGCGCACGGACGCGCTTCCCATACCCACCTGCAGCGGTGACACTGGCCGCGCTGTCACTGCACCCTAGGGATGTGGAGAGAGATAAAAAATAAAAATAAAAATAAAAATTGTTTATTGGTTTTCTGAACATAAATTGTACATAAATTGTTGGAGCCCCCTTTTAAGCATGAAATTGCCTGTACCAGGGGATTCCGCTCTTTCTTAGATATAGTATAATACAGGTATATTGATTTACTTATACTTTTAAAAACAATTTTTTTTTTTTTGTAAGCAACTTTAAGTAGGTAAGTGATTTCACTGAGCTATAAGTTAATTATAATATTTAAAACAAGATTAGGATTAAACATTCTGATTTATAATAAGTATTTTAAATAAATCAATTTTACAAATTTTAGGTTTCACTTAGCCGCATTTATTTGTTTACCGTGTATTCTATGATATACAATGCATAGGTACTTACCCATACATACACATACATATGCATATACACACATACATGCATACATACATACACATACATAAACATATACATATATATATATATACTTATATATATATATATATATATATACTTATATAACTGTGATGTTATTTTAAATATAAATATTATTGTGCGTGTCTTTTTGTATGTGTTAATTTAATCTAAATATACATAACCCAAATGAGACTGACTGACTGACATAGCAATCCATCAACGTATAGCCTTAGTAAAAGTTCAGGCATAGTTGCAACAGGATATTGCAGAATTCCCACGGGAATGGGAGTTAACTTTTGTGTGAAAAATCCAAACTACGTATGATAGATAATTGAAATCAGACATGCGGGTACCCTAACAAGCATAAAGCCCTGTTGCAATAGGATAATATTGCAAAATTCCCACGCGAACGGGAATTATTGGGAAAAACATTTGTATGTAAAATCCAGAAACTCAACGCGAGTGAAGTTATGGGAGCAGCTAGTTATAAATAAAATTTTCCGTTTCTTCGTAGCTTAAGTCTTTTACCCAGATACTAATTATAGATTTACATTCATGGAACGATTTGTTGTATATTTGTGTTGCTTTGTTTACTTTGTTATATAGGACAGCTGAGCGAGATTCAAATTGTACCTTAGCAAAATGAGTTTTTCTATGGGGAACGTTGACTACATTTTCATTTCTTCTCCTTCCCGTTATATTCGTACATGGTTTATAAATTAGATTTTTGTGTTTTTTTAATGTTGTTTGTATAATGTACAATTTGCGTACCGAAAGTAGGTTACTAATTTGGTATAAATTATGCGTTGAGAATGTCCTATTTTTGAAATACATTATTTTTAACAGTGTACGCTGTGCTCTCTCTACTTCTAGGAAACGCGTCTTGAGTGCTCCACCCCAGATAGGGATACAGTATGTTATTATTGATTGGACCAGCGAGGTGTATATTTCGTTTAGTAAATTTCTAGGTTTATGCGAACTGCTGGTTACATGCTTTGGAGCTACGTATCTAAGTGATTTAAATATCCAGTTAAATTTACGTATTCTTGATGTAATTTGTTCAATTTGAGGATACCATGATAGCCTTTGGTCCAAGATTACTCCCAGATATTTTACATGTTGTACTTTATTAATTTGAGGACAACTACACCCATCATTGAAACCCTCCACTGTCCCACAAGTATGTATTTTTATGTTGAAGTCTTGACAGGGCTGAGAACTATTATAAATACTGAAGCAAATGTAGTTAGTTTTATCAGTATTAAGGGTGAGTAAGTTGTTTTTCATCCACAAAGCCACCCGAGCTGTACCCTGCTCCGCATTCTTTTTTACATCAGACCAGTTACTGCCAGTGAAGACGATTGCTGTGTCGTCAGCGTAAGAGTATATTTTCGCATTAGGAATAGACATGTCACAGAGATCATTTATGTAAATTAGGAACAGGGTAGGGCCCAGGACACTTCCTTGAGGGACACCACATGATACATCAATATCATCACTTGTGCAGCCATCAAGTTTAACTTTTTGCTTTCTGTTAGTCAGGTAGTCTTTGAAAATAAGTAACTGCGTATCTCTTATGCCAATTTTTTCTAATTTTTGCAATAGTATTTTATTTGAGACGGTGTCGAACGCTTTTTAGATCTATGAATACAGATAGACATTTTGAGCCTTTATCGACTTGTTCGGTTATTAGCGTACTAATGGCCGTCACTGCGTCTTCTGTTGAGACTCCGTGTCTAAATCCGTATTGGTTTGGTGATAGAATATTGTAAGTGTCTAGATATTTTAGCAAACGCGTATTTATTAGCTTTTCTAGTATTTTGGCTAAGACTGGAAGCACCGAAATAGGTCTATAGTTACTAACGTTCTCCTTATTACCACCTTTATGAATAGGCGTTATAATAGATCTTTTTAGTGAATTGGGAAATACACCTTTCAAAAAACACAGGTTAGCCAAATGTGTGAGAATAGGTATAATTTCATTTTTAACGTATTTAATATAAGAGGTGGAAATGTTGTCCCAACCGGGGGCACTGTCTCTTCTCAAGTTATTTATTATTGTATTTATTTCATCATGGTCTGTATCTAAGAGAACAAGGGATTGGGAAGAAGTTGGTAATCGATGTAAATAATGGTTAAAATCATTTTCATTTATGGTTGTACTAATGGTTTTAGCTAGATCGTTACCAATATTAGCAAAGTAACTGTTTATAAAATTTGCCGAATCGAGTGCGGTCAGTTTCAAGTTTGTTAGTTCAGAATTCACACTAGTAGGTTTGTTTGTATATGTTAAAGTTTTAATATTTTTCCATAGTAGCTTGTTGTTGTTAATAGATTTTGTAAGTAGATTTCTGTCATATAATCTTTTTAATTTTTTAATCAGGTTGTTACAATAATTTCTATAACGCAAATAAGTAATTTTTTAATGTCGTTGTCAGGGTCATTACGATATAATATTTGGAGCTTATTACGATTCTTAATACATCTTAGGATGCCATGAGATATCCAGGGTTTTAATATACGTTTACTTTTAGAGATGGCGCAGGGACAGTCGGTAGTGTCCCAATACACAAGTGGCCGGTTAGCTAGCGGCGATTGGTCGCGGCGAGCGGCCGACGCGCACGGACGCGCTTCCCATACCCACCTGCAGCGGTGACACTGGCCGCGCTGTCACTGCACCCTAGGGATGTGGAGAGAGATGCGGCAGGGACAGTCGGTAGTGTCCCAATACACAAGTGGCCGGTGAGCTAGCGGCGATTGGTCGCGGCGAGCGGCCGACGCGCACGGACGCGCTTCCCATACCCACCTGCAGCGATGACACTGGCTGCGCTGTCACTGCACCCTAGGGATGTGGAGAAAGATGGCGCAGGGACAGTCGGTAGTGTCCCAATAGCATGGTTACACTAGTAGCCCGTGAGCTAGCGGCGATCGCAGCGTCGCGAGAGATGGTGTCCCTACAACAAATCCCCAATCTGTAGGGACAAGTTTATTAAGGATTGACATAAAAGCTTAAACAAAATTTGTATTTTTGCCGAAAAAGACTTCCCATGAATCGTCACGGTAAATCTTCTTTTAAAGCTTTAGGGAAAGGTGGCAAAATAGTACAAAAAAATGTATTGATAAATAATTGATTAAAAAAAAATTTAATCAATTTTTGAAAGTCAGTGATACCAGTAGTAAAGTACTTATATTAAAGAGCTTTTGTTTTGTCATTTTTCCATTCTATTACTTCTTAAACCTCATTGTTAATCCTAGCGCAAATTCCTTCTTCGTGAACTGTCCCCCAGTAGTCAAGGCAAGTCGCATCACTACTGTCCAAGAGATTTAATTAACTTTTTGTCTCGACAATCCGCCGACATTCCGGACGCGCCGCTACTGAAGCGTCGGGTTAGATAACGAAAGTCTTTCTTGTCATTTTATGGGAATTGTTCCCGTTTCGATCGCGAGTCAGTTGATGCGATTGTGGTCGGTCGCTTCCGACTTCTCGGTAAATGAAACTTAGCTTTTTCTTATTTCGTTCTCTTGTTACTTAGTATGATTGAGTGAGTGGCGCTAATAAAAATGAAATATTAAGTTGAGGCCATTTTATAACACCGAATATCTTTAATTTGCACCAAAGTGGCTAATAAGGATAAGATATAAAGATAAAATACAATTTATAAATACGGTGCAAGTGGGTGTCATTTATTACCGTACCTTAAGATGCAATAAAGTGCAACACATGAAACGAATGACGACGTTCTTTGTCAACTTTACTTTAAATTTAATTATTATACATTTTTATAATGAGGGTATCGAATGTTTATTTGTGTATTCCACTTTTGTTTCCGTAAGACTTTAGCGACCGTATTTTTCTCGGAATCGGAACAATATGTATTATTTATTTATAATGTAATTGTGAAGCGCTTTTTGATAAAGCCCATTTACGCAGAAAAAAACACATTTAGAATTGACTTATCGAGAATTGAAGAAATCGGGAAACAATTCCATTGTTATCAATGTTTTTGACAATATAATATCAGAAGTACGTTTGTTCGCTCTTGTGTTGTAGCATAGTACCGAAATACCGGCCGACCACAAAGAGTGTGTGCAAGAATTAACATTGCGCTTGACCGCACTATGCGAGTTCAAGTTCGCACGGAGTTTGTAGACGGCGTAAAAAGGCGGCAGTGAGGAAACTTGGTTTTTTAAATCAAACTTCTGAAGATAGGTTCTTTCAGTTGTTTTGGTACTAAACTAACGATAACGTCGTATATAGATAAATTATTTACGTTGTGTTTATTTATTTATTAATTCATATACCAAACAAATTGAAATCAAAGCGAACTTTAACAGCGTGCATCTGTAACTTACTAGTTAAAAAGTTTTTCTTATTATCTACCAAAAAAGATTTTTTCCAACTTCCCCGATACTATTTCTTATACCGTTCAATATTTTGCCAACCATTTTCTGTAAGATCTGTCATGTTTTCAGATCTATAGCTCGTATTTGTTTGCTAAACATTTTCTTTGTGGCGCTTTGCTCTCTATAGTATAAGCCATGTCCATTTATCAGCTTAATGTAAAGGACATAAGGACGTGCGAATTTACTCTGTACTCTACGAAAGCTTTTCTTCACCGGAAACATTCTTACACTGTATCGCAGACAGCTCGTTGCGTAAACGCATTGCGCTCGACCGCCGCATGCATCATACGTCATGACTCATCATCAATGTCAGCACTTCTATGCCTCATTTATATAAATATGCTGAATTCTCCGCGATGTTTATTTATACCCACTATGACTTGTCAAGTGCGAGACCGCTTGAATGAAAATCCTCTATCCGTTGATTAAGTATCTATTTACTCTCAACTTTATCACTACTGATGATATGCTTTCACGTCTCATACGAACACTCGAGCGAAAGAACTTCTACCTGTCTCACCTTCTATACAACAACACTGACATTCTTATGCAAATGTGTAAGATTGGAGCCGAACAAAAAGAACGATTAATCGAAGTCAAAAGTAAATCGAGCGTGCGGCGGCTCTCGGTTCGCGCGCTGCCTCTTTAATTGCTCTTTGATAACCGGTAATAGTGGTATAAATGCACCCATTATAGTTTCTTCCATTTATATTGATCGCATTAATGCCGATCGCGTTTAAAATTTAAACGGTCTTTGTGCGGCCGTCCCATCGTGTCCCAATAAGTGTTGGGAATAAAGTCCAGTATGAATGGACTCGCGCGGGCTCGCGTCGCCTCGTAACGTGAGATCGAGGCGTGGGTTTAATTTGATTCTTGGACGCATGTCGCCTCTTTGATAGCTTTACGATATGGCCCTCTTGTGACGTACCTATTACGCGTGCTATGGATGGATGTCACTTTTAAACGGGTCAATGACTCCAAAACTTTGTATTTCGCTAAAACTATCAAAACTCTCTCCGTAAGAGTTACTTTGGTCACGACTAAAGTAAGAAACTCCCAACTGAACTTTTTTGCCTCTTGATACCCGGTATCGATAGCACCGTAAACTTTGATTAATTTTTATTTGTACTCGTTTATTAATGGTGAATGTAATTGTTGATCGGTTGGTTGTATTCAAAGAAACCTTTTTCAATTTTGTTTATATTGAATGCTGTGCCTTCCGCTCAAAATCGATTAAGGACGTTTAATTGCTTAAACAAATATTTTAAAACTTTACATATAAGTCGTTGCGAATGCTTGTTTTATGGTACTTGCTGATTGCATCGACCTTATATCAATTGTGAAAATTGGAATTTGCATATGAGTTTCTTACCTTTATGATTTCGGTTAAACTGTGCGATATACGATAGCTATTACATATTTTTTAGGGAAACGTTGAACACCGCCACAAGTACTATCGTATTTTTAGGAATAATACGTGTACCTATACAACTTTTCTCTGTTTAATTTCGGCTGACGTGAAGTGGAATCGTTTACGAGGTCGGCTCGAGCGTTACTACATTTTATGGACCCCAGTTAAATAATGCGCAATGTTTTTGCGTGCGTAACGCCAGAAAAGCGTGCCATCTCGTTGGGTACTTTTTATGACTTTCAGAAACGTGTCTCGTTTTACTGGGGAGTGGGTACATTTATGTTTTGTTTTTATTTACGTTTATTAAGGCGATTTATGATGTCCACGCCGGTTTGAATGGTAAATGCGATCGAATTGAGACGTCTCACGTCAATTAGGTCTTTTCTAATTTCGACTATGCCTCTGTTTCCGGCAGGCTGTATTTCCTACGTAAGGAACAGCGATTAACATGTTTAGTATCTTTGTTTGCACATTTGTTCCAGCTTGAATATATTTATAAATACACAATTAAAATGTATTACAACAACATCAGGTTTCGGATTACGATCACTTTATGCCGCATGTTTTACAGCGAGTTTTTCTTAATACAAAATTACATGTATATTTTTTGAATATTGTTAAAGTGTTCTTCCGCAATCGTTAAAAGTTGACCCTGCCGCTGGTCCCATTTGTGTTAGTAGTTCTTTTTATGACCGCTTAAGAATGTCCCAATTACGGAGTAATCGTAAACTGACCATTTCAACAAAGGAGCAATCATTGCAATCTGTTAGTAGTTTAGGTCAGTTCACATCTCTTAGCAGTTTCAATTGGAAATATCTTCGTACGAGGGAACGGAAATTCTTAGAACTTGGTCAGATAACACTTTAATTTGCAACTACAAGCTCTCATGGAGATTCATTGTACAGTACAAGCGACCCTCTCTAGTCCCATTTCGACTACATTGCTATTTAATTAAATAGATGTTTAGCAGAAAGAACTAATACCCGTATAGTTGTGTCCTAAAATATATCTACAGTAGTGAACGACGAAATGTGCCTGCGAAATTTTCATGCTTTTTAAACTAAATGTTAATTTTTTGTTTTAATTTAAAAATCTTATTAAGGTGTGATTCGTTTACCAATATTAATACATATATGTACAAAATCACTTAAGTTCCTATAAGACACTACTTAACTGAAATAAGTACCGAAGCAATATGTTCCAGAATTCTAGTAATCTCCAAGAAACGTCGGTCTTGTCCTAGCTCTAGAGTTGACGTCATAAATTTTGAGTGGTTTCATGAAATCCGCTCCTATGTGGCATTCCAATCAGCCCGGGAACGGCGGAGTATTGAAGATGGAACTTCACCCGGCTTTGTTAACAAGAATCCGTCTCTGTTGTCTTTAGTTTTGCAGATAGTGTGAAAGACAACATTGAGGTCGGATGAATTGCAACTTGCGACCTGCATTCGGAACGAACTTCGGTGACTCTCTTGGTGGCTTCGTGCTGTTTTGTGTACTGTGTTATCACACTTTGGATGTCGTGACTACGTGTTTGAATTATTGTTACAATGATACTGGTGTGTAATGTTTATTTTATACTTCGGGGTTTAGAACCTATCGGAAAATTTTCCCATACCTCACTGTTTAAGAATTCGTATTACACACACAGTTTAAGTGTCTCAAATGATCAGCCGGTTAGTAATATTTTCTTTTTTGTGGAATTGCTGATACCTACTTACATCAGTTGTCATCTCTTCATCAATAAAATGTATGTAAAAAAATAAAACCAGAGATTGTACCAATCTAAATGTAATCTTTTTTGCAACTTTGAATAATTTGACTAAAGGACTAGTTTTGAGTGTAATTCGATTCTGTTACTGTCTTATGTACGCGACTTGTAATATCAACTTGATACCTATCTTGGCTCAGCTGTGGTTTGCTACGTACAACTCCTTATTGGAATTCAGTTCAAATCTTAAATCTGTGCTCGATGCATGATAAAGTAACCGTGACGAAGCCTGGTAGCGCACGGCTCGTCACGAGATATCGACATGTGGGGTGACATGCAACAGCGGCGTCTTGCGCTAAGATTTTCCAACCAATTTGTTGCAACTGCTTCAAGCACCTGCCCCTTTTTGCTTCCAATCTGTTAAGGGCACACTTCGCGCGAGCCCTCAAGTGCAAGCCGCTGCCAACCATATGCTCAAGCTGCTTGGTGCAGTGCTCTCACGCTATCCACTCGGGGCTTCCAGTAACGATATCCCATTTTTGCGGCACACGACCGTCTCGAGAATGTAGCACGCATTTTAATATCGCTTCTGCTGAGTCGGCCTGGCCCCGTTGTGTCAGACACGAGAATACATCCCGCCGCGATGCCGCAACATTCTACGAGTAGGGTGCTCGCCTAGTTTTGAACTCGGTTAAGCTCCACGGAATAGCTATTCTGAAATTTCAGCAACGCATATGCAAATGTCAGCTCTCGACACTGATTGTACGAGTGGCACGGGGAAAATTCATGCATTTACATTAAATTTCGCCGAAATTGGATCCCGACTTCGTAGTTTATATACGAGCGCACTGTGTCACGCGCGTACCGCTTCGATATTTACGATTTTCAATCGCATATGCCGCACTCGCCTGTACTACAGGAATTGTTTAGGTCGCTGTCAAGTTAAGCTGGAAATGCCGCATGTTCAGCGACAAATTTGCATTCTTTCTGTGTCGTTTTGCATTCCGTGCAGCGATACTGCTTATTTCCACATATCGAATAGAGCGACTACAATAGCTCAAGTAAAATAGATGAAATAAGCAAAATCCATTTTAAACATGTCTTCTTAGTAGAGATTTGTAACAACCATAAATATAAGACTGATTTAAGTTTCATTAGGTTAATAACACAGTGAGGTACGATTTTTATCGTGACTAAATGTCTAACGTGCGATAAACAGAATTACCACGATATAGTTGCTCTTATAAGATATTACGAGTATGATCATAAAATCTAGGTTTCCTAGCGTCGTGGTTATAGTTATTGCTAAAGTCATCGCATCACACATCTGGCGTCCCTCGGCCTTCTGCCAGCATATTAAGCCGTTGAACTTCCATCATAAGGCTTTTATCGGTCGCCGTTATTTATTGTGTATCGGCGACTTTGTGGTGTCTTAACTAGCATTCTTGATTCTTGTTGCGCTATTGGATATTCTTGGGTCATATAACAATGTGTTGTATCTGTATATGCCTTGAACTGTTTAAATGTCCATTTATAAAAAAAATTATGTCTAACATCCGTATCGCACGTGTGGACATTTTTTTAAATAATACATACAAGTATAGTCTATCAGGAATAACATAGCACTCTAATGAACTCAGGAAGAAGTTTAGCATACAACATCACATAATATAGATTTTTTGGAGTGATACTACAAAAAATCTATATTACGAACGTATTGCACTGAAAATAATTCCAGTCAATATAAAAAAGTATACAAAAGCAAAATATTAATTAATCAGGAAACAATATTCTCTCAAGTTCTCAAGCCACGTGGCTTCCTAAGTGCATTGTTGACCGTGCGTGCTTACTTCAAGTTTTTCCTTCCTTTTCGTATCGCTTTTAATCAATCGCTCGGTCGTTGCAGCTATTATTAAAATGTTACTGCCTCGAATAGCGGAGTAACTAATCAAATGATTGTTTACCACGAGCATTTGTCCGACTCGCCGCAGTCGTCGCGTATAATGAATGTAGCTTACATTAATTACGGCTTTAGTGCCACTTTTATGGCTCTGCCTTTATCAGAGCAAGCAAGATTACGCGTCCAACCGTATTACTTGTGTTTTTGTCACGATGACTCAATTCAATTTCCATTAACTACAGTCAATTTTATTGCGTTTGATTAATGCGTTGATTGGTATTTAGTATTTCAAATGGAAATGCAAACTCTTTCCTTATTTAGAAGTCGATTATCCGTTATTTACGACGCACCGAAACCGGGGCCCGTAAAAAGCTAATAAAAGGTAACAAATGAAGAACGTGGAAATGTTCAGTATTTATTTTTATTGGGTGAATAACTTTTTGTTGGTTCTCCATTGTCCGTTTTGCGGTGCTCGTTGAAAAAGTTCCGTGCAGAAAAGCCTGTGGCGGGCTAATTGTATCAAGGTTGCAAGTGGGCCGGCCGTTCCCTCTGCGGCCGCGCGAGAGCCTAGGAAAGGCAATAAATTGGCCGTTGAGATCGATCGCGGCGCTCGCGCACAAATCAAACGCGACTGAACAACGGACCGCGGCTGCGGGGGCGATCGTGAGCCCGCGACGATTATCGGTAAACCAACTCAGGCGAAACCAGCGTGAGATGCAGCGAGAACGCTATGACTGATACCTACGGGTCGCCATAAACTCCTGCCCGGGTGGATACCCTTATTAGGTCATGTAACCGTAGAAGCATACCTTTTAAATGGCGGGCTTGTTAAACTTTGAACATTGCCTTTCCCGATTGTTGTACATTAGTAACGTCATTTCAAATGACTTTAATGGTTAGTGTTAATAATAAGTATATCTGCAGTTTTAATGTTAAGAATTTGTATCGTAATGGATCACTAACCTTCCTAGTCTTAATCCGAATCCTACTAAAGTACAAAGATAGTCGAAAAGGGTATAGCGAGGTAAGGAGGACGAAATTGCCCCCACGGCCGATGACGGAATTATCATTTGTACTGGTATTGGCACTCTAAAAGAATACGAAATGTAAGGTCGTTGACCCCTGACCTTGACCTGTCTTTGAGATATTCGAGAAAGTTCGTAGGCGCGCCGATTTTTTTCAAAAATTTTTTTCCGAAAAACTATAAAAGCTAGAAGCATAGGACCAATTGCGAATAATGAGGGATACTTAGAAAAATATTCTGTATTTTTTTCAGAGTTCTCGTGAAATGACCACTGTGCAAAATAATTAAACAAAATATAAAAATTTTTTTTTAGTACTGTTCTATTATGTTTACCGCACCAAAAAATATATATAATACTCTTTGATTTATATACTTATACCACACAAAAGACAATCAAAATCAAAGAGGCGCTTCTTGAGTAATTATGAATTTACTTAGTGTGCGTACGGCTGGTAGGAACTAATTAAAGAGGTAGTTTTTGGATTAATTATTATAATTACATGTTGAACATAATTTTAATCATCATCATCACTATTTTCATTTATTACAACATTGACTGCATCATTTGAAAATATTTTCGACAGAATTTCAGCAGGACGTAAAATGCGAGATAGATATCTCGCATGAGCTAAATAATATATTACACTTGCAACATGAGCGCAGCATCCAACTGTCCTGTTTCCATTCGGACAATCACAACAATATCCTCGGATTCCTTCGACACTGTTCATATTAGGAACATAATCAATGAACAATCGGTAATGTTTACTATTTACATGTCTGGAACGAACATTTAACTTGATGATAGTTGGGGTTTGTTTGACGTAATATATATAGAGATTACTCATGTCGTCCATTATTTCAGCGAGGTATGAAACAGCTAATGAGAGCTGATAAGAACCTGTAAATAATATTTTTAATTGTTCTTCGTTTAGTCTTGGAAAATCTAAAATTTCTGATGACACCAGTTGTTGAAAAGCCGTTTTTCGATTCCAGTGCTGCTTTTCTACCTCTTCACTTAAAGAATTTGGTAACGCCAGTCGCTCCTTAAAGTATTGAACAATTTCCTCATTTAAGCCTTTATCAGAATCCAATCGCTTACTGAATTTTTTGTGTAAAAATCCAACAACTTTGCATAATAGACTTACTTTTGGAAGCATTTTATTATCAAGATTGTTATGAAGCAAATTATATTTCTGAGCGATAGCTCCGTGCACAGCTTCGACTACCCATCGGATTTTAGTCACTTGTCGTGACATATTGGCTTCATTGGTAGGTGACTGGGCTCGATTACCTTTAAGCGCCGGCATTAACATGGTGTAGCCTTCTTTGGTGATGTCGCCAACGGCTTCACGAAATCCACGATCTACGACAAATACATCATTTCGACGTAATAGAGTTTTAAGTTTAGCATCCTGTAACACTTCCTTCATAATAGTGGCATCATTTTCCGTACCATAAAATGGCCCGGCAAAATCAACTATAAACCCGTTCGTAGTACAGATTGTGAACGGCTTGCATAAATGGGTTTTCTTTTGCCCAGAATATGATTTTCTCTGGTATTCATTGTTAAAACTTTTTTGATGCCTGATATAAGTGCCGTCAAATATCACTGACCAGCTGATCATCTCTAAGGTTCAATAACATTCGAGCTGTTAAACTTGTGTTCTTTATTAAATCCCTTCGAGAAACGGAGGTTAATCCAAAATGAAGCAAAATATCAGTTTTAAAACTTCTTAATACTTCCTTAAAAAATGTCGACACATGTTGTTCATATGGTAAACCCAGCACTCCTGCTATCACTGAATTAGAATTTCCAGTTTTTAATTTCAACAAGAATACAACTAACGCTTGAGTCACAGTGCGTACGCTTGTGTTTCGCATAGAAGTCAATAGCTGTCTTAATTCAATAATGTTTTGCCAACAAAGCCCTGTCAATATCCTTATCTGATTTTCAGACATATCATTTTCAATTTTGTCGAAAAGCGACATCACTACTCTTTCTGAAAGTGATTTTAAAAAATGAGCAACTTCATTAGAGTTCATTTTGCTGGTGTTAGATACTACACGTAGGTAAAACAACTCGTCTTTAGTTTTTTCCTATTATATGTGTGCAGCAACAACGGTTATCCTCTGGTATAAAAATCCCAATGTTTGTATAAGCCTCGTAACGCGCTTCAAAAGGTACTCTCATTAAGTTTGTTGTGGATCGACATATACAACAATACTTGTGGGTGCATACGACACGTGGTATATGTACATATATAAATTCGTCGTTTTGGGCAACATGCGAAAAATAATAATCGCCATCATCATCATCATCGTGATCGCTTTCGGAACTGCATGGTAAATTCACTTCATATTCTTGTTGGAATGAAGCATTAGAAGATTGATATTTTATTTGGTATTAATTTTTTTAAAAGGGAGGCACATGGGATAACATGTCCTTGACCTCAAGGTGGGGTTAGCACTTAAAACTATAAATTAACAATTTTAATAACAATTTATACTTTTAGGAGTATTTTAATTAGTTCCTACCAGCCGTACGCACACTAAGTAAATTCATAATTACTCAAGAAGCGCCTCTTTGATTTTGATTGTCTTTTGTGTGGTATAAGTATACACCGTGAAATTTTAGTGGTTATTTTCCCGTGGCAGAACGACTTGCCTTTAGTAATACTATCGAATCATGCAAATTATTCCTCGAAAAAAAAAATTTTTTTTCGATTTTTCAGAATAATATTTTTCCAACTCGAAAACGTGAGAAGCTATCGTAGTTTTTGAAGATGTGACGTATTCAGGTACTATTTGCCGCATGAAATCGATGCTTAAAGCTAAAGAAGCTCTTCACCCTAAGTCATAAAGCGGTTCGAACGTGTTTTCGAGTTACGGTTAAACCTTTCGTAAAACCGGCATTTTTTGATTTTACCAAAAAGAACTGCACACATCTTTTGTACTACTTAGATAGAATCATTTTACTGCGGGAAAACAACCACTAAAATTTCACGGTGTATAAATCAAAGAGTATTATATATTTTTTTTGGTGCGGTAGACATAATAGAACAGAACTAAAAAAAATATTTTATTTTGTTTAATTATTTTGCACAGTTGTCATTTCACGAGAACTCAGAAAAAAATACAGAATATTTTTCAAAGTATCCCTCATTATACGCCATTATACGCAATTGGTCCCATCCTTCTAGCTTTTATAGATGTACGGAAAAAAAAATTTGAAAAAAATCGGCGCGCTTACTTACGAACTTTCTCGAATATCTCAAAGACAGGTCAAGGTTAGGGGTCAACGACCTTACATTTCGTATTCTTTTAGTGTGCCAATACCAGTACAAATGATAATTCCGTCATGGGCCGTGGGGGCCATTTCGTCCTCCTTACCTCGCTATACCCTTTGCCTCATTTTCTTACTGAGTTGCGGAAGTCCGATGGTTATTGCTCTACATACTTTTTAGTCATGTAAATCATTGTACGCATTATTGTAAGTGATAGACAAGTTTAAGACAGTGAAATTTAAAGACCTCAAGTTTAATTATGTATACTTTCATTGTTGTTTGGTAATTCGATCGGATACATTCGCACCGTCAATCATCCGATCCAACGTAATGGTCCAAGATCGAAGCTCAATTTGAGCCAATGGTGTGCGTATTAGATATCATGAACCTGTTTCTTGTCGAATGTTGGTGGGAAAAAAAGTATGAATGAATGTGAGTTTTTGTTCACTTGTCACTGCGTTTCCGGCGGTCGCACGGCGGCTGCGTGGCGAATCGGCGTACGCGTCGGAGCGCCGCGGACCTGCGCTCGGGCACGGCAGGGCTTTGACGCCCTCCATGCGACGGATCATTGAACATTGACTACTGAAAGTTAGACAGCTTGGAGTTGATCGTTTTGTGTCGCTTCATCACTTCAACAACTTATATACCATTAAGTTAGTAAGCATTTCGAAAAATAGCCAAAAAATATTGGCACTCCTTGTGAGTATATTACAGGAAAAGATCTATAGACCAGAACACTGATGTGTTTTTAATTGGTTATATATGAAACAAATAAAAAATACTTTTGATGATCATCGATACATTGAAAATTTCAATTAAATATCAAAAGCGTTGATGGCTGAGTGGTTAAGGTCGTTGCTTGCCAACCAAGGGGTCGCCACGTACCACTGTATTTTTCAAATTCGAAACTCATCAGTACGATTTTTGGACGCTTCAACGGTGAAGGAAAACCTCTTGATAAAACCTGCACACCGACGGAAAAATTCTTTGTTGAGTAGGCCCGGGCCCCAGCAGTGGGGTCGAATGTGACTGATGATGATGATAAAATGCGACAAAAGCTAACCAATACATTATGATTTCATTGAATCAAAATAAGATAATATAATTAGTCACATTTTTACAGGCCGGTCGAAGCAATTTTCAATTGTTTTTTATTCAATTGGAAATCCTTTTCTCGTCGACCTTTTTCCTTCTGAACGAGTTCGATAACTTTTTGACCGACAACCCTAATCGTTTGTCGCCGCCGAGACACGCTTCACCGGTCATTACTGATTGAAAAACGAAGTAGAATGACCGATCATCTCTCGACTATGCTGTGAATACGCCGTTCCGTTCCTCCGACCAACTGAATGTACAGTTCAATCTCTTGTGTGAAACATTCAGAATGAAATCAAATGTTCTTTCAAAAGCGGTTTTTTGCACACGCAGTGCGTAACTGTTTGTGTTATTATGAGAATTATTGTTACGTTAAAGGCGAAAGTAAGATGAAGTAACTGGATATCATTACACAGTAAAAAGCTTAAGATGTATAAATGCTTAAATATTTAAAACTACTGATTAAAGGGGCAGGTTTTATGTTTTATATACCTAAGCTAAGCGAGGGCGTGTCACTAGTAGTTTATACGATTTGAAAGATGTGTTCAAATTATTTGAAGGCAGAATATCATGCTATTACAGAGTGATGTTGTGAGAATTTTATGAGTATGATTTAAATACAACCCTTGGAACCGTAGTCAGGGTCACTAACCACTTTTCCACTAAGCCAGTCAAATAATGCAAATGATAAAGAAAATTGACACCAGAATCCAAGACGTAATGTTTAATTGAGTTTAAAAATCAATTCAACAAAATGAGAACACCCCGGCCATTAATGCCCTAAAAATTGTCAAAGGCAAAAAGCACAAAGCCATCAGCAAGATTACCTATTGGGGTATTACGAAACCGTTCACGTAGAGTGCTCATCACCGAGCGTATTCACTCGGGGAATGGAAAAAACAGTAAGGCGAAGCAACAGGTAGGCGTCCAATTAGGCGGCGCCCTTGAGTGGCAGACGGGCGACACCAGGCTTTGACGGCCTTACACAAAAACTGAGCACCGTTTCGTTAGCGGCCGCTACACTCGCGCTTTTTGCGGCTCACTTGGCGAGCTTCACTTTGACTTTCACGACCCCCTGTGCGTGCCGTTTTGCGGCGCGATGAGCCCTAATATTCTGACGGGCGGTCTTCTTTTGTTCGTTCGCATACGGGGCGTTTTGTTAATGTGCAATCGTATCGTTTTGTTGCGTTAAACGATAGCAAAACAAGCTCATACATCTTTTTGACGGACTTGTTTCAGCAACTTGTCTCGTTTTGCTCTCGCCAATGAAACGGTTTCACAACGCACAGTGTGCAAAGGGATTTACAAAACATTAGACTCGTTGACATCAATTTTACGTGAGAGGTATTTGTTCGTAATATCGTTACTAGTCAATGTTTAGATTTTGACTAATGTTATTCATTATTATTGCAAGATTCTTACAATACTAATGCGTTTGGGTTAGTTTTGATTATGTATAGCTTGATATACCAGAGGTGCACGAAATATTTCTCAACGTGTACTATTAATCAACATATATAACCGAAACATTAAAAATGTAGTAAAAGAAACTCAAGGAGCGAAATTATACAGTCTTTTATTATTAACGGAAGATTAATTTATGTAATAGAAGTTTCTTTGTATGAGACCTTTCGTGGCGTACAAAATCATGACTAAACGCTATTAAGGAGCTTATATCTGTTACGCAGGGGTACGGATTGTGCCCCTCACGTACATTAACATCTCAATTATTGATCGCGTGTTCGAATTTATAGCCGGTCCTCGGGCAGATAATTTCCCAAAGTAAAATAAATACGACAAGCCGACCAGAGCCATAATTAAGCATTAAATTTGCTCTTCCCGAAATTGTCGCGAGGAGCCTCAGGACTCCCCTGATTTATAACCGCCGAGTAATATTTCCAGTTAAATTGAAAATGTTTGTAGAATTTTTTGGATATTAATCGACAACCGGTACGAATAAGTCGGGCGTATGTCGTAAATTACGAAGATGCATTTGGATGTCGCGCCGCTATCTGAGGGGGGGTGTTTATCTCAAGTAATATTGCCACTAAAGCCCACGATGATGATGAATGTGCACTTGTATTCACGTAATGTGCATTTAATTTTGATAATACTGGAGAAATAAAAATCTTTAGCGGCTTTCTCAGGGATGATGTATGTATTGGAAGCCAATAAATATGTATCGATGAACTAAAGCAGGCTTGTAATTCGGTGAGAAGATGTTTAGTTATATTACACTTAGTAATGCATAGATATTTTGAGGGACATCGAATTTTTATCTTGGTAATACTCGTAGTCACATTTTCATGCATATGTGTTTCAAATAACATGACGTAATGTGTTTAGGTGCAGTAGATTAGGTTTCGTAGTACATCTTACTAAATTCATATGAAGCATCATGCCATAAATCGTAATCCTACATAAACGTATGTATATTAAATATACTTTGAAAAGTATAAAAAAAATAAAAGCAAAGAAGTGGACAAATAATGTTTAATGCAAAACGGCACCAAAGGCCCTGCTCATTGTTGCCGTAGTACGCGGCATTTCGGCCATCGGAATTTTAATTTATAATTTGTCGCTCAATTTTTGGGGTTTGCTTGGAACGCGGGCGGTAATGGGAAGGCATTCGGGCGCGCAGTCGCACGCTGTCCGCTACTCCACTGCGCACTTTCAACTTAGGATTAATTGCGATCACATGACATTTTCGGGTAAGTGAAAAAATTCGCTAATCACCGCCATGCGAACTTAAGAGAAAACAAAAAGAAAGAACCTTTTTAAAAATTTAAAAGTTATCTTTTCTTAATATCGTACTCATTAGCAGCACAGTAGTCTAATTTTCAAATCGAAAATCATACTTTATCAGCACAGTAGTCTAATTTTCAAATCCAAAATCCTACTTAATTTGTATTTTTTGACTGGCTCGGTGGAACAGTGGTTATAGTAACAGAGCCCACGACCAAAACCATGTCTCATAGCAATACGGCAAAAACCCTATAAAATCGTTAAATGGTATGATTCTGAACCCGACTAGGTATATAGTAACGGTCGAAAGTGTAGCAACTGCGTGGGAGGCCATTTCTGCTGTGTCAAGTAAAAGGCAGTCGGTATTATAGCAATACGTCTGATAGTGAAAATGTACATAGATTATATAATTGTATTACGAAAAAGTTTGTTTTCAGACATTTTGTGCGTAGCACATAGCCTGAGCGCATTTTTGAAAATGTCAACAAATTTAGCCGACCTGTATCATAGCAATACGGATAATTTTTTTTTTAACTTTTCGTATTGCTGCCATGATTACAAAAAACCTGTTTTCAGACATTTTAAGTGTAGCATATGGAGTATATGCTAAAACGAAAATAACAAGTGTGCTTTAAATAAAACCAAAACTATCAAATCAAGCAGTATTTAATTTCAACTGCCTCATCGCTTGTTACGCCCCTGCCCCTTTCTTACTATTATTCATTGGTTTGTAACAGAAAATTCAAGATGCCTCAATACGATTCTTAATTAATGATATCTGAATATCAAAAAGTTGTCTGATAGAGAAGATGCTACACTTAATTTGTCTGATATAATTTTTTTGCACATGTGGACAACTTATTCTATCATGTCTAACAAATTTCAGACATATTATATATAATTTTAAACTGTCATGGTTACACACATTAGAAAACTGTAACTGTTCGGGATATTTACCATGTTGTTTTGTTTTAATGAGCTCCCGATATTTCGGCACTGTTGCAAGCGCCATGATCACGGGTGAACTGTAGGACTGCGAGACTGACGGTAGATCTAAGGGCAGACATATCGGTCTACCCTCTTTCTAAGTCATTTATTACGCACGACACCACTACCCTCGTTCACAATATTGTCACTCCGAATTCGATCACAACACACTACACTTACAGTATCACATCTTTTTTCGAGAACGGACACTTGTTTATTTTTATTTTTACATAAACGTATCACTGGATGCCATACATTCGACAGTTGAAACCCATCCTCACGATTGAAGTTTTTGAATTTTTTAATTTCAATTGCTTCCCTCACCAGTCGTGGTATATAATGGCGTTCTGTAGAAAGTACTTTAGGGTTATGTAACTCAATCCAGTGGTTCGTTCCCGAATCTATAAGATGTTGAGCAATTGCCGATTTTTGTGTTTGATTGTTCTTGACTGCCCTGATATGCTCTTTCACACGGCACGAAATAGTTCTTTTCGTTTGCCCTATGTACCTAAATATCGGGAGCTCATTAAAACAAAACAACATGGTAAATATCCCGAACAGTTACAGTCTTTCAGACATATTGCTATGATACCGATCGGTAAAATTAGTTTACATTTTCAAAACGGTCTCAAAATTTTATGCGACCACATTTCCGTCTGATAATTGTTTTGTTTGCTTCAAACAACCAAAATTTACTAATAAACAAGATTTTCTTACGTATTGCTATGAGACATTTTTTTGTCTCATTTTTAATCTTTTAAGTGATTTTACGGGTTTGCGCTACACCACTAACGTCTGAAAAATATGTTTCCGGTATCTCAGAACCATCATTCAACTACAGTCTGCAAATCAGACATATTGCTATGATGCAGTTCGGTAAAATTCTTTGACAATTTTGAAAATTCGGTCAGATCAAACGCTACGCGGAAAATGTCTGATATTGGTATTTTCGAGTTCAGAATAATCTTATCTATCGATTTGATGCGGTTTTGGCTGTATTGCTATGAGACAAAAATTTTGGTCGTGGGCTCTGTAACTATTAGTGACGCAGGTTCATAACCTGCGGTTCCAAGAGTCGTGGGTTCGATTCCCACTCGGGACAAATATTTGTGTGACGAACATCGGTGTTTGTTGCGTGTCTGGGTGTATTATTAAATATATTTAAGTTTATTTGTGTATCCACTGTTGATCCTGATTTCCGTAACACAAGTGCTTAAGCTACTTACCACGGGATCAGATCAATGTATGTGATGTTGTGTAATATTTATTTATATTTTATTTATTTTTTCATGGAACTGATAATCAAAATAGACTAGCAAAGACATATTGTAAAAACCGGAAACACCATGCGTAGTTTCATAGCGCGTTCAATTCTTTTCATTTCTCAATTGGCTAAACACTTGTCATGTAACCTCAATCACGTCAGTAAACGTCACCTGAACAAAAATAAATCGTCCCGTAGAACGCCATAGTCCCTGTCCGTTGACTTCAAAGTCCAGTTAGCCGGGCGGATGAGCGTGTGATGCAGTTTTAATGACATAATCCAGATACCGCTGAGTCGATTAACCGGGCTACTGGCAGCGGTCGCCGCTAAACACCTATCTTCACGTGGAGCCCAGTACAAGCCCATCTAGTGCCGTATTAGTTATTATTATCTAACGCAGGGCTGACCGACAAATAAGCCAATTCGAGGGCTAACCGCCAATCGCAATATTGTGGTGCAAATCGATTCTAATATAATCCTTACTAATATCATAATGCGAAAGTTACTCTATCTGCAATGACTACTGTTCGATTGAAATGAAATTGTCTGCACATTTAGTTTAGAGATTGAAAGGACATATATTACTTTTAAACTGAGTTGGCTAGAATGGAATATTGTTTTACGCGATAATCGGCTCCATGCAGACGGAATCGATAAGTTTGGAAAGCTTGTTTCAAATATAATAATGAATACGTTATTTGTGAATACGCTGTTCGAAAGTATCAGTACTGAGACTGTGAAGAGGAAAGGCGCTGGCCAACGCGAATTATAAGAAAGTATCAAATGCCAGGGCGGGCTACTGCATTAACATGCAGGAGAACTCCTGGAAGGTAATAATGCTTTACGCTTTTTAGTATTAACTGTGGAACTACAAACTTTTTGAATAGATAAGAGAAATATAATTGATATCTTCGTGATAAAGCAAGACTGTCAAAACAAACTGCATAGCAAACCATTTACGGACAACACAACAAATAAAATTATGCAGCCGGTCGAACGCTTGTCAATTCAAAAATATGTACAGGGCCCATCAATTCCTATCAGAAAAACGTCTGCGCTAGACAGCCCTGATTCGCCGGATCGGTTTGCAGGACCATCCACGGCTCAGCTGACGTTTCATCCACTTTACCCCGGCCGCCTCGTTATTGATCATTTACTGTGATTACGTTACGTATTTCATGAAATTGGTTCATTATAAACTGGTGCATAATTGTTGCAATTATATCGAAAGCATATTAACATGGACGCCGATCCCGTTGCTCTTTAAAATTCGATACAAAAGTCACTACTGCTAGGTACTCGCTCGCAATCGGAAAAAGTTTCGTTGTTTGCATAAAAGTCGCCAGATTTCGGAAACAAACTTATTCAAATTGCATTGAATATTTGCATGTTTATGACTTATGCACCTGTCGTCATCGTTTGCGTCTGGCGATGTCTACCATCTGCACCGTATTCAGTCTGAACTGCATATTTTTGTGACATTTATTTATTTCGCTTGTTTGATTTACACGTTGAACCTGGCAAAATATTCTTCGTTCAATTCTTTCAAAAATAATAATATACTCGTGGAGGTATTTGTTTCAGTCTTTTGAAATAAAATGGTAAAAGCGGTATTTTATTTATTTATTTATTTGGTTTTCACTACAATTATACACTTTACATACTTTTAAAAATAGGCTATAAATTACATTCTAAATGTATAATTTTCTTAAAGTAAACACAGCATGCAGGAAATATAATAATAAATTAGTAACTTAACTTAATGTTGTTAACATTACTTTCTGAAAGGTTTGTATATCTACATTTCATAAATGGAAAAAAAAACAGCGATTAGATTACAAAGTAGTCATCTTATGCACATTACACTTGAATTTACATAGGGAGATACCAAATACTTCAATTTTTGAGGAACAGAGATTATACAATTTACAAAACCTTGAAATAGGGGAATTGCAACCTAATACAGTTTTTCGGAATGGGGGCGATAGTAGTTTAACTTGAGATCTTGGATATTTATGTGGTACTTTAAACGAAACTTTTGATAGTAGGTCCGGGCAATCTATATGGTTGTTCAGTATTTTGAAAAGAGACACTAGGTCGTATATATTTCTTCGTGATTCTAAGGATTTCATTCGGAACCTGAGAAGTCGTTTAGAGTAACTCGGAATTTTTTTAGAAACACCAATAGAGTATGCCAAGTGATTCAAGAAGCGTTTTTGTATCCGTTCTATTCGCAAGCAGTGAGTAGAAAAATGAGGACGCCAAACCGAAACGCCGTATTCAAGTATACTACGTACCAAACAATTGTAAAGTGAGATTTTTGTTTCAAATTTGAAGGGCTTTGCGTTTCTTAAAATAAAGCCAAGCATAGAAGAGGATCTTTTGATAATATTTTCAATATGAGGGATAAACGTTAATTTACGATCTATCAATATTCCAAGATCTCTAATAGCCTCTACTCTGTTAAGCTTTACTCCCTGTATATGGTAGTTGTGCTCTAAAGGTAACAATTTTCGAGTAAAACTTATCTGGGAGCATTTCTTTACATTTAATTTCATATTGTTGTTAGTGCACCATTTAGAGAGGTAATCTATATCGTTTTGAAATAGCTGAGCTTCACTATGGGTATTAACACATCGAGCTAACTTAAGATCATCGGCAAACATATATGGAGTTGAGTATAAAAAGCCAAATGGAAGGTCGTTTATAAAAATGTTAAATAGGATGGGTCCTAGGTGAGAACCTTGCGGTACTCCTGAAGAGATTCTAAAAGTGCAAGACTGGTAACCATCTGCCACAACGTAAAATGACCGGTTTGTCAAATAAGATTTCAGCCAAGTCAAAAATGAGCCAGAAAATCCATAAACACTCAGTTTTTGAAAAAGTATGTTATGGGAAACTTTATCGAATGCCTTACTGAAATCAGTATATATGACATCGATTTGTTTGTTCGAATCAACATTCGATATAGTGTCCTCTACAAAAGTCAAAAGGTTACTGCAAGTGGATCTTGCCAAAGTAAATCCATGTTGATGTGGTGCTAAGTATTTTGTGAAATAATGTTGTATTTTGGGACATATTAGTGCTTCAAATGTTTTTGCCATAGTTGACAAAATAGATATTGGTCTGTAATTATCAACAATTTCTGCATCATCACTTTTGTGAATCGGAACCACTTTAGCAACTTTCCACTGCTGAGGAAAGACTCCAACCTTAAGAGACTTGTTGAAGATAAGTAAAAGTGGATAGGCGAGCTCGTCTGCACAATTTACTACAAATAATGGCGGTATTCCATCTGAACCAGATCCTTTAGTGACGTCTAACGTTTTTAAATATTTATTAACAGTCTTAAAATCAAAATTTAAATCAATGAAGCTGTCTGAATTAGTTTTAGTTAAATTACTTAGATATGTAGACGTCTCAACTATTTCGCAAGATTCATCAACAGGAGAATAAACCGATTCAAAGTAAGATCCAAACATGTTACACATATCATACCCGTTATTTGCAACTAAGTTACCATGCTTTAAGATTGATGGATACTTACTTGTCCCTTTACTTTTACTTTTAATATATGACCACAGGAACTTTGAGTTAATAGTGACTTTTTGTTCAATGTCAGCAAGATATGAATTGAAGCATTTCTTTGAATACTTCTCACATCTCCGACTTAATAGACGAAAAGCAATTTTATCAAGTGGATTATTATACGCCATGTATCTTTTTCTGTACCGGTTTCTTTCACTTGACATTTTGCGCAAGTCCTTAGTAATCCACGGAGGTTTTGAAGTAGGTTTTGTAGTGGTAGTTGGGACTGACTGCTTAATAATACGGTTTAATAATAAATAAAAAATATCAAGCATTTCATTAGGATGGTTTGTAATCGCAAATTCGACATTCCAGTCAATTTTTTTCAGTTCAAATTTAATTGACTCATAATCGGCTTTATTGAAGTTTAATTTCAATACTGTGTTTGGCTTGAGAGAGCTTTTTGGATTGCTTAGCAAGATTATTTCAAGAGGGGGATGATACGGATCGACTCTAGACAGTTGGTCAACGCTTTTTGAAACACTACAGAAAGGCTCATCGACGAGTACCAAATCAAGAATCTTATTATTCTTATTTGTTACCTCATTACATTGTCGCAAGTTGTTTATGTGGGTAAAATCTATAAAATCCCTACACTGCTGATTGTATAAGTGAGTGTAAGTACCCCGGCACTAGCTACCTGCCCCAGTCAATCATACCCATATTGAAATCGCCCAGTAATATTAAATTTAAGTTGGAGTTTTTTATCAGTGACTGTATTAAAATTGTCTATGAAATGCTTAACTGTTGTTTTAGAACTGGCGGAGGCAGGTAGACCGCACATAATGCTATAGTAAGCCCACAGTTAGTATTCACAGTTACCCATAGGTCTTCACAATCACTTTCCCATGCTTTTACGTTGAGCAGTATATTTCTTAAGAACGGCTATTAACACACCTCCTCCGTCTTTTTATTGCGAATACCAGAAGATTCCCTATCTCTTCTGAATACGATATATCTATTATCAAAAAGCTCGCTGCTTAGAATGCCATTATGTAACCAAGTTTCTGTAAGAACTATAGCATCAAAAGTACTACACGCAAGTTTTACGTAAAATTCTTGTGTTTTTGGAGCGTAGGCCTCGAGTATTTTGATAGTAAATATGGAATGTGTAATTTTTTACAATATATCAAAATATTAAAAACAGGGTAAAAAATTAATACTAATACAAACAAATTATTCTATTTTATGAAGCATATCCATGTCTTTTATAAAAATATATTGAGATTCGTCTGTTTTCCTTACATAAACACGACCACTTCTTACCCATACATGCTTATATCCTTTCTCTTTTGCTCGCAGACGGACTGCCGCATGTAACATCTTGTTGGATGGACTCAAGTGGCGGTAGTCCTAATGGTCTTCTTTCTTGAGAATTTGAGAAATTACTCTGTATGCATATGATAATATTTTTTTTGCACTTCATTAGTGTAGACTGTTGTTGAATATGGGCAATCGTCACTTTTACTGGAATGGTTTCTATCACTCCTATGTCTACTGACTACTTCTATATACTAATCACTACTAATCTGTCTTTGTAACGGATAATGTAAACAATATAAAGATCCTACCTATAATATATTTCTACACTTGTTATCTATTCAAAATAAACTTTGAATTCATTTCTAATCATCTCTTTATTAAACTTAATCACTTTTCTAAACAACTTCGCGTGCATGCGGTAGGTAACAAGCTTTGTGTAAGCTTTTTATTGTTAGGTTAAAAACAATCTCCATACGTTGGCGGTCTTCTTGAAACTTATCAGATAAGAGAGGCGACTTCACACGCCGCGGCGGCATCTATATTGTTGCTATAATTTTCATTGTTCCAACGTTGATAACGCATACGTGACCTCACTACGTTCCTGGTCAAACCATTTAAGACCACTTATTGTTCACATTTCTGAGACACTTTTAGCTTAGTAATGGCGAATATTCTTGCCTTTAAGCATAGGGCAGAAAAACAAATGATAAAAGTATTTCGTTCTTTCATATAACAAATCGTATGTGAAAATTTATAAGATAAAATCAATTGTGTATGTAGTATAAACACTGCTTGTAGTAAGGTAAGCTACGGAAACACAAATCAGGTTTTGCATAGGAATCTTGTCATCTAATTTAGTCTCACACAAATAGTGGTTTAGTAGGCGTATCAATACCTGGTTTTGGTATACGCTATAAACGCCAAACATTAATAGATAACATCTGAAAGCAAGATTTGTCACTTTGGTGCTTTAAATACATGTTAGTTATATTTTATTGCATTGAACTCGGCGTTAATGCAACGTACATGTATAATTATACAATAATGTAAGAAAAAAATATACATACCTGAAATTCCGGGCGTGTGTTAAGTAGATATGTTACAAATTAATTAATTTTAACGAGAATGCTCCAATAGAAATGTCTAACGAGAACGATGTGAAATATCCGAAGAATTTATACGGGCCTACTTCACCATTTGATGTATTGTACTAAAACTAGCGTTGTCTACTACCTCAGAAGCCCCATCAAATAATACTGTGCCGTCAAATTAAAAACGTGAGACAGATTTTATACGAATAGTAATTTAGCTTTTTAATTTTATTAGCGTAAGATTTACTATCCGGATCCGGTAAATTTATTTCGGTACTCAAAATTTGCATATTATATGGGCCGGCTAAGACACGTTTTCTTTTTATGCTTTACGCATCGGCGAAGAGGTAAGGTTGCATGCAGTCACTTATTGTTAGATACATTAGTGAACAGCAAACCATACGTTTTTCCCCATAGTGTCACCATTACGAGGTTGGAGAAGTTGTCATGTTTAGCGACTATATTTGACCTTTACTCCTTGTGGGCATCGAGGATTACGACATTTTTCACATTGTCTGCATTTAACAATAAACTTCCTAATGGTTATTCTTTCTTAGAGCTGTTTGCCTTTAAAGCTAACACTTACAGGTGTCATATTTGTGGATATGCTGTACAATCTGTACACGTCACAAGATTTATTTAGTTGATGCATTGTATTATGGTTTCAGAGATTTGGTGTTAAATATTTTCTTACTATCATTTACTTGACTTAAAACGATCAGATATTGCCTTTTTATTGGCTTCAAACAGTAGCTTTATTGCTATATTAATGCAAAATGGCCGGGCCTGTATCTCAATTGGTGGTGACGAGGCATTACGATTAAGCCCCTCATATTTCGCGGTCGTGATACTTTTATCTTTAATACTGTAATTAGTAACATGTCCAGCCTGACGTGTGTTTAACCGGTGTGCCGCCCATTGGAGCGATAAACGATTTTAAACATTATGCATTGCGATTATAATCGACATATTATTGTGAGCGAGTGGCGAGTGAGTGTGCTAACGAGAACGGAGAGACGTGGCATATCTGACCCATGGTTCAAACGCGTACTTCTAATGCTAACGGATGAAGGAGACATCAGTGAAAACCTTTGAAGGAAAAAGGAGAAATATCTTCTTATAAGTGTTGGGGAAAAGCTTTTCCTCTGAAGTGATAAATCAGTTTGTGGACTCAATTCTGACCGTAAAACTGATTATATCGAGAAGTTACAAAAATATTTACCAATTATAATGAGCTCGGTTGTATACTTATCTGATTAAGTATTTCATATTATTGTAAACTCAGGACAAATTATATTTAATTATTTGATATTTGGACAATGACACCACAATATTCACTACGATGTATTAATTAAATGTTTAATGCATTGCATTATTGTTAACTGATTCTTAAATAAAATATCATGTTAATATTCATATTGAATTGTACATAAAACATTGATGGGCAATATCGTTGATGATAAATTAATGGATAGAGTTAAAATTTGATGTGTTTGTGTTTCATAAAACTGAAATGATTTTATCGCTCATGAAGATTAGTGTGTATGTTGAATTGTAACCTGTTAATAGTAAACGGATTTCACGGCACATGCGTAATAATCGTAGTATTGCCTTACTCCCAATACAAGCGGCGTAATTGCTCTCTCGAACGAATCGTTTATCATATTAGAAGATTGAAATGGCTTCGAGCGAGAATTTATCGCATTCTAATTTGAGCTTTGTTACATAAATGCGTTGTACAGATACGTTATGTGATATATTCTATCTGATCTACATTATCGATTCTCGATTGGATATCAGTTTAAATAAACTATGATTAGCCGCATTATTTACCGAGTGTGGCTATCCACGTGGTCAGATTTAATTGCAAATTAGCCGACGGATTGTAACTAAACCCCAATAGCGTTAGAACTGCTGATTGATGATTACTATTTTATACGGTCCGGTGCTATTTGTATTGTTTATTTTTGTGCATGTCCGTTAATTGTGTGTAATAATTCAACTAACGATTTTCACTCACGTAGACAAGAAGACAAATGTAGAGAATTTCTTTTCATTAAGTTTACATTAACAACATGTGTCGAGCCGAGTCGCGGGCCGGGCGAGGCGATGAAACCGAAGGCAGTTCACAATAAATCAACACAGTGAGACTGTATTTCTTTCGTAATCAGCTCATATCGGTTCTCGCGGTTGTGCCCGCCTAATTATTGTCGACTTTTACGATCCGCCTAACGAGTTTTCACTTGGAGTCAATCACGGTTTTACGACGTACACATTTTGACTTTTTAATTATTCGAAATATTTTTAGAGCTATCTCCTGACAAAAGGTTAAATTAACAACTCCTGACTCACGTTTGGTAGGTTCTTAGATCAAATTTAAAACGTAATAAACATAAAAAAGATCTGTCGTGTTGGCATGTTGATTTTTGATTTATTTGTTCTGAGAAAGAAAATAACTTATTTAAATCAAAGACGATATTTGCATTATAAGGTGTTTCTTTATTTTATTTTGTTGAATTGTTGAATATCTTTAAATGCTATCTAGTCAAAGACCAGTTTTATTTCAAAGTGTTAAAGATAAATCTAGTAGTTTTACTATAGCGTCGGACTTGAAGTAGATCCATTTGCATATAACAAAGTTAACATTGACAAAAACTCATCAGATTGTGGGTTGGTTCAGCGTATAGTTGGCATATTTACGATCGTATCTACAAGGAATTTGGGTTACTCCGCTCCATGTCGGCAAGTATATGTTTTATGTGTAGGAATCCGACTGTCTTATCTTAGATATTAACATATTGATTGTGCTTCTCGTATTGATGTGTGACAGACAAGTCCGGCTGCCACTAGGCTGCGTGAACTAGTTGGTCTCTCGTAGAGATGTACCAGGTACCTACTGTAATGATGTCACTATGAACTTTTTTGATAGTCCATATACTTAGATATAGTTGGTCCAGCTAGAAATATTTTCATCATTAATATGCATTATGATGCATATTAATGATGAAAATATTTCTAGCATAAGGCGTCCGACCGATTTCAGCCATGGCGGCCGATCTCAATTGAGATCAGCCAAGTGCGCAGGACATATTATAGTGCACAAGTGTACGCGCAAACACAAGTGCACTCTCTATTCCCTTACTCTCATAATTCGGTGAGACCGGGGACCTCTCGGTCCTAACGCAGCACTTGCTACCAATAGACCAACGAGGCAGTTAAAAAATATAATATGCATCAATAGTGGTTTACAAACATGTTTATTAGTAAATAACAATTAACACAGTTTAATATTGCTGTTTATAAATATCAATGTTTTATCATTAGTTTTATGTTTAACTTCTAGTTCCCTTTAGTAGAGATAATGCCTTTTACTTGCAAGTAACACTTGACTTCAGCTAACCGTTGAAACCGTAACAATGGGCTATTGAGTTTTAAGGCATTCGTATCGATTAGAGGTTTACCGCTATTAGGCAACACCAACAAACAACACTAGTTCCGTTCCGTTTCTCACATCGACCTGATCAAGTTATCTCTGAATCAAAGTACAGCGGAGATTTAACCGATAGTGGCCCCCATCTGCTAAGGCCGAGGTGTCCGAATATTAGGAGCGTAAGCAATTTGTCAAGTTCGATCCACGTTTCGTTAACGGTATCTACACTAACTGTCCGCCTCGATTTAACTTCTGTGCGACGAGGATTAATAACATCTAAATTAAATGTCCGATGACGAATTCAGTTTGTGTGTGTTTTCGAAGCAAAATAATTAATAATTTAAACACACTGTGACGTATTAAATAATAGAACTATATAAAATAGCTACAGGTGTTGATTAAATGTATTTTAGAACAGAGGTTCCGATGTCATTGATCTGTCGATGACGTAGCGCAGCCACGTAATACGCCTATTATTGGAAACAAATATATGGCCGTATGTTGATTAAAATCGAAAATTAAATCGCGACACTCAGCGGGAAGCATCGCAACTCATTTGAATAATATGAATCTAGTTAGCGTTTAATATATTTATTTCGGAACATAAAAAACTGTGATGACAATGTGTTAACATCAGCCTGTGGCGAATACTGTGAATATTACGCCACCAAAGTACCTATATTTAGTTGCAGATATCGTTTTGTGATGCTTGTGTTAGTCTGTATGGTAATTTATTCCCATTTCTATTCAGTTGGCAAAACATCAACTCACTATTGTTTCTCATGTTATTCACATTAGGTTGCCTCGTTGCGTAGGCATAAAAATGTTTAGTTAGAATACATCCGTAACATACACTTATTATGCAGGGCATTGGAGCGTTGGATTAACGTATGATGAGTTGTAACTTACAATCGACGCGTGTACCTTTAGAGGGGGTCATTCATACTTAATCAAGGCTGCAAAAGAGTTCTCGGATCATACTTGTCGACACGATCTCAGTACTTCGTTATCGCTCTTGCCACTCACTCACTCTTGCTCGCCACTTGCACGGCCTCAGACTGAGACTGGTAATCGTTAAGTCCCACTGCTTGCACAATGTCACATTCATCTTAATTAGCATCGAAAAAGTAATCTCTGGAATATATTAAAGGGTTGCATTTTTATTTATTCGCCAATTTGCCTCGCGTTGTTCATTATTTCGTTCGAAAACGAACGGCGAAACTCATTGGCGGACGGCAACGTTTGACAATTTATGAAGCAATCAGTGTTTCTTTCGAAGTGTTTATTTGGAGAGAAATATTTATTTTATCTCGGGAGATGGCGCTGGAAATTGTTTCGGCGGTTGCTTAATATTCATTGATCTGGTCTCACGATTTGTTTACGTCGGTGTGCGTAGGCGCCGTGGTGTGGTGTTCAAATTAAAAGACACCTCAAGTTCTGTTGGCCCTTGTCCACTGCTGACCGGTTCCGGCTCGCGACTACTCCGGGGACATGCGTTTGCGCAGTGTTATTCTAAGCATTGTTGTGCAAGTAGTAATTATTAACTTCGGTTAGGCACGATGATGAGTTGACTGTGGTCTATCATTAGTCGTATGTATATATTTGTGTTGGAACAAAAACAAATTAAAATTATTTGTTCTTAAACTTACCGATTGCAATTCTTTCCAAATGAGAGAATTCTAAATTCTAAATTATTCGCAGAATAAAATTTAAATCGGCCATTTCTTACGACCAGTATGTTTTAACGCAGTTCTTATTCACCGTCAAACTTTCTCTGAGTGTCTTCACAATAATACCAATAAACGTAGTATAGGAAACATTTGTGAATTTATATTTATGTTTGAGTTAGTTTATAACATGGACACCGTCGTCTTGAAAACTTACAACATGACATATTGACATTTGTTGTTCGTGACCACGCTGACCTGCAGTTGAACCGTTGTGGGTACAACAAGGAAGGCCCTTTCTAATGTATTATATTTCCTCCTTTGAATTGTGTTTAAACAATAATATAATATTTTGCAGCTCTACCACTCTATCAAATTTCTATAACTCAACTTATCCTTGTATACTTATTTGTCATAGTAAAAAAAGTAATTTAGTAAAGCTTCTTCTTGGTTCAGTTGTAAACTGGTCGCACCGTCTTTCAAATTCCTTCGTATGACTTTTTTTTGTATACATGATTGAAAGAAGCCTTCAAACTGTCAAATATTGTCACGGTCTCATGTGAGATCGACTCCCGGCGTGAAATCAGTAATCTCAGGAGTATCGCCTGTCATCGAATCGAACCAAAGCGCAAGAAAGTTAATAAATGAAATTATTAAATTGTGAAATTGATCGAATTATTCCGATAATCCGTGCATCCGGACGACCTTCTACGGTATACGCGCGAGTGTGTTTTGTTTTTCTCATTGATCAATCCAATTTATATTTAAAAATTAAAGTAAAATTTAAAATTCACTGGAACGAAATAGAAATTACAATTGCTCGATTCGGGCGTCTTGTATACTTTTGTGTGATAAGTCGGTGTCTTTTTGGAGAACTACAGCATTTTATCCGGACGAAAGAATTCAAATTAATTTAAATTACTCCAGACAAGTAAATGCACAAAAGTATTGCTGGAAGAAGGCGAACTAATTAAAAGTTTGCTTCAGTACTAATAATTCGTTTGACTGTCAAAGTTTTGCGTCGTTAATTTTAATTAAAGAAACGCGGCGGCGAGTTTGTAACAATATTAAAGCATTGAAATTGGTGATCCGCTAAACTTCGACATTCTGTTCGCGGATGACCGTCCATTCGTTTTAATTAACCCTTCCGTGGGTCTCATCTGCCTTGCTAGCGAACTTCCAACTTTTTTTGCGAAGTACTGAGACCGCACGATAAATCAATTATGAACCAGAGAGTTACGGGGCCCGCTTTGAACTGAGCGCCACTCCTGGCCTACTTTACTTTAAAAATATTACACCGGCTCCTGTTAAGACTCTGTTACTAAATATAAAATGCTTGCTTGGCTTTTCTTCTACGTGGCTTTAGAGCGAGATTGCCGTTTATGATTTTGCCAGCGCTGCCTTTGTGAAGTACATAAAGTTGTTTAAGATGAATATTTATGCTTAGCGTTGATGCTTGACTTGTTAGAGGTTGTTGGAGTAGGATTGTGACATACGTCACTAATCTGAAACAAAGCGGATGAAGTTGTCGAGGCTCCACCGGCCGGATTATCTTGCATTCTGTCGATCGCGTCAGTATTCCGTCCAGTCATCGCGTCAATTTGTACACTATGTGCCCGACTCGTGATTTGACGCGTGCCGCTGTCCACGTATTAATCCCGGTCGGTTTCTTCGCGTCTTTGATTAAGCCTCGCCGTGATGTATTTCTTGCGCGCGAACCTAATGGAAACGCATACGTCAAGTGTCCACCTTATTGGCCAGCGGATTGGCTTAATGGTGCCGAAGCTCGGATCACAGTAAATTTCGTCACCCTCTCCTGCCTCTAATATTTTTTCATTGACACATATACGGCTTAAGGGTCGTTCAACTTTATTTATTTCACTTCCCACTCTATACAAAAGGCTAGAAACAATGTCGACGGGCGAGATGGTTCATTATTCTTCCAATTTACAATAAAATTAAATGGCTAATTCTAATCCATTTATCAAACTCATTGTGTGCTCTATCTCTATAATGTAAGGCCATTTGCATGCAAATATAAGATAGGCATGGTAATATGTTCCGCGGCATTTTTTAATTTCATGGTTCAGAATGACCGCTCGGGTTATCTCTAAACTGTCATTAGCGGACAGATGATTTGGTTTATCATAATTGTGATCGACTAGTTCGTGATCGTGGCCTTGCTCGCATACATTTATATATTTGTATACCTACAGCATATTTTTATACTCAAAACATAATTAAAGTTGATTCGCAATCAACTAATCATGTACTATACGCGTATTGTATATTTTAGAATAGACCTAACAGGTTATTGTCATTTCCGTTCAATATAATAAAAATGTTTATGCGAGTATGTATATGACAAATGAAGACAGAACTCTCAGTTCAGATAAGTGTTTAAATGTTCGATTATATAGATACCTACCGATATTTTGAGATAAAGATAGCCATCGGACCGTGATTAATAGTCGTATATCGTTTTGTTAACTAGCTAACGGTCTAGAAGCCTTCCTTTTACCCAATACATCAATGAGATGTCACTTTTTGTTTAATACACACTCATTACAATCGCTGGAAAATCTGCCTTATTAATGATAGAATAGGGATGATATTAGACTGTTTTATGGCGATAGAGCTCAGACAAGAAGGCACGACGCGGCATGTTCCTCACGTGTCAGTACAGAATAGTAACGTGTGTCATAGTTCACTATTTTAACAACAATTTATCATGTCTCTATATCGTCGGTTAATTTTTTGTCGGCTTCAAATAATGCATAGATGCTCGGTGCCGTTAGATACGTCAAACACATTCTATGATCCTTATGTACACCGGCTTAAGTGTTTTGATTTTGCGCTTAGTCTATCATTTTGCATAGTTGATGTTTAATAGTTATGATGCATTACGTTGGCTATAAATGTTAATACATAAACACGGGCCTATTTCCAATTACATTTAATGTTAAAGCGATGTGGAGTCTAAACGTTTTATAACTATTATTAGTTTTTTTTTATTTTAACGACTCAACAAATACTTAAAACTTTATAACCTTAGAAACACACAGACCGCCCTATTAATTTCTTATTGAATACCGATGATACGCCCGTCTCTAATATCGAACAGCTTTGTACTGACTGGTTTCTTAATTACCTGTCGGGCGCCGATCATTTTTGGCTTAAGCCTGTTACTATCGAGGCCCAATAAATATCAGAATTTGTTTGATTTACTTTTGAGGCTCCATCAATTAATTAACTTTATTGCATAGTGTTGTGGCTTATTAGCGTGCGGGTGTAATGAACTGACCAAATAACGCTTGAATATTGGTCATATATTTATGACATTAGTATAATAATATGTTAAACATATTAATCAGAACTACCCAAAATTAACTTTTTGTAGTAATCAAATTATTTCTAAGCTTAATTATATTTATTTCTTATTCTAGACTCACGACAATATATTTGAATGTAAATATAAAATTTGCATTTTAATAACTTAATATGTCGACTCTTTGTTAAATCAAGCGAAACCAATTAATATAGTGTCATTCAAACTAATTTCAAGTCGGTGTTTTGACATTCACTCCTGCGTGACTTTCTATGTTTTTGAATCACGTTCCAATTAAAACTAAATAACTCTTAACAAGTATGTTTTTTTTTATTAAAGGTTGATATTTTTTGAAATTCTTACAACTTCAAGTGCTCAACTTCAACTGAATTAATTTATTGTTCATACATTTATAAGTTCAATTTAATTTGCGTGAAATATTTTGATTCAAGTCGCTAATAAATTTTTGAAATTTGATTCGTTAATAAAGCAAAATTGGTTGTGTACTATGAAATTGATATAAGTAGGTTTTCTACCGTCACTTATTCATATTTAATAGGCAATAATTTCAATTAATTAACATCGAGTGACAAAAGCTCAATTAAATATTGTACTCGCAGGACACGTACACAGGACCAACACTACATGATGACCACGACCACTCTGTCAAGAGTGATACGACTAAGAAGAAGAAGACTCGCAGTTATTTATCCGATAGCATCGCTCAACTATCTCGCCTTCGCGTTACGAGCCTCCTGTGAAACAACTGGCAGCGGTAGCAGCCATTCTCATTATATAGAATGAATCGCCGAAGAGTATAATGGGCCTGCCGCGTGCTTGGCAAATTATATGCCAGCCGATGTCATTGTGGTAAATAATTCACCCGCGCCCTCCTCGTAATGGCCATCCTGCCTCCTTAGCCGACTCGCTTTTAAACCGAACAGTCGGCTCCTTACATTGTCTGTAACGACGCTTTCAAATGCTGTGTACGGAAAGACGTATGTTGGGACGATCAATTCCACTGTCGCGTTGTACGCATGCAATGAAACTTCACAGAAAATGACTGTAAATATAAGAGCGGTTTCAGGTAGAAATTTGTGTATGAAATTATGTATGTATTTTTAAGTACTTCCTTGATAAAAAAATATTTTTTAATTCTTTTGATGTGTCCTTACATTTGTTATATTATTATACTTGTTTGTTACAGGTAATTTATAATGAACATGTTGCCGATCAACGGTTTGTAAATCTATTAACGAATTCGGTAATTGCTTATCCATAAAAAGTTATTTACTTAGTTATACTAAGTTTCATAAAAGTGTTCCTTCTGAAGTTAAGTATAACAGATATTAATGCATACATTCAAAATCAATTAACATTACATTACATTCAAATTCAATTATTTGCACCTTTTAATACTTCTTCTTATACTAAGTTTAAAAGCTTAAAATACCATACCACTAACAGATTAAAGCTACGATCGCTGGTTTGTGTCAAAATAAGTTTTTGTGCATTCAAGTAGCCACTTGACTACTTTTGAATAGATAAGTGTGTCTTCAATACACCAGATAAAGAGAGAGGCCTCTTCAATGTGAATAGTTCATAATCTTTATTACGAGTCGAAGCTAAATTTAGCTTCCACTCGAAAACGTTTAAACGTAACGATAATATTGCGTTCGCGTGTTTTAACTTGAAAGCCGTTGTTTCGCTATAAACTTTTTACCTATGGTTTGGAAAATCGCGCGATTTTATCTATTTTCTAAAACCATTTGAGCAATGCTTCTTATTGCTTGAAATGTTTTAAGTGGAGTATTTAAGAGTACACTTATATGTTTATTGTTAACTATTCAGCTGTGTAAATAAGATGTATTTGTTTTACTTAAAGTTCTAGGACATTTGTTCTTCTTGTGTAGACCTAGAAACTCGCAACTACCTGTTATGAATACAGGTAAATCTTAAAAATCAACTATAATAATGTTTAAATAATAAAACGGGTTGTATCATATCTACTAGTTGGTTTTGTATAACTGCTAATAAGAAATCTTAGCCTAACGGCGCTTAATCAGAGATCAGCTTTATGCAGTATATCATGTTTCACGGCATAACAAGCCTAATCCAATAACAAAATCATAATTGATTTGCTACGAACTTGCTACAATATTTGTTGATAAATGAAAGGATAAATGGTATATTTTACGATTTCGATGCTACAAATTGATACAACTTCGCTACACCACAGTACTATTTTACTGTCGATTCTGACCGTGTGTGCGTGTATTAAACCCGGTATCTATCACGTCTATATAGATGCAGTATCACGGAGCGCCCGATCGTAAATGTCATCTGAAAATTTATATTCATTACGATTAGATAGCACTCCACAATGGCCAACCCATTGTTGGTCCTATGTACCACCTGATCGATGTATGATATTGCATTTTTATAGTTGACACACGGCGCTCTTACCGGCATTAGATTTATGAGTGGACACGCGACGCTCGCAACAGAAACAGTAGGATATGTGTTTTCTATCGCAGCCACACATTAACCTTTTATGACAAGTTAATTTATACACCGCCTACCACGGGCTCCCAGAAAAGTATAGCGTTACACGACCGTCAAACGTGAAATATGTCGCTGCGCGCATTCATAAACTACTCATTTCATTATACGACTTCATTTTAAAACAATAAAATTTGTAGATTAGGATTTTAAATCCATAAGCATGTATTGTGTTACAACAGTTAATCATTTTAAATGTTACTTTAAACCTATTATATTTTAAAAAAAAGAAGAAATTCGAAACTGACTTAGTATATTGATAATAGTAAGGCGTTGTTTCTAATGTACGGCGAACAGTGATCAAGACCGCGAATGCGCGGCCGCGTACGCGCTGCAATTTGCGACTCGGCTCAATATCGCCGATTTACGAGGATCCATTTCCAATTTTACGAGCTGACTGACGCGCCCACTTACTCAAGAGCCCTGATTCTTTAGCGCAACGGCCGGAGCGGGCCGCTCGCCGGGCTAATGACAGCGGTACGGAGGGTCCAAATAAAACGGCGGCCCGCAATCCATACATTAGTTCCTATTCGTAGTAACACCACTACTAAGCTGCCTTGACGTCCGTTTAAATTTATATAACTACAAACGCGCTTCAAAGCCTCGGGGTTTCCAAGCACCGCCCGACATGAATTCCTAGCCTAGCCTTAAAATTAATTCCAATTTCTGTTAACCAATGTTGTAAACTACTACCTGCCAGTATTTTAAAGAAGAGGTTAAACTGATAGTCGACGGCGAATGTTAATAAACATGAAACCACACATGGCGACTCTTGCCCTATCGCACTTTGTCTAACGCAGCGCTTTGCGGAAAGCTAGCCGGGCTGCGGTTCGCGATGAATAATCGCATACAAAACCGACTCACAATGGCCAATGCGAGTGTTTAAATGCCCTATTAAATCTTACGGCCTGCGTAGGATTCTGTGGGATTCAATTACGCTTTGTGCACGATGAAAGGCGCCGTGGCTGAACGTGTAAACTGAGCCGCGAGTCGAGAATACATCCCGACACCTCGCGCTCAATGAGCCTGTCACAAAAGGTGCAAACGAAATAAGAACACCGCCGGGGGCAGATTGAATAAATACTAAATTAAATAAGAGCAAATAAAATCCAGCTTCAACGATTAAAAGCGTTTTAGATATTCGAGCAATGACGTGCGCGACAAAGCCTGCGTTCGCGTCTCGCGTAACCCGCCAGCGACACCAGACTCCTCCGAGATTACTTGATTGCATTAGAAATGAGTTTGTTCTCGCGTGTATTGTGTTACAAATCACCACGTTACTACAGCCGCTAAGATTCAGCTGAAACCATTGTCTGAACACGCCATTGTTGCCATTATCGTCCGCATTAATAATTAGCTCATAAACAAGAGAGCTGATACAAATGTACAGATAATATGCTTATTGAACTTATTGTAGTAGCGATAACGCCGCGTTTGCACTTACGTGTATCATAGTGCGCAATGGTAAATTAATGTCGGAGCCAAATATGCAACGTTGTAAATATTAATGCACAAACACGCACAATTGCAATCCCTGGATTTGGAAGTTATTGTGAAATGAATAGCTAACCGGATTAGTAATAGTAACTTGTTTAACTTTCGATGCCAGTTACGATTTCAGTTTATCACAATGGTTCTCTCATGTCAAACAACGTATAAAAATATTAACACAATCTTATCACATAATTACAACGACCGGTCAGTATGGGCGTATTAAAGTTATTATCGGCACTTGCCCCCCGAACGTTCATGGCAACATAAACAGAACGTTTTCTATTCGGAAACCAATTATCATTTACATATCATAGACGAGGCACCGACGCACGCTGGCACGCAGACGGGGTCAATACATTTACCGAACCACCACTGCACGTTGACCCGCCACTCCTCCTACCTCTATTCTGTTATCGCTTCGACTTCATACTAACCCCAAGCCAGATAGAGGTCTCGAATCACCGGCCGCGGCCCCACTAGATTGGTATATAGGTGCATACGTGAATGCTGTAAGTACCAAAACAAGACGGCTAACCAAATCGCCTTTGTTAAGATTTTATCTCGCCGTTAAATACTTCCAGCCATTATAGAGTATCGGCCGTCTCGGACCTCTGGGGACCAATTATGCTTGTTATCGTTTCGGATGTTTCGATTTGGGAATACATTAATTGCTTCTTTTGTTGACTATGCATATCGTACAAATATTTATCTTGAGACAAGTCTACTTGACACAATATGTAGTAAAGTAATTTTAAGACAATGTCGTAAGCTGCTACTGAAGGAGTTTGTTTGAAAGTTTAAAATAAGTATTAAAATGGCTCTGATGGTTTAACCACTCATTTTCACATTTATGTGTTTTTTTTTAATTTTTCACCAGAATAAGACATTTAGTTGAGGTGATAAAATTTCTCACAAGAAAATTAAATAGAGGTGTGACAAAGAGATTCAATATATTTCGAAGCATCACATAGAAATTTTGGATCCAACCAACGCCAACGACACTTGTGGACATGTCCAAATATTTCTTGGATGTTTTCTTGTAGTGGTTAATGGTTATATCCTTTTAAGCGTTAATCGTTGTCTTGTCCCAATTTGTATGAACGTTCCACAATATAACTGTGTGTTTGTATGTACTGTGTATCTTTTAATTGCTATCGATAGGATAGGAACGGACGTCGAAGTGTGGCGCGAGTGGACTGACTGCCATTTGACCGGAGAAAGTTCTCTCGTGTTTGTTCTTAATTTATTGACTTTCGAAGGTTAAGGTTGCTTACAAGTTTTTGGTACTGACATTAAAAGTTTTTTACACTATCTCCGTTAAGATCTCGTAAAGGTTTTCTTAGACTATAGATAAGTGGATACGTTAAAGTGGATCATTAAATAAATGTATTGATGTAGACGGAAGGTTGTGGTAAAAGTAAAGTGTTTTATCAATCTCATTCATGATTAGGTACAAGTAGTTGCTATGACCACCACTAGTACACAAGTGTACTATCTTATTTCCTTACCCTCATATATGGATGATACAGCAATTCTATCATGGTCATATGGTGACCATGAGGCATCAGAATCCAAGCAAGAATGGGGCCCGGGTTCTGTACAGAAGTTGCCCGTAGAAGTCAGCGGTAAGGAATATAGAATAACTTTTTTCTTTACTAAGCCAGATGTAAGACGTCAGCAGATCCCGTTTCAGTTACCTATTACCTACTTTGTTTTTATTTTTTGTAATGTATGTGTTTTTTAAGTGTAACTGAATAAATACATTTATTTCTTTCTTTCTAATAAAAAAATACTGTAAGTTTAACTCCTTTACGTTAGAATATCGACAACTAATTAAAGACCAACCAGAGCTTTTCATACTGATTGACCGCAGCTGTTGGAACGTGTTCGCTATGTCCGTAACACCGGTATCTGTTGCTTTAAGTGCTTGTGTCAAATTTGTAATTGGCTTAAACGATAGACATTATGTTTGTAAACAAGTGAAATGGGAGTAGGACGAGGTCCACATTTTTAACGTTGTAATTTAATTGCGGCCAGGTAACTTAGTTTAAAACTTATAGTTTTAGACTATTGATTCAAGGAAATATATGAAGTCTTTTCGTTATCAAATGTTACTGTACTATTTATGAAGGTTAGTACAAGCTTTCGCCCACATGGAGCAGTTGATAGCTTGAAACATTACTCCCCTGTAGCGCAGTTGGTCACAAAGAAGCCTATGTCCATTCTCGGGCTGTAGACTGACTGAGTTTTGAGTTTTCTGTGGCAAATTTTGATTAGATCTGTTTAGTAGTTTGGCTTCCAAACGCGATAGACAGAAATAGGTATTTTTGTATTTATATTATAAGCAATTCTCAATTTACAGCATCTTAGATTTTAACGAAGCCGACTATGTCTTTTATTACTTTAAATTGCCAATATGATTTCGCAGTCGTTCTATAAATTCAACCAAAATAAAACGACTAATAAATAAATTGAAGTCGATCTCAACTACTAGGTATAACAAGGTAACGGAATGTTGACTAACCGTGACTGATGCCCAATTAACAATCTTACCTTTGAGCAAATGATGAAGCGGGAACAAATAGCACCGTTGAAATAATAACCGCTTGTAAACATAATTGAAATAAAAATTTGATAATCAAATTAATCTCGAGCAGGCAACTTAATTATCGTTGTACCTTATAAGAGCGTATAATTTGCGTCAAAATTGTTGCGCGTCCAATGGACATTAGTGATGGTCGAGTCAAGTTGCTAACTCATGTTACCTAGAGTTACTATAAATTGTGGCGATTTTATTTTATTTATTCGAGTCACTGCAAAAATATGCTTTTTTATTCATTTTACATTGTATTTAATTTTTAGTACGAATTAATAACTTTCTTTTAAAGTAACTAAGCTTGTACATATTTATTTTTTACGGATCGCTAATGCCAATATCGTATATTTGATTAAAAAAAGCCACGTACATATTAGTCTGATAAACTCGAGAAGGAGTTCAATCTACTTGATCATGAACCTGATTCGGCCCAACACTAATGTAGATGGTTAACTGAGGTGAGTCACAGCGGAATACTTTATAACCAGCACGAGATATTGTTTGGTTTCGTAATAACGCGTCCAAATAACAGGTTGTTGCGCGTAAACCTAACGAGGAGAGATTAACAGTAACGGCCGTTTATGGCTTTCAGCTGATTATTCTTCGGGTTTCGATGATGTTTTACGTTTATAATCACCGCTTTTGTTGACCGATAATCACTATTGAAGTATGTGCGTACGAATTTAATCTAATATTTTTCGTTTAATATAGATTTTGGGGATGCCTATGTCTAGGCGTGGACTGAATGGGCTGATGATCATCATCATGATGATGATAATAGGTCAGGTGGGAGACATTGTGTCGACCGGTTGCTGTTACCACCATACAGTTGTGTAAAACCCGCCAAGTGACTCTGACCTCTCTCGGTCAGGTCGCGTTCCGGGATCAGCACTGTACGAACCGGAGCCAGGGGGGACCATTGGTGCGGCAAGCGCCGGACCAGTGGAGTCTTGGCGGCGGTATTGTGCGGGCGGAGCGGGTCAGCCCGCCGGCCAGGGAGACCCGTAGACACGGGGGCCCTTCCGTCCGGCGGACTGGCCAACACCGACCCGCACAGCTCAATACCAATGCGAGACTCCACGCTTTGTCTCGTTGTTGCCGCAGCAGTGGTCTCCTTTTTCACGGCTTTCAGGGTGAGTGCGACAGGCTCAATATGGTCTATTGTGCCTGTCGACCTCATATTTGGATCTCACTACCGCTTACCATCAGGTGGAGTGAGGTCATCTTGTTAGCCTCTTTATAAAAAAAAAAAAAAAAAAAATAGGTTCGAATTTATTTTGATTACATAATTTTAAATATTTACATGAAAATGTAAAAATTCTATAATAATTATTAGTTAATTTTAGCACCAAAATATTAAAAAATTAAAATAAATCGCGTTTTTCAACATGATAATAATCAAAAGTTAAAATTAGTATACTCCAAAGCGTAACTTAATAAATACGGTTGCTTTAAAGAAGCGTCGTAGCGTTAGTTTCGCTCCGCTGATGATGCCAGTACGTACACTCCGTAGCGGTACCGCGTTGAACTCTTTTGTAGGGCGCGCGACCGCCAACGCCTAATGAGATTTAACTACAAACAGTTCTTACCGGTACATTACACGCTCTAGGATATTAAAATGAGACAAATTTATTGCCGCACTCCGATTATGGTTTCGATAAACGCGCAGACCGGTGATTATGATATCTCCCGGTTTAATCGTACGATCGATACGGAGTCGCGTTCCGTTCTACACCAAACCAGTACCAATAAAAAAGAAACTGGTCGTCGTATCCGACAGTTTACGTTGGAAAATCAACAAGGTGCTAGTGGGGAATAGAATGTAGTGATGGGACGACTCGTGTTAAAACATGACTCGAGTCAATTCGAGTGATGTATCGGGTTATTGGATGAATAATTAAAAATAAAGTGTTGTCTTTTTTATGAATGTGATGACTAACTTTTGCAATCGTTGTTAAAAAAAAATAATTCGATTTGTAACTAGTGTGTAAATTCATAGTTATATTTATACAGATAAATGACTTATTTTATGTCACTCTTAAACGAAATCTACCTTTAGAGAAAACGATTTAGAGAAAAGCAAACTCTATTTAACCTTAACTCGAGTTAACTAGAGTCAACCATCACTACTAGACGGTCCTCGGTGCGTTATCGGCTCAATCTCGGCGGAACAATGCGTCGAATGTTTCAATATAGCCCCGACAGCATTTTTAACGTTTCGTCGGCGGTGTAACAATCGTAAAATAAATTCTCTACGCCTTCTCAGAGCTCTGATTAATGTTGAACACAGCGCGGAGTCGCGTTCATTTTTTTCACCTCCACGTTGTTGATGTGGCATCGGTGGTCAAACTGTTTTCTTTCTACAATTAGCGTTAAATAGGCCGACGTGTTAATACAGCCAAATTCATCAGAGTTTCTTTATATCATAAACTAAAGTAGCTTTATGTAATAAGCCTGGGTTCACTTACTCGTATATCGGACTCAACACATTATATGCAAAGAAACACACCTATTATTATACCTAAGTATTTTATGTTTATAAATAAGAGAATCCTAGTAAGTCATAATAGTATATTATGGCTAATTAGGATTAGGTCAGTAGTTACTAACCAACCATCAAAATGAAACATGCATAGTTCGTTGTTACCCGACTGCCAAAGAAGGAGGGTAATGTTTTTCGAGTGTATGTTTTATTTCATTGCTTCATGAATGTAATTGCAAAGATGATAAAGGCAATTTTTATATCCATTCTGTTTCAGTAAATGCTCATATTCGGTTAATAAGTTTATTATACGTGGGTTGTCAGTTTACCCCATTCTACGTCTATATTTCATATTGCACGAGGCGGTTACTCTCAGTTATAACTTATGACGGGTCAACAAAGCTGGTGCACAGTTTGGGAGCCACTGATCTAGTTTAATTTATTACGTTTGCCGTTTGTGACGGTCGTACGGTGATTTCGCATTGTTTGAACGGCTTGTGTCGGGAAATGTTCGAGCCTTACGCAGTCTTGTTTGATTCATGTTAACTAGAAAGTTTTGATAGGAATAGCCAAAAAATAAGAATATAAAAACGTATTAGATCATCTTCAAATTTGTTTATGTGGAAAAATCCTCTTTAATAAAATATATTATTTATTTATTGGTTCTATTTCATTAGGTGTTAGATATTTATTACTCTTAGTAAATCTTAATAGTATACTCATTTTCTTACTAAATATACGCATGAAAGCACTAACAATGCTTGTTTTTTGGATTGATGAATGTCTTAGTCTTATAGTTAGTGTTTTTTTTCATAAATAAATATCCATTTATTTTAGCTTTCAGAAGGCTATCTTTCAATCTGTTTTATTACTTTCTACATTAATCTAGAAAACCTAATCAGTTACCTTAACATAAAAAGTGTTGTAAGTCAAATGATTAAGTCTTGTCTGAACAGTGTTAATGAAGTTACAAATACAAGACGTGAAATATAAATGAAGACACACGAGTAGATTTATCTGATAAGGTGTACCCTCAGTCGCATCTATCTTCACACACTAATATAGGGTTTTTTTTCTAATTAATCCATCGGGCCGGAAGCATGGCGTATCGCGCTCAGAAGATTTACGTATCCCGTGGAAAGGGTTGGTGCGTGTTCCTTTGTGGCTAACGAGGCGAGACAAATTGAGATGTCTTTTTTGTTAAGATCGCCAAAATGTTAGATAGACGACATCTTAATTGGACTTTCGTGCTATGAACTTTGATTGATATTTTATTTCATTAATGATACCTGTACAATGACAGACGGTAGAATATAAACTAAGCCCATAAATCACAATCAAATACGAATTTAAATATAACCATTTTAACTACGCCATTACTCTACTCTTAGACTTAAAGTTGTCTTAAAAAAACTACTACCAGTGTCAAGTTTGATAAATGAAACTTAAATTACGTTATATCTAAGTCAATTTGAAAGATAAGAATCTTATTTGTCCCTGATTTCTAAGCAATAAGTCTCATCTCTATTGCCGTATGGCACGCAATCGGCACATTTCCTAACATACAACAACGCCCTATAGAGATAAAAATGTTGAGATTTCACGGAAATGTATCTGGGGTTTAGGGGAGATGTTTTATGTTGGGTGTGAGTGATAGTGAACGTTTATTCGATTTCGTCGATCATTGACACACGATGTTTTTTTTTATTTAAGTAAAATTTCTGAAAGTAGTTCCTTGTATAATTTTCAAAAGTACTTTAATCCTACCTTTCAAATCAAAACTGTTATTCATGCGTTCCCGGCCTAATCACTATTTTACCAAAACGTTACAAATCGTCTGTTGACTAATAGTGGAACTAAACGCGCCCTATGCTATGACAATAGACAAAAGACGACAAATACCACTTTTTTCAATCAAATGACGTCATATTGCTGACAAAAGAATTGTTCACGCTTCTTTAGAAATAACTTGTCCAATACACAGACTCTGAGAATCTTGGAGTTATTTTGACACTTAATATTGTACAAAACAAGAACTTGTGAGTTGTTACAAAGAGGAAATTTAATTTCTAAGTACAAATTAATATTCTTATCATTCCTACAATGCTTTGTAAATTTAATATATGTATTTGACTTTTACCGGCTAATATTATGAGTTAGTTACTCCATTTAAAATTCACCTTCATAACTGATAGGAGATAAACCAATACGTATTAAAATGGCACCGTTCATTACACAGTAGCTGTTACCAAGTCTCATTTGTTATAATTATTTTTGAAAGATAATTAAATATTTGACAGCCGGATGTGTAGGATCGAAACACGACTATGTTGATTGTGGAGCGGTGTTGAAGTTACAGGAATGAGGATCTTCGTTGTCGGTAATCTAAATTGTATTGGGCTCTTTTTATACAATATTTTACTTCCAGCTTAAAGTCATGTAGTCTATCGTCTTGTCACGTTCAAATTTCTTGATATCAGTACTCGAATGTTATAACAGAATAAGAGAAGAAAACTAAGATAAAACCTAAGACATCTCATAATTTTTTTACAAAAGGCAGTATTTTTATATAAGGTCAAGTGTGAGTGGTAGTCCATTTATTCTAATCTTAGCTCAAACAAAGCACATATTGCATTCAATGAAAATAACACAGATACTATAAAAGCTTCCCTTAATTTTTATGGTATGGTGAGTATTGTTAGCAAAGCCATGGAAGCTAGCCCAGTGAAATAGTGCAATGTGATATTATTATGCATGTCATATAACGAGTGGGTGTGGGTCAGCCTTAGCTAAAATTGTTATGTGCTGGCTAGTGGGCGAACACTTGATCGTAAATTACCCACACTGCGCTTGTGTTCGTATGATTCGCTGCATTTTCATATTGCATGGACAGAATAAATCTACCAACTTGGCTCCAGAGGTATTATTAATAATCCGTGTAACGGTGGTGAGACGTGGTCCAGATAAATGAAGAATATTCATTTCACATTCGATTGTTATGTGCTATATTGTTCTAGGATATTTAACAAACATTTTTTTGAAATATTTAATGGACTTGATATTTAAAGTCGACCTTGGCCGCTGATCCACAGCTTTGGAGTGAAATGGGGGACGTTTTTGCCCAGCTATGGGACAGCATAGGTTCAATTAAAATATATAAAAATGACTGTGTAGATGTAGTCATACAATGAGGGTTTTCGCGTATAAGAAATCCCCTAGATGGCGAGTCGTAGATATGAGGTCTAACTGCTACACGATTGGCGAATATTGACATGTCTGTCAATGTCACGTCAAAAATAACCAATCATGCTGCAGTTGGACCTCAGGCCGACGTATTGCCATCTAGTGATTTTCTCATACGCGAAAGCCCTCATTGAAAGATATTAAAGTATGTTACCCCAGAAATCACGTTCAGATATTGTTTGAATCATCGATTACCGTACCACGAAAGTGAAGAATCAGAGTAACTATTGCTATATGTGACTCTATTGTACTATTTGTACTGTAATATTTTCTGCGTAATCGTACCAGCTGCGTGTACCCTTGTATTGAGATACTACTTTAGCCCATGCTTATGTTAGTACATCGGTCTACGCCAATGTAACTTTATATGGTTGTCATTGTTCAATTAAGCTTCTTATTATATTTCCATATTGCATGTTTAGCACCCATCCACCTACTTAGCTGTAAATACTGTTAGCCCGTTAGTCGCCGGTGTTATATCGATTTGCCACGCATAGCGCAAATCTTGTCGGTAACGTGATCGGTAGCACACTTACGAATTACTGGTTTAAACTGTGTCTAAGTAGAAATTACTGAGACGTGGTTACTATACTAACCTAGTTTGTTAAGATTCAGGCGATGCTGGCCTCTGAAGCTATCAATTTCTAATTTATAACAATTTGTAATTGACATATGGTGGGTTGGTGAAATTATCTGTTTTAAGCTTGGATGATCCATAAAATTCTATTCAGTAAGCCTTATTCAGAACCACTAACAACTGTTAACAGTTGTTAGTGGTTCTTGTTTAATAATTGCAATTACAATCCATGTATTAATTGCGGAAACAATCATCAGCATCGGGTATACTTCATCAACACATTTCAAACCTTAAAAACGAATGTTTCTATATGTTTTCTTTTTGCGAAGCTCGTGAACAAATATACTCAGAACAAGTTACTCTCGCGCCGGTGGTAACGCATTACATTACATTGTAATGCGCCCTGCGTTAGGCAAATTATTAGTTTTGGTCGCAGCCGGCCGTGCCGACCACAACGTGCGGTGTGCGTGCATCCGAAGAGTTAATGTTGGCCGACTGTCGATAGAGCATCTTGGATATCAGTTACTATATCGATAGTATCGACATACTTGTATTCGATATTGCTAGGTGCCGTTACAGCTACTATACTTTCGACCAATAGCAATTCTGATGCTAATACGAAATGGTCAATAGTAAAAATTCTAAACCAGCATTAGGTTATGTACTGACCTCATCCAATATTCTATCTATTCTATTGAAGTGTTACGGCTCCGAAAGCTGTAATTTGTATTACTTGATTTCAATATGTATTATTTGCCACTGTTCATATTGAACTCTATAAAACGTGAACGAACATGCATATTGTACCTATATTCTATACATCACCGATATCTAATAAAGTTACATATTATTTCGACGTGGATTGAAGTAGAGACGAATCTCATTCTTATTTTAGTTAACCGCAATGTTTATTTTCCACCTCGCTTGTGTACATTTTCGTTGAATAAAAACAATTTGCCCACCCTTATAAAAGCGTAAATTGAAACAGGCTACCATTTCGAACAAACAAAAGACTCTAAATTGGCATTACTTAGTCTTTGTAAGTGCTTGCATTATGAAAGCACTTCGCGTTCCAATAGTAATATCTTATTGTGGTTAAAAACACTTCTCTTCAAAGTTATTATTTCTCACAGAATAGTACTTAGTTAACGAAGCTTATAGGCAGTCTTTGCTCTTAAAACAGTTTTACGTAGACTTTTAAACAATACCGTTTTGAAATGTTTATAAATATTCATGCCCCTTTCAGGGCATTTAAATTGCTGGACATTTATTTATTTTAAAATGCAATCAGAAAATTGTTCGTGAAATTGTACAACGGCCACAATAAATCGATTAAAAACTATTAATTTTTGTGAACCTTAATCAATGTTTTATTGTAAATGTACTACTGTTATCTACACTTTTACAATTGTATTACTTAGCACAAAGGTTGATTGTCCAGAATTAATCAAAATGCTACAGTATTACCTGATAAACACGGTGCTTAGTTTTACCAAAGACATAGGAATCTCGACAAAAATAAATAAAATAAACCTATCTGCAAGAATTTTATATGTTCATTATATGTACTTAGAGATACCTAGCATCTAAAATTGTATACTCATGGAAAAGTATTTGTGTAAATAAGTTTGAGTTTTTTTTTCCAATAAGTCAGTTTACTTCTAAGTAGTAGTAAGTTTACTGGAAAAGTAAGCATTTAACGGAGATGAAGTATTCAACCTGAGGTTATGTTATTAATATTTTATAAAAAAAGTAACGTGGCTTATAACATGTGGCATATTCTTCAAAATTATAGTAGTGCAATAGCTTCTAGGTTTTCTAGGACCTTTGCCCTAAAAAACCTATAAGCGTCCGGTTTGCAAAATTTAATTCACCGTATTTTATTTTTCTTTTCTTAGATACTTGATAAAATTACTAATAAGGTTTACTTGGAAATCACTGCCTTCGAGTTCATCATCACATCACCCAAATATTAAATTATAACATTAAATATATGTCGAGATATTTATTTTTAAGTGCATATGTCGTGGCCACATCGTAGAATTGGCCATTTCATGAAATGATTGGCCATTTCATGAAATGGTTGCATTTCATGAAATGGCCAATCACACATTGGCCATATCATGATGTGGCCAGGTCAGATCAATGATAAGAAATCGTTTGACGATTGGGCCAACTAGATGCACTGCCATTTCATGAAACGATCAATCTCAATCGATCATATCGTTTCGTTGACTTTACCGGTAGAGTGCCAGAGTTGCCATACCAATTAAGCACTTTGTGCAAATATGCTAAATTTGCACAATGTGCTAAATTTTCTTCCTGTTTAGCATATTATTTTATCTTTTATTTTAGAATAGCATATTTTAGGCAAAACATTTTTTTTTATAAAATTAATGTTATTTTTAAAGTAGGTACATTTAATTTTAATTTGGACAAAATTGTCGGAAGTATGCCTATTTTAGGCAGTAAATACACTTATTTGGCAACACTGGTTGTTTTTGTGCAGTTTGTGTAAAAATGGCGGCCCTTGTAAACAAAGACGAATTTTCTCTCAGAAAAAATGCGAATAATTCTTTATTAAACATGGAAGAAAGTTAAATTATTCGTTAAATAATTCGATGAAAACGTATTACAGTATGCAAGTCATGCAAGGTTCCGAGCAAAATGTGAAATAACCGTGGAGTTTGGAATGTATTTCTAAGGTTAGTAATATTTTACTTACTTCATATTATAATTTTATGCACCTAACTAAATAACGTGTTTTATCAAAATATTTTTTTATTTATCTGTTATTATATTGATTGTCAAAAGACTGATAGCTAATTCAATTTCTTTTTCAGGTTATACAGCAAATAAAGGAGAGTAGGGTGACACGAAAAAGAAATCCATGGACTACTACTGGTTATCGAAATATGATATTATGGAAACTGTCGAAGAGGGAGGAATATCTTATATTCAAGGAAAAAGTGCCGACTATCCTATGATTTTTGTTGTTCATGTGACTTTGTGCGCGGTGCCGTGTTTTAATCGCCTTAATGCACCTTATTATTAATAAATTTGTCTTGCGCTAGCAAGTGACTGTTACCTTGTTTAATTTTTTTATTGTTTACGTGACTTTTATACTGCTTGTACTAAAATACTTGCAAATTTCACTAAATGTACATTTTTTATAACAATAAAAAAAATCATTAAATGCATTTAATGATTTTTTTTATTGTAATAAAATTTTAAACCTTTTTATTTTGAAAGTATGTAACAACTAAAAATAAACAAATACGTATCAAAATTGATCCTGGTTTTCATTAAATATTTTATAGTCGCCCTCTTTTTACGATATGGTCAAACGTCGGTGGCCAAATCGTTAAACGTTTATCGTTTAATGATTTGGTCACCATTGATTGGCCACTTCATGAAACGTGAACACTTCATGAAATGGCCAACCATTTCATGAAATGATCAATTCATCGATTTGGCCACGACACATATAAAATTACAAAAAACTTAAAATGTGTCACAAACGTGCTTCGAGTACAGACATCAGATACCAAAAGGCATTTATTTGCTAACTATATTAATAATATGAAACTGTTCGATTCTAATTACATTGTGGTATAATATTCCTATAAGTATTTATAGTCGTGGCAAGTAGAATTCCTCTGATTTGAGGTATTTCTGATTTATGTTGCTCTTAAGATTGCAAAGTGTCAATCTAAATACTAGACTTTATCTGCATTCTGTTATCTAGTTATAAATTTTGTGGTACTAAGATAAAATAATATACACTTAGTGACACTTGTAGATCTTACAAATCGATTTAAATATTAATGTTAGTACCTATGTTTTTAGTACCAGCAAATGAACAAACAATCTTTTCGACAGTTAATCCCACTCAAGAAAACAAAAGCAATTGTTTGAAAAAATATGTACGTTTTACAGAAAGTCCGTATCAATCATACCTACTTCTCTGCCTAACAAGGGTCTCTAAAAATAGTACACGATCATAAATGTTGTAGTAACCCTATCCGCACGTACTATCCTTTTGTCCGTGCCTCCAGTTACTTCTCACCTACTTAGTGCTCCGGGCGAGGGCCCAGGGCTTGTTACCACAGATTGAAGGCTCGGTCGACGCCCTGCATAAAAAAGCCGGCATGCCGCACCTACCTATTTGCCTATACCGACGGCGCATCAGTGCGCCAACCAAGGAATTTTAATCATACGTCTTCTGTTTTGTTTTAAATTTAAATGAAATTGTGAATTTCAAATTTTATGTTCACTGGGTAGTTGAACGTGCGCGGTATCTTGCATGGTAATTATACTGTGAAGAGTTGTTGACTTCTGAACGGTGGAATTTGTTTATTAATTCGCTGGTGATAGGAAAATGTTTATATAGAAACTAAGTTACTAACGGATTGATTGATATTGTACCTATAATATTTTAGACTTTCGCGTTCCATTACAGTAAGGCAGTAAGTAAATAAATATGTATTTGCTACTCTCATTATTGCGTATAGTATATCGTTTTTAATGATTGGTGTTGTCTCTGAAGGCATCATTACCTTTATACTTTTTACCTGACCAAAGCTTGCCAACAGGAAGGGTAATGATTGATGGTAGGTATGATTGGTGTGTTTATTTTTATCGTTGAAGTGGCAATACTTGCTTAAAGTGGAAGTGTCGTACGTACTTCTTGTTTTTGGGATAACAAATATTTTCCTTCTTACTTAAATGAATAAAATACTAGTTTTTATACGGTATTGAAACAGTGAGAAAATTAAATATATATGTCCAAAAAGTATATGTCTCACCCTACTAGTCAATTTCAATGTGATTATTATTACATATCGTTTAAGAGCTACAACTTCAGTTCTATGAAGATCTTCTATAGTTACTAAAGGATATTAGTGCATGTATGATTGCATGAATGATACTTGATGCTCTTGAATCTTGATATCATGGATATTTGCTTGTAAAAAAGGCGTGGCTATGCACTTTAAATAATATTTGTTACAGTCGAATGTGATGTTGAATATTTCTGTTTCATGGTTTAATGTGTGCAATGTTCTATTAAGTATTGCGGATAATATACGCAATACCGTGCATCTATTTCACGATGAAATACATCAAATCGTAACTAATTCTAAAATTATTGAGGTTAAATTATTATGTAGCAAATAGTCCGTATGCAATTCAGCAGGGAGTTATTTTATTAGTGGTTTTCACATGTGTGAGCATTTTGCGTGTTATGTGATTATAATTTGGAGGATGTGGTTCATTTAGTTTATTATTATTGTGAAGTTATCGTTGAATTCATATTGGTGTGCTCATCAAAACTGTATAAATATTATTTATATTCAGGCGACCGAATAGGTGGATTATGCTAGTAAGTGTTAAAACTAAATTGACCAGTTGCCGCTGGGTATCAAATTACATTTTCCTCAATGCCTAATGTGAATAAAATATTGTAGCAGCTATGTGTCATTATTATTTACATTGAACAATGTTATAATAAGGATGATGTAAACGTTATTACTGTGATAGACTGTAAATTGTTGTACCTACCTACTTTAATGTGTGTATTGTGGTATTGTGTTATCGTTGTTAAACTCTTTGGCTATTATATTCTAGTGTATTGTTTACTTCATTATATTATGTGATTCATTGCATTGCGATAGGAAGGTTAATATATAAAACAGTTTTTATAAATTCATTTCATGTTTTATTTTTCATTTATCACTTTTTGACACAGTCAATTTTGTAAATTTTTACAATAAATATTTTTTCATATGACTAAGTTACAAAATATACAATGATAGGATACTAAATTACAAAAACTAGATTATAACTAATTTTATCACAGATAGTGGCAGTGCTGCCGTATTAAGTCATTTGTATAGTAACAGGCAAGCCTTGCCTAACTAACACAGCCCGAAAAGGCTTAACACGCATTATATTCACAATCTAAATCAGTTATGTGTATTTGTTACAAGCTTTTTTATTATATAAAAAAATCAATGACATGATCAAAGATTGAGAAAATGGCAATTGTAAATTAATGGTAAATAATAGGGAGTTCATTACAAGCACTAAGTAAACGGTCATGTCAGACTATCTTATCAGCTAAACACATATGTACACGCTACTACTACTACGGTTAAAAAAATATTTACAATACATACGTTAGCAGACTAGCCATCACATTTTAACAGTCGTTTTAGCACTTCCTAAGGTTCTTATCACTGCACTAATATTTGTTCACTGGACACTACACATGGACGGACATGGTGCGGGGTGACGCTCGCGGGGGGACTTGATGGGGGACGTGTGAGGGGTGCGGGGGCAGCACGGGGTGCGCGCCGTGCACCGGCGGCGGCGGCAGCGCCCCCAGGTGGCTCCTGGGGTGGTGGTGCCGATGCATCGCGACCCCGCCCCCCGGGCTCGGCACACCCCGCATCCGCGCGTTGGCCGGCACGTCAGGCAACGCGAACCGCAACTTCTCCCAGAACAACTTATCACCAGTATGAAGATACGTGTTCGTCTTCAAATACAGTCTTATATCCTGATCCAGATCTTTCTGAGGCACGTCACCGAGTAACACCACTATGAGTCTTCTTCGACGGTCTCGCAACACGCGGTGGTGGGCAGATTTAAACTCAAATCTACACCACTCCGACCGTATGAAATTTTCACTGAGCACCATTATAGTGCGCCGCGATGATTCCACAGCTTGCGCTATGTTATCAGCCACATAGCCGCCCACATGGAGGTCTCGATAGTGTAGGCACAGCTTGTAAGATGGGTCACCGCCTTCTAACACTGGCGCTAGCTCCTCGGTCACCCAAGCTTCGTCTTTAGAACTATAACTCACAAACGCATCGAACATTTTCTCACGGTCCTCTCGGTCTATGTCACTTGTCCTATAAAATAGTCTCACTCCAAACTTAGAATGGAACCACACTCTCATTTCTTGTCTGAATATGAAAACAATCATGCTCACAAATGATACTAGTAAAAATGCACCAAGAGTCGCCACTAACAGAGGTATGTAATCTGGAACTTCTTCGTTCGTTATTATAGTTTTTGTTGCCGTCAAATTACCATTTACACTGTTATTTATACTCGGGAGTCCAGTGCAAATGCTTCCATTTTCATAAATGATACTGAATCCAGAATCCGGGCGGTTGTAAAAGTTTTCATCGAAATTCATCAGATCGGTATGATTGTCTTTAGAATAAATGCATTTGATATTAGATAAATCTGTTATTGAATTCACTCGTTTGGTCCATTCGCGGAACATTTCTGTGTACTCACAATCACATGACCATGGATTATATGAAAGCGTTATTTCTGTTATCGCGGGATTTATTTGCCACACTGTTAATGTAATCAGTCTATTATGATGCAGATGCAGCAGTTTCAATCGTGACATGTGATTGAACATTTCTTTTCCGATATGTTTTATCTTGTTGTTGTTGATGTACAGCTCACGCAAATTGTCTAATCCGCCGAATTCTTGACCTTCAATTACTGTCAAACTATTGTAATCAAGATGAAGCACTTCAAGTTCTCTCAGTCCATTAAACGTACGATTGTGAATAGTTTCGATGTTTGATGAGTTCAAAAAGAGAATCTTTAGCCTCTTTCTACCGATAAAAGCGTGACTCGGAAGCATTTTAATGTCGTTACCGTCGAGGTACAGTTGTGTGGCCTCCATCGGTATTCTTTCGGGCAACATTTTCACATACCCGGCATTTGAACACTCCACAACATTAGCTGACCATGATTGATCGTGATAGCACGTGCAATTGTTCGGGCAACTCATTTCACAGTCGCAAGCATCAAAATCACAACAGTGGCACAATGCAAAACAATGAAATTCATATTTACACAAAAACTGATGAGGTGCGGCGTCGACTAAAGCGACATGTGAACTGCCTCGATTGTAAAGTAATTTGCAGTTTATGCTATCCAAATCCATTAACTTTGGCTGGGTTCTTGCTCGGTTCCCAGTGTTTATTTTTTGCAACCATTCCATCGTACAATCACATTCTAATGGGTTTCCGCCTATGAAGAATTCTGGCACTGATTTATCTTGTGGCACTGCCGATATTCGTAGCGAGTTCGGGTCTAGATTTGTTATTTTATTTCCGTACAAGTCCACTCGCGTTAAGTTAGGTTTCTTGAAAAATGTATACGATTGAACTTTGGATATTAAGTTGTCGTTCAAATATAACATTTCTACCGAGTTGGGTATAGCACTCCCAGTTATTTCGGTTAATCTGTTAGAACTTGCGTCGAACGTACTGAGGGATAGGCGCGATTCAATCTCGAAGTAATTTCCAAGTTCAGCAATTCTGTTTGCATGAATATCTAGCCACTGCAGTCCAGTCGGTATCATCGCGTAGTCAAACGATTCCAATTGGTTGTCAGAAATGTTCAGCCAGACAAGATTGTGTAAGTTTACGAAAAGCCCTCTAATATCTTTTAAAGAATTTCCATCCAGCCTAATTGCTTGCAAATTAACGTTTGCGTCGAAGGCGCCACTTTCAATTCTTTGAATTTTGTTTCTTGACAAATTTAATATTTTCAGAGAAGTCATTCTGTCGAATACGCCTTTGGTGATATTTCCAATATTATTTTCAGTCAGCCGCAATCCATACATTTGTTGCATTGTCATAAATGACGCGTTCTCTATGCTGATAATCAAATTCTCACCCAAGTCAAGTGTCTTGAGTTGTGGAATTTCTTTTAAAGCAGTTGGGACCTCATCAAGCCTGTTTCCATTAATATGCAAGTCTTGTAACGATGAGCAATTGCGCAAGGCGTGTGGGTGTATTTTAGAAATGCGGTTGCTATCTATCGACAACACAGACAATGCTTGCAAGCCACTGAATGCATAGCTCTCAATGTTTGTCAATCTATTGTTCGACAAAATTAGAGTGTGCAGATTGCTCAATGTACTGAATACATTTTCTGGAATATGTTCAATGAAATTCTCCTGCATTTTCAATATTTGCAAGTTGTGTAAATCTCTGAATAACGCTATTTCCATTTTTGATACTCTATTGTGAGAGAAATCGAGATAAATTAGTCGTTTTAATCCAGAAAAAGTTGAAGTGTTTATCCAGTCTGAAGTGAGCTCATTGTACGACAAATCCAAAACAAGTAATTGGTATAGGTCACTGAATAATCCGGGTGCCAGAACTGTAATTGTGTTATTATTCAAATAAATCTCTTTCAACTCTTTTGTATCACTGAACAGTTCAGGGGGCAAACTCGTCAGCTGATTGTCGGAGAATTTTATTGTTGTCAACGAGATGAGACCTTCTAACGCTTTGTCAGCAATAGAACTCATTCCATTACTGTGTAAGTAAAGTTTTTTCAATCTCCGCAATCCCGATAGAAGACCTGGCGGCAATGTATCGATAATATTCCGTGAGAGATCCAAAATAGTTAAATTATCTCCACATTTCTCGGTTGGGTGGCGGTGAGCAGTCGAGAATTGAAAATGACTGATATCTCTCATTCGGTTTCCTGTCATATTCAGATATTCTAAATTTCTAAGTGTACAAAGTGCTCCCTCGGGAAACGATAGCATGTTGTTTTCGCTCAAATCTAGTCGTTCTAGATTTTGTACGTCTCTCGAAAATGCTGTGGGTGTTATTTCAAGTGACATAGTAGACCATTCCGTATTGTGAGTTTTTATAGTTAAATTTCTTAATTCACGCAGGCCGGTGAAGGCGCCGTCGGAAAGGTTTCCAATTTTGCAATATTCTATCGTGAGCTCCCGCAGTTCAATCAACTGTCGGAAGCTGCCGGGGGCTAGGGAGCTTTGGAATAAAAGTGCGTCGCTGCACTCTAGGTGTAACCGCACTGTGAGATGTGGTTGTATTGCACTAAAGTTCGTGTTCTCCAGTTCACTGTTTATAGTCCTGAGACGGCACTGTAACGCGACTCCGGAGCCGTCGTCGTCGGTCGTCCAGCGGCACTCGTCGGGCGCCTGGTAGCGGGCCCCCGTGGTGGCCGACAGAGACGCGCTCCACGCCGAGAGCGCAGCGCTAAGCACCAGCAGCGCGCGGGTCACACACGCCGGACACATTGTTTTGATTTCACAAACTTCACTTTTTACATAGTTCAATTCCAATCAGCTCACACTAAAACCGCACACGAACATCGCATCAAACGCGCACATTAGTCCATTTCGCTTTTTCTCTAAGCTCGTTTATTTCACTTGCCGAACCGGCCACTTAACTCGTTTCTCGCGAGAGCACTAATTGGACGGGATCGTGTTCGTCGCAGCCTCGGCGAACGTGACACGCGCGCTCGCGCAGAGGTCTGGGGTGGAACTGACTCTACGTCGAACCTGCGCTCGCGCACAAGGCCGCGCCGGTTCACGCGTTCCAACAGGTAAAGTCGCGCGCGGACTTAGAACGTACGAAGCGCCTGTAGATAGGCGCTGTGTTGGGCTGTTTCGGTCTGGTTGCGTGCCTTGTCAGAAAAATACACTTTACGCACACTAGTGAGTGTGGCACACAACACTACGGAGTGAAACCGCTTTTTGTGGCGCTCAATCGAGCTTTCGTACGGTATGTGCGAGGGAGATGGAGGGATGGTCGCGGGGTAAGAAGCACCCGCGGAGCTTGGTGGGGGCTCGAGGCAGCTGGCCAGGTAGTGCTCAGGCGCATTGCCGCAGTCACTGCTTGTTAACACTCCCGTTGATAGAATTGTATTGCGGACATTTGACGATTGTTGACATTCTGTTTACTCACCATCGCTAATGAAATGAATGGAATGTTATGCTGTGAATCTAGACGCTTATTCGCCGGTTACTACTTTGCAATTTCATTTTGATGCGGCTGAGATAATTCACTGCTGAAATATGTGCATAACTTCCTCTTTGTTATCTTAGTTAGAATAATATCTTTGGGTAATATCTGTAGATAAGAGAACTGACTCAGAAAATTTTCATATCTCTACTGTGTGCCCGTTATTACATTCATTCAAATAAGTTTGATATTGACTTATTGTTCTTACCAATGACTTGTAAGTATTCATTCAAGTATTGTTTTACTAAGAACTTTATGAATTTGTAATAATATAAATGGATGCCAAAACTATTATACATATTGGTTACAAGTTCGTATTTTTCTTCAAACATTGACGTGATAAAAATAATCTTATTTTACGTATGTAATCGTATTACATTTTGAACTTAGGTTTTCTTATTTGAAGCCTTAAATACATAGATCATAAAGTAACAGCGATACGCAGAATATTTTTTTAGGTTCCAACCTTTATTAAATAAATTGAAACGGTGAAGAGTGAATAATAGGATTAGGAATTTAGCGATTATTCAAATGTGAATCGTACTACACATATAATTTGATCGCCTCTTAAAATCGCGATTTTCCTTCTTTGCTCACGCGATCGGACTTAATTGAACTTTCCGTGGAACTTACTGCTTAATTTGATTTTATTTTAGTTAAACGTTTCTGATATAATTTCCCACCATTCCCAGCGAGACCTCTCATCAAATTAAACATCTGCACATTATGCATTTTGCGTAGCCGCCAATTTGTTGAACACCGTTTGATTTAACAAATTGCAGTAGAGTTTAGATTGCGTCCGTCATGATTTATAGCAACTTAAGCGTCTTGCTCTCATTCCTGTTATTAGGGGCTGTTTCGGTTATTTTTTTCAATTCACGAAAACCGTCATCGTTTCATTCGAAGTGCATATTTTTGGGGCGTTGCAACTGTTCCTTTTGTGTTCGGACGTTTATAAATCGGACTCGGTCTATTTATTGGTGGTTCACATTTCTCACCTGGGTGTGCAAAAAGTGAAGTACGTGCCACGAAACAATGAAGCTTTCTTTACCTGCTCGTTGGCCACGCTTACAATGTGTTCTAATTTTTGGTCGGATTACAATCAATTTGCTATCCGGAATGTGCCCTCAAAAACTGGGATTTTTTTTTACTTACATTTTGTACCGTAATTAGCTCATGCCTCAAGTGTTTTTTTGGATGTGCATTGGAGGAATGTGCGTTGCATATAAAAATAAATAAATAAATAAAATTGTTTATTGGTTTTCTGAACATAAATTGTACATAAATTGTTGGAGCCCCCTTTTAAGCATGAAATTGCCTGTACCAGGGGATTCCGCTCTTTCTTAGATATAGTATAATACAGGTATATTGATTTACTTATACTTTTAAAAACAATTTTTTTTTTTTTTGTAAGCAACTTTAAGTAGGTAAGTGATTTCACTGAGCTATAAGTTAATTATAATATTTAAAACAAGATTAGGATTAAACATTCTGATTTATAATAAGTATTTTAAATAAATCAATTTTACAAATTTTAGGTTTCACTTAGCCGCATTTATTTGTTTACCGTGTATTCTATGATATACAATGCATAGGTACTTACCCATACATACACATATATATGCATATACACACATAAATGCATACATACATACACATACATAAACATATACATATATATATATATATATATACTTATATAACTGTGAATGCTTGTATATACTTTTTTTTTATATATATTATTATTTTAAATATAAATATTATTGTGCGTGTCTTTTTGTATGTGTTAATTTAATCTAAATATACATAACCCAAATGTGACTGACTGACTGACATAGCAATCCATCAACGCATGGCCTTAGTAAAAGTTCAGGCATGGTTGCAACAGGATATTGCAGAATTCCCACGGGAATGGGAGTTAACTTTTGTGTGAAAAAATCCAAACTACGTATGATAGATAATTGAAATCAGACATGCGGGTACCCTAACAAGCATAAAGCCCTGTTGCAATAGGATAATATTGCAAAATTCCCACGCGAACGGGAATTATTGGGAAAAACATTTGTATGTAAAATCCAGAAACTCAACGCGAGTGAAGTTATGGGAGCAGCTAGTTATAAATAAAATTTTCCGTTTCTTCGTAGCTTAAGTCTTTTACCCAGATACTAATTATAGATTTACATTCATGGAACGATTTGTTGTATATTTGTGTTGCTTTGTTTACTTTGTTGTATTGGACAGCTTGAGCGAGATTCAAATTGTACCTTAGCAAAATGAGTTTTTCTATGGGGAACGTTGACTACATTTTCATTTCTTCTCCTTCCCGTTATATTCGTACATGGTTTATAAATTAGATTTTTGTGTTTTTTAATGTTGTTTGTATAATGTACAATTTGCGTACCGAAAGTAGGTTACTAATTTGGTATAAATTATGCGTTGAGAATGTCCTTTTTTGAAATACATTATTTTTAACAGTGTACGCTGTGCTCTCTCTACTTCTAGGAAACGCGTCTTGAGTGCTCCACCCCAGATAGGGATACAGTATGTTATTATTGATTGGACCAGCGAGGTGTATATTTCGTTTAGTAAATTTCTAGGTTTATGCGAACTGCTGGTTACATGCTTTGGAGCTACGTATCTAAGTGATTTAAATATCCAGTTAAATTTACGTATTCTTGATGTAATTTGTTCAATTTGAGGATACCATGATAGCCTTTGGTCCAAGATTACTCCCAGATATTTTACATGTTGTACTTTATTAATTTGAGGACAACTACACCCATCATTGAAACCCTCCACTGTCCCACAAGTATGTATTTTTATGTTGAAGTCTTGACAGGGCTGAGAACTATTATAAATACTGAAGCAAATGTAGTTAGTTTTATCAGTATTAAGGGTGAGTAAGTTGTTTTTCATCCACAAAGCCACCCGAGCTGTACCCTGCTCCGCATTCTTTTTACATCAGACCAGTTACTGCCAGTGAAGACGATTGATGTGTCGTCAGCGTAAGAGTATATTTTCGCATTAGGAATAGACATGTCACAGAGATCATTTATGTAAATTAGGAACAGGGTAGGGCCCAGGACACTTCCTTGAGGGACACCACATGATACATCAATATCATCACTTGTACAGCCATCAAGTTTAACTTTTTGCTTTCTGTTAGTCAGGTAGTCTTTGAAAATAAGTAACTGCGTATCTCTTATGCCAATTTTTTTCTAATTTTTGCAATAGTATTTTATTTGAGACGGTGTCGAACGCTTTTTTTAGATCTATGAATACAGATAGACATTTTGAGCCTTTATCGACTTGTTCGGTTATTAGCGTACTAATGGCCGTCACTGCGTCTTCTGTTGAGACTCCGTGTCTAAATCCGTATTGGTTTGGTGATAGAATATTGTAAGTGTCTAGATATTTTAGCAAACGCGTATTTATTAGCTTTTCTAGTATTTTGGCTAAGACTGGAAGCACCGAAATAGGTCTATAGTTACTAACGTTCTCCTTATTACCACCTTTATGAATAGGCGTTATAATAGATCTTTTTAGTGAATTGGGAAATACACCTTTCAAAAAACACAGGTTAGCCAAATGTGTGAGAATAGGTATAATTTCATTTTTAACGTATTTAATATAAGAGGTGGAAATGTTGTCCCAACCGGGGGCACTGTCTCTTCTCAAGTTATTTATTATTGTATTTATTTCATCATGGTCTGTATCTAAGAGAACAAGGGATTGGGAAGAAGTTGGTAATCGATGTAAATATTGGTTAAAATCATTTTCATTTATGGTTGTACTAATGGTTTTAGCTAGATCGTTACCAATATTAGCAAAGTAACTGTTTATAAAGTTTGCCGAATCGAGTGCGGTCAGTTTCAAGTTTGTTAGTTCAGAATTCACACTAGTAGGTTTGTTTGTATATGTTAAAGTTTTAATATTTTTCCATAGTAGCTTGTTGTTGTTAATAGATTTTGTAAGTAGATTTCTGTCATATAATCTTTTTAATTTTTTAATCAGGTTGTTACAATAATTTCTATAACGCAAATAAGTAATTTTTTTAATGTCGTTGTCAAGGTCATTACGATATAATATTTGGAGCTTATTACGATTCTTAATACATCTTAGGATGCCATGAGATATCCAGGGTTTTAATATACGTTTACTTTTAGGTATTTTAATAATATTTGTATTTTTTTTTTATAGATTCCTTAAGCATTAGGATCAAACTGTCAGTAATTAAGTTAGGGTCAGTATATAATAGTAGTTCGGACATTTTCTTATTATTTTTTAAGTGTTTTAAAGCATTTTCTAAATCAATTTTTAACGTAGTTTTGATTGGGTTTTGTTTCTGTTTAGATTTGGTTATAGATAGAAAAGTTGTAAGATGATCTGTAATAGTAGTATTTAATATGGCAATAAAAGCTGAGTGATTCTTTTTATTTATTCTTAGCATAAAATGATCTAGACACGTTCTATCTCTTGTGACCAGAGTGTGACCTGGAAGAATACCGTAAGCTGACAACATATCAAGATAATAGGTGCGGTTTCGTTTATCACTGGATTTCTCGTTATCGGAGGGTAAAATGTTTATATTGATATCACCTGCAATAATTATATCTCTTTGGGAATTAATACTAGTCAGATGACGGGAAAGCGAGTCTATGAAGGGCTCTGCGTTATGATTTGCGGGTGAGCGATATATACCTAATATAGTGTGCGTTAATATATCTATTTGAATTGCCGAGGCGTGAGTTATTTGAATTTCCGAGGCTTTTGGTTTAAATGTTTCCTTTACATACACGACCACTCCGTCATTTTGGTTATGATAACGTGTGGTAGCAAATGATGTGTAGCTATTTAGAGTTGGGATAGGTTTATCTGGATGTAAACGGCACTCGGACAGAATAATGACATCAACTTCAAATGTAAAGGTAGATAAGTTAGTCAAGAAGTCATCAAAATTACAGTAAATGCTCCTAATATTCTGCGAAATAATTGTGAGATTAGATTTATCCACACAATGCTTAGAAAGATCATCACAGTCACAGTTGACAGATGTAGCAATATCTAGACAGTCTATATTATTAATAGCTTGGATTTTGTCACCCATTATCTATAGCAATAAAAGTACGAGATGGTTGTTGTTTGTGGGTTAATTTTATAGTTATTAATATTATTATTTAGATGGGTAGTTATTAGCTGTTTTAAGTCGTTAATGTGCATATACTAATATACTTACATAGGTAGTCATTTTAATATTTACTTTTTAAAACATCTGGAAATCTGAAAAAACATCGTTACCCTCTTTTTGCGAATCTCGACCGATTGTCCGAGAAGTAATCCTAATAAAACAGATAATGTTCTTATCTGGTTTATTGGATACAAAGGTCACGATAAATAAAGGCGGTAGCCCGGGCATTTCAGTACTTGTATGGTGCATAAAATTTTATAAGTGCAATAAAATAATGCTTTTCTTTCTGAATAAATATAAAATTGACTACACAACCGATATATTGTAGTTGCGCTTGTGTTTTGTTTGTGAAAGAGGCTTTTAATGTGATATAAAGATTTCCATTGCAGGTAACATGATATGAGTCTAATAATGTTTCGTTAGAGTGAAAATTAATAGTGCGCTGAATATGGGCCAGTGTTAATGGCTGTGATCATAATTTTATTTGGTGTCGAGATGATAGGCGGCGGCCGCGCCGCTATTTATGCGAGGTGTTGCCGGCCCGATCCCGAGGCGCCTTCTATATCTCAATTGCAATAAATTATCTCCTTTGACACGCGAGCAGCGGAAAATTTGCAATCGCACAACTACGGACCGAACCATTCGCGGCCCTCCTCCTTTATGTAAACAGCGCAAATGGCTTTGTAATGGGAATCGCGTCCGTCCCACTATGACACCGGCTCAATATTTCAAACCGGGTCCCACGGGTCGTTTGTCCACATCGCGCCTAGAGACGTCCGTACAAAGGGCCAGCGGGAGATCTCTCCTTCGACTTTTTGTCGTAAGTGGCGAGGCGTTTCTTGTCGAGCCCCCATAAAAGAATAGATTGCCGGTAAATCGTTGCTTATTGTGGCGCTATTTAATCTGTATTTCGAGGGCTATCCGGAGGCCGTTATAACAAAATGCTCGTATTCAATTTACGGTTCTTCATGTCGACACGCAACTGACTGGGGTGCTGGACTGTTGCGTGGGTACATGTGTTTGATGTGGGTCAGTTGCCTTTATGATTCACGAAGGAACATTCGAAACTAAATTGAGAAAAGCTATTGTTTCGCACGAAACCTTGAATTATCTCTAAAAGTTGCGTGATACAACATAATGATATCATTTACACAAAAGGTTTAATAAATTGGCCTACAGGCATGTATGTTATAACCGAGTCCCGAAGGTACAGACGGTGGCACCAATTTAAATTGGGATCCAAAAATAATAACGACGACGATTCACAAAGTTAATGCGTACACGTTCGATTTTAATTCGTTTTATCGGCCGGCCCCATCGGAGCGTAAAACCGTTCCGTTGATTTCCATTATATTATTAATTTTTGTAATTTCATTGCCTAATCTCCGGCGACAGGCCCGATACCGGCGCGACACTTATCTCGGTGTCGGCGGACATATATAATCCATTAAGTCGTCATTTCCACTCGGCTGATCATTCCTCAACCACGCGTCAGCCGCCCCCGGACCGACGCACGCCGTATTGTTCGCTACTGCTTTATCTCGCCACCACCGCTGCAACGTCCTTTTCAATTAACAAACACAATCACATAATACACCTTAAAACAATACCCACAACGATTATAACCCCGTGCAACGACACCGGCCGAGGGCTTATCCTTGTCTACTAATGGACTAGTTTGTTATCTAATCGGGTACACGGCGGACCTATTAATAATTTCCCACATAATTTTCTAATTAACGTCCTGTCCGGCGAACGGGCGGGGCCTCTGGGCACACGAAAACGGAAATGATGAGGATTGGGGCTAAATTGTATGTAATAAATTATTTGCATAACTCCATAACTTCGAAATGATTATGACTCTAATGCGTTTCGTTTTTGTTTCAGGTATAATCAACGGTTTCTAATTTACAATTTCGCATCTACGAGGCGAGCAAAAACGTAAGGATTCTTTGAACGATTACGCAAATACTTACAGATATGTGCGTTGACGCGTTCTTGTAATCGCGTTTGCGAAAGAGTTTGTAATGCGGAGTGTAAACATTAGTATCGCATTACCGGGTTAACCCTTCAGGGTTAAAGTGTAGCGTGTAAATCGAAGAGGTTTTACACGTGAGTGAGGTGGTAGTGCGTCGGATCGCACGGGCAATTTGGCGCGAGACGCAACCCCGGGTTTATTTGTTCGGTGGCACCTGGCGGCTCGGGGCTCGCTGGGTGTTGAACAAGGGTGCAATAGAGTAATAGTGCTCTGCTTATTTTTGCACCCGACTATAGCAAAGCCAATGGGAAGTGTTGTGCAGTCTAGGTATTTTGTTTAATGTTATTACGTACGTAAATGAGCATTAAATGAGAATGCCATTGACGTTGAGCAAGATATAGTGATTAGAATAGCTCTAATCTGGTCTAATATTATTTCGAATCATAATGATCAAATTTTCCATGCAAAATTATTAGTTATGTGTCCTAATTGGAGTACGATAGCTTACGTTTTATATTTAATTTGTGATATTAATCGCAGATCAAACTAAAGTTTTAATTAGTACTTACGGATAAAGTTTTGTATATTATAGATATCTGTCTATCATATTTGAACTTTTTATAATAAGAAAAAAAAAGCCTGGTGATGCCTCTCCACATATACCGTCGTTCCGCGGCGGGACGCGACGTGCCATAGAATGGGACCGGTTAGATTACGCATTGTCGTGGCACAATTAGAAACTGTTGCGGATCCCTGCATCCACTTTGTTATTTGCAAACAATCGACGGTCACATCTGCGCGCCCCCGTCTAGCCGATGTCACATTTCGAGCCAATGTCACCGAGGTAATATATGACCGGGCATCTGCTAATTGCGCACATTCAATACGTGAATGGAACTCCGGTGTTTATGATACCGGTATTCGAGTGTTTCGAGTTATCGTATATGCTGCCAGCAAAGTGGAAAATTGTAATTGTTTATTAAAAATGTATAGTGGGGCGGCTACTCAACTGGGGTAGATTAAAAAAGACGGATGAGTTATTCTACTTTATATGATGCATTTTGATAATTTGAATGTCTTTGCCTTTTTAGGCATATAATTATGTTTCATTTTCCATTTATTTGAACTGTGAAGTGCATCACTACATTTTTTTTACCAGTGATGATTCTTAGTGGCTGGATTGTTTAGGGACAAATATTTTTCCACTTTTAAATGCTATCTTTTGTTTAAAACCAATCAAAGTTATTTTAGTTAGCTTAGCATTTTGTCAATGAGTTCATTCATTAATGATCCTTTCCGATTAAAATGATGCAAATTTAAAGGCTAGGTTGTTAAGACAAATTATCCGTTTACCATCGATTATCACTGTTGATAATTGTACAAAACGCGTATAAAGCATATTAGTCATCGTAACAATGTATTGCCGCGTTTCGTTAACAAGTTCCGTATTGTTTCCTTTGAATGGCGAAGCTGAGTAATGATTGATGAGTGATCGACTGACTCATTGATAACGCGACACAATAGTTGTCTGACTGATACAGACGAATAGATTTTCGGTCTATGATAACAATTTAGTCTGATGAGCAATTGAAAAAAATCGATCTCTTTGTCTATCGTAGTCACATAGATCTAAAATAATTGTGAGAATAAAATGCAACGCGTTAACTAATGAGCATTAAATGAGAATACCATTTGTATTATCGTTAATCTGGTGTAATGAAATTGCGTTTCATTTAATTTTAATATATCTAGTTATTCAGTAATTAAGTTAATTAACCATAACCAATGAGAACATGCGTAGCAAGGATAAAGCTTGTGCGGTTAACGAAAAACTGATCATGAAATATTTAAAGCGAATTCGTTATGCCGCAATCATAGAAGGTCCCCTCAAGCGGCAGTCACGTACGGGCCAATATCGCGACATTTGTGCTACAATTATAAGCGAAACTCGACAGGCAACGTTTTTGTGTCGCACTCGTATAAAGGGCCGGACTGCGTGGCATCTCCCGCCGAGAAATACGTGCTTCCACTAAGAAAAATGTTAGCAGGCATCTTGGAAATTTCAATTGTAACCTTTGTTGCGTTCGCACACTCCACCTTTCCAATTTGTTCGGCTCGTGCGCCGCGAATGGACGCCCCTAGATATCATCGGCATACCGCCTCCACTGTTGACTCTTGTGATTAAATTCTTCGCGCTGACATACGACGTCGCGATTAACTGAGTTATTTGTCGGGACCACTTTGACTTCCACTTATTTTTGCTACGCAACTAGCCTCGCGCGCGTTGATTTTACTTGACGTATGGATTTTATTTACACATGCTTACTCCCAACTTGAGATACTATCTCGGTGAGGAATACTTTATTGTATGTTGTAAAATTCTTATGATTTTATTTTATCGTATGTAATTGCAGTAATGTAATGTCTCTCTGTTTTTCGCTTGCATGAACATTCACACCAAATAACTGTGATATTTTCAAACTTTAAAAAATTAAATCTTAATTAAATGCGTATAATTTGTTAAGAGAATCTGTTCGAAAACTCATTAATGCGACGACTTTTTGTAAAAGTTAACTAAAGTACGGTGTGAATGCGATTGAATTTTAAATGATGCCAATTATGATGCGACCAATATCGAATTATAAACCCAAGATACACAATTAGGGAGTCGGTCGCTTGTCGAACCCATATAATGTATACAGTATACATGCGAATGCATTAATATTGTGCGCGTTTTTGCGTCTGCAAAATACCACTGTATCCAATTTCGGCAAATGACGGCAGAATTATAGAAATATGACGTTTAGATCAGCAAATTACGCGGTTCACGTTGTTTATTTGACCGCATCGCAAATTATGTCAAGACAATGAGTCAAGGAGCCGGTCGCGCCTACTCCGTCCACGGTCTCAATAAATATTCACTGAACAAGGGACACAATGCTACGTACTCGTAACTTGGGAGATTAATATAATATTTTTACGCCCGTACACAAACCGACCTAATGAAATATGGCAACATGTACGCTCCTCACTGATAAAACTTGCAGGCTTTTTATTGCGACTTGCGTACGATAATTCAGGCGGCCGGGCCAGTGAAATAATTTACATGGTGGTCCCTTTGCGTTTTTAGGCTCGGCTACCGAGTTTTTTACTGTTACTCTTGGCTCAATGGGCGAGATCTCGCGTTCCGCTGAGAATCGGAGTATTGAAGGGTTTTAAATATTGATAACGGTTCGGCATCATAGCCTGCACGTGTAAAATAAGATCGCTTATATTTTCTGCTTGCGATGAAAATAAAAATGCTGTATAATAACATATCCCACAAATATTTCTGAGTTCCTTATTTTATATGTTTCTCCAATATTTGAGTTCTGGATACACATAAATGGATTCTCTCACATTCTGCCCGGATTTCAACCATCGACTTTTCTTATATATTCGTAAAGGCACAGTTCCTATCTCATAAGCTGTTTTCCTGGTAAGTATTATTTATCACATGTAATTACATAAAACTGTTTCTGGAAACATAACGATTAGATATAATGAGTAATACAATAATCAATACAGTTAACATTAAATTGTCGGTAATCTACTCAGTATGTGTAGTTAAGTCACATTACTTTGTTTGCACGAGTGTACGCCGGCTAATTAACGTTGACTTTCTCACACGACTTCTCGGTACCATTTAAGTTATTTAAATAATCATTTTAAACACATCTTTACTCTTAACACGAGTGAATATATCGAAGTGAACATCTATTATTATTATGTACGAGTCCACAACAAAAGTTATTATAGAGCGTCCATAAAAAAACACAATGCGTTTATTAAGTTACGATTTCGGGATTAAAAAAGTACGAAACTCGTTCCCTATCCCTTGTGCATTGTGACATTAATTCTCTATTAAATATTTTCCGCATTGCTGCCGGCTAATCGGTACCCTACAATAGGTGATAAAAGTGCTTACGTAAAAAACTGTTTAGTAAGAATCGCAGAAGCGGGTGTGGGTTCTGTTCAATTTAAATTGTATAGAGTAAGTATTTCACGATACTTCTGAGTCTGCAAGCTTTTTAATTTTTTACAGGAAGTTTGGTTAATTTTAGATAATTACAGGTAATGCCATGTTTGTTTATAAAACCTATCTAATATAACCTATCTATAAAGCCGGGCAGTGTCGAAAGCTTTGGTAACAATTGGAAGGCTACATTTGTGTACATATGCTTGATGGTTATCTATTGTTTGCCCGAAAGATATATGCCATAATATTCATATGCCCGAATTTCATTTGCCATAATTTCATTTGCCCGAATGTTATGTTTGCCATAAAATACAAATGACATAATTTTAATTGCCCGAAAATCAGATTCCATAATGATTCGAATGCCATACGTATTGTTATCCATATTTTTAATTGCAATAATATTATGCAACAGAATTTTTAAGCGCCATACTCCTAACGCCAAATATTTGTCCTAAAAAGCGATTGGCTTTCTGGCACTTCGCCGGCCGCTGTTGCGTATACGCTCGCTTCGCTCGCTCGGCTCGTGCGTTGTCTTTCATGTTTCTAACCTAACCTATTCTATTTTTTTATCATTCTTTTAACCTATTTTACAAGCTTTTTCGGTGGGAAATGATGTAATGGCACGGAAACAACGTTTCTAACACGTAACTAATAAAGTAAACAATGAGTATGACATATATGGCGTTTGAAAATTCTGTTGCATAAATTATTGCAATTAAAATATGGATAACAATACGTATGGCATTCGAATCATTATGGAATCTGATGTTCGGGCAGTTAAAATTATGTCACTTGTATTTTATGGCAAACATAACATTCGGGCAAATGAAATTATGGCAAATGAAATTCGGGCATTTGAATATTATGGCAAATGAAATTCGGGCAACTGAAATTATGGCAAGTGGGGTATACCATGCTTGAATTCTGCAATCTACATACATATTATAATAAAATTATAAAGGGATATTTTTTTATATAATAAACAAACAGTATGAAATAATTACTACAAAGGACCTTGGACTCAGACTATTCTTTCATATAAAACAATCATATAAATTGAACGCCGCAATAGAAATAAATAAATATAAAAATAAATTACCGCCGTAAATGTCCGGGATATTTACCATATTGTTTTGTTTTAATGAGCTCCCAATATTTCGGCACTGTTGCAAGCGCCATGATCACGGGTGAACTCATCGTTTTCTAATGTGTGTACGTACAGTTTAAAATTATATATTGAACGCCGCAAGTATGCGAATCCCATATATATCGAGTACCTATTTAAACATCGCTCCTTCTTCACTTATCCCTTCAAATTAACCAAGGAACCCTAAAAAGACATACGCTAAGAGCCATTCAGAATTCAGTACGCGGGATCACGTGTCAATCAAGCCCTCGCCGCAATGGATCGTGTTATTCTATTCCAGAGTTATGTTATTCATTGGCCGTATAGCAGTTCCCCTTTTTTGGCCATTACACAATAGTGGAGACCATATTGTGTTTTGCTGCGTACTAATATAAAATGTGAACCCGTCTGCGTGTTCGTTGCATATTTTTTTACTTATGCATGCTAGTAATTTATTTTTAGTAATTTTAAATTATGATGTATATGGAATGAATATATAACTCTATCAAACAAACCGGCTAAGGTTTTAAAATAATAGTAAATAAAAAAATAGGTTACTTCACGACAAAATAATGTAAGGTTCCAATACTACGTTAAATAGACCGTAAAAATTATTTTGCGTACTTTAATAATTATTAGATTATTAGCTACCTATAATTCTCCCGAGTAAAATAGACATATTCTAGTATAGTATAGTTGTAGCGTCGGAATATTGGCTACAAGAAATGTGAAAAATAGACAATTTATGACCATGACTAGGAAGTCATGGTATACAATGAAGGATTTCAGACATGCTGCAAGGATACGTATGTGAACATCATCAGTTTGAATTGCAAAGACACACAATCAGTATAAGTTAACCCGCAATGAGGAACAAAAAACGCGAACGAAGCCGCGTACGCAGCTAGTATAGTGTTACACCCAAGGGCGGGGTGCCGGCGAATAGGGCGCGTATTGTGTTACCCGCTACACGCATTCTTTGAAACCTGAGTCGGGATGGGATTCTTTTGTTGTGACTCGATTTGAATATTACTTTAATGTGATGGGTCCTTGCATAAAATAATAATGCGCCGCGGTCACAGTTTAGGTGAAATTATTAAAAAATGATTTGATGCAGCATTGCAGTGCTGTATTTTAACCACATCTGACGTGATGTATTTTAAGAGGTACTTCTTATTGCAGGTAAGTACTGCTACAAGTATCTGCCAATAAGTGTTTGCATAAGAGCTTGCATCAGCCCACATACGTCCCCACTGCTGGGGCACGGGTCTACCCTAAACTAGGGCGATAATGTCTTAGTCAACCCCGCTGGCCAAATGCGGGTTTGTCGATTACACCTTAGAAGTTCGTACGTGTGTAGGTTGCCCCATGATGTTTTTCTTCACCATTAAAGCTTCGAATAATCGGTCATTTTTAAGAAAATTTACGAGTATTTCTTTGGTTGCTTTGTATTTGGCTCAGTGACAAAATCGTTTACTGAAGAATCACTTATTAATTAATATTTAAGAATATATAAATCTCTGCAAATATTAGCTTATAACTAAACCGGATGTACCAATCCTAGGATATTGGATAACTTGCAACGAGTTTCCAAACGAAAACTCTACGTATGCATTTGTTATTATAATAAAATACACACACTCAGCATCTTTATCCGAAACCTATCAAACATAATATTGTTTCTAGTCATCACGGAGAATCTTTACTGGCTTTTGCACTATTATGGCGCCTCGGTGGTAATGTGAACTACGCGTCTAGCTAAATCATTTTTAGCTGACTGCATCCAATGCGCGGTGCCGGGATTGGAGCGAAGGACGAAGTTATTATAGCTTTGAAAAACGAGACAGTCATGCCATGGGAAAGTTTATGCGCTTTGTAAAAACTTGAGCGCGCACTGGTAGGCATTGTAGTTACTAAGCTATTCTGATTTAACTACGAGCCTCTGGATATTTAGAACATGATTGACGTTCAACGAAAGGCCTCAGAGAACGTTAACGTTATAACGTGTATTTCAACATCAAAGAGCTTAAGCCCTATTCCAACAGTTTACATCGGCTTTCGCCAATCTGATAAAATTTAAATAACATTTTCATAAAGCGAGAAAGAATATTCCGCATTCGCCGAAGATGCTAAAACGAAAATTATTTTCTTGTTTTCATTTCGCCGGCGAAAGGGCATGAATTTAAAAACAATTTTATTTGTTCACGGCGTCGGTACAGCTGCACGAAACCGGCGTGTGCCAATATTTCAGCATATTGTCCTTTCCACGTGAAACTCTTGTAAGACGATTGTAAAACAACGCCCATAAAGTATCTCCGCGGAGATCCACGACAGCGGGCGTGATACGAAAGCGTTTACAGAATTCATAAATTTTGGACAACAAAGGACTCGAAAAACCGTTTAAGGCGCATATTCGGATGCGACCGCATTACATTAGTGATATGGTAATGTGATTGTTCGCGATAAATTAAATGGCGGGGTCCGAGGTGTATCCGCGCAGCGGGGTCCGCGCCGCCCGCGCATCTCCCGAGGTTATGCACCTCACACTTTTGACAATAATGCTCACACTTATATCAAAAATATGGTATAACCAGCCCCGACGGCCGCGACCGGCCGCTCGCGTGGGCCGTGACATATCCCCTTACAATACGAACGCCAGTTCACGTCTTCAAATATAATTGGAAATTATAGTTCATGAAATAAACTGTCAAGCTCCGGGTTCCGCAAGGTGCAGACACGAAGTTCGTGTCCCGTCCTCCCGTTTAATTGGCTCCGCGCATTGTTCTAGTCTCCTTTTATGAAGCGGAGCGATTGTGGCCGCTCGCGGCGGCATTCTTCACTCTGACTCATCGCCGGTCGCCACTTTGTAAAAGTGTCACCAGTGTGTCGAACAAATTACCAGCATTAGCCATTCGCCGATGCGAATCGCGGTGTCGACAAACTTTTTATTAGATAGTTCCCGGCTGAGGCACCCGATGCTCCCGAGTCCCGACCTCCTCTAAATTGGGTGAGAAATGCTCGGTTTGACGCTCGCTTTGCATATCTGAGTAATAAATCTACAGGAGCTCTAGTTGTGCTGGCGGGAAGATGTCCCCGAAGCCTCAATCGTACCGACTCCCGCTAGGTAAATAAACCTTCATTCAGCGTCTTTATTTCTCGTTACTTTCCCTATCGCGACCTTAATAGATCGTCTGTATAAGATAATTTGTTGTCCGAATTTAAACGAAGCCCATTTATATAAATTACGGGCTAATTAACTACTTTGTTATAAAGCCAGGGCATGACTTTGACAGTAGAGCCTTAAGGGAACGAAATGCCGGCGTTAACAATAATATATTATTGAATAGGATTTCAATTTTCTTGATAAATGGGGGGATTACTATGAAGACACAATTAAAACTAAATTAACTGTTATACAGCACATTCATTTCTTAATCAAATATGGTTATTAAACATAGTAAACTATGTTACAAATCCAACTTCGCATTCTATATTCGTACACACTCGTATTGGCGTCAATTATATTATGAACTTATATGTAAGCACTTGTCCTAAGTATGTATTGTGTACGTGATGTCGGTTTGCACAATGAACGTGTAAGTTCCTTTATACCGTTACATTCAAACAAACGCGCTTTTACAGCCGTTTTATTCAGTCTTCGGTGAAGCTAGTCGGTTTTATACAGCGATAACAATATTGAACTATCTTAGAGCACCGCGTCTTTCGCGATTGTTTTCTCACGCAGATCGTCTCACAGTTACCTATAGTACAATGGAACTAATGTCAGTGAAGCACATTCAAAATCAAAATCAATAAAATTTATATAGGAAATTACATGCACTTATAAATTGTCACATTACTAATAATAAGATTCTACCATTCAACTTGATTAAGAAGAGTATCTATGATATTTCTTATAGTACCAGGTAGATTTAGTTGGGTAAACTCAGAATTTTGACATGTCAATAATTATGTTCGACTAAGGCCTTATCGCCCTAGTTTAGGGTAGGCCCGTGCCCCAGCAGTGGGGACGTATATGGGCTGATGATGATGATGATGATGAATAATTATGTTATGTTATGGACGTGGGAATAACATAAAACTAGCTTTTCGCTCGCGACTCCGTCCGGGTTGGGAAAACTTCACATAAATCTTCTACTAAATATGTAATCCGAACAAAGCCATTGTATGTTATGGATAGGTGAGTTTTGAGCTATCAAATTACAACGAAATGGTATTGATTTTTGTGTAATGGTTAACTGTGATATGTTCTAAACGAGGGACTAATAAATTTAAGGTAGCACTTACTGTGTTGTACTCTTTAGAGTTTTATAAATAAAATTAAACTTACAAAAATATACGTCAAATAGAATAGGTACATAACTTTTATGTAAATTGCAGCTAGTACAGTCAACAACACATAAGGCTTACCACTATCACTTCGATATTAACTCTTACGACTACGACATAAGTACGATACAAAGTCCGAAATGTTACCTCAGATGCGCCGTTGACAACGTTTGGTGCAAGGGGACTATTCAATCGATATACTGTGGTTATAGGCTGTTGAGAGCCCGCCGTCGAAGCGGCCAACCTTTAGCCGATCCCACTATTATCTCAAACACCACCTCCATTGACCCGCGCTGGTAAAACATACCCGAGCGCAACAATCTTATTTCGGAAGATGCAAATAATAAACGCAAAAGGAAAAACAAAAATTTTATTGCGCACTCGCTTTGGTTATCGCCAATTTGTGTCAACTGAAGCGTTCGTTTAATATTAATAAAACTGCTAGCCCTTCAACCCTCCGCGTGCTTTTACGGTCGGGTTGATGGCGACTTATTTGAATAAATATTTCCGAGAGCGAACCGGGTCTGGGTCTCTTTTAAATTTATTTATTTTGTAATTTTTTCTGTGAGCTGCAGCGTGTATGAGTGCGCCGGGCGGTGCCGTGACGCCCGCTAGGGGGCGCATTACTAATGTGGATGACGCGACACTATTACAACCCATCCTTTATCTAACACAATATGTCCTTTATTATAATACCAGAATTAAATGTTCGACCTCTTTCGATGTTATTTGAACTCCGCGGGAGTCCATCACGTTTTTTACATGCAACGGCGAGTAAGTGTTTATTGGTTTTGAGATTATTTTTTGCTCTCAACTCGAATTTGAATAGGATCTGACAAGGTTATTTACTAAATTAAATTGGAGGCACGCATTGATCGACTATCAAAACAAGTGTGAAGTAATCATTGTCTACGGTTCAACTTGCCAACATAATGTGCAAATAGTAATTCATTATCACAAGACAAAAAGTTAATTCATTTCCGAGTCTCACAGTGCCTTGGCCAGTCAAGAAAAAACGGTTTGATAGGTAAAATATCCAAATTAATTAAACACGAAATTAGTTTTACGGGTCCTTAAGTTGCGAATTATACTTTCGTAAAAGTTTGTAGGTACAGCCGGTTGATTAAAAAAAAGACGTCGGAATGTGAACGAAGGATTTTTAGTGGAGAATTTTCGTCGTAATCGGCCAAAGACAGTGAGCACCACGTAATGCAATGCGATAAAAATCTCGATTCCATCTCGCGTTTGAGAGGAGCCCGGCAGTATCTGCCTAATGAGTGGAATTTAAATGTCAAGTGCACGCGGCCCAGCTGATAATTATACATCTTCATCCACGCAAATTTGACCCCTAAGTTCACTCGCATAAAGACACATTAAAATCACAGGTATCACTTACATAATGAATGAATAAATGCAACGTAAACAATGATGAGATCTGGTTAATTGCGTATTGAATATCGAGTACGTAAACTAGTTCCTTGTGAATATACGTTGAGAGAAAAATTGCAGGCAGAGTAATCTATACTAATATTATAAAGAGGAAAGATTTGTATTTTTGTATGTTTGTTATGAATAAACTCAAAAACTACTGGACCGATTGCAATAATTTTTTCACCATTAGAAAGCTGCATTATTCAGAAGTAACATAGGCTATATTATATTCTTAAAAAATTAGGAATCCTTACTAAAACAGCAATAATGTAACCCAAGGTGAAAAAAATATACCTGAAAAAATTCCTTCCGTCGCTCCTTGAAAGGGCTCTTTATTTGTACCTTGGTATTAATCCTTAAAAAACAAGTTACTTAATATTCAAGGCGGCTTCAATACCTTTTATAACTTTTTGAATTATTCAATTCGACCATTTAATTCGGAAGATATCACGAGTTTAAAAATGCAAGTATTAGAAAAAGTCGCGTGGTTGCCGCTTAGTTCGCCAGCATGCGATGTAGGCTCCATGTAAGCGTCACTGGGGTACGAGGGAGTCAATGTAATATGTAATACTAGCGGCCGCCCGCGACTTTGTCCGCGTATTAATGGGTTTTAGTAGCAAGGATGTATTAAAAATAGCCTACATCCATGGGGATCGAATTTTGAAAAAATGTAGCGCGGGTGTCTTTCTAGTGTACCAGCTACCTCCATACCAAGTTTTATGAAAATCTATAAACACGTAAAAGTTCTCCCATACTAACGGGGCTGAATTAAAAAATAAAAATGCGCTGGTGTCTCTCCGGAGTGCCAGCTACCTCCATACCAAGTTTTATAAAAATCGACAAACACGTAAAAATTCTCCCATACTAATTTTCAATCCCCCCCCCTCCCAATGAACCCCATGGGGGCTGAATTAAAAAAAAAATAATAGCGCTGGTGCCTCTCCGGAGTGTCAGCTACCTCCATACCACTTTTTATAAAAATCGACAAACACGTAAAAATTCTTCCATACTAATTTTCAATCCCCACTTCTATGAACCCCATGGGGTTGATTTTAAGTAGCCTATATGTTATTCCAGAGTGCCAGCTACCATCATACCAAATTTCATGAAAATCGGTTCAGTCGTTTGAGCGTGAAAGAGTAACAAACATCCATACATACATCCATACATCCATACATACAAACTTTCACCTTTATAATATTAGTAAGGATAATATAATAATATTATAAAGAGGGAAGGTTTGATTTTTTGTTTGTTTGTTTGTTTTGAATAGGTTCCGAAACTACTGCACCGATTTTAAAAATCTTTCACTGTTGGAAAGCTACACTATCCCTGAGTGTCATAGGCTTTTTTTAGATAAAAAAAAATAGATTTCTCTTACGGGGTTAAAATATATTTCATAGAGATAGAGATATCCCCGAAGCGAAGCGAGGGCGGGTCGCTAGTAATTTAATAAAAAGGTGAGCAAAACATAAAGATGCGAAAAGTGACTCTACTGTAGTTTAAATACAAATTGCGGTGTCATTAGGAGGTAATATTACTAGGTTCATAATTGCGTACGGGTAAGCTGCACAATGGAATGAACATCAGTATGGCTTCTTGTGTCTTTGAGACTGTGCTTTGTGGAATAATAAATTATTTCTCGCATGAAATTTTCTTAATAATAGAGTATTATTAAGTACAAAATTAAGGTGATATAATGTGTCTTCATTTAACATTGAGTATGTCATTCCTTATCCTTTAATCGAATAAAAAAATTAATATTTTTGATAATTTGAGTGTTAAACAGTATTTTTTTATGTAAAATGTCTTCGATCAACTCCATTCGATCTTTTCATTCGTTAGAAAGAACGTATTAACGAGTAAGTCATCTATTAGTCCACTTTTGAATCTTAAAGTAGGTGCAAATAGAGTCATCGGATATGCATAACCACCTTGTAATTTGTTATTTTTTGTGCAATTTACAATAACTCTACGTGACCGTCAGAATCCTAAAAGGTGTTGTTTTACTGTAATCTAATATTTGGTGTCACTAGTTGTGAACGATTGCCGCAGACAGCGTCCGCGCGAATATGCGGGTAGTTCTAAACCGGCGTAAGTGAAGTTCCGGTCAATTACCAGCCCTACAGCCACAGAGCACCTGTGAAATAATAATAATGTTAGAACTAAACTATTTCGTAACTTATAAAAAAATCTCCCTGTGGCTGCTGTCAAGATGCAACTATGTGGTCATATTGTAAGAGTAACATTTTACAAAGACCGAAGATAGCTATCTATACCTACTATATATAAAAATCAATGCTTGTTTCTTTTGGTCACGCCACCACGCGTGACCAGAAGAATCTTCTTAAATTTTTAGTAAATTACATAACCATTAGTATTCATTTTAATAGTGCCCAACTTCCTATCATACTGGAACTCTAATTACAAGCAAGGAAATACATTACCTCGAAGATAAGTCAAGTCAGACGAATTAAAAAAAATACAATGATCCATTTTACGCGAAGAACCTTTTCAACCGACCGACAGGCCAGAAGCGACTTATAATTTACGTTTTGTAACTCCGCTATAACGTTCCCGTGTCAACGAGCGGTCGAGTGATCGCGGCGGACGGCGCTCGCGCGGCAAATGATGCGTACGCGCACCCGACCCCACTTATGTCATAGCCGATTAGCGAGCCTACGCCCGTCTACGCGCCTACTCGGAGATTGGACTTGTTAAACGTTTCGGTTCCGTTCATTAATTGATGTGGTTCAATCGGTTCGATTGAATATATCGATTGTATTAACCACTTATTGCACTGTTAGGTTATCGTCATTGATTTGTTTTGCTGTGTATTTCGATGAACGTGATTTAGTAGGATAATCCGCTTCATAATATTCCTATTGATAATAATTAGGCGTTATTAGCATAAGCTAAAATAAATATAAATTTATAACTACCTTTCCGCGACTCCGTCCGCGTAGTGATGTATAAGGGCTAAAAACATTACTTCTTTATAGCGCAGTCGGTTAAAAAGTTGGTTTATTTTTTATTTATTTAGGTTCACAAAACAGAACAACATCAATGTAGCTTCTAAATTGCAAAATCAAAACTTATGGACTAGATGTTATCCTAAAACATGTGTAGACATCATGGTTAATAATATTATTACTAACGGTGAGTTTAGCTTACAATAAATGGAATTTAACAACAAAATGCAATTTATACATGTTTTAGTACACTATGCGTGATTGCGTAACAGACAGACAGAGATATTAGTAAGGTTTTAATCTGCCTTATATTTTCGATGATTTGTAATGTAAAGTTATATGTTTGATTTGCTTGAGCTTTGCTTCATACTATAAAAATGACTTCGCGTGCAATCAAATAGAGAGTTCCTTTTTGCGACGAGTATTACTCGTCCTATATTAAAATGTCATTCTGATGCATAAAAAATTTAACTGTAAAGTTTTTACAGATCTCGTTTATACTTTTCGATTCCGAACCTTTATTTAACATCTTGTGTTTTAATTGTTAGCATTTTATGAATTTCCTAGTCTAATGTCATGTTATTATGTTTTTCACGTTTTTAAATGTCAAGTTTTATAGTTATATTAACTGAGAAAAATACATTTAAAGAAACATTTACATCAAGGAAACAATACAGAAACACAATGTTTTAAAACCTCAGGCTAACACTGCCCTTTAAACGGGTTTTGCATAATTATATATAAATGAGAGTTGTACTAGCTCAATTCATGAGAAAAATATACCCTGTTATGACGGCTAGTTAGGACGCAGGACGATTATTGGCACGCTCACCTTTCAAGACTATTTATGTCGTCAAAGATCAGTGGCCTCACTCATTAGCTACCTTTGGAGAAGTTTAGTTTTTATTAAGGCTATTTAACATTTTACTTTCGTAATTGGTGGTTGAGTTGCGTGTCACACCCGTGTCAAAGTGGGACTAATCGTGTAGGACAGCGGTCGTATCTTAAATGATGCGCGGGCGCACCGGGCCTACTTATGTCACCAGTCAAGATGTACTTCTGATTTCAATTTTTAATTCTGTATTAATATTTTAACAGCAAAGCGTAGGTCGATATAATACTCTTCAAGTCATGTCGGTAAATGTGCCAGTTTAGTACTTTCAAAAGGAATTATTGGAAATCTACTTGAGAAAACTAGTCTAATTTGAAACCGACTTGTTCAAAGTAATCCTTTTATCGCCCGTTCGCCCTGCGGTATCCACCATCACTGCGCAAATTGGCAAAAAAAATCTCTTTGGTCCATTCCGCGTTCTATTTTCCGTTCGGCAAATGAAGCAAAAGCGTACATGCCGATAGCATATTAGTCTTGTTTCCAATAACGTATGCACCGTCGTGTCGTACACGATCGTATTCATATTCCACGCCGCACTAAAAGAGTCGTCATACGGTAAATTCTTTATGTTAATACAGGGCAGTTGCACACGTATTTCGATCACGGGATTCGATCGTGAGTCAAACTCGTGCGCTGGCATCTTGCAATAGTCCCGGGGATGGGAGTTGGCGATGATACGTTAGTGTATTAACGCCTTTGTTGGTTGGTTTGTATGACCATCTGCGTCATCCTCAAAAAAATAATCTTGCTGCGATGGGTTTTGACCGGACGTGGCGGAGAGGAGGCAAATACTGTGTAATGTCGCATAACGATCGCTGCAATGCAATATGGGAACCGAACAAATATACAAAGCTTTATATTTCCATATAGCCAGCCAGTAGGTACAATAAAAAGAACAATAATATACATTTTTTACATCATTCATGTGTGTATTGTATTTATTCTTATCAAAATCTTGAGTTTTGTTGTCAATAAAGATTTAATTTTATTATCAACAACTTTCAAGCAAAAAAGTCCCGACTGCCCTTCTTTAAAGTTGTTTGATATGCATCTGCATTATCTCGTTATAAACCTGCGCAGAGAATCCGAAGGATTTCTACAGCGATAGGGAAATAGATTGAAAAGGGGTAATAATAGACTCCACGATATTATCTCGCGGAGCCCATCTCTTGTTAGATAAATAGATTTTTTCTCAACAGTTTTTGAATCAACCTCCGCAGTCGCCTATTGTGATACAGAATAGCTCCTATTTATTTGTGAAACACGACAGATAATGGTACAGGCCTGGCTACCGATTGAAATGTCTTTCCCTAACAAAGACTTACTTGTTTGGTTGTGTATAATACAAATACGTCAAAGTTCCTTGTTGGGCCGTGTTATGGTTATGAAATTCTTTATTTGACAAATTGTGAGGTCGCTTTTAATCCTTTCGCCATCTGCCCGGCTTAAGAAGCTACCGATTCCATATTGTTAGAAGTGTGAAGTTGCTTTGTTAATAAAGCAGTCAGGCGATTTGAAATGTTATGATTTTAAATGAAAATAATCATGTTGGACGAATATTACATTGAACTATTGGAAAAGTTATTAAGTCCTCTGTAATATAAAAACCCTTTAAACATTTATTTATTTATTTATTTATTTATTATTAAACAGAAAGAGTTAAACAACTATTTTACATTCTGTCCCACAAGACAATTTACACTGTCTGTCTGCGGGACTGGTTGAAGTGATTCTATATAAAAATAAATATGAAGCGCTAAAAGTTGGGTTTAACTACAGTAATAGTTGACAATATCTTTACATTGTGCATCAGTAAAATATTGATATTATAGTGAGTATTGTAACCCAAACATGCTAAGGTGGAATAAATTGACTTTGGGTCGCACAGATCCCGGCCATGTGCCCTAGTGCCATTGTTGTTGAGAGTAAAGAAGCTACAAGCATTACCAATTTCCCTTTGAAACATTGTTCTACATAAAATATGAAAGTAGCATTTTATTTTATGCACCGATGACTGTAAATTACTTTATTCACGGTATACGGAAAAATGCATTCAGCATCCGAGAATTTGTTGTAAGCTGTTTACGAAAGGATGAATCGAAACTTTCATAGCCACTATGAAAGTTTCATTGACCCGGGGCGCTTTTCCTTATTCGAAAATATACTTTGAAATTCGCAATAGAATGTCAGTCGCAGGGGACCGCCGCGGCCGAGTAAAGAGCATTTTATAAATGTGTTTCCAGAATGGGGGGAGACGTACCGTTGCCGTCGGTCGCGCCGGAACGCACGGCGATGTACCAAGTTTAATGGAAAAGAATTGAAAAGTAGCGCGTCTATATGGTAATAGAAATTGCCCGGAAGAAAGGAACATAGACGACAGAGTGCACTGCTTTGAGTTATGGTTGTTTTCTCTAAAATTGAGCGTTATTGCGTACCTAGCTTCTTCCCGAGGGTGCAAGGGGGCAGCGCGCCCGGGAGACACCGTGCGCGGAAATCATTTATGCCGTTTATCGCTGTTTGCTTTTGTTTGCTTTAACTTTAAATCGCAAAGGATACTGTCTGTGAATTTAAACTGCACATTGTGTACCTGCTTCGAGTCTTTTATTGGTGTATAAAAAGCATAAAGTGATGATATAACGGTACTAAAAGGTAAATGTTTCGCAGTGCAAATAAGTGTATTAAATTAAAATGAATTATCTGAACCAAATAAATATGGTGCCATTTTATGTGAACGTATTATTTTTTTATACATAAAAGCGTGTCGTCGGAATAATAAAACAATTGAACTTATACAAGCAACTTATTAATATATTTAAATAATATACTTAGACCGTTGGATCTCTGATAGGGACCGCATTCAAGCTACCCTACATAAAGTCACATCAAAGTAAACAAGGCTTAATTAATAAGGGTAAAGTTGTGTCGCTATTACAATTTCGCGAGGCAGTTGTTACTAATGAAACTATGTCAGTATCATCGTGACCGGACATCCCAGCGGGCAGACTGTTCCCAATAATTATGTGTAAACAGAGTTAACTCCCACAAATATTTGTGTTGAGAGCATAAGAGGGCACTTAGAGGGATGTCACTATTGTTCATTGTGTGTTGGGGTATTTAGAGAACAAACCGGTACTTAATTGTTATGAACATACATGCGAGTGTTTCCTATTACGTAGGAATCATACAGATTTGTTGAGAAATACGATATTCGTAGGTATTATTTTAGTTACATACCTGGGAATAGATGATAAGTAAAATATATATTTTTTTAAATCTTGTTTTTCAAAATGTTAAACTAAATTTTGGTTTCTATTTATTACGTATTAGATCAGGGTGTGTATTTAATTTTCAGAAGAATAAATACAAATAAATTAAAATTACTAACGCTCGAATAGTCTTTGCATAAGTCAATTTTTAATTGATCGTTTCAATATTCCATGCTATATACAATAGTCTAATTAAAGTTACTTTAAGTGCGAAATCAATCTGTTATAAAACGGTTTTTCTAACATATAATGAGAATTTATACGCATATTATATTCCATTAGTCTGCTATAAATAAAAGCATCTTTAATTGACAAAAAGAATGTGTTTCTGCTTGTAGATAAATCTAAAGACTCTAGTAATCCAGTTTGTCTTACACTCGGTGAGTTTTTATTAGCATTTACCGTTACTATGGAAACCAAGGCTTGTGATCATTTTGTAAACGTCGCCACACTCAATATTCATGTCCAGATTATGCTCATATAATTGCCACTTATAAATCTAAACACACTGACGACATCTTAATTGGCCGCCTAACAAATCACCGTAGCGATAGAAAATATTTAGTTTTGCTTCGACTGAATTGATTTGTGAACACTTTTGTATGAGTGTTGCTTAGTGCCTAATGCTCTTAGTGGGTTCAGTTTAGAGTTGACTTTGTTTTTTTTTTTAAATAATTACTACTGAACTAACAACATCGATATATTAACCCAATGAATTAACCCAGTATCTAAATTTAGTACAATATCAGACCGAATTTTGTCGTATTTTTTAAATTTCGATAACGAAATAAGGAAAATAAGTTGTCTTAATTAACCGACATACACGTCATGTTTGATCAACATTTACTAACACATTATTTGATACAAGGATAAGCTGAAAAGGATTAAATCGTGCAGCACTTCTTATAACTGAAGATACTATCTATTCAAATGTGCTCTTATAAATACTGGTACGCAAATAAATTGCCTGAAGTACCACATTATTTTCTGTTTTTATTACAAAACTGGGAAACTATGGAACTCTAAAATTTACATTGGCAACGTAAAATTATGCCGGTTCGAAAGTTTAGCTGCCGTTCCTCAGACATCGACTTTTTAGTAATTGATGTGCCAGCATTTGTTTGCGTCGTTCGGTTAAATATTTCGTGTTTCATAAATTAAATTGGCTTTCTTAATTACCCGCTATTCATCACAGTTAATTGGCAAACGAGAGTTATCGTCACGTTTTCCTAATAACGGATAAGTAGGTTTTGGTGTTCCGTTGAAAAATTAAGGGGACGATGCTTACACTCTTGCAAATTATCATGCATTTTTACGTGCACATTTATTCTGAATGAGTAATATCGGCATTAACTTGATGTTATGTGAGTTCCACCGTTATAACACGTTACTTTCAACTCATGTATGGAGAGAAGGCGGGCACAGGGATTAATCTGTAAACTGACTTTTGCTTTTTTTTATTGCGCATCTCTGAAAGATTAAAAACTCTCAGTAGTCTTTAAAAAACAGCTTAATGCCCCTGAGAAACTAGAGACGGGCAGTGAGTATTAATAATTATTTTCTACAAAAAACGTTTATATCGTCAAATTAAAAATATTCGTGCGATTAACCATACACACTTCATTATACGCCAATAATGGAGTAAAGTAACCAAATGCCCGTTATAAAAATATGTACTAAGATTACTTTTTATTTAACATCAACCTATAGCAGGTATACTCGTAAGTACGGATCAGTTTAATGTGGTTATAAATTAATTATTCTTTTAACATTGAGTGTTTAATTGCATTTTGTTCTACTCGTCACATTGAAATGACTATTGCTCGTCTATATACGATAAATTAAATTGGATTTTCGCTAATTTCCGATTGAGCTGCGATAGTGTTGATTAAAAAGTATAAATTCCCCAAATAAAAAAAAGGAAAAAGGCTGCTTGTATGTGAAAATGTTTGCTTTTAACAACAAATACGAAAATTTCCGGCAAAATACTCGTTATGTTCAGTGAAACAAATAACTAAGCAAATATTAAATTGTTTGATGACTGAGTGCGAAATTGATTTTTGGAATATTTGTTTTTGGTCCAAAATCCCAGAGCTGCCAGACATCACTTATTTTCTAATGGACAAAATATATACGATTGAGTAGTGGTGGGGTGTACTATCATCATATGACTAGTTGCTACCTTGACCAGACGGCCATTTTTCAGATATCAACCAATCAAGGTACATAGAAACACTGCTCACCTCACCTAAATTCTGATGGCTGATTTTAACATATATTTCACACAATATCATTAAAAATCAGGATTCATTACTCCCAGACACATGCGGTCGGCGGTTTTACCTTACAGACGCTTTAAAGCTATGAAAAAATTTATTAACCCATATTATCCCAGCGCCCCATTTAAGGTGCACTAACATTTTAACGTCATACATCTAATATTTTAACATATATAGGTAAATTTTGAAAAAATCGTTATCTACATGGATTTGTCTATCACATGATATTTTTTGATATTACATATGCGCGTTAGTTTTTTTTAGAATAATCAGTTGAAGTAAGTGAATTTCGCTAAACGTGTTCTTTAAAAAAAGGTAAGTTATTTTATAAATGTATGTAATTTTACAATTATATGAAAACTATTATTTTTATTGTTGTGCTTCTATCTTTCAATGAGTTAAGTGAAAAAAAGGAAATTTTATTATTTTTACATATTTTTTGCACGTTTTACATGATGCCCCATTTGAGGTGCACTGGGAACAACAGGCCCCATGGAAATTTTCTTTGAGGGATTAGTTAACACATACTATTTTATGTTTTAATCGCTTTTTTTTCTTTTCAGGTTGAATGTTAACAAGATTATATCAGTCCTAGTCGAGGATAGCCCTGTCATAATAGCGACTATATTTATTATTCCACCTAAAAACAGTTAATTGAGTGAAGAAGACAGTGGAGATGAAAATTCAGGAGATATTGGCAATATTAGTCGAGGTGTGGTGTCAGATCAGTACAGAGGTCACTTGAAACCGTTGAAGGAATAACAATCATGAGCCAGAATGATCAAACTAACTATGGACTTCTTCTCAAGAACCTGCTAAGAAAGCTAAAATGGTTGTGAATAGGATATTGGAATGATAATACTAGAGTGAATATAGCCTCTACTGAAAATGATGTCAGCCAATCGGCAAGGTGAAACTTTGGTGCAAGAATAAAAGAGTAGACTTGAATCCAACCCAATTGCTATCTATATAAAAAGTTCAGTGATGGCGTCGACCGCCTAGTATAGGATTGGGTTATAGTTGAAGAGGTGGTACTTGCAAATGATAATGTTTCCTATGAATGCATGTTGAAATGCGTCAACAACACATTCAACTGTATCGACATTCACTAGCTGCAGGAGAAACTAAAGAAGCTTATGACGATCAAACACATCTTATTCTTGGTGAAACATCATCTTCCGTTCCAAAATGAATCGAGTTCAAATTACCAATGACCCTCAAGAAAACTACCGGATTCAGTCAGATTGGAAAAAGGACATCATATGTCAACAACAAAACTCAAATCGATGCCAGTATCACAAATATACTTACTTAGTATTACTTAGTTTAGATGCAGTCAATATGGAGTTGGTTTATATACGTCAACATTGTTCCAAACTATTAATACGACTAAATTATTATTTTTTTCGATATATTTTTACAGCTACATTTAAGTATATTATGTGATTGTAGTCCACTTCAGTAATTTTTAAAGTTAATTTACTGTTAAAACAGTTTAAAACTTAACACTCGTTTCTTATTTCTCCATACAAATCCCGTTGGCATATTATCCCAACGCCCCATTTAAGGTGCGGTCCTGAAATACATTATGTATAGTATATAAAAAAATTAAAAAAAATTTTTGGTCTGTTTTTGAGCCCCCTTAATCTAAATTGGGAAATATTTTTTTTTACTTTTTGTGTTTTTAATATCTTGGGATAATATGGGTTAAGTTTACTTATTTTCTGATGTTTGATTTTTAAATATGTTATTCAAACAACTGAAAAGTGCTCATCTGACCGCAATAATTATAGAATTGTACCTTACAAACTATTTTATTAGAAAAACTTAACTAAATTCAATAAAAAAAAAAATTCTAAAACAGTTGGGTCTGGTGAATGTTTGGCCCCTTGGATCGGTATGTCCGTTTGAAAAACGTTTTAAAATAGTTGTTTGAATAACATATATAAAAATCAAGCATCAGAAAATAAGTAAACTTAATAAATTTTTTCATAGCTTTAAAGCGTCTGTAAGGTAAAACCGCCGACCGCATGTGTCTGGGAGTAATGAAACCTGATTTTTAATGATATTGTGTGAAATATATGTTAAAATCAGCCATCAGAATTTAAGTGAGGTGAGCAGTGTTTCTATGTACCTTGATTGGTTCATATCTGAAAAATGGCCACCTGGTCAAGGTAGCAACTAGTCATATGATGATAGTACACCCCACCACTACTCAATCGTATATATTTTGTCCATTAGAAAATAAGTGATGTCTGGCAGCTCTGGGATCTTCCTCTATTAGTTTTTGACAAAAAGTCAATATTTTAATGTTTGACTGACTTTAAAAAAATAAGTAAGTTACGATGACGATGTTTTGTACGTATTTAGTTTTGTGTATTTTAGTAGGTATATACGACCTTTGTCTCTTAAAACAGTTAAATTACATTGTTTCTTTGATGAAAGTCAAGGAACTTCATTTAAGTTATTGTTTTTAAATCAAAACATAATTGCTAAAAATTGCTATAAGCTAATTGTTACCTGACTACGAAATAAGAGTGATCATGTTGCATGCGGCCACTTATTCACACGACCGAAGTTACAAGCAGAACATAATAAATCAGAAGCAACTGGTAATATTTGATTAACAATTCTTGTTTTATGTTGACCTGTCTTCCAATAGTTTGTTCCACATTTTTGTCACAATAACATTTTTACGACTTATTCTTAGTACAGTCGCGATGATATATTAAAACGATTCTGTTTGCGGGATAGTTTCGATTCTGTGCCTGTCGTAAATCCGTGACTGTTTGTCGTAGACGGTCGTTATTATGAATAATTACGTTATTTTACGGTGGTCGACAACCGCAACGGGTCTCAATATTTAGACGTTGCGCAACATAAACGCTCATGTAGGAAGTATTGATGTCAAAGAGTAGTAGAGTAGAGTGGATAGTTGTATTTTTAGAATAGTCCATAACTGTCTTCAGGTGCTAGGTATCTTCGCCATTTTCAGTCATTTCATTATTGCAGTTTAATTCAAGAATGTACGTACATAGTATAATATGCTAATTTGCATTTTGCTATAAAGCCTTGTTTTAGTTTTAATATAATTTCTTTGAAAAGCGAAAGATATAGTTGTGTACGACTAATTTATATTTATGGGTTTGTCGATCATAACTAATAAACCAAAGTAATTGACACATTACTTGTAACCCGAATATAAAACAAACACTCTAAAAGCTCGAGTATTTCAGTGATGTAACATGTTTTAAGCAAAAAGGAAACAAAAACATTCCGCCCATCTTTTCGTAATATTCGTACTGTAATGTCGTCTTAGATCAACATCCGACAATCTTGTTATATTTCATTCCATAAAGCGCTTCCCATCCTCCACGCTTGTCTGCAAGCCAGTTATGCTCTTAACAGTACCGAATAAAATTACACTTTACGGGCATAAATTTCAGTGCGTAGGCATAATATTATATGTATTTTAACGGCAGTGTCCAACCTAGTTGGTTTTATTTAGTCTATAGTGACGCGATGATAATTTGTGGACTCACAGGGAGGGCGGCGTGTGAGGCGCTCAGTCGTTTAAGACGCGTAATGTCCGGACACATTCGGCTAGCCAATGTTTATAGCAATAAATTAACACCTGATATTGCTAGTTATGACCGTCCAGCCCGCCTACATTTCCCAATCACATAAAACACGATGATATTTCTGTATAAACGTTACCTTAACGCTATGATGGAAATTAACAAGGCATTAGCTATTTGCTTGTACGCAAAGTGTGCTAAGAATTCCAAACAGTTCTTTTTCCCTTGGCAATAACTGGTTTCGATGTTTAAGTGTGTGTTATGTTTGCTCTAAACCTAGCATAATCTGCATATAGATTTGTTTGCTATTGGTCTTAACTACCTATAATTTAACAATCTATATGCTCATTTACTATCCAACAATTTAACGTTGAATTGCCTACGTTTGATGATGATTTGTTAAAAATCGAGTTGTGGGAAATTGATGCGACATGTTATTATCCATGACTTATAATACTGCGATATCAATTTCGATGTCATTTACGTTCATTTGAATACTAAATTGGAATATATACGGTTCTTTACGATCGTATTAAGAAAAACGGAGTTGACTTAGTGTAAAATGAGGGTTTTGAAATATTGCTTATTATTTATATTGGCATTCTATCCGTCTATGTCAAATAATGTCGACGCTTCACATAGTATTGATTTCTAAAATTTCTATATGGCAATTATGTAAATTGGTTGATTGGGGTCGATAGCCAGGCTCCGTAGAATTTTTCCTAAGTGTTGACCGTTAAAGATATGATTCATTACCGGTACTAGAACAAACTGAGGAGGTATTTGTTCAAATATTCTCACGCGTGGCCGGCACTTGGGGTCAACAGTTCGTTTCGCGCGGTTCACCAATATTTGTCGAATGTCCGACGCTACGTCTCAACTCTTCGATGTGATTGCACTTGAGTGTCGCGCCATTGTGCCGGCCGGCACCATAATATTTATGTGTTTTTGTTGATGCTTCTCAATCACCGCTGCCGTGAATGGCACTTCATTTATTCTATTTGATATTAGTACTGATATGCAGGTGTATTTAACACAAGCGGGTCGCGTTCGCACGGGTAGGTAATTACTCTATAAGATTAAATAAATGTAGAGTATTTGCGGGAATTTATTTTTCTGACCCATCGTCGTTACTGTCTTAATCACACTATAACATTGGTCGCTTCTTACTTCAATTGGAAACTAGTACACAGTTCTTACATACAGTTTTTTTCTATATTAATTCATCACGTCATAATTTTATTCGCAAGTGCTTGTATAAAGAGAAATGTAACACAATAAAATAGTCACTTATTCGATCCCAACAGCAGATACTGATATTGCGTCAACGTGAACGATTCTCACACTTCGGGCCGGGCCTCGCAGACTCATTAAAAGGTGTCGTTTCGTTCTCCGAGCTCAGCTGCCCGTTATCGCCTCTATAAACCCCTCGATCTTAGAGCTGATATGATAATTGTAATCCAATACTCCAGTATCGGTCTCATCTGTCTTTAACTACCAGTTTAGGGGCAAAAAGGGCTACCTCGTATAAAGTTTGAACGAGTTCTCTGATTCGATTCCGTGATTGCTCTCGAGAAATTCGTATGTATGAAGTGTGACGGCGTCATTTATAGCGCCGTAAAATGGGTGGTGTCGACAAACATAGATAAAAATAAGTTGGTATCTGTGTGCAGTGTACTTACTTACAGCGTAACATATCGTGCTTACTACAAATAAGTAATTGGTCCTTTTTGTAGTGTACGCTTATTTTTGATGTGCATTGAGTATATGTACTGTACTCGTATATTGGTTCTGAAAATAGGATTTTCGTCAATTTAATTGCTAAGCCTAGACCATAAAACAATATTCTGTACAAAATATCACAATAAACAACGTCAGTGCCTATAAGGTTATAAAATTATATTATAATTCTATCTCTTCGTAAATAGTTAAATGCTAAAATTGGAAAGTTTCAAAGTGTTTCCGTAGGGCGTATGTCAAGAAAATTAATAGAAGTTACCTGCGTAGGATAGCCCGCCAGTCCCGCAACAAATTGTTTGGCCTACGTAGGTATGCACTGTGGCCCTCCCACATTCCACTTTGCACTAGAAGTTGGGTTTGTGTACAATTAGATATATTTTAAACTAGCGGCCGCCCGCGGTTTCGTCCGCGTGGATTAGTAACTTTTGGCAGCAATAATTAATAAAATAGCATATAACTAATTCTATACCTTGTAAAATTTACCATTTATTAGTGAAAGTCTCGTTGAAACTGGTCCATCCGTTTCGGAGATTAGCGAGAACAAACCGATAGACAGACTAAAAAAATTAAATTGTATTTTTGTTATGTTAAAAGATTCATTGATGAAATGGGTATTTCAGTAAAAGTCGTTATTTTGATATAACAAACAGACCCTTTTATTTAATTTAGTTGTATAGATTACAAAAAAAATATTCGCGCTGTATCTTCTACCATGGGCGGAATCACTTTGTGTCAGGTGCGTCAGAGCTTTTAGGCTGTTGCTTATTATTTGAAAACTTTGACTTAGTAGCTAAAGCTTCGTGTACTCGTGCGAATTTTCGCGGCTCAAGGAAGTTCCGAGTCGTTAGCGATGATGGATCAGGCCCGCGCGCGCCGCGGGCCGCGCTTTGACGCGCGAGTCGATTAAGCTCGACAGTGTTCTGTTCGATTGTCGAGTGAACGGTTCGCGAGTAATTATTACTGGGCCGTGCAGGGCTGCCCTGGACTCTGGAAGGTTTTGGGGGGTTTGGGGTGTCGTGTCCTAGGGTAGCACATTGGTTTCAGTGACTTGAATGAATGATGAATCGTTTGTAACATTAACTGTTATTCTTTTATTTTATCATTTAAATGATACACATGTTTGCGTATTTTTACTGACCTATCTTTGTCTTTCGGATAACATTTTGAACTACATAATATGTCTTTACAAAATTGATCGGTGCAAACGACACTCATCTTAACAACATTTGTACATTCATTAGAAAACTGAAAGTGTCCGGGATATTTACCATGTTGTTTTGTTTTAATGAGCTCCCGATATTTCGGCACTGTTGCAAGCGCCATGATCACGGGTGAACTGTAGGACTGCGAGAATGAAATATCGGGAGCTCATTAAAACAAAACAACATGGTAAATATCCCGGACACTTCCCGGATTCAGTTTTCTAATGTGTGTAACCATGACAGTTTAAAATTATATATTTGTACATTCAGTTCTCAAGTACCTATGTGACAATGTTTGTGAGAAACTAAGGATATTTAAACCCTAACGATTGTTAAACATTTAACTTCCACTAACACTCTTCTAAATAATTCGTTTGCTTGTGAGTTTTGCATGTGTTACCATTTGACTAATCCAGTATAGTTAAAAAAACTCTTCAGGAAGTTGTTTAGTTTTTATTTGAACTTTCTTATTATATTTGTTTTGACAATTAAGTGTAGCTGTTCTAGGTGTGTGATGAATTCTCCCTAATTGGTGTGTTTGGCGCCCCTGGCGGGACGGATATTGAACCTCGGGCCCATGACACACCAATAATGAATTCTGTCCGTACTGACGCGACACAAACGCTAAGAATTATTAGCAGTGCATGATTTTAATTACAACTCGAGCTCGCCTAATTTGCCTTGTCAGACGGTAATTTGGACACTTTTGATTTTAATTGATGACGTCTTTAATAAGCCCCAACAAAAGCGCATATTTTATGTTCGACTTTGAAGAAAGAATGAGGTTCGCAACCCAAAAGGTCGGGTCTGAAAATGAAAGTGCCAAAGATGTATTTTTTGCATTTGTGCAGCTTGTTAAACAAGGCTGTGTAATTTTTTATGATTTTGGTCATATTAAAATAAGTATTTTTATTAAACAGGCATGTTTTGCTGTTAATAAAAATTATCTGCATATTTTATCATATTATATACGATTTTGCCAATTTAAACTATAAATTTATTGCTGAACATGAAATCATTGAGTTCATTCAATTTATTTATTTGTTGATATAACATGATTTTTTTATTTTATCTTGCATTTGAACATCATTTGAAGTTTATTATTATGAGCCTTATAACCATCGACCAGGATATAAAAAGCGTTGATAGTCCTAAAGCGAATTAAAAAATATTAGCATTTCGTTGTATAATTTCGTAATCACAATAAAGTAAGGTGACGATCCACATTTAGATATTAACGATTGAAACCTGAGAACAAATTAAAACGGAGCAACACTTAATATGAAATCCAAATGAGGTGATGCCAACACAGTTTAAGTGTATTTACGTGTCAACCGTTCACAAAACGGGCTAACGAAAGGGACAGAGCGTATTGTTCCGAATTTATGGCCCCGACTCGAGTAATTGAAGTTTTTATGAAGATTTGTTCGTTGATTGCGATTTGTTCAACCCAAGATATTCCAATTGATATTGACGGAGCAGGACGAGCGGTAGCCAATTGGTGGAAATATATTGGTCTCATTCTCTACCAATAGAGTTTTTGACCTTACCAATGACCTTAATACAGAAATAGAATGTTTCCAGTAGATAGAGCTTTGTGAGGAGACCATATTGGTTGATCCAGAAAAGGAATAAGAGGTAGTTTTACTAATTATAAACTACTTTACTGTAATACTGGTCTGTGGTTGCCTTAATCGGACACTGTCGATGTATAAGGTCCGTATAACGATGTTTAATTTTATTCATGCTCCACCAATTAACAATGACAATTATCTTAACCACCTGAATCACAAGGTGTTTGGGTCTTAATCAGCGCTCGGCTGTTCCAATCTAGGCCCTTGGCGTATTATCGATGGTCACCCAGCGGGGTGCACGACAAAAGAATTTCATTTTAAATAAATCGCGCGAGACCGCGTCGCGGCGAGAAATTAGGCGCGGTGTCCCCCGCCGCGAATACTCATCGTAAATAAGTGTCGCGGCCGCTCCGAGCTTCGTTGCACCGGCCACGCTTAAAAACACATTCTTGTTATACACTCGTTTAAGGATTTAATTACTTGCATCGCTGATGGCCTCCCCCCGCACCCGCGTCTCCGAGCCTGCTCACACGTGATCGTAAATCCTCAGTTCGTTAATGATCCGAACGCTGTTTCGCGATGAATTACCGCTTAGTCTTGTTGACTTTTTGCGCGAAATATTTTTTCCGATTTTAGTGAGCGTGGGTTTAGCATAATGGCCTGTAACTCTTAAGTGGTTTTTCGAGTTCATCGCGATTTATGTTTCAATAAGATGAAACATTGTATTTAATATCGCATCTTATCTTTTTGCGCATCATATAAAATGCATCATGATGCCGCTATCAATTCGTGCCGGGAAAAGACGCGGTTTTACTTAGAATTTTATTTATTGAAGATCCGACAAATTTCTCTTGAGAACGCTGTCGTGAGATCAAAGATGCCGTCGATGGTTTCTAGTTCGTTATTGTGAATTTAACGAAATGGGCGTGACTTGTAACACCTTCCATTATGTGGGGGTGTTGGTGTTCCATTATGTTACAATTTGGTATTGAGTTACACATGTTAGTTCGCATATGTCGACACGTTGGAGGTAGAAGCATCGGTGTTGAGCGGCCGCCCACTTTATTCACGTGGAGGTATCGGTGTCGCCGTTTTCAATTTGGCCGGAGCGGTGTCGAGTGTCGAGCAAGTGAACGCCGAGCCACAGTATCCGGCTCCAATTGCCTCGGCTAGGAGAGCGACTCCTCCAACTGCGCCTTCTCTCAATGCAGTCGGCGCTCCGTTTGTAAACGCGATACTTCCGCCAAGACGCAAAAGCTCCGCATGTGATTGCGGCCTCCTTTACTTTAATCAAATGGCTGCGACAAAGGATTGAAAAGAACGCTCCTCGATTTCGTACAAGCGATCGGTATTGGCTGCGAAATTCCTTTTACGGATTGCCGGCATTTTTTACCAATGCCTCCGTGAAATAAGAGGATTTTTTCACATACTCCGGCGTTGGGAAGTCGTCGTGTTATTTTTAAATGGTCTAGATATTATCTTTAAAAGAAGAATTGGTACGCATGATGTACACATGAGTAAATAATGATCTTATGTATGGCATTGATATACGTACATCCTATATCCAATCGACCATTAACGTTTGAATCAAATATTACTTAATAACAAATAGATATTTGTGTTATTTGTTTTAATTCAAATTTAGACTTCACCGCTCGTTATTAATTTCCCGAATGTTAGGGTCTGTAATTGCTCCGTATACTTCGATTTTAATCACTCTCCTTGAGTTTACCCTTCGGGCAAATTATGATGTTTAAAATGTTGTTTGTATTTCTATCGTGACGGCTAAATGATTAATACCAAAGTCGTTTTTGATTACATAATAGCGAGCTATGAAGAAAATTGATATCGTTTTATATCATTAAATTCTTATTTAACATTCAGAAGTTTGTGTTGTATGTCAATACTAATCTGAATGGAATTGCCTCTAGCTGTTCTGCGAGGCGTAAGTAGGGCCTTATGTAAAATATTTACTTGTTCTGTTTAAGTTTCTTCTTACAATAAAATGTTAATAAGCTGATCTTTATTTGTTTGTACATTCAATCGCATTAAATTATGAGTTGTTCAGTTATGTTTCTTGACGCATATTCATTAAAATAGAGCTATATTTGAGTAAGTTACTCCAACTTAAGTGTATTTTAAAATTCATACTAATTTTGTAGTTTCTTATCATTTGTATTTACACGTATTGTGTTGAAGTGTAATGAATATGATTCGTACAAACATTATGAGGTACAAAACCTGAGCCAGTGATTTGAAACTTCTAATTGTATTAATACCTAAAGGCGATGTTTTTGTGTGTAAGTAACTATACACCAATGTTGTGTGTAAATAAAATGCTTGTGTATATACAATGCCTCGTTAATACCAATAGGATAGAAGCAACAACCGTTGGGATTAGATTTACGTGTTTTGATTCCACATTTTGATACGGCGCCGTATAAAAGATCCTCCCATTGTTTACAATGTAACAAGCTTGTAACAATTATACCAGTAACCTATTTGATGTCTAATTTAAATGGAAAACAGATTAATCAAACGGTATCAACTTTCTATCCCCAACGATAAAATATTCAACAATAGCCCATCCTGTGTTCTACAACGGTGTCCTCTTTTTGGGTTGGCTATTTAAAATTAAACTAGTTTGTATTTCTCTAGCGTTGAGATCTTATCGAGCGATCGGTTCTTCAACCCTTTAATGTATGCGTCTCCGTTCCGATTCGGAATATTTTAGTTGTAACTAGCCATGTGGAGTGGTTTTGAAGAAGCATATGTTCACTGCGGCCAACTACAGGCGACTCCGTATTTCCGACGAGCACCGGAGCAATAAAGTAAGCAGTTTTACAAGTGAGTGGACCCAGAACGAATGCACGGGTTAGCGTACGCCCGATATTCTTATTTTATGACTGTGAAAAATCTCGCAAAGAATATTTTCCGGGTTATAACATAACGTAGCCATAGCCGTTTCTGGCGGAATCTGACATCAGACAAAGGGATCCCTGAATTGCTCGCTCGATAGGAAATATTGCGAGGGTAATTGTTATAAAACGAGACCCGTACTTTTGAAGAAGTCCGTGCCAGTGGAAATTCGATACTTTGCCGTATTAGGTGTCCGGTTACCGTCATTAACCTTACAAATACCGTCAAAGTGCTCGCCCATGATATAAATTTGTATTTATATAATCTTGCGCCTACTGTGTGAGTAACAAGCGACAATTAACACTAATTCATGGCTTATTAAAATTCCCTTGGAAGGTGAGGCGATTCGGTATTGTTGAGATGGATTGTCAGAAGTTATGGGAACGTCATTAGCCGACCGAGTTGGTGTATTCAGTCGGAGCGGCTGAGAAGAATGCACGGCCAGCGACAATGCCTCACATTATGTTGTCGCGCTGCGTTCGCGCGCTCCAATTAACTGAGATTTATTCATCCCCTCGATGTCATTCGATTTCTCAAAAGACATTATCAAAGATTTAACTCGGCAGGACAATTGTTCCCCAATTTTCTAAACACCTCGACAATGCTCACGTAATTTGTTCCATCCTCTTGGCTGTTTGATTGTTTGCTCTGGGAAAACACGAGGCATCATCGCGCCAGGGCTGCCGCTTTGTAATCTCCCACTCGGGTATTCGATATTCATTTACTCGGTTGCTTTGTAATCACTCGCAATTTGAATAGGGGAGGGAATTTAAATCATGTTGCCATTAATGTTAACGCAGATTGTGAGCGTTTTACAGCGAAAATGATTGTTCTCTCGCGACTGTGTACATGCCTACACTTGAATAGACGCAGCTTACGGTCTCTTGTTAAAACGAAAACCTATTTGTTTTAAACTATATCAATATATGAATCCAATTTGTCAACTAATTTACTAAAGGGTCCTTTTGTACATGTTACCATTCCGTATACCATTAATAACTGGTTAGTTAATTGGCTACCGAGAACCGCGGCCTTTGTTATACATGAACCACACCCCACGTTTATCTAAGCAGTGGCTTATTTTAAATGATAAACGAGCTCCCAATCGATTTGAATAACAAGCAGGCAGATGCTCTTAATCCTTTTGATTTCATTAAACGCATGCGCCCCTCGGCTCCTGTCGGAAATATCACTCGAGTGTATTCCTCGATCCAACTATGCATTGTTCGTAATAAGGTTCATTTGATCCTATAACGCAGTCCAAAGCGTCCCGACTTTTGGATTTAAAACGCATTGTGCTATTCGAAAAGCAATTCATTTTGCTTCATAACGTGACCATACGATGTTTTGTTGGATTGTCTTCCAACGTAGAGGGCGCGCCTCAACTTTTTTACGAAAAAAATATATTTTTTCATCGCCGCTGTCCTATTTGTTAGCCGAACAATATTGTGTAATCACGGGCGTTGTATCCTCTCTCGCTTTTTCGTTGGAGATACTAATGAATTCCCAGTAGAGGTTATTCTGAGTTGGTACCAATTGCATCGTCATTTATTTGATCGTTTCGTTAGGGAGAGGCCAAGTGAAAAATCCGTCAGCATTAATCACGTCGATACTGAAATACAATTTCGAACGGACGAAAAAAATTTACATAAATAATTTATACCCGTGAGGAGGAGCGGGCGCTCGTGCCTAATCCGTCTGGGACGTCGCCGTCTCGTTATGCGGTTCCATATTGATTCTGATCTCCGCGTACTCCATTGTGTTTATTGCTCTTCGATCAATTATACAACGAAATTGCCTTTGTTACTTATCACCTACGCGCGTTAGTGCTATTGCTGTTGATTAATAATATATATAGTGTGTTATAGCGGCTCGCAGCGGGTAGCCGAGGGTAGCTGATCTCCATAAGTGTTGCCTGATGGGTCCGTAGTTCGCTCGCTTGATTGAGCATTATCTTAGGCATGTGACTGTGATCGATTCGATCGGATCTCTTTTCGGACAGCGCGAGTTTTTACCAAACCAGGGTCGGAGTCGGGAGATGCCGCGCTGAAGATGATGTAGTGTTTGCGGTTTACACGCGTTCGTATGATGAATAGTCGATGTTTTGACCCCTGTTTTGGTGTTTTACGTTATTAATCGATTTGGGTACTCGCTGCTGTGACAGGTGTTGGTATTATTTTGCATAATTTTTAAGTTCATGTTTTAGTTATATGCCTTTGAATCTATATTCTAATGTGAGTAATGTGAAGTACTCAAAATCCAAATTATCTCGAACGCAAAATAAATTCCATGTGATACATCCCTGTGCTAACTTGTACATTCATTTGAGAACAAAAATCTTTGCTTAAGCCTATCACTGACTGTTACAAAAAAAGTAAGTTGCTTAAAGTGGACTTTGTACCGGTTCCTTACGTTTATGAAATAAGGCACTTATCAAAACTTCTAGCGTCAGCATTATCAACTTGACTTCCTATACGCACCGTTCTTTCGCCGTGGGCATCCTTCGTTTGCCGGCAATAAATAGCGCAGGCCGCCAGACAGCTCCACGGCTAGATATAATTACCATCGTCGGTAGCGCTCTTGGAACCTATAGCCATTTAGCGAGATCGCCACCTGATAAATCATTAATGAGAATCTGTTTGCTCTCAAACGGCCGGGCGCCCATGTATCAAGGTTAGGCTTTTCTTAGGACGTTTTTGTTGTTGCATGCAAGGTGTTTAGTAAACATGCCTCTTAGTATTATGTGTACTGATTTTGAATGCAGCGCTGATTGAAACTCGAAGCCAAGCTATCGCTAAAATGGAAGCTTAAAGTTCGTCCATTGTGTACCCCAGAGAGATTACAAGTTTTTAAAAGTTTAAAAGTTTTTTTTAAACACAGATAAATAATCATTATTCAAAATATTTATTGTATGTTTTGTGTAATAATTAGGATTATTTACTATTAAACATGTTATTTCGTCGTGTACATAACCTGACTCATAACAACCTTCAAGTATTTACTCTTAGGAATTTAGTAATCCTTGAGCAAACATTTATTTTACAAAGGAAACTGAGGCTTATTAACATTTTGATTTCCCAAAGGGAAGCGGCTACACATTATATGAGACATAAATACTATAAGGTATGTTAACAATTAAACACAATATTTTATTTATAAATTTACGAAGTCACGTTAGTTGATACGTCAAGATAGCAAGTATTTTATGATAATTTGTTTCAATAATTTATCTATAAAGAGATTTTCGGTTAAGTAAATCTGCTTGACTTTGCATCATCCAGCATCCATTACAATTTTCTTATCTCCAAAATCTCAGTAAAGAGATGTGAACGCCGAGAACAGCTCGCTTAAAACTAATTTATTACCACGTGTTAAACAAGATCACAAACATATTATCAAATAAAATGTTAATAAACTATCTAATCTCGAAAATACCTGTTAAGTGATTGGCTTAGATGAACAAAAAACTATCCGAATGCGAATCACAATGCTATATCACGGTTCGGAGTCGCAACGCTCTTTGTGCCGGCGTCGTTTTAATAATTCCACACGAATTAATAAGGCTAGGCCCCGCCCCGTAGGCGTCTACGCTATGATTAATAGACTCGGAACCACCGACTACCGGGTCTTGTACTCTTCGCCCCACTAAGACACTCCACGCCTCGCACTCAAACTCACCACAATTCACACGTCCACATTATTTATATCGATTACGTATGCCAATACAGCCGTATATCAATCCAAGTGTTAATATTTAAATAATAATGTCAGATTATAAATTGTTTCTCGCTAGACACTTTTAATGCTCGTTTATAACAAGACGCCGAGGCAGTTTTTAACGATATTACCACAGCTTGTTTGTGAATTTTTATGACGATCTTTTGGTGTTTCGCTCATTACCTATTTTCGATGTATTTTATTAGCGTTATCGGTACATCTAATTTTGTGAATATCTCTTTTTTATTTTCTCTTTACCGTTGCTCTGGTTTGTGTGTGTTCAACGTTCTCTGTTGTGGTCTCTCGATGTGTGTTAGACAGTTTATATTTCTTATCTTAAGCGTTTCTAGATATTTACTTTGCGTTTAATGTACCGTTTTTATTGTCCATTGTGTTGGTTTTTTAAGCGTTTTAGCTCTAACGTTACCTAGTGTTTTGTTGCTTCACAGAATATATTCAAGATAACATTTTGTACGTAATTAGTGCCTTTGCGTATTACCATGTTATGCCACCGCACATAAAAACAATTATTGTTCATTGTATCCTTTGTTTGTTTTGTATTGACTATTTAGCGATTGTATTCTTTTTCATATTATTCACCACAAAGATATTAGTAGCAGTACCCTTTATCTCCGCAGAAAAGGATTAGGGATCAAGCTAAAGTCCAAACTAAAACCCCTTTGTTAAACACAAAGGTAGAAACGGTAAATTATGTTTTAAAAATACGTTTTTGTTTTTAACCCACTTTTTATGATTTTTAGAATTCTTAGAAAATCTGGGTGGCGCAAACACGGTATTTTACTTAAAAAGCGTGCAGTAACAACCCGTATTGTAGAAAATGAAATGGCCGTGCTAATGTAAGTAGAATTCAAGTGAAGTTTATTTCAATCCTTCTCGAAAAAATATTCTTGAAAGTGACTGACTTTTTCTAAACTTTCATTAGAATGTTTTTATTTACCATAATGTAACAGTTTTGTTGACAAACTGTGTTATAATTAAGCATTATACAGTGAAACCTGGTTAAGTAAGACATCCAGGGACCAGCAATATTGTTTCACTTATAGAGGTATTCCACTTACCCAGTGTCTCAGATATCCAGGTATAAATAAATATCTGTCTCAATAACAGAGGGTTCCATTAATAGAGGTTAGAAAGCAAGTTATTTCAGATATAGAGGTGCGATTATTAAAAATTTGTTTTACGTTAACATTCTAAATCAACTGTAATCATCATCGGTCTACTTATCGGAACGTTTAAGTTAGCTAGCAAACACTGTTCAAGTTCAAAATATTCTGATGAACGTAATCGTTTCAGTTTTCGTAATACGTACTTCATAAACGGATATCAACTTCAGTTTTTAACGAAATGATAAACATTTTATTTTACGTTTTGACATTTTTCAAACAAGTTAATAAAGCGAAACTAAAACTGGAGGTCATTGAAATTATGAAATTTCGTCTTTAAGTGCGGAATTTGTGGGTAGAATAAGTAAGCAAACAAACAATAGGATTTTATCTCAGTAACAGAGGTTTGTAGATATGAAATACACTCGCTGTCTCAGTAACAGAGGCAAATAAGAAAAAATATTCGAAATAATGAATCCCAGATATAGAGGTTTGCTTCGTCTCACTAACAGAGGTAATGCAGTGCCTAGGTGTTGGGACCCCCGATTGAGTACTAGATATGGAGGTTTCTCACTTATCCAGGTCCCACTTAGTCAGGTTTCACTGTATTTCCGAACTTTGAAAAACAAAACGTGATTTGGAGACTCATTTTAATTTCTCTCATTGTTCGTTTTTTATCGGTAAAAACATTTGAACTTTAAATTGTGTTCTTAGTAATTACAGTCGTTGCTGCTAAACTAAAAATTACTACTAACCTAACTCACTACCTTTCTCCACAGTTTGCCGTAGCTTTTCAGCGCAGTAAATTTGGATGCAGATTGGTTGTACGTTGAAAACGTTGTTTTTCTAACGCGCTAATAGTACAGGCGGGGTCTCTCCAAAATGTTGGTCGTTTAGCACGTGACTGAGGGCACCTGCCGCCGCCGGTCGTGCCGGCATGCTTCAACTGTTACAGGGGTGTATTGGGCTCCTGTTCGACACTTTGGGAGCTTTTTACTAGGCTTTAGGCAAGGGGTAAAAGTTGCGACGTCACCTCGTTCAATGAGAACGCTGTGTTTGGCGTAAGGAAGTATACCTTATAGAGTTTCGGTCACAAAGTTAAAAAGTCACTTCTTTTGTAACTTTGCTCTGAAGAAATAGTACGGAAACTTAAGACCCATTGTTTTACAACCTCACTGACTTATGCCATTTTTTTTTAATTTATTAATGTCTGCATGCCAGTCAGTGAAACATAAGAAAAACACATAGTACATATTATCTAATAGAATAGTATTGTGTACGTGATTGCAAGAGCCATCGTCTCAATGAACCAATTAAGTATTGCATGAACATTGCACATAATCAAGACAGCAGTTATTCCTTCGCGTTGTCGAAGTCTACGATACTAATGATTCGTTATTTATTACTACTTCGCTTACTTACAGTTCCTTTCAAACGTTTACCTTCCTATTGGTTAACTAATAAATAATAAACACCGTATAAATTAATAAAATTGAAACGAGAGTACGAAATCTAGCGACCGTTTTGCTAATAGCACCCACAGACCCCTTTCTCTTAGAATTCTTCGACTTATTTGTTTCGTTATTGACGACATCTAATACTTACTGACTCACAAGCGGCTTAAGAAAACACGGAGTGGCATCACGAAGCTTATTTGCTATCTTGCCACATTATGTCTTCAAACTGGCTTTGATCTATGGCATAATAAATAGCAATGAGTGTTTTTTTGTAGTGTTAGGTCTCTACTTCTATTCTCTCTATTATACTATGTATTAGTTGATAGTACCTCGAGTAAGTACTATTCATTCGCGCACACCACACTATTCACACACCACTGTTAGTATCAGTTATAATAATATTCGAGTCCTAGTATGCGTACCCACTGTAAACATAACAATTCGAATTTTATCTTCATAAAATACTTTTCAGTAAACGTGTTCATTTTAACTGGTATACGACAAGAGTTTAGTAAATAACTATTTTAGCTAAATGTGTGAAACTAACAAAGCTCTCTGTAACCTTTGTAACCAATAACATAATACATATTGACATTTTACGGAAATTATAAAACATTATTTTATTTACCTGAAGTGCACAGTTATACGTATATATCAATTCACAATTTCATATCTTCGGGTAATCATATGAATGTTCAATGTTCCATTTAATATATGTGGGAATGTACGGAATCATTTGTGTTTTTAGCTATAAAAAACATGCATCTATGTTGAGTCAATCAGAGTGCACGTTGGCAGCGCAATCAGTCGCCTGATTTTTTTTTATAAAAAACATTGAATACTCCCGGCCCGATAGATTGCTCAATCTATGTCAATTAAATGCGGGTAAACCAATGTCCCAGTCTAAATAAAATCACTAATAATGCAGTAATACTAGTTAAGTTACAAACATTGAAGTGATTTAAGTTAATTCAAATTTTAAAAAAATCGCATTTATGACCCCGCCTGAACGGGGACGCCGGATGGGAACGCCTTAAAAATATGATTTTAAGTTGTTCATTTTACGGTTTATTATTACGTAGTATGGCACTTTCTCCATATGTTGTAGGTGCATTATAGCGATTATACTGTGACAAAAACATTGGTACATATTTTGTGTTTCATTTTAATTTTCATAAATTTCATTTCATTTCTGCTTAAAATAAAAAAAAGCGAAAACTATTTAATTGCATGAGTCGGAAAGGGAAGTTTAATATATTATTTTTCAATAATCAAATTTTATTATATTGTTGGAGAAGACGTGGGGAGGCCTATGTCCATCAGTGAACACACTTATAGGCCGATGATGATGATGATGGTGAAATATTTATAAGTAACTATTTTTGTTAAAGGACTAAGTTAACGAACGCATTTTGTAGGCTCCTAAAAATAACAAACCTAAATTTAACATTTATTTATTTATTTATTAAACTATTCGTTCTACTCCACCTCTTGAAATACCCAAAATCAAGTTGAATGAAATGAAATTCATTGAACATATTTCATAGCGTGTAAACAAACAGAATATTACTAAAGCCATTATGAAGTTTATTGTTTCTAGTTTTAAAGTTCAAAGTTGATTGCATTTATGTGAACGCATTTATTACAATGTTAGTGTTCAATGGGCTGTGGGCGGCCACAACATGTACAGGGACGATACATATAGTATGCTGGTATGTTAACAAATTTGATGCTCCTCAGTCGAACTAGTTCGATTTACAATCGATTGTTTAGTGGACTGGGCCCTTGTTTCTTTGAAGGCTGACTGGTCACAGAATGTGTTTTATATGTATGTGTTTTAAAAAAATACGATAAAGAAACACTATCAATTCTCTATTCACTTTTAACTATATAATTTTAAACTCTTTCAGAAAACTGAAAGTGTCCGGGACATTTTAACGTGTTAAATATCCCGGACACTTTCAGTTCAATTTTAACTACTTTTTAAAGAGGAAATATAATATTTAAACTGCGAATAAATAAACAAATGGATAGTATTATTACACTATCTATACAGGATCTATATCTATATGTTATAATATATATAGTATGCACTACACTACTGTTAACTGTTAAGTACCTACTTGAAGACAAATGGTGTGTCTGATGTCTCACTAACTCAATTTCAAATACAATAATACACAGTTCCATAATAAATACTCTGCATGTGAACGAAACATCGTTTGTTTTAATAGCGAATGGGACTATTGTCATTGAAATTCAAACCGAACACATAAATACCTGGGGTATTAAGTAATTTGTTACTTTAAATTAACAAATGAACGCTTAATTGTATTACTCATTTTATTATTCAGTATATTTCGCGCAGCATAAATCACGGAGAGATATTTACGACGCCAACTACGATACAATTGTGAAAACAAATTCCTTACACCATTCAAAATTCGTTCCCGCTTTTAAGCCAAGTTACGGCGGCATGTTGCATACAATCAGTCCTAAGTAAACTCTACGTTGCATAACGCATTGTTCGCGAAGAAATATGATCTTTGGTGCGTATCTTCCGCAAATATTGACTAAGATGATAGCTTTTAATCTCTCGGCACCTGAGCTAACATCGATCGGTTGTTCCGAAGGCGGCAAATTAACAGATAACGCAAACTACTGAACTTCCGAATTTTCTGACGTCTTTATGAGATGTAATAAATCTGTTGAACTCTAATCTCTATCTGTTTAACTATATTATTTAAGATGAATTTATAACATGTACAGGGGTAGGCAGAGATCACTTATTGCAATGTGCTACGGTCCTGGCACACCACTTTCGCTTCTTCCATCTCTTAATATGTATAATTTTAGGCTCAATAGGGTAAATTGTGCCGTTCGACCTCATATGTGGACCTCACGACTACTTACCATCAGGTGGAGTGAGGTCAACCTGATAGTCTTTTTTATTAAAAATACTAATTTAACATAATGTTCAACTAAGACTTTTGATTTGGCTGCCAAGTCAAAAGTCTTATAATCAAGTAACAATTCGTTTACTGCATCAGATTTGTTCTGCAGTTCACGTAAGTGCGCAAACACAGATAAATATTGAATATGGCTGCATTAAACAGTCGTGTTTGCAAGTCAGGAGACAACCATTTAATTTTAATTATCATCCTGCTCAGATCATTATTGTATTAAAGTGAAAACACCGTAGAAGTAGGAAGACTGTTATATCACCTGAAAAGTTTAGTCTCGAAAAAAGTCGCACAAGTATATCAGATATCGTAAAGCAAAGAAGCAGACGTCTATGTAAAAGCTCTAAACCGTAATACGACGATTCGTATCCGAACATGTGTGGTCCGAGCCTCGTTCAAAGGATCCCTCCGACAGTAACCGGCGGTCGTATTCGGACACCGTACGCAGAATCCTTCATTATGCGCGACTCCAACTACAAAATAACTCATGTCCGAAAGCCCGGACATATTTTCGATCATACCGCCCGAGTGTTTTCATAGCCCGCCGCTCCTTCTCGAAATCCCACTGCGTGGTCACTATTTATCTTTGTAAAACGCACTATTGTGCTCCCGGGGACGATAATTGTACTGCGTCATGTTTTTTTTTCAATATTTCTTTGGCATTATCGTGTCTGATGATATTTTAAATGTTTGTGTTTCTGCTCAATGTGATGGCCAGTGACGTGTAGAGCCCGAAGGCTATTGTCCCTAAAAGCGTTCAGTCTGCGAAGGCTGTTTGCTGATGCCTTCCTCGCATGCCTTTGTGTGCTTATGGTATAATGTACGAGACGCTAGGGACCGTAATAGATCTTGATACTTTGTTTACATGGGAATATCTTGCCTACTCTAAAGTTTTATGCAAGCCTATAAAACGCTAACAATTCAGGAACATCTCACGGCTGATACGACCCGTATATCACAGGTGAAAATTAAGTTAGCATTTATGTCGCACTTGCAGAGCTTATATTTTATGCGCTAGTGCTGCTATAAATCAGGTCATTTTATGTAATGAGACGAAAACCTATAAATTAGTCCGTAATTAATAACATTTTTATGTACACTTACATAAAACAAAAAGAAATCGTTTTATCGCGTAAAATATTACTCTATCGTTAGTGTCAAATTATCTCTAACATACAAACATACTATAATTTTTAACAAAATAATAAAGTATGCATATTAGAAACATTAGTTATTCACAGATAAAATCATGTCGTTTTCAAATATCAATGATGTTTTGTTGCACTTTAAATTATACTATCACTCCTACGCATATCGTTGAAAAGGTAAACATTGAAGAATTCGTTCCGTTTTGTAGTTGCCAACAATCGGGGTGCCTCCTTTCAATGAAATTACAGCATGAGATATAATCGCCCAGCGCATTGATACAAATATTTTTCGTATTGTCGGATGTCGGCTATCTTTTATGACGTGCTTAATAAGTGTAGGGAAGATTCCTATTCATATTCTTTGGCTCCATGAAAAGTCTACCATAGAAATATTGTCCGCTTTGAATTGAGGCGTTTCAAAGAAGGCGGGATGCTCGGTATAAATAGCCTCTGTATCCGGATGAAAGATTTTGCTTAATAAAAAAATACATAAAATGAAACTTCAAATTGATGACATTATTTACCCCCGAGTCCACTGTTATCATGTCTCATTAACGTTTTAATACTTTTACCTGTTTCTTTGGTGTTTAAATACTGATTACAGTTGGTATAAAATTCACTATAAATTCTTTATTTATGTGACAAAAAAGGAAACAGTGGGGACGCTCTTAGAATTAAATATATGCTTGCGATCATAAAATAAAGAATTTATAGGCGTCCTTTGGTATTACCACGGCTCGGTTTTATGACTTTACGGAGCGTTTATTCAGAGGTGCGTGGTCGTATCACACGCATTCCAGATAACACCACGCTCCTGTTGTCACTGTAAGGGCAATTTCCGTCATTTGCATGAACACTCGTCTATTATAATATCCACATTATACGGCCCGTTTAATTAAAGGATATGTTTACGAGCGTATTATGTGGCTCTCTCGGTAGCGCGAACACTCATACCTCCACTGTATTTTACACGTGTCGTAAGATGCTACTGTATTCTTGACATAGTCATTTCTAAAGAGCCATTTAGATACGATGTGAGAATAAGTTAAATACATGCGAGTATAAATGAGGTAAAACGAGACATTGAAGCATTGATCGCATACACAATCCCGGCTACAAACAAAATGTATGCATGTTGGAACGTTAAATACACAACAGAAACCGTGACTAACGAATTAACATGACCGTTCACTCTATAAGCACGCGTGAAATTGTGATTATGAACACAAATAAACGAGCATTTTAATCGAACGAGAGGTTTGAGATAGACTGCGCTGGCTCGGTTCATGTTTTGAGGGTCACTAAAGTTCATATTTACTTTGAATTCCCAATTCGATTAACCATAACATTGCATAGCGTGGGAAGTATAAACTTTTTACTTCAAAGACGTTTATAAAGTAAGTTATGTCGGAAGAGTATACTTTTTGAGTTTTACAAAGTTAGTTTACATTAAATTTAAATGTTTTTCAAAGTGAGGCGAATGTTATGACTGTTTTTGTACCGCGGTAAAAAAAGCAAAACTTTCTGAGGTATACTCTTGAAAAGTTTGCCCGTGTCGCAAAAAGAGCAACCGTAAGTTACAGCTTATTGCCGTGAAATGAAATCTATTTATAGTAACTTTTTACCACTAACATTGAAGGAAAATGTTTACGGTTTAGATGATAAATTTCTGTGTGTACATATTACTCAAAATGTCGTAAGGAAGACATTCTTTTTATATTTCGTAACTGCACTCATCTACGCAAATTCGTTGCTTTAGTATGTTCATAGAGTCTCAATTTCCCAATTTGGCTCCACTTAGACCACTTCAAAGTAATGGATACGTACGAATGAGAGAGAGTACGAATCTATTATTACATTGCCTGTTATTGGATCAAAGTTGTTATGAAGCAAACATAATTAAACAGTTACGATCATTATGAATGAAAATTGAGAATGCAGATGGTCTCGAATACATCGTTTGTTCGCCTGCGCCGGCGCAAAGGCGATTGTGGGCGATTCGTTGCGCTTTTTGTGGGCCTCGGCGCGGCGTTATGAGAGCGATGGGTTAGGTTAGGTCAAGTCGCCATTGTAACTGTAACGAAATGTGTTACAGTTGTACGCGGTTCATTCATGAGAGTTGTTGCTGTTCTTGTATTCGCTGTTGGTGAACGATCAGAGCTTTTGACCTGTTTACCAATGTAAGATTTAAGACTTTCGCGTTCCAATGGTTCTGTTTACCAATGGATAGTTTTTTTTTAAATCGGTTTGTGCGTTCTGAGGGTAACGTTGCTAGTACCTGTAGGGGTAAGAGAAGATTTCGCTCGAGCGCTTGTCTTCATAGATGTACTATAAAGCTAGTATGGCTTAGCACTACATCCACGAGAAATTTGCATCAAGCAAATAACATGTTTCAGTACCAACTGATATACCAATTAGTTCATTACTATCCGAGTTATTGCTCGATTAATGACCAGAGCAGTCTGCATCGAGTCGAAAGACTCCGGATATCTTTTTATATTTATTTATAACTTATGATATAGCTTTATTGACCTAGCTATCGTGGTGGTGGTGGTGGCTCACCATGCCTCTGCGATATTTGCCAGGTTACCGCTTCAGCCCTCTTAACCACCTCAGTGCCATGTGTATATTTTTGTCACACAATATAGATACACATGGCGCTCAGGGTTTTAAGTTGTGGCTCCCAGTGTGTGGCCGTCATCTGAACACCTTCCTTTTCCGCTTGTTGTCAGCTTGCCAGGCTCTTGTGTTTTGTAATATTGTACATTATGTCTTTAGTTATTTTAGGGGGTTTACTTAAATAAATAAATAATAAATAAATATCGGGGACATTTCCACACACGGTCATCTGACCCCAAAATAAGCAGAGCGTGTACTATGGGCGTCAGAGACTGATATACATAAATACATAAAATTTCTTTAAATACATACTTTAATACAAAATCACACCCAGACACGGAACAAACACCAATGTTCATCACACAAATATTTATCCCGAGTGGGAATCGAACCCACGACTCTTGGAACCGCCAGGCAGGGTCACTAACCACTGTTCCACCGAGCCAGTCTTATTTAATTAAAGATACCAATTAGCTGTTAGATTAGATAGAGTTAGGACTATAAAATGGCACATTACGAGCTCTATATAAAAAATAGACAATTATTAAGAACTATAAATCGATTTTAGACTTTCGCGTTCCATTACACTAAAATGTCTTTATGGGTCTCCAATCCAGTGTAACCTAGAACAAATAGTACGGTAAGAGGTGGACAATTTAGAAATTCACACATTCGATACAATTTTCTAAATTTTTTTGTAAATCTATTATTATTGATATAGGTACTTAATAGATTTTTTTTTATATGTATATTGATACTAATAATTATGTTGATACTGTGATATTTTAATTAATTATGTGTTTAAATATTAAACTCAGATTTGACATTTACCTACGTTATTTTTATTAGAAAGGGGAGAAGGAAACCTACCTACTTCGCAATTCGGGTTAGGATAGGAACGACACATCGGGTCAGGTTAGGACTAGGGTTACGTTCGGAATGAAAACTGATTATTTTTTCATATTCCTAACCTAACCCGCGACCGGGTCAGGTTCGGAATAATCGGAAACGTCGATGAAACGTTAGGCAGTAAGGAGCTATGTAATTGATACTTCTAATATCGCGTGTAGACCCATAAAGACAAATTTTAGTTAACTATAAATCGATCACAAAAACATACTGACTGATGACTTCACATTCTACGGTTTTTGTCACAAACTCATTCAATTCACATTCCATTCAGGACAGTAAATGCTTAAATCAGCATCTATGTTACTTTAAATACAAATGGTTCATGACTAGATGCCACCTCCATTACAAGCAAAAACTTCTATCTAGTCCGGGTGAGAAGGAATTATTAGCAGACAGAGCCAACAAAGTGGTATTAGAAGCAGATATTCGCGCTCAGAACGAGTTCTCTTGATCTTTCGCAACCAACAGACCTGGGCGCTATGTTGTTTTATGGCTATGCAATTGAGTTAATTAATTCTCTTTACGATTATTTGCATCCGATTTTGGTCCACGTTGTTTAATTTTTTCAACGGATTCCCATATTATTGGCAGGCTGTAAATACCACAACAACTGTAGGTATTCAATAAAAAAAAATAAACTAAGAAAACACAAACTCAGACGACACGTACGAATCAAACATGTCCAGTAATAAAAATACACAAGTTCCATTTAAAGGGAAAAGTTAATTGACAGATATTATTTCTTCCAGTTTATCTCAGCGCCTATAAATTCTTTTCGTCTAAAAAGGGAAACCTAACTAACCGTAGTCGCTACCACCCAGGAAATCAAACGTTCAAAGCCTCGTTCATCCAATTACCTTTGATGTGAAGAAACACTGTTGTTAATTGGTTGAAGGCAGAAACGTGCGATACTTCACAAAAGGCACACCACTTCGCAACTTACCGGTCTTATTATGAGGAACTGTATCTTAACACCGGTACATTAGCCTATTCTGAAGGAACGCTAATGGTATAATACGGGCGCAATCATACTCTCGAACCGTTACACCAACAGCAGTTGAAACTTGGCACCTTAGAACCGCCTTCTCCAAATGGGAACTGTATCGACACGACGCCGGCTCCTCTCGCCCCGTGTCGTCCATCGAACGTGACTCTTCCACCACATTATAATTACAGATCAGCGATTGTTGTGCCCGTAAAATGTATAATTTATAAAAGCAGGACGTAGAATAATCCCGCCGATGCTGTTTGTTAGTTTTTTTAGCGACGAAGTCGTCACAGCATGCGCCATGTTACATTATCTGTTTTTGCGGAATCAAATCGGCCGGCTGTGACATGATATATAATTAGATTAGAGTTTGTACGCCCAGCAAAAGCAAACAGATTTAATTAGCGAACAAGCACGGACCAATAAAAAACTGGAATCATGATAGGCGTTATTAGGGTAATATTCGGCACTGTTTTGCAAAATTTTGCTATTGCTATGGTCATTACTTTTTATTACTTGTCATAAATTAAGCAGGAGCAAAGGTGCTATCCAAAATTAGTTGCTATCGCCTTATAGACGAATATCTCGTGTGTGACGGTGTGACATCGCTTGTTGAGGTTTTATGGTCTCCATAAACCGGCCATTACTATTCACACAGACCTAATACGATTTTTATATCCAGTGTCTATTAATTGTGCTAGTTGTTTCTTGTCTACAATAAAGTTTTAAGGTTTATCACTAATAAATTAGGCATTCCAATATCGTTGTTTACGAGTCAAATTGTTCAACAACGATAAAATATCGACGATTTCTAATAAAAGGCGGCCGGGCGATCGCTACACAGTTTCACGTTGTAAACACACGTTGTGAAAAAAGCTTTACCTGCATAGTTCAACGGTTCGTTCCTGAGTATGAAAAATTCGAGTTGCAATTTGGCGTCTATTGTGTTGGAACAAAGGCTTGCGATGCGTTAATAAAACAGGTGCATCGCTTCCAAAGTTTAAAGGGGCGCACCCACGGGACCCAGGACGTGACCGGTTTTATTTTATCCCATTCTGGTCTTTGATAGCGTTCATTTTGTGTAATTGCCGTCAAGCTTCGAAACTATTTTTCAGTGTTTAGTCCTTTTTATGTGTTGTGCCGTGCCGGGTATCAGTCCCCGGTCCGCCCACGTTTCATTAATGCGAATCTAATTTCTGTTCGGGGCACTGTTCGGGCTTTAGCGGGGCTTTTGTTGTTGATCCATTAAAATGATTAGCGAATGGTTCAAGCAGATGCTATAGAATAAATTAGTCCTGTTTTTGTGTCCGATATGCGCTTATTAGCGGTGTCGGATATTCAAAAGATTTATTTTAACGCCGATTTAACAGTGTTTTATGTGTTACATTTGGTTGATCTTTTCCTTTGTCAGGGAACGTAAATTTTTTGGTTGCAATACTTTTGATTGATGATTTTCTAGTTACCGGCCTAATACAAATAATACAATGTATTCGTATTATTATGATATTGAAAAATAAACTTTTTACCCAATTATATTCGCTTGGGGCACTTTTTGCGGTAAATAATTCGCAGTTAAATAAATGTATCCGCTCAGTGGTAGCCAATTGCCGTAATCTGATTTAGGTAGCGTTAATTGTTAGGTCTTGAACTGATTTATCGTTGCTGCCCTACACTTAGAGAGACTAGATTGTCTTACTGAGAGAAACGCGCCATTTGTATTGATTTAAACCCCACGTTCAATTCCGTTGAGTTCAATTTCCTGCAATTAAATAGTTTGAACGTTGTCTTGGAAGTAGGTAAGGCACGACATTATTCTTAATTCATTAAACGAAAAGCTTAGTCGACTCTAAATGGATCCCGTTTACAATTTGAGTTTAGATTAAAAACATTTTAGTTTTATCTTAAACTAATAAAAACTTGGTCAATTAAACTAAGTTTTTATGTCTATTTGATGCATCTGATATAGTTTAGATACACATTATGTTTGCAATCAAATCGAAACTACGGATCTGTGGTTACGAGTTCGACCGGAATCTCTCGCAACTAAATCACCACTAAAACATTCCACTCTTTGATATGTTCTCGTTGGTAAACTGTTGTTATGTTTGGAATTTCCAACATACTTTTCTCGCCACGATCCACGGCCCAATTCAGGATCTATCACGATCTGTGGCCTTAATCAAGGATCGAAGATACGTCCGGAATACTGTACGAGTGTAATGTTTGTGAAATGATGCACGCTCGTTAGTATGTTTTCAGGCGAAGCGTTTAAGTCCATTTTTGTTTAGCTTGCATCGCGTGGCTTCTTAACGTCGCGCCGCGGAATCCTTGTTACCAGTTGTAACATTGAAAGCAACATTGCAGTGGTAACGATTCATGTGGTATCCGTATGTGGGTTCTATTGAGGCTGCGGTCTTGGCAACGCGCATTTTTTGTACAATCGTCCGCACAATCTTGCTCCATTCTGGAGTACGCGCGTTTCCATGTCCCCTACGCGCGATCGTGATAGTCGGTACATCTCAATTTGTAAAGGGCACTTTCATACCAGATGTTTTTTGCGTCGTTTGTACACCGCATTCACTCGGGCACTCATTATTTCTCTCGTATTATAATACTCCTGCTGTTATGATGATTTACTTCGTGCGAGTGCTTGTAGGTTTTATTCATGTTTGTTCATAATAATGATGTCTTCCGAAATTATTATGATCATGATCTCTTGACCGGTGTAGTTTTTTCCTCAGGTTTGCTAAGTATACCGGCGGTACTATAAACTCATGAATGCAAGTTATCCCTTAATAAGACACGGGGAAAATAGTTCCCACCAGATTTTGAACCTTATGTAGTTGTAATACCGGCGAAAACCAATGAAAAAATTCTATATGCTGTATTTGATCAAGGGTTATACAGCACTTATTGTAATATTCAGTTTACAAACTATTCTAACACCTAAAGCACAAAAGCGTAGCAACGTAAAGTGTTTCATATTGAAACGTACCGTAATACAGTCGAGTCGCATCCTAGTTCGAACCTAACTGCTAATGTCGAGGAGAACACGAAACAACGTACAATAAAACGTCACAATGATGCCACGGGGATACGTTATCGTTTCAATAGAGACGTAGATACCGGCTATCGACTCGCAGCCGGGTTTATCGGCAGAGTGGCGACGACAAAAACAAGGGCACATTCTACAGATCCAACTGTAGATAACGATAGATGTTTTTGTGATTTACCAAATGCCAAACAATGAACTCGACCTCCTTGAGGAAGGTAACAATTAGGCAAAAACTTGAGTGATGAATCACTCCAGATAAAATTGTGTTTGTTTTGTAATTACTCATGAGTTAAGTGAGACGTTTCGGAAATTATTTTTATGTTTTTAAATTTAAGACTACATTATTTTGATCTAAATCTTTCTTTTGATGGTTAGTCTTAATTGTTGTGAATATTTTCGACAGAATATTTTTTTTTGTTGTATCTAATAAATTTAACGACACTGTAGTCATTACGACATAAATTAGTGCTACTATTATACAGTAGCTACAGTTATCCATTTGATAATAATATAATACTTTCGTAACATTCTTTACTTTAATGGTACTTGTTAATCTTGTGTTCTCGTTATTTCGATTATCTTTTTATATTATTGTTGATAGACACAAGCTTTACCGGCGTACAGACAGATCGGCAAGGCTTTTATAATTACACTTTTAATTACGATTTCATTTGCAAAAACACAGTTCAATTCGTCTCAACAGTTCGCATAGTAACACATGAGTATTAATCATAGTAATCACCATGTTTATGGGACAGATGTAATAACATAATTGCTGGTTTATTGCTGCAGTGGTATTAAATCGTTCGTTTAATAATTAGCTCGCTATTTAATTGTGTCGTCCATCGCTGCTTTTTATGAAGCAACGTTGGCATGTCTTTTATCATGTGCTTTAATTTATTTCCAATTTGTTGAAGCGCTATAGAATGGCAACCTGTACTCGTATAAGTGATGAAAAGTATTGTAATTGGTAGTACTGTACTGTTATTACCGATGAAAATAATATTAAGATATTATTACGTGTGATTTCATATGAATTTAGATAATATAGTAATAGTTAGTAGTATATATGTATTTGCATTATTGAAGGTAATAGTCATGACACTTAAGGTATTTTTAAGATGTTTGTACAGTATGTGTTAATGACTATTAATAATATGACTTAATATAAAATATAAATTTAAATATACCTTTTTTAAAACATACAAAGTGCCATGATAAAAAAAAATACAAACGTATTCCGTTAAAATTAAGCGTAGCATAAACAAATGCACAAAGGGCGATTCCACTGAAGTCAGTTCGTAAATCGTGTTGCGTGAACAGTGGTTCAGTAGCGCTACCATGAGTTTAAAAGTGACAGACTCGATATCGCCTATGTAAATATGTCTGTGAAAAACAGCGCCCCTAGCGGTTAGGCTAAGAACTAAAATCGGTAGTATGAAAAAAAAACAATTCGATAGGAGCCCGCACAGCTCAATACCAATGCGAGATTCCGCGCCTTATCTCGTTGTTGCCGCAGCAATGGTCTCCTCTTTCACGTCCCCCTTTCCCTCTAATATTGATGATCCTGAGCTCTTCAAGCCCTTGATCATCAATATTACTAAACATATAGGCGGGACGTGAAACGGCAATTAAGCAGGCCTTCAGGGTGAATGCGACAGGCTCAATATGGTCTATTATACCTGTCGACCTCATATTTGGATCTCACTACCGCTTACCATCAGGTGGAGTGATCTTGTTAGCCTATTATGAAAAAAATAGGTTTTTAAAGTACGTAAGTTTTCGATAGCTAACTCATGGTAGCGCTACAGATCTCGCAGCTTTTTACCTCTAGGTAATAACGGATCGGAGTCGTTCGTGATCACGTACGCGCATTCGCCCTAATAGTCGCCGCTGACAAAAGCCGCTCCGGTCAGCTGTACTGAACTACTGGGTAATCGTAGGTAATCCGAGAACAATTATTGTCCACCGTTGGAGTTCAAGACAGAGACTACTTGGTTAACTCGTTTCTACGGGAGTAACGGACGAGAATTGATATGATAGTTAGGTATTTGAGCGATGATTTGGCAAGTGAATAGTTTCAAACTCAATCATATAGTGCGACAGGAATATTTTGGTGTGTGGCTAAATTCGGAACTAACGCGCTACCAACATTTCAGCGTCACTTTAGACAGTCAGCACTGCTTGGTATCTTATCATAAGGACGTATATTTTCCTAGCCCCTTCAAAAACAACAACATATTGCAAGACCACAGTATATTGGGAGTTCTGTGTCATCATATAATCTTTAGTGTTCCTGCGACCACGAGGCCTGTGTAGAGCTCGAAACGTTAGATATCTATATAACTTTAACTCGGGTTAGGGTTTGGACAATTCTCTCAAACCAAGGAGGTTATGTCTGGTAACACTAATATCTTTGTCGCACTATTCAAATATCTCAAATACCTATTTGTCTTTCCATTATACAATCGTGTTAATTACACCAGGTTAATATAAGCTTTGAGGTAAAATTATATTCACAACTAGACATGACGATTTCGGTCAATTCATCAGCAATATAAAGAAAGATTGTTCGATTCGTAGCACCCTGGAATTGTGCCTTTGATCTAATTATTTTTATGACGATTACGATTTTATAAGACATTAATTTTATTGCTCAAATTACGTAATACCAATAAATATGTCGGTGTATCGATTTTAGGCAAAAAATAGTTGAACTCTGTAAAAGGTCAGTGGAGTTTACTTTAGCAATTATCCTGAGGTTCCGGTCGAACTAGGCGTGATAGGTTAATGGTTCAGCTAGACGCGCTTATATATTTGATTGTAGCTTAGTTGTGAAGGAAACACATTATATACCTACAAAAACTTCAAACACACTATAATCTATCTAGAAATTCTGCTATTACATTATTTCTCAAACAGCTTACATGCATAGTTGTATGTATTGAGATATTAAAGAATCAATGCTTGCACTGCAAATTGTATTGTTTTGGAATTAAAATGTGGACATTTTCCAAGAATTCGGAATTTGAAAAAGTGGTAGACGCAAGCGTGGTCAGTTAGCACATGTATTACACCATGTGTCTGCAAAAAAAAAACAATGAAAATCTAAAACAGTTTGCTCGCCATACCGTGTACGTACATCCCCATAGTGTTTGGTTAGGAAGGGCGCTCGCGACGCAAAGCTATGCAAAACTCGCGCCGGCCACCAATCGTTTGCTTTATACGCCAGACGCCAGCTTTTTTTACGTCTAAACGTGGGGGGTGAACTGAAGTGGTCCCCGTTGCAATAATTAATGGGTAGTGACGCAAACGCCTGCTCGACGTCAAAGTGTTTCGGTACAAATTGTAATGGATTGCCCCACGGGACCTCACACTCGGAATGTCTACTGGATTACGTCATCAACGCTTCGTTTTTGGAATTGAAGTAATTTCATTTTGAGTACGTTTTCAAGTGGAAAGCGTTTCGAGTTTCAATGTACTTGGTTCCTTGTGAATGTTTTTTATTCGACAATAAGAGAATTTTTATTCTTGATACTTTTCTGATCTGATAAGTTTTATAACTACCTACTAAACATAATGTTGCGCACTTGAGATGTTGTAATGTACATTTATCTATCGGATAATATCGGCAAATCGTTAACTATTAATACACAGTATGATTATTCAAAGTCCTTAATCTGCTAACTGTTCTACATTCAGGTAATGAAAATTGTGCAGTGTGCCTGTTGACTTTTACTTTGTTGTTAGCTTAATAGGAAGCACGCAATAGCTAACCTATGCAGGCTGCTTTTATAAGCCTTACAAACAGGCTTGGAAACAACCGGCAATCAATAATACCCTGTAATAAACACATAACTAATACAACCAACTAGAGTGTGTTAGTAGGTTTATACACAGGGAACGCATTACACAAATTGTATTCACAATTCACCTAGACAAAAGACATAAAAATATGTTGATTCAAATATCGATAAAGCGGCAAACGGTATGAAGACATTTCCTGCCCAAACCGCCGTCAAACAGGCCTGCAGTACAGCGTTCAGCCACAAAAACAATTTGTTACTATCACTTTTTAATGGAGCCATTAAAATAGTTGTGCGGTTGAGAGCGAGTCATAACATTTTGGCGCCTGTTAGAATCTCGGATAACAAATATCTTGCGGTCAATAATGCCGCTCGGTCCACTTAGAACCCTCCGATTGAGAAATCGCATTCAGTGTCTGTCAATCGGTCAGTGTCATTTTTGAAGCTGTGCGCAATCGAAAAACCAACATCATTGAGTCATTCTGCCTTTGATTTAGAATAACCAAAAATTGATTTCATCGCGTGATAAATGACGAGGAAAGATATTAACACAAGTGTTTCTAAAAAAATTTGCTATTTAAGCTCTAGAATCTCACTCGTTCATAGAATCGAGATTTGATTTATTAAACATTTCTCTGAACTGAGTCACTTACATACTCTGAAATCAAGGCAATGTCATTGCACCTTTTTTTCAATTAAACCTTGTCGTTTGGTTTCTGTATTTAACGTTAATTGAAAAGGACAACTCACGATTTTTAAGATCACCAGATGCAAAATACTTGCACGTTTTTGGTCAACAATCACAGATTTGCCGGTTTACTGCTCTACAAATAAGGACATTATGTATTTTATTGCGTCTTGCGTTTCCAGAAGTAATAACGTTTATGAGTCACCAACATTCTTATACACAAATTGCACCAATAATGTAAACTATAACAAAAGTTTGTCCAAAGATGGTAAACTATCTGGCATTGAGAATTTGTTTAAACAGTAAAGTATCGTTTTACTATTGGCTCCATAAAAGCTTGCGCCCTTTCACTCTCTACCGCCTATTATTTGTTTTCTTGTCTCACTTTTGTCCTTTTGTCACGCTAGAATATTGTGGAATGGTAGCAGACAGTAATTACGTAATATTTTACTAAGAACTTCCGAAGAAAAAGGGAACTTCTAAATTGTTGTTTTCGTCTAAGTTATTAACCTTTTTGTAACCGTAATAAAAATGCATGAAAAATTAGGGCAAACTCAAATTGTATAAGGGCTACCTTTTAGCATTCCTTTCCCTGTAGGTTTTAGTTACAAATTTATAAATTTTCATAAATAAACGTGAAAATTATTATAATCCTAATAACATAAATTCCTTACACGTGGACAAAAAAGACAAGTTCGATAGATATTTTTTTTTTTTTTTTTTTTTTTTTTTTTTTTTTTTTTTTTTTATAAAAGGCTTCACAAGATGACCTCACTCCACCTGATGGTAAGCGGTAGTGAGATCCAAATATGAGGTCGACAGGCACAATATACCATATTGAGCCTGTCGCACTCACCCTGAAAGCCGTGAAAAGGAGACCACTGCTGCGGCAACAACGAGACAAGGCGTGGAGTCTCGCATTGGTATTGAGCTGTGCGGGATGCGGGATATATTATATTTATGTTATATTTATTTTTTAAGGCTCGAGGTTCGAGCTTGATTATTTATGGGAGCCCAAATCATTGCTAAATATTTTCTTTCTACCATTATGTCCTCTCTAACCTTTAGTTGATACTTTTGACGTAGTCTTCCCGAAACTCACCGAGACATTAGTGTCATATTTCGACGGTCCCACGTGTGGCATTTTTTGCCCCTAAATGGCCGGAGTGTGTCATCTGTCTTAATTGTTTAACAGCTTATTGTTATTAATCAAGAAAGGGACAAAAAATCGTGTCGTTTTGTTTACTTGTGACAGTTTCACGCCGTTACAGTTTTGTCAGTTGGTTGAATTATGACCAAAAATATGCTGTGCTAATTAACGTCTTCGTGGGACCGTAGCTTGTAGATTTTACTTGTATTTCTATAGTTCTTAAAAAAAATAGGAGACAGGACAGATATTTTCACGGTCAAGTAAATCTTTGAGCAATTTTTACAGTGAGTTGAAGCGACCAATTCTCGAAATAGATTATTTGATAATCACCGCTCTGGAACGGTTTAACTTGCCCCTTTTTTATGTTAACCAAATGGGACAATGCACTGTACAGTAGTACAAAAATTACGTCCAAAAAGAAGAAAGTGTTGCGCCGCCATTATTCCCGTAATTTGTATGGCGGGAATCGGCGAGTAATCTGGGCTCACAGCTATTTAGGATTTTTCATTTATTTCCCTGCAGAATGGGCCTCGGCTTTTGTCTAGTTGCCGGTTTTAAATATTTTTTTTAACCCCCGTAACCCTTTTTCGCTCGGGGTGTTCGGCCGTTTATTGTTTCTTTATTGCAGGCCCTTGCCGACTACGGAGTTTGCATAACATCTACTCGTTCCTAATTCCATTTCACGTTGGTCTGTGTCAGTAAAAAATACACATCATAAAATTTTATTACGGCAGAGAGGCTATTTTTTGGACTAATTGGTCCGTTTAATAAGCAGCCGAGTTCATGTTTACTCTAGATTTTCATCGTGCGAGTGAATTAATTTCGTTCAACAAAAAATCTTTATTTGTTTCCACACTACGGAACATTGCGTTGGCTGTGGGCGAGGTTTGCTCTAATAACAAGTTTCCAAAAACAATTAGTCGGGCCGCTTTGAAAAAGTAAAGAATTTTATCAGCTAGATTTATTATATTTGAGGTGGATGTTATCGCCGCCTCGATTGGCCGCGCGCGGACGCCGTTCCCTAGAACACTGCTCGAACCAGGTAGACCCAAGCATTTATCGGCCGTTTTAGTTTTTTGTCCTTACTTTTGTTATTATTCGAATCCCTCGGATGTATTAATCTCGCGTGGGTCTCTCTGAACCGGTCATTACAGCAAACTCGGGGGCGTATTGCGTCCGGGTGCCTAGTTATTACGGGCATTCTAATAAAATAACCCAGTATCATTTACGAAATTAGGTGTATCGCTAAATATTTTATAATGATGGAGCCGAAATTAGTTGGGTTGGCAGCGTTTAAGCCGATGTTAGTGGAGCAAGCGGCGTGCGACGGGCTCAGGAGTTAATGACATAGTCCCTAAACGTTTATGTCTGGCATATCGAGTGCATCCGACCGGTTTAATTAATTTTTGTTCAATTTGGAAATGTCACGCCCGATCATTATCAGGTTAGCAGTCTGTCTCGCAAGCTAGAACCTGTTATTTAGTATGTCGTCCATTTGTCATATGTGACTCATACGTATACCGTGAGATTCAAGTTCAGACTGCCTGTCGTACGCAATACTAAATGTCATATTCTGGGAAATTTAAATTTCGGCGACTACATCACATCTCACAGCACACTTATCGTCGTCGCCGTCTGCGCATTATGTTCCTGACATATTGTCATAACATCCCAGTTGTCGCGAACATCGCTGGAGCGTGTGGTTTCGTTTAGAAGCGGAAATGAGGAGGAATTTCCCAAAGAGACCTCTGACAGAATAAGAATATTATTTGTCGTCCGAGGTTCCACAATAGGCCCGGCCGGCCGCCCCGCCCCGGAAAGAATCAATTATACAAACCCCCGGACGAAGACATGTCACCGAATGGGCGAATTGTTTGTTTAATAACATTTTGTAGCTACTATAAAAGTCCGAGTGAAATATTTGCCGCCTTTGTCCGCCTACTTTTGTACGTAAATGAAGCGATAGACAGACATTTTTTCCGTCATTATTATACGTCTCTGTTAGTGCGGATGCGTCCGTTTTTTCGTATGGGAACGTTTCCTGTCTCCGCCAGTTTAGCTTTTTAAGAGTTTTATCGTCCCCCGTTCAACGGTGGCGATAAATTTGGCTTATAAATAAAACATACATCATATGATTCCCGTATGGGGTGAAAGATGGCAGTCATGTTTCATTCTGTAATTACTTAACTAGCTTACACATACGTTCCGGGTGGATCCTTTTAATTTGTTTTTTAATACGTCCATATTTTATGTTAACTTTTTAATGTTTTTATTACTTTTAGTATTTTCGTATAAAACCTTGTTAGAACATGTTATCGTTTTGTGTAACATGTTTGCGTATTTTAGTTTATGTATTTCTATTTTTTAATCAGTGAATACCTATGTATATACATTTTTAATGGTATAGTCCCAGCTACATACATAAAAATGCTCATCATACTTTACAGTCAGAATTTCAAGGGATAAATGAGCTGCTTTTAATTCAAATAATGCTTCATTGATGCTTGTTACCTCCAGTGCTATCAGACGTGATATGTTTTCGAATATCGCCTGCAGCACAGTAGCAGTCATATCACTGATAGACCCATTTCTATTCCATCGCTATAACGCTTAGTGTGCTTTGAATAAGTCGACGATGGCCAAATGGTTTTTGAATTAAACTTATCTTAAATAACACGTTCTTGGTCCTTGGTAAGTAAGCGTCTCAAATGCAAGAGGGTTTTAACTGACGTTTAGAGTTTTTTAAGTAGAATTTATTACGAATATTATTATGTGATAAGACTTTGCTTTGCATCAAAAATGACATTATCAGCGTACGTGAACTCGTTATAAAATTTTTGATAAGGGACAGTTTTATATATATTTGTTTTATTGAATGTGTTGTAATACGAGCTGAGTTGTAAATTGGAAATGACAGAGAGTTTAGTTTATTGTTAATTTATCCACATTTTAAATTTACCCACGCTGTAAATATTTGTGTATTTAATTTTGCAGCTGTGATTACAAAAACAGTTCAACATTTGTCGGTTCACCGTTAACTAATCTTCTGTGGCCGTGTCAAATGGCCTTTTGCGACATATTTTTTGCATGTACACGTGTTTTAGTAATTTTCGACGTATGTGGCTCGGACCACACAAATGCAGATTTCGAAAGTTTTGTCACTTTGAAGTTAGTTTTTATAATAATTTTGTGGCCGCTTTGTGATGCATGTTTTAATGTTGGGTTCAGGGTAATATTCTCAGATGAGGCTACAACTTGATCTGTTTGCAATTGTTGTATCCCTGGAAGTTCTAACGAAGGAGTTAGTAACTCCTACGACCTGCTTCGACCAAGATATTGTTATGCATTATTCATTACCTGGCGCTAAAGTGTGAATATAAAATCTTACCATTAAGTGTACAGTGAATGGTTTTCTTTATAGATGGATATAATTTTTACAATGTATTTTTAGTGTAACCTCCACTTTTATAGAATAACTTAACTGACAAATGAATTAAGTTTAACTGTCGTTCAAACAGTGTAAATGGTGTTACAACACTCGTATGCTGGTCCTTTTATTTGGTGTATTAGTGGTCGTCAATGTTTTTATGTGTTTGTATGCAACTAATTGTTATGCGCTTGGCATAAAAACCGATGCTTCTCGTTACACCAATGAATGGCATCGCAATAAAACCTATTTTTATTGCCGCTTCCTCTCGCGCTTCGTTGGCATTCATCCCGGCCACTACCGAATCATTAAGGCTTATGTTTGTTGATTTTTTAGGGTACCACACGTGTTTGTTTTATTCCGGGAAAAGTTATTGTGTGTGAATTCACTTTTCCGTTTCTTCGTATTACATGATAAGCCTGGAGGGTGTGTTTAATTAACTGTTCTGTTCATACAGGAATCACTGCCGAGTTATCTCGGAATAGTAAAGTTCATAATAACTAGCAATGAAATTAGAACGTAGCGGAAGCTCAAATAAACACATCAATTGTAGATGAATACCTTATCTTTCTACCGTCAATAAAGCCGCATCGGATAGAACAGATTTACTTGGTGCTCAACAAGATAAGATGAGAAATGGTTTAATTGAATGTTTTAAACCTACAGAACCCTGGTACAAGATCCATTGGATCTGAGCAGGTTTTATTCTTTGTTTGGTTTATGATAATAGGTGTTCGTTTCACCGCTTCTCAGCCGCGGGAGCGACGCGGTGTGAAACTTAACGCCTCCATTCAGTCCCATTTATTGAGGCACTCGGTTTAGCGAGCCAATGCCTTTTTTAATAGAGATTCGCCTCCGACATATTCATTTTACAAATTTTTACAATCGTTTATGGTCACGTTAAAAAGTTTTGTTTCGTTCCAAATGGACTTTGTTCACGCGTCGTGAATGTGAATAGGTTTAATTATTACTTTTTTTTTTAAATTCGAATTTTAAACCGCACTTTACTAAAAAATCTGTGTATCATTTTAGATCTACAATTTTTTTTTTGGTGTTACGCGCGAAATTGACTGGCTTTAATTGTTGTTTTTCGAAATTGGATTCATGTGGCGGCTATCGCAGTGGTAAAATGGTGGAAATTACGTGTGGAGTGATATTCTGCTACTGTCGAAGAAACAAAGCAGATGCCTGTTAATCTCTGAAGAGATCATTTGAGTGACATTTGTAATGTGTTTGAAATTCTGTTATGAAACACAAAACACTAAAGATTTATGTTAGTTTTGCCATACTAGTAGACAGTAATAGATTAGTTCAGAACTTTGTTAATATCATCAGCACTTCTTGAATTTCTTTTCGCTTACTTGAAATGTCGACAGACGTAAAGTGAATATTAGCAATCACACATGCATAATGGTGGAAAGTCGTCGTCATCAATCGACTCCTTTGCAGCGCATGCCGTGGGTGGTCGCACACCCTGCGGTGGGATCGATTAATGGCGATGTTAATATAACGAACATCGATATTCGCGACTGAAATCTGTCCATATTATGTTTGCACTCAATCGAACGGCTCCAAATATCTTGCCGTCTGCTCAATTTACACCCGCTATTACTGGATGCTCTTTGAAACCAAACTAAAGTTGCACTCATTAAAAGTTATGCGCGACCGCGAGTGCCCTCGAAACTCACAGGAGGCCGCACTGGTATTTATCAGCTAACTCAAAAGTGCTCCAAGGGAAGTCTGCCTGGACCATTATTCCCCATTGTCCCTGACAATAAGATTAAACTAGCGGCCGCCAACTATAGATAGCGCTCAGTAGCGCTACCATGGGTTTTCAAAGTGACAGCTACGGTATCGACCGCGTAAAGATTTGTATGAAAAAATCTAAAGCGCCCTAGCGGTCAGTTTAAGAACTTTAAATCGGTACCATGAGTTTAATACGGTTTAATACTTGATAGGTTTTTAACCTATCGAAATCTACAGGCACTCTCGTATGATCTTTTTGTATGGAAATCGGTACCATGAGTTACAAATTTGACAGATGTCATACGGAAATACCAATACCGCTATAGTAGCGTAGCTCACTGGCAAATTGATAAGTGAAAAGCCGTATACTTGACCTAACCTAACCTAACTTATAACTAAAATAATTAATTTTTGTGAAAATAATGTCGGCAATTAGATATTTTGGATGGAATATGTTAACGGCAGCTGCATTTCGAGATGAACAACGCGAACAGGAAAGTTTTCAAGCTGGCATGAGAAGAGAATCCCGTGGAACACATAAGAAAATAATTTCATAAAATGTTAAATAATATAGGCTCAATAAGGGCCGCTTTAGAGGATTTTGTGATTACTTACACGGATTTGAAATCTACACAAAGAGTGTTATTGGAATCCAAGGTAAGGCGTGTTGGAATCCGTGTTGATTAACTTAGGTTATCATTACATAGGTATACATCTAATAAATTAAATAAACACATTTTTATTTGCAGGGTTGCACATGGTAGATACCTAAGAGTTACTGGATTAGCAAAGCATTTCTCACAAGAAGCCATAAGTGTATATATTGAAGAAGTCACAGTAGGATTGAACCATCCTAATATTTTGAAAAGATTTATCCATTTTCCTACAACATATCAAGAGAGAGACACCATCAAGCAAAGGTAGGTAAATAAATAAAGTAATTGGCTTACTCTCTCTACTTAGTTCTTTCATCACTCTCCTGCCCTTGTCCCACGCTAAGTGGTCTGCTCAACATGTATATTTCTTTCACTGAGGACTCCCATATCATCTCTCACGCAATCCATCCATGTCTTCTTCGGCCTTCTTCTACTATTATGTCTATTGTCATTATATTCTAGCTGAAAATCAGCGCTATCTAGGTTCAGGATCTATACTTTTTGTTTATTAAATTAATCTCTCTACTTAGTTCTTTGTTTGTTTTTTAAAATCATTATTTAAAAATCAATAATTTAATTTGAAATTTTAGTTTTTACAGTAGGCAAGTATGGAATACCAGGGTGTTAGGATGCATTGATGGCTGTCATTTTAAAATATTAACTCCTAGTAAAGAAGAGGAGCACCTAAATTATTGTACAAAACACTATCATTCAATGAATATGCAAATGGAAGAATGTAAATATGTGTGAATATGATGTTTATTTACCTACTATATTCATAAATATGGAAAATTACTTATACAAACCTTGTTATTTCAGATTTGTGACCACTACTGATTAATTTTATCAGTTAATGCTAAGTACGGAGGTGCAACTCATGATTCTTTCATATGGTAAAATAGTGGCATTAACTTAGTACAATCCTAGCAGAGGCACAATGAAATCACATAGCTTTTGGGTAAGTCCTGGATTGTATACAAATATCTAACATCCATAATTAGGTAATATTCTTAAACGATGCATGTGCAAGTATTAACATACCAATAATATTTTGACAGGTGATTCGGGTTACCCTCAAAGGCCATGGTTAATGTCACCATATTTAAATCCAGCCCACAACTCTACTGAGGAATCTTTCAATGCAAAACACACCTCTGCAAGAGTTGTTATTGACAATACTTTTGGGCGATTAGAGTACAATATAGCTATAAAATTTCATGTTTCAGAACCACAAGAAACGGATGTGTTTCTAAACAGCCCCGTGGTAAATTAATGTATTTCCCATTTATAATCCTGATTTTAAAAGTGCCTTTTTATGTATTATAACCATTGTTTTACTTTGGCAGAAATATTTGATCAACAAGTGGAGTTTATAGAAAATGATGGTACCAGTGCCTTACTATTGGGCAGAGCATTGAGAGATCAATTGGCTAGAAGATTAAATACAAGATGAAGAAACAACTAAGTTAAGAAATAAATTTATGTTATAAACCTATTAATTTTACAAAATAAAACATACATACACTTGTGAATTGTTTTATTATTTAAATACAATTATAATACTTAAAACTATGCAAATAAATCTATCCATACTTCTACAATTACCTATTCATCACTATATTTTCATTATCCATTTTTTTTCTACCTAATTTTTTATTTATTTATTGGACAGCCAGACAGGTATTGAAAATTACATGAAATAGATCTTAGAATTAACTGAAACAATAATGACACATGTAAAAATCTTTTGAAGGCCACCACATTATGCTCCAAAAAGTTAATAATGTACAGACAGATATCATAAACATTTATAATATGCTAACTACAAATTAAATTATGAAACATTTCAAGTTAAATATTAATAATAAAAATTGTACAAATAGCTCTAACCACTATTTCTGTATTCTGCTCAGTTTCCTGTTGGAAAGCCTGGCATTCACTGTCTGATCTCAAAAAATCTTGTCATATCCGATAGTATTTTTGTTCGGGTCTTGGTCTTCTCTGGATCGGAGAAGGCAGGTCTTGCAAACAGCCTCTATGCCACCGACGGGGCGTTTGTGGCTAGGGCGTAGGGCTCGGATGCTGAGGGCGCGGTCGCGAGCACTGGTGCATGGCAGATATGTAGGTACTAGACAGTGGTACGCCACGGCCCCTAAGAACTGTCTTGCTCATATCTACCAAAGGATGGCCTGCAATAATAAAAACCATTCAAATAAATATTTCAAAAAGTCTTTTAAAGTATAATGTAGATAGATTTTAGAAGTATATAAAGTAAGGAAGTAAGTAGAAAAATTATAGGAACCTGTTTCTTCCAACGCTGATTGAACTGATTGAGGTGCAGCTGGACTGCTGATTGGCCGAGACTCACTCTGACAACTATCCACACACAGGGGCGTACAGGTGTGTTGGGCTGATCTTCTTCTTTATCGTATGGTTGATGAACAACCTGGTGTCAAGAGTTTTCAAACCGCCCGTAGGCCTCTGACATGGCTTCACACACCGTTGAAAAATCTCTCAGGTGTGCTGGTTTCCTCACGATGTTTTCCTTCACCGTTAAAGCGTCGAATGATGGTACATATGAATTTCAAATTTGAAAAACACATTGGTACCTGGCGGGGTTTGAACTGGCGACCTCTCGCATGGCAAGCAACGACCTTAACCACTCGGCCATCGACGCTTTTTCGTTGGGCTGATGTCCCTAGCCGATTTCAGTCATCCAGGGCTAAAATAATAAAATGATTAAAAAGTGTTCGGACAAAGGTCTTGTTACAATCCCAGTATAGCCATATGAAATTAATATTAAACTCATTGGTATTTGTGTCTTGTCTAAGATAAAAGCATTTATGTCTGGTGGTGGTTCAGTGACTTCTTCCTGTAGCAGCTTGAGTGACTATAATACCAAGTACATTTTGATCTTATTCCATAAGTTTGGGGCCACCACCATTTTTCTGAGCAGCTTGGGCTGCTTTCTTCTTGGTATTATTATATTATCACTCCACACCTTTACACAAACAAGTACATATATCATTCAAGAAGGCCAGGTAGACAGGAAGCAATGGTTGTAAATGAAATAAAAATGGAATTTAGATTTGATAATGAATGAAAATCAAATTATTTAATATGAGAGGAATATGATAATAATAAATTAAATGGTACACACTTTTCTCCATTTGTCTGCAATTTTAGTTTCTCCAGTAGCGTCGGCATTTAGGTGTTGGGTTAGTCCTGCCCAACGCTATATATTTGTGACCTTTCATTGGGGCCCTTCAGTGGGCTTATTAGTCATCATACCTACAAAAAAACAATACTCTCAGATAGAACCAACCACATTACGTTATAAAATACCCAATATCTGATTCCTTCTACTCCTACACTTCAAATAAAACCACTTGAAATGAAATATTTCTCCAAAAACAACTTTCTGACAAACGCCTGAAATTACAAAACTAAAATGATGTTTACATACCTTTCCATAAACTCCAGTCTAGTATCCCAATTACTAGTGGAGTGATTGCATATGCGTTGCAGTTCTCATTTTATGAACATTAAGGGATTGAAATACGTTTAAACTATTTAAAATAAGTTTGTTTAGTAAACAAACAAACCAATCCCAAACAAAATCATTTGCACTGACAGGCGATGTCACTTGTCAGTAAGAAAAATAAGCCATACAAATTGAATATCATCTTTTTGTTGAGCTCCATGCGCTTTTCTATAACTTTTAGAATTAGTAGGATTATATGAGCATTTTTCAGAATCTATCGTACTTTGTCTTATTAGTATAGTTAGAAAGAAACAGCTACATTCGGTGTGAATGAATGACGTGTCTAACACATCATTCAAAAACTTCTAACGTCTTCGAGCGTACTATGCAAGTGGCGTTTTGTTTGTTGCAACCCATCGTCCCCCCTCTATCGAAAAGGTGCGTTTTGCGTTCGTACTGTTACTATCGCGAGGCATACTGTAAGTATTCTATAGCAAACTCATGGTAGCGCTACTGACCAATTCGTGAGAGAACTGCCCCCGTAATAGTTTTGTTGTTATCGCCCGTAACCACTCTTCAGTTGCTTCGGAGACGATATTAAAAAGATTTTGGCAGCGAGCCACACAGATATTGATCTTTATGCTTGGCCAGACGGCTATAGGAGTTCTCTAAGTGCCACGCGGGTTGGTTTAATGACTTCCCATGTTTGTAAGTTTTGGATACGATATTTTATTTACTTGGCGATGAGACGGTGTCTCGCTACGGTTGTTTACCCCACTTTTAAATTTCACCACGTTAATGCGATGAAAACTGATATCTGGATTGATGGATGAATTTATTTATCATCGGTTTGACACGTACCTTTTTGGTGGGTTTACGATGATAGTTTTATCAATGCACTCTGTCATAGGTCCATTAAAATGGAACGGCGGTGGTCCGCATACATAAATATGGCATTAGATATCGAATCGACAAACATTTCGGCTAATTCGGTGCAGCTGTGTCGTTATCGCGCGAATTGAAGTGCGCAGTAAAAAAGGTATGCGTGAAGGGTGACACCTGCCGTCGTATCTGTGATCGGGCGTTACGGTTTATGGGGTTCCTACCAAAAACAATGGAAATGGCAAAAAGTCGAATGCGGGTGTGGGCCAGGTACGGGGTTCAGCATGCTGGTCCCGGCGGGGTTCCAACGCCCGACAATTTATGATTTCGCCGTGTCAGGCTACTAATGAACGCACTCTGTTGCTCTTTATTGAGATAACGCAATCGATGGCCGCGCCGGTATCCAGCCATTACTTATTGCGTCGCCCGATCTCGCGTGCTCTTTTATATATTTTTTGCTCGGCACTTTCGTGCCATGTAACTATTATTAACCTCGAATGTGGTACGAATGGGATAACTTAATCCGCCAAGTTGTGGCCCTGTCCCGTAGCAAGAATATCACAGTTGCATGTATCTGCATTAATAATGATAAGGCATTATAAATATAAAGAGGATCATTACAGATGCTTATTGCGAGTTGTTATTTTGTATTTAAATATTCATGGTCTTATTATTGGTACCCTATTCGTCGAAATATAAGATTGAGTGTTTCATTATTTTTCATTCAGTGAAGTATTTTATTGCGTTTATAAATAGTTATGAGCGAGTCTCAAAATTGCAAAACACGAATGTTTTGATACATGATTCAGTTTATAGTTATAATTGATACTGATTTCATCAAATACATATGTATGAGCGGTTCAAATAAATAAGTTGCTTACCATGTACGTACGTTCATACTAATAAAGCGAGTACTGGTAAGTGTATAGGTAATTTAAATTCTATATTGCTTTATTCAGTATAGATCTGATATGGCCCTCATTATATGCAAAAAATAGCACAAGTAACATTGTGCTAGACGATTGTTGCAATCATATTTATCTATTTTAATTTGATAAGGTCAGCTGACAAATTGAAGGCGTATTCGTGTGCAGTACATTAAACTCCATGACATATGACGAATGTCGCGTATCAGCTGATCAAGATGTTAATACGATATGTATTGTACATTTCGTAACGATATCATCAATGCTCCGTATGTTGGACTAGTTTAAACTTTATTTATTTTAATGATTATGGTTAGTGTGTTTGATACAATTCTGATAGTGAAGTATATAAGTATAAGATAGACACATATTACGCTCTGGTGGCTAATACTATTCTAGTTTCATCCTTCTGACCCCATAGAATTCTCAACCATATCAAGCGATGAATATCAGTTAAGAATCTTTTAAAAAAATTAAGTATAAGTATTTAATTTGTCGTATTATACTACCATTCTCTAATAAAAACTTACGAAAAGTATAGCACCGTTTAAAGTCAGGTAAAAAATATTTAAAAAACACTGGTTGCCAAAAGGTTTATAATAATAAATGACTTAATTACGCCATTTATTTTCTTGCCATTATATCATTTCACTAAATTGAGTCTGCGCGAATATGAACTTTTTAAAGCAATCGTTTTTTCGGTTTTTGGTCTTAATATTTCTACCAAATCCGGATTACGCCTGCAGAAACGATAAAGTGCGCTTTGCAAAGCGGTTTTTAAACAGAATCATGTTTTATCCATTACTTGGGCGCGGACCCTTTTTAATCCGAAATAATGGTTTTTGTAAAAATGTTGCCTTTTTACCCGTTTTACGTACATCTTTTTTATGTCTTATTGTAAGCAACATATTACGAAACGAAAAATTGTAAGTTTTTAAAATTCACGTTCGATACTGGACTCATATCATCATCATTTTATATGGCTTGGATAAAGTTTTGAATACATGACGTATACCTACCGAGGTTTTTTCAATTGTTTCATGCTTGTTAGTTAAATATATGATTGAAGGTACTCGAACATTATGGCAAACACAAACTAATTTTTAAAAGTCTTGAGATGTTTGAAATTGTTGTCATTCTTTTGAGACAAAAATTTCAAACAGTTTTTCCTGTCATCTGTTAAAATCTATTTAATCTAAAGGCTCACTTATAAACTACTAGCCTTCCGCCCGCGACTTCGCCCGCGTAGAGACGTTTAACGGGTAAAATATTACTTCTTTGTAGCGCAGTCTGTTAAAAAGTAGCCTATAACCTTTCCTAGGCTCTGGACTATATCTGTACCAAATTTCGTTTAAATAGGTTCAGTACTCTATGCGTGAAAGCGTAACAGACAGACAGAGTTACTTTCGCGTTTATAATATTAGTAAGGATAATAATAGCTCAACCCTTTTCACCAGCCAATAATGTAGATTGTCTTCCAGAAGTTTCACAGCTATTAAATAAAATCAGTATCAGCAGAAAGGATCGTAATGTGAGATACAAGTGTACAATCGGGAAATGTGGTCAGTGGAGTTTTTTTACCTCGAATAAAAATGCGTTAATTACAAATTATTCGGGGTACAGGTTGGGCACTTTCGATACCGCGTGCCTTCGATCGTGTTTGATCCTCAGTGGAGTCGTGGAGGCTTGTCGTCTTGCGAGATGGTTTTTCAAAGGATACCATGTAGGTATGAGCGCGCTCGGCCGCATTCCTGTCTGACTCTTGAATGCGCCGAGGGAAGATGCACCGATCTAATGCAGCAGTCATTTGAAAAACATGTGATTAGAATATTGGAAACTGATTAAAATATGTAGTACGGCACGGACCGGACATTACTTGTTTTCTGCTAATAAATAACACCTAGAATTTTAGGTGTTTCTTTCAGACACTCCATTGTCATTATTTCCTTTTACAAATGAAGCATATTAAAAAACTACAAAAAATATGATCGTATTTTGTTTTATTATTGGTTTAATTTTGTGTTTTTCTTATAATTGAGTAGTCTACAAATCGTAAGAAGTCCGACTAAAATGGAAGTATAGGAAGTGTAAGAAGAGTTTTTGAGTTGAAAAAACACACTGCGGTAAAGTAGTAAATAAATAGCTGCTGCAACCATTACAGTCTCAAAGTGACTGATTTATTTGGGTAAAGTGTTAGGTTCATTCCGGGTTATCTTAAAACCATCGAAATTCCAGAAACTGACGGGCGCCGGACAGGACGCCTTTTTTTGTTATTGTTTTTCTACGAGTTATTTAAAGTTTTGCACTTCACTTCCACAAAAATGTATAACGCCACTTCTGATACATTTTGTGTATATGTCACCGTAAAATTGTAAATAACGCTTGATTGCAATCTATCTCGCGAGATTGTGAACTGTCAAAAAATTGTGAACCTTAACATACTACTTACAATTAATCTAACGAAAAATAACACGTTAAACTGTAAGCAGTATGTTATGGTTCTCAATTTTTCGATAGTTTATTTACAATTTTACGGTGACATAATATACACAAGGCGAACACAAGATACATTCAATTTCGATATATTATTATCTGCCAATAAGTTGATTCTAAATTGGTAAAATATGACGATGACCACTATCCACATCTTTAATAATATTTAAAAACTTTATGACCTACGTGATAATTTCAGTTATTACTACTGGTTACTTTGATCTTCTAGCCTTTATGTTTGCAATGAGTAATTTTCGAAAAAAAAAAATTATATGTATGTACTTGAATGTTGAATCCTTATTTATGTATCCTGGACCCTGTTTGACGTAATAAACAAAACTAAACCGAGAGCCAGGGCAGTTGCGTCTGTAATGATTGCTGATAGTTTTATAACCAATTTCATTGAGAGGAACATAAAAGAAACACCTGCCCTTGTAATGCCCTGTTAATATGATATATTTTTATGTTAGTTTAGCTTTAATAACTGTTTTTTAGTTGTCATCGTTAAAATATGAATTTATTTGTATTAATATATTTTCTGTATAACAAAAGCCCAATAAAGAATAAATATGGTTTTAGTCACGATCAGACGCGGACTTTTTTATAGCGTTTTCTGCCATTATGCAAATATATTTTAGTGCACCTATTATTGCAATGTGCAGTTTTAATATAAAATCGGCTTGTAAATTCAGTCTTACCCATTAATGGTTTAGTAAGAAATCGTTGAAACCCTAAAAAGATATAAAAGCAGCAATACCTATAGTAATTTTTAGGACCGCGGGTAGGTAAGTATATGCATTTGAGTCTTTTTTTTGTACATACGAATATTTGTAACACTGTGATTGTCTTTGCTGTGACTTCTAGTAGATTCATTACCGATGTTGGCGCTTACCGGAGCATCAGCCCCTCGGACCGTGCGTTATCAACGATCCTATCGATTGATAGCTATTGTTCCCAGTCATCGGTGCTGTTTAACCGTTGTTCGAGTTAACGCGCTTGATGAATGGTTTGCCGGTCCCTGGATATGTTTATCTGCCAACCGTCTTATAGGAGTTGTCATTCCTACTGGGTATCTTATTGGAGATCTCTCGGCGATCCGAATGGGAATCGGATGGAATCGATGCTGTTATCGACGGGACGGTAGCGCGTTTGAGCGTTGACGCAATTTGGTTGTCGTCAATGAAACCATTAATCATGATTACTGATCTTTCTTGAAATCGTGTTGTTGTCCAGACGGACTTTGAAGATTCTCGTCGTACTCTATTGAGTCGCATAAAAAGCACGTGTTTGGTATGAGTGTCTTATACTATCTAACTGATAGAGATTATGCTAATTAAAAATGGTACATACAGGTTGTGTCTAACTTTCAAAGAATTTTTAAACTTTTTATTTATTTTTATTTTAAATTTCATATTATAATGAATGTATAGAAAAATATATCTGAGTTCATCTCAGCTCTTGCATAACACTTCTATTTGGCTGTTTACTTAGTATAACATACCAATACACTTTAAATAACTTACGTATTTTTTGTTCCAGGTATGACTTTATTAACAACAGAAGACGAATAATTGGGTCCCTAATTATTTACGACCTAATTATCCCCTGCCTACAAAAGGTACGACTAACACAATATATCCTTCTATTAATACGAAGAATTTCAACAAAATTATGCTATATCCGGCGTAGAGGCAACGTAAACAGTAAATCTAAGTCAATAGCCGTTTAAAACACACCAGCACACTATTCCAACGAGGAAACAGACTAATTGACGTCTACTAATTTGTACATTCAAATTAGCCGAAGAAAATCCGACGTCGCATCGGTTTCTAGCGAGTCGCGGCGGTCTCCGATCGAGATTATCTCGTTTGATGTCAACTATATTCAAATAAGATATCCACACAATAATTTTCCGTAACGAAAGGGTTTCAAAGCGAGGCATTCCGTCCGCGCTGTAACGGGCTGCATTACGGACTCGTAAATCGGCGACCAGTGTTGTACCGATGTTGTGTTCTGAATGAGCTTTTTTTTTAATTTAAACACTCATACAACATGACTTGTTGGTAATTTCTGGCAAGACTTTAAAACCTAGATTGAAAATAGTTTTATTTAATTCTTACTTTTTTCGTTAAAGTTTGATAACAAAATTGTTTACCAATATTCTTTATTGCGTGTTTATTTTTCTAATAAGATCGGTTTCCTAACAAAGGTTAGTCTAGTATTAATCATTGTCGAATAAGATAACATAAAAAGTTCAACAAAAATTAATTGATAGAAATTAAAACTAAGGCTTCAAAATTTTGTATGATGAAGAAAGTATTCATTATAGTTTATGAAGAAACTTTGAAGACTCGAGCTACCTTTTTTTAGATTCATACTATAACACACCATCAAGTTTTTTTGTAAATAACACTTACCACTAATTTTCCATATGCACAATGCACACTCTGTCTTTAATCAAAATAATGCTCAAAATCGACATTCTCAAGAACATCCCTATTGCCAGACAAAATGTCCCTGTTGTATGCAACTCTCGGACATAACCTTAGCTAGGGTTTAGTGCCACAGTCGCACAGGGCGACTTCAGAATTAGTTGCCTTTAAAACAAACCTCGGACCATAGCCTTGGTATATTGAGCTTGGAATAAGGCGTCCGACCGATTTCAGCCATGGCGGCCGATCTCAATTGAGATCAGCCAAGTGCGCAGGACATATTATAGTGCACAAGTGTACGCGCAAACACAAGTGCACTCTCTATTCCCTTACTCTCATAATTCGGTGAGACGGCAATCCGACATGACCGATGAGAGATCGGGCGCAGGACCACCGGCTTAACGTGCTTTCCGATGCACGGGCGTTCAACCGCCAACTTCCTAACTCCGGGCTGAGTAATTTCATTACAGAAAAACTCACACAAATTTTGCCCGACCCCGGACTCGAACCGGGGACCTCTCGATCCTAACGCAGCACTTGCTACCAATAGACCAACGAGGCAGTTAATTGCGAGCTTGGAATATGCAGCAATTAGTTTCAACTTTTCCCAGATATAATCATACAAACGTAGTCCTTACGGACTTAGCACGGAAATACTACTGTGCCCACTGTACACGGATATTGTATACATTGAGAAAGAGCATATACTTTTTAACCGACATTGCTATAAGGAGTAATGTTTTCCGCAATAAAGGCATAACACGCAAACGGAGTCGCGGGCAAGTTGTTAGCTAAGTATTATAGTAAAAGGGAGCAAAGGGGGGCTAAACAAAGTGTTCCGTTATACTCTCAAAATGGACAATGAGTCATTGTTTGAATTAGTCAAAAATATAGTTCTGAAACGTTCCCGAAATTGTGATAGTGCAAATTCCTCACGATCGAGCCGCGGGCGGTCGCTTCGCAAGTTCCTACATAAAATAACAACCTCTATAGGACGCCGATAGGAACTAACGAGTAAATTATATGCCTTCGAAGTGTTTGCGGACCGCCCATAGCCGTTTGGCTCGATTCGAAATTTACTATAGCGAAGACTGACTAACAGAGATAACGGTTTTGTAGCAAAAAGTTGAACTATTATCGGTGAGGTGATGACGCAATCACAGCTGGAAATAGAAAAAAAAACAAATAAAACAGCGCTTACGTAAAGTTTCTTACACTATATCAGATACTTTAGAGTAATTTCAACTGTTCAGACACAAGCCCGGCTAGCTCAGTCGGTAGAGCATGAGACTCTTAATCTCAGGGTCGTGGGTTCGAGCCCCACGTTGGGCGTATTCTTTTTTGTATTTTTTTTCAAACCAAATCCACACTTTACGACTGAATACACAATACTACTGACGTTTCTCATTAAATTTTTATATGTATTCACTTTTCTCGTATGTTCAATCAGAGAGTTTGCGCAATCGGTCGGGACACCGTTAAGGTCATCGGATGGGCAGACAACTACGTATAAATGTTTCCCACGATTCGTAGTCGTGTACACACACTCAGTGTTGACTTTAGTGACGCTTAATATAACGTCTGGGTTTATTTTGGACTGTAACTGTTCAACACTTAATAGCTGTCACTGCGCCATGTTCTTAATCAGATTACTATCAGCGGGAATGCGGTTGAAGTTTTAGCGTTTCTCCTACTAATGTTTACCGAGAATATGTTCGCTCTAATGCTCACTAACTGTGTAAATAAGTTTTATTGCGGGTTTACTCACACTGAATTGCCCTTTTGTCATGTTAATATCATAATTTTAGAGTCTTCTGCAAGCGTAAATGTTTATTACTGTAGAGCATTATGTTGTCATTGCCTTTATATTGATGATGATCGTAAACTTTAAATTAAATATATTTACTTTATCGCCCTGTGTTATATCGTATATTAAAAAAAGCTTTTATGTTCTGTTAATGGTAAAATCAAGAAAAAAAAATTGAAAATAAAGTGCAAATATAATTAAAGAAAAAAAAGGTCCGTAAGTTTTATTATATTTCATGACAGGATTTTTTAAAATATTATTACATAAACGTTCAGAAAACGGTTCATACTTAATCTTACCGGTTTTATTATGTCTCTAATTGCAGTTTTAAACACTCCCGTGAAGTATAATTATTTTGGTCGCGCTCAAGAGAGCGCTCTTTTCAGTTTAATGTTAAAACTAGATTACATCAGCTCACCAGTTAGTTTATCTTAAGCAGAAAATTAGGAGCACTAGAGGTTTTATTATTCATTCTCATAATTATAGACTAAAGCCTGTTACTTGAAATTTATGATCTTAATTTTTACGAGTTGTCGAGTTACAACGGAAAATCTAGTGTTATTAAATTTTATTACTAACTAGCTAACAACGTTTAATTAATGATTTCGTTTTTTAAGTTTAGCCAAAGTAATTTAGGTTGATTGAAAATGTTTCAATTCCGCTTTTATTGTTTTATGTTCACGAGTTGATAGATTGTCCAAACGTTATTGAGCAATTAAAAGATAATATAGTGTCCGTTGTTTAATTTTAAGTGAATGGATAAACGGTCGAGATATTAATTTACTTAGGACTTTTTGAACATGTTTTTTTTTATTTGAATTGAATGGGACTTTAGAGTTATCGTTATAAAATTAAAATTGTTTTTTTTTCCTCATTCCCCGCAAAATATACATATCCTTATTTAATGTTTGTAAGCTACTCACATAGTTTTAGTAATAGTAGCCTAAAAAATAATGTTTCCTTAGGTTAAAAGACATATTTTTACTTCACGGCCCAAAGAGCTATTTAATAGTATTCAACATACATTTTATAAAAAATAAATATAAAAGGCGTCCGACCGATTTTAGCCATGGCGGCCGATCTCAATTGAGATCAGCCAAGTGCGCAGGACATATTATAGTGCACAAGTGTGCGCGCTAACACAAGTGCACTTTCTATTTCTTTACTCTCATAATTCGGTGAGACGGCAATCCGACATGACCGATGAGAGATCAGGCGCAGGACCACCGGCTTAACGTGCTTTCCGAAGCACGGGCGTTCAACCGCCAACTTCCTAACTCCGGGCTGAGTAATTTCATTACAGAAAAACTCCCACGAATTTTGCCCGACCCCGGATAACTGCCTCGTTGGTCAATTGGTAGCAAGCGCTGCGTTAGGACCGAGAGGTCCCCGGTTATAAATTTTATACCTCAGGCTCAAACATACGGAAAAATATTGCAATCTCTAAAATATGGTATTTGTCTTAAACCCTTACCTTCTCAAATCAGTAAAAATATACAATACCAAACAAGGCAATTCGACCAACCTCATCTTATGGTAGCAATCCAGTTGGATATCGCATTTCCTCCACTTCCATTTCTACCGTCCAACGCTCTTTCTATGGATAAAATAAATAAATCAGTTATGAGTCGTATGAAATAGTATACGATTTTCCTAAAACGTCAGTTATTGTTGTTCTAATATCGGGCCAGGAACGAGTCGCGCCTACGCAGTCTATTGTAATAACGCTATAAACTAAATAATGTCAGTAAGGAAGCTCGAAGGGAAGAATAAGGAACAATAATTGCGTGATGAAATCGAGTTTTTTTCCGTAACTGTATGGTTTAGGTCTTATATGGGTTGTTCATAATTTTGCTGTGATCAAAGAGTTCGTTTAGGAAAACATATTCAAACAAAAAATTGTAGAGAATACTAATAAGTGTGATGTAGGATGTGTTTCGTGTCGTATGTATTTGCGTGTGTCTAAATGAGAATCTGACAACTTAAATTTTAATATTTACTTTTTATAGCAGGTTTTGAGTATGTAATTTTTTTATTTGTTACTTAGGAGGACAGGTCAAGGCGTATATTGCTACGAAATTCAAACAAATTAGCAATGCCGTCCCCGCCGAAACTTAAAGGCTGTATGTGTCCCCTGCACTGTGGCAACATGTCCCTATTTGTGTCCACTCATTGTTCCCCGATGGCCGTATATCATTCCCGGGACACTGAACTGTTGCGCCAGAGTATACACGAAATATAACGCGTTAGATGGTAATGTGCGGAATGCGTGAACTGGCATCTAATGTTTGTATTCGTAGAAGCTGTTAGAGAAATGTTTGTATACATGTAATAATTATTTTTTTCCTAGTATTCTATCTATTTTGATACAGAATTTCGAATTAATGTAATTATAAAGTATGTATTTACGCGTAGCGAGCAAATCACAGAGTTTTCTATAAACACAATTATCATAGAGCCTGTCATGGTCAATAATGTAATGTCAAGCTAAGTTTATGGCATACAAACTGCATATACCTATAACCTTGGAAACGTTGGGCTTAAATCAGAAAATTAAGCATAACGTCATAAAATAATTCAATTACAGAGTTTTAATTATATTTTAATGACTCATTATAGCCCTATTTTCATTAACCACGACCATTGATTAAATGCACACTCGTTAAATATATATGGCGTTGTTAATTTTAGAACAAGTTTGCATATTAGGTGCTATTACCTTGCACAGGAGCGCTTTTGTTGCCTTTCGCTGACTTGCAGCCAGCGTTTGTGTTTGTACTAACTAGAATTTGGTTCATATCCCGCTCTTGTTAGCTAATTTTGGTTTACACATGCGTTCGGACCACATTGCATACGAGTAATGAAAACAGCTGAAATACAGTTTTGATAGTTTGGGACTTTATGATTTTATCTCTGGTATTATATAGTATTAATGTAGATTTGCAGAACCTTTTATTCGAATGGAGTAATTAATACGTTCGCTTTTATTATTATTCTAACTCTGGTGAATATTTTTGAACATTGAATTTAAAAAAATATTAACAAAATTGAATGCTAATTGTTAACTTTAATCATTATACTTGTATTGTATACTTTCTTCTGAAAAAGTTATCGAGTATTCAACTTTGTGTTAGTTAGAGCCTACTAATTGGAAGATAGTAGAGAAGGTTCTCACACCCTGTGAATGTGGACCCTTTAATAATTATAATTTTTACGCTTACATAAAAATAACTTGTGACATATTTTCTAAAAATGATCCAAAATTCAATTTCTCACTATCGACAACTTTCTAAAAGCTGCATTCACACAGACCATACACAAGCAGTTTAAGAAGTTGGAGGGCACTCAAGTTGAAAAGTTAAACTGTAAAAATGGCCGAAGTTAAATATCGTCTACACTGTGAGTTTTCACTAAACCGCTGGGAACGATAAATGCGGTCGATCAGGTCGCTAGTTCAAGTGCTCTTTTCACTTGAAAACTGTATTAAAATTTTAGAAGGTAAGAAGTATAAGAGTACATGAGATAGCGTATAGAAACATTATGTTGTCGTTTGAACGGCGCTCACGCCATACGATTTTATCGCGTATATAGTAAAATGTATCTGTAAAACGAACGAACGAACGACGTTCTATATGTGATTCCAAGATTTGTACAAAGATTTCAAATATCAATGAAATTTTCAAAACGAACAAAATTAAATTAGTTATAGGCATTACACACAACATCAAAGACACTGTAATTGCTGTTTCAATATTCAATTTTCCGCGAACATAATCTTTTGCATAACCTTTGTACTGCCAACTTATCGACGTCGTCATCATTATATTATCAAATCTTCTTACTCGACCAAGTGCAAAAGGTTATTTCCATTGGAACACTTCGACATTTATCTATTCAAATGTTATAGTAAACCGTGCTAACTGCAGTTCAAAGTGTTCACACCTGATTGAAATAAAGATAAAAAGCAACATGAAAATAATCTCGCTAAATTTTCACTAGACCGTTGGCGCGCTAAACGTTTCGCATTTGCTAGGGGCAAGCGGCGCCGCGGGTCAAAGTTCTGTTTCCACATGAAATTACATTTCAATCTTGGCGATGATTACCGCTTTGACCGTTAACTTAAAGACAGTAGTTCGTGGAAAGCTCCGTGCTATTCGGTTTTGGCACAGAGCACCTAAATGTGTGCATTACTACGGATGTTACTTCAAATTTATATGTCTTTTTTGTGTAAACGAGGACAAACCGTAATGACTTTTAAGCACCTGCGCTGGTATTACTGCAAATATTTGCATATAAATTGTATGTTTTTGGTGGTGGTGACATCAAGCACAAAAGAATATTATCTCTCAATAGGATATTTTTTATTTGTGTCCCGTAAAATAATAATTTTATGATGGAAATGAAGAAACATCGGCTTAACGGTTTTAAGTGGTCATTCGGTGCTGTTTATACACCGTGAAATTTTAGTGGTTGTTTTCCCGCAGTAAAATGATTCTATCCTATTAGTACAAAAGATGTGTGCAGTTCTTTTTTGGTAAAATCAATAAATGCCGGTTTTACGAAAGGTTTAACCGTAACTCGAAAGCACGTTCGAACCGCTTTATGACTTAGGGTGTAGAGCTTCTTTAGCTTTAAGCATCGATTTCATGCGGCAAGCAGTACCTGAATACGTCACATGTTCAAAAACAACGATAGCTTCTCTCGTTTTCGAGTTGGAAAATTATTATTCTGAAAAATCAAAAAAAAAAATTTTTTTTTTCGAGGAATAATTTGCATGATTCGATAGTATTACTAAAGGCAAATCGTTCTGCCACGGGAAAACAACCACTAAAATTTCACGGTGTATAAATTTTAATTATAAATAATGACAATATGTCAAACAATAAAATAAGCCAAAACTTACCATTCTTACGACAAAGCAATATTTAATAAAATCTGTTTGTAATAATGTTTTTGGCTTCGTAATGAACAAAACAGTAGAGATCACTAAATACGAATACGAAACGAATGACTGAAGCATGTAAGAACTGAAGAAGCTTTTGCTAACTGTAGTTGATGCTAGCGAATATCGTTCGAATTTAGCGGCGATTATAATAAAACGATTCTCACTATTCACGTTGTGCGATACTGAGTACTGTTATTACGGCAGTAAAGACTTCTAGACTCGGATTATTGTTCGGGCAGACGGCGATGATAATTTCTCTTCAACTCGCATAAATAATGATGCTATTCTATTACGCCTAGTGCAGTTGAACACGAGTATCTCCCATTCAAGACTTGTTAACGGTATAAACGATAACTCGCTATTGAATCTATGGGTACATCGAGCAAGTTAATTGCGCAGAACAACCTACCTACCCGAAACATCAGTTCTGTTATAGCCTACCTCGGGCCGGCTTCGGCGTATCATTCATATCTTAATTTAAATATAAATAAGAAAAGGTAAAAAAGGAATCTCAGGCAACGTTAAACATCAAGCAGCTCAATCACTCTTCAACGTTCCTGGAGTGAGCGAGTCATAACAAGCGAAAGATTGAAATGAGATGATAAGAACCGAATCAGAAATCTTGCCGAAAATACGTACCTACCTATTATAAGGCGGTAATTTTACAAGGGATTCTTTGGTTCGATATGGGGGCAATCATTACGCGGGCGAGTGCTCGGTGCACCGTACGGGCTGTGAGATCCAGCGATATCCCGTGGGTTTAAAATGCGAAGTTTTGCAAGCGGATAAACGTGCGCGCGACTGCATAACGTGTATTCCGAAATCCAATATCTCACGTTTTAGAGAGCTTTCTTTTCAACCGACGCTTCTTAATTTCAACGACCCTGTACACGGCTTTTGTTTTGTTTTTTCAAATTACGTAGTACTCATTGTTACGTGTTTTATACATTCTCGAATTCTTGAGCTAAAGCCGTACTTTATTGTTCCGTGCGTCTCGCGTCGGGCCGGCTCGTTAACGCGACCTTTCGGATATTTATTGTATCCTCTTCAGAAAATACAATTTCCAACTCGCATGCCAATAAATTTAAAGCTGTGCATACATTCGTGTTTTTTATGTGTACGTGAAAGTTGTGTCTTATTAGGGCGATAACGAAATTAGTCTGCGGAGATGACTCAACGCTTCTTTCATATTGGGCGATTGGGACAATTGTCTTTTATTTGTAGTCCATGTTCTGGTCCAATAACGGTTTTTTGCTGGATCATAAAAAGCAACGATAAAAATGTTTCTTAAATCTTTTTATTGGCTAACAACAGAAACAAATCCCCAAGACTCAAGTCTTCCTGGACATAATTCAGCCGAGAGTTGAGTGTAAACACAACGAATCGCGATTGTTACGGAAAGAACAATCCTCTTGATACAAGATAAGAGCGAGGGCGTGAAATTATTTCTCTTATACCTGCCAACCAAGTGGTATTTAATTGGCTTGTCAATGTAGACGTGTAGCTCAGGGGAACACTGCGAACATCGATCGGAATTATTATAGTGCGCGCGAAATAACTTCGGTTGAGCTAAAAGAATAACAAGAATGGCATGCGTTTTTTTTTTTGGAAGTCAATTGTGAAGCTGTGAAGGAGTGAGAACGTACGTCAGTGCGCGTCTTTGTTTCATTAGACGACTTAAACACAGTACTCTCGATTACACTCGACTTAGAGCTTTGAACTTATATAGTGATAATGTATGATACCTACCACTTACGTACTTTCCGTCTCTCAATCTAATGTCCTAAAAACTAAGCTAATGCATTATTTATCTTGCACAATACATGTCTTAATAATAAAACTTAATTATAAACAGTATCATCAAGCGACTAATGACTAGGGTGTAATTTTTCACGATTTATTGTTAACGCCGTCACAATTTTCCTCAGTTTGTGTGCGCACCATAAACTCCTCGATAACGATTTACGGTCCCGTGACAGGAAAAAAATCGCGGCTCGGAACAATAAATCGCTCACTCACAATTCTAAAAAGGCAAATGGAACTCGCTTCGCCCTCAACAAATAGACTCGCATGACTCTCGGCTGGTAGTCGATCATTTTACGTCGTCGCCTTACACACTGTGCCGATCGTAAACGACTACTATGAGATGTGTTTGGCGGAAAATTTAATTTGTGACTTGCATTTGTCATGACGAAAGACGAATGAGGATAGGGATCAAGAGTTGGATTTTAAAGGTGTAGCGCACGTGAGACTTTCCCGGGTAAGAAAATTCTATAGAAATTTGTCTATCGCACCAACTAACAACTAACTTGGTTGTTTTAAATAAAAGAAGTATGCTCAAATGAAAGACTTTCCGGTAACAATTTGATATCTTTTGTACAAGTGTAGAAGTTGGTAAATACCACCTGTATTTTAATGTGAAGTAAAGTATGTTTACAAAAGTTCACCCGTGAAAACTGATGAATGGAGCGAGTCTTTATTTATTGCTAGTGTTGCATGCCCGTCAATAAGCCGCCACTGCTGTCTCGAAGCTCGATTCTCGATATTCGTTTTGCACATCTCATTCGATAACAATTTTACACTCGATCTGTCGACGAATAGGTGCGCGGGCATCGCGTGTGGTGAACCGCTAACGCTTGATATATGGCCTTCTTAATCACAGCCTCGATGTTCGTGATTTATACATCACCTGTTGCGCCAATTATTTACATTCGGAAGTCATTCCTCTCGGACTCGGCTGGTTTCATTAACGAGTTAGATTGCGCTTGGCTCGATCATGTCTCCTCCGTGTAATACCGCGTGTTTAAGTGGGCTCATTTGTATTTTCATCTTTATCAACACCTTTTTTTTTATTTCCCGCCGTGTAATTAGGTAACTTGTAAAAATATGTCGCCGATTTGTCACGTTAACATCTTTACGAGCACTTTGATGTGCGCCGCAATAAATTTCGAAAATTCCTTTAGTAGCTTATGATGTCGCTTTCGGCTTATTGACACGACATTTATTATTAAAGCCTTATGAATATGAAATAAATAATCAGATTACATACACCTCTGAGACTCGTTGAAAGAATTATAAATCACTTTTGTCACTTCATATTACGGTAAAAAACTAGTATCTTTAGATATGTTCTCGAGCGTTCATAAATTACGGTGCGAGCCTAGATGATTTAATACCGGTTTCGCTACCTAGTATTTACATTACTCTCGTTGTAAAATAATAAATAGCTTGAATATTTTTCGAGTCGGTGTAAAGTGAGCAACCGGCTATTACGCGGGTATCAAGTGGCCAATGATGATAATTTGATAATTGGATCTGTCATAGGACGCGGCAGCTGCAATTCCACGTACCCTCTTCAATTTGTAACTTATTATCTTTTCGAAATAGATTTGTCTTCGCCATAAATTGGAAATATTAATAGAATATGTTTTATAGCGGTGTGCGATTTTCTTATTGCTTTTTAATCCTTTAGTCAAGACTACACTCTCGATAAAAATTGCGTGCTTCTTATTACACGTGTTATATAAATAAATAAAATAAATAAGGCGTCCGACCGATTTCAGCCATGGCGGCCGATCTCAATTGAGATCAGCCAAGTGCGCAGGACATATTATAGTGCACAAGTGTGCGCGCAAACACAAGTGCACTCTCTATTCCCTTACTCTCATAATTCGGTGAGACGGCAATCCGACATGACCGATGAGAGATCGGGCGCAGGACCACCGGCTTAACGTGCTTTCCGAGGCACGGGCGTTCAACCGCCAACTTCCTAACTCCGGGCTGAGTAATTTCATTACAGAAAAACTCACACAAATTTTGCCCGACCCCGGATTCGAACCGGGGACCTCTCGGTCCTAACGCAGCGCTTGCTACCAATGGATCAACGAGGCAGTTATACGTGTTATATATATACCTACAGTTTTATCAATATAGCATATGGGTTGCAGTATTAATATTTTTATTAAAAACTAACTGAGCCGTATCGAAGTTCTCACCGTAGAAGTCGAAGCCAATTATCTTGAATTATCTTTAAAAGAAAGACAAGCGTTTTAAATAGCGTACTCGTTTGCAAATTATATATTTAATTATAACCTCAACTGCCTTTAGGGTAAAAGTGTTTTGCATGTTGGTTTGCTGACGACAGGTTTTTATATTATTTGCTTCGTCATTTTTTACCGTTTATTTCCAATTTGTCACCCAACTGTCGCCTTATGAACCAGCAAATTATATCCAGCTGCCTTGACAATGTTTAATTTGTGGCAAACGATGTAAAAAGTTGCCTTATCCTTAGGAAGTAACCGTTTATACCCTGCGAAGATAATGCAGATATCGGCCAAGTGATAATTGGTATGTGTCGAAAACCGACTGACGGCGAACTTAACACCTTTTCTCGAGTATTTGCCTACCTTGTTTGCGATAACGCCCTTTTGTTGGTCGGCAAATATTGGAACGGTTAACTTGAGATTAAGAACGCACAAAGGCTTTGCGAATGTTAGTTACACGCTTTCTTGGTATGTTTCATCTGGTGAAATATAAATAAATTAGTAATAGTTTGGTAACTAAAGTATTTTTTCTTTATGTTTATGTGTAACATATTGATAAATAACAGTGAAAGCATTTTACAAAAATAACGTTATTCGTTTCAATCTGCTTTAAAGTTTTAGGGATGAGGTTGCAATACGTTTACATTGACATGCGATGTGTAGACCCCTACATCATCATCAACAGCCCATATACGTCTCCACTGTTGGGGCACGGTCCTACCCTAAAATAGGGCGATACGGCCTTATCTGGCCAAGTGCAGGTTGATTGACTACACAACCTAAGAATTTCTTCGTAGGTGTGCAGGTCTCCTCACGATCTTTTCCTTCACCGTTTAAGCGTCGAATTCGTACATATGAAATTCAAAGTACACATACCCTACTTTCACCTTAATCTATTTACCTTTGTGTCTATATTAAACTAATGAAATACCAACAAACTACCGTAGTTCATTTCTTACATGTATGTGGATGTAATTAATTATTATTGAATACGCACTGTAATAAATTCATTGCTAATAAAAACCAGTTGCATGGCTCTCCTGTAACTTTGTATCGCCACGAGACAGGTGCGTGAAAAAGCGATCACCCTTTATGGTTTGTTTGTGGTGCATACGTTTTAGAGTTCTTAGGGTTCTTACACGCGGAAGGAAGAAAAAAATATAACATTATTCGGTATGATTTATTGCCATCGATACGTTGGCTATACGACTTTGACTTAGCGACTTCTGCTGGCTATTTTTTCCTTTCTGACCGCGATGATGGCTTGGAGTAACCTTGTCATCGTTACCGGACTCGCGGGGGAGCGGATGGCTGTCACCTAGGGTTTAGATCCCGGAACGTCTCGTGCCTCGAAGTCTACCAAGAAAGACATTTACAAAAATACTCGGTCTTTTGGTAAATTTCTTTTTCTTGTGTCCCGGGCCTATGATTCGAGAGACTTCAACATTACATCAAAAAAGTTATTGGTTTTTTATTTGAAACAGCTGATCAAGCGACCTCTGTTAGTGACCCTGACTGACTACGGTTCCAGGAGTCGTTGGTTCGATTCCCACCCGGCAAAATTATTTGTGTGACGAACATAGGTGTTTGTTCTGTGTCTGGGTGTGTTATGAAATATATTTAAGTATATAAGTACTACTGTTGTTTCTGATACTCGTGACACAATGCTTAAGCAATTTATCAGAATCAGAATACTCAAAGTGATGTTGTGTCATATTTATTTATTTATGTTCCCCGTGTGTAAGTAACCTTAGCTGTCAAAGGTACTAACAAGTTCGGTTACCGTTGAAGGGCATTAGTGCGATTTCACGCGGTTCGCTTATAAAGCTATTATGTGGCCCAGTGAAATTTAACACTCCAGCCAGTGATTAATGGCGCTAGCATTGACTTGACTGACATAATATTGATTAAAAATGTTTGGTAATGTCCGGATGGAGTTCATCATCATTAGCGCACAGGATATGCTTCATTTGAAGCGATAACACTATGAGTTAGTAATATAACACGTTGGTCAAAATTGTTATTGATAGTGTATAGAGAAATAACATATATCGAGTAAGTTCTATAGAGATCTTAGAAGTTGTACTATATACTTCCAAAAGTCAAAAATACGTATTTCTACTTCAAAGTTGGGTATAGTTTGGGATAGCAGATATAATTAACATAAATTAAGTAGAAAAAAAAAATCACAAAGCACTATTCAATTTTTTTTTTACGATTATCTACCCGGAGAATTTGTATTTTCTTCGGTCCTTTGTATTTAACTCTAAACTGTCATGGTATTCCCATGTGTATATAAATGATCTCATACAACACCGGAATATAAACAAATCGATATAAAACCGAAATGTATGTTAACAAGAAATAACACTACACGAATATACAAAGATTAGGCGTATAGATGGGCGCATCATCGCATTTCTCATTCTTAACACTTACACTATTACAGGCCGACCCCACCGACCGTGATTTATCTGCGAGCATCTCGGACCTGCGAACAGCCCGTTTATTGCTCGCTTGTTACTTATAATTTATTTTAAGAGTTCCGTACCGAAATGGTGAAAACGGAACCCTGTAACTGAGACGTCGCTGTCCTTCCGCCCGACTGTCAAGCTTTATCTACCGCGATAGACTGATGATTTTTCACAAATGACGTATTTCTGTTGCCGCTACAACAAATATATACGATACGATATGACACACCACACCCAGCGATCGCATTATGCCACGAGTCCAGTCAACCGGCAAACCAGGGGGCGCAAATTTTTGTAAGGAAAGATGCAAGCTTTAGGATGAGGAAGGAAGATCGGCAAGCCGAAGCCGGCCGACCGTAACCAGGCCGATATTTACCAATTTTACCAATATTTAAGACGTTACTTTTATTCATACAACATGTTTTTTTAACTATTTTAGTACGGAACCCTTCGGACGCGAGTCGCACTTGGCCGGTTTTTAACGGTCACCGATTTGTAGCACCGCTCTAAATATACATCAATTCATAACTCAATAGGAATAAAGCGGAAAATCGCTTGACTCCCACCGTTTATCAGCATCTCTGAACTTATGATGTAGAGTATGGAAGATGCCTAGAGGTCGTTTTGTACCGAACTAATGCGGTCAAGTGTTAATCACCGGTCAAATAAAACGTGTGCCTTTCGTAATTACCTGATTACGGAGAGTAAAAAAAATATGGTAATGTTTTTTGCGTGCCCATGATTATTGGTTATGGCGTCGATTATTTTAATTGTAAAGCAAACACGTATCGGAACCTATAATAAGGTGCTATTTATGTCCCACTTGGTATTATCGATCGATCTTTGTTATGGGAACTAGCAATATTTCTAAATCTAAGCATATAAGATTTTAGACTTTCGCGTTCCAACGCGTGTAGACCCATAAAGGCTAATATTTCTAAATCTAAGCATATAATGATAAAGATGGATCTAGCGAGAAACTAATATTTTAGTATGAAAATAATATTTTACGTTACATATTTATAGACCACAAAATATGCTGTATCAAATGTATTTATATTTCTTGTCTTATTATGTTCACTCACTCGACTCATAAAACTCACACAGACAGCTACTAAAGTAATTACTAAAATATCTAGACAGATTATTTGATACTCACGAAAAAGAAAACATCTAGACACGCGGTAGCGTGTCAAGCCAAGTTCAAGAAACAGAACTGGCGAGCCGCACCGTGTGTAATATTACACGAACCATTTGGAACCACTTTTGAACCCCTCATAAATCAAAAACTATTTCACATAAACGTATCAAATTTGGCTCATATATTGTGACTCGCGAGATAAATATGTGTTCTAAATTTCATAAGCTTATCTCAAACAGTTATTTAGATATTAATGTCCAAAAATCCTCATTTTTATCATTGACTGACTGACAGATCAAAATTCTAACCCAGTTCCAAATGACCTAGAGAGTTAAAATTTGGTATGCAGATAGGTAATTACATGAATACAAAGGAAAAAATAAAAAACTGGCAATTTTTAAATACTTAGGTTTTTTTTTTATTTTTTTTAATTTTTATAAGAGGCTAACAAGATGACCTCACTCCACCTGATGGTAAGCGGTAGTGAGATCCACATATGAGGTCGACAGGCACAATAGACCATGCTGCGGTTAGGTTCTATTATAATAAGCTCATAATTATGAACGCTTAACATAAATACCTAATTAGTGCCTAATCACGCCTATATACCTGGGAAGGCGCTAAGTATATATTTAGGTATACATACTTACTTATTTACAATTAAGAGTAGGTACTTATAGTCGGTTTTCATATTTATTAGTTAGGGTTATACCCCGTAAACGTAGCAAAATACAGTAACTGATTCAATTGTTTTATATTTATAAAGTCTAGTTTTAGTTTTGAATTTGTCCTTTTCAAAGGACCTACGGCGTTACGATGATATATTATATACTTTTCTACAAAAAGTAATACAAGACAGACCTTCATAGGCAAGTAAGCCAAGACAGACCTTCATAGGCTACTACCATACATTATCTTATGTTATAAGAAGATATGATAGGTATGTTATAGTGTTACTTATAAGTAAATTTCAGGGTTGACCATTGAACTTGGCACCCATTTAGATCTCACTTCTTTTGTCGTTGAAGTCAACAACCAAGGCAATTATCATAATATTGAACTTGGCTCTCATTTCACATTTATGTTTTTGATTGGATAATATATAACACGAGTTCAGAAACATAATATATTATTTGATACTCAAAAGAGAAAAAGAAAATATACAATACGAGTTAGGAAACTTAATAGGCAATGTACAATAGGTAAATTAATCAATCTGATACCTATAAAGAAGTTCGATGTTTAATTCCTTTAGGTGTAAGAGCCATAGAAAAAAGGCGTGATTTTATGTATGTATGTAAGAACCATCCGCTCCTTCGCTAGTCCGGTGATGACGACAATGCTACTCCAAGCCATCATGATAGTAAATAAATAAATGAACGAAAAATATTATACAACATCACATACATTGATATGTTCCCTTGGTAAGTACCTTAAGCACTTGTGCTACGGATAACAGATACAACAGTAGATACGCAAATGTACTTAAATATATTTAATAACACACCTAGACACGGAAAAAATACCTATGTTCGTCACTCAAATATTTGTCCCGGGTACTAATCGAACCTGGGTCACTAACCATTGTTCCAACGAGCCAGTCAGTAAAAAAATTAATGATTAAATTTTCGTTAAACAAACGCGCGAATCTGACCGCGGGCCCGTGTCATCGCATGATATACTTCGGCAATATGATTTGACAATACACGCGGTAGATTTACAGCTAGACCGGTAATTTATGGCGATGTTCGATCTAGATGTAATTTAATGTTGTTGGCTCGCATAAATCAAGCTCATCTACCGATATCTGCGGACTGGCCGGCCCGATAATGTTGCTCCAATTTATCGAGCGGCCGGCCGATCCGCGATGTCTTTAATTAGGAGGACTCTTTGGAGGGTTTTTGGGTGAGTATTTATGTAGGTCAATTTGAAGGGCGCGAGGAATCGAGTATCGGAGATCAGATTTTTGTTTGAAATTGATTTTTTTTTTCATTTCATTTAATTTTTTCTCCTTGATGAGTAAATCTGACTGTTCCTGAATTGATTACAGCACATTAATATGGAAGCGTAGTAAAAGATTTCTTAAAAAAATACTAATAATAGTATTGTTATGATTTACTTAAAATTCTATACGGACATGTTCATTTCATCTTTCTCTTGACTAAACTTAACAATGTATATTATAAATTTACAAATTATAAAAAGGTATAATTTGTACAAACCAATAAAAAATATCAACTCAACCAAAACGATAATCTGATTAACGTAAAATACTTTTTATTAAACGATGTAGATAAACGCGGCGAGCTTGCGATAAATATAATGATAAATTAAAGTTCTATTTTATATACCACGATTTATTGCAATGATAAACTTAAATGAGCATTATACTATACAATGATGCGACACCTTATAACATTTAAGGATAAGATAATAAGTGCTCAGAGATGTTAATGCGACAAGAAATGACTCGTCAATGGCACACACTTCGTCGAAATCAACATTCTATTTAAAGGGGTTTTTTATACCCACATCTACAAAGCAAACGGCTAGGGCTTGAGCAATTATTTTTCCAAGTACAGGTATCCAACGCTTTCAGGTTCTCGCCAGCTAAGTTGGACATCGACGGAGGAAATAGTGTTATGTCCGTCATCGAAGATAGTTTAGGATGCGGCATTCATTTATTTATCTTGTGATTCCGAAATTTAAAAAGATACTGTCAGATTAATAGCTTCCTCCTCATTTGAAGTCAGTTGATTTTATAATTAATTATACACAACTTCACATACATTGTCCCAAATCCGAAGTAAGTTGATTAATCATATCATATGTGTTACATAAACATGCTTTAATAAATTAAATTAAATGAAAGCTTTCGTATCAAATTATAAATTGGGTTTGTATTTAACTTGAAATTATTGAAGAGTCTATACCTATCTGTTCATACAGTAATAGTAGTAATAACAGTAACAAGGGTACTGTTTGTTAGAATCTGCCTATAAATTTCAGTCTAAGGAATATTCCTGGAAAGGCAAAATATCCCGTTTCATGCTATTGAAACCTGGCTGACCAATATTCGTTGTGATATTATCTTGTTGTTAAGGTATTTTTCCAGACATGGCTGCCTATTTGATTTGACATGGTTTACCTACCAACAGCCAAGCTTTAATCGAATGCGACTTTGTATTTCTTTTTTCCCGATTCAAAGTGACTAATTTCATGGAATGCATAGCGTATTGTTTAGCGTGAGTATAGTAGGGTTAATATTTATAAAATGTACAAATGATCAGTGTCCCGTTCCTCCTATACAGCGAAGTTCTGTAGACTATTTGAGTACCAAATTTCATTTAAATCGGTTCAGTAGTTTTGGTGTTCGCGACAGACAGGGGTTACTTTCCCCTTTAGTAACATAAGTCAGAACGTAGTAAGGAAACTGCCTTACTATGTACTACCTTATTTGTTGGCATGACTATGCCAATGAGAGAAAACCTTATAGGAGATCTACCTACCTTTATTGCTCATTGGCACATCCATCCTCCTTAGTTTCCCTAGTCCGTGTACGTTTGGCGACTAATCGAGCGAGCGGCGGCGTGTCGGACGGCTAAGAATAGCCGATCGGGATACTTTTTGTCGTCTCATTCCGGTGCCCATCGTTCGTTAGCCGCCCGGCCGTAACTTGACGAGAACGTTTCCCATATTTGCCGTGTCCTAACTGGCTGCACCGTTGAGGTATTTATTTAGTGGCTACATGTGTTTTAGGGTTGATATTGATACTTTTCGCGATTCGTATTTTGGGGGCGCTAAGCGACTGTCTTTTGTTTTGGCAAGTCGAAGAGTGGAATGTGTCTGTATGCTTGGATGTTACAAAAGTTGCGATTTCCGTCTGTTTGGATTGGTTATTAGGTAATAATGCAACAAATCGTATCGTAAGCAATCTTAATCTCATGTCACAATTATCAACAACTTCATTATTTTTAGAATTTCTAATAAATTCCATATAATTATTAACGTTTCTCATAACCTCTTTGCCTATTTATAAACTCTTTGACTTTCGTGAGTAGAGCTACCAGAAGAATGCTATTTTCTCAACCATGTTTATGTTTTATTTATACAACAACTACCCTCCTCAATCTTTAAATTGATCTACAAACTTTCTTACTTCGCCTATAACTCTAGCAATATAATGATAGAGTCTTGCAAGTATCGTATAAAAATAGACGTTATTAAACTAAAGTCTTTATTAATTTTTCATTCGAGTCATAAAGACGTCGGGTCTCGACACCATTTTCTAAACCGCGGCCCCTTAGAATAAAACAATAATGTGCTTCAGTAAAAACTAGATGAGCCATTTATAACGTTGAAGATCTTCGCGACTGTTATTAATGAAGCAGACATCAGCTGTAAAAACTGCAAGCGCCTTGTAAAGGCACTAAAACCGCTGCATGTTACATTCTTCATTCCTTAGTGGGGAGCTCAATCATTTGTTTGCACATCACCCATTTCCTTCGAGGGCGGTTTCAAGGGTAAGTTTAATATGCATCCCGATAAACAGGCTCGGTGTTCAATGTAGATTAAGCGTTTCGTACTCACGAAAGAAATTATTATCGACTGCGCCGCGCTCAATATTATTTTTCTCGGAAAAAGATAGATCGCTTAAGCGATTTTACGGGAAATTAATTTTGGCAGTGAGCGACAAGGCGCTGCGGTCCGCCGATGATTTGTTGCGATCCGGTCCCGCTCGTTACACTTGGCGATAATGACGCATACCATTTACTCAAAGGCGAAAGCTAAGGTTGTAATTCAACGGGCGTTATCGATGATTCGCGGTAACCATCGGCTCGGTGCAACAGACAAAATTAAATCCGAATGTGTAAGTATGTGCAGCGTTCACGATTTCCGACTACGCCCACTTTCGTTTTGCGATTATTAGTCAATTGGATAATGTTTTCAGCTGCTTTATATCTGACAAGTAATAACTGCCTCGTTGGTCTATTGGTAGCAAGTGCTGCGTTAGGACCGAGAGGTCCCCGGTTCGAGTCCGGGGTCGGGCAAAATTTGTGTGAGTCTTTCTGTAATGAAATTACTCAGCCCGGAGTTAGGAAGTTGGCGGTTGAACGCCCGTGCCTCGGAAAGCACGTTAAGCCGGTGGTCCTGCGCCCGATCTCTCATCGGTCATGTCGGATTGCCGTCTCACCGAACTATGAGAGTAAGGGAACACAGAGTGCACTTGTGTTTGCGCGTAAACTTGTGCACTATAATATGTCCTGCGCACTTGGCTGATCTCAATTGAGATCGGCCGCCATGACTGAAATCGGTCGGACGCCTTATATATATCTGACAAGTTTAAAACTGAAATATTCAATTCAAATTCAATTCAAAGTTTTATTTGTGCCTCGAATTCTATAATCAATGACCCATCAACATGTTGACATGCTCTTATTATTGTGTGGAAAAAACGTTAAACTAATAAATTCCGAATATTTTGTCAGTTGTTCAGTCTTACTAAATTGACTAGTCATAACTTACTAGTCAAATGTGTGTTATTTTTTTATGTTATTTTATTATACCTTAGTATCCGATGTGTAATAAAGGTGAGTAGTAACTTTAATTAATTAATTTTTTGAAACACCTTGAGTCTTACTTATTCGTAACAGTCTCAGGTCAGAACTTAGAATTGTACTAGTTTTGCGGTTCGCCACCTTTAAGTACCTAGTAGAATTTTGCTAGTTTCACCTCCTTCAAATAACTAGTCCCTGGTAAGTATGTGCTATGGTTAATATATAGGGTGCTTGTAGTGGAACAATCGTGTATAATTTCGTTTGTCGAAGTAGCTCGCACACGCAGCCGGTGTCGCCGGCACCGACTCAGGCGCAATTAATCCACTGTAATGCGATACCGGCCTCCTGTCGTCGACGACGTAATGCATCGTGATTTACGCGCAACGAACAAGCCGTTAATCTTATTACCACTTTCAATAACTTTATTATCGAGTATTCGATACTAACAACCACAATCGAATAACAACCTTCCACGCAACCGCTCACGGACTATTTACACTCACAATACTCGCGCGGTAGGAGTTAGGAAGCTTCCCACGAAATTTATTTTAGTCGACTTAACGATTGTGTCCGCATTACCAAAAGCGGTAAGTTAATACGCTCGTTGCTTAACTTCGATTAAACGGTTATAAGCGCTTAACAATCTGCCCGCTCCTTAAAGTTCCCAATTTAAACGTTGTTTCGTGTTAGCCTGGAACGTCGGCGCGCATTAATTTGGTATTAAATAAACTATTCAGTTTCGATTGTTGCGTTTTGAACAATAAATCGGTGGCGTGTTGTTGTCGTGTGAAAACGCTTCTTATTCAGCTAGCGCGCTCGGGGCGGCGGTAAACACGATTCAAATTCGACATGTTATCCCCTAAAACGCACCGATAATAAGATGCAAATGCTGAGTCCGGCGGCGCGGAGAACAAAAAACCGCTACAGTGGAAAGGGATACTTCCAGTGAGCTGGTAATTTGCATATAATTTCGTAATAATAACTTCCGTTTGGTCCGCCGGAGGACGTGTCACGCTCAGCCCGGCCAAGTAACCGCGGTAGCTGAGATCCGATCGCTTTTTGTTTCATTATTACTGACTGACCTCGTTTCGAGAGACCTATGCAAAACAGCAAAAACACGCCATTGCATCGGGCAGAAAGGCTCTTGAGTGGCGACCACAGGGAGGAAGTTGCGGCTTTAGAAGCCCCCTTCAAGACAGGAGGTTTTGGTCAAAATATATAGCACTCTTCGGATGCGATGAAGACACGAATTTTATGAAAGAGGCCTCTGTGTTGCTGTGTAGACTTTCCTCTGAAGATGATGATGGTGTTGATAAAGTTAAACAGATAAAAAAAAAATCTGTCTGTCGCGCTTTCATGCCTGAAATAACGACATAATTTCAATGTATTAACATTAAAGTAAAGAAATAGAAAATGGGCATAGGCAAGTTTTAAACCAACTGTTGCTATAAGAGGGTAATGTTTAGGATTATACACTGAATACGAGCTCAGCTGGACAAGTGCCTACTTTGGTAAACTTTTCCGTACCCATCCTTCATGTTTTATAATTTTTATAAACATGTTAGACTGAAGTTCACCAGTGTGTTGTGAGCTCTAATGTTTTTTTCCACTTTGGTCGCCTTTTTAAACCCTCCTTTAAATGGTTTCTTGACAAAGTCTCATCTCTCGCGGTACTAGGGTTGGCGATGACAGGTTTCTTTTTAAATTTTGGATGCAAAGTGATCTGTTTTGGTTATATCGTTTTAGACAAGTTTAGTTTCCTTTTATTAGATAGTATATACCGCTAAGATTGCTCATGTTCAGAACGGTTAAACAGCTGTGCATTATTACTTTTTTATGTTTCTTTTTCAGCATTATTAGAAGATAATTCTGATTAGCTCAATTGAAGATTTTCATAAACCCATAATAACACTCAGTCACGTCACACAGCCATGGACTGATTCGGAATATTTCGGCTAAATATTCAGTGAGATAGTAATCGGTATAAATAATAACGTCTTTTGTTTTTTTACTATGACCACTTCACTAGCCAAACGCTAAAACAGTATCTTCTTTCATGTCTTCGAGACACCTTCTCTTGACAACCCTACGAGGAGTGCATCCTCAGTATTCGGCGATAATGGGGATGTTCCCTGCTCGTTCCCATAATGCGTTGTAATGAGCCAACGCATTTAACGGCCCATCAATAATTCATGTGTGTTCGTTATTAGTTAGAAGTTGCCTTTTTGTTCGCCCCTTTGTTTATATTGTGGCGTATAATTTAATGTCGAATTAGCGCCTTGGCAGATTTAAGGTCGCGAACGCTTATATAAATTGCGTTATTTTACGCCTAATTTCAAAACGGATCTTAAATGGTCGTTGACTGAGGAGCCTGTAACGCAAGCAAAAGGAAAATGAAGTGAGTGTTGTTGTTTTCGGTATGAGTCATGAATTTGTAAGTAGTTGCCACAAATTCAAATTAAAAGCTGTGATTGTTAATCATATGACTATGGCGAGGAAATATTAAAACAATAGGCGAGACGACTAAAAAAATATAATTAGTCCGTTATTTCGATTATTTAAAAATATTGTACTCGTAGTTTTTATTTTGTTTCACAAACAAGAAATTATGAAGATATAGTGCTTAGAAGTTTCGTATGACGTCACGTTTAGGTACAATTTTTGCGTAACTGTGACGTCACAAGCCCCCACTCCAGAAGTTTGATAAGCTATAATTTTGTCATTTTTCAATCAATTGAAAAACAGAAAATTAAAAGTAAAAAAAACTTTTTAAAAACAAGCTTTTATTTAAATGCTCTAAAAAGAAAAAAAAAACTTTTACACTAAAACTTTTGCTGTTAACTTATAAAGTCAATTCAAATTGAACACATTTGACACAATTTATATAATACTAGCTGTGCCAGCGACTTCGTCCGCGTTTTCCCCCGTTTTTTACACATTTTCCATTGTATCTTTGCTCCTATTGGTCGCAGCGTGATGTTATATAGCCTAAAGCCTTCCTCGATAAATGGTCTATACAACGCAAATTTTTTCAAATCGAACCAGTAGTTCCTGAGATTAGCGCGTTCAAACAAACAAACAAACAAACAAACAAACTCTTCAGCTTTATAATATTAGTATAGATAATATTAGTATAGATAAAAGCTTGTCGCGATATTCAAGTACTCGTATTTATTTGCTGCCTATTAAAATTTTCTAACTGAGGAAATACGAGTACCTACTTAAATATCGCGACAAGCTTTTATATTATATAAATTGTGTCAAATGTGTTCAATTTGAATTGACTTTATAAGTTAACAGCAAAAGTTTAAATAAAAGCTTGTTTTTAAAAAGTTTTTTTTTACTTTTAATTTTATTTTTTACTTTTTAGTATTCTATCATGCATTGGCATCCGAACTGAACGTGCATACAAAATTTCAGTTCGATCGGATAATAGGAAGTGGTCGAAAAATCGATTACAAAAATCCACCCATACAGAAAAACTAACAGAGTGAGTCTAATAAAAGCTTGTAAAAAAGCTTGTAAAAAGCTTGTAAAAAATACGTGTCCCATATTTTTGTATAAACTAACTTACGGACTAAATAGAATAATAAGATTTTGACCCAGTCGTCACGCCTATTATATTAATATTCCATCTAATGTATGTATTTTTCGTGTAATGTATTTATATTCGGTTAAATATTTTTATTTGATTTTTTTAAGAACAAAAAAAACATGTATTCAAACATCCAGAACAAAGTGATATCATCCCTCTGCTTCTGTTGCGAATGAAGATGTTTATAAGAAACGCCTCTTCAGCACCGCGCCTTAACTTTGATCTCTACTTGAGTCTATATTTCTTCTGAATAGAACTAAAAGAACTATTCCTTAGAAACTATCTTCCTTTCTTTCTTATAAGTGAACAGTTACAGTCATATCAGTGACAGAGCAAAGCAATAAAAGTCACGGGTCCCGACAATTTGCAAGGCAGTGTCAGGACTTTATTCTTGTTGTCGACGCGAAAGCTCTACAATGAACATGCATACGAGTGTCGCGCTATGCTAAACGCTAAATGAATAATAATTTGATGTCTCACCTTGACTGGGTCATATTTTTGGGGTTCAACTTGTAAACGTGAAGAACCTGGATGGTGGTAGATGGTTTTAAGAAGTTACATGAAAAAACCGGCGATGACCGAGTGGTTAAGTTCGTTGCTTGCCATGCGAGATGCTCGCTAGTTCAAAACTTGCCAGGTACCAATATGTTTTTCAAATTTGAAATTCATAGTACGATCATTCTACGTTTTAACGGTGAAGAAAACAACGTGAGGAAACCAACATACCTGAGAAATTTTTCAACGGTGTGTGAAGCCATGTCAGAGGCCTACGGGCGGTTTATAAAGCTCTGACACCAGGTTGTTCATCAACCGTACGATAAGAAGAAGTTACACGGAAAACAAAAGACATTTTCGTTTTTAGAATGGATGATTAGTTTTGGGAGCTACTCTCTTGAAGTTAGTGAAAATCTGAATTATCTTTCAAATAAATTGCTTAATAATTTGTGCTCATACACAGATGAGATCTTTCCCTGAGACTCTCTGATGGCAAGCGAAATGAAAAATTTAATTCAGATTTTCAACTCTTGTTCAATGAACTAGAACCATTATAACTTTAACAACACAAAAATTACAAAAAGTTTTGAAACGAGAAAATGTTTCATCACTCCTATAGTAATATCGTTTAAAATGTCCCCGAATCGCAACTCTACAAAACTACGAAATGTGTTTCAAATAGTCAGATAAAAAATTGTCTACGCCATACAAGACTTGTTTTAACTCGTAAAATGGACAATCCTCACGAACGTGCCTGACGTGCCGTTCTCCGAAAAGCCGATTTTTTTGAACAAAGCCGATATGTCGCCCACGTTTATTCAGATAACTTTGGTTGCGTTCAATCTGACGGTATTTTTCCAAATTAAAATCAGAGCAATCTCTTTTTTAGCACAAGCCGGCGGAACGATTTCAATCCAATTTGTACTATTGATTGTACATAATTGTAGGAACCTGTTAAATTTATGTTTTATATTCTTACTAGTGTGTACACGTTGTATTATTATTTGCCTGTGAGCTAAATATTGATTGTTTAAACATTTATAACTTGACACAAATTCATATTTGGTTGCTCATTCCAAATTTCCATTATTAGTTTTTCGAACAGCACTATCAAATGACTATGATTTCAATTATATTGATCGGTAAGAATGTAGTTATTCCAGTATACTTATATATAATTCTTCTAAAATGGGTGTATGCACGGATAAATGTAGAGTTATAATCCGTATACTTGTATAAAAAAAAAAAATTAAAAATTTACAAAATATCTTCCATAATTTATTTACCTACGGAACTCCCGCGTCGATGCGAGGCCGACGCACAGTAGGTTACTTTTTACGGTCGTATAATATTTTCAGCGAGTAGCTGGCGCCACGCAGTCCTGTGGACGTCTCACGTCTAGTCACGTGTGACAGGGCACATTTGTATGCAGCCCTGACGCCCTCCCGTACTCTTCTTATTGAATAAATGTATTATAACACGCCGCACAATGAATTATGGATGTACTATTTTTAATTGAGTATTGAGGCGGGCTAACCCTATCTGATTTTGAGTGTCAACTCGCTGAGTCATGTCATTATGTACTTGTTATGGTACTGGGTTTGTTGACATAAGCAACTAGGTGCATGGGTGGTTTTGGAAACTTTGGTATACCTTTAATACTTACTGTTAACTTGATCAATGTAATTAATTTATTAATGGTTGGTTATCACTTTTCTGACATCTAACAACGAATTACTTTTGATTTATACTACTGATTTATTTGACTGGCTCGGTGGAACAGTGGTTAGTGACTCAGGTTCAAAACCTACGGTTCCAAGAGTCGTGGGTTCGATTCCCACTCGGGACAAATATTTGTGTGACGAACATCGGTGTTTGTTCCGTGTCTGGGTGTATTATTAAATATATTTAAGTTTATTTGTGTATCCACTGTTGATCCTGATTTCCGTAACACAAGTGCTTAAGCTACTTACCACGGGATCAGATCAATGTATGTGATGTTGTGTAATATTTATTTATATATATATATATTTATACAGTAGTTAACTACAATGTCAATGTGATGTTGTCTAATTTTTATTTATATTTATAATTTGAATCGGTCTACAGACTGTAAAACATTAACATACACTCATCGAGCTCTATTAAATCATTCCAGAGGCCATTATCGCAAATCAAAATAACCTCATGAAATTTCCATGCCTTTATTGTGTGAAACAAAGCCATTTGTAATGCTAATTTGATATCAATTAAAGCTGTATTTTAGACAGCGAACAAATTGGCTTCATTTAATGACTAAGTTGTACGGTGCAAATGTGTCCAGCTATTTCCAATTCGCAAAATTCTTTCACGTTAGGAGTAGCAAAGCCTGTAAGACATAAATATCTCAGGTCTGCCCAAGGGACACGACATTTTAATCCAAAAAAGATATAAAAGTTTCCCCTATCGTCAATTTTGTTTATTTTTTCCGGATTTCAAATCGAGTTAAACTTGTAGATATAGCGGTTATTTCGGCGTCCGCGTCGGCGTCGCTCCCACGAAATTTCACGCTTCCTGATGAAAGTTTTAACACAATTACCTAGTCCGGGCCCATTCCGACCCTCGACGGCTGGACAGGAAAAAACTTGGCAAAGAACAAACTAACCAACAGTCCAATTTGGCGACATTCGTATAAAGTTTAATGTACCGAATCCGTAACGTTACCGCGTTCTCGCATTTTAACTAGCAACGTTACTAACTCGCCCCTTTGAAAAACTTTTTCCCTGTGCCACAACACACATTGACGTATGTACGTACAGATGGGGGCATACGAACTGCTTTACAGATTGTTTGTTTTAGCCAATCGAGTAGTTTGGGTTGGTAATGTATTAAAAGTTGTCAAACTAGAAGCGCATAACACACGTATTATGTTCCACGAAAACAAAGATTTTGCATTTTTGCAAAGATAACCACAAGTGCTGAATTCTACTTTTGCTAAATGCTATTGGTGTGAGAAGAGTTGTGAAGTGAGACACGTAAGGTGCATACGAAATCGCTTTATAGATAGGATTATAATACTGAATCGATAGTAATTGCACTATGCCGAAAATAAAGTTACATCAATGTTAATCCATACTCAGATTTGACTCTTAAGGTACATTGTTTAATGTCAATTTATTTATTTACCTATTAAAAAACAGGTTACATCCAATACAGAAATAACAAAAAAAAAATATACATATGTGATTTAGAGGCTTTGATAGTAAGGCGTACGCCTACATGCATGCTCTACGCAAATAACCTCAATCAAATTCACATTTTGTTCCATCGTGGAATCTTAAAACAAAAGCAGATCAAGATATGATATCTTAAGCGCAATGACCCACAATCTCGCCTAAATAGACATTCCCTTAGCAATGATCTATTCCAACTTTCCGCGGTGCAGACTTGTGACCCGGTTCAAAATTCAATTGTGTGACGACGAAACTCGTCTAGTTGTTACTGCTGCACTTTGCAAGATTATATTAGCACTTATCTGACTCCGTGGCCTTTCGTTTTATTTCTATTATTTCTTCCTCAAAGTAGGTCAAGATATAAACCTAAAAGTTACTTTGGTAAGACAGTTTAAAGTCTTATGTTTACCTTTTAGAACAAATTGTAGTCAATGTGTTAATAATTGTAAAGTTACTTAAGCTTATTTAGTCACATTTGTTATTCTTTTGAAAAGTTTGATTTTAAGTTGAAGAAAATATATTTTTTGAAGTGTCATGATTCATTTATAATTTTCACGTGCGATGACATAAATAACGTATCTGGTTGTTATCCAAAACTACATAAATATACATGCCCCGCATTTCTATTCTTGCAAATGTATACTCGTATTTCATAACCCGTTGCATATGCACTTTAATACGAACTGGAATTGCCTTCAAAGTGAAATCACCGACCGAAACTAAACGTATCATGGGAGGGAGCACAGCAGTCTCGGATCCGAAATTTCGCCTGTTTCATTATTCAGTGAAACAACGTGGGCGTTTCGGTAAAGGTGCTCAGATAAATATCGGTAGATGGTATCGGTGAACTGGAGTGCAGTTGGGCCGGACGTCCGAATTAGCACAAACTTCCTCCTTTGACTGTCGCCTCGGTGTTTGTCAGGTGTCCGATTTGTGACCGGCCGCCGCCGGACCGATCCCCTGTGCCACTTATGGCACGGTCGTTATTAATTGTTCTCGGTTCACTGTAAAGCAACTTCTTCGGAGAATTGCCCTAATCGGATCTGGGCCACTGCATCTGTTGCTGTTGTTTCTATGATTGCATGTCTCGACTGGCACGGTGGAACAGTGGTTAGTGGCCTAGGTTCACTATCTACTCCAAGAGTCGTGGGTTCGATTCCCGCTCAGGACAAATATTTGTGTGACGAACATCGGTGTTTGTTCCGTGTCTGGGTGTGTTATTAAATATATTTAATAAAGTTTGTGTAACGACCGTTGATTCTGATATCTGTAACACAAGTGCTTTAAGCTACTTACCACGGGGACAGATCAATGTATGTGATTTTGAGCAATATTTATTTTTATTTATTTTATGTCTATGTTTGGTAATCTATGACTTTAATTAGATATAAGTATGGCTCCTTCCGATCCGATTTCATTGAATAACAGAGCATGGTAAGTATATTATACGGTATTTAAATACGCGACAGATCTATGACAAAAAAGTTACCAGAATTCATGATATCATCATACCAACCAATATATACTAACAATGCATAATATTAAGCATTTTGCTCATATTATTTGCTTATTCCACATACGTATTTTATATTTGGTGAAAAGTTTTCCTGCAAAACCGCCTTTGAAGCATAAAACGAATGTAATGCTATCTAGCCTTAGGAGTTGAATCAAATGCTACTTTGACCAAAGAGTTCGCAAAATTGTTCGCCAGCGTTGTCTGTGAATGTAAATTTAAATTGTAACATACTATAGTCCATGCTTGTAACATATATTGTTTGAGTTTTAACGGAACGAATATATTGGAGATGAATTTCCACGAACATTTTCCCTAGTACTTCAGGCATATTTTTTAATACTTAATTTCATGAAAATGTCGTTGACTATGCAAACTCTATCAGTATACACCTGACTGAAAAGCGAGTGTTCCATTTTAACGTGTCAACGTCAAAGTCTTTTATTTCAGTCGCGTTCGCCGCCGTTGATCTAATCAAAACTTGGCAAATTTGTTTACATACATCACGCGCGCGTGTTTTATCGCGATATTCGCCACACGTAAACACCTCCCTACACTCTGGGACACCTCTTTGATGTCCCATATAGGAACCTCGTGCTAATAAAACACCACCAAATACAAGAGACATGTTTGTCATATAAACGAAATGTGATTTCGGTGTGATTTCGTATTCCGAACCTAATTCGCTTGTGCCTTTGTTTCGTGCGCGGGAGACTTTGTGGCGCGTTCAGTTTTACCAAAAGCATACTTCAAGCTAAATCTCGGTTTTAGTGCGCTGTTGTCGAGGTGGTGTAAGATTATTGCGGTACTGCGCGATACGTACATTGTGCGCGTTGTACGGGCGTTCCCTTACTTTGTGCTTGTCTTATTTTAGGAAACGTGACACATTCTTCCTGTTTGTAGCCTTATAAATACCTAGTACAAAGGTTTGCGGTTGAACGTTGTAGTGTATGTTGATTGCGGGTTGCTCTGCTAATATATTCTTGTACCCACCAAAACATTGTTTTGTTGCGCTACAGCGAAATTTGCATAGGTTTTTGTCGCCGCTGCACTAGTGCAAAATTTTAAATAACACAACATCCATCCATAAAAATCCTTGCGCAACATACAGAGACACGTTACCATCAAGCCAGTCAGTCATATCCAATATATTATTTTGATTTTAGTCTGAACGTTATCGAAATTTCTTTATCATCATTGCTTCATTATTATACTTTCAAACGTTTTCAACTGTTTGTTAATAAAATAGTCAATTTGGTAGAGGTAGATTTCCAATTTAAATATTCAACTCAAGTTCAAATCAAGTTTTTAATAATCATAAAAATGTAAAATAATAATAATGATTACTAAATTGCATAATGGCTACAACTTTAATTTTACAAACAGTGAATCTGTAATTTCCGAAATGTATAAATTCCCTATAATTGGAGCGGGAATCCGAAATTCACTGACTGAGAATTACCCCTTAGGCCCTCACTATCGTGCAATGCAATTATGCTCGTGTGTTTGAGAAATATGCAACCGTCGGTAGACGCAAAAACTGAATACCGCTGTCTGTTCAAATTAAGCAGATCCGTTGAACAATGCACCGGCTGAAAAGTAAAAGCATTTACTCATTAATAGTGGCATTTTAGGGTTAGCCTTCTTGTCTTCTTATCCCATTGTTAAATTTGTGATGTCTTTTATTTCGTCGCTAAGGTTATTTTGCCAAAGTATTTACTTACTTTTACGACGTATTTGATATTGGTCTGATAACTATTGTCTGACTTGTTGCTAATCGGCACTTAAAAGTTGCCGTATCCATGATACTTGTTTACTTCTTCTAACTACAGACCTGAGTTGTTCATCTTAAGACCCTGAAATGATTTCGCGTCATAATAAATACCTAATTAATAAATGTATTCTTTATTGCACATACATACAAAACAATTTCCAAAGTAGTCGCTACAAAGTAAACAGAGTACAATTTAACCGTCTCTATAATGGAGAATGCTGAATAAAGAGCTATTCCAGCTAGTCCCTCCCTTCCCTTTCTACCACCGAACGACACGTGCTGGACAGTGCTGCCGTCTACGTAAAATGCAGGCGCTGGTGGCTCGGACCAAGAGCTTTAGTACTGTTCCAGCTCATTTTTTCCCTCCCTCCCTCTTATGATCCGGGCTCTTCAGGCGGGGCGTGAAACGGCATTTAAGCAGGCTTTCAGTATGGTCTATTGTGCCTGTCAACCTCATGTTGGGATCTCACTACCGCTTACCAGCAAGTGGAATGAGGTCATCTTGTTAGCCTTTTACAAAAAAAAAACAAAAATCTATTAACGTGACAGTACTTTCTTTACTTTTTATGTCATCTTCTTTATTCCCTGTGTCTTCATGGTGTAGAATCGGTTTCTCGGTAGAGGCGAGCGTCTCGAGGCAGAGTCTAGATTTACGAGGTGGCGCGCGCGTGCACATATCCCCACCCTAAGAGGGGCATGCCTGGTAGGGCTGAAACATGAAAGATAGAAAAACAATTAATAAAATAGTGAAACATGACAATTATCCCGAACATTTGCAGTTTCTGATGTATACTGTGACAGTTTAAGGTTATATACCTACTCAGATTTCTGCCCGCGACTCTCGTCTACGTAGAGACGTTTAACTGGTAAAACATTATTTCTTTATAGCGTTGTCGGTTAGGCAGTAGCCTATGTCATTTATCAGGCTCTGGACTATATCTGTACCAAATTTCATTGAAATGTGTTCAGTACTCTACGCGCGATTGCGTAACAGACGGAGTTACTTTCGCATTTACAATATTAGTAAGGATTAAATTATTATTTTGATGATTTCGGGCATTTCGTTGATTACTCTGGTTACAATGTGATATGAATGTTCAAGAGGAAAAATCAATATTCCGGTGGTAATATTTTGGTGTAAGTTGATAACGATACTTCTTCTAATTCGTTTGATTTTGGTACCTTATTACGACCGTTTATAAGGAAATGACTTTAGCTCTTTTAGACTTTTTTTCTTGATGAAAATAAATTGTAAATTATCAACAGTCTTTTTAAATCAACTTTTTTTATATATAATATGTAACAAACTATTTCACATTTATAAGCCACCGCTAACCCTTAGAACCCTGTTTGGGAAACTGCAAATCAAAGGATGATGAAGCCGCCCATTCATTATACCTTTGACAACCCTGCAAGGCCCTTCCCGGTCAGTCAAACTAACGGCTCTGTGTTAAGATGAGCCCCTGTAGTACCGGTTCCCTCAGTTTCAATTGTAGGGACTAACATTTTTTTTTATTTATTGGACAGCCAGAGAAAATTACATTAGATTGATCTTTAAACCAACTTAAGCAATAATGACACATACAAAATAACCTTTATTTATTTATTTATTTTATTTATTAATTGGACAGCCAGATAATATAAAATAAGGTAGAGCTGTAAATTACCTCAAACAATAATGATGACACATACAAAACTTTAAAATCTTTTGAAGGCGGCATAATGCTTCAAAAAGTAAGTAATGTATGGACGGATATCTTAAACATTAGGCACTTACTACTCTACGAATCACTACCAATATCATTTACGGATTTTGATGCGGTTTTTTTTAATACATCTATGTAGAGGGAGAGTATGTTAGAGGGATTTAAGCGGTTTTAATGTACAATATACCCGAAGCGAAGCGAGGGCGGGTCACAAGTTAAAATATAAAACAATTCACGTTATAAGTGCAACCTGTTCTGTAAAGAAATTTTTGCGGATCGTTAGTGTTTGATCACTACCGGTGGTGGCGCCACCCGTGGCTAACGGGTAAAAAGTGATGGAAAAATTCGCATTGGGGACGTAATTGCCTGGATAGCTCAGAGATTAGAGCAACGGACGCGAAATCGGGAGGTCCGGTGGTTCATGTCCCCGTTCAGGCGGGGAAATGAATGCGATTTTTCTCAAATTTTAAATTTACATTGAGCTTTAATAGCATTATAAACATCAAATAAAAAAATCACGTTAAATAGTGCTTGGCTCCAAAAACAGATATATTATTTATTAATAATTTTAATTAACAATGTCTAAGAGCGATATCTGCTTGGTAAAATATACTACTCTTCCCTAACAGCCTTTGAAGATCTCAAGATAAGGGTTCACAGTTAATTGTTTGTGTCCGACTTGGATTGTTTTGTTGTTAAGACACGGATGATACCCCGTTATTCGTGAACTTAAATATATATTTAGTTAAACCGTTGGCCCTTGATCTCTCATAGCTCAACTGATGAGATACTAGCGACCAATCCATAGTGTTATTTGTGTGTCTTCATGAGTTACTGTGATTCTAGCTGGTCTGGTAATCAGTGAAGCATTTACTGCCTGACCTTTGCGACTCTATACGGAAACAAATAAGACTAAGTTTAGGACTGAGGTTAAAATTACAGTCCGATATCTCATATATCTGGAGAGGGAAAACCTAACCATTGACTTTTTCATTGATTTTCGGAAACAGGCCATCAGAAAGACTATAATCAAGGATATTTCATGTTGGAGTTCTCAGCTAATACATGTTCAGATTATTGGAACATATTACAAGCTATTACCACTATATACTTATGCGGTAAACGTTCACTAATAATTAGCTGTAATTAACTAATCCCGATCATGGACACGTACCATTAACCTCTTTGGATCGCCCATAAAATCAATGAGTCGTACTGCAATTAAAGCATACGCATATTATTTCAATACCGCATATACTGTCTAACAAACAATGTGAACTGAAATTACTTGATCACCATTCAGTATAATTTATATGTACGGCACATTACGACAGCCGTTAGTTCCAGCCAATTTAATAGGTCCGCCATTCAATAATTGAAATAATAGGAAATTATTGGAACAGTCCATTTAGATCAGGGGATACGTGTTTACGAGCCGAGTTCTAGTGCAGATTTACAGAGCACCGTGTCACCTGCCAACCTCAACACTCAGAGAAATACATGTACAGAGAAAGATTCCTTATATACATGAGGCAAAAGGTGCATATTCCAATGACTGTAACTACAAGCTAGTGTAGGGTGGCCGTAGCAATAAGATATTTAAAAGTGAGGTTTCGCTAACCATCTCGTATGTAATGAAGATACACACCGTAAATTGATAACTCCAACGTGTAAAATATGTTTGACTTGATATCTCTGTGATTTTGTTTTGTTTTGAGCATTAAACAATACACCTTTCTGAAAGAGTTAATTTCTTATTTTTAAACAGATTAAATAGCATTGGATCTGTAGTTAGGATAAATATTAATGTCATATGATGACTTTATGAACATCGATGTGATTCTGAGACAAGTTCGAAAGCTTTATTTGCGTTACTGATAACAAAACAGTAGTGGTATACCTAAAATGTAACTAATGAACTTGAATAAATACAAATATGTGTCTGTCACACATATGTTCATCTGAGGTTTTGTTTTATCTCAAGGCCTTTGAACGAAAATCTACCAAATTAAACATCCAATAAGTCGAGATGATGATTAATTATTACATAGATATATCTGATTGCATATTGACCTTTACTGTTGACAATTTTTTTTTATAATAAGCTAACAAGATGACCTCACTCCACCTGATTGTAAGCGGTAGTGAGATATAAATATGAGGTCGACAAGCACAATATACCATATTGAGCCTGTCGCACTTACCCTGAAAGCCTAAATGACTATGTCTGCCTACCTTTTTAATAGCCTTAAAAAGGAGGTCCTCCATTCACGGACTTTTTTTCTGTGAATTCTTTAAGCAAAGGAATTATCCTACACAGCCTCACTATTGGTAGCCACTGCTAGTGCGAAGTGGCCGGGCGGATAGCCGATACGGTGGCCACCGTGACAGCGGTATTGTCCCGTCGATACTACACCGCAACTAATTTATACCGATAGCGGGCTCTTGTCCACGTCTATCTCGGACCGCCATTAGCCTCTGGGCGCCGTTTTGTTTGCTATTGTTTTATTTACTCATTTTGGTCGTAAAATAAAATGGAGAATCCAGCCAGTTTGAATAGGAGTCAATTGAGAGGCTGACAGTGCCTAGAATTACAAGAGGAATGTGTCTTAGTAATTAATAGTGTACAATACTATAATCTCTATAAAAGGGTCACCGGTGGAACTAACGTGATTATATCGCGAATAAAGAAGAAACTCGTAATTCAAATAAATATAAATATTTCACATCAACATCACATACACCGATCTGATCTCGTGATAGCCCCTCGTCCTAGCTTAATCACATGTGCTACGGATATCAGACACGACAGTGAATGCACAAATAAACGTAAATATATAAATAACACACCCAGACACGGGACATACACCGATGTTCATCACACAAATATTTGTCCCGAGTGGGAATCGAACGCACGACTCTTGAAACTGCCAGCCAGGGTTCCACCGAGCTAGTTATAATAACTAATCGAAACCTTTTCAATAATTCGTCATAAGCGGATTCCAATCAAGAAATTACTAAAGCCACATTAATAACGAAATATGAAAACAATGATATTGTGATGATTGAACTGCATCCATATGACAAATTTGATAAATACAAATTAACAAGGTTCATATCATAGCTGTGAATGTATTTCAATACGTGACTTTAATGTAGAAGCGATTTATTTTACACAAAATTAAAGCTGTTGCCGTGGTTTTGCGGGCTCCTGACCTCTAATTAGATGATTACACTGATCCGATTCGATTATTTTGACAATGTTGGTTTGATACATACGATTTTATTCATGTGATTTTTAGGGCATTAACGATTTTGTAGGGCAGTAAGTAGCTATGTATTTTCTACTCTTTTTATTGAGTGTAGACCCATTATACTCGTATATAGTTTTTAAATGATGATTTATAGTTAAACAGATTATATTGTAGGAGTTTAATTAGTTGGTAGGTAGCATTGCATATCTAGATTTTTAAATCAGCTAAAGGATATCAAAAACGAACCTTTGCTCTTAACTGGAAAACGTTATTACATCTGCAAAATAATCTAATTGCTTTGTAACTCCGCCACAGAACTTACTTTAAGATTCAATTATAACCGTTGTAATTTTGTTAACTGTTGATAACGGCAACAGTTTCCATCAAATTACGTGCACATTTTGTCAACATTATCCCTTCGCAGCCATAATGACAACCGCAGAGTCCTCAAAACTAAATTACTAAAGCCAAAAAGGATTAAGGTCGTTCTGCACATTATTTATCAACCTAAACCGTACACAGGTTTCTAAAACGCATCCGCCGAAGACAAAGACAGAACTCTGGCAATTTAAATAAATGAGAGGCAGGTAATTTAGTTTTGCAACCATCTCGCCTCGTCTCACGAGTTTCAATCGGTTAACTTGGAGGTGTAAATATGGGCTGCCAACGAATTTGTTGCACCATCCCGAGTCCCTTTGGTGTAAGCGAATGAATGGCGGCAGGTTAAGTTTGCTTCGATTCTTAATCGGGGTAGTTTCCTGTGTCGTTTGTATTACGCTACGCTGCTGTATGCGCCATCTCGAAAGGGTGGAGTCGTTGGCTCACTGAGAAGATAGCTGGATGTTATGTAGAAATAAATGTCTATCCTTCAGTCTTTCTTTTAAGATTCTAAATGGAACTGAATGTAGTTGCAAAAGCTTAATAGCTTTATCACCGTCTTTTTGGTTATTCTAAATATAAAAATTGTGTTTCACGGGTTACCTTAAATGTATTTATTGACATCATTCGTGAAAATAGGATAAGAACTATACTTGTAAAGACGCTGCAATATCGAAATGATTACACTTTCTAATGTACTTCGCCTTACTTACTGTTGAAGCTGTATATGTTGTGTTTCTGCAGTCGTGAGACAGCGTGACAGGGGTAAAATACTAATATCAATAAGATTGCTCTCGGCTCTCTCGCAATCATTAAAAGGTACCACAGACGTAATTATCCATCACGGGGGGTGTAGCTCGTAAATTCGTGAGTTTTATTTCGAGAACTCTTAAGAACCTCGCATAAAATTGTCGCGGACGAAATGAGAACGTCTCGTTTAATTAGATGCGACCTCTAAGGCCCTCAGACCCTTGGTAATACCCCCCCCCCCCCCCACTGCCTGTTTTAAAAACTACCCGCAAAGGATTTTAACGAGATTATACCCGGCACGTTTTATAGGTCATCTGCTGAGATTTATTTAACTGTGATTTGTATGGCATTTTTCATCACGCAGATTAAAAGAATTCTGGTCATTAAAAATAATGGATCTCAGTTTACACTCGACGAAATTCACTTCCAGATTGCTTGGGGTTTTAGCGTCCGGGTTTAATGTGACCATTAACCGGACGATTTACGGTGACAAGTGGAAATCTGTGCATGGTCTTATTGGGATTGCACTTTACGTGCATTTTTGATTTTGCTGAATGAGGAAGAATATATTCCTCTTATCGGGATATAATGTTATATTATATTTATATTTAAAATGCTCGCAAATTATTGTCATATTGAGCCATTGTATTTAATTTTCCGAAAGTAATCAAAAATATTTAGTAACTTTGTAGTGTAGCTGGTATTTTGAGGGTATCGCTTAGTTTTGGTCACAAATGTACAACACTATAATGAACATTTCATTACTACCGCGCAACCCTTCCCTTTACAACAGTGAGTGTGTATTTACATTTTTGTGTGCACCGTTAAGTGTACGTTACGACCGCCAGCACTTCCCTCAATGTTGTTATTGCTCACCCCTCGGGAGCCACTAGACGCTAAGAGCGCGAAACCGAACATCAAAGGCCGTATAAAACGCACTTCATTCCATAAAGTTCCATAACACAGGCGTCGGCGGCGAAGTGGCCGCCGCAACGAGAACCCCACTCTTACACCAAGGCACTCTGCATACGAGCGGCTAGTTGGCAAGAAGCTACAGAGAAGAGATCAGGTTACGCTGGTGGCTTCGTGATCGCGGCAGCCGCGTGCGGTATCGACGCGCTTCCCATCTAAATGGAGAGCGGCTCACGAACTACCCGCAGCTATTGTAAACAAGCAGCGTTCTCTATTCAAACTATCGTTACGCCCTCTATGCGCCGTTTTGCGCCGTATTGACGACCCGGGAAAAGGTCTTACCGTTCGCCCGGACGTCCACGGCGAGAAAAGTTTTATCGGGCACAGATTTTACGTGTGAGTTGTGAGGGTCGCGCTTTATTACTTCATACCATTTGAATTTTGCCCCTTATTAAAATATATTATCAATCGGAATAACGCATTTCCCTTTCCTTTTATGTTTTAATTAAATACGAATATTTGAATAAAAGCCACAATACTCCGTTAAAATACACAATGAAAATGCATGGTGGTTAAGTGAGAATGTTTGCCGCAATGAATTGTGACAGTGTAAAAGCTTTGTACGGTGGGAAAATTAAATTCTAAACCGAGCCAGTCCTCAATGGAAACAGTTAAAGTACTTCCGGTGTAAAACTATATTTATCCAATTTGTACGGCGGAATCTTGTTTGTCTACAGAGTTATGTCTATTTCGAAATTCAACGAAAGCAGGCAACCGCGTTCGCAGTAGGTACCTGACAGATCTTACCCTTTTCTGTGACAATAATGAGACAGGCGACGCGAGGCGACGAGGCACTCTCGCTGTGCTTTTTAGAGTCAGCTGAAAATGCATTACCCAAAATGTCATTGTGATGTACTGGCCTTTTTCTTTAAGAAAACTCTGGTGTCGCCTTTGCATAAGTAAAAATTCAGTTTGTTGCTCGCGCTGGAGATAGCCTCTTTGCGGCCGCGCCGACTACGAGTTGCAAATTTATAAGTGCTGGTGCGATGCTCACGAAACGCCTATCTACGCGTGGATCCACGTGCGACCGAGGCGTGCCCTCTAAGGATTCGCGCGTTTTTACGGTTTAATAAAAATCGTAAATAATGCCAAGTGAAGCAGACGAGGCCGGGTCACGACGCGCCCGCGGCCGCGCCCGTCATCGCGACTTGTGAATTTACGAGTGGCCCACAAGTATCGCCTTCGTGTGATCATGCAAAAGTTGATTTGAGCGAAATTAGCGCGGGCTCGTTGGTTTTCTTTCGTACGGACCTTTTCGAATTCGATGTAAAGGTCACCGGGAGGCCCAGTTGTACAAGTGAACAATTTGCATCGAGATTGAGTACACGTCCGAGCAATTTGTGTCGGGGTCTTAAATATCGCTGTCGTCTGGAACCGGTGCTGTGACAGCCGCGGAAATGAGTGGTTAAAACGCGCCGATGTGGCCAACTTTAAATTAGTGTGCCAGTAAAAAGGTTGTGTCAAACCGTTGACAGCGTGTAATAATGCAGTTTTGAACGTTTCCCCCACAAAACGACATTATTAATGTAAGGAATTATCGAGTCACATGGTTTTTGCTTGCGACATTCGCGTGACACGTGTTTTGACGGAGGGAGCAGTCAGGGTGTGTAATCAATTTTAAAATCATAATAACGAAGAAATTAACTGTTATTTCGTACGTTCAATTGTATTTATTACCTTTATTTGCTAATTGACTTTCAAGATGACCTCACTCCATCTGATGGTAAGAGGCTGTGAGGTTCACATATGAGGTCGACAGGCACAATAGACTATTCAACCTACATAGCGGTTTCGCGCCTCCACTGAAGAGGATTTTTGCTTTGTTGCTATCTAGTCTATCTGGTCTAGTCTTACTAGAATAGACTAGACTTTAGACTACAAAACTTTGTAAACAAAACACAAAAGGCGGTTCATATGTTGTTGATATCTTCATCTCGCTCGGTCCCTATTCGGGCCTATGCCCTACCACCGTTCATGCAGACATAAAAGATTTGCCTTCAGGTTTACGGCCGGCTGTCGGATAGACTCTAACCTCGGAACGAGCTTGGCCCGACCCTTTGATGACTGCAGGTGAAGACAGAGTGGAGTGTATTATATTTGTTTATTTATTAAAGTACTCCAAGTTACATTCACGCATTTTTTTTTTTTTTTATAAAAAGGCTAACAAGATGACCTCACTCCACCTGATGGTAAGCGGTAGTGAGATCCAAATATGAGGTCGACAGGCACAATAGATCGTATTGAGCCTGTCGCACTCACCCTGAAGGCCTGCTTAAATGCCGTTTCACGCCCCGCCTGAAGAGCCCGGGATCATAGGAGGGAGGGAAAACATGAGCTGGAAGGGCATTCCATGCCTTAATGGCACGGGGCAGAAATGAGGAGCTAAACCTCTTTGTCCGAGCCACCAGCGCCTGCATTGTATGTGGATGGCAGCGCTGTCCAGCACGTGTCGTTCGGGAGTGGAAAGGGGAGGGAGGGACTAGCTGGAATAGCTCTTCAGAGCATTCCCCATTATAGAGACGGTAGAGAACACTTAGACCGGCAATGTCTCTACGTAGCTGGAGAGGCTCTAAGATCTCGGACACCTCTACATCACCGACAATACGGATAGCACGTCGCTGCAACCTATCGAGGGCGTCGAGCAAGTATTTTGCGGAGCCATCCCAGAGGTGACAGCAATATTCCACACATGGGCGAACTTGTGCCTTATAAAGAAGGCAGAGTTGCACCGGTGTGAAAAATCGCCGCACTCTGTTCAGGATCCCCAGTTTGCGGGAGGCTGTTTTAATGACGCTCTCGATGTAATCCCGCTGCTTTAGGTCGCGGCGAACATCCATGCCAAGGATGCTAAAGCTATCCTGTATTGCATACCACGGAAGTGATACGATTTACGAAAATTGTAAAATTTCCGTGCCGGTCTACTTTTTCCCTATATTACTATCACTCATAATGCTACTCTACTGTACAGTTTACACACTGATTAAAACATGCTAAAAGATGAACTTTTTTAAAATCAGTTTGTTATAGTATGGAGAAGTAGAAAGTGAAATGAATTGTGTTTATTGATTATTACTATAAACAGCGTTTTTTTTTTTATCTCGACATGTATTATAGAATTTGTGTTTATAATCAAAACGGTTTGGAAAATATATTTTAATTACTTTAAAATAAATATGTTTGTTTATGTTACCTGAAATCTCTGTAAAACATGATTAAAGTCCTATTTTGTAGTCATTTAAAAAGTCAAAGATCAATGCCAACATTTACAAAGTTCAAGAATTCGAGATCAAAGTTCGGTGTTCACGTAAATAAAACAGTCCAATGTCAGTGCCGGTCATCGGCTCGAACAAGAAAAAAGGTTTGTTACCGGAATTATTCACGATGGCACAATGCGAGTTACGCCAGTGTTGAATAACAAGCCGGCCCGTTCAGAAGCCAACGCTTAATACAAGGGCAATAGAGCGTTCAACTTAATTTTCAGGCTCAACGCAGTTTCCTTTGTATGTTACCTCGGCGGATTAACGAACTTCTGAACGGGTCTGTTGCGATGGTGGGGTGTGATGACCGTAGGGAGCTATTACGGCATCGTGTTATAATAGTAATATGATTATTTGTGGCCAGTGTTATGCGACTCTGACGGAAGAATACTGAAAGATCAAAGAATTTTACTGAATATTTGACTTTAAATACATAAGAACGTTTTAACTGTAAAACTCCCAAACATATTTTTAATTTAGAACCTTTTTAATCTAAGATGAGATCAAATATTTATCATTGTAATCTTAGTATAAATTCGACTGCTAGTATCACAGTTATAAAACTTCAAGTATTCGGATATCGATTGATTGATTTGTTATTTCTTTTGTTAATAGATAATAATTTGTATTAAGTGGACAGTTAATTGACAAATGAGTTATGGAAACCACATGGATTATGTCTACATGTAACCTATCTGGACTGGCAATCTACAGAGCATTGCGATAAATAGTAAATTATTTATGAATGTCTTAGCTGCCAGTGTATTTACTATAAATCGCGTGCAGACTAGTCTTGTTACATTAATCTAAGACAGAATACAAGTGGACTTACAAGTTCTCATGTTATGAGATGACTACTGCAAGGAATCATAGAGTTACTTTTACACAAATCTGTGACATGATAGTTGGAGATAATTATAGAATATAAATAACTAGCGACCCGCCCTCGCTTCGCTTCGGGGATATCTCTATCTCTATGTAATATATTTTAACCCCGTAAGAGAAATCTATTTTTATCTAAAAAAAGCCTATGACACTCAGGGATAGTGTAGCTTTCCAACAGTGAAAGATTTTTTCAAATCGGTGCAGTAGTTTCGGAGCCTATTCGAAACAAACAAACAAACAAAAAATCAAACCTTTCCTCTTTATAATATTATTATATTACATATTACATTGACTCCCCCGTACCCCAGTGATGCTTACATGGAGCCTACATCGCATGCTGGCTAACTGAGCGCGGTGGCGGCAACCACGCGACTTTTTTCTAATACTTGCATTTTTAAACTCGTGATATCTTCCGAATGAAATGTCCGAATTGAATAATTCAAAAAGTCATAAATAGGTATTGAAGCCGTCTTGCATATAAAGTAATTTATTTTGATAAGGATTAATACCAAGGTACAAATAAAGAGCCTTTTTCATGTGGCGGCATATAAATTAAATTTTTCGAATAAAAAACCGCTTACTGTGACATAACTATAATATTTAGACATATGCTGTCGCGACACTTTTTATAGATAATGATAAGTTCTACAAAGTCGTAGTAAATGATTTTGTTCTATCATCAATAGTTTTCGCAGCGTACGCGACGTAAGGAATTTTTCAGGTAAATTTTTTACACCTTGGGTTACATTATTGGAGTTTTAGTAAGGATCCCTAATTTTTTTAAAAATATAATATAGCCTATGTTACTTCTGAATAATGCAGCTTTCTAATGGTGAAAAAATTATTGCAATCGGTCCAGTAGTTTTTGAGTTTATTCATTACAAACATACAAAAATACAAAAATACAAATCTTTCCTCTTTATAATATTAGTATAGACTTAGAGAATTGGTAGAAAACACCCCGCTTAGCCAAGTCATCTCTTACGTTATACCTAAAAAAAATCTTGTCATTTGTACCAAGGACTTCTTTGAGTTTTGTCCAGTTAAATTCAACAATAGTGGCTTATCTACACTTATTGAATTATCTCAATTATTACTCGTATAACGTATTTTAATTAATAATGCCTTTAGAAGTATTTTTTTTTTTTTTTTTATAAAGAGGCTAACAAGATGACCTCACTCCACCTGATGGTAAGCGGTAGTGAGATCCAAATATGAGGTCGACAGGCACAATAGACCATATTGAGCCTGTCGCACTCACCCTGAAAGCCGTGAAAAAGGAGACCACGGCTGCGGCAACAACGAGACAAGGCGTGGAGTCTCGCATTGGTATTGAGCTGTGCGGGTCCGAGTTGGCCAGTCCGCCGGACGGAAGGGCCCCCGTTTCTACGGCTCTCCCAGGCCGGCAAGCTGACCCGCTCCGCCCGCACAATACCGCCGCTAAGACTCCACTGGTCCGGCGCTTGCCGCAACAATGGTCCCCCTGGCTTCGGTTCGTACAGTGCTGATCCCGGAACGCGACCTGACCAAGAGAGGTCAGAGTCACTTGGCGGGTTTTACACAACTGTATGGTGGTAACAGCAACCGGTCGACAAAATGTCTCCCACCTGAAGTATCGGAGCTACATACAAATAATTTTCAAAGCTCGGCTTTTCCTATATGTAACTTCGGCGTCATAACGTCTGAACGCCTGCCCCGTGCGAATACGACCGTGACCTCTATAAACTTACTATTCATACCGAAATAACAAAAGTATGAGTTCCGTATATAATTCTTTCTCACAATTTCCTGATGTTTCTTTCTTTTTTCCGATTTAATAGGAATAATGAGTAAATGCGCGTGTGACTGGGTAACTCTTTATGGCAGGAAATAATGAACCTAATAATTGCTCATACATATAAATTAGCTTAGTTACATCATCAGAAGTAGCCAGTAGACTTAAAATAAACAACAAACCATCGTATGCTCGAACTCTTAGTTCCAGGATCCATTGAAAGGGTAAAATGAAGAGCTATTCGCTGACAAAGCCTATTTGGGTGAACCGGCATCTAGTGGTCGGGCATCGTCCAAAAGTCTCTGCGCCAGGCCCGAGCCCCTGACCCCTTAAGCCTGATTAATGGGGGAGGCCTCGACCGTCCCTGTCTGTTTTTTCGTTAAAAGACAATCTCTCTTTCTCAGTTTTTCAAAACACGATAGGCCACTTAGCGCCCCGTGTCGCGGCCGATCGTAACTCAGCACCGTCGATACGGCTGCCATATTGGCCCGTTCTTTTTCGGTGCAATTTACTGCGCTCCGACGGCGGGGGCCCGCGGGCGAGCCGGCCTCCGCCTGAAAAGATGCACACAGATTTATTCACCGTCCACTGCATTCGGGAGCGTGCCCACTGCGCCCAATATTTATGTTACGCACAGTGTGCCCGCGCGAATTGCCAACAATGCACAAAATACATTTAAAGTGACGCCTTCAATGCACAGGATGGCTCGTATTTTTTTACGAAATACCATTTTTATCGTACTCTCTGCATTCAGTGTATCAAATTTATGGTCGGTGTGTATTGGATCTGCTGCGGCTTGGACCAGTCTTGCGTTCTGAATACAGAAAGGAGGTTTCGGAGTTTCGAACAGACGGTCAGATACACGTACTGTGCATTTCGTGAAACTTGAATCTCTTTAAGCATGCATCTAAAGGAAAAGATCGATTCGATAACGTCTAATTTTATTAAAAACACCGCTGAATACAGGCGATCCAAAGCTTAATCATAATAAATAGAAGTCAAGTGATATCTCTTATAATTTAAATTAATCGAAATGAAAACGGTGATAACACTTCGATCAGTCGGTCTTAAAGCCGACCGGAACCGGTCTCCGTCCTTTTAAGCGCGGTTACAGTATATGCTTAAGTTATTTAAAGTAATTGGATAGATAAGGGCTGTATCTCGCGACGATAATGTACAATAAATCGTATTTCGTATGTTTGAATCATTTGTAACTTTAATTTAAAAAGCTTGTCCGCCCGTGTAACGCTCAAGTGAATTTATGAAAGTCGTTCAATGAGGAAGAGTTTGGTTTTCACAGAAAGTAAAGTTATATAAACCTTTCATTGTGGTAATGTTGAAAAAACAAGCTAAAGTTATTGTTAAGTTTATTTAGGTTTAAATTTTATCATATGGATATTGTAACTCTAGAGACAAAAATATAGAGTTTTTTTGTAAGAAAAGACTTGTGATTGATCCAGGCTGTTGAGTATTTGAACAGATGCAAATTATAAGTTTAAATATGTATCTCTATAATGCGTTTTTGTAATACATCTGAAAAACTGTGAAGTATCTATATATTGAAAGACACAATGTTATCTGAAGGTCGCAACTTCAGTTTTCACAATAGGCTCGAGTAACAACTTAAGCTAGTTCCAGATCTTTATTTACTTGACTGAAAGTGACTTAACTTAGACAAAACAATGTAAGAGCCATTGTGAACAGACTACTTGTATCGAACGTTAGTCGAACAAATGCCTAGTCCTGAGATCTTACCTAATTGGAATCCTCTGGACCTTTGTGTCCAGGCTCTCATAGATTGTGTTCGCTGAAAGCGCTGCAGGCAGTTTGTTTTACAGTTTAACATTGTTTCCTTTTCGATCAGTACAAGCAAACATCTGCTTTGGGCCGCCCGGGCGGCGTCGCTCAAGTTACCCGCCTTTGTGGAAGTCTGTTGGGAACGAACAAAACATTGGATTTCGCCTTTCAAAATCTAGAACAACGAGGACGAGTATTGAGACTTGGAAAGTGAAGAATGTGCTGAGCGTAACGAGTGTCCAATGGATATCCAGATACAAATATACAAAGGGTATATTTTATTTCGAAAGACAGGAACATTATTGCCGATATTGACAATGGTTTCTGTCAATCGTGTGAGACACCAATATTTATTGGTACTTGTAAGGAATTTTATGTTTGTATTTATACATATACTAGAGGCTGCCCACGACTACGTCCGCGTGAAATAGTAACTTTTGGCAGCAATGACTTGTTAATAGCCTATTATATAAGCACGCGGACGATAATATAAGTATCTTGTAAAATAAGCTATTTATTCGTGAAAGTGCCGTTAAAATTGATCAAGCTGTTTCGGAGATTAGCAAGAACAAGCAGACAGACAAGTCAAACAAAAAATAAATATTCTCGATACCCGATATAGATTAAAACCCATTTAGTAAAAAAACCAGTGATTTTAATATAACAAACAATCGCTTACATTTTATTAGTTGTATAGATATAAATATAGTTACATAATAAACCTAAACGCTTTATTATCAGCTTTCTTTGAACCCACAACATGTTCGCGACAAATGAGCATCAAGTGGAATAGCACCGCTTAAACCGATAGCTTGCTAATCTCCACCTCGGGCATTTAAAGTATTTTATCTGCGCGCACTTGATTTACCCACATACAGGCCGAGCAATTATTGCTAGAAGGAGTCTTTCGATCCCCGCTCTCTTCCATGTATCTCCCGGCTCCCGTATAGGCTCGGTTCCAATTACTCGCCGGAATCGTTGTCCACTGTAATTGGATTGGGCTGGCAACCGGACTTGTTGGCATTTTAATTGTGCCATTGTGACGGAGTCCGACCGCCACCCAACGCAACACCGCACTCGCTAGACAAACCACTTTTTATCGCACATTCGCACATCCGAATCCGATAAACATCGATTGGCGAAAACGATTAATTAAAATCTCATAACATAACGGCAAAGATTATCTCACGATGTAGTCTGTGGTTAAACTAAACGCCCTTCCCACGGAACAGACAAAAAGAGGAATCAATCTAAAACATGTGAGAAACAACGTCGTCGTCTAAGCGTCAAATATTTCTTCAAAGGACTGAAGTCGCGTGGTTTTAGGAAATCGGACGTTAATGGAATGACTGACACGTATTGTCGTGGCTTCTTCCCGGAATCCGGTGTGCCCTGCAATGCAGGGAATCTCGGATAAAGGATGATTCTCGAAACAGGGCTAATTATGAGATTTTAGGTGAGTGTGTTGTCGGCCGCTCTAATTAAATAATTACTCAGATTATCTCAACGAATCGGTTAAAAACAGAGTTTTAAATTTGGTTTAAACCGAGTCTGGCTCGCATACGACGGATATCGTTTGTTAAATCGGAGCCACGTATAATTTGTTCTCCTTTTATTTGTTGTTATAGCATAGAAAACCTGTTAAAATGTCAAGGATCTGACGGTTGATAAGCTGAAGCCCTGTGATAGCATATTATAAGATACGAAACCCTAAAAGTGACTGCGTATATTAACTAGGATATAATGAAACTGATGTCAAGTTTTTGGCTTATTTGTTGTTAAAAGTTACACTTTTTGAGGTCTTCATATTTTTTGTGACGTTCATTGTGTTGTTATTGGATTACGTTTGGATTGAAATACAAAGACGATTCGCCATTTCTCCGTTTTATTTTGTGCATGTTGTATTAGTCTTATTATACAACAGGAACCGTTGTCGGCGACACGACTGTTTCGGAATATTTTATACAAATTTTAGAAACAAGAACAAGGGCCGAGTGACAGGTACACTTAATCGTGTTGCCTTATTTTTGCTTAGTGAAGTTTTATCGGCTACCAATCGTGAAGGCGGCTTGTAGCAGAGATGAATAAAATATACATTTCTGTGTTGAGCACGCCAACTCGCTTCGAATGGGAAGTTTGGATGCCGCTTTAATGGAGTTCTGAAGTTTGGCATTCGTTTCTATTATGGCCACGGATTGTTTGTTGTCGTTGATTTAAATTTCACGCCCCAGTTAGTGGGTATCAAATCTTATTTACCAATTTATCTGCAGTTTTGGACGGAGCTGGCCGCGCGGCGTTCTTTAAGCATAATCATCTTTTGTATTTGTGTAATTGAAAGCAGAATTGCTGAAATTCGTTATCGCTTTGAAGTCATTATTAAATCCTTTGCCGTTCCGTTTGTGCTTTCTTATCACTGCTGCACTCTCTTGACTTTGTTCTTTGAAATTTTAATTGACGTCTAGATTCCCAATATTATTAATATCGGAGTTCAGAAGCTGTGTCGGACATCGTTGTCCTTTGTGGGACGGCGTTTTTTATTTGCTAAATCATTCGCGATCCGAACCACTTTTAAATTTGAATTCTTTTCTCGTCTTCTACGAAAAGGTATCGGATGCTTCGCCTTTGTATCACTTTTTGCACTATCCTTTTAGTTTGTTGCGGTCCCAATGTTATTTATGATCGTGATTTAATGAAAATAAACAATATTCGTGTAAGCTGCCATAATTTTACTTTCATTGGATGTGTTTCTAAAACAAAATGTCGTGACAAAAACATCTTATGAATACAAAGGACATTAGGATTAGAAAATAAATAAATAAATATCTGGGACATTTCCACACACGGTCATCTGACCCCAAACTAAGCAGAGCTTGTACTATGGGCGTCAAAGACTGATATACATACATATATATTTATAAATACATACTTAAATACATAATCACACCCAGACACGGAACAAACACCGATGTTCATCACACAAATATTTGTCCCGAGTGGGAATCGAACCCACGACTCTTGGAACCGCCAGCCAGGGTCACTAACCACTGTTCCACCGAGCCAGTCAAATCTAGACACGCGGTAGCGTGTCAAGCCAAGTTCAAGAAACAGAACTGGCGAGCCGCACCGTGTGTAATATTACTCGAACCATTTGGAACCACTTTTGAACCCCTCATAAATCAAAAACTATTTCACATAAACGTATCAAATTTGGCTCATATATTGTGACTTGCGAGATAAATATGTGTTCTAAATTTCATAAGCTTATCTCAAACAGTTATTTAGATATTAATGTCCAAAAATCCTCATTTTTATCATTGACTGACTGACAGATCAAAATTCTAACCCAGTTCCAAATGACCTAGAGAGTTAAAATTTGGTATGCAGATAGGTAATTACATGAATACAAAGGAAAAAATAAAAAACTTGCAATTTTTTAATAATTAGGTTAGGTTCTATTAAATACCTAATTAGTGCCTAATAACGCCTATATACCGGGAAAGCAGAGCACTAAGTATATATTTAGGTATACTTACTTATTTACAATTAAGAGTAGGTACTTAAAGTCGGTTTTCATATTTATTACTTAGGGTAGGTACCTACATAAAGTCTAGTTTTGAATTTGTCCTTTTCAAAGGACCCACGGCGTTACGATGATATATACTTTTCTACAAAAAGTAATGATATCCAATCAAAAACATAAATGTGAAATGAGAGCCAAGTTCAATATTGCCTTGGTTGTTGACTTCAGCGACAAAAGAAGTGAGATCTAAATGGGTGCCAAGTTCAATGGTCAACCCAGAAATTTATTTATAAGTAACACTATAACATACCTATCATATCTATACTAATATTATAAAGAGGAAAGATTTGTATTTTTGTATTTTTGTATTTTTGTATTTTTGTATGTTTGTAATGAATAAACTCTAAAACTACTGGACCGATTGCAACAATTTTTTCACCATTAGAAAGCTGCATTATTCAGAAGTTACATAGGTTATATTATATTTTTAAAAAAATTAGGGATCCTTACTTAAACTCCAATAATGTAACCCAAGGTGTAAAAAATAGACCTGAAAAATTCCTTACGTCGCCTGCGCTGCGAAAACTATTGAAGATAGAACAAAACCATTTACTAAGACTTTGCAGAACTCATCATTATCTACAAAAAGTGTCGCGACAGCATATGTCTAAATATTATAGTTTTGTCACAGCAATCGGTTTTTTATTCTAAAAATTTAATTTATATGCCGCCGCTTGAAAGGGCTCTTTATTTGTACCTTGGTATTAATCCTTAAAAAAATAAGTTACTTTATATTCAAGACGGCTTCAATACCTTTTAATAATTTTTTGAATTATTCAATTCGGACATTTAATTCGGAAGATATCACGAGTTTAAAAATGCAAGTATTAGAAAAAAGTCGCGTGGTTGCCGCCACCGCGCTCAGCTAGCCAACATGCGTTGTAGGCTCCATGTAAGCGTCACTGGGGTACGGGGGAGTCAATGTAATATAATAATATTATAAAGAAGAAAGGTTTGATTTTTTGTTCGTTTGTTTGTTTCGAATAGGCTCCGTAACTTCTGCACCGATTTGAAAAAATCTTTCACTGTTGGAAAGCTACACTATCCCTGAGTGTCATAGGCTTTTTTTAGATAAAAATAGATTTCTCTTACGGGGTTAAAATATATTACATAGAGATAGAGATATCCCCGAAGCGAAGCGAGGGCGGGTCGCTAGTCTTCTTATAACATAAGATAATGTATGGTGGTAGCCTATGAAGGTCTGTCTTGGCTAGTTTTCATATATGAATTATAGCCGTCGCAAGTTCTAAGCCTACAAGTATTTGTCGGTTTTTATTTTATAATTCCGAAAATTTGGATTGTTGGTAGAAACTAGCAAGCGAACATAATAATACGTTGGTAGGTTTATAGAAACTAGCCAAGACAGACCTTCATAGGCTACCACCATACATTATCTTATGTTATAAGAAGATATGATAGGTATGTTATAGTGTTACTTATAAATAAATTTCAGGGTTGACCATTGAACTTGGCACCCATTTAGATCTCACTTCTTTTGTCGCTGAAGTCAACAACCAAGGCAATATTGAACTTGGCTCTCATTTCACATTTATGTTTTTGATTGGATATTATTTTAATTGAAGAAGCATTATTCAATGAAATTATAAGAACTGTGCGATGGACTAGTTTTGGATTAGAACCCAATTCACAAAATAATATAGAATTAGTCCACAAAAACGGATATTTTTAGAATAAAATTGCATGTTACATTTTTTTTTCATTAAAATATTAACTTAAATGGATATTCCGGTCCAGTGTATCGGACGAAGGGTTTCGAAATGGCAATACTATATTCTTATCGAGCACCGTTTACTGGTGTATTAAGATCCGCTGATTTCTAAATAATAGAGGTGAGGGACATAAATCAGTTCACGCCTCCGGTGTTCAACTGTGTCCGGCGGGCTCTGTTTATCAAGGAAGTGCCCACTTAATAGTACAAGTGTTCGACGGGTATCAAATGTAATATTCTAAGCACTTTCGCAAGTGGCCATTGTTTTCGATTTTTATCAATGCTTTTACCCGTTACTTTGGATGAACTGAAAGAAAAACATAGAACCATAAAAGTTAAGCACTTAAATCTTCGGCCATCGCTCGGTCAGGTGCGACAATTTAAAATTAAATTAAGTTACACTTCAAACGTCCTGACTTAACATAACCGCAAGCAGTTTAATGTTTCAGTGAAGTTCTTCTAAGTTGAGTTCTTTTCGATCTTACTAAGGTTCTTAAAAACTACGCTATTATGATTTATTGAAAGAGAATGGTTTTCATAAGTATTAGTCACGTTTGTATCTAGTACCTGCTGTCCATGCCTGTTAGACCATGAAATAAGTAACTAATGAAAAAAACAATATTGTAATATTGCTACGAAAACGAGTAAATTGCACAACGGGGAAAGGTGGTACGAATAGTTTATTGTTTATGTAGCGCCAATAGTGCAAAGCGCAAAAAAAAAGTTTTAAACTCGATGGAAAGTAAGTTTGGCTCATCGGTTCAAAATGCAGCTCTCACGGTGTTTTTATGTGGTTAGCCAATTTTGAAATTACAAATGGCACTGTTATTACCAACACGATGATCAAATTATGTGACATTGTACGCATATGAAAATGATTGCGTGTAATTGTAGTGACACTAATGGATTCTTTTTTGAATGAGTAAAACGTACGCCGTACATTGATTTTTTGTTCCGTACTATTTTACCGTTAGTGATTTGCTTTACTTTCTTTTGTCATTATATTTGGGTGGTTTCTATTGTCAGTAATTAGGTACCATTTGCGAGAAGTTTGCGTGTCACATTACATTTGGACACATTGCATTTCATTCCCATGTTTTTTACATATTATAAAGAATGAGGGCTTTCAAATTAAGGTGAATGTGGATTCACTTGCAAAACCTGTCACCTTAAAACTAGTACTTTAAGCAATGGGATGTTTATAAATTACCTTCTGAATCATCTTTCGTTAGTTGCGAGCTCAGAATCTGGTTTGGTTAGGTACTCACTTATTGAAAATTATACATTAATTTGGAATTCCACTGATTAGACCGATGTACCTATTGATTATGACCTACAACGAAGGAATGAATCTCCTATTGTCCTAAAATTTCGCTGTGTTATATTTTTAGAACTTGCTGAGTTCATTGTACCGAATTGAGAAACGTTACTCTCATGAAATTACCTACGAAACAAGTGATCCTTATTTACAAAGGGGATAAAATGGTTTTCGTGATGCAAAATTTGAGAAGGCGTGTAAATTATGTTTTCTTATGTTTCTTATATTTTTAGCTTTTTAACTTGACTTGTGTTTGTTTTTCAATACGTACTTATCGTTATAGTATAGTCTACTATAGTATAGTGCTCTAGCACTTTATAGTAAAGCTCTCTACTGACTCGATAGTGTTCAAGAGACAATTGTTGGTGACTCTGGACAAACAATTGTATTGTTTGTTCCTTGTTATTTATATTGAAGAATTATTGTGTCTACCACTATTGTTCCTAGTATGTAACACAAGTACTTAAGTTACTGAGCACGTAATCGAATCATTTTTTGTGATGTTGTTTTGTTATTATCGTTACCACCATTATCATCCTCTCGCAGTCCACTGCTGGACATGGGTCTCCTCAAATGTTCGGCACGACAACTAATGTTATCTATTTTCGCCTACTCGAATCCAGAATCCTGCGCAGATCACTCCACCTGTCTTGACAATCCGTTTATTGAGACGCGGTATTCACTCTAGAACTCGTTTACCCCAGCGTTTATCGGTTCAACGGTTGATAAGATGTAAAGGTCAATCAAAGCTCAGTACTTTAAGGAGGTTGTTTCTATAATTAAAAACTCAGCACGTCGTGCTCGCCGCAAGTTCCGCGTCCGCACATTTTTGCCCTTAGTAGGTTCACAATAATCAGCGGGCACACGAGTCTCGACGCCGACGAAGACATTCAAGGGATTTAGAACCGCGATCCAAGTGACAGCCGCACTCTGATCCCTATCTGCACGCTGGTACAGCCAGGTGTTGGGGTGTGAAGGGATAATGAGACTTAAAGTAATATAAATAGTACACATTATTACATACATCAATCTGAATTGTAAGCATCAATGGCCGAGTGGTTAAGGCCGATGCTTGCCTTGCGAGAGTTCGCCAGTTCAAACCCCACCACGACCCACTGTTTATACTCGACGCTTTAAGGAAAACATCGTGAGGAAACCTGCACCATATCTGCGAAGAAGTCCTAAGATTGTGTAGACGACCAACCCATATTTGGCCAACGTGATTGACTAAAGCCTGATCGCCCTAGTTAAGGGAACAAAAGACGCAGGTTTTCAACTTATTACTTAAGACTCAATGACTGTAGCTTCCTGAAAATCGTATAAAGTGTCCCTATGTCGCCAACGTGTGGCCACACTACAGGCGTCGCTGAAAAAGGCCAAGTACCCCACCGCCAAAGCGGGTAACGACGTTGCACCATAAAAGTGCATCGGTTTCGAGCGTTCAATTAATTTAATCAACCGTATTGATTAAATGTCAGGTACCCAATTAAATTATCGGATCGTGGATGCGCCCGCGCTGGCCAGTTCGCACTTCGCTTTCCGATCTCGTCCCAATTCAATTGCATCGGCCAACGTATGACGGTCTGTATTTGGTCGGTTGATTGCACGCAGATGTAATAACCTGTTGGTGTAGGTGACGCGTCAATGTAATACAATGCACTAATGAATGGTCGCGGTAATGGCGGCTGGAACGGCAATGTAATTGATTGTACTACTCTCTTCTCTTCCTCTCGTTGGTTTTTATGAATTTGGTGCCATTGGTTATGACAAATTTGTACCAAAATATTCAATAGAGAAACTTTATCAAATGTTTCTTCTTGCTTTTGCTTGATTTGTTAAGTTAGCTTTACAAGGCTTGTACCATGGTAGAGAAAAATTGTACGAGTTGAAAGGGATTGTATTGCTTTAAAATAGATGATTCTGCAAAAAACTGAATACTTTAGTTTACAAGAACTGTTACTTGTTAATAAAGGTAATGACAATCTCATGAATTTACTTTTATTAACAGTCTCATTATTATCAAGTGGTCCTTTCATGCCTCATTTCAGTTTAAAAAATTATGACTTCGTTTAAGTGTATTTTCTTGTAGACTATTTTTGTCATGCAATGTTGCGGTCAGTTTACTTCATTTTTATGGACTTCAAAAAAAAGAAGTCCTTTATGTTCTCTTCGAAGTTCATTACAGTCGGGTTTGTCAAGTTCGATATTCACCGCTTCGAATTATGCAGTTTTGAGATGCAAATGTTCGCAGCGAACTTAAAGGCAAATTGGCACTTAATTAAAAACTGTAATTGGCACTCATTTTGCCACGGGTATTGACCACTGGTATTTGAATAAGTACTCATACGAGTACAGGTTTAAATAAATCGCACTTATATGGCATTTTCTAGGGTAGAGTTTCTCAAATTGTATATTAAACACCAATTAGCATATGAATGTTCTTTTCATTTACAAATCAATGAGTTTTTAACTGTTTCGTTGAAAGGAATTGTCCTTCAGGGTGTAAAGGTAAGTAAGAAGGTTAACGGAGACTTTACTTAGTCAGTATACATATGAGCTGAGCGCTCACATAGTTATTTGAATCTTCAAATAGTTTGAGCCCTAAAAATAGTAATATGACCGAATACTGAAACGTCAAGACGCTTGAGCTTTTATTTGCCGATTTAACGCCGCTTAAACTGTCTAATATTTGATTGTTTCTTCAGTACGACCTTGTCTACAGTGGCTGTGCTAAAAAGAGTTTCCAACGATTTAGGAAGTAACTTCAGCACAACAGCAAACGAACTCGCGTGCAAAAGCTGTATTGGTATATTACAGTTTGAGTAACACTGACCTTTGCGAGTGGCGGCTAAAAAAAAGAGAACGATGTTAACTAGACATTCCCTTTTGTATAAAGCATGATTATAGTATCCAGTCGCGATGCCACTGTAATTATTGGCTGCGGGAGACCTTCACTACGAATGTTAAGTAAACAAGGTTTCCGTACCAAATAGGACTTATAATTTTCGCGTTTTTTTCACCACACACTTGTGGAGTGAAGCCTTTTGTACGTTATTTACATAAATTATACATCTCGCATTGTGATGAATAATGCCGCATAATATAGGAATAAGTTGTAAAGTGAGAAGGTTGCGGGTAGGAGTTGAATTTTATCCGACAGCTGAGAAAGGCGGGTGATCTTTCGAACGTAAGTTGTATCTGTGTTGCCCGAACTGCTTTATTTTTTTTTATAGTTATTAATGTTATAGCTATTACAAAAAAACTATAATGTGCTCTAACTTTGTAGAGTAAGATCAGAATATTTAAAAAATATATTTAACAAATTGCGATTAATTCTAAACTATGTTAATTTAATATGTAACGTATTCATATATCCCAAGAACATTAGCACTATATCCCGCACAAACAATAAAATGCTAGAATGTTTTGTTAGTAATAAATCATAATACATTTTAACCATACTTGGTTCTCGTTTCAATAGTGCACCTATTAACATTACAAATTAATGCGAGTTTGTTTCAATTATATGGTTTCTGGTTTGTATCGTTTGAGAATGCAAACTTTTTAATCCAGTATGGGTATAAGACGTAAATGGTTGTAACAGGGAAATGAACCTTCACCTTGCGGGTAAGATCTCCTTTTGGTAAATACCGCTTATGGGTCGATTCGCTTTTATGGGCTTGAAAGGGCCGATGCTAATCATAGATAGATGAAAGAGGGTGTTATACGATTTTACATACTAGTCGCTTGTTGCGGCGACTGTCTGTCAATTTGTTTAGATACTTCCGTCACTTTTAGGAAATATTTGTATTTATTTTCGTAAGTATATTAGTCAGCGCTGGTACCAGTACTAAATGTGCATTGCTGGAAGAAGAACACGTCTTGCAATGCGAAAACAAAATCTGCTTATTAAAAGTTTTCTACCTAGACTTAGGCAACCAGTTACTATATTTTTTTTGTTAAAACAAGTTATATCGAATAAATATACAAATTTCTATAAATCGTTTAAGAATATGAAAAAAAAGTTAAGTATTTGAACACTTAATATTCATAAGATTCACTGCAAAAGAAAAAAAATAATTTCATCGCGTATTCATAATTGATTTATGCTAAAGTGTCCTCCTTGTAAATAACTGGCAATATTTTATTCAGTGGATACAACGGCGAAGAAAAACATAATTGTTACATGTTCAATTTATGTCACATGTTAAAAAAAGTAAAACACTACGCCGCGGGAAGTATTTATTTAAATTCATTTATAATGGAAGTCACGGGTGACGCAAAGTGACCAAAATCAAACATAATGTCTTCTATTTCGTATGAAGCCACTGGTATGACGAAGAAATACATCAATTAATGTGTATGTGTTTTTTTAACTAGAATTTGTATATTTAATAACTTGAATATTTAATTTTGGCCTAATTGTTTTTATGGCAATCAGTAGCGCTACCACGACTTTAAAAGTTACGGACTCGGTATCGCCTATGTAAATATGTCTATGAAAAACTTGTATAGCGCCCCTGGCGGTTACGCTATGAACTAAAATCGGTAGTATGAAAATAATCAAAATAAATAAATAAATACAATTCGATTGGTTTTTAACGAACGTAAGTTTTCGATAGCTAAATCATGGTACCGCTACTGATATGTGGCGACAACACTAACTATAGTCTAACAATTTTAAATATAGTGGTATGGACTCTTTTTCAGTTAGGTCAGTTGACTCGTGGCACTCGGCAACATTGCCGAAATATAGGGAACTCCCCGAAAAAGTACTATACATTTTTTTTTGTTAGGGTAATCATGACAGTTCAAAGTAATAATTATACTGACTCCTTGTCATTTTGGTAAACGAATAGTGAATTGGATGTAAATTAATGAGTTTTAACTGAAATTACAGTAACAAATCGCGCAGCCTCGAGTTTCAATTTAAAATGTTCATACTTCTTTGTTAACGGGCAGATTGCTTCGGTCGTCTCTCGTCTCGTGTTCCCAGGGTGGAACCTCGTTACCTCCACTGATTTAACTGTCTTGACACTCACAAATTTTATTTGTCTTTTTCTGTTCCCGCCTTTGTGGACGAAATAAAATATTTTGGTGGAATTCGCCAATCCGAATGGGAGTTGCGTGTGTTTTTGTTTTAATTATATCAAATTGTGTGTACGATGTTCAAAACCCCCGTGTTTAATTATATAATAAAATAGGGTATTTTATCGTTGTGTACCTTTGAAGAATATAACGTACCTACGTTACATAAAACAAAATTGTTTAATGTTCACCATAAGAAATGCATTGGCTCTTCTCAAATTGCAAATATAAACACGCATATTAACATATATACAGGCTCTTAGTTGGCATAATTAATTTTGTGCTAACTGTGAATGAAATAACACTAACCTAAACACTTGTTAAAAATAAATAAATAAATATAAATATTACTATGGGCGTCAGAGACTGATATACATACATATATATTTATAAATACATACTTAAATACATAATCACACCCAGACACGGAACAAACACCGATGTTCAATGTTCATCACACAAATACTTGTCCCGAGTGGGAATCGAATCCACGACTCTCGGAACCGCCAGCCAAGGTCACTAACCACTGTTCCACCGAGCCAGTCAAAATAACTAATTATTACATTTTTCAAAATGTTATAGTATGTATAATATTTACAAAAATATCGTGTATATTTTATGAATAGCTGCTGATAAAATGGCACAACCATAATTACTGTATAATTAATTTATAATTGAGATTGTGCTTACAGTGACAACACCGACATCCACAAAAATTAATTAGCACCTGAAAAATTAGCTGGGATATTATAGACTATAATTGACTCATTAATTAATAGTAAACGTAATAATAGTGGGATTATGATATACGTAGCGTTAATTGTGATTTGTTGTTAATGTTGTTGTTCTTAATGATAATAACGTAAAATGTTTGTTCAGTGTGTGTTTAAATAGATGCAATAACAAAAAGGCTTATATAACCATGAAAGGATACTCGAAGTAGATAAATCAGTTGGGCTATTCTTGATCGGACACAATCATTTCATAGACACGGTTTTTTTATTCTAAACTTTATGAAAAAAGATTCTCTCAAAAGGTTTGCGTGATCCAGAAATTGTTAAATATAATATTGAGGTTGACATATTAAAAACGCTGATAAATATAATAACGCTTTACGCTTACAATTAGGTTCACTCTTAAAATGTCGCCAGTAATTGGCCACATAATTTAAAAGAATTATTATCACCTGTGTTTTGCGTGTATAAAAATACATAAGTGAAAACATAAAAGCCCTAAGCAAAGTTTTAACAGATCTCGAGTGCAGTTGAACTTGATAATAATTAACGTCCAATAAAATTCATTTTGTCTTTTGTCGTACAATATGGAACAAGTGAATAAATTTATATTTAATTAAACGACTCTTTATTTACAGCGGCCATAAAACAATATTGTTTAATAGCTATTAGCTGTGAATTACTAAAAAGTGTCGTGCCGGTAATACCATCGCATAGTTGGCACCAACTGAGCCACGGGCGGTCCTCAGCGCGTTAGAAAATCCTTTTTATGACTACAGGGAACATACTTAATGTTAATAAAACAAGACGTGCAAAACTATGACAAACCCTTAATATATTCATAATGGTCTCGCGATTAGTGCACTGCGAATTAGTCATGTTCCCGTCCGATATACTGGATTGCATCCGACGAACCGCGAATTATAACCAACCATATAGAACTCTATCGACATCTGAATAAGAACACTGCAGATGTGTAATTTCTGGCCCGGTCTGTGCATACTATAAAATTATAGGATCAGTGAACGTCATTCCGAAACAGGTTCTATTGGCAAAGATGAAGAATCCAAAGACGTGTCATTAGATTATTTATTGGCACTTGTTTATCTTGTCTTGCATATAACTCAAGAGCTAATGTAATTGTGGATTCAGACTCATCTCTATAAATAATCTTTGTTCATCTTATTTGCTTTTCGTTTGACCTTTTCAATGTTATCAACCAATTTAGACTAGAACCAAGACTTAATCTATTAAGATCCGTCAGATTGGAAATTGTTATTTCGTGAAGTTCTTTGCACTAATCTTAATCACAGCTGTTGAGTTATTAATTAAAGTGCTCGTCTGGCGCTGATATTTAAAGTTAGTTTAAATTATTAAACTACATAAACATTAGGAATCCGAACCTCAAAAGAAAAAACGGAACCGTTATAGGATCTCTTTGTTTTTGGCCTGTCTGTCTGTCAAGACCCTTTATTTCGGAAGCTCTTGGAGGTGTCAAGTTGAGATTAGTAATTAATACAAAGATGTGTAAAAGGTTTCGCTTCTCACACCATGAGATCTAAAAAGGCAGCCATTTTAATTATTATTTTATACCATTTTGCAGGAGCATTGCAAAACCTACATATTCTTTTCATTCGCTTAGAATAAGAACTGTAGTTCTATAAAAAAATATGATTTCTGCATTAGATGCTGATGGTGTTTGCATACGACATAATTTATATGGGAGTTATCCGGTGCCGTCAAGGCGCGAGTCCGACTCGCGCTTGACCGGTTTTTTGTTAATAGAATTACATGTAGTAATTACAGAGGCATGCGGAAGTCGGCGGTCATAGCGTTTTATTCATATGCGTTCGGTGATATGTAGGTACGAAAGGAGGTTTCGCGAACCAACAAAGTGCAGTTACTGCTACGTAGAGCAATTTTCACGTCACTGAGCACTTTGTCATTATACATCAGGATCGTGACGCCTCGAGACAAGTCGCAATTATTATGTATGTAAAAGAAATTCTTTCTGACAGAGCACACAAGATGGTGTGAAGTAGTACCTGTGTATTTTTTACAGGAAACTTTGTTTAAGCATTTTGATGAAATTTGTTTTTTTTTTCAAATTTAGGGTGTTGATTGTGTCGCAGATACATATTTGGGGGTATGTTTGGAGTTGATGATAAACAAAAAAAAATGTCTAACACCTAATTTGTAATGACAATCGTGTTTAAGACAGTCAACAGTCAAAGTTGATGAGTGTGATTGATGAAAACGCAGCATCTCATCCTGCCCCACTCCGTAGACGTCGCAATCCCCGAAGTTCACATTATTATAACGAGGCACCGGCGTTCGGCGCGGTGCAAAGCAAACTGTGCCCACGGCCGCTTGAATAAATGATACTTTGCTGTAATAGCCGCGATCAAGGCATGCGATAACAAGCCGCCGATAGCTGAACCCGTATTTTATTTATATATCAACTCGCCTCTTTTTCAATAACGCTTTTTCCCTCTCCAAGCGGAAATTTTGCTCTTTTATGGCATGGGGGCTATGCTCGTTATTTACTAAGGTAATTATCCGGCCATAATGCTGAATATTCAAGGGACAAATTGCCGGGACAAGTGACAGTTCCCACCGCGTCGCGTTAAACGAGGCGCCCTCGGCCTAGTGTTTGTTGACAATCGCCTCGTCATCGCGTGGAGGACCTTCTTGCGGTCTTTATTTGGCTTGGATGGGAAAAGCGTCGATGGCCGGGTGGTTAAGGTCGTTGCTTGCCATGCGTGAGGTCGCCAGTTCAAACCCCACCAGGTATCAATGTGTTTTTCAAATTTGAAATTCACATGTACCATCATTCGACGATTTAACGGTAAAGGGAAACATCGACAGGAAACCTGCACACCTACAAAAAAAATCTAAGGTGTAGTCGACCAACCCGCACTTGGCCAGGGTGGTTGACTAAGGCCTGATCGCTCTAGTTTAGGGTAGGCCCGTGGCCCAGCAGTGGGGACGTATATGGGCTGATGATGGATGGGTTAGGTAGAGACCACGTACTGGAAAGCGCAGTGTGGGACGGCCACCTCCCAGATGGACCGACAACCTGGTGATAATAACTGGATATTGTTGGATGCAGGTGGCCGTAGTTTGGTCGCGCTGAAATGTTTTGGAAGCAGTCCATCCTCGGCAGTGGGCAAAAAAAGGCTGTGATGTTGGGTTTTAGCAGCAGCTGCAGTAGTATTAGTAGGGAGTTAATTTACTCGAATTACAATCTGTTAACTTATAATTCCACTGGTAGTGTGATTTGTCAAAATGGATCATCTGATAACCTACGAGTTTTTAATTTATCGCAATGCTTTTGACAAATTTGATACATACTTAATATGAGCAAATTTCATATAATTATGCTTAGTTCAACAATGTGATACATATAAATTCATCAATAAGTAAAATAGAGAAGACTTTGTGCAGTTTCATCCCTTTCTATCATTTCGGGGCTCAAAGTATAATGGAGTCCAATATCATTAAGTGTGCTATGGGGTATCTCCATAATGTTGTCTGAGAGAAGAGCTCCAGTTTTGTAAAAGCTAACTAAGCAAATTTTAATGCATAATTCACAGCGATGGTCTGGGAATATTTTCATAACGTTAAGTAAACTCTTGTTGACTGTTCTCTCTTTACAACCTTAAGCCACCAAACGTCTGTTTAAGCCGAAATTCTTAGACAGCCGTTAGCGAAATTGTTAAAACGGTGACATTATTCGCCATTATGCTTAATACCAAAAACAGAACACTTCAAAAGTGGATTGTCATCAAATTAAATATTTAATATAAGTTTCGCTTGCTTATTTGCAAAGTGCTTGAAATGAATTATTACTTAGACGTTTCGTTATAGTTTATGGTAACTTACGTATAAATTTTGTTCCATTTTACAATGTAAACATGAGTTTGATACCTAACAATATTTCTGAATGTAACAGTCACAGATTAAACCTTTCATATGTTTTTTTTGCAGCGCAATCGAGTTAGTGGACTTACAAATGTTATTATGTATGTAACACATATATGTTTTGCGTACTGTATGTAATAACCGATTCCTCAATCTGATTCGCCAGTTACCTCTATTTTTAATTCTGCTTCTATGCGTTCGTATATGTCTATATATGGTAGACTAATCAAGGATAAATTTGCCTCCATTTTTCTTCAGCAATTTTCAGTACGCAGACGGGAGCGATCGTCGCAGGGCCGCCGGCGCAGAGTTCATTAAGGAGCAGACCGCGGTGGCATTGTTAACGTTTTTAATTCACGTGTCGGCCGCACGCGACTTCCCCGCGCCCCAGACTGCTGGGAAATCTCGCTGGAAAATTAACGACACAATTTTTACTCACTCTTCCACCCCTTTTTTTTTTCACCCGCAGCGATTGCGAAGCGCCTACCGCGTTTTATTTATTTCGCGCTCCGATCACGACGGCGCCGGACGTTTAGTTTACGATTTTATTTTGTTGCGGAATTCGGACGTGTTTTTTTAACGTTTTTGGTGGCCGCTTTTAAAAGTAATATTTCAATTTTAAAGGAATTTTTGTTCACTTCAAAGTGGTTTTTGACTGACAAAATTCTAAAGAATATGTATGTATTTGTATTATTTAAAATCGTACAGATAGTTTCAAGTGTTACATCGTCCGGACACACCTTTTACTGTCATAGTTTCACACATTATAAAACTGATTATGTCTGGGATATTTAAATATCCTGCACATATTTAGTTCCTAACTCTACGAATGACACTATAAGAATAATTGTTATTTAAATGTGAAGACCGACATCATATATTCATATTTTGATATAATAAGAGTATAACACGGTAACTGCGATTTCTATTATAGATGTGCAAGTCCGAATTCCCCATAAAACCATTGAACTCATAAAAAATGGTTGAATCTGTTTAGTTTAGATAGTGGTGAACGCAGCAAAAAGTTAATTGTTTTGATTGCCAATACACAAACACGTCCGCTCGTCTGTCCGAGACAACTTATCGCTATAGAAAAGCATCCGATCTTAATTAGTTTTCACGACTTTGAAGGCGCCTAGTGTGATAGCATCTCTCCTTGTTACAATTTGTTTTCCTCAGCACCGCTCATGACACGTTAACCTTTTTGTTTCACAGGTTTTTATTTGGACCCCGTGATGTATGGTGATTGGGCTCGTTGTCTCGGCCCGCGTGTATCTTATTCATCACGATAATCCTCCGGGGCGTTTGAAAACCAATATTTAGCTTCCGTTTCGCGCTTGACATTCCGAATGTTTATTGATTACATATTTTATTTCGGAACGGGCCGGCGGCGTATTTAATTAAAACTGTCAGTTCATCGACCGACACCGGCCGATATCTAGGAACTATACACGTTTTTTGTACAAATAATATAATACAATGCGATGAGAAATGTTCTATTGTTAAAAAGAGATAACAAGACATTAGGTTTGTGAATGTAAGTTCGTTCTCACAAGATGCTTCTAGCAATATAAATATCTTTGATGTCCAAATATTTTTTTCTTTATTGGGTCATTATTACCTAATTTTTTTATTAAAATCTATAAATCGAAGTAGACATTTAAAAATCACAACGTAATTTTATCAAATATGAATAACCATTGAAGGCCCTTCGTTGTACAAAGAAACTTCTCTTTTAAGGTGCTCGTAAATAGTAAGATATTATAAAGCATTAAGTAATATTATAAACAAGGGGACGAAAATCATTATTCTATACATCTAAGATATCTACAGATAAGAAAACTAAAAATATAGAAATTATATTTCTTGGTTACATATAACCAAGAAATATAATTTCTTTATTTACTATCCATATTTTTTTCTGCATTTAATCAATACAATTATTGTTTAGGTTTTCAAAGTTTCAAATATCTTTTTATCGCGTAGAGTTATACTTTCGGCCGCCATCGTGCAAAAGGGCCCTAACGACAGAGCGATGAATCGCCTTTTCGGATTTGGCTCAGTTCAGTTATTACGAGTCGGCATCTCGAAGGTTTTTTGCCGTCCGCGATCCTTTCGTCCGGTTTAATATTTACTGCTTGTCAAATATTATTCGGATGGTTACGCCTACCCCGGGCGATTCTCACTTATTATTTTTATTTACATGCCGCTGACGAAATTCTTTTTGCGTCTGCAATTTGCCAATGCTTCGCTTGGCCGTTGTTTTATACTTGGAACGGTCGTTATGTGTGTCATTTTGTGTTTGTGTAAAGCGAGGAGCAGTTTTGAGGTTTTTTATGAGCTACTTGTTAGCGTGTTTTCAGGTTTGTTAATTTGTTACGATTTGACAGGCGAATCTGTTACAGTTTCCTCTCTGTCTTTCAAATATAAGTACTGCAGATATCTGTACATTACTACATAGTATAAAGCAAAGTTGCTTCCCGCGTCTGTCTGTATATATGTATGTATGTATGTATGCTTAAATCTTTTAAACTACGCAACGGATTTTGATGATTATTTGTTTTAGATAGAGGAATTCAAGAAGAAGATTTTAATGTATAATATTAATGTATAATATATAATACATATACGAAACGAAGCGAGAGCCCGGCGGGTTACTAGTGTAAAATAAAACGTACGTTTAGGCAAGCGACTGGAAAAACGCGGTAGCATTTATGAAAGTCAAACAAACGCGGTTCACGTCTGTCAAAAAATATATTTTTTTATTCATCACGATCACAATACACCAGTGGCTGTCGATAAACAGAGACGCATTGGCCGCGGCAAATTAAAAGCCGACCGAGTGTGAAATGACTCTGGGCCGGCTTCCTGTCACTACTCGACATATCTAATACTCCGCCTCTGTGAATTTTAACGGTCTAAATGTGACCCTGATTGTCTTTCAGGGTTTAATCGACGCCGCGGTCGACCGGACAGCGGTTGGGCGCGTGTTTGCTTTAGCGATTACGTTGGCGATAGTGTGTGTGGATGGACCCTCTGACCTCACATTACTAGAAGTGTGCTTGGAACTATTACAGGGTTGACCTACCGACTGAAGAGTAACTGTCGTGTTTATAACTCTCGTGAGTATCGGTATTGAGGACATCATTGAGAGATGCTTGTATGAAGTAAGTTATTTTGAAATTCCTCGTTATTTTGCGTCTTTTATTATGTCCTGGTGCAAAGATACCCTAGAGTATTGTATGAGTGACAACGGCAATAATAGTGGAATTATATGTATAAATCCCTTTTTGTTGTATAAGTACCTTTTAATTAAGAAGCACACAAGTATTTAGTTCGCCTGAAAGAGGAAGAACTAAATATTCCTCAATCTTTTCAATTCCCATCGGAATTCCCTGCACGATACGCCATACGGTAAACGATGCTATGTTAAGCTGATAAAACCCCGGTCGTCGATATAAGTCAGAATATACGTTAATTAAGAGAACTTCAGACCGGCTTAACCCTTCGACCTGCTGATGTTTAAAGATTAAGATAAGCCTTCTAAGATGTTCCTGCGTAAACATAAATTGGGTAAATAACCAGTTTAATGTGAGTATGTCGTATAAAATGAATTTGCCATACACTCAACCTGATTTGGTGTCGAAATCACAACATCCATATTTTAATTTAATGACGGCTATTATTTCAACGGTATATCATACCCACGCCTAATCAATTACGGTATGCGATCGTAAATCTGAGCGTAATCATGTAATTATTATTTATTCTTCAAGCACAATTTCGTTGCAAATAGTCCACTATTTATAGCGCCGTAAGTGTTAAGATTGTCACCAGTTTTTTGCGTCAATATATCTTTTTTATGACGCTATTAAAATTGATAAAATTAAAATCATGGATTAGACAAATTGCGCACCCACTTCGAACAGATCCCGGGACTATAATTAATTATACGAATTGGCACCTAATTTTATATTGTTAATAAAAGTGTAATAAAACTAAATGGAGTCTGAAATCGCGGCGGACTTTTCCTAAAGTCGTAATGAGCATGGCAATTTGTTTTTCCTTACAAATGGCCATTCTTACCTGCCGGGCGCAACAGTTGGTGTGTGGGCCAAGAGGTTGCGATTTGTTCCGGTATAGAACTTCTACCGCAATATAGTAGAAAATTTAAGCCTCAAGGGTTTTCAGTAAATGGAATATAACGACACGCTCTAGAGAATATGTCCTATAGTTAATGATAATATCAAAATCAAATGAAAAGTCCAAGAATGGCTTATTACGTCAGATAGTCTCATGGCGGCCCATGAAGCTGAGTCCGTCCCATGACGCCACAATAAATTGATTCATGACGTCATATAGTAATGACGCGGAACGTAATATAATACTGGGTCATGACGTCAAATAGAACACACTTATGGCGTCAGATAGCACTGATTCATGAAATCACATAAGCCTCACCGCTTATTCTCCTCACGTGCACCATTCTCCAGATCATTGCTCAGTCAGTCACTCTGTAGGGCACTCGGCTCAACGATCATTGTCATCGCGAGGAGCGTACCCGAGCCGCGTCGGGCTAAGACTAGCTCATGACGTCGCATAGAACACACTCATGACGTCAGATCGTACTGACTCGTGACGTCACATAAGTCTGACAAGCGGTCAGACGTCAGATCGCACTGAGTCATTACGTCACTGCTGACCGCTTTTTTCCGTCACGTGCACCATTCTCCAGATCATGCTCGGTTGGTCTCTCTGTAGGGCACTCGGCTCAAGACTATTGTCACCGCTAGGTGAGTGCCCGTCGCGTCAATAAGCATAAGACTGAATCATGACGTCGCATTGAACACACTTATGACGTCAGATAGCACTGACTCGTGACGTCACATAAGCCTCACCGCTTATTCTCATCACATGCACCAATACCCAGATCATTGCTCAGTCGGTCCTCTGTAGGGCACTCAGCTTAGCGACTATTGTCACAGCTAGGTGCATGCCGCGCCGCGGCAGCATAAGGCTGGCCTGGGCGACGTCGCATAGAACACACTCATGACGTCAGATCGCACTAACTCGTGACGTCACATAAGTCTGACCGCTTTCTCCCGTCACGTGCACCATTCTCCAGATCATTGCTCAGTCGGTCGCTCTGTAGGGCACTCGGCTCAACGACCATTGTCACCGCGAGGTGCGTGCCGCGGCGCCGTCGCATAATTATCTCAATCCGTGACAGTTTTCGTGACTGCGCTCCTATTGCAATCCGACTCCGACTTTCCCCTTCAACGCTTCATTGGATATACCTTAATCAAATTTCACTAGTTGATCTCGTGATCTTGTTTCTGTAATTGCGGTGTGCGACCGCATTGGAGTAGTTAAATTTGTCATGCTTTTAACTTTTTCTTCATATTAGTTTTTAAATTCCTGTCGGTAGAGGAAAGAAATTATACAGCACATGTCAAGATCATTAAAATATCATTTGCTCGTACTCGTTTTCTTTTAAATTGCCTAGTTTTATAAAAACAAGCCAACATTTATGGTACTTTTTGCATAATAAATGTAAATTGAGGATGAAATCAACAGTGCTTTTTTTATGTGCAACATAATACTAAATGCATCAGATAAAATGAGCAAATAGGTTAATCAATCCGAGTACATAATAAATATCAAACGGGTTAACTACTAAGAGGGTAAAAAAGTATAATTTATATCTAAATTAACATCCTTTTGATAAATTGGACGTTAAAAAGCTCTTCTAATTGTTTCGAAATTACTTTAGATAAAGGTTTACGCCGTTCGGCATTATGGCGTCACGTGTTAATTTCAGGTCGTTTGACAGATAACACCTTCCATTAGTGCGGGGGGCGTCTTAATTCGTCCATGGTTCGATAGTAAGTGGCTAGCTGACGTAGTGTATTAATCAAACGGTGGGAACCGGGTTTAGGCCGGGCGTTCATGGAGCGATTGACAAATGCCCGCGTCGCGTTGAAGATAGTGCAGTATTCTTTTATAAACAATTCAATACGCACTTCTATTCGAAAAGGCAACTGCTTTAGTTGGCAAACATGCATACTTATATTATATTAATAATAATTTTATTAATATGTTTCAAACTTAAACTCAAAATATTTACTGCTTTTCCATAATGTGCGAAATATTCACATTCAAGCTTCAATGTGGCTAACTACTACTTACTTAACATAACTCAATATTATACATATAATAGGCCAAGAGATTTAAAAGTTGAATGAAGAATTAGATTTAAAATAATATATGAATAATCACGCTGTCTCATCACATAACTTTGTTATGGACGATCAAATTGGTTCGTTTTATTCGAGTAACCCGTATGGATCGTGTTTTATCAAAGTTACTAGAAAGTGCCGCCATTCAGCGGGAGCGGAAACGATCTCGAATAGGCGTCCTAAAATTTTCTTACATACCAGTGGACCCGACAGACGTTAATCTGCGTATGATATTTCAAGCGATAAAACCACCACGTATCAAATTTCAGCGAGATCGTTAGGGCCGTTTCCGAGATCACATACTTTTTCAAGCAATCAGCGCCATTTGCCGGGTTGATTTGTGAATCTAAACCATCCAGGGCGCCAATCAAACGCATATAGAAAAAATCATTTAAATCGGTCAAGTCGTTTAGGAGGAGTTATATGACATACACACGTACAACAGAATTCTATATATAAAGATATTACATCGAAACATCTGTTTATTGTAGAAAATAGACCCCTATGTAACTGCGGTGTGCTCGAGTGCATGTACAATCGCTCAATGAGTGTCTAGCCTTATCGGTAATGTACGATGTGCGCTTAGTTGACCACGAACACCGTACAGGAAGTAGTTGTAGTGAGCTGGCACGTAGTTGACGGCGCCAGATGTTAGTTGATGTGTGTTGTGTGGAGAACAGAAAGATTCACTTCGCGAGACTAAGTAGTTTATTACGATATATAAAAGTTACAAATTAGTTATAGTTGAATGGTTCTTGTCTCGATAGTGGTTGTGAACGGACTCTGTGAGTAATTTTATTGTTGCTATAATGAAGTAAACCGCTGACGCGAGTGTGACCTAAATTAGCCGCTGCGCGTAAAAGATGTGCGATGTAATCGTACATGCTCCCAACCGCACAGATGAGCCAAATATCGAGAGAAGATTCCATCCTTTACAAAGTAGATGAAAATTAAAAACAATATAAGTAAAATAACATAATAAAATTAACATTCATTCAAAATTAAATGCAACGTTTTCGTGACATCTGTTCATTGATGCTGTTGCTGGTCGAATCTCTTGCATTTCTATGTCATCTGACCGCTGTTGCTGGTTGTTTCCTGGAGATGCAGGGAATCCGGCGCGGCGGCAACGCTTCCTCACCACCCACACGGAGAAGGCGATCAGGGCGGCCGCTACCAAGATATAAGATATTGAGTACTGGTGTATATCATGAGCTGACACAGTCAGTCCTCGATCTTCTTGTTCTCTCTGTATAGATAGTTTCCGATCTATTTCTTTATACGTTGATCCATCAGAGTCGTACATCAGGTTAGGCATCTTTCGTACGGCCAATTCTACGACTTTATTTATAGAAGAGTTTATTGTTGGAATATGCACATCAGTCTCCATCTTCACTTCGCTGTTGAACTGGTTATGAGCGTAAATAGTTAACTCCTCCGCTTGTAACAGGCAACCTTGAGCTATGGTTATGATGCTAGAAGCTGTTATACTGTGAACTGTTACGTCATTATCACATATAATTCTTATGACGCATTTATCGCAACATATGATCAACCACATGTTTGTTATATGTAGTTTGATCCAGGAGTCTTGACATTGACCGTTTCCAGTTTCACAGGGCAAGGTAGTTCGTTGATCCAGGAGTTTTGCTTCGCAAGGCGCTTTATTGTTATGTAAATTGTATATCGGTAGTTTCGCCTTACAAATATAATTGTCCACGCTTCTCTGTGTGCAGCGTTTGATATCTTCTCGTGCCAATGTTATATATGTATTTTTTCGTAAGTTGACAGCGATGAAGTCTGATGATATTTTTGCCCATCTTACAGTATCATTGCTTATAGAGATAGGCAGCGGAATTGCTCGATAGAACGTGAAATCTTCGTCACATATAAGAGGAATGTGAACTTCAAACATGAAATAGTAGTTAGTTACTCTGCCTCTGACATAGAGTAAATGATATATGTCCTTAATCTGTTCTCTTATGTTGTCGATAGGCAGGGACAATGTTCTGGGCAAGTGTCCTGATATATCAGTCAGCTGTTTGATTAAGTTGACTGGTGTTATTAGATGTATGTCTATATGGCCTTCGTAGATATCCGTCAGTGTATTGTAGAACATCTCTTGCATTCTCCTCAGATTAGCCAGTAAGAGTGTGGCAGTAATCGCTGATGAATCAAAATAGTTCATAGCCATAAGAGTTTCTATGCCAGTTTCCATCTTAGTGAAGCTTATGTTTTCCTGCTGCAAAAACTTGTTTATACTATCAAATTGTTGTTTGATGTTAGCCTCGTTTTTCTTCATAGCGTCATTCTCTAGTTGTGCGATGGAAGTTTGATTTTTGACTAGTTGGAGAAGATATTTTTCATTGTTCTGAATAGCCTTGATATCTTGATGGTATTTTTCTGCGAATCGTTCATCAAGTATGCCAAATAGATTGTTCGCTATGTATCCGACCCCGTCTATTAGTCCCCGACGCTTCCTTGTAGATAGATGCTGATGAGGTGCCAGTAACATAGTGTTATAATAATTCAGTAAGTTCATCTCATGATACAATTGATCCATGGTATTTCTGCAGTATCTGGACTCCATTTTTTCGCAGGCGTTGTTAAGATGATCAAGATAAATCTGCATACTTTCTGTGCTTTCCCAATAAGTTGTTAAATTATAGTACATCAATAATATCCATTTGTAGCTGCCAGCAAAACATAAAATACATCGCGCGCGCCGACCCACCGCGCCGCGCCACGCCCGTCCGTCGCTCGCGCGGGCCGCGTCCAAATGGCTCGCGCGCGAGGCCCGTTCGCCTCTTATACGTAACGGCCGTGCGCCGACGCACGGCCGACCCGCGCCGAGCGCGCACGCGCGCCCTCTACCGTCATTTTTGTTAATACTGTTTGTAAATATACTCATGTCACCCATCGCTAGTTCTAAGTCTGTAAATAGTACTTAAGGTCTCATTTTTCCTAAAATCAATATACTTCGTCTCGGACTTCCGATCAAGACACATCGCTGAACCTGCCTTTCATTTCTCCACCTCGCTGAAGCCCTGCCTAATTAGGATCAAGCTAGAAGCTCTATACCACACCTAGCACACATCCTAAACATTCATCGTGTATCAGCTGTATTTTTCCATTCAAATCGTAATAAATCGGTCTATTTTGTAGGCTTGTAATTTGAGTGTCTGTTTGTGACGCGTTGACATGTGACCCAGTTACTATCGCAAACAATGTGAGCATCGTCGCAAATAAACTTAGTTTGCTAGTTCTTGTATTTCCGAGTCTGGGTGTTCTGTTTTCGAGACTGGGTGTTCTAAGATTTTCATTTTTTGATGACTGCTTAACGTATGTCAGTTGCTGATGAAGTACCATCTTGGTTTTGACGTCATTTATGGGTAATGGTGACAGTTTAGTAATCGGTCGTTTGATTACTCCAGTTTTCGTTTTAACAGTAGTCACTCTGACAAGCCCGTCGCTACCTGGATGTAGCTCTGTCACGCGTCCAAGAGCCCATTTTCCAGGGGGAAGATTTTCTTCTTTTATAAGCACGATATCGTCTTCTTTGATGTTAGCGGTAGGCTTTTGCCATTTACTTCTTATTTGCAGTTGATGCAAATAATCGGATGACCATGTCTTCCAGAAGCGTTGTAACATGTGGCATGTTAACTGCCAGCGTTTTCTCATGTCTATGTTTCTAATGTCGCTACTGTCTGATTGCGGCAAAGACATGATAGGCCCTCCAGTGAGAAAGTGACCGGGCGTCAGGCAGTTGTAGAATTCGTCAGGATCTTCTGTGAGTGGACAGAGGGGCCTAGAGTTCAGACACCCCTCAATTTCCGATAGTAGAGTTAGTAGTTCCTCATACGTCAGTTTTTGGTCGCCGAGAGTGCGTCTCAAGTGGTGTTTCATTGCCTTGACAGCAGCTTCCCACAGGCCGCCAGCGCTGGGCCAAGCAGGAGCGTTGAAGTGCCATTGGACTTCTAGTTTGTTGATCTCATCAAAAAAATCTGGGGTTAGTAGTTGCTTGAAGTTGTCAAAATCTTGTTTTATGACCCTGGCTGTGCCAACAAAATTCGTGCCGTTATCCGAGTAGACGTGCTCTGGTGTTCCTCGTCTTGCACACATCCTTTTGAAAGCAGCCATGAAGGTTTCTGTGCTTAGGTCTGACGTAAGTTCGATGTGTACGGCCTTGGTTGCCATACAAACAAAGATGACTACGTATCCCTTTGATGTTTTCACACCTCGTCCTTTGTTGATCTTGACGTCGATGGATCCAGTAAAATCGACCCCAGTGTGTGTAAAGGGCCTCGATGGAGTAACGCGCTGCTTCGGTAAGTCACTCATCAGTTGATGATTTTCGTGAGAGTTGTGACGGTGGCATTTTACACAGTTGCGTAATCTGCTCTTTACTGCTCTATTGCCGCCTATGATCCAATATCGCTGCCTAATCTGCGCAAGGGTGAGGCGCGCTCCACCGTGCAAGGTCAGCAAATGGGCCTGATCTATGACTAGCTCAGTCATTCTTCCATTATGCGGTAAGATGATTGGGTTCTTCATGTCAGGTGTTAAGACAGAGTTTTTCAGGCGACCTCCAACTCGAACGACGTCATTTTCGTCCAAATACGGATTGAGTTTATAGATCTTGCTCTTGTTTGAAACCATTTTGTCTGATTTCAATTGATTGATTTCTTCGCTAAATTCTGTTATTTGTATGAATTTAACGACGTGCGTAGTTGCTTGTTGTATTTCACAAGTAGTTAGGTAAATGTGACGGGTTTCGGATTGCTTCCGGCGGCTTGTCGCTATGATGAAACGTGAAACCCAGGCGATCACTCTGTATACTCGGCTCAATGAACTCAATTTAATAAGTAATAAGTTGATAAAATGTTCGTTTATTTGTTCCTTCTGAACAATGCACGATTGTCGTGGACTTTCTCTTCCAACATCTGTTGTAAACAAGCACATCTTGCTTTCTAATACTTCTATGTTCGTTGTATGCAAAAATGACGGCCCTCGCCACCATAGATCATGAGTCATGAGTTTCATTGGAGATAAGCCGCGCGACGCGCAGTCTGCGGGGTTAATACTAGTGTGTACATAATGCCATTTGTCGGCAGGAATAATCTCAATTATTTTTTCCCACTCTATTGGACACGTATTTTTCCCATTTTTGCTTGTTTCCTTGTATCCACGCTAAAACAACCTTGGAGTCACACCAAGCGTGTATTGTTATTGTAGTTTCTTTCAGCGCTTCAGTCACCTTTTCCATCAGCTGAGATAACAGCAAGGCACCGCAAAGTTCAAGTTTAGGGAGAGTAGTACTCTGAGATAACGGTGCTACTCTCGTCTTGGCTGCCAGCAATGTTACGATAGGTTGGTCACCCTCGTTTATCACTCGGCAGTACAGAACGCAAGCGCAAGCTTTTCGCTTGCGTCGCAAAATCCGTGCAGTTCTATCTTTTGTTGTTGTTTATTTCCGATCCATCTGTTTATTTTCATATCCTTGATACAGTTTAGCTCCTTTCTTAATTTTGCCCACTTGTTTTCAATTTCTTCTGGTAGCGCGTCATCCCATCCAATCTTACTTGTCCAAACATTTTGAAATAATAATTTTGCTGATACAGTAATAGGTGCGAGCCATCCAAGCGGGTCAAAAAGTGTCGAAATTTCCGACAGCATCTGTCTCTTGTTTTGCCGTTTTTCGGAATCGTTAGTTTTCCAATCAAACATAAATGTGTCTGTTTTGGGGTTCCAAGCTAAACCCAAAGTTTTATGTGATGATTCGTCTTTAAAGTCGAATGATGACACATTTGCAATTTGTTCTGGCGATAAGTTTTCCAGTAACCCTTGTTTATTGCTCGACCACTTGCGTAGATTCATTCCTCCTCCCTTTAGTATGTTAATCAAAGCGTGTTGGATCTCTTTGCTTTTTCCAATGAATGATGACCTCCGATGACGTCATCAACGTAACATTCATTTTGTAACATCTTGGCTGCCTCGGGGTGCTTGTGGCCATCGTCAAGGGCTAGCTGTTTTAGTGTTCTCATGGCTAACCATGGGGCAGCCTTTGTCCCATAAGTGACAGTGCATAGATTCATTTCGTTCAGTTTTCCGTTAGTGTTCTCACGCCATAGTATTTTTGTAAATGTTGTTGTTCTGGGTCCAGCATGATGCACCGGTACATCTTTTCAATGTCTGCCGTGAATACATATTCGTAGCTTCTCCATTTCAGAATCAAAGTTTGCAGATCTTTTTTGCAGGTTGGGCCCCTTCTCCATGAGATCATTTAAGCTGCAGCCGGAGCTTGTTTTCTGAGATGCGTTGAACACGACGCGCAGTTTTGTAGTTTCGGAGCTCTCGCGTAACACTCCATGGTGAGGAAGGTAGCATTGGACTTCGTCATGTGATGTAGACGGCTTCATATGACCCAGGTCAATGTATTCGTTAATGAAGTCTGTATACATCGTTTTGAGTAGAGGGTTTCGAGTTAGTCGTTTTTCCAGCTGCACAAATTGAGAAGTTGCAATATGTTTCGAGTTTCCCAGCTTTTTCTTCAAAATTTTCCCAGAGAGGCATTTTCACGGTATATCTTCCATCACAATCTCGCTTAGTAGTTTCGTTATAGAATCTCTCACAATAGTCATCTGCAGGAATATCGTTGTTTGTTGGTATTATATCCTCGTTTTCCCAGAATCTTGTCAGTTCGTTGAGATTCGTCAGTGTTACGCAGCAGTTAAGCGTTCTTATACTGCCGCAGAGAATCCAGCCAAGGTGTGTTTGTTGAGCAGTTGGAGAATGATGATCTGGCTTTAGAACTCCGTCCATTATAATTTCAGAATAGATATCAGCGCCGAGGAGTATGTCTACACGACGTGACACATTAAATTCAGGATCAGCCAGTTTCAAGTTCTGAATGTGCGCCCAGTTAGGCGTTTGGAAAGATTTGTTAGGTAGGTTATTAATTAATTTCTTCATAATTAACGTTTTCGCTTGGAATGCATAGTTTGAGTGTATAGACATGCATTCCAAGTTGACGTATCCTGTACAATCCCCAGATACGGAGCCGACGCCTGATATGGATGCGTTCATCCTCTTTCTTGGTATGTTGAGTAACTGAGCGGCATTTTCGCTTATTATGTTGACTTGTGAGCCTTGGTCAAGTAATGCTCGCAGGATCACGTAGGTACCATCTGAAGCCTTCACCTTGAGTTGCGCAGTAGTTAGCAGGATCTCCATGTCGTCATTCGATAAATGGTTGGTTTGTTGACCAGAAGTTGAGGGCTGTGGCTCGGCGTTATTCTTTCCATAGTAAGTAGGTTTTTTCATGTTGTTGTTGTGCAATAGTGTATGATGCGGTAAATTGCACTCCTTGCAAGTTTTCGATGACTTACAACGTTCATGGCCATGACTGTAGAGGCAATTTCTACACACATGCAGTTTTGTTACCGTGGCGTTTTTCTGTTCGACATTCATGTCATTGAACTTTGCACATTGCATCAGCACATGTATTCCATTGCATAGCGGACATTTCAGCGTATTCATATTTGTAGTGTGATAAGTTTTAGGTAATTCTCGTTTAAATTGATAGTTGAATTTCTTCACGGGCTGGTACATCTTGTTGTTTGCAGTTTTTTGCAGGGTGGAAGTTTCTTTATGCTGATTCCTCATAGTTTCGAATGCCATGAACTTATTTTCCAGGAAAGTTGTAAACTCGCTCAAATTGGGAATTTCTCGGGGATCACTTAACTCTTTTGTGTACTCGTTGTAAGTGGCTGAGTCAAGTTTTTGAGACATAGTATGGACAATAATTGGACCCCAGGATATCGTATCGACCTCCATGTTGGCGAGGCCATTTAGGCTTTCGATAATGATGTCATGCATTTTCTTCAAATTGTATGCGTTAGGCTGCTGAATGATGGGTAAATTGAAGAGTGTATTCATGAACGATGTGAATAGTAAGCGCCGATTGTCATATCGTTGATTCAAGATCTCCCAACATGATTCATAGTTTTCGACGCTTATGTGCAGATGTTGTACGAGCCTCTCAGGCTCTCCTTTCAGCTTTGCCTTTAAATGCTGCATCTTCTGGGCATTAGAGATAGTGGGATTTTTGTCCGCTGTTCCCATGAAGAGGTGTTTGAAGGAAATCCACTGATTGTAATTTCCAGTAAATTCCGGTATCCTTATCTTCGGTGTTGATTGCTGATAGTGTGAGTTGGCCCAAACCTTAGCGTTTATGTGCTTTCTGAGTTGATCGTATTGCTGTTCTATTTCCGTAAAAATGTTGTTGTAATTCATCTCAGATGTTTGGTTCAAAGTTTCAAGTTCCCAATGAAGTTTGTCGATCGCTTCCCACTTCGTTTTCAAGATGTTGAGGTGATCTTCTAGATCCCATTTGCTGTTTGTTTCTCCCAGTTTCACCTTTGACATCGCTCGTTTTATGGCTTTGAAGTTACATTCTTGCCGTTGAAGCTTTTCCTTGGTTTGTTCGGAAAACTTCGATTCTTGTTCGGGACGTAGCGGGCTAGGTATTTCAGTTTCCTTAGGAGTGGAAGTGGCAGCCAGCATTCGTTGCAAAATGTCAGCTTTGTCGCCTCGTACATCTCCTTTGTTTTTTCATAAATGTTCTCTTTGAAATAGTTGATGCTCTTCTCCTCCGTTTTTTCCAGCAGTTGATGACGTGTCTCAAAATCTTCCCATTGGCTTTCCAGAGAGACCAGCCGTTTAGTTAGGTATTCTGTAGTTTTTCTTGCTGGACTATCTTTTTGTAGTTCAAACATAATGTCTTGATGTTCTCAAATACCGTTTGTTGAAGTGTGAGGTCAGACATAATGACAGTTGTTCAGTAGTTCTTCTTGTGAAGTAAGTTGCAGTTGCGTAGCTCAAGGACCCGGCACTTGGTTGACGGTGGCAGGCGAAGAGCGCGGCGAAGGTCTGGTTTAGGGATCGTACCCTCTCGCTTACGCTATGTACGACTTCTCAATTTGACTGGGGAGACCCGCTTCTGGGAGGCCAGCCAAACCGATTCGCTAACGTAATTAAGAGAAATAATACCCACTAAACCGTTGCTCGAAGGACCATAATGTACGATGTGCGCTTAGTTGACCACGAACACCGTACAGGAAGTAGTTGTAGTGAGCTGGCACGTAGTTGACGGCGCCAGATGTTAGTTGATGTGTGTTGTGTGGAGAACAGAAAGATTCACTTCGCGAGACTAAGTAGTTTATTACGATATATAAAAGTTACAAATTAGTTATAGTTGAATGGTTCTTGTCTCGATAGTGGTTGTGAACGGACTCTGTGAGTAATTTTATTGTTGCTATAATGAAGTAAACCGCTGACGCGAGTGTGACCTAAATTAGCCGCTGCGCGTAAAAGATGTGCGATGTAATCGTACAGGTAACTTATATTTGTTGAGTGCCATTGCCGCAGCCGACACCTCTTTTCCTTATTAATTACAAGTCTATTGAGTTTTTTCGAAAAGGCAATGTGATTAAAATGTCCGAATGGTTATTACGACCTAATCAATTTAATTTGTCACTGTCGTGGAGTACATTTATATTTTTAAATTGTAGCGTGTTCTTTGTCTAAGATGTTTTATGTAATTTATGCTTGATGTTGGTATTATTCTTATTTCCATAATAGTTCAAAGCTGTATTATATGTTCTTTTTATGCAACTTTAACTTTCGGTTCTTAAAAAATACCCTAGACAAAAAAATGGCTTTTGCGTTTAGGAACATTATCTTTGTATTGTGACTTTAACTTACTAAACCAAAATGAACTCTATAATTCAATCTCTTCATGTTTGTGTTCTAGAGGTTTTGTAACTGTGCTTAAACTATACTTTAATTTCACAGTCAACCAACTCGTGGTTAATTGAACAATAACCCTTACAATTGTGGGATGGATCAAAATTACCAGACCCGTTATCTTTAAAACGGACTCGCAATAAAAGCGGGGACTAATCAAAAGAGCTCCTTAAAAGACCCGTATGCTGTAGTAGTTAAAAATGCAATTAAAACAAGTTAGCGCTGGGTTAAATCGACGTTCCTGTAACGATACTTTGTTTGCATATGATCGTAAAAAAACTTTATACCTACCTCCATGTAAAAGGCGCGATGCCCCCCGCTAAGATGTCTGCCTTAATCACTCATATTTATGCATTTTTTTATTGCACACAGTAATGAAAGTATCCTTTCGAGTATTTTATTTGACCACTGAATATACTGCTCTACAAGAATTATGTTCAGGAATTTTAAAATACCATAAAGTTCCCGGGAACGGACGCCTCATTTAATGTTAAGAGAGTATTGAATATAACAATTTTCGCGTTTACGTTTTATATCTTTTGCTTATTTAAAGCCCCAGGTTCACTAAGCGTAGACGTGGATCATGCATTATATACTCGATTCCAATTCTATTACTGTTCTCAGCTGGTTAAAATTATAATGCAAATGTGACCACTTGCGCTATAACTTTGGTAATAATTGACATTAATATTCTGTCTGAGAAAAGTGAAGACGATTGTAAATCATTCGTATATGGAAACTAACTTATTTTTACCTGAGTCCGGGACTAAAACAATATGGTAAAAGTATTTATCATGTAACTACTACTAACTAGATACTAAATGTATTAGGTTTACTTTAGTTATTTTACGGGCAAGTCACTTTCACTAACTTCTGTCAAAATTTCCGAGAACTACATACCTATTTTCTTCCAACAAACTTTAGATCAGCAATCTATATAATAACCGTTAAATCTATCTCCCTATACTCAGCTGGTATCTCCCTCCACCTTTTATAGCTAATGGCAGCATTTGGTTTCTAAGACTAAAATATCGTGCTTAACGAAATGGATAACTGTTGGATCTAATGGACTGATCTTCCATTCCCGTCGCTATTTTGAATTGTCCCCATCTAAAGTTAAGTATCCGCATACACATTTCGGCGTTACTAATTCCGCTCTAACATCGAACGCTGGAGCGTAAAATTGTGGAGCAAGACAGGATGATTTTCGCGTCATCCAGACATAAAGGCCGTAATTGTTGCGCATCGACTGGAACTAATACGGGAGAAATGGAACAAGATTGGAGCCAAGGAGGATCGTGGAAAATAATTTATCCACGAGCGTAGAACAAAGGGCGGGCGACAATGGAACAAAAGATGCCCCCGGAATGGTTTGTTTTCTGACGGAAGTCTGTACGGGGAATCGATTGGACGTACGGTCAGTTGGGGGCACGCTTGTTTCCGTAGGATAACAAAAAGTCGGGCGCGGGGTGACCGGGGCGCGCGGTAACGGGTTTCGTAGGTCCGTTCAGTGAGTATCGGAAAGTCGTTTTGTCGCTCGACCGATGCGGTGACGCGAATGAGGTCATGCAAATTCACCCTTTGGGTACACAAAGGTAATGCTTATAAAACTGCCTTTTGTACCCGCACCAGGTAGGAAATGCGGTTTCGTATATCGAGGACTCTACAATATATTTTGCATGTTTCGTTTTGTATTGTTGTTATGCCAAAATATTGATAGTGTATTGTTATGAAACATGAGTCGATGTCGGTCACGGGATCATTTTCCGGAAAACACAAATCGGAATGATGATATAACCTCACTTTATTAATGTTAAAATCTAAAAAAATATAGGTACAGCAATATTTATGATTTTACCTCTGTTTGAATGCTGATTCCATATTTCTATTCTTTAATAATACATTAAGACCTTCCGCGTCTGGTATTAAAACCTTTATACGTATAAAGATAATAGGTACCTCCTGTTGTAGCAAACACGGGACCCTAAAATTGTTAATCGCTATGAAATTCGGGTGTAACGGCTTTTTTGTGAACCCTGCTTACGTTTCTCGCAGCCGCAAAAAAATCATCGCTCCCTAATGAATCCATTAACTGAGCTAATATTTTTTGAACGAGTGAAAAAATATGAGGTTCAGTGTATTTTCAATTCAATCGGACTGTTTTCTTTATCAAGCAAATACTTAAGTGTCGTCACTGGAATAAAGTATACATACATACAGCATACTTTAGATTGATAAGAATACGCGTAGCAATATTAGGTATGTATGTTATAGATTCTTAATTCTAAGTAAGAGTCATGCCATTTTTCAGTGATACAATAGTACACGATTGTAAGGAAGCCAAAATTTTTCACTCCTCTCATGACAAAGCAAAGTACGGAGTTACAAAAAAGAAACAAAATGTCTGGATTTTCTGTACTCTAACAACAAGGTACATTACATTTATTTTTCTTCACTTGTATCATTAAAGATAGATGAAAAGTTAGAGCTAGAGAAAGATTCCACCATTGTAAGGAATCCAACAAATATTTTTCACTCATTCCACGACAAAACAAAGGACCAAGTTACAGTTGGCATACCAGCTATCTTCCTTGAACGTGGATGTTTCATTCGATGAAACTTTCTTTAATTCCGCAAACTAACTTGGTATCTTTAGAATGTGAACTATGAACACTCAGGCGAAAGACTCACTCGCGACGGTGCTATCGTTCCCAGAGCTCCGATCGAAATAAATACAGATAAAGTTGGCTCGATAAAGAGTCGAGCTCTCCCCAAAGGATGTTAGACGACAATTTTCAGTAAATCGGGGGATAGGTGACGACGGCTGGCAACCTCACCTCTCGTCGCATACTCTTAAATTTTTATATTCAGACGCTGATTTTACGTTTTCGAATTTCAAACTGCTATACGTGATCGGTGAGCAAAGTTTGTGCAGTCCAGACACTTCGTTTGGTATTAAAATTGCATGAAACAGGACTTTGCCGAGTCTACAGTCACGTCTAGTGGTCATGCAATGGCTTTTGATAAATGTGTGCTAGTAATATTGCAATTGAAACTTTTTGGACTGGGTACGTTCGGCGAGGTACGTTTGAATTTAAGTTATATTTTTGCTGACTTGTGTACGCTTTTGTATAAAACTTTAAATTAGGGATTAGTTACACGACTTTATTTACTTATAAACTTGGCATGAACAACAAATAAATAATTATTTATGCTCAGGAATCGTCTGCGGCTATAACGGTTGCAAATAACATTACAGTCGTATAATAATAAATAAATTTTAATTAATCTCATAATTAATAACAGTTTCTTAGTCGTTACTCGGTACTAATTAATTATGAGTACACACACTAGGTGCAAAGTTATGCATTTCAACATGTGTAGTTAAATTTCCACATATACTGTGGTACGCTACCTGTTTTATGGAGGAAGTGCAGATATTATTGGTTTTACTACTGATTGAATCCCTTGCGGCTTTAGGCATATTAAATTAACTGTTAGTTTAATTGCAATTAGTGTATTTATAGTTCAGAAACGTTATAAATCGTTAACTACAAATAGAAATACGAAGAAATAAGTATACTAATCGTTACAAAGGTTTTCCTGACCCATTTTATGTTAACGATAAATAAAAAAGAAAAGTGTTATTGCGTGAGTGCGATTCTCATTTGAATTTTTGAAATATTCCTTCATTATTTTACTAGTTGAAATAATAAAATTTATGCAGGTTAATTTTTATATTTTAAAAATTGACATAAATCGTAAATCATATCTTTAACGAGAATGTGAGCTTCAGTATGCGTCATAAACACGAGCCCTTAACTTCTGCAGGTAACGCAAGGAACTCTTTTTCCGGTCTTTTAATTCACCTACATTACACCTTTTATTTCTATTACGTAGATACATTAAATCACGCCTTTTTTTTTGTTTGTTTCTATTATTACTTGAATATCAGTGGGACTTACCAGTAATAGGAATTTATGAAAACGTAAATAGTACCATCAAGGTAAAGATTAGCATTTATGTAGAGATAGGATAGGAAAGTTATCACTCGTTGGTATCTTAAAGGATTACTTTGACTTGGGACATTTATATATTGCGAAGCTTCCGTTCGCGTATTTTCATTTCCGTAAAGAAATATTTTTTAATTATATTAAATAACAGTAGGAAAATAATATTCAAGCATATCAATTTCAACTTGCCATCCACAACTTTCCACGCATAGCAAGTAATTCATTTTAACACATGCACAGTGGATGTATTTTACTAGCAGTTATTTTAAACAGATAATCACATATTACCTGTTAAGTGGACCACAGTACGGCCGGTAAAATAAGTAAACAAATAAAATAAGCGGCGAAGCATAAATTTAAAATAGCAAATATTCCCCACCCTATCATTTTAGACGGCCGTAACTTGAAATTTATATTTCTTGAGTTCAATGTCTATAATTTTACAACGACCCGGATTATTGTTTCGTAATAAGAGCTTTATTTCAAGTATACTAAAGTGAATTGTTTATTAATTGCCTCGTAAAAAGATCCGGCCAGTAGAGTTAATTCGACGGTTTCACTTATGTAATTTCCAAGAAAATAATATAAATTCACTTTTCATTTTAATTACAAAGAAATTGATATTTAGCGGGGGCGATTTTATGGTCGTTTTACGATTTGGTAATTGATTCCATCATGTTCGTTTATAATCTGAAACGATTCCAACGAGGCTACTCCATATAAAGTCAGATGATATTTATATTAATTTTGGCGACTATAAAGTGTCTTGTTTCCATGTTTGCCATAATTGCTTTGGTTTTTGATATGCATCTGGGCATTAAATGGTTGACATAGAAATAATACGGTTGAGAACATGATCACTGTTTTTATGTGCTAACGTTTCTTGACGCTCTGTTGCTTCAGTGAGTAGGGTATAATGCTTTTAAATATGGGCATTTTTGTTAAAATAGCTTTTGAACAATTTAACGCAGAAAGCCGTGTCAATTATTGCGGTTTGCCATTATTGTGGTTTAGTTTCCGGGATCGTTTCTACTATTATAGGAATATTTTTAAACACACATAGTGCATGTTTTCATTATCTTATTATAACATCTTATGCAGTTGCTTATTATGTACGTTACATACGTAATTGTATACAATTTTATAAGGTGACTATTAGCTACCTACATAAAAGTAATAATAAGGCGACCGACCGATTTCAGTCATGGCGGCCGATCTCAATTGAGATCAGCCAAGTGCGCAGGACATATTATAGTGCACAAGTGTACGCGCAAACACAAGTGCACTCTCTATTCCCTTACTCTCATAATTCGGTGAGAAGGCAATCCGACATGACCGATGAGAGATCGGGTGCAGGACCACCGGCTTAACGTGCTTTCTCGGAAAGCACGTTAAGCCGGTGGTCCTGCATGGGCGTTCAACCGCCAACTTCCTAACTCCGGGCTGAGTAATTTCATTACAGAAAAACTCACACAAATTTTGCCCGACCCCGGACTCAACCGGGGACCTCTCTGTCCTAACGCAGCACTTGCTACCAATAGACCAACGAGGCAGTTACATAAAAATAAGTAATTATCAGAAGAACGGGATAATCCAGCGATTAATATAAAAAAATGATTTTATGTATAATGCCATTGCATTCTCATAATGATGAGTAAACGCGTTTTCAAGACATCTGATGTTTTTTGGTGGTTACTCGGAAAATTTAAGTATGTTTATTTGAATATCAACAATCATAGATCAACTAAATGTATTTAAACGAGAAGTTATTCAGTAAGCTCTTCTCATCAGCTCAAGCTCAAATCCATGAAATCTGCCCTACTCTTAGGGCCAATACCCTTTCGGTTTATTATGTACATATTATGTTTAAATATCGAGAAATCATTATCACTGCCGGGTATGAGTCCGATTCCAGCATTGGCAGTGCTCGACTCGTAATCTCTCCCAGAGATTAGTGCTAGGCGCTCGCCGCGTATCGGTTCGGTGCCCGGTTCGTGCACGCCGGTATCTATGCTCTTGTAATCCGATAGTAATGAATAGAAAATAGTACGGGCTTGCCCCTACTCGGGGAGGCACACTGTAGACTGGGATAGAATTTCGGGTGCATCAATACATTAAACCCTAATATGCCGGCGTGTGACGGTTTGCGGCAGTTTTCACTATTTCGGTAACAGATACTCTGAATGGAGCTTTTAAGCTTATTCAAGCCGTTATACTTAAATTTGGATCTGGTAATTGTGTCATAGACAATTATTCTAATAAATAAGATTCGGTAGTACTGTAATAACGTAGACGGTCTACTTATTCAAAAAATAAAAAACTCTACGTTAGGATTGGGAGGTCCTAAGCATGAATCCCCAATTCACTCCCTAATGTATTACCTAGCTTATTTAAGAAGAAGGTAAAGACTACCTGTAATTGAATAAAGGACGCTATTTCAGTGTCCTAAAATTTTTTTTTTCAAATGAGATATTCCCGCATCTGCCTTTATTCGTTTATCAATTAATTAAATTTGTTAATTACTAAATTTTACGAATTCTCGTAAAGATTTACATTAACCGTCCGTATTAATTTTTCACAGCATGATGTGTCTGTAGTGTTGTCCCTCTTGTATGGTAAGCTTAAATACTATCTAATGTAATTTTCTCAGGCTGTATAATAAATAAATAAATAAATTCGGATTGGCCACTACTGGCTAGAGTTGCCCGTGTGCGCTGACTCTAAGTGGAAGCATGAGGGTGCTATCAGAAGACATAATTCGGACAACGTCACACCAGACAGTTCCCGGTGAGAAGGCAATACAAATAGCGGGCAGATAGCGGGGATCACAAATCAAACAACACCCTTGTTTCTCTTATTGAATTAGATATCGGGAATCGTGTGCGCCTCAGATATTCAAACTTGTAAAATTGAACATTTCGCGGTTGGCCGGACTGCGGTGTTATTCCTTGGTTTATGGAAGAATAGATATTGAATTAGAAATGATATCGAATTGTAGCATGTAAAATTGCTCTACGTGTGTTGGATCTATCTATAAATATGTAAATTTGTATAATTTGTTTTTTTTTTTATTTCAGGTAAGATCATCATAGTTTCCAGTAACGTTTAAGGGTAAGCCATTATGATGGGTGCAATCATCATATCATGGTAAGTACGTTTCAGTATTTATGTAGTGCTTTTTTATATTTCTATATTATAAGCCTTTATATGTATTATTTAGTACAAAAAATTTGTTTTAATCTATATTTCGTGAACTCATCCATTTCGTTTCGATCGTCAATGTAGTTAAAAATAATACCAAAACAGCCAACGTCCTACTAACCTAATCCTAGAAATCCGTAAAAATGCTTTCAGGCCGCCGTAGTATATCACAAGTAATCCTGTTAATTAATACAGTCATAAGCCCACTACTGTCTCTACTTGAAAGGGATGCCGCGTCCCCGCTAAATCCGGCCCGCTCATTACGGTGTCATGTGATTCCGTGAGAGGATTATTATTTATAAACCAACTTTTTTTTTGCGAGTTAGGCCATAATAATATAGAGGATCGTTGGGGGATTTACGCTTTAGCTGCCAGTGTGCATTTTTTAAAAATGTTGTTTCCCCTAACCCCTTAATAAGCTTCCTCTCTTTCTGTGTCAGGTGAAAATGGTGCTACTAACATTGTTTTATTTTATTAAAGTTTCAATTTTAGATGTTGCCCATTTTCTCGTCGTATATAGAGGCAATGGTTCTTACTTGTCGTCAGTTTACTCTGCCTTATGGTAAAATCGTTGCGATGCATAATAATCTTAAGATAAAATACAAATATCCTTATACCATGAAATATAAGTACTAAATCTGGCTAGTTAATATTACTTGATGAGATCTACATGCAACATTGTTGATTGAATAGTAAGCTGATGTTGCAATACTTTATGCACAATTTCAGACTTGACCTTCCGTGCATTTAAGTGGGACGGAACATGCTATTTGATAAACTGTTATACTAGTCTTGATGATTTAAGATAATCGTACTCCTGTAAAGATGTCTTCAAGAATATAAACGTAACGGAAGAGGAACTTTATTTGAATTAAATTTATATGGGTTTGATTGTTTCGTAATATCGCTACTTAAAGCTAGAGCTAAGCTTAAAGTAATTATACATTACGTTTTTCATGTTACGAGAACTTATGTAACTAATATAAGAAAACCTATGTTTGTAGCAAAACACGTAGACCTCAATACACTTTACACTCGTGACGCTCAACTACAGCCACCACTTACAATTTTGCACAACGCTTAAACGCCGAGCTAACTTTATCGATAACAAAATCGAGAGTACCGCCCGAGTCACGGAGCGTCACGTAGCGAACTCTGGCGCATTTTCAATTTCCCGAGAAGTTTTGAGTGCATCGATATCGCTCCTGGTGCAATCTAATCCTTCGTCGCGATCAGAGTCGCTCATTAACTAGATTTATGGACGAAACACAGACGGCCAGACGTCCCCGATGTGTTATTTACTGCGGACGATCGCAACGATACCGTGCCTTATGGGGATAAAAACTGGGATTATAATTAAAATCCTTTAACCCCTTTCCTCTCGCGATATAAAAACAATTTCATGAACGCCTTATTACAACCCGGTAAAGTCGGGGTTGGCTTGGCATCCGTTTTGCTAGTAAACGGTGGATGTGTGCTTTAAGATTTTTAATAGGCCACGCGGCCACGAGAAAATATAGCTGGGAAGATGAACCGGATTTAGATAATTTTGCGAGCAACTATGAAAATCGTGCGATAGATACTTTTATGGGAGTATTTACTTTTAACGTCTTTCCATAAATATATAGATTAGATTAATATAATCACACCGAATCTGGTTAGTCAGGGGATACCAGTCACAACTATCTGTCCGGTGGTTGGTGAACGGTATACGGGTAAGCGACCCCGGCTCCTCGAGCTACTATCGACTCAGTCCGAATCATCCGAGGTGATAGTATCCTTCCTCTCCTTTTCCTTTCCCCGTCATATATCCTTGCTACTCGTGGGAACGCAATGACCTTGTTAAACCAATGCACAAGGCAGAATGGCGGCGACGTGGTCCACAACCCGTCACGTCACGTTTCCTACAGAGGTGAAAAGTGGATCGCTGGAAGTGATCTCTGCCTACCCCTCTGGGAAAAAGGCATGATTTTATGTATGTATGTATGAAACTGGAACGGAAACCAGCAAATTTTTCACAGTATTTATCACATAACATTTGTAGTAATCACATTATGATCAAACCAACATATCATATTAATTATACATTACAAGTTTAATTATTTAGCTGACGTATTTTTCTGTCCCGAGTATATTAAATAACATTTGTTAGCCAACGTATGAAAACATAAGGAGAATATCTCATATGGATAACGTTCTCTAAATAAATAAACACAGTTTCAATTTTATTACTTTAGGAGTATGCGCGTCCTATGACTGCAGTTCTATTTGACTAAGTTTTGTTTGTTCTAAACAAGAGCAGAATCTAAACCGTTTTCTCGTTCAGCTAGAACTAGTCAGTCTGCGAATTTGTTCGCATTAAATTTTGTAGCATCAAAGCGGTTAGGTTTCATTTGGTTTAAGAGTATATGTTTTATTTGTTTTTAATTTCCGAATGTTAACAGGTAATTTGATATGGAAATACGGTAATCTAATTTTGCCAATATGGTTAGTCCGTTGCTGTAAACGATTAAATCCCCCAAATTTATTATCGTCAACATATAGCATACGCAGATAAAATCACCCATTCAGAATGATAGAACGGGATGAACGTAAAGCCCATCGTAAATACAGTATAATTTTATTCGGCAAATCTATCTAACGCAAGGGGCACGAGCGAAGATCACGCGAACTAAAGGCGCTTAATGCAGGCGTGTAGGTAGTAGGTAGGCCAGGTAATCCAGCTTAGTTTGAGGGGGATTACAAGCGTAGGTACGCCTAATGCCCGTTCGCAGGTAACACCACCGTTATTTGATCCCGCAAGTTTCAGTTGCAAATTATCGTTCACGCCACAATAGGAGAATGAACAGTGGCCGACAATGCGTGGCGGTCCGCGCCTTAAAAGATGAGGCAGTGATGGGAAGACTCTAGTTCAACTACGACTCGAGTTAACTCTAGTTGGTGTTCAACTTAAGTTTGAAAAAAAAAAATTATCGACTCGCGATCATAGAACCCTAAAATAAAACTGTTAAAATAAAAATCCAAGATTAAATGCAACTAATAATAACTTAACTTAAAAATAAAAAAAAAGCAAAAGCATTCATGAAATAAGATTGACATAAATGGAATCATTGGAAGAAAACAACTACAGAAGTACTTATTTCGCAAAGTAGGGGAAAATTTAATTTCCATTTATCTATATGGAAATAATGTTGACGGATATTAAGCTACTTAGTTGTATCCTTCACTTACTCATTGAAAATGTAATGTGATCTTTAACTTGAGTTAAAAAATAAAAGTTGATTTAACCGCAACTCGAGTTGACCATCACTAAGACGAGGTGCCATTATTAATGGTGCCAACGATAAGAAACCAGGCATGCGGTCGTACCAAACGCGGGATCCGTGTTTCTGTAGCGGGAATCAATATCTATTGCCATCGTCGTTTCCCGTGAAATTAACGTGTTTGCTAACGGAGATATGTTGGACAGTGATACGATCTACTCTTCTATTGTTGAATGTTCCCGTTTTAGTAGGCTTTGCTAAGAGTTCCATTTAATGGATTCTGTTGCGTGTTACCTTTTTATTTGTTACTTTGTGTTTAGATTTATAATATAAGTAACTTTTTTGTGTTCTTATTCACAAAGTCTTCCTGAAGTTTAGATTTGGTTAATCTGTGCTCTGTACACTTGTCAATCGTTTGAATATCACCGATATGTTTGAGAAAGTGGTCAGGATGTCATTTTACTCGGTACTATTTTCAGTTTGACATGATTGGCTGCTAACTTGCTCGGCCAAACTTTTTATGTGTCGAATTGGTACTAAACAAAAACCATCTGCCTTATAAAGGCATGATGGGAAAAATTTTATTGTAATATTTTACCATGAAGATTTATATAATTTAATTAAATATAATACATCATTCAATAAAAAGCAAAGATCTTGATTTGGATGCTTGGCTTTCCGCATATGGATTAAGTGTCCAGGGCTATCGCCGCATTACTTACCATAGAACGTATCTATAAACGTTCCCATTTCAGTTCTTACTCCCACTAGTTATTCCTTTATTGGTTTCAAATAACCACACGAAAAGGAAAAATCCTTAACCGGCACCACGCATAACGTTAAAGTGATGAAGACATAAAAAGTCAATGTGTTTCTTTTGTCATTGAGAATGCTTAGCGGCGCAAATACCCGGGTTTTTAAGAGCATCGTTTAATTTGACGCCCATATCTTGGCCACCTTATATGTACTGCGACAGGACACGGCGGGCAACAAGCCATTGTTTGCAAATCTCAACATAACCCGTGCACTTTCCCGGCTAAAACACAGGACAGGGATGGGAAATAGGAGATGGCACAGGAAGGAAGAGGCGAGAGTGTCGTCGGCCGTCATGTGTTTTGAGGAGCCCTCGATCTCGCAGCATGGTTAGACGTCAAATTTTATGGCCCAATTTAATAATACACCCCATACGTGAATCGGACTGAGCCCGGCGGTTGTACCAGTTTTTTAGTTGATTCGGGCGACGTTTATTGCGTCTATGGAAAAAGTCGGACTTTGACTGAATGTAAAGAGGATAGCTTGTAGGGTTGGTGAATGGTCGACACAAGTGAAATCTATTCTTTCATGTCGTCGACTGACCGATTCATTTGTCCATTAACATAATGACTGGGGGCTTATCTGTTAGCTTATCGCTAAAGGCAATCCAATATGCTACAAAAGTGAAAATACACCTGCTAATAACATAGTTACAAAATAAGTTAAATGGAAAAGCAGCTTATTGCAAAGTAATCCATTAGCGACTCCCTAGAGTGTTGCTGTTTATTATTGCATTTAATGGTCGCAATATGAAGTGAAATCCACTTCACAGTACGATTTAATATTGGCATAAACTATTAAAGTGCAAAAGCTTTCGTTTCCTCGTTATAATCTGTATATAAATTAATTATTAAATAAGTGTAGAGGCAATACACTGTTGCTATTTCTGTCCCGATAGATGTTGTACGTTAGAGTACGGTAGAAAGTCTATTTCGATATGTATTTGGAACAGCATTACAATGAGCTAAATAGCATAATATGGAAGCAGATTCAATTATGTGCATTGATGTAACGATGTTCCAATTGCTGTTCCTTGTAAGGTAAGTTGCGTCGACCACATCTTGGCTTACATCTAATGGTCAGGGTGGCATTCACTGGAATTGTTGCATCTACGTTCATTTGTTGTCAAATATAAGCTTGTAGAAGAAAATATGCCATAAATTGTTCCATATAAATATTTCTTAAAGGTAAATCTAGGTTAGTAAGACTCATACTAAGAAACTTAGTTGAGCTTAGGGAGCTCATTAAAACAAAACAACATGGTAAATATCCCGGACAGTTACTGTTTTCTAACTTAGTTGAAGTTTGGGACATCTCCATATACGACCATCTGACCCCGAACTAAGCAGAGCTTTTACTATGAGCGTCAGAGACTGGTAGACATACATTGATTATTTAATATTTATTTATTCAAAATCCAGCTCTTAATTACAGATTTTTGTCTAAAACAAAATGATATGTTGCGTTATATAATTTGAATCGGACCGCTAAATATGACGGATTTTATATACACGTTCAAATTATACTACGTTATTACAATCAGAGAAGGCGCGAAGCTTAGAATGTTTACAATTAAATTAAATTTAAAAAAAATGTATATTCACACCCAGACACAGAATACACACAAATAATCATCTCATGAATGCTTGTATCGGCTGGGAATCGAACGCACGACTCTGAAACCGTACCCGGGTTAACCAACCAATTTGTGTCCTATTTTTATTTCGTAATCATGTGTATAGGTTTTCAGAACAACTAATTTGCCCCCTTGTCAAGACATCGCTCATCGCTGCCCGCAAAAAGTCCCAGCAGGCCTTTCGCTCGTCAGCCCTACATGTGTGAGCCGTCGAAGTTTTTGCGGCGGCGGCTGCATCGGTAGGTTGGTTGGTTGGTGTTTTGCTAAGCGCCTGCCTTCGGTCCCGACGTGACGCCGTCAAAGCGACAATATACTCAGTGTTGGCTGTCGGTGGAATCGTGGAGTGCGAGTTACGACAGACGATTTGGAAGTCGGCTTCTCGTGTCGTCTTTTAACATTAAACTTTCATGTTAACACACATTAGAAAACTGAATAGGTCCGGGATGTTTACCATGTCGTTTTATTTTGATTAGCTCCCGATTTGGATTTCGACACTGTTGCAACTTGTAAACGCCATGATCAACTATGGCGCTTGCAAAAACCCGAAATATCGGGTTTCTTATGTGTCGTCTTTTGTTTACCTGTAACAAAACAAGTAAAAGACTGTATGAGTCTACTATTGGAACAGTTAAACCAGTGATATACTTCTGTGCTTCTTTTTAACTTAACTTAACTTAACTTATTTTTATCGAATACTAACTTTCCGCCCGTGACTGTGTCCAGTTATATTGCCACATCTCACGGGAACGAGTTCTGAGCAGGACGTTATTTTGTTAAAATAAAAGATTCAATTAAGACCTAATATTTTCCTATTATTGAAAAATTAAGCTTTAAGGGATTAATTGCGAATTAATAATAATAATTGGTTGCAAGTGAACATTGGTACAATTCAGTATAAACTTTAAGCAGTTTTTGAAGAATCAATGAAAACATTCAAACGTACCATTGATTTTTTTAGTCAAGAGACATTCTTTCAGTTTTCAATCAACTTGCATTGAATCTATCCTACAGGTGAACTGAAGACTCAATCTATTTCGAAGTAACGAAAACCCTTCAAACTGAAACAACGTTTGCTCAAAGAAAACGCCAGGCTTAGTAAAAAAACGACACACAATTGAAACAGTGCGATTGTTAAGAAATAAAAGCTCCCGTACGAAAGCTGTCACATTTCCACGGGATAAACGCGCGGATACGCCCTGCCCGCCGTCCAAGGAAATCTGAGCCGACAATCTCGAAGGTCACTTTTATATGGGGAGATACGACCGAAATAAATATTGAGTGAACTGTAAATACACTAAATTATGCTACTATAGTGAAGCCAGTTTACTGTAGGATTGTCTACCTAATCGTATCATTAACATTTTATCATATTGTACTCTAACTATTTTAATGAGTACCATCAATGTGTATTTTATGGAGGTCAACCTTGATGCGATTGAAAGGTGACTAAGTTTATATAAATTGAAATTTGACCCAAATAAGGATTTTTTGGCACTGCTGTCAATACACGTCATTCAAGATAGTAAGGTAGCTTCGATCATATTGAATTATCGTTTCAAAAGTTAAATACTTACATAACAGTTGTTTTGTCTATTGGCAGCATACTCCATGCTCCCGCGTACACTGTGCGACTCCATAGTAACGTTTGTAAATGCATGTCATAGATTATATGTCATATCGAATCTCCTTACTACTCGATACCGGCATGTGCTGAGTCGTTTTTCTCCCCAAACTTACGTCCGCATTAGGGACCGCCAAACGACACCTCGAGCCGAGGTCGAGCCCCGTTAGGGGGCACCCTCAGGCAAACGTCGTTCAAATTTAATTAGGGGTGAGAACCATCCGCTCCCCCGCAAGTCCGCTAGAGGCTACTCCAAGCCGTCACCGTAAGTCGGTTAGGAAAAAAAAAGTCGTATCGAAGTCGCATCGTTCCGTGTGCCCCCAATTCCCCATACCGGACAGGCGGAAAGCGCCGCGCTGCCAGCCGGACGTCCGCCGAAGGCTGCCAGGATTATCAACACGTATCCCGGCATCGGGCGTTTTTCCTTAAAAGTTAATAAGTTTTGTTTTGCGAGGGCAAGGAATGTTGTTTTTTTTGTCTTCGAAGCGGGGGTAAGAGTCGGATTGCACGCGGGGACGCCGCTAGGTATATTACTAGACACCGTTCCGGTTTGACATGGGTGTACAAAGTTTATTTGGTTCAGGACTATAATTAGAATACTTTGTTTTGCCAATGTCAATGACGAAAACAAACATTTAATATGGTGTACAAAGTAATGTACATTTATACATCGTGTACTCATTTAACTTGTAATTTAACTCTCGTACATAACAAATACGAAAAAAATGGTACTTAAGAAGATTTTTAAAAATTACATATACGTATATATTATACATACATGACATGTGTTTTGTAGTACAAAAAGTCGTAACATGTGTATTTGGCTTTGAACAACTAAGCGTTTTGTCGCGTTTCTAATACCACATGTGTGGCCCCCTGTTTACCCTAAGCGTTTCTCATAGCGTTTTGTCCACCAACAGTGTTTTAAAATGACTATCCGTGTTTTTTGACCGTCAATAATCTCCACTACTTACCCTAAAAGCAGGACACACGTCTGAACTATTGTCCCTAATTGATTTAACATGTCGACATCGAGCGTGACACGGTCCTCGCTAACAAAAACAGTTCCGAATCGTTCTCGTTCACATAGTACGATTGCTACCGGCGGTATGTACACAGAGCACACGTATTTATTTTGCTAAGCACCGAGACCACTGTGCCACAATGTGAGGGTATGGCAGTGAAGCGAGAGCTCACTTTTGACGTTGGACTGATAGTTTTCAAAACAAATGTCATTTCGTACTTAGTCCAGTCAAATTAGCTCTTTAAACACCAATCTGTGGAAAAATTACTAGTGAGCTGAATTTTGGTACACACCTTTATTACGGCATTGTAATGAAGGTGTGAAAAATCGACATTCATATCGTGCCGGCAAAAGTTATAGTGGTTAAAAGTACGCGAAAATCAATTCTTCGCGATTATCTCACGATCTACTTCTTGTAGGTTTATTGAGGTCATTAGAAAAATTATTTGTTATAACAGTATCTACAAAAAATGTTCTTTGCATTTTTGTAGAATTGAAAGTTTTCGGAGGAGAGCGCCGAGAAAGCACTCACATACGGTATTGTATACCAAGGCGTACGCCCTATGCTTTTCATTGATATTTGTAAGCGTGTTGTTAGTAAAATCTACTACATACAGACATATAGCATTAGTAATACTAGTACAGAAAGTTTTCCTTTTTGGAAAAGGGAAACTGAAAATCAGGAAGGTGTTTAAAAAAAAATTTGTAATGGTAGAAAAAATTGCAGCGGTAGAAAATATGTCCTAGCATTGACAATGCATCTCGAGAGCTTTTTCTTGTTGGAATATTTCTGCAAAATTGTTTAAATCAGATCTTTTTCAAACATCTCTATGATTTTGAGTTTTCCTTTTCCAAAAAGGAAAACTTTCTGTACTAGTATTACTAATGCTATATGTCTGTATGTAGTAGATTTTACTAACAACACGCTTACAAATATCAATGAAAAGCATAGGGCGTACGCCTTGGTATACAATACCGTATGTGAGTGCTTTCTCGGCGCTCTCCTCCGGAAACTTTCAATTCTACAAAAATGCAAAGGACATTTTTTGTAGATAATTTTATAACAAATAATTTTTCTAATGACCTCAATTAACCTACAAGCAATAGATCGCGAGATATATGCGAAAACTGATTTTCGCGACCTTTTGACCCCTATAACTTTTAAGCCGGCACGATATGAATGTCGATTTTCACACCTTCATTACAATGCCGTAATAAAGGTGTGTACCAAAATTCAGCTCACTAGTAATTTTTCTGCAGATGAAACCTAATTTGACTGGACTAACTGTCAAACACGAACTTAGGGGTGAGAGCCGTCCGCTCCCCCGCAAGTCCGGTGGTGATGACGAGGCTACTCCAAGCCATCATCGTGTGTCTATGATGGGGTTTATTAATAGACAGAGGGATTCAGGAAGGAAGGAAGGTTTTTATGTATAATACATATACCCAAACCGATGCCAGGGCGGGTCACTAGTCTTGTATATAGGTTTTAGTTTTATTGCTGTTCAGCTCCTGGAGTATCTTAATTGATGCCTTATGGAACTTGCAATCAGGTTATATTTATTGGACATAGAGATTCTGGTTTTGGTCGTAGGGTTCAGCCAGCGTTTGCAATATAAGAGCAAAAAAACGTGCTTATTTACGACATCACATTGGAAACCTCTAAAATCTGTTTACCTTCCTTAAAAATTTATCTATTTAAAATAACCGCATCTAAATCCGTTGTGTATTTTTAAAGATAATAGCATACATAGGGATAGACAGACACGGGAAGCGACTTTGCTTTATACTATAAGTGATGCTGGTACAGTACACTGCTGTTGATAGTATTGTGAGTACACAGTTTGCTTGTACGTGCCTTTGCCGCGGTCTCTTTGTCGCTTAATAGAGCAGTAGGCCTTTACTTTTTGCCCACATTTGTCACCATCCTAATACCACAGTGTAAGGGTGAAATTGGTACGACGTCTCGCACGGCGTAGATGACAATGTTGGGCGGGATGGCGAGGGTTTTTGTAGTCACACGCTTGGGAATGAGCGTATTGGACTGTGCGTTGTATTTCCTTGATTATTTCGTCCGGGAAGTTACATGTAGTTTTGCTTATCTAGTTTCAGCGTTGCTTCATGACGCTCTTGTTGTTCTTTTTGCGTAAGTATTGAGCTAAGTTTCTATATTGCTACATGGTGCTGCTGTTTTCTAGAATAGAGCACTTATTTAACGGCGGGATATTATGTCGCTAAATAAATCTTTCACTTAATTTGTAGAACATGTTAACACAAACAAACAAAAAAGCAAAATAAACGTATTAACATTAAAAAGAGATATTCAACATCCTTACTAATATTATAAATGCGAAAGTAACTCTGTCTGTCTGTCTGTCTGTCTGTCTGTCTGTCTGTTACGCTTTCACGCATAAAGTACTGAACCGATTTAAACGAAATTTGGTACAGATATAGTCCAGAGCCTAGAAACGGTTATAGGCTACTTTTTAACCGACTGCGCTATAAAGAAGTAATGTTTTAGCCGTTAAACATCTCTACGCGGACGAAGTCGTCACAGCCACTGGACGGATCGAGATGAAATTTTGCATGCAGGTAGATGTTATGACGTAGGCATCCGTTAGGACAGGATTTCCCGAAATTCCCACGGGAACGGGAAATAACGGGAAAATCCTTTTGTATGAAAAATGCTAACCGCATAAGTTAGACGCTTGAAATTTGGCATGCAGGTACCTTAATAAATTTAAAGCGTAGTTGCAACAGGATATTGTAAAATTCCCACGGGAACGGGAGTAATAGGGAAAAAACTGTTGTATGAAAAAATCTAAACAGCGATATAGATAGACGATTGAGATTTGGCATGCATTACCCTAATGAACGTAAAGCTTACTTCCAACGCGATATTACAAAATTCCCATGGGAACAGGAGTTATTGGGAAATAACTTCTGTATGTAAAATTCCTTACGGGGTTGAAATATATTATATAGAGATAGAGATATACCCGAAGCGAAGCGAGGGCGGGTCGCTAGTCTTGCATAAATTAATATTATTGATGCACAGTGGCTTTCACAATATTACAATCTAGCTATTGTAATCCTGGAATAACAATGAGCCATGAATTGTCCCAGCTAAAATGGAATAATATTGTCATTCGGGTATTATCAATTCAGTGCAATGTTATGATTAAACGTCCCTAATTAGGATCCCTTTGGTTCGGCGAGTCATGTCATACATGAAGCTGGTTTATACACGGGTAGAATATGCGATACCTAGCTCTATTGTACTCAAACAAGTGAACTCAAAAGACATTGATGGGTGTCATATTGACAGGTGACGGGTTTGTAAATACAAATACTGCCTGGCTATATCATAAATTATTACTGTGGACGCGTGCATGTTAATAAAAAAAATTAAAATAGAATAACTACGCATTAGCACAGAGATACGAAAACCTACTTCCAGAAATAGGTTAATGCGGGCTTATTTAAACCCTTTCCTTGGAAATGTTGTACGCATCCCGCTCGTTAATGAGTGCGCTAGTTCCAACCTAACACTGAAGAGAAGAGAGCCTGGGGCGAGAAAACTCCGCGAAATAAATCATCCGGTGACTATCTTGCATAATCGCGTCCAGCCTTCAGAAGTTGTTGGATGGACGCCGCGTTCGCCGCGCAAATTAGCGAGTGCACGGCGCGATAACGCTGTTTGGATAAACGGATATAGCGCAAGTCATGGGCTTCGATGGGACATGAGATACAATATTTTTTCATATTACACAACATTACCGACATTGATCTGCTCCCGTAGCAAGTATCTTATGCAATTGTGTTACGGAAATCAGAATTTGTTCTGATTTATATAGAACTCGATCATATTTATTTTAGTTTAAAGTTAATACACTGGTATTATCTTTGATATTGAAACTAAAACTGGATAGGTCAAGTGAAATAAAATATTTATTATAAATGACCACAATAAACTATCATTATATAATAATTTATCTGCCTACCGCAGATATTTATTATTTTTATTATATTAGTTATTTTCTCACAGTCTTCCTTCCTTCGCTTGCAGAACTGCTGTTTAATCATAGATTTAAAGCACTAAACCAATGGAACCAAAATATTACAAAAAAAACAATACTTGTTTTTTTTCCCGAAACTGACATACGATGATGGCTTGGAGTAGCCTCGTCACCATCGCCGGACTTGCAGGGGATCGGATGGCTCTCACCCCAGCAAATGCTACACAAAACATTCTTGAATCAATCGCTTGCTCATCCACAATGTGATCCAAATGTGTCACAATAATCCCTTTGATCCGCCGTCTCCCCTGACATGGATCATTGATTAACAGTGGAATACCGTGGCTGCGCATCTCTTGCTCTAATTATAAACATCCACCCCGCAAAGCCTTACCCGCGGCCTTGCTAATAGCTATTTTGCTCAATGAGAGGGGTGGATAGAGATAGACTTTTTTTCTATAGGTATGCAATGATTTACGGCCGTTAGTTTTAGTTTTATACTTGACATAATTTTAGTTTAAGACTAGTGGGGAGCTTTTAAAGTAACAAACCCATCTTTAAACATGCGCTTGTTTGATAACTTGAGCATAGGTAGGAAATATATGTCCCGTACCGAATCACCGGAAGAAAGAAAACCGATAAATAATAATAATAAATATCTGGGACATTTCCACACACCGTCATCTGACCCCAAACTAAGCAAGGCTTGTACTATGGGCGTTAGAGACTGATATACATACATGTATATTTTTAAATACATACTTAAATACATAAACTCATCATGTGTGATGTTCATCACACAAATATTTGTCCCGAGTGGGAATCGAACCCACGACTCTCGGAACCGCCATCCAGGGTCACTAACCACTGTTCCACCGAGCCAGTCAAAGTCGATGTCACTTGCATTGGTAAAACCGCTCCATATAAATGCTATAATGCTATATCGAATTTACTCACTATAATTATGATAATAATTGTAGTGAGTAAATTCGATTTGATGTTTGTGTAGTGTATAAGATCAGTTTAGTTATTCCTAAAGGCTTGATTTTATATCATCCGCAACTCCAACTCAGTAATATCAAATATAAAGTTATGGGTTATGATAAAACCCTGTTAAAGTACATAATAATACCCAAAACACTATCCGTAGGTTCTAACTGGAAGTCTACACAGTCGGTACGAGTACCGTCCAACCATCATACCTAATACTTTTAACATTTGGCAGAAAATTTATTATAATATGCATTGATAAACAAAGAACAATGGATACGGGCAAGCATTCGGCTAATAATCGGGCGGCCGCGTTCGTTACGAGCTTTCGCGTGCCAGTTTCCTTGGTACGTTACTCCTATCACTTCCTACTATTATCGGTTCGCAACGCAGTCACAAAGTCGTAACGTACAGAACGGTCTTATCGCGAGAGTAACCGCAGTATTTTCTCGTTCACTTGCGATATTACTAACGTATATGTAATAATGTACACTTTTACGTGTATTTTCTACGTGGGTTGTGTTTTACTTAAACATATTTTAATATAAAGGTTACATGAGAAAAAGTCTACGACCATTTTAATTGAACGAAAGATGTATGAAAGGAATTCAGCACAGTTACATAATTATAATATTGAAGGAATAAATACTTTAGTTAGTGATTTATAATTTCTCATTTATTTTAGATTGTATGACTAAATTAGTGGTTGTTATTTTGAGCAATATATTATTTTTCTTATTATTATTTTGTTCTGTTTAATTAAGTTGCAACAATACACAGCTGAAAGTAGGCATAGTCTATGCAGGCACGGCAGTCCACTCTGTACCGTTAAAATTGTGCGAAGCAGTGAAAACTAGCCCTTAACTAATGTCTCCTTTTGTGACTGCGGGCTAGGTTTAATCAGTTGTTTAGGTATATTATTACTGGGGACTGTGCGATTTAATCGTTGGTTTACCGTTGCTCATTGTATCTCGTCGGGTTTTCCACGTCCGTATACAGTGGCCGGTTGGGGATTTCGGGGTTATACTTGATGACTATCTAGGAATAATGAGGGAAATTTATTCCGATACCAACTGAATTTTGTGATTCTAACTGGAAATATACACTTCGCACAGCTATAACTGCTGCTATCTCATTTAAATGTATCAATTGCTGGAATACGAGTATACTTGTATGGCAGCACCGTACTTCTTATATGTATTGATCTTTTAAGGTCAGGGCTAAAATAATAGCTAAATATTAAACAAACATCCTTTTGACCCGGTGACTTATGGTGACTTATGGTGATGGTGATGGTAATGACTGCAGATATTCACAAACAATACTATGCATGTAAGTATTCGTAACGGTATGAAGCAAATACTCTAAGATAGAACTTAAGATGAGAGTTCATGAAGAAAATCAAAGTGGGTTAGTGATTCAATTCGACGCCCCCAAACAATAACCCGGTAATATGCTTTTATGGGGTTTACGCTGTTATGTCAAATTCGGTATCTATGGACTAGAATACACTTGTTTATCCATCATTTGAATCCCTCTCGGGACGGAGGCATTGCGCGCTCTATAATCCTAAAACTGTGCCCGGCGACTGACATGGAATTTGCGGCCACCCCCGATATTTGTATAGGATTAAGAGATTCCGCTGCGAGTTTGCGACACACGAACGATAAACAAAAGCTGCTTGGCCGCAAACTGTTGTTTGTTTAATTGTACACGCGTGATAACGGGCGGTGTCTCAAGACAGTTTCCTGGATTAATGTTTGAGGTGGCGAAGTTGTGCGGATGAGTTGACGCGGCTAAATACATACGGAGACTCCGGCTCACACTGATTACATATAATTCTGCCGCAGTGTAAATACGTAGGTAGGGTCGGATACACTTCGAAGTATAGGTTGCGACTTGTGTTTCCAATAAGTCGAGTAGTACATAATAATATGTATGCTGAACTAATCAAATTACGGCAATCGTAGTTTATAATTGTATGCTTATATGAATACTGTGTTCTGACTTGTTGTGTAATTATCTAATGTAGGTAGTTTAACGGAATTTCGAATTATTTGCGAAGGCGGTAAGGCGAGACGTGAAAGGTTATTTAAGAAATTATCCTCCCGTTAGTAATGAAGTTTTACTATGCTTAAAGGCACTTAATCATAAATAACATTTGTGATGTATATAAGTTTACCGGAAATTATTTTTACAGAATTTTATTGAATTAGGAAAAATATCAACATAATTTCAGTGTTAAAAAACATTTCAATTATTGTTGGAATACACATTCAATATATTCAACCATTCAATTCACTACATATTCCAGGTCCTACCTTTTCCAACTATAAGGACAGGTGTCAATATTAAAAATGGTCGACATGGTCGTTAAAAAGCGCAAGCCAAAAGTATCCATAATTAAAACTACCCGTTGCTTGTTCGAACAAAAAGCTCGTTCCGGTCTTAATAGGCAAAACCATAGTAGGAACTTAATTAGTACTCCGACTCGCGATATGTACTGGTAGACGGGCCGTCTAAAACTGCATTCCTACAACAGATAGCTCTGATAACATGAAACCTTATACGTAGAGGCGAGAATGATAATTGTCGTGGACTTATCGTTGGGCGACGGATTTTTAGTATGTATCGCCCCTTCGGGACGGTGATAACGTCTAGAATTAACATAGGCTTGGAACTTGGATTATGATAAATGGACCTCTTGAGACCAATGGGCATGAAGGCTCGGTCTATCTTTACAGAACAGGTCGTAGTTTTTGTTTTATTTACGCATTTTATGCAGCATGTTGTTTACAAAAATGTAGCATCAAAGTTACTTGTAGCATCCAATGTCAGTTTTCTTTTTAGTGAGCTGTGGGTCACTGAATGGTCTCAACATTTCGATTGTGATCGCTTAGAGAAGTCTTAATTTTTTATACACCACAGCTCATAATAAATTTGAATCGTTTTTCCATGACCACGAGCACATAACGTGAGTTTCATTCTTAAAATTTGTATTATTTTGAAACAATAAAAACAAAGGACGGAGGGGCTAAATTAACCCCGTTTATATAACGATATAATAGATTATATCGTGATATAAAGGGGCTCCATCATATCCCGATATAATGGATATCCTTGATTTGTCAAGTATAATAAAGCTTAAGCTTAAATGTTAATGACTGATACATACATACATACATACATACATACATACATACATACATACATAAAATCACGCCTTTTTCCCAGAGGGGTAGGCAGAGATCACTTCTAGCGATCCACTTTTCACCTCTGTGGGAAACGTGACGTGACGGGTTGTGGACCACGTCGCCGCCATTCTGCCTTGTGCATTATTTTTTAACAAGGTCATTGCGTTCCCACGAGTAGCAAGGATATATAACGGGGAAGGAAAAGGGAGGAAGGATACTATCGCCTCGGATGATTTGGACTGAGTCGATAGTAGCTCGAGGAGCCGGGGTCGCTTACCCGTATACCGTTCACCAACCACCGGACAGATAGTTGTGACTGGTATCCCCTGACTATATCTAATGACAGATGCTTTAGTAAAACTTTTCTAAATATGAGATTTCTAAAAGATTTCATTTTATTATCATTTCACGTAACGGTATTGAGGTGTATTTCATTATCATAATGCGGATTGGAGATGGCAAACCCGGTGTGGAAAAATCCAGATCATATTTTCCAAGCTTAAAGAAATTCCTTCTTTTCCACGGCGATTACGTTTTCCACAATTTATTATTTTGTTTAAGCATGTGTTTTAGATATTCCAAATACCTTAAAGTTCTATAAGCTCAAAATCTTTTGCTTGTTAAAATTTTCCAGATGTAAGTTTTTAACTAGGCCTATGTAGTTGAAAATTTATTACTGAGTTACGACATATTTGATTTACGCTTAATTCGTAATTTTCACAAACCTTGTACAATGTACATACCATACGTAAAGCTAATTAAATATAGATCGAAATCATGTTCTATGCTGAGCAAATATTTATTATGCAATGCAAATATGCAGACCATTTCCTGCTACAATTTCGACTAATCTCCCGATCGGTATGTATGCCCGAGTTATCACACTTTTTTCGCGTTAACTGCAGCCACTCCTTATTTTTTCCCGTTTAAATTCCTATTACAGCAATTAAGACCGTTTATTGGTCAATAATGAAGGTAACGCATTGGCTGTCCGACGACGCGTTAAGATAATCACATACGCGTATGCCCTTCGTTAGTTAATTGAGTGAGATATAAGCAATTTACGCTGCCGTGGTCACACTCTCAAATTATGTCAATTAAAGTCGCGACGGACATTGCACAGGTTCACTTATAAGTGACGTGTAACTTAGACGGGGGACGTATCAATTTATAACCGTTTATAAAGAACCGACCATAAAGATGCTTGCATATATCAATTATTATCTCGACTGACTCTACGGAAGAGTAGTTAGTGACTCAGTTACACTACCTACGGTTCCAAGAGTCGTGGGTTCGATTCCCACCCGAGACAAATATTTGTGTGACGAACATCGGTGTTTGTTCCGTGTCTAGGTATATTAATATATTTAAGTATGTTTGTGTATCCACTGTTGATTCTGATATCCGTATCACAAGTGCTTAAGCTACTTACCTCGGGATCTGATCAATGAAACATGTGATGTCTAAAAAAAAGGTATGTGTTTTTTTGTAGGTATGTGTTTATCTCCTACGTAACTTGATTTAGATATAAGTACAGTTAGCATGTGCTAAGACTTTACACGTATTTATCCACGAATGTTCGTGTATAAATAAGTTTGTTAATTACTTAATAGGATCTCTTATTTTTTTTACATGTAATACGAAATAATATCGTGCGAGATAGTGTTAAGCATAATAGGAAACCTTTTGGAAACTCGGGCGTTGCAACTTACCGTTTTCCGTGAAATCTAGAGAGAGGTATTGTTCACATCTTTCGTAGAATAATTCATTTATGTGGATACTTAATACAAACTTTACTTTACCTTTCTTTATTTAGAACTGTATAGCCTTTTGAATAATGGCAATACTCAGTCGTTTCTTTTTTACATGTATTTATGAATGCATGCCCCATCTGATTATTTATATCTCTATATCTGTCCAATTAGTTTGCTTCACAGTCAATTAATGTTTTCTCAACACTTTTATTTTATAGAAAATATTTTGTTACTTTATTTAAAGATAAATAAACATGATTATTATCAATGGAGACATCATTCGTAGACGACAGACTTTATTTGCCTGATAAGAAACTGAGTTACGTTAGATGCAAGATATCAATTGAATTAAAAGAGTATTTACGAAGAACCGTCCGTAAAAGAAACATTACAAACTTAATCTTATAAGATGGAGTATCTCGAGATAGAGGTGTTAGTTTATTGCATTGTCCACATTGGACAGATATTACCATATTCTTCAGATAGTATCTCACGCGCTGCGACTGTGCTCGGCAATGTTTCACCCATAAGGATAGTCACTTACCAGTTAGGCATCAAGAATGCGAAATTGTGGATATTGCCAGCAATATACAAGTGCCCCGCGAAAGGTCTAAAATTACAACTCTAACATTGTAAAAGCAACTATTCACCTTATTTATCTCCGCCGTAACTCGCTAAGAACTCGGAAAATCTGTCCAAGAACAGTACTATTGAGTGGCGCGTAAACGAAAACTGTGGAGGAGCGGGTCCAAGGAAACCGATCGCAATAATATAGGTATTTTATCGTGCCGGTTTTCTGTCCGTGTCGCCCGAACGCTCTCTAATTCCGTCCATTGAATTCAAATCGAAGGGTAAAACGCTCGGACACTGGCTGAGCGTGTATTTGAACTGAACGGTTAGCTAATAACTTAATTCCTCTGGGAAAAGACATCTGCACACTGGTACTGTAATGCGCTAAAAAGCAACGTGCTTGTTTCGATTCGACTCCGTATCGATTTCACATTAGCTCGCTGATTTCTTTATAGTCTTTTGTTGAATGTGTTTTGTATTGAAATCAATCCATTGAACACTCTTCATTGGATTATGAGTGATTGATGGGCACGTTTGGTAAACATCGGATATTTGAGCGCTGATCGTAATACGTTAGGTGAGTTTGATTTTTTTTCAATCGAGTTTTATTGTGTACTTTTGGGAAAAAAAAGATAAAATATTTTCATCTCATCATCAAAGTTCTTTAGCCCGAAACATATTATTTGTTTCTATAAATTATCATTTATCATTTTGTCTACGTGGGCGTTTTACAAAGCTGTTAGAAAAAAGTGGTGATTACTTAATAATTTAGTAATATTAATCTACTAACTAGAAATCTGATCAGAAGGATTGAAAAATTATAATACACACGTGAAAAGAATGTCACCGGCATTATTTTATCAATATCAGTATACTTACGTACGGCGTTGAAATATTTAATGATCGCATAGATCACGTATGTAAGACTTGTGAAAAGTGTTGCACCATTCGAGACATTCGGACCAAATGCACCGGAGAGGGGAAAGCGTAATGATCACTGCAGCGACGCACACAAACACAACAGTTCCTGTTTCCATTAATCTGCACATGCAATTGGCCGCAATTCCATACGATTCTTGTACAACTTTAGCCGTTCCAACCAACTTAAACATACCAATACGTACGGCAAGTAGATAGTCACACACATTTTTCACATACCTCCCCGCGACAACCCCAAAATACGACGCAGAATTTAATGTTTTAGTTACTCACAATTTGGTAGCAACTTTACAGCTACCCAAACTTTTCTATATTGAATTTCATTCGAGTTAAGACTATCTCGATTTGTATTACAAAGTTCTTATTGAGTTTTCTTGTATTTGAATTTGATAAACAGAGCTTAGTATCTCCACTCCGAAATTCGTTTCGACCTTCTGTCGTTATTTGGATTAGACGGGGTATTATAATGGGATAACTCTGTTCATGACCTCGATTCGTCTTTTTCTGCGTTGGTGTTGGCAGTGGCTTTATCTCTACACATTCGAGTGCACTCATAATTCCGCTAGTAGGGTGTAACGGTTTCATCGCCCCTGTGTGCCTTCCTCAAAGGGACCTGTCGTGTCTCGCGCCCAGTATTAGGAGGCCTTCCCCACTCCCCTCGCCGCTCTCATGAAGGAGAAGCTAATAAAGGTTCTTCAAGCAATTGGAGGGGTCTAACGGAATTGGTTCTTTATATCGAGCAGTCGGAGCCCATCGCGGTCGACAGAGATTAATCGACAGCCGCCTCACAAGGCCATATTAGCTATAACGGCATCCGGAAAATTGCACGATTTTTCCACTCGCGCCCCCCTGTTGGCACGTCTACATATTGACAATAAAATACGGCGATACAATGAGGGATGAACCCGACGCATTGTTTGCACGGGTGTGTGTAGCAAATTGATGGGAAGCTATTAATTAATTCTTGACTTTCTTCGTGGAAGTCGGTGGAAAGTGAACGTGAGTTGCGTAGTGAAGTACTTTTTGCTTGAAGTACTTATGCTAGGACCGTTATTAGTGCGGGTGTTTTTATGTTACAGAACTGTTAAACTGTATTCTTACGTAACAAGGATGGGAAACTAGATAATCTTGTAAGTACATACATGTATAAGTTTTAAAGACTATGACGTATTTGTAAATTTCTGTAACGTTACGTCGAAAACAAATGCCAACTGTCATTTAAATATTATGTTGTTATATCTCCCACACAACAGGTACATTGTAGCCGTGCTTAGTAATGATAAAGGATGCCAACATTACCCGTTTATCTACACAATCTCAATATTATAGTGAAGTTGAACGATTTCCAGTAAATGCTATCATAAACGTCGCACAAACGCGGATGTATTGTGCGAGATATAATAAGCTTGGAAGCTATTCGGTATCATTTCTCGCCGTGCGGTAATTTTCCTCTCTTGACGCTTCGTAACTCCGCAAGCAGAGGATGAGTAAATCAAGCATTTAATCGCCTATATTTTACAATTTGCCGCGAGTGTGAGGGTATAAGGTGGACAAAAATTGCTCCAACTTAACGTAATTGAAAAGTATGGACGGTTATTACCCTTTTACTGTTCGCGGTGGGACATTTTCACAATTCGACCGAGAAATGCGGATATAGCAAAAGGTATTTTCAAATCTAATTGTTATGCTTTAGATCTAATGTTCACACGGTTTCAGTTCTAGATCTAGATTCGCTTAATGTTTAAGTTTTACCGTTTTGAGATTGTATGTGGCAAAACAATATGTTCTAAATCTTAGATAACGGCCAGATGGTAGATAATCCGGAATGGAGAGAATATCAACGGAAATCTTCAGAAAATGAGTATACATAACTATTTGTCTCTACTTATTTTCTGAAGATAAACATTATTTACATTAAGTTTCTTTAAATATTATTATTTCGTCATTAATCAACGTCATCATCATCATCCGCCTGTCGCATTCCACTGCTTGACATAGGCCTCCCGAAATGTTCGTCACTTTTGTTTATATTCGGCTACTCGCATCTCAACGTAATAAAATTTACATTTTACTCCATATATGTAAATAAGTAAATTAAAATATAATTTAAGTTGCATGAAAATTGCATATTTTCCGAACGTTCACTCAAATCTGTTAGTGCCTATTTGTATTTTTACTGTGAGAATTTAAACTGAACAAATAAAATAATGCACGTACAGATGAAATGGAATTTGTTCATTTCGACATTCCCATGAAATGACAAGACTGGGCATTTTAGTATTAAACTATAGGGCTTAGCTTTACGGCGCGACATTGAAGGGCCATCAAATAGAAACGCCAATGCGAATTCATTTTATGCAGTTATTCGACGCTCTTAGCCAAGATCGCGGCTACATAGCGAATATCTCTAGACGATACATTTACGGCAGATCATTTCACTTCTCGCTAAGCCCGGGTGGGGCCCCGAGATAAGCGGATGATGTAGGTACGCCGCGAGTCACTGAGTATTGTGAATTTATTTTCGTAGTCACACGTTCCATACACAAGTACCTACCTACCGTAGCACTTTGACAACGTGTGACTGCGGTTTTCCAAACATGAAAACTTATCTCTACATAGTAAATATTGCATACTTCAAAATAGTATTGTATGACATTATTGTCAATTTTCAACATAAGCATTTTGGTAGAGTCTACTGTGTCCATTTACTTGGAACTACATAAGCAACTTTGTTCAGTTCAGTGTTCTAAAAGTCTTGTTTTATACTTTTTCAGCGTCGTTTTTTGTCGTAGTTGGGTTTTAGTTTTTAACTTTTTTGGCTACTCACATACGCAACGTAATAAAAAACTTTTCCTCCATATATGTAAATAAGTAATTTAAAAACCTACATTTGAATAAAAATATAATTTAAGTTGCATGAAAATTGCATATTTTCCGAACGTTCACTCAAATCTGAAAGCGCTTATTTGTATTTTTACTGTGAGAATTTAAACTGAACAAATAAAATAATCCACGTACACGTCGTAGATGAAATGGAATTTGTTCATTTCGACATTCCCATGAAATGACAAGACTGGGCATTTTAGTATTAAACTATAGGGCTTAGCTTTACGGCGCGACATTGAAGGGCCATCAAATAGAAACGCCAATGCGAATTCATTTTATGCAGTTATTCGACGCTCTTAGCCAAGATCGCGGCTACAAAGCGAATATCTTTTGACGATACATTTACGGCAGATCATTTCACTTCTCGCTAAGCCCGGGTGGGGCCCCGAGATAAGCGGATGATGTAGGTACGCCGCGAGTCACTGAGTATTGTGAATTTATTTTCCGTCGCGACTTGAGTTTATTTTCCCGAATTGGTTCTTGGTTTAAAAATCTTAAACCGTCACTTGCCGAGGAGTAGAAGCAGTGAATGTATATTTTGTTAGAAATACACATTATTCACTGTATCACATTCACAAAGAAACGATATTTTATGCCCGTTATTTATTAAATTCAATAAACATTTATGCACCCAGTTATAATATCACTCTATAATTCATAAAGTCTGCATGCAGTCTATTTAAAACATTAATAAATAAATAACCTGCTTTATAGTATTCTGTTATTGAAAGTTATAAATCATTGTAAAAGAGTGTTGTATATTTCAATGGAACTAAAACCGTAAAGTTATCCGTTGTTTGATAATCGCTATATTTGAAGACATGCATATAACTCACAAAACCTTTACATTATTTTACAGATATGAATGTCATATGCCTGCGAACAAGTCGAACCGGGCCGTACATTTGCGACACGCCGATTTCATAGCTCTGATCTTATTATTCACTGTGAGTTTCTTCTTTTGTGCCTGGAGCGATATCAATCTGCGACCGTCCACCGGTATCGACCGGCCCTGGTCTTCACCTACATAATTGTAATTGCGTCGCCCTATACGGCCGGACTGGTTTAACTACACATAGCAAATGCCCATCCTGAGAGCTTGTAACCCCGGCCAACTGCCAATTAATCGACGACCGCGGTTACCGAACCGATACCGAAACTATAAATTTAACCATCGTTATAACGCAACGATATATATCTTAAGTGACCGCAACTAGTTATCATCGTTACTACACTTATTGGACGGTGCTTTTTCACTAACTGAATAAATATTTGCAGTTTTTATTTGCACTACCAATTAAAATCAATTTTTCGCTTCGTGTTGCTACTAGAGAAATAATTGCTTTATTAAATGTTCGATCGGGGATGTTTATCATTCCATACTTTATTCATTTTATTCCGACATAAGTTATATAACTTATCTCTAAGTATGAATCGTGAAACGCACGCGCGTCAACCACACATAAAGGAAATACGTATGGCAAATTCCATCAGACGATATTTTTTACAAATAATTTAGTTTTAATGAAAGTTTTAAAATAAATTGATTTATGTTTTTTAATTTAAAACTTGTTTTATTTTTAGAACTTGGTCAATACGTCTCTGTCGGATTTGTTGAAAAAAATAAATAAAAAGAAACCGCAATATTGGAGCGCATATCCAGTTTCATTCGAAGAAGATGCATTTCTAGGAGTTCGCTGAATAGATTACTTAGTACGCAGTGATCTTTCATCCGATCGAAATTCATCAATGGAAATCAGCCGTGTCCGCTCTACATACAATGTTCACGCTAGACCATTCAACAGCTGGGAATTGCAGAAATCATCGATTCGTATTCTTGGCTCGCGGTCCTCAGAAATTTGAGAGGCGTCAGGATGGGAAAACGTGATGTCGACATTTACATACAAAACCGGGCAGCCGATAGCGAGGCATATCTAATCTGTGGGCGGCTGTCAATCACTAGCGGTGGATGTGCGCGAGAGTAAAGCTCAGGGAATGCCGAAGCCGCAAACACAGGTGCTTGGGGTGTCGTTCAATCGAACGTTGTGAGAAACGAATGATATCTGACTTTATGGGACACAAGTAACCATTAAAAAAAGGTTCACCTTTGGTACTTAGCAATTCAGGGCGCAAAATCTTTTGGATTCGGAAGAATTTGGATCAAGCTTTTGGATCCACTGATGTAGGAGGTCGAAAATAGTGCGTTGACAGGCGCCAAGCTAAATTTATAGTTCTGCGAACTGGCAAGGATGACAGACTATATAACAGCGATTATTCTCAGAATTGATTGACAAAATTACTAACAAGATAATTAAGTCTAAATTTATATGTAAACGTGGTGCTATTTGGTTTATCTATTAATAGGTGTGTTAATTGGCAGGAGATCGACAGCTTTGGAGTGAATTGGCGGAGGCCTTTGCCCAGCAGTGGGACAGTATAGGATAAGTAAAAAAAAGGTGTGTAAAATAAAACAGTGTTTTTTTATTTTCTAATATTCACTTGACTCGATTACAAAAATAGTAGCAAATACAAAGCTAGTTGTAGGCCCAAAGTTTCGCAACTATATGTATGCAATATGTATATTGTAAATCCGGGATTATTCTTGCAGTGTGTTGCCTCAACATTCAAATGTTGAGCGTGAAATTTCTACAGTTAGCCATCCGCACCAGAATGTTGAGTACGCTCACATACAAAATTCGTGGCGTGAGTGGATAGAGCCGCATATCTGACTCGCTGACGGGTGCCAATCACGGCGAAAGCACGCGGTGCTCCCAGTAATGCTCCTAGCACTCAGGTCGGCTACTTGATTTCGCGTTTGATTAGCTCTCGATTAAATGAGGTGGAATAGATCTGGCCGCGATGATAAGTATCTGCGTAGATATGGTAACAAAGTCGAGATGTGGTTGTGGAGAGATAATTCGTAGCGCGTACGAGAATAAGCGACACGACTAAAAAAATATAATTAGTCCGTTATTTAGATTATTTAAAAATATTGTACTCGTATTTTTTATTTTGTTACACAAACAAGAAATTATAAAGATATAGTGCTTAGAAGTTTCGTATGACGTCACGTTTAGGTACAATTTTTGCGTAACTGTGACGTCACAAGCCCCCACTCCAGAAGTTTGATAAGCTATAATTTTGTCATTTTTCAATCAATTGAAAAACAAAAAAATATGTGTCCCATATTTTTGTATAAACTAACTTACGGACTAAATAGAATAATAAGATTTTGACCCAGTCGTCACGCCTATTAGGCTTAGTCGGTAGCTGAGGTTAGGTAGTCACCTTTACTGTATTCCGGTACCACGACATAATAAAATAAACCCCTTATATTCGTTGATACAAGCAAAAGCTTTAAAAAGAGCGTACTTGTAGCAACGAATATAAATATTGCAGAATTTAATGAATTAAAAGTACATCGTCCTTTGCTTATTCAATGCTAAATGATAATACAAATGTCTGTATTTATTCCGCATGCCCTCTACCCAATTAGGTATACGCGGTGAAAAATGTTCTCAATTAATTGACGTCGATTGTTCACAGAATCGTGATTACTTCGGAATAAGGAAAGCTATCGAGTCTATTTAGCATCTCGTCTAACGATCACGACTCGGAACATTTCAACTTGTCTACCTGTTACTGCTCAATGACTCACATTGATTGCCTAGTTTAAGCTCTAAATAGGTAGTTAATTAGTGCTGTATAACACAATTTTATAGCCAAATCGCATCTTATCTGCCGTTTTATGCCTTTGCAGTTTCACGGGATGGTAAGTGATTGATTTATGCTCGGTAATGGTTGGATGGCGGAATGATTTAATTAAACCCGCAAATGCTCGTAAACATTGGTAGTAAGTGAGGTTTATTTATGTCGTCGGTCGTACAGGGGTCTTAGGTCGAGGGAAAGTATTTGCGTGTATTGATGTTTTACTTCGGGACGGGACTTAGGAGTTGACCCTAGGATTACCTGAGCACTGTAGCGACATTTATAATTGATATGTTGACCTTTGAAACTTTAGGACTTAGTAAGGTTACCATCAATAACTTTGAACTCATTCACAATAAATTAATCTACTTTTGGATGCCGGATTCGACAAATGTAGCATAATAATTTGTTAAGATGCTGATTTTTAAAATGATTGATTAATAAAAATATTTTTTTACCACCTGTCAAGCGTATATTCCTCTTCAAGATGCAGGCATATACAAGCTAGACTGTGAGTGTGGCCTCTAATACATCGGTCAAACAAAGATAAGTGTTCGTACCCGGGTCAAGGAACATATGGCTGACGTCAAACATAGGCGAGAAACTAAGTCTGCCGTATGATTGATTAATCAAATCATGATTTTTGAGACATGAATCGACATAAATCGAATTTCAGGCAACATTGAAACTACTAAACTAGATAATAATATTCGTAGCTCACGCAATGACTTGATAGTTCATCGTGGATTGAAGGCATTAGTTGATGCACCTGAAAAGTTTTTTCTTTAGCCTTTATTTTTAGTTTGTTAAGTGTACGTGACTTGCAATTGCAGCTAATGTTAGTGGACAGCTATCATGGTTACTCTTACTTTTAGCTCGTTACATCGATCTAGATTACATCTATACTTGGGCTCTTCAGTACTAAAGTTAATTGTAGAGATAGTGCTTTTATAGTACCTACCTACTTCATTTATTTACGATTACGATTTATAATGAGGATTTTTTTTTGTCATGAAATTTTTCACTACTAATTATCTGCATACGATTTACCTGCGCAAACATATTTTGATATACGATCAAACTGATACTTGATTTTGCATACTGTAGTCGGGCAAAAACTAGGTATTGCCTAAAATTTTATACATAAAAAAAGAACAAAATTCCGTAGTACTCAGCGATGGACGAATCGAAAAAGAGTGCTCTAATGGATCCGGGGGTGGTTTTGCACTTTTTTGTTTTTCATACATAACGTATTCCTATTTTTTGGTTGACATCGACCTGCGCTCTTGATGGAAAAAAAAGTTATTTGGAATCAAATTGGGAATCGGTCACTAGGTAAATTCTGCGTTGTCCGTTCGTGACCCGGATATTTTAATTCGGACAGATTTAACGATTCGCTCGCTGCGTGTCCGATGTCAGTGTCCGATATGTCTCTTTGCTAGGGTTACCTTACTTTGTGAACGTTATAGAGACATGCTTATTAACTCTGCCTCGTTTTACTGCCTCGTTGGTCTATTGGTAGCAAGGACCGAGAGGTCCCCGGTTCGAGTCCGGGGTCTGCTAAAATTGTGAGTTTTCTGTAAAGAAATTACTCAGCCCAAAGTTAGGAAGTTGGTGGTTGCACGCCCGTGCCTCAGAAAGCACGTCAAGCTGGCAGTCCTACGCCTGATCTCTCATCGGTCATGCCGGATTGCCGTCTCACCGAACTATGATAGTAAGGGACAGAGACTGCACTAGTGTTTGCGCGTACACTTGTGCATTAAATATGTCCTGAGCACTTGGTTAAGCTCAATTGAGATCGGCCGCCATGGCCGAAATATTCGCTCTCCGGCAAGTCCGGTTATGACGAGGCTGCTCGAAGCTATCACTGTACTCAGTTAGATAAAGTTTACAATTAGCAATTAGGAGAAAAAAGTTACAGGAAAAAGGTTTCTATGTCCGTCTGTTCACACGTGTAACCGGAGCCACCCCACCGGTCCGTCATTCATTGCGAACGGTCGTCGCGCGGATATTGTTTGACTAATGGTCCGCTGTAAACTCCGTTGCTTCCACTTGCCCATATTGAAGTTGTGACGTGCCCGATTGTTTGATTTTAGCCCCGCGGTTGATATTGGAAAAGTTTAATTGAAGCGTACGCTGGTCAAATTATGGTTTTCACAATTTAAACTCGATAGGTAGGTAGGTAGCGAATGGTTTTGTTACTTGGATAACGTTGAGGTCATTCGAAATTATATAGAAAAAAAATATATAGTAAAATGTTTACTTGTGAAATTGAAGCTTTATTTAGCTTTTGCCTGCGAATTTGCCCGCGTTAAATTCTAACGACAAGTATTTTATTTTTACTCCGCTCTAGTATGTTGTGCATTGCTATAAGCAAACTATGAGCGATAAGAAGTTACAAAGACACTTCCGCATTTATAATATTGGTAAGAATAGTTAATATATGTAGTATATTTTTAAATTTTAATTTAACTTTAATAGTTAAATCATCACGAAACCACACCAGCTTTCATAATAATTTTACGTTGCATATTGTTTTACAGCAACATACTTTAAAACCATATTTGGTGTTATGTTAAAATACTAGCGTAAACATTTGCTTGGCTCAAAGAGTTCCGCGATGATTTATGTCAACAAAAAACATTACTCTTTCATTTGACGTCTGAGCACAAGAAAACAAGAATTGAGGTACCTATAAAATGTCGCATTAAACAGTCAACCACCAGTCCCCTCGCAAGTTTTATTATCAAACGTTCCCCGAAACCTGATGTCACTTTAAAGTCCATCCGTTACTCTTTATAGGTTCGTTTTGGCAATAAATCTACAAAAACTCCTTTATTTTCGTACAAAATAAATCCGTCGGCACTTTACATGTAATATATGCTATGCACAATTTTATACGATAAAATAGGAATGTGAAATTGCAGCGGACTCACAAATTCACAATGGTCAGACATTTGTCGTGGTGACGTCACAGGAACGTAACTCCTAGGGGCTATTTTGTTAGCCATTAAATGGTACATAAAAGTCCCCTACAAAAAGTATAAGCGTTTAACTTTCCGCCGTGTCCTTTTAGTGTATTCAGCATGAAATGCTCAAACGGTAGAGAATTTTCCAACTTGCCGCATTTGGTCTGTCTCGACTTGTTTCAGATACGTTTCATTCAAGTACCGAGTTTAAGAGGCAGTGTGTTGTTTGTTAACGAAATTGCCGTTTTTATGTGTTTGGGAATTCCTTTGACGTCAAGTAATTGCTTTATAATGATGCCAGACGAATACAATAACATAATAGTTATGGTATGGATGGATACATCCACGGATGAAACTACCGGTAGGTTTAAGTTTCTTGATCTTTGTTTTGGAGTTTGCTCATATAATATGTACACTACAGTATAACACTTACTTAATATTTTATTTTATTTTTATTTTTGTTAGGCGTTCAGGATAAGGTCACTCCACCTGATAGTAGACGTGTGGTAGTAGTGTGGTCCACATATGCGACTAACAGACACAAGAGAACCTATTGAGCATCTTGCCTTCATCTTGAACCCCTGCTTCAATGCCATTTCACGCTCTGCCTGGAGAGCCCGGGATTAAAGGAGGAAGGGAAAATATCAGCAGGAAGGTCATTCATTCATTCATAATTAATTAATTAAGCTACTTACCTCGGGATCAGATCAATGTATGTGATGTTGTGAAATATTTAATTTATAATAGCACGCTATGAAATTCCTGATCGCAAAGCCTTAATGGCAATTTGTCAGTCATAAACTAAAAAATTCAAATCTTTAAGCGATGCAGCGTTATAGTAGTCCTCGAGTATCAATAAATACATAATAATATAATAGTATTTATGGTCATCCATTTTCCAATTGCACATTTAAACTTATAGCCGTATCGCGAATAATAGCGATGAATCGACGTTGACACAAAAACGGTCAGGGGGGTCGATAAGTCCCCTGATTTACGACAAATGAACGAGGCATTTCCGCGAACTAAGCCAACAGATTTACACAACAGTGAACTATCCCGGTTGTAACCGTTCGCGTCAGTCCTGATACCGCGCGTTCATTCATTCATTCGTTCGTTAATTCTATTTATGTACATCATAAAACGTTCGCTACCACAGTTGGTGCAATCTGTTCGTAATACAGATGTGTACCTGGACAGGTTTATGTCTAATTGCACCGACCGAACGGTGTTCTCGTGTCGTTTACGTGATTTATTGCTTCGTAGCCTTCGTATTGCTCAAATATACGTTGAATAATAAATTTACATTCAGACGTCTTGAGAATAGTGCCGCACCAGACGAGGAACGTATTCGATTCCGAAAAGTAGACGTCTCCAATTTGTTACAGTTTCAATAAAAACAATATTGTACTTCCATTTATCAAGACAACAACAAGGGAGCGTCTACAAAACAAATTGCCAAATAACTCAGTACAATAACCACGTTCCCGTAAATAAAGGATTTATCTTCGAAACGCGTTATCTAGTATAATATTTATTTTACGACAGCGCGTAAATTTCACAAAAGCGTAAAATGTTCCGTTACGCAACAGGACCTTTAATGAAAAGAGCTATATAATGTTATCATACTCGTATTTATGTTCGATAAATAAATGTTTATCGTAAATATTAGTGCTTGAACCCTTTAGTGGTGTCCGATGTGGTAACTTACCGCGGAAACTCGGTCAAATCGCCGTCAAAACCAATGAAATTGATACTTAAACACTGGTTTTATAACTCTCATTGAATAATGCTAATACTGATATCAAATACAAATAATATTGATGTTCAATGCATTTGGTACGTGGAATTCTAGAATGTTATGAAGTGCTTGTAAATTATTCAACTAGCCTAGTGCCTTTTGGAGCCCTTCTAAAGCGAATATTGCAACAATTCAAAGCAATTAATTTATATTGGTACTTTAGTGTATTTGTGTATATCACGGTTAATCCGAATATCCACAACAAACGTACCTGAGCAACTTAGAAAGGAACCAGAAAAATGTGCGTAATTTTGTGCTTTAGGACTGTTGAAGTTTTGAACTTCCTCCCAATCTAAGTATGACTGACAATAGTCTTCTGTATGTATGTTTATGTTTAAAAATATAGTTATGTCAACGGGGTTCAATTTTTTTCAACATTAAGGACTTTTAGACAGAGAGTGGCAACATAAATAAATCCTGTTACATATTATATGCTATTATGTTACATATTCCAAACGTATCAATCATCCAAACCTATCATATGCGAAAATGTACTTCACAAGCATAAACCCCTCGTCATTTCAAAGTGGTAACCTAACATCGTGATATCGATATCACAAAAAAATATGACTATTCGATATTTACAAGTTGAAATATATTTATTTTGGTTGATGAAAAATGTAGCTGCTACCAGATGCATCGATCGATAAAATCGATCGGCCGACCGCTGATACGGATCGAATGCATTCACGGGGCCCCGCAGATCCGACGAGCGTGTTTGAATACCTGGGCTAAGGCTGTGTTCTCATTAGAATTTAGCTGAAAGCCATATTTGATGATGATTTTGATTTTGATTCAATAGGTATTTCATATTTTCAGAATGTTATTTTTTCAGATCTTTAGTTCTGGACATTTATTTGTCTAGATGTTTTGAAGAATGCCTATCGTCTATAACATACTTATACACCTTTAACCTTTAGTAATACTATCGAATCATGCTAGTTATTTCTTGAAAAAAATTAATACATTATTTTCAATTTTTCAAAAAAAAAAAAAATCAACTCTAAGCGTGAGAATCGATATTTCTTTTAAGAGATGTGACGTAATTAGGTACTGATTGTCGCATCAAATTAATGATTAAATCTAAAAAGCTCTACGCCCTAAGTAATCAAGCGGTTCGAGCGTGCTTGAGTTTCGTTTATCCCTTTCGTATTTATGGAATTGAATAAAAAAAACTGCATCTATTTTATCTATTTAACTACTAAGATATAATTACATTACTGCGGGAAAACAACCACTAAAATTTCACGGTGTATAGTAAATATTCATGTGACGACACAGCTTAACGTTCAAAGACGGAGTGGACAGTGGGTCGGGTGACGTGCTGATTTACAAGGCAAAACCTTTTTGTCGTCCGTGACGCCCGTCCGATGGAGACGTCAGGAGGATGCACATCTGATTTCGGCATCTTTTGTGCCTGCACAGTGCACAGGTTCCGAGTTGTCCTTTTGTAGGCTGCATTGTCGTAAGCGTAGTTTTGGTATACATTCAGTGTGCCCTGGTACGGTACAAAACTATTTATTTTTTACTTCAATTTTCTTACATAAATTTAAGAATATGAATTCAATAAATGTAAGCCACAATTTTCTCAATTTTTTTTTTGTTTACTTTTATTTGATTGATAGTGTAAAGAGGCAAAAACATCAAACTAAGTGCCATAATAATATCTCTCTAGTCACTCATCGGTTAATAAATATAAAAAATATCTCAAAGCTTAGAATGTATTAAAAACTGTAGTTAATCAAAAGCTCCTTTCAAAGTATATTTGCAAGTGTAAATACTGTACGTTTTTACAAGGTGCCAAAACTAAACTATTGGCATTAACCATGCGTTAGGATTAAGCTCATTAGCCGCAAACGGTCAGCCACCAACTGTGAACTAATGGGGACACGGCCTTAAATAACCATTTAAACAGCTACTGAATTACTCGAAAATAATGATCGTATTTTTGCATTCGAAATGTTATAACCACAGCGTTTTGTGTACCAACTAATGAATACTAATAATTTTAATTATTCGAGTTAGCAGGTGTGTTCCACAAGCCCACCCGTTGCTACATATTAATTAATTAAATACTAATAGTTCGAGCTGGTATTACCGTGCTAACACCTCTCGGAATGTAGGTACTATCGACTAATTAATTTATAGTCAAGTGGTGGATGAACTGATTAAGTAAACATTGTCGGCGATTCAATGTTAATTTGCGTAACAGTACCGTAATCCGATTTAGGTGTGTACGTAATTACCTGTTTATCCTTGTAGTATTTATGATTGTATAAAATGTTGTGGGGTTTTCATGCGATTTTGTGTCGCGCGGTGGATATTGTGAAGGATTCTCGGTAATGTTGAATTTTATGTTCTTTCTCATCTTTACTTTGTGGCGTGTTTCGTATTATTGTTATAAAGCTTTTCAGATGAATATTTGGCCCGACATATGTATGTGTGTTATTGAGAAAAGTTGTAACTCGAGTATAATGAAAAAGGAAAACGTTAATGGGGAACGACGCGTATTTTTTATTGAGTTTCGAGGAAATGTATAAAATTTTAAGTAAAGAAAACGGTGAATTAATGCACGGAAAATATCACTTATTATTTTACTTCCACAAACATTAAGATACGAGCTACAACTTCTATCAAAAGTTTCATTAAAGTTCTGATCATTCTCATAAGGCCAATCACTAAATCGAAACTCTATCACATCGCCATTACTGAACCCTCCTACTTTTTAGGATTCCGTACCTAAAAGGTAAAAACGGGACCCTACTACTAAGCCTCGGCCCGTCCGTATGTGTGTCCTTCTGTCTGTCTCCAAGCTGCAATTTTCACAAATGATGTGCTATATCCGTTTCACTTGAACAAAAAACACAAAAAATTCTAATAAACTAATTATTAACGGGGGTTCCCATACAATAAACGTATGATTTTCGTATTTTAATTTTACTCAATATTTATTATGGTTACAGGTAGACGCCTAAAATTTTCACGGAATATTTAATATATTACCTTTAAACGTGATTTTCTATTATAGATGATAGTACGGAACCGTTCGTGCGCGAGTCCAACTCGCACTTGGCCGTTTTTTTTACTCGCTAATCCAACCAATTAAATACTTACGCGGCACCGCTTTGTGCGCCAAATAACATCAAGATGTGTGTCCACGGCTTTTTTATTATCTGATATCTCTTAAGTAGTGTCACGTCGGATAAAATCACGAGTGTAAGGCGGTCTCGGATGAGTGATTCCTCCTTAATGGCCACTTATGGCGGCCGCAAACAAATTACTAAGGAAACAACGTTCAGGACCGCGGGCTGACTAACTAGGAGTCGTGTTCGGAGTTCACTGGTACACGGCTGCAGCCACAGTGGTGTTGTTGTTTTACTTATTAACTTTTTGTTAACTTTGACGGTTGCGTAGCGATGCTTTTTTTTTGGAATATGGCAATGGCATATAGATAAATTCCTTGGGCCGTAATGATACATATTTTTCCAAGTACGTATGTATAGTATAGTTTTACACGGATGTAACTACCGTATGGCCGTAGTAATATACAAACAGTTAACTTAAGATTTTTTGTAGCGATTTTTTTATTTTGGAAAGTAAACCATCTTTTCGAAAAGCATAAGGAAGCAAACGGTAATAGCCTCTATGTGATACTGTAAGGTGTATCGTAAGTGTGGCTGTAAAAAAATCCGCGGCAGGCCTTGACGGGTTGGCCTGCACAGCTCAGCCACAGCGGCATTACAGTATTTTTCCCTCACACATTACTGAATATTTCTACGTCCATTATGGAACATTACACCCGACCATCAGAGTAGAATCCTCAGTCAAGTTTTTGCGTGGTAGCGATTACACTACGCCACCCGTCCCCGAGTAGGACGGGTTACGACTATCTTTATTGGCATTCCCCAGTTTACCCGGACGTTTTTCAAAATACCACTCGCAATTGCCCACACGACGCATAAGGTAAAAAGTTAATAAACCGACGGCTTTATATAGACATTTCGAAACTCTCTCAATATCTTATTAAACTCATCGGAAAAGGCGCTATTCCCCGAGAAAATAAACCTCAAGTAGATAGTTGAAGTCTTATACGTCAAAGGAAAGACTCGTTCACCCTTCAATGAGTCGCCTTTCATCTTGGCATCGCACGCGATTGCAATAAAACTGTCAAATGCTATACTTGATATGACAGATGCGATATCTCCATTAGCTCGCTTGTCGTCGTCACGGCGCAAACGAACTCCAAATAAAAAAAGTTCAAAATAAAAAGTCTCGTCACGAATTTGAAACGTTCGCCTGATTTTGTACACCGAGCTACGGGCGCGATCATAAATTAAAAGCCATCATATTTGTTTTTCGAACGAGCAAGTAAATAAAATTCCGATCGATGGAGCGTAACTGTGCGCGGAGCGTAATCAACAGTTTTATTCGGCGATTCCGCTGCCTTGATTTCGAGCTTCGTCGTTGCCCGGCTCCTTCTTCATTTGAATATCTTTTCGTCTCAGCCGCTCCGTTGACGCTGATTAAATTGAACATGTTCGAAAATTTATATTTTTTTTCTTTCTCTTTTTATCCAATTAAGTTTTTATAAGCTGCCTGGCAATTAACGCGCGCGTCTCTGGATTGTCAAAGGCTGTGTAGACAAGCAGCTAGTCAAACTGAAGGTCAGTAATTAACAGCGAGATCAACAAGCCGCTCGATGCTAATGGGGCCTTTCCACGTCAAAGGGCTAAAAGGCGTCGGAGCGCGTCTGCCCGAGTAATGGCCCAAGTTGTAGTGCCTTCCCGGTGCCCCAGCGACCCGGACGCGCCGCGACCTCGCCGACCCTCGTCAAATACCCGATTAGCCGAACGTGTACACACTAATTATTTTTTTACCGATTTACTCACCGCACCGCTCAATCTTCGGTTACTCAATCGACGTCGTTTATATCTTTGGCATCTCGCCCACGCACAACAATGTTCCAAATTGAATTTCCGTACGTGGTGTGTCGACTTATTGATTGCATGGAGGGAAACCCCTTATTTTTATAGTCCTCGAGTAACAGAAAATGTTGTCTTTTCGATGGGCACTCAGCCCTTCCCTTTGATAGCAAGAGCCCATTTCAAACCTTGTGACATTCAGACATGACATTTGGGCCAGTAAATGTTACAATATTATAATTAATTCGTCATGAATGATATGGGCAGCGAGACCGAACTCAGTTGTGATGAATCGTATTACGATCAAAGTTGACACAGAATTCATTGATATTTCAACCGAATTCACCATAGTAAATAGCTGTACAAGAATGAAAATCATTGTATAAATGTATGTAATCTCAGAAATTATTTCTCTTATAGTCAAACGTAAATAGGAAAATATGACATCATAAATATAATGCGCTATCCAAAAAACTATCAAAATAAACTTTTACACAATGTAGGAAGTTTACGACGTTACTGGTTTGGTATTTCAATGTGATTCTATTTGATAAATTTGACAGTAAAGTCAAACAATAAAATTTTAGACCTAATTCGTTTTTGTGAAATGACATTTTATTGTGATGTCCGAGATGGTCGTAAAACAGTAAGCTTGGTTATTAAGTGACAAATCGTTGGTGTAAGTCGCAGTAAGAGTCGTAAAATGTTTCTAATGGACGAATTATACAATGAAAATATACATCTACTTTGCATTTAAGTCAAAACGTTCGTATAATTATACTCGAATCGATTCATGAGAGTTAACTTCATTCGGGCTTTGAGCGCGATGTGAAATATGCACGCTCAATATTAATTCTCGGCGGGTATAATAAAAATCTGACTGCACGACAAATGAATGATTAAAATTTCAATATTTAAATAGTAAATTACTGACTGTTTGAATAATTAGCAATCGAATGGACGGTCCAATTCAATTGTTTTGTTTGTCAATTCAATTGTTAATTTCTCATTCGAGTGTCGTGTCGTCATTTGTTATTTCAGTTTATCCATTTAAAACTTCATTAAAGCCCGATCGGGTTCATTTTATTTGATTTAACAACTGTTAAACGTTATTGTCACTAAGTCTTTATCGTTTATTAAAACGGATTGTTGTTCTGATATCATTTCATTATACATTAAAGTAATATACAGGGGATTGACTTTTTGGTTGACCGAGATACTCGTAGCTTAAATTGATAATTTGAAATACTACTTATACTATAGTATAGATTTGCTTTTTTTTCATGAAGTATGTAATAAAAGCTGTATGCTTTGCCCAACTTTAACAACTCCTAATTTAACTATTTACTAGTGACCCGATCTCGATTCGCTTCGAGTGAATTTTACCCTTCCTCTTGAATCCCTCGATCATTAAAAAAAACCACATCAATTCCGTTGAGTAGTTTTAAAGATTTAAGCATACATATAGATAAAGGGACAAAGAAGCGACTTTGTTTTTTACTATGTATATATATTTATATTTGTTTTATGGCAAAATAATATACGCTGCTAATGTAATTAAAGTCACAGATTTATTTATGATTAACTAAGTGTTAATTGTAAAAAGCCATTTGATGTAATTACAATTAACAACTGAATAAATATTTCAACACTTTAATTAATGTTAGAACAAACATAAATAAGAACGAAATAATTAAGAGACTGAGCTTTAGGTTTTCTGCTAATCTAAACGTATTCCTTCGCCAATTGCAAGATTTTCGCAAAATATAGGTAGGAAGGCATCTTTAATTGCCACCATTTGTGCTCACCACCACGTAAAATTATTCAAATTACGCTTAATTTAATGTTGTTCAAGCAATGAATCGCCGCGTATTTTTTCCCCGTGTCGTGTTAATGGCCGATTCCTGAATTAAATTCAACGATCGTAAATTCACCTGTACAATGTAACATAAACAAAACTTATCTTAAAACGGAGCGATCTATCTTGAATTATAATTTCTGAATGAATTCGTTTACTTTACCCAGTTTTGGGGGAAACGGTTATAAATCCTATCGTATTTTGAAAAATTGTTCAATTTGCATGATTATATCGTAACTGGGATTTAAATAACGCCTTAAATAGCTGCTGCTTTAATGGTTAAAATTATATGATTGATAACTTCCAAAGTTTTAAACATTATAAGAAAATTTTCATGATATTATTCGGCTAAATAGATAAAACTCGTGACGTGGTTGTTTGTAGCATTAAACATCAATATATTTAAATATTTAGAATATTTTTGGGATATCTGGTTTACATTTACATGTCCTAGAATAAGGAAATAGTCCTACAAACTTTGTTAGTTAAGTGATATTTATATGGGTACTGGAGCTGGATGCGAGTAGCCGAGGACAGAAATAAGTGTTGAGCATTTGGGTAGGCCTATATCCAGTAGTGGACAAAAGAGGGCTGATGACGATGATGATGATATGGGTACTTTGGTTTTGTAGAAATAATAAAGATATTGCAGATTCTATGCAACCGGACCAAAATCATTGCATTACCTAACTCAATAAATTGCAAACCGCCGGTCGGTTGCAACGTCGTGCAAAAATTCCGCTCAAGGCTACAAAGCCGAAATAGTTGCGGTGTTTCCGCCTGTACGGAGAAGTCTCAACTCGGACGGCGGGAGTGGGCGCCACAACTACGTACGTAGTGATGGGGGAGATGCTTTAGGGAGATAACTCAGGAGTAGTCTGTTGCGTGTCATCATCATCAGCCGATATATGTCCACACTGCTGGGGCCCGGGCCTACCCTAAACTAGGGCGATTAGCACCTAATTAACAACCACCCTGGCGAATTTAGGGTTAGAATTTCTTCATGGGTGTGCAGGTTTCCTCACACCGTTAAAGCGTCGAATAATCGTATTATATAATTTATGTATTTCAAATTTGAAAACAGTGGTAGGTGGCTAGGTTTGAACTGGCGACCTCTCGCATGGTCAACAACGACCTTAACCACCCGGTCATTGACGCTTTTTCGTAGGAGTTAACTTAAAATTTGTGTTACTTTTCGAAGTCTAATAGGACATTATTCGTCTTTGACTATGCTGGACATTAAACGAGAGCAACAAGATTAAGCTTGCCACAAGTCACCAATTTAATATGTACCACGTTAAAGTGCTTGTGAAATGTATGCACTATTCGTAATTGCACGAGTTGCTAAATGAAATGGTGGTGTCAACAAGGTTTTGACATTGACATATTCACACACTCAAATTTTGGACTCGAACCGGGGGCCTGTCATTTCTTACGAAGCACGAACTTACTATCATTAGGCCACCGAAGCAGATCCCTGTCAGACCTCTGGATATGAGGATAACAACTGTCATTTACAGCAGTGAGAAAACTCAACAAACTGTTGATATTTAATATCGCAGTAAGCAAACGTACTTTGAAATCGAATATACGTTGTAACACCAAAAGCAGTTAATGAGTAACTCGATGAGTCGACACACCCTGACCCATCACTAGTGAATACCCTTACTAGATAACGTTACAAACGCGGTATAATGTGTTGGACTGGATATGTTACCGAAATTGTTCGGGTAGCTTAGTCTAGCACGACTAGCCGCAGCCGCATTTGGCTTTTAATATGTTATTAATTTAACAAAAGACCCGAGCAGGTAGAATTAATGTGTACTAAAGTTTAAACGGCAGCTTTGGAGTTATTATATTTTGTCGGTCCTAGTTTATTAGAAATGCATAGAGCATTTTCTTCGTTAAAGATCAGGCATTCAATACTTTTCATAGTAAATGCGAGATGTACTTGGTTTAACTCCTCTGAGGAAAAACTGCTATTTAGATGAAATAGTAGACACTAAATATTTTTGCAGTAATATATCCCACACTGACTGTGAAAGTATAAGAAAAGCTTGTTAAAGTGGATAACTTTAGAAACGTCCCCTTAGCGATGTGATTAAATAATTAATATCAATTTAACTTCAAATTGTTACGTAGGTGGCAAATATTGTAAGTATTTATTATTTACTTACCTGCGACCATTTCTGAGTACTCAAACGGGACGCGCTTATCCGTTCAGATATTGCTTTTAACCTTCATCATTTATGCAAAACGCATAAAATTTACTCAATAATGGAGTTGTATAGACCACTGAGGTTTTAATGGGCTCTTGAATAATTAAGCAATTATAGAAAATCGCTTTTACGACGTGTTTAGTTCATTATATCCAAAAGAGTAAATGTCGTAACTAATGCTTCCTTACGTTCAAGTGTGATATTTGTGATTTATTACTTAGGCTGTAATTTGAGAAAGGATGCCTAGACGAACTATATTTCACTCATTTATTTATTGAGCTGACCGTTTCTAATTACGAACTGGCAATCATATGCATTCTTGCTTCGAGGATATGCTAAAATTAAGAGACTGTACACTCACTCTGAAATATATGAGTCGCAATAAATATATGTTTTTCGAATATGTATTTTATATTTATTTTTCTTTTGTATGTTTAATTTTGTTGTCAATTTATTCATATACAGCTCAGAACTTAAGGTTATTAAGGTAAAAAATCGTTAAAAAACATTGAAGTGTCTGTTTGATATATTGAACTAATGACTTTTCACTTAACAGCTATGAAGTTATATCCGGTACCAATAATAAAAACATAATCAAAAACATTTTTGTCTTTCTGTCTGTCTTTTTTTTCCCGCTAATCACCGAAACGGCTGGATCAGTTTCGACAGGACTTTTATTAATACATAGGTAATTTATAAATAATTAATTTGGGGTCACATAGTATAAGCTATTTTAATTCCCATGCGGACGAAGACGTGGGCGGCCGCTAGTATTTAATAAATAAATACATTGCACCGACTATAGTCAGAATCAGGCTTAAATCGGTTCAACTATGTTCACGTACTAAGCAGGAACCAACTAATATTTAATTTCTAGTCTCCAAACCGCGAGCGATACAGACCGCTGACGATATACTGAACACTTGTGAATACTTCGCCTTTGCACTACAGCGATATAGCTATCACTGATTTTAATATCCTCGACGCCAACATGCCAGATTCAACCGTAAAGTCCAACATTACAAGCAATACAACACAACTTTTGCCATTTAACTCCTGATATTTCCAACTTCTCGCTCGCTAATGAAATACAAAGTCGTTAAATTCTTAGAACAGTTCATTGGGAGTTGCTCGTAGCATTAACTGTGTGACTTTATTGACGTCACACGTAATATACGGGTACTAAGTGTAAAGAGAATTTATATTGCTTTCATTTTATTATGATGTGTAATGTGAATATACGAGTCTATTTATATTTTCAATTTTGAACAGTGTCCATGCAATGCTGTGTTTTAAAATTACAGTTAGAATATGATGTAGGTTGAAACAGGAAGCACAAACACTATGACGAAGTTGACAGATTTTGTATTTCTAAGATATTTTTCCAGAATAAAATATATAAATGAAGGATTTCACTTTTAAGTATTATGTGCTGTCTTTGAAAACAAACTTATAATAATTTTACTTGAAGTTAATTATACGTGTATTCTAAAGCAAATATTCGATTAATAGTTATTGGCTATGAAAGTTTATGATCCATCATTCAAGATATAAACAAAATAAATATTTCTATATAGATCCAACTGTCTAGTTCTAGATATTACTATGTGACAGTAAATACGGAAAAAAAATTGTAGTTGCAATACGATTTCATTATGCATCACGAAACTATGTCAAACTGCACCCTCTATTACAGTTGACTTTGTAAACTAGGCAGTATTAATTTCAAAGCGTAATGAAAACGTAACTTTCTCAGGCAACATACATACGCTAACATTGTTTATAGGATGCGGCTGCGAAATTGAGTCTGAAAATCACATTTCCCGTGTACGAAACTTAATCTGGATTTGGACGTAGAGTTACGCTTCAATGGAAGTGCTAACGGAAAATGGTAATACTTTAGTTTTACACTTTATTTACTTACTTGTTAATATCTTCTTTTTTTCTATACTTCAATGTGAAAATCGATTTTTTTAACCACTCGTAATAGCCATTAGCGTTATTTTATTATATCTAGTATAGTAACGCTATCAGAAAACAGAACAATTTTAAGAAGGCGAATGTTAAAAATACAGTTAATCATACAGAGAAAAAAAAACAGTTAAATAATGCCATTCATCTAGTGGCACTCATCACATCTCTATTCGCGTAAAATGTATTAACCTGAATGTGTTTTATCAGATAAATGAAAATGTGGCTAACTAAAACGGTATAATTTGAAGCTACCGCGACTTTGACACTTCCATATCTTCTCACATCCGTGAAGTCCTCAAGCAAATAGTGTCGCGCCCAGGGTCATACGCGGCAACAAAACGAAGCAGCGACGTTAAGCGACAATGTTGCCGACTCAGGTGGACAGTAAATTGGCAGCTCTTTCGGCGTCCTGGCTTGGCGGTCGGGTAATAACTCAGTCAATATCAATGGGCACCGAGCAGGGTTTTGGCAGAATAGTCGAGTTGTTTGAGTTCGGGTTAGTGTCTAAGGCGAGTTACGGGTTTGCTCGTAAAAGCGAATGTTTGGACCAAAGTCTGGTGCTTTCATTGGCGACGGCTTTCCATTTTCACCCGATTGCGTTTGAAGGAGTTATGGTTTTTTAGTGCAGAACTTTCTAAGGCGTAGTAAACTGACCCTCAGATGACCATTGGACAATTGATGGAGTTTACGTTTGTTACGTTTATTTTATTTAGTGTTCTGGCCATATTAATAGAAGAATGAAGGGGACCCACCTTAGTACAGGAATTGTGATCAACGAGGATACTAGAAGATCATACCTCTCATATAAAAATATGTACGCACATAAAAAGCGCTATGGCTGCCCATCGTCTGCAGCCTAAAAACATTAGCGAATAAAGTTTTTGGGAAAATGCATTAGGAAACTCGTTAAATGTCAGCTAATGCCGTGTAACGATTATTGGACGTTACGGAGCGGCCATCGTAGCTATGACAATTGTCTGGAGCCTATTTCAGTACGCATAATGACTAGTGCTTCTGTTTAAGCTAAAAAGCTGAAAACTCATTAGCGACATTATGCGTCTAGGGCGCATCTAATTACATTCGAGGCTATTTGGCAGGTGTGAAAACGCGTTTAATTCCTGGAACAATGGCGGCGTGTAATCCCGTGGATAGTGCTCTTATTCGCTTACGGACGATCCGTGGTCCGCCTTTATGGCAGTCTGGTACGGGTCTGTTTGGGCTTGCAGCAAGGTTGCATACTGTTGCACTAAGATACCATTTTCGGGGCCTTGGATTTGTAGCAGACATTGTCATGTTTAGGACCCGTCTATAAATTGTCACGTAACTTTTGTTTGTTATTCTGTGATTTTCTTATATTCGGTTGGTTTTGATACAAAGATCAGAAATATAGAATAGGTATATTCGCTAGTGAAATAAATAGTAGCTTCCTTTTAGAGTCGATGGCAAATCATTTTAAATTTCAGTTCAGCAAACGTGGTCCACACGTTTGCTGAAGCCGTTCAGCTCGCTTTGCCTGCAGAAGTCGGGTCACGACATGGAAACCCACAATTCTTGATACTAATATGCAATAGGATAAATACCACCCACTCCCACATTGTAGTGTGGCATATGGCTAAAGTGAATGATTGATTAATGAATACTAATACCAATTAATAATACTAATGCTTGACATTTGGCATTTTTGTTCACTATTTGCTGCTTATTTGGTGGATACCACGACAAATCAGAAGTAATATAAGACCTATTCTTGGAGCATAAGCAGCGCAAGTGTTTTACCATCATTTTGAATGGCTGTATCTTCTAGCCATAAGTAGAATTACATTCCATCCATCCGTTCATCAAGTGGACTCTACCTAAGTATCCCGTGGCCAAAGGTATCCCAGTGCAACAGTCGCTTTTGCGACAACAAACGAGGTTAATATCGTTAAATGGTACATTGTTGCATGTGTATGCGACGAAAGTAGCCTGCTGTGTCCCCGGCGTCTTCCACAGATCGTTAACGGGATTAGAATTGGCCATTACGTAGCCGGACTGTTTTGTACTGTTTCCACTCCGTGTGTTGTTGTAACTGTGTTTAAAAAATAATCAGGAGAACATTATGTTTTTTTTTCGTCTAGGACGGTTTGAAAAAGTAACTGGCCAGTTTAGTGTGCCTTATTTTGGACTTTAAGTTGAATATGTCCGTCCATTCATTCGATTTCAAAATAAATTGATGTGGCAAGTGATAAAAGATCATTAAACTTTTACCTTATTTTAATCTTGACTGTGAAATACTTATATTTAGCATGTATGTACTTCCTAATGCGATAGAAAATAGTGGGCTTTAGAATACTGCCTAAATTTGAAATTGATATTACAAGCTACAAAGTCTCCAGAAGACTACAATTTTGAGTAGGTCTGAAACATAGGTTTTATAATGGATTAAGGCCGCCTATTGTACGTAAACAAAAAAGTATTACAAAGAAACCACATCAAAGGCGTAAATAGCCGCCTTAGCTTTTTGCCGAAAATTGTTACTTTCGCCTTTTATATATTATGGAGCTAAGTAGGTCTGTGCCGGTGGAGAACCAACTAATATAATGGAGTAAGAAATCCACTTAGAGTTATTAAAATACAATCGAGTGCCATCGCATCTAGGCTATCAGCCTAATTGAAAACTGCATTGTGGCTACGCTCCCGACGGGCGGGTAAATATTATTCGCAAACTACCGAGCTTGATGTTACTAACTTTATATTCGGTGTCATCAAGCGATTCTGATTACTCTATTGAAAATATCATTCAGTCAATGTATCTGTTCAGTAATGATTTCGATCTCTATAATACTCGTAATTAAGCAACTGTGCTGGACATATTTATTATGACGCAGTTTAATTAAATTAATATGAATTTACTGTGTTATCGAAACTTATATTATAAATGACTGGCTCGGTGGAACAGTGGTTAGTGACTCAGGTTCAAAATCTACGGTTCCAAGAGTCGTGGGTTCGATTCCCACTCGGGACAAATATTTGTGTGACGAACATCGGTGTTTGTTCCGTGTCTGGGTGTATTATTAAATATATTTAAGTTTATTTGTGTATCCACTGTTGATCCTGATTTCCGTAACAAAAGTGCTTAAGCTACTTACCACGGGATCAGATCAATGTATGTGATGTTGTGTAATATTTATTTTATTGATTTATTTACTTAAATGAAAGTAAGTGCGTTTGTGTCTGTCGAGTTTCTACGATAAAACTGCTGAACCGATTTAAATCACATTTGGTACACAGATAGTCCAGAGCCTAAGCAGCCGCTTTTAACGTACTTTTGCGCAAAAGGCTACGTCATGCGGGTGAAGACGCGGGCTGAAAACTATGTAGTTACATGTTTACATACTAGCTTTGTCATACAAGTATTCCGCCCGCGGTTCTGACCGCGAAAGCAACATATGGACCGGCTTTTCGCATTCATATTATCAACCAAAAATTTAAGATACATAATATAAAGAATTACGCCTTTTTCTTCGCCTTGATCTCTGCCTACCCTCTCTGGGTTATCTGGGGTATCACATCCTATCATGTGCAACGGTCCTGGCACACCACTTTCGCTTCTTCCATATCCATCAACCTCTTCATGCACGCTTGTCGATTACGGGTTCAAAATTTAATACATGTATAAAATTTATTAAACCATTATTTACGCCACAAAATCTCACATACGATGTCGCGGCATCCCATTCCATATTGCCCGCGGGCAATAGACAATACTTACTAGAAATATCCTCTGAACCTCATACGTCACATTAATTTCATATTCCATTGTTTCAGTTCGCAACGGTTACTCGTGCGTTCCGGTGGCGTTGTCGGAGGGCTTGGACATCAGGCTGGGCACGGCTGTCACCGAAATCAATTATGGCGGCCCGGGTGTCACTGTGAAGGCTGTCAACCCGAGGGCGCCTACGCAGCCACAGACATTTAAAGGTTTTTTTAAAGTGAAATCTTCTCTAGCGGCGCTGAGCACTTTTTGTATGGGTAAAAACATCCAAACTCGCGTCAAGGTCACGTGCTGTTGATAGAAAAAGCGTAAGATCGTTTTATGTCCGTGTGTGTTTCTGTAAAGCGTGCCACGCGTATCCAAGGATGGGACAGCTGATGGCTTGACTGTTGTGTAGTAACCACACTGTTGTGTATTCGTAAATGTATTTTTTTTTAAATTATGGAATGGAAAGGTGCAAATAATAGTAGTAATACTTATAATTAAACACGACGTTAATATTCAAGTTTTCACTTCTGCCGGCACTCCCGGAGTGCCATTTTTTTTATCTAGCCTGTGATGTCTCATTGTTGGGCAAAGGCCTCCCCCAATTCACTCCATGTTTGTCGATCGGTAGCAAGAGATGGCCAGTTTGGTTGTTGGGCGTCGAGATCGTCGCGCCATCTCTTGTTTGGTCTTCCTCTTGGCCCTCGACCGCTCGGCTGCCACTGACCAATTTTGCCCATCTCCCGGGGTTTATTCAACATACATAACCAGCCCAGGTAACGGTATTAATAACTAATTATTAAGGGCGATGAAAGGAGTTGTAGTACAGGATCCGTGGAGTATTTTTTCACTTGATTACTATCAAGCTAACTTTCCGTGAGTAGCTTCATTTTGATAAGACGCCCAACAATTTCCTGTGCGAAAATTTTTGATTGTGGTAGCTAACAGAGGTAGCAATGATAAAATATGTCGATTTGATGATTCTTCAATATTTATTACTAACTGAATTGTTTTTATTATATCTTATGATAATTATCTAAATTATTTGAAAAAAATATTTGTCCTACAAAATCTATGGTTTCATCAAAGAGTCCTCCCCCTCCAACATGTATTGATAACGAGATCACCAAAAATTATTACTAACCAGCTGATTTCTTTTTATTTATTTAGTTAATATTTATATAATGTAACGGTCATATTGTCCTACAATTTCCGTGGTACGTTGTCCCGGTCCTACGGTCAAAATCTACCAAAAAGTCAATTTTTTTTTTCTCACGCTTGAGAAATGAATTGATTTTTAATTTCATGACTTTCCAATATATATTCAACTGGTGCACCGCAATAGCGTACCACGCTATTTTTACATCAAGGATCTGTACTACTACTTATGATATAATAAAAACAATTCAGTTAGTAATAAATATTGAAGAATCATCAAATCGACATATTTTATCATTGCTACCTCTGTTAGCTACCACAATCAAAAATTTTCGCACAGGAAATTGTTGGGCGTCTTATCAAAATGAAGCTACTCACGGAAAGTTAGCTTGATAGTAATCAAGTGAAAAAATACTCCACGGATCCTGTACTATTGCAAATGCGTAGCTTTTCAAATTTGAAAAGAGGCGTCGCCTGTAGTTAAAAAAAAATTTGTCGTTGTTGCCGTTGCCTGACGAGACACGATCAAACTATCAAAATATACATTTTTATTTGGTATATGGAGAAATCTCCAGTTTTATATTAATACAAGATCTTTGTTTTTCATTCCAACGCAAACAAGGGGAATATTTGAATATACATAATTCGATTTATTATCGCGCCCTTATATTTTCTTAAAATCTGAGAATTCGTCTAAACAAGCTTTCAAAGTTAATAAAATCCTGGCTAATATTGATATTAGCCTACGGCACGTGCCCGCATTGCATTAAAGCTCGCATATTTTGTCTTGAATAAAAAGAATCAAATTCATGTGGCCGTAATATTAGGAAAGAGCAGTTTGAGAGAGGAGGGCAAAAAAAAAAAAAACAAAGAGCCTAATGGGCGTTATGAGAAAAATCCACAACGCCGTCGGCTCCTTGTCATTTCTTTGTCGCGGAATGATTTGCAAGTCTAACGCGTTAATTTTACTTTGATGAGGTCGCGAGCGTAAAAATACGTTCTGGGTCCGTGTTGACCCGGTCCGTACGATTGCACAGTGTATACAAGTGGTAGTGATCTTGCATGTATTAATCGGTTGCTACTGCTACTAGAATTTATAAGGGTGTTATAACAGCACAAGGTTCTATAGTGGGGTTAGAAGATAGGAATAAGGTATCTGAAAGTTTTTCGAGGCCAATCTCAATGTAGATCGGCCCTACCTAGGACATATTAAAATGCACAAGTGAGTGTGGAAATAACTACAAGTACACTCTTTATTAGGGTAAGAGCCATACGCTCCCCCGTAAGTCCAGTGATGATGACGAAGCTACTCCAAGCCATCATCGCATGCGAGTTAGGAAAAAAAAAGCACTCTCTATTTCCTGTCTCTTATAGTTCGGTGAGACGGCAATCCTACTTGATCGATGAGGATCAGGCGCAGAACCTCTGGCTTTATGTGCTTTCTAATAGAGTAAGATCCCAGGGCCGCCAGACCTACGTCATTTTTTAGCAAAGCTAGAATTTCCATGACTTATACTTACACTTGCTCGAAAGCGGGGCCGTTTCACAGGTAGCGCGAACTAAAAGTGTCCCAAAACAGAGGCAACCTATGTCATTTTAGAAAGCCTAACTTTGACATATATAGCTACGTGGTACTATTTCCAGACTAATTGTAAAGTTGCCAGACCAATACAATGGGCCAATTATTCAGCCAGACACCTCAAAGGTTCCCTGTGAGTGCAAGCTTGAAGGCGTAACGACGCACAGCCTAAACGGCTTAAATTAGGCACTTGAAATTTGGAAGTGACGTAGCTTAGATACCGTAGAGGTGCATTAAGAAAGGAATTTCGAAATTCTCAATGAGAACGGGAATAATCGGGAAAATCCTTTTGTATGAAAAATTCAAACCGTTTAAGTTAGGCGCTTGAAATTTGGCATGCAGGTACCTTGATAAACTTAAAGCTTAGTTGTAACAGGATATTGCAATTTTTTTTTTACTAGAAGGGAGTAAGCGGGGAAAAACTTATGTATGAGAAAATCGAAAATGCATAAGATAGATGATTGAAATTTGGCATGCAGGTACCCTAATGAACGTAAAGCTTACTTGCAACGCGATATTGCCAAAATTCTTACGGAAACTAGCTGTGTCTATGTTGACTACATGATTCGCGTGGACTATAGAATTTTAACATACATTTTTTTTCAATAACTCTCGTTTCCGTAAGAATTAAGTTTTACGTTCATTAGGGTACCTGCATGCCAAATTTCAATCATTTTTACTTATGCATTTTCGATTTTCCATACATAAGATTTTCCCCGCTAACACATGGGCCGTTTATTGGAGTGAATATTTGATCACAAACTGTACCGTATGTTATCTTAATATCTACTGAGTCATAGTTCTCGCGAAGTAAGTATCGAAAAATTAAATCAAGTTTGCACAAAGCATATTCCCAACGTACTTGTATTTCATCATCAGCCCATTTACGTCCCCACTGCCGGAGTACGGGCCTACCCTAAACTAGGGCGATAAGGCCTTAGTCAACCACGCTAGCTTAGTGCGGGTTGCTTTGGAAACAAAATGTTCTTTGTTTTTTTTTACCATTCCGAAGAGGCATAAATGAACATACTTCATGGTAATCACACGGTCACAGTGTATGTTTCTCACTGTTAGTTCGGTCCACATGCTAGACATGCCCCGGGCTTTTCGTCGCATTTGCATACAGGCGGGGTCTATTGTACAAGAGGCAGTTAGATGTTGAGAGGCGGAGCCCGTCTGGCTATCTACGACTAGTGTTGCCAACTGACCGGATAAATTGTATCACGACTGCATTTAGGGAGACAGCATTTTCGAGATGCTTCGGGGACGGACTATCTATTTCTAGCGGTACCTATCTACTGCGTAATTAAGGTGAAAATTAAGATCTGCAGTAGAAGGATTGGTCATCATCATATTTTTCTGTGATGTGCTTTATCTAGATGACGTTTTCATGGTGTGGCAAAACAATTTCTTCAATGCCGTTTGCCAAAAGCCTCATATTTGTGTGGGCATACTTCTTTATTCATTAAGAACGTTAAAAAATGCTTATTGTATTACAATATGCTGTTACATAAATATAGTGCTTAATTATAATGCATATTAATTAAGTATTATGTTTATGTACCGTTAAAGCCTAGAGCCATCAATATATTTAGCCTTAATGAAACGACTAGTTAGACTCATGTTTTATTATCGAATCTTTTTTGAATAACGATAAAACCTATAAAAACAAAATTGTCCGTTAATTTTTTTTATTAAATAAATATTACACAACATCGCATACATTGATCTGATCCCGTGGTAAGTAGCTTAAGCACTTGTGTTACAGATATCAGAATCAACAGTGGATACACAAATATACTTAATACACACCCAGACACGGAACAAACACCGATGTTCGTCACATAAATATTTGTCCCGGGTGGGAATCGAACCCACGACTCTTGGAACCGTAGATAGTAAACCTGGATCACTAACCACTGTTCAACCGAGCCAGTCTGAATTGAAGGTGTACTGACTATTTATATGGGCTTGATGAAATAATATCATATATGAGTTAAGCCACACTATTATCAAAATTCAAATGAGGATTGGCTATACCTCAGTATAGCCAAGGCACAATGTTAGAGACTATGGCGTCCGACCAATTTCGGCCGTAGTGGTCGATCTCGGTCATAATGCACAAGTGTGCGCGCAAACACAAGTGCACTCTCTGTTCCCTTACTCTGTTCGGTGTCATAGTTTGGTCAGACAGCAATCCGACATGACCTATGAGTGATCGGGCACAGGACCACCGGCTTAACGTGCTTTCCGAGGCACGGGCGTGCAACCGCAAACTTCCTTACTCCGGTAGGCTCCGGTTGAGTAATTTCTTTACAGAAAAAGTCACACAAATTTTGCCCGACCCCGGACTCGAACTACGAATCGGGAACCTCTCGTTCCTTACCTTACCAACAAGGCAGTTGAAAAAGACTAAGACTAGAAGAGAAAATATATCTGGCTCAACATTACGATAGGAACGCGACTACACCACATTTACAGAGCGTGTTGAAAGTCGCTGTGTGTACTGCGTCCCTTAATTGCGACCGCCAGGGTGCCTTTGAATTTTTCAACAATGCCAACTGGCACTACTCGCCCACGGCTAGTTTTAGCTGTAAAGCAGCAATTTCGGCAACTCAGTGCGTTCATGAATTTTAATTGCGATTCGGCTTGCAACGAGCCCGAAATAGGCTGGACATTGAATACGAATGGCGATTAATGGCCTCGTTGCGGTGTTTGCGAATCTGGTTCTGCTGTTTTTTATTGTTATTCGATTATACTACGTTATTAGCGTGGTTTGGAGCATTGAACGACTGTAAGGATTGCCTAACCCACTAAAATTGGCATTCTAAAACTTGGATTCTTCATATCTAAATTAAATGGAGTAAGTATCTTTAACGCCTAAATCTATTGACTTTACGTAAGTTGCCTCAACTGAATTGTTTGTAGGTATTTGAAATAAAACTAATTTTACGGATTAAACTCGCGTGTATTGTCTTAACCGTGACCACGAGCGCTGTAAAGAGCTCGAAACGTCGGATCTCTAAATAATGTTTAGAATATCAATACACGCGAGTTTAATACGTAAAATTATTTCAAATGTGTAGTGCTCGCGCAAATAAAAATAGACAATACTATGTTTGTAGGTAATTGTTGTTGTTGACATACTGACATGAAATCGAAAAAAAAAATACAAAAGTAAAATTACAAAGTGTTTCAAAGTCGGTTAAAGCAATTATTCTAACAAAATTCTTAGAAAGTCTTCGTCGAAATTGAAATAATAATAAATCACGAATAAAAGATAAGTGATTGCCGAAATGCAAATTGAGATCGTACTTCCAAGGAATAGGGCCACCGACACAGATTCGGTATATATTTAAAGAATGAAGATAAATTATGTTCATTATGTATGTACCCCAGACCAAGGCTTATTTACCCAAGAGAGCTTTGTAAGGAACAGATTACAGTGCAATCATAGCGAACTTTGATATTTTTTTCCAAGAAGAAAGATCGTTTTGTTAAAGTATGTTTTGATGCGGGTGAAAGCTTAGTTTGATCTGTTTATAATAAACTAGTTGTGCCCGCGACTTGGTTCGCGTGGACTACAGGATTTCACATACAAAATTTTTTTCCCAATAACTCCCGTTCCCGTGGGATATTTTAAATATCGCGTTCCAAGTAAGCTTTTCTTTTATGTACCCTATACTTGCATGCCTTTGAAGCGTCTAACTGAAGCAGTTCAGATTTTTCATACAAAAGGATTTTCTCGATAATTCCCGTTGCAATTTGAGACTATTGAGCAGTATATGCCCTCTGGCCAACTCGTCAGTTAGTTTAAATAGTTGCAATCAGTTAAAGAAAACAAAGATTGAGGTTATTTTTTAATAATTCGCTATTGAACCACGTATGTTAACAATATTATCTGCTCAATTTACTAACACTGCTAAACCTTGGATCTTGTAGAAACTAACCATGCTACAGTTCTTACTAATATTTGCGTACTCTCTTTGATTGTGTGTCACGCAATCACGTTTTTACGCCAAGACGACTGCTGCACTAATGAAAATCAAATTTGGTACACAGTTTAGAGCATACCTAAGAAATTAAATACCCTACATAGGCTATGTTTTAGCCAATAGCGCTTGTAGGCAGGAATGTTTACCCGATAAACGACTCTAAACGAACGGTTTCACTGGCGGTAAGCTAGTTAAGTACGCGTACATCATCATCATCAGCCCTTATACGTCCCCAATGCTGGGGCACTTGCCTACCCTAAACCCGGGCGATCAGGCCTTAGTCAACCACCCTGGCCAAGTGCGGGTTGGTTGACTACACAACCTAAGATTTTTTTCGTATTAGTGCAGTTTTCCTTACGATGTTTTCACATTAAAGCGCCGAGTTATCGTAGATGTGAATTTCAAATTTGAAAAGAACGTATACGTTGCAAGCTTTTTTCTTTACGAGCGAGAGCCATCCGCTCCCCCGCAAATCCGGTGATGATGACAAGACTACTCCAAGCCATCATCGTAGGTCAATTAGGAAAAAAAAGAGCTTTTCACTGCAATGAAATCGTAACACCAGTTCTAGTTATAAATAACATTATTGATTCGCGTGTGTGGTGCCGGCCTCGTTTGTATGGGATCGGTGCGGTTCGAGGGCTGAGGTTTTGCTTCGGCTGAACATAAGCTTTTATGCTGATTACTTTCCTTTTGCGGATTCCGTGTTACCTTTTTGCGGAAGTTTCAAAATAACCTCATCTAAAAATAAAAATACAAGAGGCGTTTGCACGCGTCTTCATTTCGATGAAATTGCTTATGTTCCGTACATATTATGTATGTCATTGTGGACAACATTATGGAAACTTTATATGCTCCGATATTATTGACTTTTTGGATGTGTCTTATTATTAGAATACCCTGAGTTTCACTAACTATTTGATGCTGACTGTACCACGTAAGCTCTTTATAATCCTTCATCTTCAGGAGTGTATTATGAGCTATATCGTTTTAACACTTAACAGTTGAAGATATTTCCAATCTGTCTGTTATAACTAAAAAGGCACTTGCCTGATTGTTCGCTAATTTATAATTGAGCACTTGACTTTGACGATATGAAAATTGTAGCACTAGTCCAGTCAAATTAGGTTTCATCTGCGGAAAAATTACTAGTGAGCTGAATTTTGGTACACACCTTTATTACGGCATTGTAATGAAGGTGTGAAAAATCGACATTCATATCGTGCCGGCTTAAAAAGTTATAGGGGTCCAAAGGTCGCGAAAATCAGTTTTTCGCGAATATCTCGCGATCTATTGCTTGTAGGTTAATTGAGGTCATTAGAAAAATTATTTGTTATAAAATTATCTACAAAAAATGTCCTTTGCATTTTTTTGTAGAATTGAAAGTTTTCGGAGGAGAGCGCCGAGAAAGCACTCACATACGGTATTGTATACCAAGGCGTACGCCCTATGCTTTTCATTGATATTTGTAAGCGTGTTGTTAGTAAAATCTACTACATACAGACATATAGCATTAGTAAATACTAGTACAGAAAGTTTTCCTTTTTGGAAAAGGAAAACTGAAAATCATGAAGATGTTTGAAAAAAGATCTGATTTAAACAATTTTGCAGAAATATTCCAACAAAAAAATTGCTCTCGAGATGCATTGTCAATGCTAGGACATATTTTCTACCGCTGCAATTTTTTGTACAATTACAAATCTTTTTTTAAACATCTTCATTATTTTCAGTTTTCCTTTTCCAAAAAGGAAAACTTTCTGTACTAGTATTACTAATGCTATATGTCTGTATGTAGTAGATTTTACTAACAACACGCTTACAAATATCAATGAAAAGCATAGGGCGTACGCCTTTGTATACAATACCGTATGTGAGTGCTTTCTCGGCGCTCTCCTCCGAAAACTTTCAATTCTACAAAAAAATGCAAAGGACATTTTTTGTAGATAATTTTATAACAAATAATTTTTCTAACGACCTCAACTAACCTACAAGCAATAGATCGCGATATATTCGCGAAAAACTGATTTTCGCGACCTTTGGACCCCTATAACTTTTTAAGCCGGCACGATATGAATGTCGATTTTTCACACCTTCATTACAATGCCGTAATAAAGGTGTGTACCAAAATTCAGCTCACTAGTAATTTTTCCGCAGATTGGTGTTTAAAAGAGCTAATTTGACTGGACTACACGCAATATGTTGCGTAAGGTTTGATATCGTCGTACGAATTTTAAAAGTTTACATCATATTTTCCGCGTATGAAATTAACCTTTGTATCTTTTATTTAAATATGTGCACTGTACGAAGTCTCTCTATTGTCTCTATATTGTCGCAGGTGACGTGGTTCTGTGCACGCTCCCATTGGGCGTCCTCAAAGTTGCCGTAGCTAACAATGGACAGAATCAACAGAACTTCGTCAAATTCGACCCGCCGCTGCCCGATTGGAAGGTTAGTTCGATTCCGGTTTGATTATATTCACGAATTGATTGAAACTTGCAACGTCACAGCGGATGCAAATGGGATCGTGTCGGGCATACCGTGGTGCGGACGTGGTCGTTGCATTGTAAGGATGTTATTTTATCACAAAGTGACGTCTTCCGCCTTCTACTTTGTTCTACTTGTGTGCCTGATAGAACTGCTAACGAGTTATGTAAAGGTTGGTAAGATTACATGGAATTTGATTTTGATGACCCTTCAATATAAAGTTGACTGCTTTTTCAACTTACTTATACATTCATTGGCACAATTAACTGCCCATCTGCTTTGAATACGCTGAAACGGTTAAAATTAGATCATATTTGACCATAGGTACATAAAAAAAAAACCTTTAGAAAAACAAAACCAAATTTAAAAATCTTAGATGATACGATGTTGAGTTTATCGCATTGTTTGGTTATCTGGCTTTGAAGAAGAAAAATAAGAAACGGTAATTAAGGTGAACTTAAATTATTATATGTGTTTCATAGGTGGCAGCTATCAAACGCCTGGGTTATGGCAACCTGAACAAAGTGGTGTTGTGCTTCGAACGCACGTTTTGGGATCCCAGCGCAAACCTCTTCGGGCATGTCGGCACTACCACCGCAAGCAGGGGTAAGTCATAATCATCCGGTACATCAGTACCGGATGATTCTACTAATAAATAAATAAATATAAATATTACACAACATCACAAAGAGTACAGTCAGGGGATACCAGTCACAACTATCTGTCCGGTGGTGGGTGAACGGTTTACGGGTAAGCGACCCCGGCTGCTCGAGCTACTATCAACTCGGTCCAAATCATCCGAGGCGATAGTAGTCCTTCCTCCCCTTTTCCTTCCCCGTCAATTATCCTTGCTACTCGTGGGAATGCAACGACCTTGTTAAAACAATGCACAATTCAGAATGGCGGCGACGTGGTCCACAACCCGTCACGTCACGTTTCCCACAGAGGTGAAAAGTGGATCGCTGTAAGTGATCTCTGCCTACCCTCTGGGAAAAAGGCGTGATTTTATGTATGTATGTATGTCACAAAGAGCGTCGATGGCCGAGGGGTTAAGGTCGTTGCTTGCCATGCTAGAGGTCGCCAGTTGAATATCCAGCCTCCCAGCCATACCACTGTGTTTTTCAAATTTTAAAATTCATGTTTCAGATTAATTATTCGTTTCTATAACTTTAAAAATGTAATAACACACCCAGACACGGAACAAACACCGAATAGTTCAATGAAATAACTGAGTGGACTTTGTGGGGATTAATCCCCATCCCCCCAAAGTCCAGTCAGTTATAACAATATTTTAAAATATTATTTAATGCTTATTTTTGACAAAGTTGAAATCGCCAGTATAAAGTTTTGTACAATTTTTTTCTCTCATTCCGAGATATTTTTTCCCAATTACACTAAAAGCACTGCAACTGGATCAGTGGTTTATCACATTAATAAAGTTAAAATTGTGTTCAGGTTTTGTCATTCTCATTAAACGTTGTATGGTTATTAGCCAAATCAATCTCAATCAACACGCCTCGTTTTATTTTATTTATAATTTCATTGACTGGCTCGGTGGATTAGTGGTTCACTACCTATGGTTCCAAGGGTCGTGGGTTCGATCCCCACCCGGGATAAATATTTGTTTAACGAACATCAGTGTTAGTTGTTTTTTAGTGTCTGGGTGTGTTGTAAATATATTTAAGTACAAAACACAAGTGCTTAAGCTTCTTACCACGGGATCAGATCAATGTACTTGATGTTGTGTTATACTTATTAAATTTACTAAATAAATATAATAATACAAATTTTAATTCAATTTATTTCACTAAAACAACGCCATAAAATGTATTCATCGCAAATTACTCACCAATTTCACACCTCGACTCGGGTTGCGTTCCCCAAATTACTTCCCGATGTAAATAGTGTAAAACGCGCATGCGATAACGAATTAAAAGTTGAATAATTTAACGCCACCGGAGGCCGCAAGTGGGCGTTTATCAATAAATCACAAGCGAGACAAGCTTTTTTTTTACCAAGCTCCTTAGGATTCCGTAACCAAAAGATAAACCCTAAAACCCTTATTCTAAGACGTCGCTGTCCGCCCGTCCGCCATGTTACCAGAATATCAGGCTGTGTCTCAAGAACGGTGATAGCTAGACAATTGAAAATTTTACAGATGATGTGCTTCTATTGGCGTAATAATAACAAACTCCGACCAGCACAGCTCAATACCAATGAGAGATTCCACGCCTTGTCTCGTTGTTGCCGCAGCAATGGTCTCCTCTTTCACGTCCTCTTTTCCCTCTAATATTGATGATCCTGAGCTATTTAAGCCTGGGATCATCAATTTACTAATAATATAGGCTGGACGTGAAACGGCATTTAAGCAGGCCTTCAGGGTGAGTGCGACAGGCTCAATATGGTCTATTGTCCCTGTCGACCTCATATTTGGATCTCACTACCGCTTACCATCAGGCGGAGTGAGGTCATATTGTTAGCGTATTATTTAAAAAAAAACAAATATTCAAAGGGGGCTCTTATACAACTAACTTGGTACGGAACCCTTCGTGCTCGAGTCCGACTCGCACTTGGCCGGTTTTTTTTTTCACGTTATGCTTTAGTTCACCTCCTTGGCTTTGTTGTATGCTCAGCTAACTTCATTAAGGCCCCTGTTCCCAGAATGCCGGAACATTGTAAGGAGGATTCGTGATTTTTTAAACCTCTAACGCCGGTTGGGTCTGCGAGACCGGCGGAATTAAAAATGTGTTGTTTCTCCACGGTGTGTTTCTAAGCTTAATTGGCTTTGTCTCGTTCGTTTTGCGATCACGAGTAATAGTGACTGGTGTTTTAAGTGTGGAGATTTATTTGCCGTATATTGTACTTAAAAATAAGTCTTTATGGGTCTTCACGCGATATTAGGAGTAGCAAAATTACATAGCTACTTACTGCCCGACGTTTCGACTGGGTTACACCAATCGTGGTCGCGAGCGAACTGGCGCCGCCCGTCTTCGTCTGCCATAGCGGTTGTGAATTTCTTGATCCACCCCCGTAATATCGCGTGAAGACCCATAAAGACTTATTTTTCAATGTAATGGAACGCGAAAGTGTAAAATCTTATATATTGTACTTGTTTGCCATAATGAAAAAATAGAACAGAAGTAGTCGAATAAAGTGTAACAGAGGGGAACCAATAGTACTACTGTTAATTACTTGTCGACAATGTGCTATTACAATTAATTTTTCAGCTGCTGCATAATAAGCGTCCAACAGAAGTTTGAGTAAGAGGAAATAATGTGTGCGAAATATAATTTTTCACAAGACATGGTCATTTAGACCGTCACCCTTACAGCGGAGGGTTCGATTGCGCGCAGGTTAATCGTGGCCAATTTAGCATTTTGGGTCTGGCCGTGTTTAAAGAGCTTCGGGTATCAGATGCGGCGCTATCGCCGTGTCGCCCCAAGAGTTATGTGAGAACGCGCCCACCGCACTCCCTCTTGTATCTGCCAAGAATCAATGGCTTGATTTCCATAATTTATTGCCCCCGCCGTCTTCCAGTTTGTAAGATTTTTCTAAGAGGCACCCTTTCAAGATTGGATCAGCTCATGTAGCCGATATAATGTGCTGTTTTCTTAATTTTAATTGTCTGATTGTATTTCGTTATTCGGGTCTTTCCCATTTGCACGAATTCTTGGATGGTATTTTTGGCAGATTGTGTTTTAAGATAAGACTTAGTTGTGTCCATAAATTTGTTGAAGTACCGTTATTTTATATTATTACACAGTAAATGGAATCGTTATAGTGTAATCAAGCTAAAATATTTGTACCATTTTAGTTAAATCGGTTCAGTGGAATGGCGGAATAAGTGCCAGCCATTTTCTAGAACGTCTTAGGTACTGATAGAAAGGATTACTTTCTTTTTAATACCATCTTATTCTTTGAACTTTTAAACTAATATTGTATGTAAATTATCTTCAAAGCAGAACTCCTAGACATTAACCAAACATGTTGCGAAACACCTAACAAATCCTATTCCACAACAGGATCATACAACCTCACAATATGGAGTAACTATCGGGAACTATGCGAGTAAGGGTGGAACTCAAACAAGGCTCGGCTTATGAACAAGTCATGCTCCCAGACTATGAGTTAGCTAGATCATAGTCTCTCAAAGTGTAGCTTCATGCATCGAAGCAGATTAACACATTAGCTACGCTACCATCAAACATAATAGAAAATATATTGTTTGCACCTCATCAGTTCATTATGTCCGTATGGATTGAGGAGCCACTTTTGTCGTTTCCGCTGATGCTATTAACAGAGTTGGTGTAACAAAAAAAATATTACAACTTAAAAAAAATTGCATTGTTTTTTTGGTATGTAAATACCCTTTGGATTATAACATTACAGTTAAAAGTCATGCCAACAAGGTTATACTTCATTTTATTTTATTTATTATATCAATATAATGATAACCGCTTTTAACTTTTATACGTCGCAACATTTAAAATTCACTAATTTATGATTAACTTCAGATGAAATAATAATAAATTACTAATTTACCACCATTTTACCATTCGAAACTATTACAGTTATATTCTCGGTAATTAAATGTATATTCTAATAAAAGCTTAGAACTACTTAATAAGTGGGATGGATAATTACAAAATGTTTGGGAACCTATGATCTAGATTGACTTGTGAGTAATAACGTGCTTCGAAACAATGTAGTGATGAATGTCGCAGCCGTCGGGTCTATAATTAGTTATATGAGATGATGTCGTATAGTTTGCGAATTACTTAATTGCCTCTTTTGTTTGTAATAGCGATGATTATAGCATTCAGGTGTTGTGATTGTGTATTGTTTGTCAATTTATCTATATTATAACTAGTCTGGTGTAACTTCGCCAAACCAAATCAAGCAAACTTGCTTGAAGAGTGAAATTGTCTTTCGGTCGAAGTTTGAGGTAATACTCTTTATAATTTCATTTTCTGATCCTAATGTCAATAAGGGTTCTTTCCTTGGGCTCTAGCCCTGGATGAAGTCATTTATTATGTTTAATATTACTTTCTTAGGGCGGAGTATTTAGTTTTTTTTTATTATTTTTGCATCAAAATCTTAATGCGGTTCACATAATACATCTACCTACCAAGTTTAAACAGTACTTATGGCTCTTATAGTTTCGGAATAAAATGCTGTGACCTACGGACGGATAGACGGACAGACAGACATGACGAATCTATGAATCTAAAAATGGTAGCAAATAAGGCGTCCGACCGATATCAGCCATGGCGGCCGATCTCAATCGAGATCAGCCAAGTGCGCAGGACATAATAATATTATAGTGCACAAGTGTACGCGCAAACACAAGTGCACTCTCTATTCCCTTACTCTCATAATTCGGTGAGACGGCAATCCGACATGACCGATGAGAGATCGGGCGCAGGACCACCGGCTTAACGTGCTTTCCGAGGCACGGGCGTTCAACCGCCAACTTCCTTACTCCGGGCTGAGTAATTTCATTACAGAAAAACTCACACAAATTTTGCCTGACCCCGGACTCGAACCGGGGACCTCTTGGTCCTAACGCAGCACTTGCTACCAATAGACCAACGAGGTAGCAAATACAATGCCGACGTTTGATGATACACATTTGTGAGGGGTGGGGTTTATTCACGTTAACGCTATACCATATCATCATAACCCTCGTATCCAGGTGAGCTGTTCCTATTCTGGAACCTGTACAGCGCGCCGGTGCTGCTGGCTCTGGTGGCGGGCGAGGCGGCCGCGGTTATGGAGAACGTCACCGATGACGTCATCGTGGGCCGCTGCATCGCCGTGCTGAAGAGCATCTTCGGCCACGCAGCCGTGCCGCAGCCTAAGGAGTGTGTTGTTACCAGGTGAGAACAATGTGTAAGCTGTTTGAATATGGTGGAAGGCGAATGGAGCAGGAAACAAGGAGACACTTGCTAACTTTTGATGTTTAGTGACGCAAACTGTATGAATAAAAAAAAATGAATCACTTTTCACCCATTCACAGAGAATGTTTATGATTTTAAGTAATCAGGTATCTTTGAAGTGTTTGATAATCTGAATCGACATGTGTAATTACTTTCGACATACAACCAAAATTTAAAAAAACGTGTTTGAAGTTTTGATAGTTTGCACTTTTCATACAAAATTAACGTTGTGATATGATGTCACACCACACGTCACATCCAGTACATTGCAAAAATATTTTTTCCTAATTTTACGTTCTAGAATATAAATTCGTTTTACAAATACATTCATCGTGCCAATATATTATAATGTCCCATTGCGAAATTGAGACACAGTTACATTCTTCATTCATTGTATATATTTTTTAAAAATCGTTTCATATTTTTTATTATTGTTGGTTTAACTATTGGGAAATGAATAAATAGAATAAACAAAGTTTGAATGTGCAAGGCACTGTGAAAGACAGGCAATGTGGCTTTGCCCTACACGATCCAACAATACGAGTACGAAGGGGTTGAGTTATTTAAATCGCACATTGCTTGCTTGGGAACACATTTAATGTGATCAGCACAATAGCAATTGCTGTGGAGTCAATAGGCGAGTAGTAGAGAGAAACTGGGTCAAAATTTTATTATTCTATTTAGTTTTAAGTTAATTTTTACATAAATATGGGACACCATTCTTTTTGTTTTTGAATTGATTAAAAAATGAAAAATTTATAGCTTATCAAACTTCTGGAGTGGGGGCTTGTGACGTCACGGTTAGGCAAACATTATGTCACCTTATCGTGACGTCATCCTTAATTTCTAAGCACTATATCTTCATAATTTCTTGTTTGTGAAAGAAAATAAAAAATACGTGTACAATATATTTAAATAATCTAAATAACGAATTACTTTTATTTTTTTGTCGTCTAACCTATTGAGGAAGGCCTTCCTCTTTGTCCAACATGATGTAGCTGATTATGCTGACGAAAGTACTGTTGTTCCCAGGTGGCGCGCAGACCCGTTCGCTCGAGGCTCGTACAGCTTTGTAGCGGTCGGCTCCTCGGGAACAGACTACGACCTGCTGGCCGCGCCCGTGCCCGGCTCGCCCGGAGAGAACCGGCTTTTCTTCGCTGGTCAGTATACCTGGGAACAAATTACTATATTATTATGAGAAAGGCTAAGACCTCATCGCCCTAGTTTACGGTAGGCAGCTCCAGGAGTGGGGACGTAGATGGGCTAATGATGATTATTAGTGAACAGATTCGTCATTTGAAAACCAAATCTGTGAAAATTTTACCTACATTATTGGCACAATTTTCTATGAATAGCATGTATCATGATAGGTACAATTTGCAGATAGTTTATAAGCCAACACTTAGTTACAGAAAATTTGGTGGCTTTGAAAATAATTCAGGCAGTCGTCATATCGTCATTGATACCTATAATATTTTAAAGGAGATCTTACACACGAAATTTGCACGCCCATGCCTCGGAAAGCACTATAAGCCAGTGTTCCTGCGCCCAATCTCTCTTCGGTCAAGTCGGATTGCCGTCTCACCGAATTATAAGAGTAAGTGTACAGAGAGTGCACCTGTGTTTGTGCGTACACTTGTGCACTATATTATGTCCTGTGCAGTTGGCTGATCTCCATTGAGATCGGCCGCCATGGCTGATATCGGTCGGACGCCTTATTTGCTACCATTTGTAGATTCATAGATTCGTCATGTCTGTCTGTCCGTCTATCCGTCCGTAGGTCACAGCATTTTATCTCGAGTACCCCAAAAGGTTTGAACTAGTAGTTAATAGCACGCCATTCTTTCCACAGGTGAGCACACAATGCGAAACTACCCAGCAACAGTTCACGGCGCGTTTCTGTCGGGTCTTCGCGAAGCCGGTCGCCTCGCCGACCTGCTGCTGCCTCAGCCGCCCATCACCAATGCAAGTGTCGCCGCCGCCACCGCCGCCGCCAACCAGGCCGCGTGATTCAACCGCCAGTGTACGTTTGGGGACTAAACGGGACTTAACGCGACTTTAGTTTATTGTAGAGACGGAAGCGCGCTAAAAAAACGCGACAGGACCCAATGTCAAGGCCGATACGAGATGAAGATCGATGTGTCGGGTATTGGCAATGCAAAGATTATCCGCGCGCCTCTTACGGTGATATTTCGAAATTGACTAACAACAACAATTCGTCATAAATATTGTATTGAAAAACTGTGAGTTTCGCTCTTAGACAGCTTAAAAAATTGGTCACTTGAGGCGCGCTAGTTAGAATCTTTTCTAACTAGTGCCTCAAGTTACTTCGAAAATAGTTTCCTGCGATCAGAATGACACTCAAAATGATCGAGTCCAATGGCGCTACCGATCGAGTGTTGACAATTTGAAACGCGTCGGTTTTATAAGTATGCTTCCGTGAATTCTCTATTTTAATTACCATAGGATTACCATAGGTACCTTTCATCTTAATTCTGGTCTGAAAACAAATATATTTCAATATGGACTAATTCGCATCGTAGTCCGTTAGATGGCGTTGCATTGCGTTTTATAGTGTATTTCCGCTTTAAGTTAAGACTGACTTGAAGGAGTAAGTGGGAAGGCGAAAAAAGGCGTAATAAAGAGCTTTCAAACCAATCGCGTTATGTTCCGTTTATATTTCTTTGTTTCATGTGACACGAAGTCTAACTCTTTCTTTATTATTTTAGTTAATTTTACTTATTTAGACAAGATGATTAACTTCAGGTTGTACGGTCGTTATGAAGCGTGTGTTACAAAGCATTCCACGATTTATATTGCGAGTTTTAAAAATTAATCGTCAGAAATATATTGTAATAGATAAAGCATCTCGTAAACTACAAACCTTACCCGCATTTAAATATTTAGACGCAAGTTTGAAATCTTTTATACTGTAATGTTAAAGTGTTATTCATGATCGCTAAATACGTTTGTTGGTTTTACGAAGCCATGAAGTTATATAAAGCTACCAGTATAATATTTGTTATATATATATATATAAATTTATGAAATGTATCATTGTTAGCCCGCAAATAACTGATTGGCCCTTAATATACACATAGCATTTCACGCGTCAAACGGCCTTATTGCTATTTAGAATTTGCTGCCTTAGTTTAATATATGGAGCATGTAGGTATTATATTGCTCACATAGCTAGAATAATTTCTTGACATAATTGTACTTTTCTAACATGTGTTTTCTTACTTTGATGATTGATAAGTGCAAAGCGTGAAGCAATAAGTAGAAGTAATTTTAGGATAATTAGGATAAGGTGTTTTTTATTTAAGTTTTAAGATACTTACTGGTGTGTTATTCGGGCTCCTTTAGGTAAATTTGTTTTAAAATTTGTAATGTTTTAGCCCAATTAATGCTCTTAATACCTTTTCAAATATATCAACTGACTGGTGCTTCACGCTATTACTACGTTTTTCATAAAATTATGGCTGGAACAATAAACCTTTTTCATGCAAACAATATTGTAACCAAAATAAGTCGTTTTATATTATTCAATTCAACTCATATAATTTTGTTTGTGTTCTCATTTTAAAATAGATAAAAATTTAATTCCAATGACCAATGACCAATGACCTGTCGCAATGTATGGATCTGAGTGCTGGGCAATGAAAAAGACTGAAGAGAGGAAGGTGCATGCAAATGAGATGCGTATGTTGAGATGGATGTGTGGAGTAACAAGGTTGGATAGGATTAGGAATGAATTTATAAGGGGAAGTCTGAAAGTTGCACCAATTTTAGAAAAGGTGAGAAGTGCAAGGTTAGCTTGGTACGGGCATGTTATGAGGAGGGAAGAAAGCCATGTAACTAGAAGAGTGATAAGTATGAATGTCAATGGACGTAACGGTAGAGGCAGGCCGAAGAAGACATGGATGGATTGCGTGAGAGATGATATGGGAGTGAAAGGAGTAGACACAGAGATGACGAATGATAGGCCCGAGTGGAAGAAATACACATGTTGCGCCGACCCCACTTAGCGTGGGACAAGGGCAGGAGAATGATGATGAAAAATTTAATTCCAACTAATATGAATTAAAATTAATTATGTATGATGACTCTGAATGGCATAAGATATAATATTGCGACGTCCATCAAAACTTGTTAGTTGAGTACAAAATAGTATTAAGTAATAATAATTATATTTTGTTTTTGAACACTTTTTCGCAGAAGTTAACTTCATTCGCAGCTACGTTTACTTTGATTACCTACATTATCGATTTTTTTTTATTTTAATGAAGTATGTATGCTTGTACATAAAATCGATTCTTCCTACGTATTAAATTGTAGAAAATTCAGTAATTATAAATTACTTTCATTATTTTTGTGCTGAATTTTATCTTTTTGCTTCATTGAGTAAATAAATAAATTCTGTAACTGTTTGATAACATTGAAAGCTTCAGTTTAATTCCACCCGATACAACGAAATACCTCGGAAAATGCAGTTTCCTCATTAATAATTAATTGTAATAGCTTATGGATACGCAAAAATTGCAATTTATTGGTATGAATAAAATTAACGCGAAAAATCAATCAACCCACATTCTGTTATGAATAAGTACGAAATGAATTTATGAGACTTAATGAAATATGTGAATAAATAAATAACTAGTATTATTATTGTAGAGCAATTTGTTTGAATAATTAATGATTTATATAACAGAAGTATAGAGATATAGTTGAAATGTTTTAATAGCACCATTACCTGCCAAAAAGCTTTAGATAATATGAATTTAATAATGGTTTATAAATTGTAATTGCGATTTGTGCATATCGAATGAAATGTACATATTACCAACTACTAGGAAATGTAACTAGATAATTAGTTCCGATAACGATGCTGCTATAAAGTTAATAATGCGTTAAATAATTGTAATGTACTTTTGAAATATTTTGTAGCAAATAAATACTGTGACTGATAAATTGTTTTTCATCATCATCAACCCATCTCTGTCCACTGCTGGACAGGCCTCCCCAAATGCACGCCACTTCTGCCTTTCCTCGGCTACTCGCATCCAGCTCCTACCAGCCGTCCCGCGCAGATCGTCACTCCACCTGGCCTGAGAGCGTCCTACACTACGTTTGCCGAGACGCGGTCTCCACTCTAGAACTCGTCTACCCCAGCGGTTGTCGGTTCTACGGCTGACGTGGCCAGCCTATTGCCACTTCAGATTGCCGATTTGATTGCAATTAGCTATGTCGATAACTTTGGTTCTTTGCCGAATCGCCTCAATTCTGAGAGAAAAACCGAGCATAGCCGTGCCGTCAGTGTCCACCTTTCGGCATTTTTTTTTGTTTCTAAAAAATCACTGAGTGAGAATCCTCTTTAAAATACATAGTTAAAATAAAACGCTAACAGAATAAATTAGCTTCATTGCCTAAAGGAAGTAGGGGTGAAAACCATCCGCCCTCCCTCAAGTCCGGTGATGATGACGAGGATACTCCAAGCCATCGTCGTTTGTCAGCTAGGAAAAAGCTTTTTTTTAATCATTGCTGATTATTGCTTTACACATCAAATATACGAGCTTTATAGTAACAGACTCCTCGTAATAAACTACTGGTGAGCTTCCATATTGACGGCAAAATAAAACAACTTGTTCGGTTTCTATTCAGCATTAGTCTTTTATCCTTTTCAGATATCGAATGTTGGAGGGAGAGAGAAATTTACCATGGGCGAGAATTTTGATTGCTGTTCTGATGCTTTACTATAGTCATTCGCGAAGAGATGTATATATTTTTACACCGAAATGTAACAAGAACGCAAAAATTGTTTTTATTTTCAACTTATACGTTAACCTTACATTATAATAATTCTAATAAAAACAACTCTAAACATGCAAACGCATTACTACTACACTGCTGCACTGTACTACATAGTATTCAACAAAGTCGCTGTCCCTATATCCCTATGTATGCTTAAATCTTTAAAACTAAGCAACAGATTTTGATGCGATAGCGATAGTTTATATAATAGATGAGCGATTCAAGAGGAAGGTTTTTATGTGACATTTAAGCCAAGCGAAGCGAGGGCGGGTCACTAGTATTATGCAAAACTAATCAAAACTTGATCATCAAAATTAATAAATATGTTCTCTTTATGAATCTCTCTCTTTATCTTTGATAATGAAGTGTAAGGAAACCAAGATACTTAAAGTTATGAAGTTTGCTTTATGAAATTCGAACCGTACAATAAACCTCTTAACCTGGAAAATCTAAAACCATTAGCCTGTATGTAAACAAAGTTCAACAACTGCAACTTTACAGAGTTTGTTGTTTTTCTGTTAAACAAGTTATGAGCAGTTTATCGACTGGAATAATGTTCGTAAGCACATTATTTTGCATGTTGAAAGATCAAATATAGAGAGCGATTGCCGATAAATTAAAACTTAGTCAATTTCTGGAAGACTGATCAAACTCACACAAGTTGAACAAAGGAAATTGCCCAATCAAATGTCTGAATAATTTTGATTACGGGCGAAGTCGTTTGTTAAATTGAACTCAGTTTGATCACAAACTGTCGAAGTAAGTGGCTGAAGGAAACTGTTTACAAGAATGTTAATTCTATGAAAACATTACTTCGGAAGGCTGTGAATTAGTACATTATCTCATGTATAAACGCGTTTATTCGAAAATAATTGATTACACTCTCAAGGGTTTTGTTTGGCATTTGAGTTTATTTTGTTACTAACTAAGCAGGGCTTTTAGGTGTAAATCCTTTGGTATAATATATTATTCATCTATATAATGTATGGCTGTTTTTCTGATGCGTTTTTCATATAATTCAAAAGGCTGACCTATTTACCGTTTACTGTTTAAATTATACTAACTAACTAGGTTGGCGCTACGACCCAAAAAGAGCCTTCGATAATGAGTTTAGATTATACATTTATATTTTTTTATTACGAAAAAAAATTAGCCATATGACAAAATATAAGGCATATTCAATACGTTCTATAATGGTAGTTTTACTTTAAAATGTCAGTTAACATTACGTTACGGTGTGACAGGGTGCCTCAGTAACAAAACCATTAAACCAGGAGCGTCAATATACGATTACACTAAAACAACATAACGACGCATTTATTTATAGTTCGTTTTTAATTCGAGTTTGTTTACGCGCTAGGCGGGGCCCTGACGGATTTACGGCGTATTTTAATTGCATTTTTAATTATTTTTCAACAACGCCGACGGCAAATTGAATACAGCCACGTGAATTGTGCCGATCTTATCTGCGGTATCTATTTACAGAAAACTATTGTTACGGACATTTTTACGTTCATGTTCACCGGTAGTTGGTGTAAACGTTTCCGTTTTTTTTGTTTCTATTTTTTTATTACACACTAGTAAGTAATACAAGTTTACTCACCTAACAGGTGTTGCGTGACATAATAATTTGTATGTATGTTCACATTCACTATTGTTTTTTTAATTAAAATGTCATCTTTGACACTATTTCTCATCGTGTTTTTGTAGGTAGGCATGTGCTGATATAGCGATACCTATGTAGGTTAGGTAGTTAGGAGGTAGACAAATATTCATAACTTTTTAGTAATTTTAAACTTGAAATTATTGAAAATAGAAAAAGTCGCAGTTACCCAAAAACAATCATCGATTGATAGTTTTTAATTGTCTTTGTATTAAATACTAGTGACCAGCCTTCGTTTTGCTTTGGGTATACTACATGCATTAAAAACTTCCCTCTATCTATTAAAAACCCATCAAAATCCGTTGCGTACTCTTTAAGATTTAAGCGTACATACACACAGACAGACGCGGGAGGCAACTTTGTACACTTTGTAGTGATTGACACTGATTTTATGGAGCAATTAAATATAGTATTTTTTTTTTACATTTCTACCACTACAGACTATTGCAGTTGGTGAAATTGTTATTTATTACACTCTATCCATCACGGATCTAAATGTGTTTCCTGTTCATACGCTTAGAACTGCGTAAACAAGGTGTCAGGAGTAAAGTTGTTTTAAAACACCGATTATCTTACAAAAACCCTTCCTGTAGACACCATAAAACATTTTTTTTACATAAAAGCACTTTTAACTCTTTCGATAGATAAGATGAGAAATGGATACGACAACAGGCCGATGTTCCGACATCTTAATTTCAAATTAATTGCATTAGGGTGTACCAATAAATCTACTGTCGTTATTATAAGACTCTAGTTTGCTTAGACCGTTTATTCGGCAGCATGAGACGGGCGATAGAATTCCAAGTAAAATTGAAATTTCAACTTTATCACTTCAAATTTAAGGACCATTCCGAAATGCCAAGTGGACGGTATAAGGCATTTTAAAAAACACAATCAAATTTTACTAGCGCACGCCCATTGATTAACACGGTAGATAAAACTTAGTTTAATGAAGTATTTTTATACTTAACATTTTTTCACATTGTTAGTTGACCGTAAGCCGAACAATGAATCCATTGAGACACTGTTTTTTTTTTACTTCTTATTCACAGATTAAAAATATTTCTCGTGGTCTTTCGGGTGCTGCAAAGTGAGCACAGGTCTAGTTAAGATGATGCAAATTTGGATATAAAGTGCCCTAAATATAATTTTATGTTATTAAGTAATATAAGTAATAGGAATATCTGATATTAATAGAATAAATACATGTTATTGTGTCAGGTACGTTTTTGTTTTTCTAAATAGGTTTATTATAGGAAAATTCTTCTTTCTTTTTTAATTTCCACTTCACTCAATATTTAATGATTTTACTGTGTTTTATTTCTCTTTTTCAAAAATCTAACGATATTTTTTATCTTTGGATATTCTAAAACGTTGTTGTTTTAGAATATAAAGGATGGATGGAAACAGAGGATTATTGTCTCGCAAATAAATGAAACTTTAACATTAAGTATTGTTCTTATTTGTAATAGTTTTAACCATAATATGTTAATTTTATTAACCTATTATAGATAAAATTAATCACACACGCTACATCTATATGCTAAAACAAATTATATTTACAACAGCAAAAGAGTAACAAATATTTGAAAAAATAAAAATATAAGAATAAAGTCAACAGATGTCCCTGTTCTCCCTTCGCTTCGTTACAATTAACCCTACGGTGCTGCCTTTAGAAAAATAGCCGCATGGTGAGTCAGACAAACGAGGAATTAATATAGAGATCCACCGCCATTTATTCAGAGTTCCCACTTCCCACTTTGTACTACACCGGCCCTTCCTTATCTTGGTAATTAAGTCTCGAATATTTTATTGTTTGCCTAAGATTTGTACGGGTAATGAGTTATTACTCTGCGTCGGCTACCGAGTTCATGGAAAATGCAATGGTTGCGGAGGCTTTGTTCTGCCGTTGTCATGGGAAATTGCTCCGTGACGCGTTTTGGGTGTGATCCAAGAAAATATCTCGTGTGCCTCATTAATATTTTAATAAGTAGGTATGTGCGAATCTGAAATTTTTGCAGCATATTTAAATGAGGCTTTAACTATCGGCTTAATTGTTGTTTTGTTTACCATTTTTGTTGCATTTTTTTGTTTCGTTTTATAACGCGAATCATTTTTTTTGTTGCTATGAAATGTTTGTCGTTACTTATAATTAAATTACCAATAATTTAACAAAAAAAATTGCTACCAATGGACACGGTTGTTTTATTAAATCAAAAATAATTTAAATAATTATATTAATTTTAATAACCGTAATTCTCTAAATCGTCCTACGGAAAGTCCTACGAGGGGTTAAACGAATTTATAAAACGTCCAAAAATTTATTTCGCATTCAACACCATCTCAAGAAACTCAAGAGAACTAACAGGAGAACTAATTGAAACTCTTAAGCATCGCTTAGTATTTTAATTCCGCAAGTTATCAAAAGATGGAGCATCTTTATAACATGCGCGAGAGTGCAGTACACTAGCGTCATCTGTGCAATGGCTGTGATACTTGTATACAGCGGCTATAATGGACTGGATAGCTTCCACAAAACAACTTAAGTTTCGCGTTCATTACTAGATGTCGCTTTATGCATTTTATGATAACTCCAAATTTAGTGATTAAGTAGTATTTCATATTATAAGTAGATAATAATTTTATATATTTGTATGAGCATAATTTATTTCATTAAATGCTATTTATAATAAATAATAAATGTTATTTACTATAAAAGATTACATTCAGTACAAATTATCAAGCAGTCGCTGTACTAAGCCACTGGCTTGTCTCGCAGCGGCCTATAAACGGCTTCTAAACAATTATTACAGGAACGAACGGTCGACTTGCTTAAGTAATAAAATGGCCTAGTTAATACAGACAGAGTAACATTTTCTTAGTTTTAAGCTCAATACCCCCCTAATGCCCGCTCCGTATTTTCTTGCAAGAAGTTAGTACACACGTCCATACCTTTTAAAATACATTTAACATTGTGGAAAAAATATTTTATATATAAAAAATAAATGAATAAAATGGTACCATTTCAACCCTTACAAAACACTACCTTACCTACAAATAAAAATGATTCGAAAGTTGATCGTTCCGTATTATTAAATAGCCATTTTCTAAAAAAATTGATAACTATACAAATGTCAAAAAGAAAATTAGAAATTAACATGATTTCTTCTACTGCAAAGAAATGGTTCATGACCAGCTAGGTCAAATGTCAAGGTAAAACGTAACCAACCTGTAATGCGCGCTTATGAATACAATCGAGTATGCGACAAGTTATTATTGAACGCAACGAACCTCAAATTGTTTCACTATATAAAAGGTCTACGGAGAGAAACACCTGCATTAAATTTTTGTTCAACGACTAAGTTCATGTCTTTGAAGATCGAACATTTAATATCAGCGGCTATAGCAATGTCGCTGTTATCTGTTCTAGTTTTTATAACATTAGTGGTTTTATCAACAGCCACATCAAATATCGAATCGGAACAAACAACAATAAAATCACCCTCTCTGAAAAATTTTAGAGAGTTTGTCACGAGTATGATAAAAGATCAAAGTTACAAAATCCAGACACTACTAAAAAAGATCCAGACAAACGCACAATCAGTGTTGAAGAAGATTGAAAACATGAAACAAGATTCTCAGAAAAAAGAGAAGAAATATACTGGAGGTTCATCTTTGGGATTCCATCCATTCAACATTTTGAAGAAAAATGCGCAGTACGATGAACATCAAGTGGAATCACCAGTCAAAAAAATTATAGACGACATTGAAGTTTCAACAGAAACAGTTTCTGAAGCAAGAAGTTTTAATAACCATTATGGAGCTTCAAGCTATGGAGGTACTGGGAACGCCAACTACGGAGGACACAGTCCAACATACCACCATCATTCTATAGGGTTTGACCCCATCAACATTGTGGTTTCCGTGTCTTTGTTGTCTTTCTTACTTCAAGCCATCCAAGGGCTGTTGACTAGAACAAGACTAACTACACCAGTTATTGAAGGGAGATATTTGAACCCAGTACATGACTGGTTAAAGAAATTCGAAGAGAAGAATCAAATTAAAGACGATTACCTAAAACGGAAGTACCCGAAAAAGTATTTCAATTAATCTGAACCAAATGAACGCAATGTAAGATCACTATTTATTTTGCACATATGTATTTAGGTTATTAGTTTGCGAATAGTCACATGCAATTAATAAGTAAGTACTCTAAATCCATTAATTTGTCCATTAATATCAGTTTGTGTGTATAAATTTCCCCACTCTGTTTTAATATGCTTATATTATAATCGAGTTTTCAAATCGTTTACTTGATGTGACCAAAACCACGACCAAAACATTATGTGAAATACATTTAAATACAAATAATTAATTTAAGTTGCTAATGTACTTACGCCTCTTTACCTAAGCCCAGTTCGGATTAAAATGTCACTGTAATTTAAACCTTTCAATTGAGAAAAGTTTTAATATAATAAGATTAATTAAAAATAATGTTTTAAACCCGTCTAAACTAGAAGATAAATTATTTTTTGACTTTGTGATTTGAGGTTTGCTGACAGCACATTTAAAAACTTGTAAACCTCCAAAAAATGTAAGATCCATATAGCAGAAATTTGTCTTCACTACGGTTTGGGTTTAAGTAATGATTCGAACCAGGCAAACCCAACAATGTTTTCCTTGAATGGCAAGACAAAGAGGACCAATTGGCACAATTAAAATAAGCTTCAGAGCTCAAGCAATCAATGTCTCTCAAGAAACCTAAACAAATATATCCCTCGTATCGAGTAGTCGTTGTTGTCTTATGTGATTGTCCCTCTTGATTGGTCATGTATGTATGGTGTATACTAGGAGTATTGTCTGTATTTATCTGCTTTCGAATAACTATTAAATATTCCGAACTATTTTTGGTATAGCAATTTTGGGAGTAGACGTTACTTTCCCATTCTGATTACGTGACACTAGGCTTGTAAAAGTGTTCAAGAGGCAACTATAAAATGTTCAATCTGAGAAGGATTTATATCGACGCTATTTGAATGTTTTTAATTTTTAAATTTTCTTCTGACTGGTGTTGTAAAATAACATTTCCGAGAAGTATCAAATTATGTAAGAACACTTGACTTCTTTGACATTAAAATAATAAAACTCTGACTTGATTTAATTTCCTTTTCATTTGAAATACAAACGGGCCTGGAAAAGGAATTTATTTACCTAGGGCTAAGGAACGTCAATCAGGAGAGAAAACTTTAAATGACATTTAGCGTGCTCTTTCTCGACTAAGCCTAGAAATTTCCCTAAGACCCTTTTCGGAAGTTTCTTTTTGATGCTCGATTTTCAAAGGTTTATAGACTTTCTTATAGGCACATGAATGAGCTCAATACTCTTAGCTAGTTTGTAGGTATGTATTGTGAATACAATTTGCTGATGGTATTTTTGAAAAATATTATGTGCATGTTCTTTTAATAGTCTTCAACTAATGTGATAACCGCTGGTATGAATTTCTTTTCTATTTATTTTAATAGAAACGTGACCGACCATCTCTTGACTCCAATTTAATTTAATGTCATCTTCTGCTGCTGTATGATGGCAGCTACAAATCGGCTGGGTAATTTCTCAAGAAATGGGTGGACAAAGGTAAGATATCAAGTAATGGACACCATAAGATAGAATGGTTAGTGTAACTTATCAACTTAAATGATTGATCAAGTGGTACTAGAAGGTATTAACAGAACGATTATATCGCAAATTGACTTGACCGCACGCAATACTTAGACAAACTTAAGCGTACAGCACTTACTTAGTAGTACTTTAGCGGTGAGGCGAGTTTGCCAAAGTAGTAGGTAAACGGTAAAACAATACTTCTACCCGACCACTTTGAACCCGATACATCTGTCGGCAGTGTTTTATGTTAAACCTACAAGCCGCTAAGTACGTACTGTCGGGCATATTGAGAGATTCTCACGATATATCACATGGCGGCGCTGAGAGGGTATCGTTTACATACTAAGTGGTGCTTAGCTCGCACTCCGACACAGGTTTCGTACAGTTTATGAATTTGTTAGGGAAACGCTGGCTCGGAATGAAAACGGCATAAACTATGCCTAGAAAATTTATGGAAAACTCGCGCGGAGTGCTGAAGTCAGATGTTTGTGTAAAGGCCGTCCGTAAGCTCCTTCCACTACTCGGACATTTAGAATTCATTGATGTCCCAGCTCAGTTTGAGATAATGAAAATAAATAGTAATAGTAGTGCTTGTATAATACGTACAACTTGTTTGACACAAAATCAGGTCTTAACTCGAACAAAATTTTCCAGAAGAATTAATTCAGTTCAGAGCATTTTGCACCGCGAGATGCAAAAAAAATAAACAAAGTTTTATAAAAGAATTTCGTAGATTTAAAAATATATTTTGAACCACTTTTTGCAACATCCTCGTTAACATGTAAATTGTAATTGCCGGCAGCGTCTGCGGTTCACTAAAAATGTCAAAGCCCGATAAAAACATAGCGCAGCCCTGCCCTTTTTTAATTTTAATTTAAATTTTAAGCATTTTAGTGTTGGCTTAGGGAGGTTTCAGTAAAAATCCCTGCATTATCCTGCGTCGGATAGCAGACAAGCTCACGGCCCAACGTAATGTGACCAGCTTGGGCCGTAAACATGGGACTGTCTCGTTTTATGACCAAATAGGGTAAGTCAGGGCCGGATCTACAGTGTGGTTTTTTGGTCTTCCTAGAACCCCGTGAATGCAGCTAGTCTAGCAAGTCTAGTCAAATATAAACGATAATGCGACAAAATAGTATAATTAAATTATTTCAAACAGTTAGGTCGTAAGATTTTCAGCGCTGTGAATCTTGCGATTAATCATCCAAGTTTATTCTCTTTGTTCAAGTATTCTTAGCTTCGGACTGACTTTCAGAATGTTTGGCAGCTATTTCACATTGATTCGATCGTGCTCCACTGTATTAGAGAAACAGTTTCTCTCTCAAACTGTGCTTCTTCTTATCTTGGTTTAGGTGGAACTCTCCGCCCGGATGCTCCAACGGTTGCGGATAATTATCCAATTCCATAGCACCACTTCTTCGTAGGAGCAGCTGACGGAAGTCACAGTCTCCGGCGGTCGGGAGTCTTACACACAGTTCTGAGCAGACACCTGTGCGTAACACATTTCTCCACGTAAATAAAATGGATTTTGTTTTACTAATAATACAGAGGTACACGGTCCGGCCCTGGGCTAAGTACTCGGGCATTAGCTCAGTTCGAAGCTGGTTTACGGGCCATTTGTGTTAGTGTCACCTAAGTTACAGTCTTAAGTCTGTTTTGCAACCGAGCAAGTTCTATTAAGTGAATTGGTTGATCTGTTCTAACCTGATCCGCTTTAGGTAGGTCGTGTGGGGAATTAATAAGTACATTAAATCAGTGGTGTTACAAATAATTGGCATTTGGACACTTGGTGTTGGTATGGTGGGTACCATGGGTACCAGAGATCAGAGTTCAGAGCTCTTTACAGGGCTCGGTTATCCCGGAAAAGAGCATGTGCTACGTATTGCCACTTCGAAATATAGAGAGATGAAGCAGGTTTCAGTTTTTAAATTTTAAAATTCACGGTCTATTTTTAGGTAAAATTAGGCGTGATTTTATATGTCGATCATGACAGTCAAATGAGAAGAAGTAAGAAGTGATATAACATTTAGCTAGTTCTTTACATTAAGAAAGCAAAATGTAGTTAATATTTTTATCCTGAACTTTACTATGGAGTTACCTGCACAGCAAGTACTATTTTTATCCTTAACTTTATCATGAATTCACGTGCACTTCTTCTCGACCGAGTGGCCATGGCCGGTCTCATGCCCATATTAATCATTGGCACCCTACCAGTGCTCGCACTAAGCCCTGTGACGTAGGTTAATGTATCACGCGCTACGCCGCGCGGATTTTAGATTCTGCATAAACTATTCACAGACGGGAGGCCGGTGTTTGTACACGGGAATTCTGTTTTTATCTCCGTTCCACAGTAAGTGTGCGATTGGCAACACTTGTGTCTGTGGCTTTGGGGTGGGAAAGAACTCGCGATTTGTTAGATTTCCGGGCGGGAAGAGGGAAAGTGCTGGATTTGAGAGTGAGATTGATCCGTTCTTGTTTGATTTGCTTATATATTATATACTGACATGTCGTGCATTTGGGGTGGCCTATGTCCAGATTGTCCAGCAGCGGACAGGAATGAGCTGATGATGATGATGATGATGATAATAAAGATACGAATATAAATACAAATATAAGTTACCTACTTAGCTTACTTCATCTAATAATGCAATATATAGAAGAACAGGAACATCTGAAAAACAGCATTATCTGATTTACTAGATAAGCCATGCTGAGATGTTTCCTTTTGCTCACCTTTATTTTAGTATTTTAAGACATTATGTAAAATTTATTAAGCAATAAACATTTTTTTATATTTTTTATTTATTTTTTATTTAAATATTTTAGGATTATGATAGCTTAGTTTCTCATGTACCTACCAGCAATACCAAATACAAACCTTCATGCAATAAATAAAAGGAATTTCAAGTGGAATAATTCGTTTACATTTCAGTGGTATCATTAATATAATCAATAATATTTTACATCAATATTGCAGAAATTGCAGTAGTTGCAATTAAACCAATACTGTTGGCAAATGAAGATATAAACTTATTTCCATACTGTAATTTTTTTTATAGGGTTAAATTTGAACTTTACAAAATCTGAGCCATACACATAGCTTATTTTGCTGAGTGAAAATAAAGTCAGTATTCGTTTATTTGAATAAAGGTATCTATTAAAATCCATTGAAAACAGAGCATTCATATTGAATCGGCGCGCGCGAGTGGCTTTTGAAACTATCCGTAGCGCCTACTCATTTTTAATAGCAAACAATCAAAGAAAGGAATGTATGCCGTTCAACATTCAACAGGCGTTGAAAATCTAACATACATTTTGGTACTGGGCACATTTATTTTTCTCAATTAACTTGTTCCCAGGAATTGTAAACTTTGCATATCGATACCTTAAATCTCAAATGGCGTAACCACCAAAACGCAACTTTTCAGGAGAGCAAAAAAACGAAAAAAAAAAGTTTTTTTTTTATATAACTTTGTCAATTTTAATGCAGTGAAAATGTTTTATACATCAAATTTCTTAGAATTTTGAGATAAAGGCTTCAGTAAGAACTCTTTGCACCTAAATCTTATATTTAACAAACTAGAAGTCGGTTACGCCTATGAAAATATTACGAAAAGGCGTTTACGCCTCATAAAAAAACATGATTTTTAAGAGGTGAAGGTCGTATCTCCCGAAAGTAATTGTCTTTTGTGCTTTAAAATAACTTAATAATGAAAGAAAACGTAAAATTTCCACTCTGTATTACGCTTTTTACAAAGTTACGCCATATGTCACGTTTTCATAGTGATGTAATGGGTAATACTCACCTTGTAAGTTTTATAACAGGATGAAGAATTTTTGTACATGGGAAATTTCACTTATAGCTATACGTAATTCGATTAATTTTGTCATTCGTTACCCCCGCTGCTGTATATTCACCATACATTTATCTATGTATTCAGCCATTTGCGTACTTGTGCGCATAGATTACGTTCCTCCGTGTATTTATTATTTTTTGTGACCGTTACGTTGACTTTGGCGCGTTATTGGTCTTTCATTCTGATTTGTGTTTGGACATTGATTTGAAATGCCTAAACAAGGAAAAGCAATCAATAGCCAATGTCTCCGCAAACTTAATCCCCCCGCGCATCAATACTAACAATAATAATGACAATCATGTGTTCAGCGATTTTGGGTGTAAACGCCTTTCTTTTGAATTGCAATTTCGAAAAATAGCGTGTCTTACGAGTTACGCCGGAAAATTATGTCACCCTTTTTTTTTAAAATTTTTTTCACGTTACAATAATTTCTAGGGGCGTAACCACCAAGTAAATTAAACTAAGCCTTTTACGACCTGTTTACCTTATGAAAAGTGTTCAAATCTATAAAAAACACTGGGTCGTAATAACCTTTTTTTTGCGAATTTGAGGATTTTAAATATACAGATCGATCGAGAAAAAAAAACTGAATAAAACTGCATTAAAAAGTCATTTTGACCAAATTGGCGGTTACGCCATTTGAGATTTAAGGTAGCGATATGGTTGTTTATTAATGTTTGAACGTAATATAATTTTTTTTTTATCAATGGCTCCACAAAATGAACATTAGTTAAAATAAATAGCAGGGATACCGATTTGCAAATAAGAAGTGATGTTGTTCATACAATAATTTACATTTACGTAGTCTGTAATTTGAATTTTCCTCATGATAAATATGCGCAAAGACCCCTTCCGATTCTATACTTATTTTACTTTTGTCAATTCATTCTTTGTTATCACAACGCCATCTGAGTAATCTGATAAAAGGATTATTCGGTTATGAATCAAAAAAACCTTGCAAGCCAAATAATCCCGAATAGAATAAATAATACCCCTTTGACGAATAAATGGAATTGTTACGTTTAGTGACAGCCATTGTGGTCAGTTACAAAGACATCTGTTCGCTTGTAAATTGTAAAACCTTATTTCATGGCAACAATAGGTAGGTACGGTTGTCGAAAAAATCAACGCGCTCACAAATGGAGCCTTTTGTGGGGACCGTCTTGATTAATTCTCAGCTATTACATAGTACAGGCGGTTGCAGACAATTTTTAATATGAAATTGTTAGTCAGTCAAACTCTTATATAATACTTTTAAACTGTCATGGTTACACACATTAGAAAACTGTAACTGTTCGGGATATTTACCATGTTGTTTTGTTTTAATGGGCTCCCGATATTTCGGCACTGTTGCAAGCGCCATGATCACGGGTGAACTCGTGATCATGGCGCTTGCAACAGTAAATATCCCGAACAGTTACAGTTTTCTTATATAATACTGTTTGAATTATATCGGATATCACCAAGAAATATCCATGTCTGTATCCATGTAAATCTGGGTGTGAATATGCATTTCAGTGTTTGCAATGCATTCATTTGTATTTATAAAGATCAATGTATGTATATCAGTCTCGTGTGGGCGTCAGCCCATAGTATTAGCTCTACTTATTTTGGGGCCAGATGACCATTGACCATGACGTGTGGAAATGCCCCAGTTATTAATTTAATTTAATAAAATATCAATGTACCTACTTAGCCTACAATAATATAAATCAAGTACATTTCAGTATATAAAAGCAGCTTGGAGTAATTTTGACATTATTATTAACACAGATGAATTCGTTTAAAATAAGCTTATTCACGTTCTTAAATGTTAAAATTAAAATGATTTTCCTAATACATAGGTCAAATTACTTTTGACAACATTGTCAATAAAATGTGAAATGGTTTTCAAAGGCCAGTTTCGCATCAAGTTGTTCCTTAATTCATTTTAAAGTAATAAAATTGATTGCTTTTTTAAAGTAGACAGAGCCCTTAATCTAAATTTCCTAAATACGACGTAGGAAAATTTTGTCTTCATCCCCTGTACTTGAAACATTCCCAAAGACTCTTAAATTTTGTACTCTATTCCCTTGTCTTAAGAGACATCAAGCTGAGTTTGTTTTGTTATTCGTCACCGGGTGACATTTAAAAGGGATCAGTTAATTTGACAGTTAGTTGACAGATGCACAAAAGTGTATGAGTGACGTTATCTTTATCTTCTTGATGTGTACGTTACCGAAAGATTAACGGGTTATGGGCAGGTAGAAAGGACTCCCCAGGAAGTTTTATCAACTGACAGTTTTAAATTGTTTGACTCCTTCTTAGCGGATAAAGACGTTTCATTTCATTAGGTTTCGATCAATTCACAAATGTTGTGAATAAAAACTGCTACCTACCCGTTTAAATAGTTTAAATATAGATTTAATCATACAAAGCGTAAAATTGAGCAAAAACTTAAACTATCAGTACAGGATCTAAATTTAAATTTAAGACATCAAGTAGGTATATCGAACAGAACATAATCATAAAGATCAAGATATAATCAAGACAAAAAATTTAAATGTTAAAAGACATACAAAGCAAAACGCGTACTTTCGTTTGATGACATTCTTAAACATAATTTAAATATTGTAATTTGGTACTTCATCCATCAAATATTTACTTCAAAAGGACATTACACAAAGCAATAGCTCCATTATTTGTACACATGTCGCTAGTTTGTCAAAGGGCCCCGAAAACACATCTAAATTCAAATTCAGTATGATGAAATTCGCTTGCCCAATCCAAACATTCATTAGGATATTTTAAAAATTCTATTCATATAGTACGGGCCCCTCGTTAAACCGCTTAAGCTAATTATATAAAACATTGGGACGTGCACAAAGCTCGAGCTACATCCCCAGTGTAGGCACATAATAAAAGCTCATTTTGTCAGCAAGCTCCCCTCTGCATATAATATTTTGTTTGATCTTCGGCTCAGCTGTAGGGGCAGGTTGAGATGTGCAACATGAGCGGAATCGGGTCACAATTCAATGACTAACAGTGAGCATTTCAGTTTTGCATTTAAGACAACCTGACTCAAAGACCATGGTTAAAATGGAAATCAGCCGTTTTTCTGGACCATGAGGGCTAAGAATTAATATTATAAGGGGAACTTTGGCATATCTAATTTTACAATGCATGTTTTGCGTAGCTTTTTTTAACGTAATATTTATTCTTAATTCTTATTGTAGATAGAAAAATCGTTTGTGCAAAAATAAACATAAACAATTACATAACCTTACAGATCAAAACATCGAGAAATTACAAGTTTTATATTTATCAAATTCGATTATGTAACTCTAAACAATACAAGGTTTCCCTACTGTTTCCTCGCGGTGCTGTGGAGGGGTGTTCGTGTTCATTATTAAGGCGCAAAGTTAAGCAGGTAATTCAACAGATTCTAATAAGGGTGCGTCTACAAAATATTTGACTTTTTGTTTGCATACAAAATTTACACGTCATATTAATCCTCGCAACTGAAGTAGGATCATATTGCGTTGTTGTGCCTGTTATGCCACTCACGACACTTTATTGCGTATAAATGTAGTCGTTTATATTAAACACTAACATGCGAAATTTTAACTTTTTAAAAATTAGACTGGCTCGGTGGAACGTTGGTTAGTGACCCTGACTACGGTCCTAAGAGTCGTGGGTTCGATTCCCACTCGAGACAAATATTTGAGTGCAGAACATCGGTGTTTATTCCGTGTCTGGGTGTGTTATTTATACGTGTATTTAAGCCCACTGTTGATTTTGATATTCGTAATGCAAGTGATTACGCTACATATCACGGGATCAGAAGAATGCACGTCCTGTTGTGTTACATTATAATAGGTCCATTTTTATATTTTCTGTGATAACTACAAAGGAAGGAATCAAATAACTTCGTACCTACACAAAAATATGTGAAAAGAAATAGCAATAAAATAGTTACAATCTATAAAGTAAATTAAAATATGACATTAAGCAAACAAAATAGATACTAAAGTCACTTTCAGCGTAGCACAGTTATAGATAAATAAGAATCCACAGTAGATTGGGCCCTTCGAGGAAATTCAAACGCTTGAAACTCAATTACTTCACTAATCTGCTCATCTGCCAGCCAATACAAAATTAGCTGCATAGGCTTCACCCTCAAATCTCGGCGAAATGGCAATTAAGAGACAGTTGAACAACGTAATTAGATTAGAGAGGCATCAATCAAAGAAACGATCATCATCGCGAGGCCTCGAGAGGGGAGATATAGTGAGGCACTTGGTAGGGATGTGCAGGGCAGAACTGAACTGGAACTGTCGACTATGTTTTTATTTTTATTTTATTTATCTAAGGAAACATACAGCTTTATATATTGTACATTAAACATAGTTAAATTAGGTTGTGCATTAGCAATTAAAGTTTCCAATGACAAATTGTACACAATACAATGCTGAGAAGACACTCACTCGACACAACAATAATAACTATATACGTGCACAGTTAGCCAAGAAAGCGGTCCACCACTTTTGACACAAGTTTTGCGAGATGTAACGATCGCTAAGGTTGACAATAGTCACTGACACAATCTTATTGACAGGGAAAATATACTTTGTAGGAATAGTGTTTTCGTTTACTTCTTAATAGGTGTAGGGTTATGAAACGGCCTTGTACGAGTATATTAGTCTTTAAATTCGTAATGTGCTCCATGCAACGTCTCTCGTAATCTCTACATAGCATAAAGCACAGTCGTAATCTGCCTGGGTGGAACAGTGGTTAGAGACCTTGATTCGCCACCTACGGTTCTAAAAGTTGTGGGTTCGATTCCCTTGTGGGACAAATCTTTTTGTTGCGAATATCATGTTCCATGTCTGTGTATATTTGTGTATTCACTTTTGATTCTGATATTCATAACACAAGTGCTTAAGCTACTTATATACCAAGGGATAAGATCAATGTATATGAATGTGATATTTTTAAAACATATATTATGGAAGTAACATAATATGGAATTCAGCAATTCATTATAATAATGAGAATTCTCTAATCCATTGTCCTTACCAATACTAGTTGGTATCCTATCTTTTTTGTAGGTATATTTTGTAAAGTAACACATGACTTTAAAAATACCATATTATTCAAAACATTTCAGCACACTTAGTATCTAATATTTGCGATGCATTTCAACCTTCGTCTTTTAAATGCGTCGAATTAAAACTTTATCATATCAATTTATGACATTTCATACAAAAAGAGCACATCACTAATACGTCCCTTCTCGGATGAGGGGCCTAATATTCCCCTTAAACCGTGAAGACGTCAAAGGCAAAGCTCGAGACGCACTTGTCTATTTGTAATTGAATATGAAAATCTTTCGCCGTACGGGGAGGGTTTAAAGTGACGGAAGGTAGAGTGGCTTCGCTGGAAGTGACGGATGTTTTTTTAAAAAGCTCAAGATGAATTCAGACTTTTTTGGAATGGATACAAAGTAGGTATATGCAGTTTTTACCTCAGCTAAAAAAAAGTAAAAATTGTTGAATAGACGGAAAGCCAAATCTTAGTAATAGGGTTGTATATTTGTAAAAAATAACAGTACATTTAATATTTCACGAGAAATTACATAAAGTGAAGGTAGATCAAAGGCTTTTTTTTGCTAACTGACATACGATTATGGAAAGCCATCCACTTTCACCCCTAAAGATCAAAGCTCTAATTGAGGACTAATGGACTGATTTACATTTTAAGTTAATAGTAAGAATGCGAGGAACAAGAGCAAAATTTTTTTTTATTTCATGCCCTTATCACTTCAAGGCTGTCGATCTCCATCCGAATCGGATCGGCTCTCGCTATGGGCATCCAAGTCAACACGCCATCACTTTGTCGGCTTTATCATTAAACTTTTCTTCGTATATATTTATGTTTACCAAAGTTGTAGGTACTTCTATTTTTAAATTCAAACATTTTTGAAATCACATCTAGTAAAAATGGAAGTAGTGACTCCGTCCCCTTCTTATGTAGGGAAAAACTTGAAGTGAGCATCACCTCTCGTTCACGTTTCCCAGAGCTAGAAATGGCGGATAAATTTTGTCGGAATCCTCCCCGCAAATACTTCCACTAACCGTTTCGTTTTTCATATTGGAATTGAATGAATAGTTCATTATGAGCGGTGGGAATCTTCCAACTGTATAGTTTTTCTGTGTACGGGAACTTTGGGAATGGGTTTAGTGTTTGGACTTTCACTTGCTATATTTAGGTTTCTTGACCGAACATTGAAACTATAGATATTCGAGTGCTGATTGGCCGGGAGTTTCAAGACTCCCCTAAAAATGTTGAATTTGAGTGGAAACGGCACCGTCAAATTTTAATATTTAATAAATTTTTTGTACTCGGTCGTTCGAAATAGTTTCAGATGAATCATAGGAGCTGTATAAATATTGGTGACATGTTTCATAACAGAATTCAAATTTGGTTTATTTATAAAATCAATACTGAATGAATGTTTAAGTACAAACAAATTAACTTTAAGTCTAACAACAAACTTAATAATAGACTTTCGTATCTGGGCAGAACTTTTTAAATCTAGATCTTGCCTAAATCCTATTTGAAATCTAATTTTCCCAAACAAATGCAATTCTAAACTGGATTAAAACTAACTTGAAATAATACCCATTCCAAATCGTTTCAAAAATATTGTTATCTTGAATAGAATAATTTGATTTTGTTATGTCTAAAGTATTTTCAAGAAATTGTGGTTGGTTTTCAAAACAATTTTATATTTTATATTTATTCTACTCCATACATTCACTCAGTTATATTTGAAATTGAAGATCTTCAACTTGAACTTGTCAGGAATAACGTGATTTTCCGACTTCATTGAAGCAGTACATTTTTTAACATCCGATTGTATTTTTTGTGTATACAGTCTACCAATTTTGATTTAGATTTTCTAAAACTGACAGAATATTATGTTGATGTAGTTTCTCTCACATACACACCATAAACATAATTATACACAGAAATCAATCAATGTTCTTAAATGTAATTTAGTCCTGGTGACTGCGATATAAGCTAGTGCTTATTGCGGCGACCGCATGATTTGTGAAATAAACGTATAAATATAGAAAATATATATAAAACTAGCTGTGTCCGCGACTTCGTCCGCGTGACCATGAAAAATAGATGTTGGCCGATTCTCAGACCTACTCAATATGCTCACAAAATTTCATGAGAATCGGTCAAGCCGTTTCGGAGGAGTATGGCAACGAAAACCGTGACACGAGAATTTTATTTATTAGATATGAAAGTACTTTAGTTAATACAATATACATACTTTAAATATAGTAAATACTTTTTTACACTCCCAATTTGGTAATTAAGAAGGCGCACTAGATGTTTTAATGTGTAAAGAAGAGGCTCGTTTCCATCTGAAGTTTCTTTTCATACCAAAAATTAACGTGATTCAATTACACTTTCCTTTTCACGACGGATACCTTCGAGGAGCTTACACTGCAGCTTTGATGTCTGCCCGTAACTTTTACACGATTTTCGACTCGTCTGGCGGTCCGAGCTTTCATTAGGGGAAAAAACCGATCGAGTGCGAGTCGGACTCGTGCATGGAGGATTCCGTACCATTAAATATAAATTTAAGTATTTAAAAGCGTCGATGGCCGAGTGGTTAAGGTCGTTGCTTGCCATGCGAGAGGTCGCCAGTTTAAACTCCGCCAGGTACCAATGAGTTTTTCAAATTTGAAATTCATATGTACCATCATTCGACGCTTTAACGGTGAAGGAAAATATCGTGAGGAAACCTGCACACCTAAGAAGAAATTCTTATGTCGTGTAGTCGACCAACCCGCACTTGGCCAGCGTGGTCGACTAAGGCCTTATCGCCCTAGTTTAGGGTAGGCCCGTGCCCCAGCAGTGGGGACATATATAGGCTGATGATGATGATGATGAAGTATTTAAAAAAAACAGAGAGTAAACCTGTTTTCAATTAACATTTAGGCCGACTGTACTATAATGTCGAGCGAAAGAGAAAAATGGCACATACTCACGTTTGTCATACGAGTCCCTTATAGATATTTTTCTTCTATGTTCATAAAATACCAATTACATATTTGCTACAGGAGCAACAGAAATACATCACCTGTGATAGAACTGATACTATCACCGATTATATAAGATACAGCCTGGAAACAGTCAGATGGACAACCAGTTTATTTTATGTTAATTAATCCAATTCTAGGCTAATAGGGTCCGTTTTAGCCTTTGACTACAGAACCCTAAAAAGAAAAATTTGATTTAAACATCGAAAGGTCTCTGCTGATAGCCTACTCCGCGTAATTTAATTAGGCGAACTTGTGATTAGCAGATGTAAAGTGAATTTTGCGTTTCGCTTAGAATGCAAGATTGGACCTTAAAGTTTGAGGAGGGAGTAAATTGAGATTAATAAGAATTTTCGGACCAAACATAACAAGGTTTCCCTTTGATCCCGTGTGCTTTAAAATTCTTGTTCATTTACCGTGTTTTGATACTGAAAGCAGTCAAGGTGCTCAAGAGTGTTCAATGGATTTCGTATTTCTTTTTTGCCTTTGAAAACCGTATGATTATGTTTGCTTTTTTTCGAATTTAAAAGGAATTACCTGCTATTAGGAATAAAAATAATTATCATCGTAATCTCGACGCAAGGAAGAGTCTTTGCACTTAATTATGAGGTATAAACATAAAAAAAATACAGACGAATTGAGAACCTCCTCCTTTATTTGAAATCGTTCAAAAACAGAGTAGACACGTGTCTGATACCCGGAACTTACCAATTCTGAGAGGATGTTTAATAAACCTGAAACTATATGCTAGATTTTTTTATTTGGTTGTAGACTTTTTGTCTGATACCCAACCTTTTAGTCTGTTGTGACCAGTAAGTTACATAATAATTTTGTTGTTTTTTTTTAATAACTTTCTTTATGTAAAGTTTTGTCTTAGTCTATACCACTGTTTCAATACATACATGCATAAAATCACGCCTTTTTTCCATAGGGCTAGGCAGAGATCACTTCCTGCCATGTGCTACGGTCCTGGCACACCACTTTTGCTTCATCCACATCCATAACCTCTTTTAATGAACTCTTTTAGTTAATTTAACTTAACCAGGAATTAGATCAATGTGTGCGATGTTGTGTTATATGTATTATTTTATCAGGCACTTATTATGTCGCAACCCAAAACAATGCCTACGAAGGAGACTAAAGCCGTTCCCGAAACAAAGTCGTATTCCAATCACTTCGTTTTTTATCCGTTTGCTCCTTTTATTGGCCGCCTAGCAAGCGTCCTATAAAGTCCCAATAATTGTTATCTCAGCGATCCACAAAGCCGTGTCCCGCCCTGTGACTTTATTTACTCTCAACCGATTTCCAGGTTTATATCTCTCTCCGTTGAGCCTCGAATAAACGCGGTACAATAACAATAAAATAGGATTTTACCACAGATTGCTGACATTTTCCCTGAGACGAAGGCTGTGTAAGCCCGGACGCGAGTCTTATTAAAAAGCTTTACATACGCAGTCGCTGTATTCCTGGCTTAGGTATTTTCTAAGCTGCCTGCTTTTTTAAATTTTACTAGATTTTCTTTTGTAGCGATAAACAATAATAAATGTAACTGTATCTAGGTATAATAGTTGTTTAATAAGATTGAATTTGTGAAGTGAATGTTCGACATCCAGAATAAAAAGAATGGATTTAACTCTAGTATGCTTGGAATTGAAACATAATTATTTAGAGACTTGACATTTCGAGCACTTTGCAGAGCTCGTAGTCACGCGAATTCTACTTTTTAAGATTACTTAGTCTTAAATATATTATCAGTTACATGGTCTATTTTTGCCGATCATCAAAAATATATTAAAAATAATGGATAATCCATTATTTTTTATATATTCCATATCGAATTGATAAACAGTCATTTTATAAGTGCCACAATAAAAAAACATTTATATTAGAAGTGCCTATTTTGTAAACATCATTCCGAGCATTTTGAAAAGGAAAATGGCGCAAGGATAACGGTGTAACGTAACATCTAATAAAACAAACAAGTTATTCCGAATATTGCTTCACCAAATAGGTATGTATTGTTTTAACCATGTACATAAAAGTATACGTGTTTACGTTAAATGGCTTATCCTTTTGGGGGTTGTGTAAGATTTACATATTTTTGTTTATCCATTTTATGGAATGGAGCGCGTTGTGCGTAGACGAATATAGATTACAGGACATTTCTTATTTTCATTTTCATATGAATAAACAACTGTATCGATTTTTGCGTTCCACTACATTCAAATCTATATACTATATGGGTTTACAGTGACTATGTAGTTGCTTCTCTTTTTATCGCATGCAGACCCATAGATATAGTTTTAAACTTTATGTATTTTGGTTTTTAATCATAGAAGTAGTATAGAGCATATTAAACCATCCAAGGTTTGAGTAATCATTTCTTTTGTTTTAACTTTCAAATGTGTTTTTATTTGCTTTGAAAATATCATAATATCACTTCATAGTATAAAGCACAGTCGCTTCCCTCGTCTATCTCTATGTATGTATGCTTAAATCTTTAAAACTACGCAACGAATTGTGATGGGATTTTTTTAAAAGATAGAGGTATTCAAGAGGAAGGTTTCTATGTATTATATACCCGAAGAAAAGTGCCCCTCGCTTTGCTTCAGTCATTAGTTTTTAAGCTATTGCAAAGCTTTTATCGCGGGCTTTGAGCGCGGCGACCGAACTAAGAAATTCCGTAACGAAAAAAACCTCACAATCGTCTAACGTCGTTTCAGTTCGGTAGACTTCGGCACGGTGTTTAAGTGCGTGCGATATGACGTATTGTACGACTCTACGAAACTCGCACGAATCGAAACGAGCTGCTCCGAAATCGGACGTTGCTATGCAATAGCTTTACCGCGGCAGTCTCCGAGTGCCACACGTATTTTTAATAATATACTCATAATGTGTCTATTACACATGTGGTCAAAAGGTATTTCTTTAATTCGTACTAAAGAGGTATTTTAACAAGTTTAGCACACAAACGGGTTACAATAATCAACATAGCTAATACAGGTTAAGGTTACCAATATGCGTAAGTTCATCAAAGCAAAACTTATCGTATTAAAGGCTTCGCATTGAAAAGCCAACTAACATGTTAGTTTGGGAACTTTCCAGACATCAGGGGCCATTATGATTGGACCGCAAATGAAATCGTGATATTACTTGACACGTAGGTACAGTCAACCAAGAAAGTGGTCTACCACTTTTGACAATTGTTTCTGCAAGATGTAACGCTCACTAAGGTTGACAGTAGTCACTGACACAATCTTATTGCATATGGAAAATTTACCTTTGGGTAAAAGGTGATTGAAAAATTCGCATTGGTGGCGTAATGCCTGGATAGCTCAGAGGAAAGAGATATCGGCAGGGCCGGTGGTTCAAGTCCCCGTTCGGGCGGGGTCATGAATGCGATTTTTTCAAATTTTAAATTTACATTAGCTTTAATAGCATAAAAACAACAAATAAAAATTAAATTGAAACGAATCTCAACCGTAGGGTGTAACTCGATCACATTTTTGGCTGACTATACTAATGTCACCTACTGTGGGTTTTGGTAACTGTCCAGTGTCTAGTGTAGACAGACACATTGTAAACAACCCTCTGATCCTTCAATTGTTATTTATTTTGTATCAATATTGTTCTCTTACTACCCTTGCCTTTGTTACGCCGTTGATCAATGTTTATTTAAATTTTGTTCAATATAGTATTGTTAATTGTTTATAGAATATTGTAACTGTAAAATGTTGTGATTCCTCTTTACTTAAACTACGGTGATGTAGTATTTATTTATATAAAAATTAAAAACGTTCACGTACCTAATTGATCTAATCCCGCGCTAAATAGCTTTTAAGCACTTGTGTTATAGATATCAGAATCAACAGTGGATATCCAGTGAATTAAGGAGCATTTTAATTTTATGAATTCACTAGTTTTACAAACGAAGTCACGGGCAAGAGCAGGTTTGATCATTAACATACTACTTGCCCAGTTATTTATTTGCCCCGCAGTTGAACATTCCAATAATAATGGTATGAATGAAGCTTCATCACCTCTCTATAAGTTATAATCGCATTATAATCATGTTTTAGTACATGTAAGCATGCAACATAATTATCATGCTAAAGTCGAATAAAAGTTTTATGGGTTATTCGTAATACACTGTTCATTAAACAGTAACTGAGGTTCGTATTATGTACCTACTTATACTTTTTATAGTTTATATTTTTCGGACTCTCTCGCTGCTCTTGAAAGTATGTTATGTTATCACAAGAGATTTTTACAATATTCAATATTATTTTCATCGGATTACGGATAAAATCGGAATGTTACTTGAATATCAATAAAATCTATTGGTTATTTGGTGTTTTGAAACGGACAAAGATTTCTCTCGACTACCATGATTAGTTCCATTTGTCTTTTAAAAGTAATTACCTAACAAACTGACTTTGGACTAAAGATATAACTATTATTAGTCACTTAAAGGACAATTACTGAACAGTCGTTCAGTAGCCGTCATGTAAATGGAAGAAGATACACAGTACGTAAACAAATAATAACACCACAGGTGGGTACTAAGAACCTTCATACTGTTACTGACATAAACTTTTTGCTCTATAACCATTGTATGCTCAAGAAGGTATCACACGTTAATGGGTTGTTTTTTATAGTCCAAGCCAATTTGGAGCGACAGCGTAATAACTGAGCTATGGAGTTGTGTTTAGGATGAATCACGTTGCATCGTCAGACATGCAACGGGTATCTGGCTGGTTTGTTGATTTAAACTTTTTTAAGTCAATAGTAGATTAAAAGATTTACTACAAAATAGTTGAATAATAAATAATATAATATTTTTAGACTCACAAGAAAACTTATACAATATAAATAATGAAATAAATAATATCACACAACATCACATACATTGTTCTCATTCAGAAGTAAGCAACTTGTGTTATGGATAGACTTTCGCGTTCCATTACACTAAATATTAGTCTTTATGGGTCTACACGCATTATTAGGAGTAGCAAATTGCGAAACGTTTCGTCGTTCGTTGCACTAATCATGATTGGTGCAACCCAGTCGAAACGTCAGGCAGTAAGTAGCTATATAATTTGCTACTGTAACGCGTACTGTAACCCTAATAACGCGTGTAGACCCATAAAGACTAATATTTTGTGTTACGAATATCAGAAACAAAAGCGGAACTCAGTGGTAGACACAAATATACTTAAACATTTAATAACACCCAGACGAGGAAGAGACAATGATTTTTGTCACACGAATTTGTACTGAGTGGGAATCGAAACCACAACTCTTGGAACTGTGGCCAGTGTCACTAACTACTGTTCCACTGAGCCAGTCAAATTTACCAAAAGTTAAAATAAAACAAGAATATTAAATATTTAAGAGTCTATGAAAGTACTTGTAGTTGCACGTGTCACGGTGCCCCTAAGAAGGCTTAGTGACACGTGCTTAGGGATTAATGAAAATGGCGGACTGCTAACTTAAAAATTCATTTGCTAAAGGTGTTTCAGTTGTACTCTAAATTTATTAAGACTAAAAGGGAATAAATAATAATGAAGTGAAAATAGAGAAAGTGATACTTGTTCAAAGTTCTGACCGTCTGCACTTTTCATGAAAAATTTATTTAGTGATATGACGTCACACTACAACATGCAGTACATTGAAAAGATTTCAATATAATCCGACAATTAGGTATCAACAATGAACGATTTAGGATACTGAAAAAAATTTAACCATTGTAATATTTAATACAATTTTTTTTACTCATTTTATCTAATGATCCTTCCTCGCAGGTATCAGAAAAAATGAATATTTCGCAAATCATCTAAAAGCTTCGCAGAAATATATCCGTTGGAGGTAGATTTACAATCGACGATACGGATGTGTCGGTTTTAATATTTGGGATACATTTTGACCTGTAAACACTGTGAAGTTTTGTTTTCCCGTAGTAAAATGATTTTATGTTATCAGTAAAATAGATTTGTGCAGTTTTTTTATTCAATTAAAATAAATATTTACCGGTTTTACGAAAGAGATAAGCCGCTTTATTGCTTAGGGCGTAGAGCTTCTTTAGCTTTAATCATCAATTTCTCGCGGTAAGCAGTACTAAAAAGCTTGTTAATATGCATGAAAAATGCAAAATAAAGTCCTTATCGCAAAGTTTTTTGGGGACTTCTGCCTATTCATTTTTTATTTCAAAATACACAGCATACAATTAGTAAATTATTTTTAGATAGAAGATAGACTTTAATATTATTTATAATTTTTGTAAACGCTACTGACAAGTCGAAATGAAGTAAAAAGTCATAATTATTCGACAAAAGCTGCTAAGCCCTTATATTTTGTGACTGTTATTAAATTTGGTCGCATTTCGGAACGCCGGGTGCGTGAATAATATAGTAAATGTACCGATAATATGCATCATAACTAGGTCTTAGGTAAAAATGCTATTACCGCTGAGAATGGGCAAAATATGCAAAATATCTAAATCCGGTCTCTACTAAGTACGTCACATCTCTTAAAAGAACCATCGCTTCTTACGCTTTTGGTTGGTGATTATTTTTTTTGAAAATTCAAGTCGACGAACGTAAATCGCATTTACTGAAATTATCGGATCGCTGGAACGTGCCGTTTGATGGACTCGATGCTAATTACACGTTTTTTTCAACGAACTAAGATCTAGCAGGAATCGTTTCTTGGATCTCTGTTAAAATAATATTTCACTGGGATTAATATTCGCCATATTCTGTGTGCTAAGTATAAAGAAAAAGAAAAAACTGCTTAAGTTAAAGTCGCCCTGAGTTTCCGAGAAAGTAGTAAGCAATATTTTAGCAATATTCTATTTAAACAAAATTTTAGGAAACAGGAGATATTCTAATAATGCACCATACATCTGCTACAGCTTTTTATGCACTGGCAAAATTCATTGAAATACATTATTTATATAAAAAAGTTTTCTGTCTATCTATCTACATCTGATGATGAATATTAAAAAAAAGCTATTTAGTCGACTTTTTAGTTGGATAGCAATCTGAATAATGGTCCCTATTTTCGGTCAACTATTAATGGGTTTTTGATCCGTCGGCGATGGCGATCGCATAAACAATTCACATTTTTTCACATCGCGTCGCTAACAAAATGTACCGGCAGTGATTGACGCAGGCACTTTTAAATAACAGTAATTAACGAGCTAACGATCGGCCATCGCGCTTTCACGGACATTTTAAGTGATGCCTTTTACGCGAACGACTAAATACACAGTAAATCAAACATTTACTTTTGAGCATGATGCTTGTGCTAGTTTTTGGTGGGGTGATTGACAGTATATGCAGCGTGTATTCTATCGGACGACGTTCTTAAGCGTTCTGTGTCAATTTCCTAAAACTAAGAACCGAGCTATAGGTTATGATTGTAGCTAGAGATAAAAATAGTATGTAATTATGTATTTTGTTAAGAACACGTTAGAATATTATTATTATTATGTTATCAATGGATTTGATGTACTAATTTATTTCTTTGAAAGTAATGCGTTCTGTGGTTATATCCTAAAACAAAAAGACTAGCTGTAGGAGCACCATTTCCAAATTACAAAATAAAAATCGTCTGCAATAAAGGTATATTATGAGGTAAATAGGTTATGAAGGTATTATTAAAATAAATAAAATAAAGGCGACCGACCGATTTCAGCCATGGCGGCCGATCTCAATTGAGATCAGCCAAGTGCGCAGGACATATTATAGTGCACAAGTGTGCGCGCAAACACAAGTGCACTCTCTATTCCCTTACTCTCATTATTCGGTGAGACGGCAATCCGACATGACCGATGAGAGATCGGGCGCAGGACCACCGGCTTAACGGCGGATCATAATGAGTATTGCACCTGGGCGAAGCCGGGTCGGATCGCTAGTTGATCGATAAAAGCCAAAAGCACAAATGCAAAGTTGAATAATCACATGTCAGAGTTGTATAACATACTGGCATAACTTTTATTTAAAGTCTAGTCGGTATAAATCAGTAGTGTACTTACAGAAACTTTCATGTAGGTACATTAGCAGGTTGTGCCGATATTCATAAGTCAGAAGCGTCGATACCATTTTTTCTGTGGTCTAAAGAATAGTTATGCGAGTGAAAGTTAAAATAAACTCAAAATCTTGTATCTTTACCACTGAATAAAATTGAAGTGTCTGTTTGTGATATTCTTTTTACTAAATGAGTATGAATCCATGCAAAAACATTTTGTCTGTCTGTCTGTTTTCACTAATCTCTGAATCGGCTGGACCAATTTTGACGGCACTTTCACTAACAAATAGCAAATCTTACAAGGTATAAAGGCTATTTTAAAATCATTTCCAGGCGGACGAAGTCGTAGGCGGCCGCTAGTACAGAATAAACACATTTTTATTTAATTTAAGTCAGAATAAGCAGATGACGTCTTGGGATATGATCCAATTTGGATATTCAGTTGCTCGAACATCTTGACATAACTTTTTGATGCTATACCTAACTTGTTAATCTTGTTGTTTCAAAGCATCAATTGTTTCGCTTTTTGTCTTTCTTACAGAGTCATACTATTGCTAATTGCTGATGGCTAAATCATCATCATCATCGGCCTATATACTGCTGGGGCACGAGCCTACCCTAACGACCTTAACCATTCGGCCATCGACACGTTTGCTGGCTACGGCAACATCTAACATGGTGGTAAAGGTCAGATAACTCTTTATCTATTTATTGATATAGCATCAAAAACTACCTAATTGTATAAGGTTAGTATGTCACTGTGGTCGGCGGCCAGTTGGTCGTCCCAGGGACCGCTGGGAGGACGAGGTTGTGAAGGATCTCCGTGAACTCCATGTGGTCGACTGGCGGGAAGTGGCGCAGGACCGTCCTAGTTGGAGGAGCTTATCATCGGAGGCCAAGACGAAGAAGAGAGAGTCATTTTGGGTCGTTGCGCCAACCTAGTTAGAAAGTTTTAGTTAGCATGTAAGGATTATGTATGTATCAATACATAGTATGAAACAAAGTCGCTTTCGCTGTATGTCCGTATGTATGCTTAGATCTTTAAAACTACGCAACAGATTTTGATGCGGTTTTTTTTAATAGATAGAGTAATTCTTCAGGAAGGTTTGTATGTAAAATTTACCCGAAGCGAAGCGAGGGCGGGTCACTAGTGTTTAAATAAATATATCTTCAAAGCGGCAAACCGCTAGTCGCTTCTTCTTCATCAATGGCACTACTCATACCACCTCAGTCATACTTACCCTGTTATTGGGAGTAAATGAAACCAGCACCAGGGCACTTTATCACCTGCGAAACGCACGTACATAAATCATACAGTATGTAAGGTTAATTCCGATTACTGATACATGTGCTCATTCAATTATAACCATAATATGAAGGGTGGTAAAGACTATATGTGGGAATGTGTGAGTGGTGGCGTGTACCCCGCAATTAAGAAGGGGCGAATCGTTCTAGTGTACGCAATAAGTTTCGTACGTATGGAATAATAACATTTTATCTCGGATCTGAGAACATTTATAATAATTACATCATACTATTGACAAGCCCATTAATATCTGATCGGTACGAGCGTATCCGGACAGGAGTTGTATGGAGATGATAGCAGCCTTACTATGTAAGTAGGCTCTATGAATTGTTTCTAAATTAATTTGCACTATCACCTATTGTGGATAAAAAAGTTCAAAGTCAGGTAAATATTTGAAAAAAATACCTTATCCGGTAGGTATATCTTTACATTAGTATTCATTAAAGTAAATAATAAAAAGTGTCTTATATTTGAAAAAAATTAAAACGTATAAAAATATATTTATTCTCATTAAAAATAATTAAATTTATTCATTTCAACGATATTTTTATCTAAACTGGTGTCTAAAGTTTCGTAAAACGTCCTTAAATGCATTATTTACAACACCAAACACTTTTGCCGGTACTATACTTAGCTCCAAAGACAAAACTCCATCTGTCAGTAGCAAATATCCCAAAAAGACGCAAACGCAGCGTCCACTCCAACATTTCCTGTTCCACGATTGTAACTAATATAGCAGTAATCGCGATGCTCTTTTAATTAAAGCTTAAGAAGTTTCTTTGTGGCTTTACGCTTTCAGGGCACAGAGAGCCTCGTTTATGTCTCTTGTTGCATCGTTAGCAAGCGAATCTAACCCTTAACACTTGTTTCAAAAGTTCAATTTTTATTGCACCTTTTCGGCAACTCGTTTTTAGAATACTTAATTTGCAGTGTTAGTAATTAGTTACGACTAATTACAGCATGTTAACGGATAGGTGAGACGAATCGAATGTTTTGGCTTGAGTTTTGTTAATTTAATTTCGCGTAATTAGAATAGGATAAGTAACAGCAATTAAGACGTATTTGGTTACCTTTAGATACGTGTTTTATTTCAAAACAAACCTCTGGTAAGCTAAGGGGAATATAAAATTCAAAATAAGCAAACATAATGCACAATGACATTATTCACCCATCGTGTGAAACAAAGCAGTATTTTTTTATTTGTACTCCAATACAACCCCCACCAATATGTGAGTGGACTAAGAAATCGCTATTAGGTACTAGTTCATGAGAACTATGTAAACAATTTGAAGTATTTTTAAAATTAAAAATTAAGTAATTTCAACTTTGTAAAAAAGAGGCGCAAAAAATAAAACTCATAGTAGGTGGTCAACGGTCAACGATTTTAATATTACCAGGAAACTTTTTACTTACGAGATAAACAATCAGATTGTTAGAAGTCAATTACAGAAAGCACGCTATCGTAAAAATTGCTTAATAAATTTCGGGCTTGGCCCCAGTACAGTTGTGTGGAGAAGCGGTGCCCACTATCAGTCGTTTATCTTATAAAATTGCTCATTTCCTATCTCGAACCCACTAGATGATTGTTCAATTGAAACTGACCTCTGTTCAACTCGGAAAACAATCTTCAGTTTGAATATATAATATAACTAGACCCGCCCCCGCTTCGCTTTGGTTATTTATACATAAAAACCTTCCTCTTAAATCCCTCTATCTATTTAATTTAAAAAAGCATCAAAATTCTGTGTAGTTTTAAATATTTGAGCATACATAGGGACAGACAGACGCCGGAAGCGATTGCTTTATTCCATGTAATGATGATATGTAACTTTTGTAATGAGAAGATTACATTTACTCATTTAATGTTTTCATCACCAACCTATTAAATTTATTTTGTATTTTTGGTTCACAAACTTATATCAAAATTGTAATGTGATGATGCCGCGTATACACCGTGAAATTTAGTGGTTGTTTTCCCGCAGTAAAATGATTCTATCTTCGTAGCACAATACATTTGTGCAGTTCTTTTTTATTAAAATCAACAAATGCCAGTTTTACGGAGGTTGTAACCGAAACTCGAAAACACGTTCGAACCGCTTTATGAAATAGGGCGTAGATCTTCTTCAGCTTTAAGCATCGATTTCATGCGGCAAACAGTACCTGATTACGTCACATCTTATAAAAGAACGATAGCTTCTCTCGTTTTCGAGTTGGAAGATTATTATTTTGAAAAATTTGAAAAAAATATTTTTTTTCGAGGAATAATTTGCATGATCCGATAGTATAATAAATAAATAAAATAAATATTACACAACATCACATACATTGATATGATCCCGTGGTAAGTAGCTTAAGCACTTGTGTTACGGAAATCAGGATCAACAGTGGATACACAAATAAACTTAAATATATTTAATAATACACCCAGACACGGAACAAACACCGATGTTCGTCACACAAATATTTGTCCCGAGTGGGAATCGAACCCACGACTCTTGTATAACTAAAGGCAAAACGTTCTGCCACGGGAAAACAACCACTCAAATTTCACGGTGTATAAGATGAGTGATGATTAGGTTAAGATTATATTGAGATAAAAATTATTCCTTCCATTTCTCTTGTTTTTACGTATTTGTCTTTACTTTTTCCTTACAAATAAATCAAAAAACACTCAAGTATCTATCGTGGAATGCTACACGTGGATATCAAAGTATTTGTACCCGAATACCTCTCCAAGTCAATATTAACATTCTAAGGAGAAAATCTTTCTCACTCTATCCACTAGGATCCCTACAAACCGTTCGGGAAGGACCGAAACTCCCCGACGCTCTGATCTTAATCTAGACACGTGTTAAGTTAGGTTACTAGTTGGTCGTTTTAGTAAGAAGTAGTACTTACTGGCCTAAAAGCAATCGAATGCTTAGAAAAGAATTCTCAATTGCTTTATCGTTTTTGTGGTCTTGCTCATACACTCAATGCGTTTGGGTATGAGTTGACAATATTAAGATGGGCTTAAATACAAAATGTAAGTTTAATAATATTTTAGCATCAAAATATGTCCCATACAAGTTTTCATTGGTTTTAACTTTTCTTTTTATGCACTGAATCATCAATTGATTCTTCAATCTATATTTTGTCCGTCTTTCTTATCATAACTATTTTCGTGGAACCATTAATCCACATCTTTATAAACGCCGAAGTTCATTTCTCTCAAACGTTCGCCAACCCTGCACGCACTATTAACATAACTATATCTACTACAATTAATATTTAATTTTCAGGAGCAATTCTTGCTTGTTAGCGGTATTTAGGTGTCCGTAACACCACCAACCGGTATCTAACGAATTGATAATTGCGGAAGCAAACTGGGTGATTTACGACCAGCGCCTACTATCGACACTCCCCACATGCCGATAGGGCTACCAGTGTACACTAAATAAATAGGTTTATATTGAACACTGTTGGCTAACCAATTTTAGTTAGTTAGGGCAGCCAACACAATAAGATTTTTTTTAACCTGGTAAATGCCAGCCTCGGCTACAGTGCGGAGTGCAATGCTTAGGGAGTATACCTCATTACCTATTGGGGCTGTCGTGGTACCTGGCATAGCAAGTTTTCTAAATATCAGTCTTTATGGGCCTACACGCGATATTAGGAGTAGCAAATACATAGCTATTTACTGCCCGACGTTTCGGCTGGGTTACGGGTTACACCAATCATGGTCGCGAGCGAACTCTAAGTTTTTTTTCACTCATAACACAACTGACGATTAAACTCTTGATGAGTTTGATTAGCCAACCGCGCATACGATATGTTATACCTAGCACACTAGTGTTATTTCTTTCTCTTACATCGTTCTCATAGTTTGGTGAGCATCCAACCTGACCAATCAGGTATTATTGGGCATTCCAAGGTATGCGGCTAACATTGCTCATTCGACTTGTTGATTTGATTCCGGACTGAGTAATTAATTAACAAAAGCTATTTAATATGGTGGATCAACCCGGGATTTAAATCAAGGAACTTTCAGTCTTTACAAAACGCTTGCCTCCAACTAAAGCAATAGGATAGTTTATTAGTACAATCTGATGGTCTCATCAGGCCAATTTTAGCTTTTCTACATAAAGCTGACAGAATAACAGTAACTTAATAAAATCAGCCAGTACTTATTACGTCACTAGAAAAGGTTCAACTAAATTTATTCCGTTCCAGCCATCCCGGGTTCCATTTCTCTCTGTACAAATCCAGTCATTGACAGCCCTACGTGAGATAGCAGTCGAAGAGAGGTACGCGTAGGTACCAGATATGGATCTTTTACTTTGCCGTCCCCGCACAAAAGTTAGCTGAATTTATTAAGTGTAGAACATTCCTTGACGCGTGTAGCCTTTTAATAAATGTGGGTTTAGCGTTTTGTAACTAAATAATAGCTTAGTGGTCTTCTCTTTCTTAGATTGTACCTACACACACAGAATAAGCTTGAAGAGCCGTTGTTCCTAATGTCGTGGGAAAACTTGCATCTCTTAGGTAGATTTGGTTACTTTATTCCTTTTTTTATGTGAGTTATTATAGGAAAAAACTAACTACAAACATTCATTTTTCATCTCTTGTAACCGGTGTAACGATAAAATTTAACTGTCAATTGGAATGTCTACAGTAATACAGTACCGTCTTGTACCAGACTTCTTTTTTCGCTTAATTGAATCACAACAACCAACCGATACGTCTCATTCCTTCATTCGCGAAGACAATACACAATCAAATTACGAATGCTTAATGAAGTAGATTAAGAACAGATACGCGGTATTGGCACATTAATTTACACAGAGGAGTTATCGCGTATCGCTGGAAGGCCCTGTTGTGTATAGCGACATCTAGGGCTTGTAGGCTCGGGTTTAATTGTAGGCGTTGGTTGGCTACGTTGAGTTATGTGAGCTGGATAGCACTTTATTGTTGTGGGTACACCGTGTTGTATATTAAAGAAGGTAAACTGTCTGTGTTAGTGCAGGCGCATGCGTTATAACAAACATTGAGTCTTCTTCATATTGGTTTCAGCTAGTTTGTCGTTTCAACTAAGAATGCATTCGCTGTAATTTTGGTGGTCAATAACGAGAGATTACTCGCAGCCTGATCTCACATTGATTGCTGTCACACCGAACTATGGGAGTTAGATAAAGCTGATGATGTGCAACAGTGTTGAGGTACAAACAAGTTCTCTGTTATTATGTCCTGCGCTCCCTTGGCCGCCATAATCGAGATCGGTTGGACAACATTATTGAAGACAAAACATCGAAGTACGTTGCATACATACATTGTATTGTTTTGGTGGTAATTTGCTAAGTACTTATATAACATACAGGGTGTCCCAAAAAGTAGTGTCAAGCGGAAGTCCTGAGATATAACACCCCGTGGGGCATCCGAAACACCCCCATGTATGTTCCGCGATTTTATATAGTTTTCGAGTTATGATTATTTTTCTAAAATTTTGAGAACAACTGACCTAACCAATTAAAAATATTATAGAGAAAAAAGTATTTGACTTTTTTGAGTAATTCTTTTTGCAAATCAATTTTCATGAGTTCTTCTTTAATGTCTAAAATATTTGTCTCCATAACTTATATGGAAAATATCAAAATTATGGTACAAACTGAAAAGTTACGTTCTGTAAATAATGTCTTACAATTTCAACGTAAAATTTAAGTTATTAGAAGATAGCTGCATGGCTCCTAAGTAACTTTAAAAACTGCGCTAGACTCTCAGCTTTCATAATCATTAATAAAAACTGGTACTTAATGGGCTACTTTTGCTGAAATCGGACTACAAAGACAGAGAGGTGGAAAAATCATAAAATTAGCCATTTGATGAACAAGCATTATTCCAAAAGTTAGTCAGTTTGTTAACAAACCTAAATTTAATACAGGAGCACACAGATGCAAACATTCGGATGCATTCTTTTTTTTAATTTAAGTTTCATTGCGCTAACACTGTTTTCACATGCAATACCTTTGTTACGACGAACTTGACGAACTTTGCTTTCTTTACCGACTTTAATAAACTTCTACTTATAAACTTTTTACAATAAATAATCACAAACGATAATTTTTTTTTTCAATAAAGTTCCCATTTTTAAACTTAATTAAATTTTTAAGTATCACTAATTAAACTTTTAGGTGGTTATTTCTTAGCATTTCTGGTATAATTTTGATTGTTAACAATCTTATTAACTTTAGAAATAATAAAATGTCCAAATAATACTTCGTATTCAAATGGCAAATTTTTATTATTTTTCCACCTCTCTGTCTTTGAAGTCCGATTTCAGCAAAAGAAGCCGTTTAAGTAACAGTTTTTATTAATGATTATGAAAGCTGAGAGTCTAGCGCAGTTTTTAAAGTTACTTAGGAGCCATGCAGCTACCTCCTAATAACTTAAATTTAACGTTGAAATTGTAAGACATTATTTTCAGAACGTAACTTTTCAGTTTGTACCATAATTTTGATAATTTCCATATAAGTTATGGAGACAAATATTTTAGGCATTAAAGAAAAACTCATGAAAATTGATTTGCAAAAAGAATTACTCAAAAAAGTCAAATACTTTTTTCTTTACAATATTTTTAGTCGGTTAGGTCAGTTGTTCTCAAAATTTTAGAAAAAAAATCATAACTCGAAAACAATAAAAAATCGCGGAACATACATGGGGGTGTTTCGGATGCCCCACGGGGTGTTCTATCTCAGGACTTCCGCTTGACACTACTTTTTGGGACACCCTGTATATTAGAAACCACAGTGAAGTAGAAAATTGTTTCAAAATATATAAAGAAAAATATAGTACCTGAACAGTAGATCAGCTACTATATTTTAGATCAGATCAGACACAGGAAAAACATCGATTAATTGCACAAATTTATGCCCAGAGTCAGGATCGAAACTGCGAGAGCCACGACATCCGGCGGAAGTGAAAATACTTTTTTACTTTCCTTCCTTCCTCTTTTGTATTTTTAGGTACCTCTTCCAGATTCGCCTGTTCCTCGATGCGCGTGCGTTGATCGCGGCCAGCAGATCCCAATCAGCGGAGTTAGTGCTCGCCGCGCGCCCGTATATTACACGCAATGCTCATAGTTGCTGGTACACATACCTCGCCAACATTTAAAGGTCTTGGTACACAGTGCTACGCATAATCTTCGGTGTTTCTAGTTTCTTAACGACTACCGCTGTACAAATCTATGAAGCAAGAGAAAGGTCTTTCAGTGCCCTTACGAATAGAGAAAGGTCTCCGAAGGGATACCTGTGCTGTGCCTCAATGGTTTTATATGGTATTTGCGTTGTCAAAGATCCTGATGAATGTTCATAGGATCGGACTGATCGGTCGATGAAGAGATTTAAGTTCTTAGTTCTTCTTAGGTTGATTGTCTTCTTCTATACTGAAAGCCAGACACCCATGGATAACCTCAATCATAGAATTACGGTCAGAATCGAACAAGAGCAAGAATATGACCATTTGGGTCAATTTGCATTACGAAAGTTCATTACAATCATAAAACTCTACAATATAGCTTGCATACCATGTTAGTACCCTTAGAGCACTGGCCTCAGACATGCCGACCGTGGTCTATAGTGTAGTATACATCTTACACCTGTTCAAGGTTAAATTACAACCAGCGCAAAATGTTTGTGAGCCCGCGTTCCGGAGCGGGTCGCTTCGACTGCGTGTGACAGTCGATAATTAACTACTTATTATTGTAGTTTTATAATGGTAAGGCAATGTTAACAAACTGAAATTGTTCGCGCATAGGGCTCGCCGTGTTTTATGTGCGATAAAAGCGGCGTTTGTTTTGTTGCGCATACGCAGTGTATGGTTACGCGAATCTGTGAGAGGTGGTGTATGGAGTTTAGATTCGCATTCCTTAAGCTAAGCGTACCTTTATTTGCTTGCATAAATTGCATAATGCCTTTAGTACTTAACCATATTTTTTAATCTTTTCAATTTAGGTTATGAATTCGACGACAACTTTTAAGATTTAAGATATGACGTCTAGTTGGTACACGTACTATAAAATCGGATTTACTGTATAGACCAGTGGGTTCATCGAAATCTAGACAAAATTTAAGTGTATTTTGTTCGATTGCGCTTAGAAAAAACAATGATACTATTTATAGTTCCTAAAAACAAAATTCCTGAATTTTCATCCATTTCATTGCATCAGTTCTCTTTTTAGGAAGTATTCTCATAAAGTCTTCATAACTCAAAATCCTTGCTTAGAATGGTTATAATTTCTTTTGTAAAGTCAAGAAGTTAGATGAATTGGCTAAAAGCCATCCTGTTCTCAGTGCAATCCCGTGTACCTACTACAAAATGCGTATGACTCGTCTTAGATAGCAATGAAACCAAGATGACTGCCGTATCTCAGACCCCGGAGACCGTCTGCTTCGGTGACATTTTTGCAGAAAATGTGGCCTGTCCCGGACAGTACCGAATTTAATCAGAAGGATAGCACTGAAAAATACTTCAGAGACTGAGGGTATAATTGGATTGTGTCGAGAGCGTAGAAATTATCGAGGTTTCGTTCGGCGGCAGAAATAGTTGAGCACAAAGTTTGCCTTATTGAAAGCAGGTGCATTCATTTGAAATAAAACTAATTTTTACGGAATAAACTGGCGTGTATTGTTATTCTAAACATATTATTTAGAGATCTGCCGTTTTAGGCTCTCTACAAGCAAGACTTGAGTCTTGTTTTATTTCAAATGTGTAGTGTTCAAATATTAGACAATACAGGTGCATTCAACAAAGAAAAGTTTTTGTTGAGTACAAAATCAGAATCACTTTATTCAGCATACAGCAGTAGTTATTATTCCAATAGTACACAAAATCATAGTAAAGTAAATAAACCACTCACATACGTTAGATAATTCATTAAATTCCTTGAATGTTTATTGAATAGCTCTTTAGCTAAATGCTAGGTTTTCAATACTTGTATCCTTCTAAAATGGATTGTCAATCCACTACTTAATTCAGACATGTTTTTTCGTTACCATGGAAATATTATCGAAAAATACTTGCCAAATCTTTTTATTGCTCTTGAAAATTATTGATACGAATATTATTATTCATAAATAACCTTTTATTTCCTTTATGTTACAATAAATATGCCATTACACTTATTGGATAGGTAAAAATATTATATGCCACAATAAATTAAATGGTAGCTTTTAAATACGTCGGTCACAGTGGCGTTGCCGAAATCAGTCCAATTATATGTCACAGGATTCAAAGTCAAAGTCAAAAGTGTTTATTGCATTCATGAATGTAACAATACAGGTGGTATAAACATATTCCAGTACATCATGTTACCCTCTTAGGCATAGCTAACACAAACAAAATTAGACATTTGCTAAGGTGCAATGAATCCTTTTTAATAGTTTTATGAATTAATTAATTATCATATTAGAAAACACAAACAGTTTATTAGTATAGTTATAGAAATTATTGAGTTAGTATGTAAGGAATTATTGTAATGTAAAATGTTTATTCTCATATTTTTAAATTCGAAATGCCATCCATAAGCTCGGTATTCGTATGCAAGTTTTTTTTTAAAATTTATTTTATGCATAAGTCATATTGTGGGTACTTTACTGAATTGAATAATGTATTTCAGTTTCGTGCAGTTTTTTTTTAATTTACATATCGAATGTGTCTATGAAAGTGCTGGATAATTTAAATTTATATTAGGCTTTGTTCAGGTGATTGTTATTATTAGCTTGTGAAAGTTTTCACTATGGCCAACTTTGTAAGGTTTTTTTCAGTTCTTATTTACAAAAAACTGAACTAAATGTCAAACACATTATCAAAGCTTTCATGCTAATTTAAAATCATAAAGTTTTTTTATTTATCAGAAAAACTAAAAACAATAAATATCTATGATCAAGAAACCAACATTAAAAGAAATACTCAAAACTCTGAAATAGCCTACAAAGTTCTTTTACTGGTGTAACATTAATTGCCTTACCTCCTTCGAACGGAAGTCCTGAAACGCTTCAGATGCTAATTAAAGAGGAGTTGATTAATAAGTCTCTTAACTATTTAATAAGCGTCAGCCATTGTCTCTTCATAAAAACGGGATCGCAAAAAGAACAATAACTTAAAATGAATCGTCGAATTAAAAACGTCGAGTCATTCATTTCAAGCTTTAATTATCCACTGTTTAAACAAATCGGAATGAGAAAACGCTTCGGAACCAGCGGTCGGTAAAGAGGGAAAAATGTAGGAAACCCAACGTCAAACAAATTCCTAGAATAGTCCACTCTTTTCCACTTGTGTTAGTGAAAAATCCTCTTGGAGGCTTTCGGAGACGTTATCATTTGCATCTTCGACCTTAAGTGTGGTACGGAGAGTTGAGAATGTAAATGAGGTTGGTGGGTAGTTTTTGTCCTGTTGTAAAGATTGTCGTGTGTGGCATTTGAGGGGAGTTGTGGCGTCTGCGAAATGGCAAGGGATGGGAAGATAGCGCGCTTCCGGGTGGGAATGCGTTTTCGATGGCTTGCGTTAGCCATTGCTAGATCTGCATTGCACTGTGTAAGATTTCAGAACGTTAAAGTATATGACTTAAGACATTTCATTGTTTTTTTTTCAAATTTCACGTCCCATTACAATTAAAATTTTAGACTTGATAGTTGTCAGTTCTAGATAAGTTAATGTGCTTCTGTATACACAGTTAGTTTATTTATTGAACAATAAAAAACCTATTAAAAATATAGGTGTAACAAAGTCGAAACGTCAGACAACAAGTAGTTAGTGTTTGATACTATTATTGTGTGAAAGCCCGTTTTATTCAATATTAAAGTATCGTCATAACATTCAAAATTATTCTGCCTACGTAGCGCGACTTTATTGGGACCAAAATATTATAATGAAAACCGTAGTCTCATTGCGATTTCTAAGTATTTTTCATTACAACGAACGATCTGAATTAACCAAGTTCTTGTTAAAACTTATGCACAAACATTTCAATAGAATGAATATGAAGTTTAGCAAGGTGATGTTTCAGCAAGATTTAAGTACAGACTGATGATATTAAACAATTGGCATGTTAGCTCAATACGTAATGTTGACAAGTGCAATGTGCATTCCAGGAAGAGAACTATCCCTAATGAAGCAATCATCTACCATATGTTTTAATTAGCAATGACACGGTGACAAACATTCTTTAACGTCCCATAGATCTTCATTAAAGAAACAATTGAAATGCGTATTTCATATTGCGGTCGTTAGATAAATGTTTCTTTTTTTAAATAAATTGAATAAAACAACGGAACATCTGCACATTCTACAAATAACATCACGGCTCATTGGCTGAGAAACGTTGAGTGACCTAGTGTTACCCTTTACGAAGCACCGACGGCAAAAACTAACCAAATGACTAAGTTAATCGTCAGATACCGCGCTCTTAGCTGGTCTAGTAATTGGCCATCGATTTTCTTAGACAAAAGATGTAGTTGCCAGCTCGGCTGGAAATGGACTTTTAGCGTAAAACGCTGCGTGTTGAGGCTGTAAGGAGGCATTGTCTTTGTTTTGAATTGAAAAGTGGGGCACGATTATTGCGGTCTGTCTACATTATGAGAGTCGTTTCTTTCGCAAAATATTTCGTTTATGAAAAAACACATACTTTTTTTATTTTCCGTTGAATAAAGATACATTAGTAGTTATAACAAGTATCACCAACCAGGAATTACTTCAATTAGTTCCTAACTTACAATCGATATTTGAAATAATCGATTTTTGTTAATAAACGTTAGGGAGTTTCTCTATGGACTCTAGTGTGAACACTGTTCTCTAAGTCCTAGTACAAGCGTGATAATCTATGTTACTTCCATGCCATATAACTCCACGTACGATCATTGAGGAAATGCGTTAATCGCCAGTCAACTGCACGATTATTAAACAAGTATCGGAATGTGTGCACCGTGTAGAATCCCTTTTTGTTCACCGCCGTTCATTCATCCGCGCTTTTGATAATGTCTGATAATTAATACCTTTGTCTGATCCCCTTTGAAGTTGAATCCTCGTGCATATTCTGCACTTGAGGTATGTTAAAGTATTTACCCGCATAGGGTGAGGGTGCGAATACTTACACGGTTATTATTCGGTAGATGTTGTTAGCTTTATCAACTTCTTCACAGTACTAGTTTGACTAGTCTAAGCGGTACTTGTTGACGATAAATTCTTAACTCACTGATTTTATCATAGTGAAAAACTATAAATTACTAATGAAGATTATTTACTCTAACATAATAGAAATAGTTATATCATGTCGAACCTTGTTAAGTTTTACTAGGATGAATTTCAATAAATGAAATGAAAGTGCTACTATGAATTATTTCCATCCGACTATAATATTTAAGTTTTTGTTCAATGTTTATGAATTCAAAATTCTAAAGAATGACTAATGTCAACGATGTAATAATACTTATGATGTGATTATATTGACACTTATATCGTAAAATAAGAACAAACCTAAACAAAAAAAAACCCTCATAATAAAACCCCATGTGCAAAAAGAACGTAAGCCACTTAAATTCTTTCTAAATAAATTTCGAACAAAATGGCCCACCTCATTTAAAAGTAGAGTTTCCCCCGTCCAAATATGGCTGTGGAGCATTAATAATTTCCCTTAAAGAATTTCCATTTTTTTATAAATCTGTTTGCATATTTCCGCTGGTGGAAACAAGGAACTGACGTGGGACATCCGCGTCGGGGTCCCAAGGGAAATCTGTACAAAAAGGTTCCGTGGACAAACAATGGACCAGTGTTTGAACTTTTAGGGGATCTCTACAGAGTCCGAGATGTAGAGTAGGAACGCATTAGCAATGCTATGAATTGGGGCATGAGATGGCTGTGGAAAACGATTTTTGTGGGTATCGAGGTAAACCACAGGTCTTTTTAAAAAGGCATTTAAACAGAAACCACCTCACGTGATTAAATATTTAAAAAAATATTGTAAGTTACAACTCCTAGTCCCCAAGACCCAATATCTTTATCTTTACTATTATTTTAAATGTATACTTGTTTCAGTACCAAGTTATTAAGGGAGTTGTTTATGCAATAAACAACTTTATGCAGCCGGAGTCACGAGAAAGACAGTAAGTAATATAACACCACTCTAACGTCAGTTAACATTTTAATGCATTATTCTGTTGACCTGCAGATTTGGCCTTTGATATTGCCAAAGAGAAGTGCTATGATTTTAATTGTGCTGCTAATCAAAGTTATTTCAATTGCTCATTACATTGACCATTTATAAATACAAGTAGGTCTCATACTACTAACAATTAGAACAGAACAACTAATCGTTCGATCTATCGTTGACCAATACGCGTCGTAGACATACATTAAACTTTCTTCTTAATACGAGTTCAAAGTAATAAAACAAACAAAAGTACTCTTGAGTATATAAAAATGAAGTGGTGTAACTTTTTCCGAGTTCTATTTGTGAAATTGAAAACCATTCATAATTTGAACCGAACGGTACCTACATTCATTCGGACTTCTCCACAAATCTAAAGTGAACGAAAAAGTTTAACTGACTTTATGAAACTCCGTCCGGAAATATCTTTTAACTTATTGGCAAAAATAGCGTATTGATACCTTGAAATTGTACTAAGGGCGGAGTTATCAAAACTCGTAAGCAAGAAATTTTGTATTCGTCTGGAATGTTTTAACATTTGAATTTCGTGGTTCAGTCTGCGCCTTGGGTAGATAAGAAGTCCAAATTATAGCGAGTTAATGCTATTTTGCATTTAAGTACGAGTAAGCCCGGATAAGATTTATTTGAGAATACATTTGGTATCTTTATGTTCCGTGGTGACAATAATGGATGGCACAGTTTTAGCATTTGGGTCGATGTTGAGATTATACACGATTCATGCATTTTATTGTTTTATAAGTAAGCTTTTACTTCTTGGTTTAGATAAATGATTACTGTTTATATCGAGGTTCAAGATATAAATATTTCTAAGGTTTAAATCAAATTAAATACTTTTTTCGCGTCACTACGCTCATTGCATGTATTTAAAACTACAATCATGAAAATAAAAATGTGTTTCATGAATGTACTTATTTAACTTATGAAAATTATTCCAGTCAAAAGTTTACCAATTTGATACGATGTTTCACAAATACTACCAGCAATAAATATTATGTGTTCGCGTTCGATTTAATATTGTATTGAAAAGACATGACAACTTTTTTTCCGTATCTTTAAACTTTAAAAATAGCCTCAGAATTCAAAAATTATCATCGCCTGTCCCGTTTGTAAAGTTCAATCGAATTCGAGCAACACTTTCATAAAGTCCAAGATTGTGAGTCCCTTACGTCTTTACTTTTAATCATAACGAAACATTAATGAATCAAAGCAAAAGTCAACAAGAAGACTTAAAGTTTTTAAGCGTAGGTTGTCGCAGAAGGAAATTTGTGAATGCTGTTTGGTTCCGATAAGAGGTTTCCAGTTAGGCGGATTTCAAGAATTTGAACGAAGAGACGGGTTTTTAAAAAAGTTTGTAAATGCTCAATAATTCTACCGCTAAGCCTTTTTTGTATACTGTGAGTGTCAAGTTATATGAAAATGTTTTATTTTGTTAACTTTGTTTTTTTACAGTTTTAAAATGGTAGGCGTCCTTTTTTGAACGACAAAATATAATTTTGTACTTATATAAGTTTCATATATGTTCAATACGACAAAAACGGTAATTGTAGAGATTTTTGAAAAATTCTCTGAACAATCTTCAAAGTCAACTTCAAATGAATAAATTAAAAACGATTATTCCACCGGAAATGATTATAGTTCTATGAAACTAAATAGTATTTTTAACTTTTTACTGTATATATTAGTTTTTTAAGTTTCAAAATGCCCGTTAAATAAATACATATAAATATTACACAAGATCACAAAAAAATATTTGAACCCGTGGTAGGTAGTTTAAGGTGAGTTACAGGTATCAAAATCAACAGTGAATACACTAAAATACTTAATACACACCTGGGTACGGGACAAACACCGACGTTCGTCACATAAATATTGGACTTGGGTGGGAATCGAACCCACGACTCTTGGAATCGTAGGTAGTGCACCTGGGTCACTAATCATTGTTCCACCGAGCCAGTCAAATTGCAATTTGGTACAGAAAATCTACCCAGGTTTTGTTTAGACCAAATGCCAACCGTGTGACAATAGGTAGTCAATAGGCACACATAGGCTGATCTACAAACAATCAATCTCATTATACGAGTATTAAACATGCATGTTTGTTTACAAACGCGACAATACTGGTATTTACTTCGAACAAATAAACTACTTGTTTTGCCTCAAACAGAATGAGGCAGATAAAATTGACCCAATTGATTTGTGTAATAGATTATTAATTAGGGTATCTGTTAGCTTTTCTGAAATAGAGCTTTAATGAATAATTTCGACACAACACATTTTTGTTAGGTTTACAGTTTTGTATTAGTTCCGGACCTTTTGATATCAGTCGAATGCTCTCTTTGTCTTACTTTTGGACTGAGACTACAAGCTTTTATGGAAACTAAATGAAAATAAATGTTTGGATGAAATTGAAAAATATACTTGAGTGCTTCACTGTAAACGGAATAAATACAGACTCTATATATTTATATGAACTGCAATACAATTTAACAAGCGTTGTATTACTAAAAGGAAGATTTATTTCAAGATTAAACAACACTTGCTGCAAATAGTATTATGGAGGTTTGATATGTGACAAAGGGTCTCTCAGACCGGAAAATTCGGTTGTCTGGCTAACATGCGGGCGCTGCAAACATATAAATATTATTACACGGGGAGAGGAACCTTTGTAGACTTATAAACAACATATTTAATTGTTTCAATTATATTATTTTTAAATGTAAGGCAGTAGGGTATAACTCTGCATAAAATAAATGGCTGATGATGATAATGTAAGTTTACCTTTTTTGCTTCATCAGAATGGAATGTGTTCATGCTTTATTTAAAATCAATTGCGTAATTTTATTTTTCTCATACTTCCAAATTAAGTCGAGTTAAACTTGGTTAAAGTGGTCTGATCCTTGAGTGTTTCATCAATCTCGGAATAATATAAAAATAATATATGAGTGTATCAAAATTTGGCCTCAAATTGCTAGACGTTGCTGGAATTGGTGTCGAATGAAATGTGCCTATTTGTGTCACGGAAAATGAAAATAGGACGAACGAAATAAATATACATTAAGGTTAAGGATTACTTATTATCAACGACATCACGATTGAGGAATCTTTGTGAAGTATTATTCGTTAGAATCTTTATCATTAATCAAACGTGTACTGAGAAATATTAACTGTCGTTCTGTGTTGTTTTTTACCCGACTGCACGATGTTAATCCTTCACTACCACTCTTTTGCAGGGAGTGATAGTGTATTTATTAATAAACTGCTCATTGTATAAAAATTATCCATCACTTTGTCACTTCTAAACTGTAAAGAGTGAAGACCACCAATTTTCATATTGGGAGGTAATTTTAGTATTAATAATTATGATAACAAAATGTTTATTTCTGACCGGATGTTTATACAACATTTAAAATTTTACCCGACAGCGTTTTAGTTCATGGACGAAACTCCCAATAAAGATTTAACTGCTGGAAAAATTCACGTTACAAATGAAGTCATATATTTAGTTGAGGAAGTCGTTAGACCCGCCAAATCGAAAATTCACGTCTGCTTTGGTTATTTCTAAAGGCTATAAAACCCGTTCATCGCACAACAGGACATCCACACTACGTAGAAAACTGGGACACGTCCTGAATTCGACACGTGTATTTTAGACGCAAGATAGGTAAATATTTTTATGGTTTTCCCTGTTTATCGAATGCTGAATACTTTAGATAGAAGGTGACAGCTTTCAGCTAACCCACATTTGTTACGATTCTAGCACACCTATTTTTCTTCAACCACAAACATCAATCTTTTATGCTATGAAAATATTGATGAGGGATGTAGAGAGAGGTTTAGGGTTAGTACAGCGACAAAAATCTACACTTACACGCTACACTTTAGAATACTTACACTACACGTACACTTTAGAAGTTTGTTTATCTATATTGCTACATAATTAAGGTCCACTGAACAAAAGTCTACGAAAAATGTAGTAGCGTAGAGAACAGCAGAAATATATTACTTCTGATGTTTTGTAATATATTAAATTCGGTTTTTCGAAAATTTTGGTAACTATTTTTTTCAAAAATCCATGTTTTGAACAATAGTTACCAATGTAGTTGCGTTGCGTAATAGTTCAAATCACTCTTGCAATCAAAAAAAAAATCTGCTTTTCTTTAATACTAAAATAAAAATAAATATAGTTCCTATTGTAAGAGAACAATTTTAAAGTTTTTAACATTAGATTTAAGTTAAATTTTGCTTACCATATTTTTTTTTACTTTTGCTTCGTCTATACTATATGTTATTGTCAGATGAATTCCTAAACACAGTACTACTAATATGGCCGCCCTCACCGACATACGGGCATGTCGGATCGTAATAAACAAACGCTACAGATACGTGTGGTCGGACTCGACGTGGCGATCTGTTGACACGCGCTACCCTTCGCCGTTGTGACGTCATCAATGTTTACCTAAAATATGACAGCAAATTGATGTGTCATCAACCTCTACTTAGCATTTTTTCACTGGTCTCTAGGACAGAGTTACAGGTAACTTTGAAGTCGGGGCTTAAATGAAAGAGGCACTTTGGCACATGTAAATAAGACGAAAACTAAAAATATAAAACTTGAGGTACTACCCTTTATATTACTTACACATCGAAAGTATATTACGATTACGGTTATTTTACATAATAATTTTTTTTATTGTGAGGACTTATAAGTGATTTCTTTCTACTTCTTTCTTTCTAAAATAAATTCAATTTTATCATACACGGTAATACGTCGTGAGCAGCCATTTTTAAATTTTATTACTGTACTTATTGAATAATTTGAAGAGCAAGCATACGAACAGTATACACCTATAAAAACTCTCCGAGATCATTTAATTAAAATATATTTCGTACACAAAACACAAACCCGCCGCCAGAACATTAATGCTGGACCAAAATAAAATTATCTACCAACATTGCTTTCACGACAACATTAATAAAAAAAAACATTTAAAGCCCAATGAAAATATTCTGTTTATCCTCTTCGATTAAGTAATTGAAAAAACAGTTCATCAAAGAGCAAACAATATGATAAAATGGCCTTATATCGGAAAAACACTCAATAAAGATATTAAAAATATATTTTGTACGAAAAACCTTAATTAATTCCCCTTGTTATCTTGCACGGCTTTAATAAAATTGTGGAAATTTTAAACACTAAAGGCAAATTTATACAACGCTGTATAAACTTAATATGCTGTTTCACAAACAATTTGGTCATCGCGAATATTGTGGAGGCATGTTTTATGAAAATTGTGAAGTAGTATGGTAATTATGTGTGAATATAAAAACAAATAAACCAAAATTAAAAATAGTGCATTTCCTGGGATTTGTATCCGTACAATCATAACGGAGACTTGCCAGAAGTAATTTGTACCACATTCTGTTCTTTATCTTTCATAGTCCAGTGAGATGGCATTAATATCTAAAATATGTACATAATTTGAAATTAAAACTAATTTTTCGGATTAAACTCGCAGATATTACGATTCTAAACATAATATCCTGACGTTCCGAGCTTTGGACAGAGCTAGTAGTCACAGGCAAACCTTATTTAAAATGCGTAGTGTTCGCACAAATAATACACAACACTAAATACAAAATTATTTGGACAAGTCCATTGAAGTATGTGCATTTGTGAATTGTGAGTAGAAACTCGTTGGTACTATTCAATATTGAATTCTTATTATTTTTTGCATGTCACCTTAAAAAGTACCTAATATAGATAGTAGGAGAGTCTCCTTGTAGGAGAACATAGGTACATACAAGCATTCATAATTATTAGCAACACAAAAGGCTTATAAACATTGCTATGTATGAAAGAACTTATTACAATAATACTTAGTACTTACTTATTTCTTCATAGTTACTGTAATTATCCATTAGTACTCTATCTATTCATAATCTATGATTTTCCCCAGTTCCCAGCAGATTCAGTACGGTCTTCTCCAAAATAGCCATTGTACTCACAAAACACGCCATAACGTCGCGTCATATCGATTTAAACCTGCCAATGATCAGCCGAAGATAATGACTCCGCTCATACAGACCGGACGCATCGGATTTCGCATCACGTCGTGTTGATTGTGGGACGACAAACCGTTGCCCGCCGGCGTTCCAATTACTAGCGACACAGACACCACCCTCGCAACGATGCCGAGGTCATAGAGCAAGGGGTGGTCAGATGGAGTGTGTATTGTATAGCTTTCTGACCGCCGGGTCCACGTGACCACGTCGTTTATCGCACACATTATTCTCTTATAGCAATCGTTGGTTATTACAGCAAAGTCGCAGAGGTCGGCATGCAGTTTTAGGTACGGTCCAGATGCTGTGGGAAAATCTGAACCAAGTCTAGATAGCGTGTCATCCCCACCCAGTTAATATTACAAACACTGGATTAATTGATATTTGTAATACATAACAATATTACGTGGTCCGGAATCAGACGCTGCGAGGAATTCAACCATTCGTGGTCCAATATAGACCCTAAAAGAGGATCTTTCAGGGCAGGCGTGTCCTTTCACAGTCATAGACAGAACGCATTTCGCATTCAATTAATTAGAATGGTAATTACATAACGAAATGTTAAGTTTAACAATGTTTTATTTTCACATACTAAAAAGTGTCATGGGGACTGCGCTCCAACTAATGCAAAATTTTATTTTTTTACTTTTCATATCACAGATTAAACAACATCTTTATTATCAGTAAGTACCTACTTACAATGATGTTAAACGCACTCTGTAACCAATAATCTATGGCAGGTCTCAACAAACCCCCGACTCTCACTTATCAGGACTTACGGGCTAATACCACCCGAAGGGCGCCCAATCTGCTGCGGTGCTTATCTCAATTTAATGGCTTCCGTATTAATACCGCCTTTGTCTAATTTGAGGGTACTACGGTCCCGTTCGACCAATGCTTAATCGATCGGTAAAAATTGATGAGCACGCGCAATAACGTTATCGCCGGTAGTCGTGGCCCGAATGTGAGCGAGATCCTGTATAGATCCAAAAGTTTGCTAATATTGATACACTAACCATAACAATGAACGAAAACTTGAAGTTAACATACTGCTTCAAGTAATTTGTGCCAACTAAAGGATTATTCTTTATTCTATTCTAATAACAAATCTGTAAAAAAGCTGTCCTAAACTTTCATTTATTTTATAAGGCATCAAGTTTAAGTGTATTTACACTGTCACTACAGGTGACTTAACAAAAAAAAAATTTACGAAATGAGAACCTCTTCCTTTTTTGAAGTCGAATCAAAGGTAAAAATAGAAATTATCTATGCTTAACTCATACTACATTATGTTAGTTTAAAGCGAACGGTCGTATAATAGTCACGTTGTCGATTTTAAGACAAGAGCGGCGACAACCCGTACCCATTCCCGTCGCAGTTTACTTGTCTCATTGTGTCGAGATCGTTCCGTATGATATTAGTTTATTAATACGCGTAAGAACAGCCCCTGAAGCAAACTAAATTTTTAAATGGTACATAAAGGAATGTAAAATTTTCACATAATTTTATCAAATTGATAAAAAATTCATGAGGTATTTGTACTATAAATGTTTCATTTAACCCGAACAAATTGGTTTGTGTAGAAAAGTAGGAAAAACAAAATTCCGATACTATATTTCTCTCTTAGTTTACTATCAATCGGCCCAATCCTTTTAGTCCCGCGAACTTTATCTAAATGTGTATCCGAAACAAGATAGTTCACCCAGTTACTTCCCCAAACTTTTCTTGATAACCCGAAACCATTTATATCCTTCCATAACATTAATTGAAGTCTGTTGCCGTTTTCTTTGGCCCGCTCCTAATAATTATGCTCCCCGTGTTCAACCGACCGCTATCCCATTTTCACCTTAATAACCCGGCACCGATGACCCTTTCAGTTTATATAAGCAACCGAAGAATAGGAAGGAACCCCAGGGGCTCATCTGAAACGACATCACGTTTAGCCTCAAATCAAAGGAACGATATAATCCGGCCGTTTCCTTCGATCGGCGACAGAAAAATTGTAAGTCAGAGCCATTGTTTCCAATATCAAGGAAGGAGGAAAACTTTTATTGGGCACAAAGTGGGTATTATTCACGGGCCAGGCCCAATCAGCCGCGGACTCTGTTGGGAGGTCGCCGGACGTCGCTCTCTTGAATGCAAAGATATTTTTTACCAAATGCGGGTCATTTTCAAAGGGTTCGACTTATGAGGGAAAAATTGACGGACCCTTTTCGATTACCGGAGTCGTGGATCAAAACCGTGACGCAATTAAGAGAGATTACTCTTTTGCCGATGGCCTATTGTGTCCCACATCGATGGCGTCTTCTTTTGTGGGTTTTCTTAGTGTTGAGAGACATTTTTCGTTTGAGATGAGCAATTATTTTAATGAATAGAATTCACCATAGCGATTTCATTTTTCAGTTGAATGCTTCAATTTTTTATTGAGAATATCAAGTTGACAGCCAAGATGTCCTTAAAATAAGTCTGTATTGTTTACTGTATTTTGAAATATCGTCAATTTTATTAAGCATTAAGCCAAGTGAAGCCACAAAGCTATTCTTGACTGCATAAATGAAACTACCAATTCTGGGATACGTCTGTTCGAGACGCATAAACGTCAGGACGGTATGACTTATAATCTGTTTTGTCATGTATGCCATTGAAACGGGCCAGTAGCATTACAGTAATAAATATTCTACGACAATCCCGAGCGTATGGCGAGTCCGAAAACCCGAACTGTGTTTAGTGAATTTCCTTGCAGATAAGTCTTCGAAACGATGTAATAAGCTGTTGGTCCAATACATTTCTGAGGTTATTGCACATTCATTGGTTTGTGGAATAGAGTTGTTATGGAATTTGACCAATATGTAGTGGATTCGTGATGGAATTTAAAAGAATTTAAGCGGTAAAAATACCTTTTACAAATTTCTTTTACTATCTTGTAGTCTTCTCCAAATAGGTATGTCCCAGAGAGTTCTTACTCTCTGAGACATACCTATTTGGAGATGGTAAGATGAAAAGTTATTATATTTTACCACTAGCTCACCTAGAAAATCAAATTTTGAGCACGTTCCGATTATAAGTATAATACATAGACTCTTTTTTCAATACCTTCTACAGGTTTTACTTCTAATGGCTACTTTATAATTTTTACACAACAAAATGTTTTTATTTATAGGTAAAGGAAACATCTAACTAGACTAAAACAATTATTTGAATACTTTTATTAATCTTATCAAGTATGTAAGTAAATACCTGTTACATTAAAATTAAATGGGTATTTTGTTAAGCATTTATCGATAACATTCATTTACAAGCTTAGCTTCAATAAACAAAGTGCTTAATTTTTTTATTGATTTTGAACCTTATTACGACACCTGTTAGGTTAGATTGATACAAATCAGGAATAAAGTTTGTTTTCCTCCACGTTTTACTAACAGCTTTAGGATGCGCCATAAAATTCGTAATGTGTTACGGATATTTTTATTATTCATCTGCAATAAATATTTCCGTTTTAGGAATATGTTTCTCGTGAGTACTAAGATTGGATGATTTATTTTTGCGAAGTCACATGTTAATGAAATGTTGAAAAATAATATTCGTTATTATTTTTATTAAGAAACGAATGACTAAGAATGAGTGAGAGAGTGAAATGGCTAGTTGTTTAAATGAAGCATAAAAAAGACTAGATAAGCTCCAACCTGTCAAAATATCTAAACAAATGCTAGAAAATGTAGCAAAAGACCAATAAAGTTGTATTTACAAATTCTACAGTGCACTTTATTAAGGAGTGAAAGTGTTATAGAAAATACTGTCTAAATGTATCTAAGAAAAATATCTTTGATCATCTAAGAACTTGATGGATGCGATGAAATAAAAATTATGCTCTGTAATAAATCTTGAATTAGGAATAGAAAAAGTCAATAAAATGTAAAATCTGCAAACTCAGGAGCAATCACTCAGAAGATTGTGATTTATACCAGCAGTCCACTTACGGTTGCTAAAAATATTCCATACTTAAAGTCCACGCCCGTTTTGACTTGACTATGTCTTGAATCCAACATTTTTACGCTTATTCAAAATTTCATAGCAATCACCCAAAGCTATTCCAATCCAATGTGGACTCTAAGTTCTAAGCATTAGATACTATTTTGTCTCACCCAGCTATACTCCTAGTTACTTTTTACAATACTAATTCGCGGTGGATTCCGAATTTTTATGGAGCTGTAACATCTGAAGACTCTTCTTCAAATATAACTTCTACAGTGCTAGATATAAAGTCCGTTATTGTTTGTGTATGTAGTCCATGTTGTTAGGTTTCTTCCAAATATTCCCTCCCAGCCAAAGGGAGTCCCCAGAGGCATGATCCCGGACTCCTCATTTATCATGCTTGTCACGTGTTGACCATCCTTTGCGTGTGCTGTACGTATAAGCTGTACTGTTGTGAATATACTGCGTTAAACACTGGTGTTTTTAATTTGCGAATACGTTTCTGAATTACTGTGAATTGTTTGGTAATAAAGTGAGACATTTTTGGAAACAATACTGGCTTTGAAAGCGAATAAAAAGTATTCAAATAAAAATTATATTTATTTCAAGCGTATATTTCTATGGTATTTTATATCTTCTAGACCACCTTGCGTCGTCACCAATCTGAAAAAAAAACGCAGTTAAAATACACTTATATCCGTGCTCTCAGGGTTCGGGACTTTGTTTGTAATTTAAGTTTTTTTTTAAACACGTGACAAATACTATGAAACGGTTTGTTAAAAAACAGCTAGTGCGTTCTACATATTATTAGGCTCTACATTATCACGTTACATAAAATATGAATAGTGTACAACACCATCACTGTAACCGAATATAGTAGTATGTTCGTAGTTTTGGATAATCGATGCTAAGTACCGTTAATACGTGAATTCCGGATTTAGCCACTCAATTTGATTGCACATCTTCATTCCTAAATCAACTCGTCTATCGGAACAGCTTCCGTCTGACTATGGGCTTCCTAATTAGCACTCCCAATTGGAAAGCACACACGCATACTCTTAATAACAGCTTGTTCAGCATTATAGAGTGAACGCAGATCATAGCCAATACGATTGAGTGTATGTTATTGTGGTAGAGGCGGTAGCGGACTTAGGAGACACGTTGTATGCATCTGACAACATGAAAGAGTTATAGTATCGTAGTCGAATTAGATTAAGCCAAGATGAAAATGAGCTAGGCTTGAATTTTTTCATAATTAATTTCATATCTCACAAAATTCCGCATTTTTTTTAAGTGTTCAGATTCCAGGCCAAATTGCTTAAGCATTTGTCCTACGGATATAAGAAACAACATTGGTATACAAAAATATATTTAAATTAGTCACAGATGTCCATCTCATAAATATTTTCCCTGAGCGGGAATCGAACTGACGATTTCTTTCGTAAGAAACAGGAGTACTACTACACTATAATGCGCTACCGAGCCAGTCATTGGTTAGTTAATAATTAATTATTAGTTTCAGAAGTATTTTGTGCAATCGCTCCACTGAACCGCTCTGCTTGTCATCGTGACCCGCCAACTGCAATCCAACCCGAAGTTCCATAGTTGGCAAGTTAAAACAAACATCGGCCGTAATGGAAATGTCGAATGATTAATGCATCTCACAAGAATCCCTGAGCTGGTGGTTTATTAATGTATCGATCAGCGGAACTCCGATGAACATCGACGATTTTGGATCGCACCGAAAATGTTACGTGCAAAATTGGGGCAAGCCTACTGGAAATAACTATTGTTACTAAGTAATGAAACAAGCGTTATATTAGTATGGAATTTCAATGCTCAAACTGTCTAAGAGAAGCCTTAGGTAATGTTGTCTAATGATTCTTCATAACGTACATACAAATACGTAGATGGACATAAACATAATATACATACATACAGTTTCGTTTGTACAACCTTTTGGCTTTATAATGTTTTGATTTATCATAATTAATATTTTTCAAGTAAAATTTATAACTATTATAACTTAATCTATTAACTTTTTTTTTTCCTAACTGACTAACGATGATGGCTTGGAGGAGCCTTGTCATCATCACCGGGCTTGCGGGGGAGCGGATGGCTCTCACACTTAAGATCTATTAACATGTTAAAAATAGCATCAGCGTCCGAAAAAAAAGCAAATTCATGGGTTTGATTGTGATTGTATCGTCTGGCAAGGCATGCCGTAGATTTAGATTGTTTTATTAAATTGTTTCTTAAACACACCAAAAGGTTTATACAACTGAAGTTTTTTTAATTCCAAGATCCTTATTAATTATGATTCCCTAACTTTATCGGTTATACAATATACACAAATAAACTTTGCAGGGTACGCTACAGGACTCGGCAGGGTAAGAGTTTATAATTTATTATGTGACATGGTCTTTGCAATCGCTACAATAGTCTATGGAGGTGTGATCGCTACCTGAATCATAAACTGTTCCATAATCGTGTTAGTACATTATCGAAATCATTTATAAAACACTTAAATCATAGTAAATAAAAATCAAATAATTTTTTTAGTCAAAATTCTATGAATTATTTTCATACGCTTAAAAGGTGTCTTATTTTAAACGTAACTTACTAAGTTATAAGGTAAGCTTGCCAACTGAATCCTTCATTTCTGATTCTACCCACAAGATTTGGATTAGTATCCAAATAAATTCCTTATACACTCAAAGTAATTCGCCCAAATGAAATGGCGCCTAAAGATGTTATCCGCAAATAAATTCCTAGTTAGACCCACATTAGCGTCGCTTACGTAAACAGCTTATGTTATTCGTAAACGAAAGATTACGCCGTATCTCTGAGCATAAGTCAAGAAAAACAGCTTATGACGGTAAAGGAGATATTTCCACCCGATTTCCCGGTAAAAATAAAATAAACTCGGTGCCTAGCAGTAATCCCACGAGGATCGGTCAGGGTCTTCGTAAGCTGTAATCTACAAAGGATACTATATATTTTTAGAACCTTAAAATGTAATAAAATGCGGAATCTAAGGCTTGATAACTTCAGCCGTTAATCTTTTAAGGTACTCTTGGTGAATAATATTATTTCGATTGCCGATGTCTTTATGAACCTTTAAAAATCGGAAAACTTTGTAACATTGTACTGTTTTTTGGAAGAATAGGTAGATGTATTAATTGGTTTGAATATTGTTATAAAACGAGCAGTTTCTTTTATTCAATTGGCTTACATTAGGTCATCAATATTAAATAAGAGACTAATAATTTCATAAATAACAAATCACGCCTCATAAATTCTAATACAGCAATAATAATAAAGGTGAACGGAGGTAAATTATATTCAGACATCCAATAAAGTATAGTAAACATGTCGAAACGTATTACAAGAAGGTAAGATTGAGCGTATTCGATTTTCCCATTAACAAGATTAACTTTTACGCTACCTCGGGAAAGGTTTTAGATTTAGTGCCTAAAACTTATTCGATTTATAAAGGCCTTTTACCGAAATCACAGGCACGGTACGCAAACCTTTGATTTCACCCCTTCGAGGAAATTGATGATGACTTTTTTTTTATTTCGCACCCAATTTTCTTAACCAATACATCCTTTTTCGAATCCGGAAGTGTTCCGATGAGGGTTACAAAGCGAGAAATAACAACGGAAGCGGCCACAACAATAAAACGAAACCAAATTAAGGATTCCACAACGAATATCTCTTGTGAAAAAGGAGCTAAAATTACGGTGGGTTGTGATTTGAATTTATTACCCTAAGGCTAATTTTATTTCGGAGGAACGGAATATGGTTTGGGGTGAGCGTCTTGCCCATTACGTAGACAATATTGTGGGTCATGTCTCAGATTTCGCTGGATCTTTGTACAATCAGGAGCAGAATAATTTGCTTGTCTGACGGAAGAGACAGGGGAGAGATTTGTTGTTTTTGCTTTCGGTACATAACTTTGACAGATACCATTGGCTATTATTTCGATAGAATTTCCATTTAGTGCAAACCACTGGATATACTAAAATAATGTATAAAAATAAAAGAAAAAATTTCTAGATAAAAGATATTTGTATAGTTACTCAGATAATAGGTATTTGTACATGAACTACTACGAACGACGAACAACCAAAACTCCCGATTCCATGCATTATTGAAAATAATATTTTATTCTTCAAATAACTATAACTTTTCAGAAGAAACCTATACATTTCAAAGTTTAACAATAAATCGGGAATATTTATATCGCTGCAAGATTCTAGTACATAAATAAAAGAATATTGCAGCGGCCGCGCTAAATATTATATCGTTACAGGAGCCTACGGTGAAATTCCATTTTCATTCAGTAAAAATTTCAAGACCAGTTGGAAAATTCCAATAGCTCTATTCCGTTACCTTTTATGCTTCCGACTGTACGTTTTAAACTTACGTCCGCAGGTGAATGCTAGTCCTTAATAATAAAAAATAATAACCGGTCAAGTGCGAGTCGGACTCGTGAACGAAAGGTTGCACATATTGTTATAATAATTTTTTTTTTATCGAAATGAAACTTGTTTTATGGATATCTGTTTTCATAATAATGAAACATTCTCAGAATTTATCTTCATATGATAAATTCTCAGAATTTAACTTCATATGATGGATACTATGAAGTAGGCTTTAGGAACAAAGAGTAAAACCTGGTCAGTTCTAGGCGGTCAAAAAAACGTTTTTCGTATGAAAGCTCCTAGATAATAACAATTTTTCAGTTATTGCCTTGTGGTGTTATTATAACGGCACAATAATTTTAATGCTAATTGCCGTTCATAATATACTTCTTTATGCTAGACAGATATGTACCAACGTTTTGTAATAGGGTTCAGATTTTACCATTTACGGAACCATAAAAAACATGGAAAAGGGAAACTCCGGGGAAACGGCCAATGTTTATCGGTAAACAAAGGCAACTGAGCCTGCAATATGCATAGCGATTGTTCTGAATTAGAGCCGCTTTTGTTGCTGTTTAGTATAAAAGTTCGTTTTGTTGAACCACTTGATTTGCTCAAATGGGTTGCGCCATTGTTCAAGTCATGTTGCGCCTACACGGGCACTTGGATGCGTTGTTACAATTTGGTCTGAAAATGCCCATGTAGATCTACACTAGTATGTTTGTTTTTTTATTTGTTTGATCGCGGTAATCTTAAAAAATAATGGTTGGAATTGAAGAATTATTTTTGGGTTGGATAGACCAATCAATTATCGAGGAAGGCTTTGGGTTAAATAACATTACGCTGCGACCAATAGGAGCAAAAAAACAATAGAACTGAGTACCCCACACCAAAATTTTATATGTACACCTATTTATACATCGTGGTAAGGTAAATATGTACAACATCGTCATGAAGTCTAAATAATTTTCCAAGCTTGATGAATGTTTTGAATAGATTTCCTCGTATTTTATTCGTTTCTCTTCGGGTTCGGTTGCCATAGCAGAATTAGAGGAATAGTTTAGCAAAAATATTGTAAACTATTTTGTATATTTCGGAAGTAAGCCGTTTCAAATACACGGAAAATCGACCGAACCATCCTTTTGTTTACACACATCTCGAAACTTTCCCAACAATTTGACACTTACACACGGCATGGCACAGCGACCAATGTCCGTCCACTTTAGTAAAATATTGTATTTTACAAAATAATCTGTATAAAAATATAGTAATATTGTAAAATAAAGTATTTTTTTGAAAACATAATATTCAACGGAAGGATTCATGTACATTTATTAAAACTTTTTTCTTTGCAATTTAAAAGAACGCGTTCATAAATTTAAGAAATATAATATGTTTGGTTTCATGTTTCAATTATATTGTTATTGAATACCTACTACATATTTATGCGGAGCTGAAATGTAGTTTTCTTTTGCTGACTGAATACAATAATAGGTGGGAGTAGCCCTGTGAATTTCATCGGACTTGCAAAGGAACGGATAGCCCTCACCCCTAAGCAAAATACAGTCATCAAAATCATCATCATCATCAGCCTATTTTGTATCCCACTGCAGAGTATAGGTCTCCTCCGTAGAAAATATAGCACAATACTATATTAAGCGTCGATGGCCGCGTGGTTAAAGTTGTTGCTTGCCATCCGAAAGGTCGCCAGTTCAAATCCCGCCACGTACCACTATGTTTTTCAAAATTTTAAATTCATAATATGTACGATTATTCGACGCTTTAACGGTGAAGGAAAACATCGCGAGGAAACCTGCACACCTACGAAGAAATTCTTAGGTTGTGTAGTCAACCAACACTTGGTCAGCGTCGTTGACTTAGGCCATATCCTAATTTAGGGTAGGCTGGTTCCCCAGCAGTGGGGAAGTATATGGGCTGTTGATGATTACTACCAATTTCAGTACTACAAATAGTGTACTATATTTCGTTGGCAACCCTAGCCCACATTGTTTTGACATCCGATTCACAATTTACGATCGCTCACCGACTGCGACAAACCGAAACGCCGTGACACCGGTCGACCGCACTCGTTTTACGATCAAATAAATTTCAAACACTATTATGATTCAAATCGAACCCATGGAAAACGGACAACCCTTTCGTCCGGCAGTTTACAAACGTCCAAATAATATTTAACAAAAAATTTACCGTCGAGTGGGTACGTAATATTATTATGTTTGCTTCTAGTTCAAGAGACCGTGTGGTTGAAATGGTTCACTATTTTAGAGTAACGGTCGAAAACTAGGTACTATATCTCTTATTTTTGGACAATTTTTCTGTTTGGCACCCTAATCTCAGACCCAGCTTATCTGATCTAAACGTAAATATGGTTTTCAGTAATTCATGTGGTTTTGAGTAATTTATGTGGTTTTCAGTAATTTATGTGGTTTTCAGTAATACAGTAGTTCAGTAATATATTATGGTAAGCTCCACTTCAATTATGTCGTTGTTTCACGTTAACCGCTTCAGAAAGAAGTTAGGCTAATTTAATGAATCACGTCGAACTTGCTAGGCTTTTTAGGCGTAGGTAGGTATATCAAAAAATGCTGCCTGAACTATCTTTTCCACGCGTACAAAGTCGCTGGCCCAGCTAATTTCCTAATATGATTGAGGATAAAAAAATCAGGTCTCTAATAGCAGTTGTCCTCACTTTTCTGTAAACAGGTTTAATATAACTGCTTTGTCTCTGGAAAAAATCAACAATTAAATGTTCTTCTAAACGGTCGGTACGGTTATTTTAGGGGTGAGAGCCATCCGCTCCCCCGCCAGCCTGGTGATGATGACAAGGCACCTCCAAGCCATCATCGTTAATCAGGTAGGAAATAAAAGGTACGGTTATTGCCACTCAAAAATATAGTAGAACCTCAGACTAAACTGTCTAATAATATTATATTCAAGGCTCTGGGACTATTGGATTCAGACTATATAATATTGACTGTAGTTTTTTACGACATTTATTCAGTAGGACTTTTATTAGTCACATTTATAGGACACACTTGTGATTAATAAATTATCACTGAATGTTATGAATATTTCCATTCATAAGGGATTACAGAGATTCTTATGACAACTGTTGGGCGATTCTATTTTTACGCCGCCCATTAAATATCACGTTTTGGATATACATCTGCTGTCATTATTCATTATGTTGATTTATTTTATGGTCTTATTATAATCCGTGTTATAGGAGGAATTTAAGAGGATTATGCGTTTCAAAAAGTAATAGAGACTAAATTACGACTTACCTATTATGCACTGATTGAGTGATGATTTGTAGTTGATGTAAAAGAGTATTTGTATTTGGATATACGAGTAGATTAAGCTAGATATCGTCGACTGAGAAGTAAGTTTATTTTATTACTAAACCAAATCTACGGATATAACTCGCGTGAACCAAGATGTTATGTACGAATAACGATTTGGTATTCGGTGTTAATGAACTTACTTTTTTCATCATAACGCTTAACAGTGATTAATATGAAAAAAGTTATTTTAGAATTTTATGATCTCATTTAATAAAATTGGAAAAAACGTTGTTCTATAAATCTTACACTGGTGAAATAATATATAGAAAACGTAAAATACCGCTAAATTGTACCTGGTAAGTTAATCTAACCTAACAGGAAACATGAAACCGAATTAAAAAAAAGTTTATTTTTAAAAGTTAAAGTATGACCTAATTCATCTTTTTCATGCCGAAAAACTATATTGGGTCACCTGAGTTACAATCAAAAAGTACAGTCATTTCCTCTATGTCTAATGTCTAATTCTATGAAAAAAAATACTAACATACGTTTTTTTGCCAGCTATAGAACTGGTACCAAGCTGAGCAGCGAAAATCTAAACCCCCTTTTATCAAGCGTCACAAGTGTACATAGGAGGTTAGGCTGGGGTTAGGCAAACATCGCCCCGAGTGCCGAACTGTCTAGTCTGCGAAAGACCAGGGCTCTCGAAGAGACAGGTAAGGGCCTGGATCAAAGGGCACCATTGACCCGTTTGCGGGCGATGGTTAACATTAGCAACCCCTACCAATGGATCGGCAGTGAGATTAATATCGTATGTGTAGTAGTGTATTAAGAATTGCGAGTATCTACGCACCCAAAACTAAGGTTAGGAAGGAGGCATACCTTATTAAATTAAATTATTTACAACAACAAAAATTTCCTTTGCCAATATTTCTTTTATTATTTCACAAAAGAAAGTCTAAAATATATTAAAAATCTAAATAATAAATGGTCGTTTATGCGTTCTAATGGATAACAGTGGACGTTACCTCCTAAATTGTAGCTATTAAAGAAACTGATGTTTTTTAGATCACAAGCAACCTTAGTCGGATTTTTGGTGTCATATTTATATTGTTATAAATTTACATTCATATACGTAAATTTACTCCCGTGGTAAGTAGCTTACTCAATTGTACGAAAATCAAAAACCTCGGTTTGAATCTTCTGTGAGTTGTTTGCGTTTATGCACCTGAAATGGTTTTGTATTTAGATCTAAAGTTTGTTCTTAGTTTTTACTATATTATTAATTTCAAAAGGGTTTTTACCAATGGTAGGGGTGTCGAATAACGTTTTTAACACAACAAACTGGGTTGGTAGAAGACGCGTGTTGGCGCGACCTTTGTACGATGTTCGAACGAAACTGCTGATGGACTTGCTTTGTAGGCGACAATTAAAATCGCTTCTTTTGTTACCAACGCCCTTACAAATTAATTTTGGCAAACGTAAGGCCATGTTCAGGTTTATTAGAGAGTATGACCTAACAAGGGCAATGTTGAAGGATATTGGCGCAAGAAAGATAATTATTTTCATGTTAAAGTAGATAGTGTTTTCATTTACTATTTCTCCCTTTCTTCGCGTAATTTCTGCGGTATTTTTTGTTCGTATTTTCGCTAAAATTGATTGTCACTGATGTTTCGATAATGCATACTGGCCGGTCAGAATGACACAATAAACAACCTTATGTTGATGAAAATTAGGCTATAAAATCAGCCCTGCAGATTTTGCAGTGAGCTGTTATTCCATGATCATTTTAAAGATAGTCTAAGAATATACCGGCACAAACATAACTTTATTAGCAGAAGCTATTAGTCACTGTAAAATTCAGATGTATTAGGCAAACTGCGTTTTTCCTGAGATCCAATTAAAATTTATACGGATATCGGAATCAAGTATCGCCGTTGGAGTATCTCGAATAAATCAAAGTGATTTGTTGAAGGCACTGTGAGGGCCCACGTCAGTGGCCCAACATAAATTCGAGTGCCAAGAAAATTATTGGCCACCTCATTCGGTCTTCCCTATTCGGGTTCCACTGCCTATAGAGTTCAAATTTGCTCCGCTAATCACAGTGTTCTCACGGCAATCTAGGACGTCTTTACAAAGCGAGGCTTAATTGCAAAATGTACTTTAGTCTCAAGACTAATGAATGATGATGTAGGTTTTATCAGATTAGAATTGCCATTTTCTGAGGACAGGGATTCTGGGTACTCCCGGAAACTAATTTTAACTTTAAAATCAGTCAGGCGTGTTGTTGACAGTGTTACTTAGTTTTGAGGTCTACTTGGAACTGTATAAAATAGATACTAGATAGGTATATCGGCGTTCATATATTATGTAAACAAGTGTTCAACTTTTGAAATAAAACTAATTTTACGGATTAAACTCGCATGTATTGTTAATCTAAACAGTAAACATATTATTATTTGAAGATCCGACTTTTCAAGCTCTTTACAGCGCTTGTGGTCACGGGCAAGACCAACCCCCAAGCCTTGTATTGCTCGCACAAATAATCGACAATACTAATTATTACTCTGTCTAAAACGTACAATCTATAAAATCGTATATTAAAGCCTGTTTAAAAATATTATGCAATCTGCATGCAAACAAACTTACAGTTAAAAAATATACAATGGGATGCAAAGTATGTATGTATCTCACTGCACAATAAACAACACACGTAAGACTACTACGACAGCTTTTAATTTGCAGGTAAAAGCGCTATACGCGCAATTCCGAAATTGAAATTCTCAAATCCTGACTAAATATCGGCCATTGGCGATGAGCGAGCTCAAAACCTCAAAAAGCCTTTATTGGAGCCGCCTTCGATTACGTCACAAAATGAATATGACCGTGTATTCCGCTTTCAGACCGGCCCGTAAAGTGCTTGATTAATTGCTGTTTTAAATCGACTGTACTCAGAGCGCTTTTTGGTTTAGATAGCACGCGACATACCTTGTGAACCACAGCGGTCGACTCACAATGTAAGAAATGATACAGTAAGGTTAGGTAATTGTGTCAAATATATAAGTGTTCATCGGACAATGTATTTTGATAGTGTAAAGAACTACGTATAGGTTAAGCATCTTTATTTTTCTAATTTGTTTGATTGAGTAACTTATGTACGATTATTTGACGGGTTAACGGTGAAATAAAACATCGTGAGGAAACCTGCACACCTTCGATGAAATTTAGATTGTGTAGTCGACAAATCCGCACTTGGCCAGCGTGGTTGACTAAGGCCTTATAGCTCTAGTTTAGGGTAGGCCCGTGCTCCAGTAGCGGGGCGTATATGGGCTCATGATGATGATGATGGATGAGTAACTTATGTAAGACCGATTTTACAGATTACAGTATTATGATGGTAAGGTTAGATCAAAAATAACCATTGTTTTATGCATGGACTTACAATACTGGTATCAATACTGTGGTGCCCCGCGCCCACCTCTTGTGCTACATGCTACACCACAATTTGAGTGATAAAAATTCTAAATCAGATAATAAAAAAATTACATCATTGAAAATGCCCGATTTGACGTGTTTAGAACATAGTATATGTGTAAAAGTTGTGGTTATATTTTGTGGACCTATAAAACAATAACATTATAAAATAACTTTTTTTTTTATGTCTTTATTTAAATGATATTTGAGATGCGATATTTTTTGAAAGATTACGTCCTTTTTCGTTTATTATTAATACGAAAGATATTGTTTATTTATTTTGTGCGTAGATGGCATGTGTATGTGTATTCTTATGTAAATAAAATAAAAAATATAACTTGATCCACGTTTATCCCAAAAAATATGAGGCCGGCCCGAGTTAATCATTTAGTGAACTCAACCGCTACGTCGCGATGTCGGTTTCCTCAAAAAACTCAAGAGACGACGCCAACCCGCTGTCAATCTTTACACGAGATAACTTTTTGTGGCTAAGATAAACTGTCAGCGCAAACGTTCAAATATAATTACACAATATTTCAGTTCGTTTTTCCCTCAATTATTGCATTTTCGTGTGCAGCGAGCGGGATTCGCCTGGTACATTCCTGAGTAACGAGGGGATGCCGGCCCAAATTGTGGTGTTTCACCACATATATCACTCACGATTTTGAACCTTACGGCCAAACATTAAGACATATAATCCAATGTCAGTAGGATAACTTGTATGAATGTTATGAAGATAGAAAATATGAAATTTCGTCCGCTCCTTTATCTACACGCTCATTAAAATCAGATATGAGCGTAATTTTGTTTGCGTGCAAAGTTTATCTTGATAAATAATGAATAATTATTACTATTATTCCAAGAGTATTTAACAGGTTCATTAGAAAAGTACAACAAACGTATTAAAACTTACTACGAGTAGAAGGCACATTCACACATTATCATTATGTAACTCTGATTGAGAAGTTATCCAAAATACATATGTAAGAAATACCTTTGAATATTCTGATGCTACTTAAGTGATTGAATCTCTACTAAGATTCCATCGGCCAAGTACGAAGAGTTGTAAAAAGTGTTAGTAAAAGAGGATAAATAAATGAAATTAAACAAAACCAGTCCATCCAACAAATCGTAAGCCCTTGCATACCAAATCGCACAGAGACATTTTCAGTGTGACAAAAACTGCGAATAAATGGCGGACGTAATCGCCTTCAATAAAACCGAGCCTAAAAACCCAATCGGCATGGAACAAAATAATTGATTTGCAACAAAGAATCGGGGACCCGCACTGGAAGAGCAAGATAATTATCTCTGCGCTTCGGATTGTCGGTGGCATTACGTTTTAGGGATCAGTAGCGCTACCATGGGTTTAAAAGTGACAGACTCGATATCGCCTATGTAAATATGTCTATGAAAAACTTTGCAGCGCCCCTAGCGGTTACGCTGAGAACTAAAATCGGTAGAATGAAAAAACAATCGATAGGTTTTTAACGTACGTAAGTTTTGATAGCTAACTCATGGTACCGCTACTGTAAGCATGTTGAATAATGGCTGGCTAGTTTAATAAAATCCACATCTCCACACACAGTCACCTGACCCCAAACTAAGCAGTGCTTGTACTATGGACGTCAGAGACTGAATGCATACATAGATACTTATAAATGCATATAAATGCACCCAGACACGGAACAAAGACTGATGTTCATCACAGAAATATTTTTGTGTGACGAACATCGGTGTTTGTTCCGTGTCTGGGTGTATTATTAAATATATTTAAGTTTATTTGTGAATCCACTGTTGATCCTGATTTCCGTAACACAAGTGCTTAAGCTACTTACCACGGGATCAGATCAATGTATGTGATGTTGTGTAATATTTATTAATTTATTATTTATTTGTCCCGAGTGGGAATCGAACCCACGACTCTTGGAACTGCCAGCCTGGGTCACTAACCAATGTTCCACCAAGCCAGTCATTTGTATACCTACTCATCTGTCCTTTACACTAAGAAAATGTTAGTGGCTAACCCGCTGCATGTAGTCACAAACCCAAATCAAGTAAACACAAACTTTGTGGCATCATAAGGGACCGTGCAAATGAGCCACGGATAGCAATCACTATTTGGCTACTGAGCACTACGTCATGTTGTACCATTACAATTTGGTGTTCGTTGGCTGCCATATTATGTAAGAACTACTACTTACGTATATATATAACTATTCGAAAATTTATAACTAAGTTATGTTATTTCTCGAATAAATAAAGTACCTAAAGAAAAGTGTGAAGTATCTTTAAAAAAAATGACTACAAATATTTTCGACAATAAAAAAATAAATCCAGTCTTTCCTCCTTCCAGCCAACTCGCACTTGGCTATTGTTTTTAAACCGACCGGCTTAATTTTCGCGAGCATTCGACGTCGACGTGTCAACCCTGATGCGCCGTGACGGCGGCTTTGATCTGCCAGCGGCTCGTAACAAAGTGGATAAGTTCGATTTTTTAATTTCATTTTGCTCGTCTTTTTTGCCTCTCGATAGTGTCGGAGTTTAGCGTGCACTGAATGAAGTGTTAAGTATACGTACTTCTGTTCTGGGATTAAGATAGATGTATTTTTTAATAGCTGCTACTGCTACGCTGTCTGCTTGTCGTTTGTGACGTAAAACATTACTCGCTTACAGCCAAGCTAGTTAAAAGTAGAAAATTTCCTTTCTCATTCACTAGACTATCTGTGTACCAAATTTTACTAAAAAAGGTTCCGCCGATTTTGCATGAAAGCTAGACAGATAGACAAAGAGAGAGTACGTTCGCATTTATAATACTATTAAGGATTGATTTGACGCTCCTCACTCAGAAAAGGCTTGATGTTTTGAGTCAACGTTAATATAGAGCTAGTTTAACAAACATAGTAGAGGAGAATTCTGAAGTATATGAACCTAAAAGCACAACTCTTTATCTCAACAAAACAGCTTCATAAAACCACAACTTTAGTTCACTTCCCGCTTAAAAGCAAAAGTGTCAGCGTGACAAGAAAATACATTTGCGCATAAAAACTTCTGCACCCATTTCCATACTTTGTAAACAGCTTCTGCCCGGGAATGGACTTATATTAAAATAATAACACCCACACCTATTCTCGTATTCGCGGTTCAATAGTACTCTAATACCAGATAACCAATGTATGTGGACCTCTTTAACCGCCCTTTGAGTTTGGAAGGTGTTCCGTAGAATGGTTTGGCTAAAGCAAACGATAGGTCAGGCGATATTGGTTGCTTGGATCGACCCACGCGTGTTCCTTTATTGGTCGGAATTGCCCCTAAACGTTACCAATGAGACGTTTGTTGTTGTATTTACGAGGTAAGTTGCATGGTAAAGAGACAAGGGATTAAATGAGCAGTGAAGCAAATACGCCTGTCCATTTTGACGAGAAATGGACGGTATAAAATTAATGTTACTTTGCACGAATATTACAATTTGAACAGGAAACAAAACCTTTTGATCATTTTATTTATACATATGTGAGTTGCTTAATTACGTCATTTTTATTTTTGACCAAAAAACGTTTACTATTTTTCCTTCTTTTCATAATAATATACCTTAAAACTTGGTTATACCTTAAAATTTGTTTGACGAAAACACAATCACGACGTTTCATATCGATGATGTTTCGTAATTTGAAAAAAACCTAACCTAAATAAAGTAAAGTAACCGGAATAAAAAAAAGCCGGTAAAAAACAATATTTAGGTTTTTATTAAGGTATAGTGTACGCTGTCGATTCACTGTTTGTCTTTTGTACTGTTACATATGGTTTGGTATGGGGGCATTCAGTTTCGTCATAGCTCCGAAATTAGATGTTTGACGTCAGTTAGGTGAGTCGACGTCATGAATCAAGCTATCGAATTGAACATTTTACATGCATTTACATTTTTATGCAGAACTAGCGGGTATTTGATCTTTCACAGTCATTCAATACGGCTATTGAACTTTTTTCGACTCATCCGTCCATCCATCATATTTGTTATCGATTGGAACTTAAAATGTAGTTTAACAAAATCAACTCTTTACAGAGCTGCATTGACTTTTCTATCACCTATTTTGACTCTTATCGTGATAATATATCTATTACGGATTATTTTAACCCATTTACGCCCAAATCCAACCCAGTGGTAAATGTACATATTTTTTATTGTGAATAGCTGGAAACCAGCATAAAGAACACGAAAATATGAAAAAAATAAAAATATATGTATATTATATATCTAAAAAAAAGCCGTCCTCAAATGGGGCCAATGGGCGCATGTAGTATAGAAAAATTTGGTATATAGGATTTCAACACACAGTGTTTTCGAACATGTATTATGTTTCCAATGCGTTTTTTTTATAGTACACTACAGCAGCAGCTGTTAAGACAGCTCTTAGTTATAGTGTCCTACACCAAAATTCACAAATTTTGGTCGGGCAATGATTTTGGGAGTTTTTTAACCGTAAATAATGACGGGCAATATAGTGTGGAAACTGGAATTTATCTACATTTTATCATTGGCCAGGAAAGAACACGTCATGTATTGGAAACTGCCAAATCCAGCATGTTTTCCAGAGGGTGGACACCACCAGAATTTAAGCCCATAATGCGCACTCAAGCCATCGAACAAAATTTTGTTGACAGACTTGACTGTTTCTAATCTGTATTTCGAAGGCAGTACATGATATCCAGTCAAGATAATAATGTTTTCATTTCTTCAATAGTCGACTCTAAGTCGGTTATACATAAGTAATAGAAAAGAACCGTAGTCATCTTCATCTTAGGTTCATAATGTTGGTTCACAGTTTCACCAAACATGGTTTGTCGATTGACGACTGAAGATTGTCTCTTGGATGCTGGAGGCTCCTCATTACGGTCACTCCAATTTCATATCTTCGAACAATCAATTATATGTTACCCGTTAGGTAACTTTCAAGGCATGATACTTCTTTGGATTTTGTCATCATGCCCTTCTTCCTCCTCGATAAAGACCCTTGGTTCAGGAAGCAGCATCACTAAATCTACCTCAGTTTCATAATTTTTTTCACCTAACTCAGTCTCCACAGTTTCCTGAATCTCGTTGTAGACATTGATAACGCCAAACGTCGTCTACGTCTTTTTTTACATGAAATTCCCTTTTTTTTAAATACGAAAATATTATGTCTTATGTGCCCATTGGCCCCAATTGGGGACACCACTATAAAAAGTAAAATATAAGTACCAAAATACTATAAAATGTTGATTATTATGCATAATATATAAAGAATATCATATAAACCTATATTTATAAACGAAAAAACAGTCATCATAAGTTAGTTAAATAAATTATAAAATATTGAGTTTTGCTGATAACTCCAAAAAAATAAGTCCCACAAAATAGTTAAAAAAATCACAATAATATGCTTGTGAACGATATGTTATATTTTTTATTATTGAGATACACTATTATACTGTACAAATTCGCTTTGTTAAATGCTAAAATTTTTTTAAGTTTAAAATTAAAAATCATTTATATGGCGTCCTCATTTGGGGCCGGAGGGCGTAAATGGGTTAATTCTATTTTTCTACCATTTTTGGTGGTCAGATATTTTTTATTAGCTAACAATAATTGGTGTCGTGGATATTTGATGGTTAAACAAACTTACCTAAAGTGAAGTTTGACCGTAATTGTACGAGACGTTGCATCCGAAGAGATTTATGATAACACTTGTAGTCCACTCTTCAATGTATTAGGCATCGAACACTATTTTAGAATACTGAAAAAATAAACTATTAAAAAGACATAAGTCATCCTCATTTTACCGCTCACCTGTGACATTGACGTCTTGTGTCATTCGTTTTAGAGCTAGTTTTGCAATAATGATACTTATAAAAGGGCTATTAAGGGAGGGTGGGAACTTATCATAAATCTCTTCGGATGCAACGTCTCGTACAATTACGGTCAAACTTCACTTTAGGTAAGTTTGTTTAACCATCAATTGTACTTCGACGTTGCATCCTCGAGATTTATGATAACACTTGTAGATGTTCAGAGTACCTACAAGTTGCAAAACACATCTTTAAATGGAAACTTAAGTGTTTTAACTTATTAGTTTCAATCAGTCTTCATAAATTATATGGATACCTAATAATTCTATATTTTAATTATCATGCACATAATCGACTACTGTGAACAGCCTGTGCAATAGCATCATGATTTTTATTTCAAATAATCTTTAATAAAATCTGTTAAACACCTACGAATCGCCTGTCCAATTCGCAGTTTTCCTTAAGATTTTTATCCGAAAACCCTGTCTGTTTGCTGCTGAAATCGAAGCATGTCACAAACTGATAGCTCAAAAAACTTAAGTATTTGTATCACCGTTAAAGTGTTTTATTTTTATAACGACGACTAATGGTAAATCTTGTCGTGTGTAAAATGGTTTTTACAAGTAAACAATAATATCTCACGATAAGTATCTATAGTTTGTGGTGAAAACAAAACTGCCTATTATTTCGCAAAGTTAATTTGAGAAGGAGCGATTGAGGTGGTCACCAATCGGAGCTAAAGGTCTAATTAAATCATCTATACAATTACTATTAAGAATAAATATTTCATTGTTTGATTGTTTCATAGAAGAGGCTCTGAAACCACTTGAAGGATTTCAGAAAACTTCCATCGTTAGAAAGTTACACTATCTGTGGTGAACATGGGATATCAATTTTTAAGTGTAATTCTTTCACTTATCTTAGTTATATTGTTTAACGGATTAGGGGCCCATAACTAAATATATTGAAGTGAATATAGCACTTCACTTCATATTGTGGTATGTAAATTAGTCTATACCAGCCCATGATTTAATACAGTCAATAAACAGATGTGTACCAAGGAACATCTTGACAATTCCCGGTCCCACGTTAGTACAATATGTAATGTAACTCAAGGTGTAAAAAAAAAAGAACCGTATAAAACGTTTTTGTCGCATGCGCTGCTAGACTATTGATATACTATCAGTATATTTTACCATATTAAGGAACGTATTATCAATATCTATCAAAAATATGCACCAGCCTATGTCTCTATCATTGTAAAAGCCACGTCACAAAATAAATATACCCGACGAGTCTATTATGATTTCAATGTTAGAGAAATAAGTCCAACATTACTAACTCAGATTAGAGATGTGGTGTTGGTTGTCAACAAAGTTTATATGGGTATAAATAATACTAGGATCCCAAGTTGTTGTGTACTTTGGCAAACAAGGTTTGGTTTTATAAAGACCCTTAAAATCGTTTTTCAGGCATTTTGAACGCCACTCATTCGATCTCTTAACGACATGGCAGTCGCAATGTCCATCCTGAGCAATCTGTCCATTGCGTGGCTTTCTGCAAACCAATTTGCTTCCAAGTTGTCTCCATCTCCAAATACAAGTATGTAGTTAATATGCATTTCTGCATCAACAGTAACCTTCAGGCGCGTTCATCTTGGTAACAAAGGAAGGCCAGAGATAAATAACAACCGTTCAAAAAAGGTCATAATTATGATTTCCACAAATTAAAATCTTCCTTCAGGCAATCTGCTAAGTTCATTTTCCCATTATTATCCTCAGAGTAGAAAATCATACATACATACATACATACAATCACGCCTTTTTCCCAGAGGGGTAGGCAGAGATCACTTCCTGCCATGTGCTACGGTCCTGGCACACCACTTTCGCTTCATCCACATTCATCAACCTCTTCATGCACGCTCGTCGATTACGGGTACTTTTGATTTGACCTTTCTTTAAGATTTGACCTATTTGGTCATGAAAGGTCTTTCTTGGTCTTCCCCTGTCGACATCTCCAATCACACCCTCTCTATATATACTCTTCGTTAATCGTCTTTCACTCATCCTCTCAATATGACCAAACCATCTAAGCATACCTTTCTCAACCTTAGTCACTACATCTTCTTTCACACCACAACGTTCTCTAATTATTTCGTTTCTTATTCTATCACTCAGTTTCACTCCTAGCATACTTCTAAGTGCTCGCATCTCCACTGCATTTATCCTACTTTCGTGCTTCTTCTGCCATACCCAACTTTCGCTTCCGTACATTAGTGTCGGGATCAACACTCCTCTATGAACCGCCAGACGTGCCTTTTTGGACACCTTCTGACTGTTCACAAAGGTGTGCAGCGCTCCGTTCACCATGTTACCAGCATTCACTCTCCTTTCAATATCGCTATCACACTTACCATCTCTTGTGAGCTTGGATCCCAAATATACAAATTCTTTCACTTGTTCTACTTTTTCACTTCCAATCATAACATCGCAAACTGTCTTATCATCACCTTTTTCAAAAACCATGACTTTCGTCTTACTGACATTCACATTCATTCCTTTCCCTTTTAAAGATTCATATAGAACAGTCATCATATCCTGCAACTCCGCAGCCGATGAAGCAAGAAGGACTTGATCATCAGCGTAAAGGAGACACTGGACGATTGACTCATTCATTCTCAAACCTTTCTCACACTCTCTCAGACTAGTCAAGCAACTATCTAAGAATAGGTTGAACAGCCATGGTGACGCTACACATCCCTGTCTAACACCTTTTTCGATGTTAAACCAATCAGTGCATGTCCCATTGATTCTGACACAAGCACTAGAGTCCTTATAAAGAGACTTCAGTGCTCGTATCAAATTACTGCCCACCCCAAACAAAGATAATGCCGACCATAACTCATGCCTCACCACTCTATCATAAGCCTTTTCCAAATCCACGAAAGCGCAATAGACTTTTTGGTTTTTAGCCAGAAATTTTTCAGCTATGCATCGCAAAGAAAAGACTTGATCCGTACATCCCATGCCCTTTCGAAATCCCCCTTGTGCATCCCAAATCTTTTCATTCGTTACTTTCACTACCCTTTCAATTAATACTTTCGCATACAATTTTCCGACAACACTTAGAAGGCTGATTCCGCGGTAATTTTGCACTCTTGCTGCGACCCTTTTCCCTTGTACAACGGTACAATCATGGCCTTGCACCAATCTTCTGGTACTCGGCCACTCGCCCAACAAAGGTTAAAAGGCGGTGCAGCTGAGTAGCCACCACTCCATTTCCAGCCCTCAGCATCTCTACGGAAACCCTGTCAAATCCCGCAGCTTTACCTAGCTTCATTCTTTTCAACCCATCCAAAATCTCATCCATGCTAATACTATCATCCTCTGCACTTTCATTCTCGTTCTCTTGATGAGATACAGGCATCTGTACCCGCACCTCCTCCCTTTCGAAAAGACTTTCAAAATATTCCTTCCATCTCTTTAACACACATGCTTCTCCTTTTGCAAGACTTCCATCCATGTTTCTGATTTTAGTCAGCACCGACTCTGCTGTTTTGCCTCGGGCCGCCCGTATGGATTTCCAGAAAACTTTAATGTTTGTCCGGAAATCTTCAGAAAGTCTTCTGTCGAAATCATCTTTTCGTTCTTCTTTCTTTCTTCCCACAGTTTCTTTGACTAACTCTTTCAAACGTTTATATTCCTTTCTTGCGTCACTCACATCATCATTCGTCGCTTTTTGCATTCGGTGATTAGCTTTGATTGCTAACCAGTCCTGCCAAGCCTTCTTCTTTCTATTTACAACATCTTGTACGCTTTTATCCATCCATACCTTTCTATCACTCTTTCCATTTCTCCTTTTAGATTTCCCACATACTTCTGTGGCAACATTTACCACACCCTCTTTAAATGACGTCCACAAATCATCTATCTCACATATCTCATTCAGATTTTTGAACCTTTCTTTCAACCTTTTACAATATTTTCCTTTCACTTCCTCCTTCCTTTATTTAGAAAATCATCCTACCATCCATAACCCATCAGTGGTATTTTAATTAATTCTTGATCTTATAAAGGCCTTTTAATAATAAAGCACTTTCAAGCATTAGAAAAGTTGATAAAAGCTTCCCCATATAAACCACCAGTTAGGATTTCACCCCAACGTTTAGAGACTCCATCTACTATTTCTGGTTCAAACGGTATTTACCCGACCATTGAGTCACTCAAAATATCTAGAAAGTCCGAAGATCGTTAGCTTCCTCGAAGGTTCAGCATATATTGTAGCAGGTCTAGCGTTTAAAAGGATCGGAGTTTTCCTTCGTACAGATCCAAGTCGTGCTCTTGTGCCACTGTAACTACCGATCGCAAGTCAGATCCAATTCTGGTTCCTTATATAGTTCCTCATCGTTTCGGTATTACCAACTCCCGCTGGCGACGAGCTGCCCGAGCGCGCTGAGTGGCCATCTTAAGGTTTAGACATAATTTGTACTTAGTAAAGGCTATAATCATGTCAAGGTAGTACACAATTTGTACATAGAAAGACCATAATCTCGTCATGGTACTACATAAGATGTACATAGAAAGACCGTAATCTCGTCACGGTACTACAATTTGTATTTAGAAAAGACCGTAATCTCGTCACGGTACTACATAATTTGTACATAGAAAGACCGTAATCTCGTCACGGTACTACATAATTTGTACATAGAAAGACCGTAATCTCGTTACGGTACTACAATTTGTATTTAGAAAAGACCGTAATCTCGTCACGGTACTACAATTTGTATTTAGAAAAGACCGTAATCTCGTCACGGTACTACAATTTGTATTTAGAAGAGACCGTAATCTCGTCACGGTACTACATTCTTTGTATTTAGTAGTGACTATGGAACACTACATACTTAGTACTGTCATGCCAAATTCAAATATTTATTTGCATACAAAGTGCAGTTACATAATTTAAGTCAAGGTATTACATCCTTTGAATAAGTATATATTTATTTATTCTTAACACTCTCTGTTACTAGGGTTGCCATCACCTTACTGGTGATGCCGGATAAACACAGCAAAATCCCGGACATAACAGCGGTTTCGAAGATCATGAAGATTGTCGGTCACATTAGGTAAAACCTGGGCACTTAATTGATCCGGGGAAATCCGGACGAATGGCAACCCTATCTGTTACGCAATCACAGCATAGAGTACTGAACCAATGAAATTTGGTACAGATATTGACCGATTTTTAATCGACTTCTCTAAAAAGAAGTAATGTTAAACGTCTCCACGCGGACAGAGTCGCGGGCGGAGCGCTAGTATTATATATACTTATGTATATTTTGATATATTTCATAATAGTCGCAGTAGCCGAAAACGGCTAAGAGTCTTCATTAAATTGTGATATGACATCACAATACTACGTCATTAAATATAAACCAAGGTATATAAGGTGTATGACTCATCTTTTAGTAACGTCGATCTATTTGCTCATTCCAAAGTAGTGTTTAAACACACAATACTGATCAACAACCACTAGCATGTTTTCAATCACTATGGGAATTTTTACCACCATTTATTCACTATTCTCCGTAATGCATATTTGTGTAAAATCATATTTAATAATGCCCATATATACTATATATAACAATACTACACACATCATATAATATCATCTTTATGCACATCCCAATATGTATTTCCATTTATTACCTATTCATATTTCAATTCACTTATATATATCTTCTATATATTTCTTCTTATATGTATTATTTAAACTATGAGTGTCTTTATTTATACTGTGTTGTATCCATAAACATACTGTCCATAATATTTCAAGAGTTTTTACTCTATTTGTTGTAATATCCAATTATTGGCTTTGTATCTTCAATCATGTGTAATTTTTACTTATGGATTTGCTGTTGGATATCCAAACAAATATATAATAATACTAAACACATCATATAATATCTCCTTTATACACATCCCAATATGAATTTCCATGTTTAACCTATTCATATTTCAATTCACTTATATATATCTTCTATATATTTCTTCTTATATGTATTATTTAAACTATGTGTGTCTTTATTTATACTGTGTTGTATCCATCAACACACTGTCCCTAATATTTCATAAGCTTTTAATATATTTGTTGTACTATCTTAAATCATGTCCGAAGAACAATGGAGATGTGATTGACTGTACACCTAAACGGGGGTACAGGATTGACTTGGCCAACTTGGACCAATCATTATTCCTGTGGTTTTGTCATTTATTATCTCCCTTAAGACCTATTTAAATGTTAATGAAAATGGAACAAATAGGATTATAATCTACTCATGCACTTTGCATTTACTCGTATATGGGTGGCAAAATGATCTTTATCATAAGGTGATGGTGATAACTGTCATCAGTATCAATACTAATGAGTCGAGATTCTTTATGTCTCCAGACCATTTATGAACTCAATATATGACACACAACATGATTGACTGTCGTGTGATTTTGTTTAAGTTGACATCCAAAGAAATAAATAATTTATATGTTCTTGTTGTTACAATATTATATAATTTGTATTTAGAACAGACAGTAATCACCTCACACATAATTTCTTTTAGTGTAAACTATCATCACAGTATAACATAATGTGTATTTAGTACAGACCGTGATCATGTCACGGTACTACATATTACAATACTAAGACACAGATTAAACTTTAGCCATAACTAAATATTCCCACCAAATTCTGAACTTTATTCTTTAGACATAAGTTTCAAACCCAATGAAAATTTTCAACAGGTTCAGTCCGGTGCAGGATTAAAAGAATAACTTATAAACAAGTCATATGACTCACTACAATAATTGTTTAATGATCAGTAATTTTAATTGTTATAATAATGTTCTATTTTACTTAAATTTTAAGTTGGTTTATAATTTTTATAATATTTATCCTTTATGTGACTAGCAATAAATGATTTTGCTTTGATTAATTGTTCTCAGTATGGACCATAATCCTATCATGGTACTATAATGTGCTGTGCCAAAAGGCTAAACAGAATAAATATTCCAATTTAAGTTACGTTTTAGTTAATATAGGGGGAAATTGTTAGTGTAAAACAAAACATCCATAACCCTACTTTTTAGGTGTCATAGTCATAAGTTATGTTTATGTTATATAGTAATTTATTGTAATTTATAATAACGCTTACTGCACTATTATTATCCACACCGCATTGAGCGTGTAAAACCTTTGGAAGTGATAAATTTAATCAATGTAAAGCACTTACCGGAATCACTGGATGTTTGTTGTTTAAGTAACTTTCTTTCGAGATTTTTTGTGATTAAAATGCTCGAAATCCTTACTTACGTTTCCCTTTCTCATAATTTACACTTACACTGTTTATTACTGCTTAATTACTCACTTTAAACAATACATTACATGGATAAACATAAATCGATGCCCAACACGAAAAGCGAATGACACAAGACGTCAATGTCACAGGTGAGCGGTAAAATGAGGATGACTTATGTCTTTTTAATAGTTTATTTTTTCAGTATTCTAAAATAGTGTTCGATGCCTAATGAGTGATTCTTCCGTTTCGTCCAAATCGCCTTTCCAGGCCAAAAGTCATTATGAATATTGTAATTTACCTTATTTTTTTTATTCAATAAGGTAGGACGTACTTTTATCTTGAATGTCCATCATCTATATCAGGTTTAAGATTCATAATAAAAAAAAGTTTAGAACAAAAACATGCATTTTTTTCATTCCCCTCCTTGTTCAAATGGTCCCTCAGAACGTTGTGACACATATTTGGTGACTTTCCTAGGGGAAATGTACATAATTTTTATTCTTATATACTAATGTATTCATTGACTATTATAAACTTGCAACACAATATTTTTTATACGTGTTTAACATAGAAAGAATCGTCTTTAAAGTTTTGTCAACCCAAAAACATCATTTCCTTTCACGAAAATTGAACATTAAATTTTTAATGCACGTACTATACTATCTATTTCTTGCCAAAAAAAAAGACGCTCCCTAGACCTTAATCCGTCGATACAAGTCGTCAGGATAGGACGCACGCTGCCCGGACAAAATATTTTCACGATTTAATTGCTGAAAACAGCGTTTGTCACGAGAAGTAAACATTACCTTCCATTGTTTTTGTATGTAAGTGTATGACGTAAAAAAATAATTTTTAACTTTAGGTAACAGCCTACTGTAGGGTCTAGTTATCAATTAATTATGAATATCTAGCCTTTATTAATTCACGAAAAATTCAGAAAATCCGCTCAAACTTCATTCCTTTCCGTATCATTCCCTTCCATTCCCTCCATTTTTTAACGGAGGGGAATGAGCCACTTTGGAGGGTAATGATTTTTTTTAAATATAAAATTAATATGTTCCTTAGTATGTCTCTTTGTTAATTTTTCTTATATTATTTTGATTATATCGAATTATAACTTGTGTAAGTATATGTCAGTATTATTGAAATTACTTTAAATTCTATCTATGCATTTTGTTACCTACCTAGGTACTTGTTAGTTAATAATAATTCCCCGCTGCTTCTTTCTTTCTGTCTGCCTTTCTGTCTGTTCGCAATAAACTGAAAAACTACTGAACGAACGGAGTAAGTAGGTACTTAATTAATAATGAAGGTTTCGTGAAATATTCGATTATTTTGCTTAGTTATTGTTTTTTAGATACATTATACATCCGCAACAATGTTGAAGCCGAAGAAAAGGGCAACTAAAAAAGAAAAAATAGCTAAAGACAGATTGCGAAAGAAGTTAAAATACGCAGAAATCAAGGCTGATCATCAAAAATACAAATTTGAGGAGTAGTAAAAGCGTCGATGGCCGAGTGGTTAAGGTCGTTGCTTGCCATGCGAGAGGTCGCCAGTTCAAACCCCGCCAGGTACCAATGTGTTTTTCAAATTTGAAATTCATATGTACCATCATTCGACGCTTTAACGGTGAAGGAAAACATCGTGAGGAAACCAGCACACCTGAGAAATTTTTCAACGGAGTGTGAAGCCATGTCAGAGGCCTACGGGCGGTTTAAAAACTCTGACACCAGGTTGCTCATCAACCATACGATAAGAAGAAGAAGAAGTAGAAACAAAAGAGGAAATACTTTGTAAAAAAATAAAAGAAAAAAGTCCTAAGTATTACAGACATGACGGCACAACAAAAGAGGTAGCAAAGGCGAAGATGGCAAAAAACTCAAAAATAAAATTAAATAAGCTGAAAGAGCAGAAAAAATTGCAAAGAATTTTAAAAGATAACTTTCCACCCAGTAGTACGACTGAGAAAATTATAAACATGCCAGATACTACAATACGCGACCCTCTTATGTTACAAGAAGAATTCACATCAAGCCAAAGTACACCGAAGTCACATTTAATGCATAAAAAAACTAATAATCCAACGCAATGAGGAAGCTGCCATTCAGATCTAAAAAAGCAATAACAATTTTACAGAATAATTGACAAACTAAAAAAAGAGAAAGCGATTTGAAGAAGACATTTATTCATAGAACGGAAGTTACAAAAAGATAAGATTCAGGATGGCATAGAAAAGAAAGTAAATTAAGTCATAAAAGACATAAATAATGAGAAGGTACAAGTAGTGAAAAGGAAGCTATTGTTTCATGAAACAGTTTGTCGAGGTGTATCAGAAAAATACAAAAGCCTTCCGAAAAAAAAGAAAAGATCTTCTGCTGGAGATATAACTAATAATTCGAGGCTCTAGATAATAAAACTGCGAAACTAGAACAAAGTATTGAAAATTTTCTACAAGAAGATGAAAACAGTCAAATGGCGCCAGGAAAAACGATATTTTGTTTTCGAAGAAGCAAAAGTAATATTTGACAATATCCCATATTGTTTGAGCCTCGAATTATCAATTATATCTCCAGTAAAACATCTATTCTCTTTTTTCGGAAGGCTTTTGTATTTTTCTGATACTCTTCGACAAACTGTTTCATTAAAAAAAGCTTCTTTTTCACTTCTTGTACTTTCTCATTATTTATGTCTTTAATGACTTCATCTTCTTTTTTTTCTATGCTATCTTGAATCTTAACTTTTTGTAATTTCCGCCCCATAAATAAATGTCTTCTTAAAATCGCTTTCTCTTTTATTTAGTTTGTCAATTTCATTCTGTTAAATTGTTATTGCTTTTTAGATCTGTATCGCAGCTTCCTCATTGCGTTTGAAGTAAGTACTAGTAATTTTATGCACTAAATGTGACTTCGGTGTACAATGTGACTTCGGTTTGGCTTGATGTGGATTCTTCTTGTAACGAGGGTCGTGTATTGGATCTGGCATGTTTATAATTTCCTCAGTCTCACTACTGGGTGGAGAGTTATCTATTAAAATTCTTTGCAATTTTTTCTGCTCTTTCAGCTTATTTAAATATTTTTCGGAGTTTTTTCGCCTTCGCTCCCTCTTTTGTCGTGCCGTCATGTCTGTTATACTTATGTTTTTTTTTCTTCTTTACAAAGTATTTCCTCTTTTGTTTCTCCTTCTCTAATTTGTATTTTTCATGATCAGCCTACTTAGTTGATTTTTTAACAAATTTTTTATTCTAGAAGGTTTTTATGTTGTTTTTTTTTAGTTTTTTATTTTTTTCATCATCCTTCTAACGCTTATTCCCATATTCATATGGGGCGCGCTTGAATATTTCATTCCTTTTTGATATTTTTTCCATTACTTTATATTCGTTCATGAATAACACATGTAATTAATAAAACATAAGTTCGATTACACACCCACGTCTTTTATTTATAGTCCAAAAATATTTAAAATCATAAACCTACCCAAGTTATAGGTACGTAAAAGATTTCATCTTCTGATTGTTCATTATTTTCCATACAAAATCATTAAACTTCCGTCATATTTAATTTTATTTCATTACCTTCCAAATTCAATCATTACCTTCCGTACTTATTTCATTACCTTCCGTGGGTTCATTACATTCCGTCTATTTTCTTGACAATTAAAGGTTTTTCATGAAGGCCTTTACTGATAATCTATACTTAAAAGGTACATGAATGATTATATGCAACTTTTTTTGTAAAATCGATTAAAAAAATGTTTTTCTCAAAATCTTTGAGATTTTGACGAAACGGAAGAATCACTCTAATACATTGAAGAGTGGACTACAAGTGTTATCATAAATCTCGAGGATGCAACGTCGAAGTACAATACTAAATTCACTTTATTTTCTCTCGTGATATATGTTGATTACAAGTTTTCCAATAAAGTGAACTCAATAATATCGTTGTAGGTAAAACCCACTTGAAAATATTCAATTTTAAGTCTGCTTTCGAAAATAAGAAAGATAACAAAAGCAAACTCGCGCAGAAGTAATTAGGTGAATTTTGATGGAAATTTTAATTTTTCAGGCAAATTTCGTTTCTGGGAAAACAAACGTTATGATGAAATTAACATAGCGTTTTGATTAACGCACCAAAGGATATTATTGAATAATTATTATGCGCCGGATACACATAAAACGATTGAATGGCTGAAATCTAATAATACCAAGTCGGAATTGAAATCTAACCTTTTCCCAATATTATAATACAGAAACGTGTTTGAATTATGTTTATTTATAAACCAGCCACATTTATAGCATTTTATCCAAAGCCTACAAAACATAATATTACTTTTCTTGTCAAAGTATTGATAAAGTTCTATTGTTTTCTATACAAAGTAACAAATCTTCCGCATAGATACAACAAGTAGGTACATGTTTAAACAATCACAAAGAAAATATTTACTTAGATACTTTCTTTATAAACTAACTATATTTTGATTAGGATTTGAGCGTTTCCAAGAACTTTCTGGAACAATCAACTTTTCTGCTTTGAAAAGGAGATTTACTTTAACAACCTATCCTGAAAATGATCTTATCCAGGAATTGATCTGCATTCGCACCTTCGGAAAAGCGAAAGATTTTCAATTCAAAGGAATTGACCAGGATCATCAAAGAGGGATTATAATTGTTTCGGTGAATTCACCCTCATAACAGATATGTTTTTTTTTATCCTTCCAAGAATACAAACGGGTCAGGTAAGTGTAAAAAGGGATTTATAAGGAAATATTAGGTACTCTCAGTACACGTGTAACTGAATATAACGTAACTTTTCCATTTTTTTTTTCAGTTTTAACGGAAAGTATAGTTTATAAGTGGTATACAATGAGTCAGACTATATGTCAGTGGAGATTAATTCTTTAGCAGGCAGAGTAAAACATATTTCTACCTAGACTGTATTCTCTTGACTTAGTCCAAACCAATGATACATTTCAACAGCCTTAAGTTAAGGCCTACGGGCGGTTTAAAAACTCTGACACCAGGTTGTCCATCAACCATACGATAAGAAGAAGACAGCCGTAAGTAAGTTAAGCCATCAACGGGTTAAAAAGGTCTCGCGCATGTTATATTCATAAAGTTCACAAATATGTATGCTCTGTTAGTTCATTGAGATGGTAATCAAACTTGATGAGAGATCAGACGCAGGACCATTTACATCTTTTCAAAGTGCAGGGCAGTACCACGGGCAACCCCTCGAGTCTCTAACATGGATACAGTCTTTTCAGAAACGCTTTTAAGGCAACTCGAATCTTTTTCTGACGCCTCAACCTCCTTTTCTGGTGACGGTGTGTAAAGCATTCCCAATACTTCACGCACCGTTACTGATGAGAGGTGATTGTCTGTCCGTCATTGCCAAGGTCTAAACGACCGGCGACTGCAACTGCTATAACATCAAGGCCGTATCGCCCTAGTTTAGGGTAGGCCCGTGCCCCAGCAGTGGTCACATGGGCTGTTGATGGATTCCCAAGGTTGTACCTATTAAATCCCTGCGAAGTACCGTGGCATTGTGGTGTACTTAGCCCTTAAGCCTAAATTCCGCTGGATCCGTAGTAGATCTCCCTTTTTATCTTGCAACTAATTAACCAACGAGTCAGCCAATAATTTAGACATGCTTTAAGCATTCGCCTACAAAACTGAATTGAAATAATTACGTGTGGGAAACATAAAGCCGGATGGTGGATTAAAATCACGAGTCTGGAAGTAAGCGCTTTGTGAATCCGAAGCTAACTTAATTAGGTGTTGGGTGTTTCGCTACGATGGAAGGTGCATCTGAAACTTTCATATCGTACGTCTGTTGTTTTTGAAAACAGTCGTGCAGGTACACAACACACACGTGCAGTAGACATCACTCCACCTGATAAGCGGTCCACATATGCGGTCGACAGGTACTATCGAACCTATTGGGCCTGTAGCTGTACCATGAGTTGGCTATCGAAAACTTACGTACGTTTAAAACCTATCGAGTTATTTTTTTCATACGACCGATTTTAGTTCTTAGCGTAACTAAACCAACCAGGGGCGCTGTACAAGTTTTTCATAGACATATTTACGTAGGCGATATCGAGTCCGTAACTTTTAAACTCATGGTAGCGCTACTGTCTCCCTTAGCCCTAAGGCCTGCATAGATGCCGCATCACGCCCCACCTGAAGAGCTTGGGATAACTTTTACAATAAGTTTACTGTATTTGATGGTCTTTCGGTCTATTGGTGGCAAGTGTCGCGTAAAGACCGAGAGGTCGATAATGTAAAGCTGATCCCGTAGTCCTGTTTTCTTTAACTGATTACGACGATAGCTTTGAGTAGCTTTGTCATCATCACCGGAGCTTACGGGGGAGGCTCTCATTCCTAGTGAAGAGTCCTCCCCGTTAACAACGACTTCTAACATTCATTCAGCATAGTTTTATGTCGAAATCGATTCTAACTCTTTGTGCATATTATGGGGCGTGATGGTATTAAATGCCGTGCCTCGGAAGCATGTTCCAAAGGTGACGTAAAATTATAAATAAAAGTTAAAAAATCATGTCATCTAAGGTACCTAATTCGATTGCAATTAATAAGAAAATGACAGAATTAAATACATTTAATCAAGTACCAAAAAAAAAATACCGTTGAGATAGTTTTTTCTAATATGAATAATTGTTTCATTGCATTGAGGGCTAGACCATGTAATTATATATTCTACGAGATTTTTAATTACATAAACGACGTGCGTGCAAATCAAACCAGGAATTGCTCAGTAATTTGATGAGGCATTTAATTACAATATTAAGAAGTATTTTAAAAATTGCGATTTCTTACTGTATTGTAAGGCACATCTATGCCTAGTTGTACAAGTACAAGTTGGCGTATCTCCACTACGATTGACTTCCATAGCTACAAGGCAAATACCATAATTATTTTCCTCTACATTTGCACAGTACGTCTATAACTAGTTGCGATAGATTTCTCTCTTAAATCCAAATGTGTTTATTTACGGTATTCCAAGGATGTCTCCAAAGGCACCGTTTGTTCGGGTTAGTAGGTAGTGTGAAGCAATGTTTGCGCAATTTAGTATGTTTATTATTCTCTTGGATTGTTTGCGCGAGAAACGCGAATGGGGGATGTAAAGTACATTACGTGTTCGCCGATCAAGAGTTCGGTTGTGGTCTGTAAGGAGCGGGTACAGTATAGGGGGATCGCAGCGAAGCCTTGAATGGCAATACAGTATAACACAAAGTTCCCTCCCGCTCTCTGACCCTTGTAAGCTTTGATATTTAAGACTACGTAACGGATTTTGATGTGTTTTTTAATACATTGGTGTTTGCACCGTGTTTGGGTGTGTTATAAAAAATATTAAGTATATTTTTGTGTCCACTGTTGATTCTGATATCTGTAACACGAGTGTTTAATCTTATTATCACGGAATCAGATCAATGTATGTGATGTTGTGTAATATTTAATTTAATAGGTAGATTGATTTAAGTGCACAGATCCCGTGGTAAGTTGGAGCTTAGGTAATTATGTTACAGAATTCAAATTCAATAGTGGATTATGTACATCACATCATATCATGATGTTCATCACGCAAACATTGGTCGTAGTTGGAGATTGAACCCACTCTAGGCAAAATTGACAGGGGCTCTACCAAATGTACTATGGATGGAGTAAACTGTAGTCGTCGAATGGATACAGTCATACTGAAAAATGGTAACGAAAAACATAGAGTTACTTTGAGACCCAAGCGGAACGTATATGGTTCACTACAATTTTACTCTACTGTTGTTGTAGAGATAAGCGGCTTTGCCGTTGCTTTTGTTCTATATTTATTGCTTAAAATGAACTTGAATGTCGTAAGCCCAAGTTGTTGTAAACGGATTTGAGAAACTTTATTATAAACTCTTATTAAGTTTTCTAAGCTGTACATTTTAGTATTGGAAAACGTTGTACTGAAGTTTTGAGTGAAATTGAATAGAGAAATAAGAACTGGAAAACTGAATCTGTAAGATTTAAATAAACCTGTTAGATTTATTTATAACTTGGAATTGGTAAATTTAGAAGCGAAAAGTGTTTGGTTTAATAACTGGTCGATTATACAAAAAAAAAAACACAAACATTTTACATCCATAGTAAGCATTTAATAGCATACTTGAGTTGCAATTTGTACATGAAACCGATTTACGAGTGTAAACGAATACATACATACATAGTAAGTATTTCAGTTCAAAAGTTATCGGTCCCAATTCTTTGCATTCTGAATCTATCGCTCTAGACTGCATCTTAACCTGTTAATGAGTTAATAAGCGTATATCATCACTACTGAGTACAAAGCAAAGTCGCTTCCCGCGTCTGTCTATCCCTAAGTATGCTTAAATCTTTAAAATTTGATGCGGTCTTTTATTAATATATAATTATGTAGAGGGATTTAATAGAAGGTTTTTATGTATAACTAGTGGTCCCGGCAAATTCCATACCGCTAATACTGATTCTTTTTCTATATTTTCTCATTGAAACCTTCCCTGGACTACGACGAAAATTTTAAAACCAAAATTACCTAAATCGGTCCGGGCGTTCTCGAGTTTTAGTCAGACTAACGAACAGCAATTCATTTTTATTTATAAGAAGAAGATATACCCGAAGCGATGCGAGGGCGGGTCACTAGTTCAACTATATATATATTTGTTACGGTTAATGTGGATAGAGCGATTATTATGTATAATTACCGGTAACTATGCATTATTATCAGTGCTCGTGGTAAAAGTGCTAAAAACTATCGAATTAATCACATGTACCGGTAATTATATAAAATTACCATACCCTTTTTGTAAATGTGGTAAATAATAAAATCAAACTGACTTGACTGGCTCGGTGAAACAATGGTTTTGTTAGTGACCCTGGCTGGCGGTTCCAAGAGACCTGGGTTCGATTCCCACTCGGGGCAAATAAATATGTGATTATGTGTTTTAGTATGTATTTATAAATATATATGTACGTTTATCAGTCTCTGCCGCCAAAAGTAGGTACAAGCTGTGCTTAGTTTGTGGAAATGTCCCAAATATTTATTTATTTATTTAAACATATGAATCAAATGTTTATTAGGAAATAAACAATTCTAGTCCTAATTATAAAAAAAATTGTTTATAAACATTGGACAAACAAAAATATTCCTCGAATATCAAGAGACCAAACCTTCTGCTCGGTTAAGCAAAACATAAAATATATTCTCATTAAATTAACAAATAAAATATGGGGGTAAGTATGAAACTTTGTCAACTTTGAACGCTGGAACGTAAGATTTTGAAGGGACGAAGGTTAGGTACCGTAAAGGTGCAATAATAAAGGATCTCCCGAAATTCTAACAGGAATTAGCAGGAAAATATTAAAACTGCTTAAGTTAGATGCTTGAAATTTGGCATGCAGGTACCTTATTAAAAAAGCATAATCGCAACAGGATATTGCAAAATTTCCACGGGAACGGGAATTAGCGGGAAAAAACTTTTGTATGAAAACATCTAAACCGCGTAAGATAGATGATTGAAATTTGGCATGCAGGTACCCTAATAGACGTAAAGCTTACTTGCAACGCGATATTGCAAAATTCTTACGGGATCGGGAGTTAATGGGAAAAAAACTTTTGTTTGTAAAATCCTGTAGTCCACGCGAACGAAGTCGCTGACACAGCTAGTTATAAAATAAACAAGACATATCTAGGAACCAAACTTCAAGTTTGGTTTTAATTTTTTTATATAATCTTGTAAAAATAAAGTTCAATAAAAATAACAAATTAGCAGGCAATTTTCAGTGGAACTCTTAAAATTCTTTCTCGTTAATATTATTTTTGCAGGTATGTGTTTTGTGACATTTGGAATAGCAGAGTACTTGTGATTTTTGTCAGCAATGTCAACAATTACCTCAGTCGCGAGGGAGTTTTATATAATTACCGGTAAATTTGAATAATTCACTACATTTACCATGTGCGTCGGTATTTATCTATAATTACCGGTGATTATAGATAATTACCGATTGCTCACATTGACCGTAACATATTTATTGTACAAGCAAAATCGCTTTACAGCAAAACCCAGCCTTACGCCGTTGTTATTAGATAAGCTGAGTGCAGGACTCATCCCCCTGTATTCATCAGCATGTTTACGTTTTACAGTTGTTATGGATATTTTGTTTACTAATTGCCCTTTGTTACTGTTATGGGGTCTGAGATAACATGGACTAACTTTGTTGGCATTGAAACGGTTAGATTTAATTAACTTTACCTATGTGCGATAGGGGTAAAGACAGTTAAGTATTACCAATATTATTGTCAGTTTGTAGGTACAGTCTTTTGAAGATTTGTTAAGTGAGTTCTTTGACCTTTTGATAATTGTTAAAAACTGATTAATTTACATAATTACATGTCTATGTCATGTTAATAATATTTCTTGAGCATCAAATAATTATGCAACTCAATGTTTTAATTGCCTTACACAAACGTTGGTCACGAATAGTTTGAAATAAGCACTTAGTTCTGTCAAACAAAAATTGTAAAGCGCACAAACATATTACATTCCGAGAATTTAGTGACTTGAATAGTGATAATTTATGTATATGCCAAAAAAATAATGATGTAATATTAGCAACCCACTATAAAATTGGCATTCAGCTTCGTTAACCACTAATCATGTTAAAAAATATGCAAAAACACGATCGAATTACAACAATGTAACTAACGGTACACGAAATACAAATAAAACATTCATACGCGCCATTACACCGAATATAGGGATGGCAACATTTACATCCTTACTAATATTATAAATGCGAAAGTAACTCTGTCTGTCTGTCTGTCTGTCTGCTTTCACGCATATAATACTTAACAGATTTAAATGAAATTTGGTACAGATTTAGTCCAGAGCCTGAGGAAGGACATACGCTACTTTTTACCCGACTACGCTATAAAGAAGTAATTTTTTACCCGTTAAACGTCTCTACGCGGACGGAGAAGCGGCGGAAAGCTAGTATTAACATAATTTAAACAGTGTATTGGTAAATATGCATTATGCACACCATTTTCCTATTAAGATCAAGTTAATGGTAATTATACATTTTAAATATTATAAAAATATTATAATTTCATTCTTTTATTTATAAGTTCTTTTTGATTATAAGTAACATTGTATCGTATCGTATTATTTTGTAAGGAAAAAAGTCCTAAAGCTATATTGGTGATGATCTAACCCTTTCAAAGAAGTATTCCGTGCCAAATATCTGAATATTTATTTTAAAAAATATACATATTTTTTAAGAAAGGCCTATTTTATTATGATTACGTTTCAACGTAGACTAGTACAACGTAGTTTAGTGGCACACGACAAAGGAGTTAATATCCCGTTTCATCTAATAGTAAATCTCTCCATACGAAAAATGTACGAACAGTCTAAATACAAAGACAGCCATCCCTAATCGGACATTCGGGCATCAATCATCACAATTAACCGCTTCCCCCGCCCACGCGACGAACAACAAATCACAAAACTAAAACTAAGTGACACGCTGTACCGCAAAAAAACTCACCACGTGATTGGAAACGGGCGTATTCAATAATCCATTTAACTGTAACGCGAAAGTTTTGACAGTTGACGCGCGATTTGACTGATGACCCGTGGTGCCGGTACCATGGGACACAGAACTCGTTACACCCGAGGTACGAGTATTGTGGGTGATGTGATCGTGAGTTTACTCTCCCACTTTTTGAGTCTGGCAAAATAAAATATGTCCGGTCCAGTACTCACTTGGTCGCGAATCGAGTTATCTGAAGCACCAGTTAAGTAAGTAGGTAACTAAATAAAAAGTTTGCCGGATAGGATATGAGTCATAGTCGTAAGATACCTATTCATGCAAAATACTACAGTGTGACGTCACAATGTCACCAACAATATATAGAGCGTTTTGAGGTTGCCCAAATTTCGAGATGTCAAACCAATTCTTTTAACAGTATGTTTAGACAAACATACTGTTAAAATAATTGACATGTGTCCGCCCAACTTTGCCAAAACAAAATTGTCCACTGTTTTATTATTATAACATTTTAGATAAATCAAACTCACAATCAGAAAATTACCTACACTCCGTTCTCTGATGTGTTTGTATTAAACTGTTACTAGATTTCCATTCTAAAAGCAATAGTACTTACACTAAACGTCAAACCGATCACAACAGAATCTGTCGCTAGATACTCGTATATGCAAATTATGCGCTTTTGTATCCGCCTTGACGGACGTAAAACAGCAACAATGTATCGGGTGTAGTGTTACACACGACTCTCACCTCTGACATCCATTCAGGAATAAACTGTATTTGTCACGTCAGTACTGAGTTTATAGATGGGGTTTATAGCCACCATTTTGATCGGAAATAAAAATAAACATTATTACCCGCACGGAGTAAAAACCGAGTTGTTTTTTTTTGTAACGTTGTTGCAAGTTTCTAGTTACAATGAAGTGTTTGGCTTGGTTATGTAAAAAAGGTATCGACAATCAAAATTAAGCATTTGAGCAGTGTCATTGTAAATAACTTATTATTTGTAATTTTATTACACAGTTAATTGTTTTAAAAATGTTCAGCATGATAATAGGACGATAAATACCTATGAAATAATTATGCAACGGTGGTGCGTGCTATAATATAAAATATATTTTAATTTTTAAAAGAATTACTATTTAGAGACCCGACGTTTCAGGCTTTTACAAGCTTCGTAGCCACGGAAAGCCTTAAAAATTGTTTTGTTTCAAATGTATAGTGTTACGAATAGAAAATACTATAAAATATATTATTCTCTTTGAGAAAAATACTCGCGAGCTATGGATTTAGGAAGTATGTACGAGTATAAAAACTGTATGGAAATAATTGAAAACTGTCATTTCATTATTTAACTGGTCTGTATCAGATAAACAAGTTACTAAAGTGAAGCTTTTATAATCAACCCGACCACATTGCACTACTTGTGCTGTAATTTATTGCAACATCGATATACAACGACAAACTACGAAGTTCCGCAAACGGTCCCATGCACTTAAACTTTTTAATAACAACCGACACTAGGGGACAAAAGTTGAGAGATATTCAGGTACACTTGGCAAGTTTGAACAACATAGACGATATTCCCGTTATCGTGTGAGCTAGAAAAGTGTCCTGTGACGTCGGATAATAACCCAAGTTGACATTAAGGTACAATGAAAGTGGTTAGGTGTTTTAAAAGTTAGTATTTTACGTTGCAACTGTATCGTTCCAATATTCCCACTAAGGTCGTGGATATAAGAAGTTCTAGCGTTCCATTACTCTCGATTATATATTTATAAGCAGCAGTGTGTTCCAGGAACTTTGTTTTTTAGTTCTTTCAACATTGTTGGTTTTAGATTTGCATAAAATGGACTGTGTTGCACATTTTGATCCAAGAGACCTTTTAAAAACAAAATAACCTATGGCTTGCATCAGTTAGCGCTTGTCTTTTGCCCAAAACCCAAACTGCTTGAGGAATATTCGTAAAAAAATTGAAAATTAGTATGGGAGAACTTTTACGTTTATAGATTTTTATAAAACGTGGTATGGAGGTGGCTGGCTATTTTAATACATCATTGCTACTAAAACCCATTAATACGCGGACGAAGTCGCGGGCGGCTGCTAGTACATATATATTTATAAATACATATTCTCACCCAGACACGGTACAAACACTGATGAGAAGATAAGTAATAAAATGAAAGGGTTAAATAATCCAGAACTAGAACTTTCTTGAATAACAACCATATTCATGTTATTTTTCGTCTACGAACGTATGTCTTTATATTATCTCTTCGATAACGCCAATCTGATGGCTCTCATCTCATACAGTTTAAAACGTTTTGAAAGTTAACCGTGGTATGTTATCCAATGGACTAGAGAAGTCGTTTTTGCCAATATTTTTATCTGATAATTGGAAACTTTTATTGCATTTCTGACTTATTACTTTGGCTCGGTAGAGTAGTGGCTAGTGACTCTGGCTATGGTTCTAAGAATCGTGGGTTCGATTCCCACTAGGGGCAAATATTTATGTGAAGAAAATCAGTGTTTGTTCCGTTTCTGGGCGTGTTATTTATATGTTTAAGTTTATTTGTGTATCCATTGTCGTATCTGATATATCCGGAACAAAAGTGCTTAAACGCTAATAATTGTTTATTTATCTATTATAACTACCCAGCGCAGTCTGATGAAATGCTCTTTGAATCATTTAACTAACCTTTTTTTAATATTAAAAGTCTCGCCTTAGTTAAACCTTAGTTAATTCACAATGCAATTGTAACTCAGCCCTTTTACCGGACATGCGACACCATTACACTAACTAGGATACACAAACCATGGTATTCTTTACTGGGAGCTTAATATTCTGTTGCTATAAATTTTAACAGACGCACTTGATACTTGCCTTTAAAGGGAGCCTTAAGAGAGTATAGTTAGGCAACAAGTAATGCTAACAACCCTGGTCTACACGACACCCGCCCTTTGTGATGTGTTCCATTTACGTCTTGGCACCTTTTGGGCACCTTTCGCTTACAAGTATTACGGTTGACTCGGTGGGACAGTGCTCACTGACCCTGGTTGCGGTTCCAAGAGTCGTGCGCTCGATTCACCGCCTGGACAAATATTTGTGTGACGAATATATGTTGATGTATTGTCCGTATCTGGGTGTAATTAAATAATTGATTTGTTAACTTTATCAGTAAGATAAGTACTTATGCAACTAATTTCGAAATCAGAACAATGTTTGTGATATTTATTTATTAATCATATATATGGTCTCAAAATCTGTATTAATCATAGCGGTCCGTAATTCTGCTCCTCTCCAGTAAATATCGGTGTAAAAGTTTAACACGATATCTGCATACAAATTCAAAGGGTCTTGCTTTTTGTGACTGTCAGGAGGTGTCAAAACATAGGTGCCATTACGAACCTAAGTGTCCAACTCAGTGTGATACTGATTCTATTTAATGCTTTATTGAAATAACTACTTTGATATCGTTTATACTCTTTAAGCTTGTACATACATACATACAATCACGCCTTTTTCCCAGAGGGGTAGGCAGAGATCACTACCAGCGATCCACTTTTCACTCCTGTGGGAAACGTGACGTGACGGGTTGTGGACCACGTCGCCGCCATTCTGCCTTGTGCATTGTTTTAACAAGGTCATTGCTTGTTATGTTAGAAAAATTAAAACATTATGTAGAACCCAAAGAAACCTACAACAAAGTAAATACTGGTGTAAAAGTTCAAAACGAAATCTGCATACAAATTCAAAAGGTGCCATTACGGACCCATGGTGTTTGACGCAGAGTGATACTGATGCTGTTTTATGCTTTATTTATAACTACATTGATATCGTTTACACTCTTAGAAGCTCGATATACATAGAAAATTAAATATTATGTAGGGCACTTCAAAATCTGTAAATGAATATTTCATAGCGGTCCGAAATTCTGCTCCTCTACAGTAAAAATCATTGTAAAAGTTTAACACGAAATCTGGATACAAAATTCAAAGGGTGTCAATGCTTTATGTGACTGTCAGGAGGTGTCCAAACATAGGTGCCATTACGTACCTACAGTGTCCGACTCCGTGTGATACTGATTCCGCTTTATGCTTTATTTATAACTACATTGATATCGTACACTCTTAGAAGCTCGATATACAAAGAAAATTTAATATTATGTAAGGCACATCAAAATCTGTAAATGAATATATCAAAGCGATCCAATGTTGCTCAGCTCCAGTAAAAATCATTGTAAAAGTTTAACACGAAATCTGCATACAAAATTCAAAGGGTCTCAATACTTTATGTTACTGTCAGGTGTCCAAACATAGGTGCCATTACGAACCTATAGTGTCCGACTCAGTGTGATACTGATTCCGTTTTATGCTTTACTAGCTGTGCCATCGACTTGTTCCGCGTTTCCCCCTTTTTTACACATTTTCTATTGTTTTTTTGCTCCTATTGGTCGCAGCGTGATGTCATATAGCCTAAATCCTTCCGCAATAAATGGTATATCGAAGACAAAAATCATTTTTCAATACGAACCCGTAGTTCCTGAGATTAGCGCGTTCAAACAAACAAGCAAACATACAAACATCAGCTTTATTATATTAGTATAGAATTATAACTACATTGATATCGTTTACACTCTTAGAAGCTCGATATACATAGAAAATTAAATATTATGTAGGGCACATCAAAATCTGTAAATGAATATTTCATAGCGGTCAAAAATGTTGCTCAGCTCCAATAAAAATCATTGTAAAAGTTTAACACGAAATCTGCATAGAAATTCAAAGTCTCAATGCTTTATGTGACTGTCACGAGGTGTCCAAACATAGGTGCCATTACGAACCTACAGTGTCCGACTCAGTGTGATACTGATTCCGTTTAATGCGTGGTTGGCGGCGCCGGGGCATTCAGAAGCGAAATAATCAAAAGATAAATCACTCGCACTGCTAAGGGGTAAGCTGATAATCCCGGTCTGTTTGTCCGTGTGTTGGGAACGGCGATATTATTTTCGCGTTTATTTATAACTATTTTGGTACCGTTTTTACTTTGGTGTTCGTTTATATCCGTTTTATTCTCAATAGCTTCGCGTTTATTTATAGGAAGCTGTCATTCAGGGATAAATAAAGCTTTTATGAATTTTTAAGGTTTACTCGATGAAATTTATGACACATTTTATCAAAATATCTGGTTCGCACAATTGCTATGTAGTAGTAATTATACTCGCTTATCTTTGTATCTTTTTCAGTAAAATCAACTTACCTTATGTGATCAAGTTGTTATTAATAATATGCCATTGAATACACACTTATGTTTGTCATTAGAATTTGTTGTCAAAATATGAACAACGTTCATATTAGTTAAGTACCTAGTGATGTCGTCACCGTTTGGTGTTCTTTTTTATTTTGAACTTCATTTGAACGAAAAAAAAAACGAAACTAAGATTTGAATAACGACCTATTTTGTGTTAGTTAATGATGAAGCGAAAACTCAGAACACGTTATGGAAAGGTCACTCGGTACAAAAACTATAGCACACGCGTATCCATCGTCCGAGCGTAGTTTATAAAGCTGGTGCTATACAACATTGAGGGTCACACGCCTGGATACTAAAACGATAATTAGATATTTGATTGCTGTTTTGCCAACTGTTAGGCATGTTCTGAATTGGAAACTCTCTTACCCATTTGAATATAAACGTCGCTTAATATGGTCCAAGATCCCAGAGCTGCCAGACATCACTTATTTTCTAATGGACAAAATATATACGATTGAGTAGTGTTGGGGTGTACTATCATCATATGACTAGTTGCTACCTTGACCAGACGGCCATTTTTCAGATATCAACCAATCAAGGTACATAGAAACACTGCTCACCTCACTTAAATTCTGATGGCTGATTTTAACATATATTTCACACAATATCATTAAAAATCAGGATTCATTACTCCCAGACACATGCGGTCGGCGGTTTTACCTTACAGACGCTTTAAAGCTACGAAAAAAATTTTACTTTTACTTATTTTCTGATGCTTGATTTTTATATATGTTATTCAAACAACTAAAAAGTGCTCATCTGACCGCAATAATTATAGAATGGTACCTTACAAACTATTTTATTAGAAAAACTTAACTAAATTCAATTTTTTAAAAAAACCAAAAAAAGTTGGGTCTGGTGAATGTTTGGCCCCTTGGATCGGTCTGTCCGTTTGCAAAACGTTTTAAAATAGTTGTTTGAATAACATATATAAAAATCAAGCATCACAAAATAAGTAAAATTAAGTAAAAGTAAAATTTTTTTCATGGCTTTAAAGCGTCTGTAAGGTAAAACCGCCGACCGCATGTGTCTGGGAGTAATAAAACCTGATTTTTAATGATATTCTGTGAAATATATGTTAAAATCAGCCATCAGAATTTAAGTGAGGTGAGCAGTGTTTCTATGTACCTTGATTGGTTGATATCTGAAAAATGGCCGTCTGGTCAAGGTAGCAACTAGTCATATGATGATAGTACACCCCACCACTACTCAATAGTATATATTTTGTCCATTAGAAAATAAGTGATGTCTGGCGGCTTTGGGATCTTCCTCTAATATAGATATTGCAAATTTGAGATATACTGCATACAAATTCTTAGATTTAGTATTTTTCAAATGTGTTTTACCTTAAAAGGTATTTTTGAAAATGTTAGATACGTTGATAAATAACAAGTACTTAAAAAACAACGAGCCTTTCAGAAAACCTCACTATGCGGGAAATCTCCAGTTCGAAAATTTTATATTCATAACGTTTATTTTACAGAGATAAATGATTATGATGCTATATCATCAGTGAACCACTATGCCTGGTATGAAATGCCTTTCCAGCTCATGTTTTCTTACCTCCTATGATCCCAGGCTCTTCAGGCGGGGCGTGAAATAGCATTTTAGTAGGTCTTCGACTGTCTCAATATGGTGTATTGTGCCTGTCGACATCATATGTATCGTATGGATTTCACTACCGCTTACCATCAGGTGGAGTGAGGTCATCTTGTTCGCCTATTAAAAAAAAGGCCAGGTCGATCTAGTTTAGAATAGTGATGTTGACAAAATCATATCATCGCTCTCTCAGTGTCCAACCAACCTGGGACTAGTGCCATACGGAACGCCCATAGAGCATTGTATGTTAAACTCTCGCGCAGCCGAGTAACATGATCCGGCTTACATGGCCTGGGACGGACCATTTTGGTTAGGACACCGCGTTTGTCGTACATTTACTTGTTGGAATTATTTAGAAGACGATTAGCTTTTTAATCGATGGCTGGGAAGCTGGGTGTTGTGGTTTTCTTGTTCTAACATAGCTACTTATATGGTAATATTTAGTATTATCGTCTATTCTGATATTTAAGTGGAGATTTAGCTACATTGATGTGGGATACGGCACAGAATAGCAGAATATAGCTGCGTCAACGTAATTTTGTGTTTAATACTGTTCTGAAAAATATAAATTCTTTAATTTATGAAGAGAAGTCGGTTAATAAATACAATAATTATCCTTTCTCGGTCTCTAGAAGTCTAGACAATCTGTGTGCCAAATCACTTAAGTAGTTTTTGGCTTAAAAGTGTGACATACTAAAGGAGTAACTTTTGCATTTGTAATATTAGTAAGGATTATTTAACAGAACGTTACTCGTATATATCCTTTTTTTATTTCCCAACTGATATACCTACGATGATGGCTTAGAGTAGCATCATCATCATCACCGGACATGCGGGGGAGCGGATAGCATTCACCCCTAAAACGTATTTCTGCTCTATAAATATCTATTATAAAGATAGACTACTATAGCTACCAAATGATAATTTGGTAAAAAAGAGTACAATTAATAAAAGGAAAGAAGCATTCCATTCAGTACACTCATAAACTTTTTACTAGCCGCAACAATCAAATTACTCATTTTATTACTTAAATGAACATGACATGAACTTTAAACGAGAGCGTGGGGAGATAATTTCTTAGAACTCACTTACGTAAATTATTGACCAGGATATTTAAAACTTTAATGGTATAATTGTTGTTTTCCAAACTTTATAGGCATGAGCAAATGAGCGGTTCAGTGCATTACGTCTTTTGTTTGCGCGAACACCACACTTTTCTAATAAAACTAATTTTACGGATGAAACTCGCGTGTATTGTTATTCTAAACATATTATTTAGAGACCCGGACGTTTCGAGCTCTTTACAACGCTCGTGGACACGGACAAGACTACCTGCCGTCAGTCTCTAGTTTTATTTCAAATAGGTATCTTAATTTTTCAAACCAAGCTTTAAATTATATATGTTTAAATTGGTACCATTTATTATATCCGCTATCCTTATTTCCCTTTTCATCTGTACATATTTCTTGAAGTATAAAATTAAATGCATTCTCAATTTTATGTAGGGTCCAAGTGGGCAAACAAATAATTTTACACACATTTGAATAAATATGGATATAAGCCCAAAATTTATGACTTTACTTATGATATCGAAAGCCTCTCATTTAAAAATCTTTAAGGAGTCCCTCAAACTCTCGTAAAATACGTAACGTTATATAACCGTAGGCGTATTACTTGAGAATAAAAAGAGGATTAGGGTCTTATAAGGCATAATCTGAATGTATTTCAGGGATTTGCAATACTTGTATTGGTTTGGGGTTCATAAAAGACTTAATAAGTGGGATTGAACAGTCACAACAGTTTATTTTATGAGTGGATAACTGGAAAGCTATATTAAATTTAACGAACTAATTATGGTTAGCAAATACAGCTCTAAAAAAGCGTCGATGGCCGAGTGGTTAAGGTCGTTGCTTGCCATGCGAGAAGTAGCCAGTTCAAACCCCGCCAGGTACCAATGTGTTTTTCAAATTTGAAATTCATATGTACCATCATTCGGCGCTTTAACGGTGAAGGAAAACATCGTGAGGAAACCAGCACACCTGAGAGATTTTTCAACGGTGTGTGAAGCCATGTCAGAGGCCTACGGGAGGCTTAAAAACTCTGACACCAGGTTGTTCATCAACCATACGATAAGAAGAAGAAGAAGAAGAATACAGCTCTAAAAGTCATGTTACCACTAACAAAATTATCATATTCACTGTTTCATCTGAACTGGTTCCCACTTTTGAATTTCCTATTAGTATTTACAAAGGCAAAGTCAATAAGTGCAGCAGCCAGAAATTTCTGTTCAATTTTCAAACCAATGTAAGTTTTAATTGGTAGAGCGGTAAGTTTAGTTTCGTTTGTTCACGTTCTATCGGAAAATGAAGATCCACACGCTGGTCTATTGTTGAAATTTGTTTACTAAATTCTCGTATTGACTTTGCCGTGAGAATTGGTTCCTAACGTTTTAAGCCCGGTAGGTCTGATCGATCAAATACAATTCTAACATACTACTGTTAAGCGCCTTCGTTTCGTTGATGTGTAAATGTTCCGTGTTATTTGTTTTACCCATAACGACGTCACAATTTACCTGGTAACTATTGATATGGGGTTGTAGACAAGGATACTTACTGTATCAAATTCAACATTTTTTTTGACTGGCTCGGTGGAACAGTGGTTAGTGGCCCAGGATGACCTACGGTCCAAGAGTCGTGGGTTATTAGTTGTGTATTATTTGGTAGAATATTTGTGTGACGAACATCGGTGTTTGTTCCGTGTCAGGGTGTGTTATTAAATATATTCAAGTATATTTGTGTATCTACTGTTGATTCTGGTATCTGTAACACAAGTGCTTAAGCTACTTACCACGGTATCAGATCAATGTATGTGATTTTGTGCAATATTTATTAAATCAATATATTGTGCATGTTGATGCCTTGTGTTTTGTTTATTTCTTACGGTTGTTTTTAGTCTTATTTTTTTATTTAACTCGTTACACGTAAAAAATAGGTTAAAGATAGTTAGAAAATAACAATTGTCAAAATGTTTAATGTTTTATATTTAAGAATAATGAATGGTAATAATAAACATCTCTAATACACAGTACAATAAGAGATTAAACAACTCTTGCTCTCATGTCGCTGTGCCTAGAAAGGGCAACTAAGATGTAAAGCTCATATTACTGTAAGACCTGTAATATACACTTAGTTCGCAATAAATACTTTGCATACATATAGAAGGATCCCATTTCGTTCTATTCAAAAGCAGTTTTGTTAGCCAGGAGCTGCAATCAAAGCTTTTCTCGTCAATTTCCCGGCAGTAATTTCTAGGCTAAACTGATTCAGACCGTCTATCAAACTAACTGCTCATTGAATAGATTATTAATACCACCACAACCAATATTCCCTACTTCAATGCATTCAGTGCTTCCGCTTATAACAATATCGCTGAACAATTTAATCAACTACATAATGAACCTTATTGGTTTGGATTAAAGCATTAGTTATCAGAATGTTTGCCCAAATCTACCCATTCTCAATTGATTTTCCAAGCCAATAGGTTCCACAGAAGTAGCTCTCACCAATTAGTCATAGCTACTGAATTTGTTTAGATATGTAAACCCAGATTGCATATTAACATCACTGTAATTTGGTGTGTACGAGTAGCTTGAATTAGCTGCAGAGTGGCAATCATATATTTAAAGGGGTTCCACTATATTTGAGTTGACTGTCTCGTTTGTCCAAGTGCTCCAAGTGTTTCGTTAGGACTGAGAGGACCCAGGTTCGAGTCCGGGGTAGGGCGAAAATTTTCTGAGAGATTACTCACCCCGAAGTCAGGAAGATGGCGGATGCACGCTCGTGCCTCTGGAAGCTCGTCACACCTGCGGTCCAGCGCCTTATCTCTCATTGGTCATGACGAGCTTTGAGGGAAGGGAACAGAGAGTGCACTTATGCACTATAATAACTCCTGCGCAGTCGAAAGGTTTGTACAGTTACTTCATATCATTTACGATGATCGCTTAATATTCGTGCATTGGATATAGCCTCTGTCTCATGCGCAAAGAACATTCGATTCCCATCTAAGACAAATATTTTCTTGACATTAATGTTTGTTCCGTGTCTGAGAGTTTTTTTTTCAGCTTATTTGTAAACGCTGTTCTGATATCTGTTACTTATAATGGTTCAGATGAATGTTTGAGAACTTGTGTGATGTTATAAAATTGTAAACGCTAAAGACGCTACGACACTAAAAGTTCCCGTTTTGCATATATAAGTAATTGAGATATATTACCAATAATCAAATGAGCTTGTTAATTATAATGTTCGTTCAATATGGTTAATCACACTGGAAATTGGGAATGTGTAGATAATTGGGTGGATTGTAATGAAATTGGATACGCGACCCCTTGTTACATTACTTTATAAGGTTTTTAAAAAAGCTTTAAGTTCAAAGGATTAGAGTTACGGTTAAATTGTAAAATATATAGGATTCGATTGAATGGGGTGAAGCGTATAAATCCCAGACTTCCGATTGCCGGAATGGAATACTCAAATAAGCTCAGGTGGAGCTTTTCAATACGCATCGTGACCATGACGTTACTAATGAAACGTTGTATGCAAAAGGTAACTACGAATATACATTTTAAATGGATTTAACAACTTATCATGTAACTAGATAATATATTTTTTATTTCTTTTTTAACTCTTTATTTATCTACTATCGGCTCACTCCAAATCATCCGAGGCGATAGTATCCTTCCTCCCCTTTTCCTTCCCCCGTCATATATCCTTGCTACTCGTAGGAACGCAATGACCTTGTTAAAACAATGCACAAGGCAGAATGGCGGCGACGTGGTCCACAAACCGTCACGTCACGTTTCTTACAGAGGTGAAAAGTGGATCGCTGGAAGTGATCTCTGCCTACCCCTCTGGGAAAAGGGCGTGATTTTGTGTATGTATGTATTTATGTTATTTATCTTATTTCATTAACTAGGAAAATCTTCAATACAAACACTTCAACAAGTTTATTAATATAGGGCTCAATTTTGGACTAAAAGTTAAGTATAATGTAGTTATTATTCATAATATGTTCTTAAAACGTAATCAAATGATTTGTTATAAATTTTAGTAAAATTTTAGAGTTGAAGTTATAACGTACTAATTTAATTTTAGTTCAAACATTATTTGTCAACATTATATTCCTTACCTTAATACTTACAGCATAAACCAGTCCACGTTCAGTAATACGAAACACGAAGATCAATTCGTTCCAAAGTCACACCTTGTATGGCGATGCGTCACAAAAACCGCCAGCAGTCCAATTAATGCTTCCAAGCGCACTGTGTTTTTCTGTGCATTGCACAAAAAATGTCCAGTTCATTCCGACTCGGCGACTCCTGCGTTGGTGAACTGTGTAATCTAGTTGGAAAATGTGTTCTACACACCTATTTAAATACGGTGCTGATTAACGAGATGTTTTTTGAACAGGATTACTTACGAGGAAGTTACGCTAATTGAGTATAATCTTATGCTCTGCGGTTGGTCTGCCTACTTAATTTGAGTTAACTTAGAAATTAGTCCGTGTCATGAATGCTGCAAATGTGTTGGAATGTTTTTTTTTATATTAAAAATACACCAAGAGTATTGTATTCATAGAGATCAAGATATTGGTGTACCTACTTTGAAAATGATTCATCTTTCATTGAAAATTATATGGGTATCACCTACTTATTATACAGCTGGTTTCATAATAGTGTGAATAACGGACTTATAAAAAATAAACTCTTGAATTTAACGGCTCATACAGAGCCAGTCTCAATTTCAAGTTGGATTATTTAAAGTTTACTTTGAATCTTTTAAAAATCCAAATTACTCTTACCAACCTTTAGTAGTAAATTACTGTATATTGGTTGAATAGCTCAGTATGAATATTTCATCACTGCATATGTAATTGATATCAATGAAGGTAGGTCCGTTGGGGAAATGCATATAGTCCGTTTGGAATGATACAAAATATTCAATGAGTACAGCATTTCATTACGAAATCATTCGGTACAAATTAACATGACTTTAGAAGTGGAAATAAAACATAACAATAATTGTATAGTATGACTTGTGCGTATATACAAACGTATGTATGTCCATTTTTGCGACAATATCAAAATTACTTAGGCCTTTATCAATTTTTGTTTTGTCCCAATAACAGTACTATAATATCTTAGTATGTTTGTTATGTACTTCATATGAATTTGTTCTTCATAATATTAACTTTACTAATATTTGATATTGTTGCAAAATGTGACTATGAATACAAAATTCTTATCAATATGTACGTAAATATAATGTTCAAAGACAGATTAAATCTAATAGATATTGTTAGAAAGGATATTCTAGATGCAGATAGTAGTTTTAAGTAGTAATTATAAAAATATGTTATGTGAAATGAATACTTTGTAAGTATTTGACCACATTATGGAATGGAAAGTATTTTAGGAATAAATTGATATACTTTCGGCAGTGAATCAATAAAAGTAAGCACCTATGAAACATTCAGTGCAATCTCACTTAATTTAAATATAATTAATCGCACCTTATTTTAATAATATGATAATATTATATAAATCTATTACACTTTTGTTTGTATATTGAAATACTTCCCATACCATGCTATGTTCAAAAACTTACGTTACACAAAATGCTGTAAATTAATTTCGTGTTCTAAGGATTTCATATTTTACAAATACCATGTTCATCTCTTTAGGTCCTTGAATGGTATCTTGCAGTCTCCATTTTCCTTCAACCCTCAATGACAAAATATATTCAACATGTTATTAACAAAACATTCTTAAAGCAACGTCTATACTAAAGTATGATTATTATTTACAAGATACATACATAGTTATTTAATTATTTTGTACAGCACTGTATTTGGGTCGTATGTCGTGAAACCTGGGACATTTATGATAATTATAAAAATAAATCTTATTCTAGGTATCGTTAATAAGTTAGTATACTAAGTAGGTACAATATTACCGCGTGGGCTAAATCAGTATACCACAACTATGGCATTCGTCGTAATAAATGTTGAAAAAAGAACTACTGATTTTAATAGTAAACATAAATAACACGTAATACCTATATGTACACTGCCGATAAACATTATAATATCTTCAAAGTTTCAGGCATTACGAATCAGTTAACAACTAGTTGGATAATAATTTATAATCATTCAAATATTTCATTTGTATTATTGAGCTTGCATTAATTAATCACGTAGTTATATTTGCATTTACACATTAAATATATTATTCGTTTTCATTTCATCGTTATATTATATAAAAAAAGAAATGAATACTTTTCTAAATATTACAATAACCAAAAATGTGTCACGAATAAAATGATAATATCAATTCCATTCGGCCAGATATTTTTTTTTAAAGACTGGATTTATTTTCAAAAAACTATTGGTAGTTTTTCAGTGGATCAGAACCGATGTTATTATAGACCAGTTGACTAAAGGACGGCAAGAAAATTTCTTACTAAAAGACCTTAATAAACATTATAATATAAATGCCGACGTTAAATTAAAAATCACAGCAAATATCAATTACCTATCTACTTTTACAAAGTAATTACTATCTACAGATGTAATTACAAATATTTAGTGGTGTCATGACTTACATTATTTTCCGTAAACTTTTCCTTTAAACGCTAGGTACAATTTACAATTATGAAAATTCGTATTTGGTAGATATAGGAATTATTATACGCATAGCTTATAAATACAAAAGAGTTATGTTTATGTACGTATTAGATTTACTTACAAAAATTTATAATACAAGTTTTCGTTATAGTTTTTTTATGGTTTCAATACTAAATTGCAACAGTGGGGATTTATTCAATCGGTTCTTTGTTTCTATTAAATTAACCACGTATTAGGATCAAAATTAAATCATATTCGACATGAAAACCGACCTTTTTGCAAACCAGAAATCTTTTTTATCAGTTTTATTTGTAGATGTACTAGTATTTAGGTGTACGAGTAAGATACTTAGTCATAAACACTGAAACCGTAAACGACGTGAAGTTTTTAGACTTATCACACTTACGATGGCATCGCTACATCTCCATAGATTTGTTAATTGAATCTGATTTTGTAAGTTACATTATGTTGTTTTTTGTTGTATCGGAACACAGAACGGAATCAAAGGACTTTTGTGATCCAGTTTCGTTCGATAAGTCGGCAGAATACATTCTAACTTTGTCCATAAATGGCGTATTACTCGTTGCCCGTCATAAATATTCATTTTCGGGAACCAAGACGAAGTTTCGTGCTTCTCGTTTCGAAGTAGATGCGAGGATATTAGCGAATTTATGAGCAAAAATGTTTTACACTTCGCGAAGATTCCCCGTTTGTACTGCGGAGATTTTTATAACGGGTGTATGGAAATCGATAATTATGAAACATGTTGGAAGTACGACCTCTAGTGTGCTTTTAAATTTTTGTCAGGAAACGTTGTCGAGCTAACTTTGTTCTGTTGCTTTTGTAACTTCATCTTCCGTTTATGAATATTTAAAATCACGGGATACGATTTGAGCTTTAATATGGTGAAGTTAGAACTTTGTTCAGTTGGGCGAATACTGAAAGTGTATGTTTCATAATATACTCTACGTGGCGTACCTATCATATACCCACCTTCAGCAGTTTACCAGAGACCTTTGCAATGTTCGTATTTTCAGACTACACAGTTACTATTTGGTAAACACTAATACTATTGTGGTTTACAAATAAATAACGGCTATATTTGTAATTATGCAAGCAGTGTTATTACTTACAAACAGATCTAGACATAACCACGATATAAGGGTCTCATTACTATTTCTGGAAGCATTGTGATCTCTGTGTTCTTAATATTTATAATGTTATACTTACTAATTATTATGAGATTCAAATTGTGAATTTATCAAAATAAACCAGTTATTATATAATTATAGTACATAACATGTTATCTCACTAATTTTATGGTTTACAGTGAATTTATATTACAAAAATGACAAAATGTAACAAGTAGGTAATTTACTATGTACAGTGACTAGGTCAAGGCAAATATGTGTGCTAAGAAATGTCAAACAAAATCACTTATCGCGTCGATGTACTGATTAACACTAAGCACTGAGAGTCATGTGGAATGTTGCACTTTGAGTGTCTCATAGTAAAGCTTCTTCTAATTGGTCGAAGCCATCGTACCATCAGTCACTCTCGTAGACGGTGGAGTTGGAACTCTTACGTCGGCTGTACGGTGAGCAGAACTCGATTCTGGTGTCCGGCAGCCACGTGTACGCAGTGCGCTCGGAGGACGCACTGAAACAAAAAGGAACACGATGAGCATTTGAATTAAGAGTTGATCACATTTACAGAGTACACGTAACGACAGTTTTAGATTATATCAGGAAAGGTCAATGCTGCCCAAATTAAATTGTCTGAAACAATTGCGATATCTGTTTAAAAGTTTGCAATTTTTTCAAAAGTTGCATGTGACATGCATTATGTTATTGTAATCAGTATCTACATATACTGTAATAGTTTATGAGTGCCTTTTTTAAAGATGCACAAACATAGTAAAGTTTAGCTTATTATATAAATAGAGACCCGTCCTCGTTTCGTTTCGAATATTATTATACATAAAAACCTTCCTCTTTCAATTAAACATACTTTGTACTTTTAAAGATTTAAGCATAAATAGAGACAGACAAACGCGGAAAGCGACTTTGCTTCATACTATGTAGTGACAATTATGTATAGAATGCGCTGATATTAAAGGCGAACCAGAAATGTCATAAGTAATTTACGGTTTACGCCACGCGAAACTTGATAAATTACACTTACTAAATACTTAATGCCAATAAATTAGGCGGGTCCAGAGCTACTTAATTTAGATTGACATTAAAGAAACACCAGCGAAATTATCTTAATCGCTGCTGATTAAAAAACCGTTAATATTTAAGTGAGCGCTGGAACCATTACTCTCGGTGCAATAAAAAATGTTACGTCACTGGCAAATGAACGAGTATTTTCAATTAATTAAAATTTCAAAATGGGCAGCTTTGAAATGGAGGACGACGGTCTCGTGATATGTTTATTTTCAAATCTGCTATGTTTTAATGAAAACTGGACGTAAGTGAACCGAATATCAACGAGGTAATTTGTAACGTCCGAACTGAACTATTTTCATGACGACAGTTTGAAACCTCATCAACTTTTAATTTCGTTAACTGTAGTTGGCGATATTGGATCTTATTTAAAATAGACTGAGGTGCAGGTTTTTTGTATCTGGACTGCGATAGATATATTTAAATAGGAACTACGATGACACAAGAGTTTAAAGGGTCGGGGTGCAAATAATTTTTAAACATTTTTGTTACCATTTTTTTCAAACTCAGCTTTGATAAGTAATAGATGTCACGGGAAAGTGAAAAACATAGTTTCAGCATTTAAATGCTATTAGTATGCTAAACATCAATATACATATTTAGGTATCAGTAGAATGAATTTGGTGAAAATTATGATTTAATAATAATTTGTAACTTAATATTGAAACCACAACTGTAGAAATAGATTCAAATAACTTTTTCCGAAAAATAAATTCATAACCGAAAAATGGACACCTACCTAATACAAATAGAATAGTAGAATATCGTATTGAACTATTAACCCGAATACCGGGATTATTCTGGGAGTGAATCGGAATCCTAGGATTTCGCTGTTAGTCCTAATGCTAATATCGAGTTTACCTGAAAGCCCAGTTCAATTCTGAATAGTCGTTGTTACAGATTAGTTTAATCTAAGGATTAGAACTCTGGAGAATACTGAAAGTTGCGGTAATAACAAGGTTTATATACTATTTGTCCTTCATTTTTGCCTAAGTAATTTGTAAGTGAGTGAGTGTAAGTAATTTGAGTCAATAATTAGACTAGGTTGGGTCATGTGTTATCTTATAGATGATTTTATTTTCTAGACTATATAATGGTATAAACATCGACCAAGCAACGCAACCCAAGTTTATGCCTAATACAATATTCTAATAGTTTTAACAGTTCGAGTTGCACTTACACACTCACTAACTAAGCACACATGAGCATATGGCTGCGTTGCAATTACGCGGCGAATCTGAATTTGCGCTTGGATGAACGAACGTTAACTATGAAGAAAAACGAAACAGTATGTACCCAAAATAGTATTGCCTATTATAAGTATGCGCGAGAAGACATCATTGACAACAACAACAATTTTCTACAAAACAACAGTAGGTGATAGAGCCCTCCAAATTAACAAAGAGATTCGACGTTTCGAGCTACTTACAGCGCCTGTGGGCACGGGCTAGGCTGTGTGTTTAGAATAACAATACACGCGGGTTTAATCAGGTCAATTAGTTTTATTTCAGCACCTAAAATATTTTTGTCATTTTAGAATGCGATAACACCATTCCGAGCCGTAGGCGTAAATGTTAAATAGTTTCGATTGGATATCGGTATCTATTGTATCCGCTGCCAAAGAAAACAATGCCAACAGAAATACACGTATGTAGAAAGTATTACGAGCTTTAAAGTGGCACCTACGGCCGCTTGTGTAACTATATGTTATTTATCTTCACGTATCTAGCCAGTTGTTTTAGAGGACCCTTAAAAGGCATGGGTCGAAGTGCTTGACACGTTGTTTCTACATAGAAGTAAGTACAAATTAATGTAGTTTGGTGGTGGGCAGTTCACATGACCAACCAATTGCCATATATGTTGATTATGTATATATGGTATTAAAAATGTACTTCGAAGAAAATGCAAGGAAAAATTTGTTCCAAGTTTTTGCAGGGTCACTGGCAATAACTACAATTGGTTGTTGGTTTAAAAGCGAACTATATTTTCTGAGAACTTTGTTTATGCCTACTATACATGGGTTGTATGTAGATAACTATGAGCTTTTCCAGCGACATTTAGGGAAAACATGCAAACGTAGGCAGTTTTAATTCCGTTTCCGATTCCAACTGCGATTTTCACAATTTTCCGAGAATTTGTGAAAAAACCGTTGCGTATTTAAAATATGGATGCGGACACAATTGACATCGAAACGTGGTCGATAGAATGAATAAGTCGGACACTATTAAAAGGAAATAAGGGCGACTGAGACGCGGCAACGTTCGAAATCCAATTTGAAATAAGTGCCTTCTGAATTAATCCAGGCACTTTGAACGGACCGGATGAAATTTCTGGTATTTTTCACGTCTAGCAATAAAAACGAGCCCTCGACGGAAAAAGATGAGTAATAGCCTCACACAGAGCACTAAGGAACTGTAAGGAATAATAATATTATGCTTGTACGTTAGGAACCTTTTTTAATACGATTGCGTGAGTGTGAGTGCATTAGCGGTGAACGAACGAATATTGATTCCAAGTGGCTAACTTGCTGGACTTCTGGCGGTAATGCAGTTTTCTATCAATTTTATATCGTTAGTGGGAAGTTAATTTAGTTTCAGATAATGTTAGCCCACAGCTTCGTTGTTTAAAGTAAGAAATGGTTTTAAAACGTTTTAATTATTACATTACATTCTCACAATTCCATTGGCGCGTGCGAGATCCATTTGGACAAAGAGAACGTTTTTAAATCGTTTCAAGCCCATTGAGCATATTGTATTACTATACTACTTCATTTTTCAGGATTTGTATTTCCATAAGCATTACAAAATAATTTTACCGGTCCTCACACTAGGCTTAGCCTGTCCTGGCAAACATTGCAAGGAAAAAATAACTTTCCACAAATAGGAAAAACACAGTAATAATCTCGTTTTGTTAACATAACCAGACACCTAGTCAACGCAAAAGTAAAATTATGATGATAATTATCCACTTAACTCTACACTACAATAAGTGCGATAAACTGACAGCCTTGTTTCACACAGACAAGTAGTTATTATAATTTACACAGAACATTTAAACCGAAACAAAAACACCGCACCGCTTACCAGTTAACAATATGCACCGTGCATAAATTATCTTAATTGTACTACCAAATTCGCAAGTATATAATAAATACGTCGGGTTGAAAACGCAAAAGTCAAGTTGCCATGTAAATCGGCCTCGATTAAAGGGTTGAAATAACATAGAGCACTAATAACGGGCCGGAGTTGGATGTTAACATTCAAAAAGTTGTTTAATTAACATTTAGACAAAATGTCCTCGGTGAGTTTTCGCTTATTGCGCTTAATACTAATAAATGTTTTTCTATGTGTGTCGAGCTTAGTAGGAGTTGTTGAATATAAACTGAAGTGACAAAAACAAGATGTAAAGCAAAGGTTATAAAACACCAGCGCCATGAAGACAGTAGAATCTTCTTGAACGGGTGTGAGCACATATTAAGTGTTTATCTTAAGTATAAGATAACTGTAACCGTTATGTTTACTTAAGATTTTAAAAGTATCATTAATATTTAGGTTATTATTTTTCATCGCAAAAGAAATTTATTTTGAACAGGAGTATTTATGAAATAAAGTTTTGAATTTTTAGGTATTATACTTCTTACATTGATTGAGCTAAAATTCTACACTAGCCCATAGGAAATAAGACAGACAAGAAACGAAAACGAACCTAAGTACTTTAGTAATTGCTTACACTCTAGCTAGCTCTAGCCTTTACAGTAACCCTAACGATACTTAACGATGAATATAACTTGAACATAACTCAATAAGCAAAGTCATAACGCTCACTCTAGCTCAGATGAGGTGCTAACCGCTCTACTTTAGCTAACTAAAGCAGGTGCTGCAAAGTATAAACTTGTTGATACAAGTAATCAAACTGCAGTGCTTAGACCTAAACAAGCTGTGAGGTACCCAACTTGAAGCTGTTAGTAGTCCATTAATTTGATCAAGTCCGTAAAATTGGCGTTTATATACTAATAGTCCAGTCATTTTAGCTTAAATTAGGTAAGAATCTCGGAATTCGAGATACCCAGCTGTAAGTCTGTAAATAGTTGGATATTGACACCCTAAAAGTGGTCTCAAAACCTACATATGGTAGGGTGTACGCAACTATTAAATTTTCAAGGCCAAATGTCACAAATATCAGTTTTATGAACTTTTGAGCGAAACGGGAAGTTTTATCATAAAAGTGTATAGGAGAAAATTACTTATCATCTATTTATCTATAAAAATTGTCTGTACGTTTTATTCCTAAGATTCACAATTTCAGAAATACAGCGATGTAAATAGTTGAAAAAGTTGTATTTTCAAAAGCTACCAGACCCCCGTGCGATTGTGCTAGACAGTTAAAATTTTCAAGACTGATGTATTTCAGTAGCCTCTATAACATCTAATACTAGAAAAAGCTTAAAACCAATGTTTAAGTAGGTTCTCATACAAAAACTAAGTTTTTTTTTTCTCACACTTGGCCGGTTTTTAACGTGGTTACCCCAGTAAACCTATTCCAGGCGACATCTTTTATAAGTGAAGAACACGTTGTTTCTATGAAAGCCTAGTTAAATAAATTGTTTTATGTTGTTTTTAGTATTATAAGTCTTTCGCGTTTCAGTACATTCAAACTTATTATGGGTCAAAAAGTACGAAATAACCAATTATTAGAATTTCTGTTTGAAGTATAACTGAAAAAAAAAACATTTTAAAAATGTTAACTGTCTATCTAACTCTATTATGAACGTGAAGATCCATATTAACCAAATTTAATTTAATGAAACGCAGAATTCGTAAGTCTTTTGAATACTGAAAACAACACAAAACAATTATTGAACTAGGCTTTCATATAAACAACGTGTTCTTCACTTATAAAAGGTGTCGCCTGGAATAGTTTTACTAGGGTAACCACATTAAAAACCGGCCAAGTGTGAGAAAAAAAAAACCATAGTTTTTGTATGAGAACCCACTTAAACATTGGTTTTAAGCTTTTTCTAGTATGAGATGTTATAGAGTCTACTAAAATACACCATCCGTGAAAATTTTAACTGTCTAGCACAATCGCACGTGGGCCTGGAAGCTTTTGAAAATACAAATTTTTCAACAATTTGCATTGCTGTATCTCTGAAATGGTGAATGTTAGGTATAAAACGTACAGACAATTTTTATAGATAAATAGAAGATAAGTAATTTTCTCCTACACACTTTTATGATAAAACTTCCCGTTTCGCTCAAAAGTTCATAAAACCGATATTTGTGACATTTGACCTTGAAAATTTAATAGTTGCGTACACCCTACAATATGTAGGTTTTGAAACAACTTTTAGGACGTCAATATACAAGTATTTACAGACTTACAGCTGGGTATCTCGAATTCCGAGATTTTTTCCTAATTTGACTGGACTATAAATAATATTGAAGGTAGTTGTCAAAAATTTGTCGATGACATAGGTACGCGTAGTCAGATCTAAATTAAAAATGGCATAGTAAATCCATTTTATGTAACCCTATAATCTTATTTTAATACTAGTGGTCCGGGCGAATTTCATACCGCCAATACTGATTATTTTTCTATATTTTCTCATGGAAACCTTCCCTGGACTACGACGAACATTTTAAAACCAAAATTACCTAAATCGGTCCGGGCGTTCTCAATTTTAAGTCAGACTAACGAACAGCAATTCATTTTTATTTATAAGAAGATATCATGGAATAGATCTTTGATTAAGACAGCTATTGTAGCTAAACAAGCTACAAACACTTTTTTAAATAGTGTGCGCACAAATGAGTTAAAAGCTTACATACCAGAAACTCATAAAATAAAGAAAGAATACACAAAGTGAAATGGATAACAGTAAAGCAACTGGACATGGCAGAGGACAGGTATGAAGGAATGAAATTGAATGTCAGTTTACTGTTTTTTTTAAAAAGCATATGTTTACGTTATTAATTTATAGGAATAAGATTTATTAAGTGTGTGGATGTGATTAATCTTCTTATAGCGTCAACTTTCTTTAGTGATGCCCGTGACGAGTCGAAACGTACGCGTCGGGTCTCTAAATAAAATATTTAGAATCGTATTACACACAAGTATAATATAGATGATACTATGTCATTGGTTAATTCGATAAAAATGTCATCATGTACGTCAAAATTTACCAATAAAAAATCATTTGGACCAGACGCCTACGTCACGCAATCTAGAAAACACCCCCATTTCATCTTTAGTATCTGTGATAGTAATTTCGATGGAACTTGGTATAGCTTCACCGTTAAACAACTACATCATACCCTTGGTTAGCCGATGCACCGAGAATTGTCTGGGCAAACATAGACACGGCGGTCAAAATGGAAGCCCTATTGTGTCAGAACGTATTCATTTGTATGGCAAGCCTAATATTGACATTCCGAAACTTGTTCCGAATGGGTAAACATTACAAGGCTCGGTGAGGCTATTGGTATGTAGAAATCAATGGCAGTTACCTGTAGTGATTACCAATTTGCTGTATTGGGATAGATATGCCTACAGAGTAATTTTGGTAATTATACTCGTACAGTTAGCGTAGGTTATAGGCAGACAGTGAAGAATGCACCAGTGTACCACTGTCCCATTACCGCTATCGGTGAGAAGGAAGATCCCGGAGGTTTTTGCCGGTAAAAGTCTTGCATAACAGCGTTTCCCCGGCGCTGTGGTATCCATGTGGACTTCCTCCGGGTGAAAAAAAGGTCATAGGCATATTTTAACCGACTCCTCTATAATCTACATGGACGTAGTCGCAGGCGAAAAGCTAGTAATATACAAAGATTTAAATTGGTCTGTTAATGAAATGTATAAATATTGCTGAATTTAAGGTGTAGTTACTCATTAGTTTAAGGTTATCGGAATATACTGAACATAAAGTACATCTGTTTTGTCGTGATAACATAACCAACAAAACATCTACATATATAAAACAAAATGCACCAAGCACAATCAATATGGATGGAAAAGAAAGTTCATAATCTTGAAACAATTATCGAAAGTACTTCGTCGTTTTCAACGTTAATACCTTTAGCGTAACAAAAGGATAATAGAAATCGTAATTTGTTTCAATTCAACAAAAGATTCAATGAGAGAGAGAATGAGAATTCTGGGTGGTATTAATTTGGTAGATTTAGTTATGAGTTTGGAGTTATCTAATGTTTTAGGCATTGAAATAACAGTTTGGGAGATGTCCATCTATAATGTTGGGTCAACATTTTTATTATTCTTTTGCACAAAATATTTTTTCTTCCTCTATTATTTTGTCAATGGCCAGTGACCGCACAAGTATGACAGGCTCGAAATTATATTTTTTTTGCCACGTATAATCTTATTATTTATGTTTTAAATAATCTCTTTGGAAGCAGTAATTTTTTTTAAATCCTGGCTAACTAGCCAAATCAATAAAATGATCGTAAAATTAGAAGTACCTAGTTTAGGTAATATATTTTCAACTACAGACTGGTAAAATCACGTTTAATAGACGTTTGAAATACTACTTTTTATAAATAGTTCTTATTTACTAGGTAATTGAAATAAACAACTTCCTCAAACAAATTTTGCAGCACGTTAACCTGCATGGAACTTTCGGAAACAACTTTGGTGGTCCCACCCACTGATTAGCATTCGTCGCCTAAAACATTCTCAGATCATGCGTTAAATGTGGGAAAGTGCGGTTTACACGGCACTACTCGTGAGTATTTTATAGCAGCGAACTTAGAATAACAACCTGAATGTATTGATATTTCGTATTAGTGGTGTTAAAAAAGATTTCATAAATATCTAATACTTGTCTCTATCTTAAACCAGAACTTTGGTGTTAGGTTAGCTATGTCGCCCGATGGTGGATTTAGAAGTGATCCTGTCTCTTGATTCGATGTGTTTAATCATAAAGAACAATAATATCATAGTGATCATCATGTGATCAGATATTTGTCCCATATATCTGTGTGATGAACATCGATGATTCTCCCGAATCTGAGTATTCGATAGTTTTTTACCTATTGAAGTATATGTAACTTTGTCTATTCCATTGTTGTTGATTCTTATGTCGTACAACAAACACAAAATAACAAAACATAAGTGCTTCAGCTACTTATTTCGAAACAAGAGCAATGTAGGTGATATTGTAAGGTTTATTTGATTATAGGCCCTGTCACCAAAACCGCACAGTGTAAGCGCCAAGAAAGCTGTAAAACCTGTCTCCTCTTTTACGACTGTCATTCACGTTACTATGATTTCTATATCTTACACCGTTTACATCGGATCCATTTATTTTATTAATTATCAATGCTTTAGAGTCATAAAATGGAGTTTTATTGAAGGTCAAGAGGCGGCTTTACACCGTTCTTAATGTCTGATTATCGTACGAATCGTCAAAAACTAAACTTGTTTGTTAGTTTAAAACGGTTCTAATGGGAAGATTTTTATTATAATTGACTTTTAAAAGGCTCAAAGTGACAGTAACGGTTTTAATATCAATAATGTGGTATTAAGGAAATAATTTATTGGATAACGTTTTGTCGTGTCATTTGTGCACAAGTTATGATTTATGAATGATTTCATGTAAATTAATATACTTGCTTTATCTTGCGGATACGGGTGCGGATACCTGTTAGAAAGACTTTTGCAAAAACTCGGTATTTACAGCTAGAGTTTTTCTCTCCAGATCCGGGGGTGTTAATTTTAACAAATCTTTATTTTAACGTTTGTTTACATGTTTGTATATATTTCGTTCATATCCGTAACATAAATGCTACAAGTTTTATTTTTCACAACCATAATATTCCTCTCATGTTTAATTAGAAAGTTTAGTACGTAAAATTAGTCCAAAAAAAACTGAATAAAACTGCATTAAAAAGTCATTTTGACCAAATTGGCGGTTACGCCATTTGAGATTTAAGGTAGCGATATCCATAACATAAACGCTACAAGTTTTTTTTTCGCAACTATTATTCCTCTCATGTTTAATTAGCAAGTTTAGTACGTAAAATTTGTCTAAATGGTTTATGCACGAGTAAATTTCGGCTGTCCCTATTTATAAAATCAATTTTCTCATATTTAATATGACTAAACTTTGGTGTGGGGGTTAATCTGTTATTCACACGCAAACCATAAATCGGAAGTGTATGAACGAGGGGATGAAAGACTCACCAACCAGCCCCAAGCAATCAAACGGCCTGGGAATCGAACTTTAAACAATTCCCGGAATCTGATATAACAACTAATTTATTAGTTTTGGAGCTTGCTAGCGAAATGGCAAAAGTATCGCTTTGTTCAAGAGTTAAATTTAGTTTCAATAGACGTGTTTTAAAGTTCGGATGTCAAAAATAGAACGGGGATGGTACACAATAGGTCAAAAATAAAGATTACCTTTATATTTTCATTTGAGGTTGTTTCCTGTAAATGATGATCTCCACCTCGAATTTATGTATATGAGGATGATTTTATTTGTTTCACCGTTGTTGTGTTAATGCGGTTTTAGGTTTTGAAACCACACGCGGCGCGTGAACTAAACAACCCCGAAGTCGGTTAAAGGCTACCTATAACATCGTAAACTTAGAATCTTGAGTCAGATTTCCATTTCGCTATCAATTAAGAAAATTGAAATGTTCGGGATTTTGAACATGTTTTCATTTCCGTTTCAAGAGTCAACTGTTAATCTTTTTGACTGGCACTGTGGATCAGTGGTTAGTGACCCTAGCTGGCGGTTCCAAGAGCCATGGGTTCGATTCCCACTCGGGACAAATATTTTTGTGATGAAAATCGGTATTTGTTCCGTGTCGTGTGATTATGCATTTTAGTATGTATTTAAAAATATATAAGTATATAAATCAGTCTCTGGCGCCCATAGTACAATTTTATTTTGTTTTATTTTATCTCCAAGTATTCCGAACATTTATAGTTTCCTAATGTGTAACTATGACAGTTTAAAGATACATATCAAAATATATTGAACCATGCTCAACTTCCATTGTGGCGGACACTATCCCTTATACTAAAGTTATTGTCATTTTAACCGGGATCGGGTAACCCCCGCCTAATAGTTGCACGGGAGAATAGACAATGATATGGGTGTGATAATATCGTTGTTGGACCCGAACGGTGTCTATGCCAACCGCTTTGCGTTTTGTTTATGGGATGTCAGTGATGTAAATTGGTTATTTATTTACACTAGTTTCTGGTCGTGCTTTTGGATTCGTTAACTTAAGTTTGAGTACATTAGTCTTTTTGTCGCATGCAAAAGTAACCTGTGGCCATTTTGTTTCGTAAGTTAGAGAGATGAAAATGCCGAGCCAAAGAGAAGAGAATGATAGTCCCACATACATATATAGGTAATTTTAAAGTACATAGGTTTAGAAGCATCTGATTCTATACCTATCTAAAGCCTTATTCCTCTTTTCACCTTTTTGAAAGATGATTTAAAAACTATCAGGTTATTTTCTTCTTACTTAAAGATAAAGGCTTTAATTTTCCGAACTTTAGACACACTTTTCTAATTAATACTTGCCTGTCAACCCTTTAACATATAAATGGTAATTTAAGCGTGATAAATAATAATGAACTAATTTCGACGGAATCTGATTAGAGGAAGTTCACTGGTAAACAGACGTTTTAAGCTAATAATATTACCATTCTGTGGATTTGATTGAATCCGCAAATAGCTTCCCATAGTTTGCGTTTAGTGATGTTTAAGTGTTCTCCTTAAACGATGCCGATGGACTCGATACTTTGAAATGAAATTACGTATGTAAGAGCAATGTACAAATACAGTCAGTTTCAACGTATAGTCGTTAATTTATGGAGAATGAATATAAATGCGATTAAAATGGGTCAAATGGTGAAACTAATTAGTACTTTTAAATCGTTCATCGATTTATAAATACTTATGATTATTATTCTTTAAAAAGATATTTGTTTTTATTTGGCTAGCATATTTTTGTTATTACGAAAAAAGGTTGAGAATAGTATAGATTCATGATTTTTAAAACACAGGAATTATATACGTAGTTTCTGAGAGTTACGCGTGCTTATAATATTAGTAAAGATTTAGTCAACATATTATATATGTCACCGGAAAATAACAAGAACCGTAAATTTATAACTTTCCTAGGAAATTGATAAACTTTCCTAGGATTATACACGACAGATAAAATGTATTATTTTACGCCTAAATTCTAGGAAGTTTCGTAAGATTCTACACGGTTCGGCCAATCACAGAAGAGTGTTTAATTTTACGTTTCTTATAAGACGGAAAATAATACATAGCTCTCTGATTGGTTGACGCTAGCAGTGGCAATGTTTTTTATGTCCATAGACTTAGGTAATCTTTGACATCAGAATCCTACGAAAGTTTATCAATTTACTAGGAAAGTTATAAATTTACGGTTCTTGTTATTTTCCGATGACATATACAAGCCATTTCAGATTCAGTGGTCAGCTTAAATATAAAATATACCATAAACAACATCGATACCGCCGCCATTACTCTTGAACATCTCTACGAAAGGAAATGACATAGTGCGTGATATGCGGAAACGTATTTAATGAAACGGGAGGGGTGCCGTGCGTGGGGCCGCACTATGCACACACACATACATGCCCACACACACATATGCATGCCCACACACACACACAACCACGCACGCATACACACAAACACACATAACCCATTGTGATGTCCTGAGAGCACAGGCGCGGGAACTCTACCGTGCGTAGTACTGGGATTTAAATGATGACGTGCGTTCTTTAATCAAATTTAAGAAGAGGTCCCTACCTTACTTTATGTTTGTTTTAAACTACGCAATTTGTACGTTGGTAACAGCGTCGATGCGAGAAGAATTTGAAAAACCTAAACTATGAGAATCTTAATCATTTCGATACTTGTGTAAAATCTGACAAATATTTTACTACGCTTCAGGAGTACTACGCTTTTGCTACGCTTTCGCTTGATCATACTACGAGTCTGCCTACATTTTATAACAGACAAAAAAAATCAACCTGTACGTGTAAATACATTTTAGCGTAAAGATCGGTATGTAAATAGGTATATTCACATAACATTATTACTTATTTATCCGATATTCTTCGCATTAACATTGGTAACTAAGAAAGGTGTCCCTTCACGTACCAAAATGTTATGTTTAAGTTAACATAAGAATAAATTACTGGCTTACCAACTATGCCATTACAAGTGTGAAAACAGCTTAAGTTCATACAATTCATCGACACAAAGTAACTACTATTACAAAGGACGAATTTGAGTAGCTAAATATAGCATTCGATGATTCGAACAATAAAAGTAACCGAAATTAGCAATTATTGTTACAATCCAATTGAAAGAAATTGGAGTCCGCTGAGTTGCAATCTTACACCATATGGCGAATTGCTTGTCAAATGTGAGAATTACTATCAAAAATGGTTGACACGGCTTATTAACGAATATAGTTACTTTAGCCAAATAGCTCCGGGTCAAACCAATAATTTGGGGGACCCCTGACGATGAAGGACGAAAATCTATAGAAATTCGAACCGATCGTAATATTGAATAATTCGCAGTATGATTCATTTGAAGTGTTCGTTGAATCGGTTTTTGTTAAAATATTGTAAGTTGTAAGAGTTAAAGAGCAGATTAGTAGGGTGTACATATTATTTTAAAAAAATCGGAACAACCAAATATAATTTTACGTATTTTTGTTTGAAATAAATGCAGGTGTAAATAGTTTTGAGGTACGTATATAAAATAAATGTATTATGCCGAATACTATCAAATATAAATTTTTTTTTATTGTCATCCATTACAACTGCAAAATTTCCATTTCACTAAAAGTTGTCGTGAACGAACAGAAACTATAAAAAGTAAAAAGAAATACTTAATATTTTGAACATCAACACTATCTCTATCCTACCTATACGGGGATGTTATTATGTTTATTATATAGACAATACAATATTGAGGTATTTAATACATTTCTTCCATAATCAGTTTAACTACATAAATCTTTTACAATAATCAATATCTGTGTCAATCATCTGCCAATAATGTTTAAATTTCAGCGCTAGGTAGTTAATAGCTTCAAATTAAACTCGTCGTCAATATTACATACTCTAGTGGCAAATGTAATACTAACTCAATAATTTATAACCGTAGCAACACTGCAATTTCATATTGAATTATCGAGAGCTATTACGTAAACAAGCTTTGATCAATGAATTATTACACCACGGAACAATTTCTAGGCATAATTAGCTCTTGATAACATAATTTTAGGATGGGACTATCAATAATGATGCGGTGCAATTATTGATCAATTTCGAAATTATTACATAAAACCGGCAATATATTAAATAACGATATTGGAATGTAATTGAACAACCTTTAATGATATTAAGGTAAAGTTCTTTCAGTAAATATAAAAGCGATCCTTCACCTTATGTTCAACTTTTATTTTACGCAGTAAATTTCAGCATTTATTACTTGTAATCATGGCAATTTATAGAAGACATTAATTTTCAATTTCCGTTGATTAAAAGATTAAAATTGTACGATGTAATGCGAAATAATTTATATATTTTTAAATGCAGTGGGTAACTAACATTAAAAACGCCAAGGAAAATAAATACCAATATAAAAATATATATTTATCGCAATAACTCGTAACAAACTTCACTTAAAAGGTCTAGGAAAATAATATATTATCTATATAAAAGTACCGCTATAATGAACTTTGCTGCGTAAATGCCCACCAATAAAATTAAATCAATATCGCCATTATGGCTAAGCGCGTGAGAAACACAAACAAGTTTAATGAATAACATCCCGAGCTCAATGCGAAATAATGACCCGTTTGGTGCTATAATAAAACATAATTCATAAAAAGACGCGACATAAACGGTAGACTGCAACAAAATATTATACTGTAATAAATAATGGTACACCCCGAATTTGGGCGCACACGCACGCTTACACACAACCCTACGTTTAAACTTGACATTCAATTCATTGACATAAAAATGTTAGCGTCCAAAGCACCGCTTTATTATTTATTACGACCCCGCATGTGTCTCTGCGAAACACAAAGAGATATTCGAGATTATTACATCTTTCCACGTTTAATTGTACACAATGGTTAACAACAATAGAGTTGAACATTTGTTACAGTTGCACTTGAATTCATTATGAGGCAAAGCATGTTCACTGTTCAGTGTAAAAAGGAACATATTAGTTGCGGCGTCGACTTTCAATGCGGACGTTCGTTGAAATCTGAATGATAAAAGTTCGACTTCGAACCAGTTACTCGGGTTGAATAAATGAAGATGTATTAATCTAGTTGGGGTTAAATTGTTATTAAAACTATGATTAATGGTGCCTGTTAATGGAGCGCAGATTAAGGAGTACACGCAACCACGTTTAAAATTAACGCCGGTTACCCCGTGACATAGAGTGTAAATTTATCTTCATCATAAGCACGTTAGTTCTATCGAAGGATTATGCGATGGCCGGAGAACTCCGCGTGTAATAGTGACATGATAAATGAAAACTACGGACGTAACATGGTACACTTAAGAATAGCTCTAACTAATCAGTGCATCCCTTTGAAGACGGATCGTAATGACGAAAGTGCTTTATTCACTTTTGATCAAGATTCGTTTGACAATGATATAGAAATATCCACCTGGATGCTATAAGCAAAGCAACAGATCATATAGACATTTGACTAAATAATAATTTACTGCTGTATTAACAGAAGAAATTTAATGCGTGAATCCTAGAGTTGTCTAGTATATGACTAAGACAAAATATTCACAGCATTCAGTGACTAATACCAAACATAACAGCTCGTAATACTCTGTTCTACAAACAAGAAGCAAATTGTAGAGCAGTAAATTGACGTGTTGAGCAAACACTGGTGTAAACATCGGCGTCGTGTGTTTTATTAACTCATTATATTAGAAGACAGAATTTCATTTCACGTTAAAGACTAACCGCTTGGCGGCGTACAAACAGAATTATACGCTTTCATTGCCCGAGGTCCCGGGAATCCCTTCGATTTTGTACGATAAACAAACTTATATAGCATCGAAATGTAAACACGCTCGTAATTTTACTACACTCCGGATATTCTGCATCAAATCAAAATTCCCCCCACACCGTAATCTGCGTTTGCGATCCGTCCTGCGAGTTATATTTCAACTTAATCGTTCCGCAAACAATTTTAATCTGACTCGGAACTTTCGAATACCTCGTGTCAAACTTTCCGAATACGTTTTATTGGCAAACATGGCAACGTTGCCTCAAGTTTGCGGGAATCGCAGAAAGATGGTGACGGCGAACGAGTGAAATTTTGATAATAAAATTAGCATAATCAATACATTGGGGCCAATGATGCAGTTCGTTGCAGTGTCGTGGCTCAGGAGCTATCGGGGGCTGTTTGCGTCGACCTTTATTGGTAGTTTGCTATAGTTTACATGTACTTAATGTATACGGGATTGATATTAAGCATTATTTCATGCAAATTACCGCGTACAACGACAATTACCCCGATACGATCTCTGCAGTCCCATGCAGTGGATTCCGAGTCGATAATTGAAACCGACTCGTTTGTTTGACTCGGTCTGCAATCACTTTTATTCCCGCTTTTATGATTTTAATGCACCTCTTATTTTCAGCGGGTATGCAAATATCAAGTGCTATTTTATATTATAATGAACACAATGCGTGTTTGTTCGCATTTTCCGTTAATTGTTCTGCTCGTGAAAATATTTTGCTTGAAAGTTAAGCACTTTATTTCTGCTCTTCAGAATACACATACATTGCTACTCAATTAAGTTTTTTTCCCTTCAATGAAGTTTATAATTTAATTCTATGGTACTATCCAATACTGCGGAAACGTTCCTTTGTTATAATACCGGTAAAATTCGTTAATGAGTCAATTTGTATGTTTCTAATAAGAAAGAAATGTTACATTTTTGTTAAGAAGCATTTTGCGAGTTATCATGGCTGTGATAAAAGACTATCGATTAATATCGTAACCTTTATTTCTAGCGTTAATCAAACAATTTTACTCCGTCATCCGAATGTCAAATTTAAAAAAAACCGCACAACTATTACTAGCTGTAGATACTGGTATCACAATGTGACTGTCGCACTTACAGCTGTTTATAGTTATTACACAAATAAACAACGCTTTAAGTTCAAACGAGGACAATAGCGTCGGCTTCACGTATTGCTACAAATTCAAGTTAACTGACCTAATAAATTTATTGTGCCATAACTAGTTGATGTGAGTTATGCCTCGAGACGTAAACCGCTGTTTCCACTGGTTCACGGTTTGTTTGGGGGTTTGAAAAGAACGTAATGGCTCAGTAGCTCGTTTTTGGTAGTGCGGCTCTCATGCGCTAAGAGACGTCGGTTCGGTTCCTATTTGGGACAAATATTTGTATGACGAATAACGGTGTTTGTTCCATTTGTTACCCATTTGATATATGTTAACCTATTTTACTCAATTTAAAGTTTAACTCACTGGCAGCTGAAATGGGACTTGAAAATTACGATACTAAAATACGAGAAATGTTTATTGCTTTAATATTATTTGACGCGTAATATAACAATAAAAGTTAAAAACTCCGATAAATACTTTATATATTTTTTTGTAATATTTTTTTGTAGAAATTAAAACTTACAGCTGTTTTTATTAACTTTTAACTCTTGGACTCTTGAAACAATATATCAAAACAGATATTAAACTCTAAACATGTGCTGTAGTTACCTATATGATCGTCGTTTAAAGGAAACAAAACAATAACTGTTACAGACACCGTTTTGATGAAGATTTATGTGATGTATGCTAAATCACACACCGCATTATTCAAAAACACTACCGCAGTATACTATTTTCGTACATAATAAATTTTAGGACCGACTCAGGGTGTCAAAGTTTGCGTTCTTATTTTAGAATTACGTCATCGAATAAATGATAGCATCCACATTGCATTTTGGCATCTAAAACAATGTTACTTCGCAGAATATAATTTATGAAACGTTACCTCTTTAAGGGCCAATTTTTCAATGGCTAGATAAAACTTAAGTGAAGAATAAACTATAAGCCGGCAAAAATAAGGACATGTCACTACTGACACTCACACTTAGAAACAAAACGCCCATAATTTGGTCTTCTTATAATATACCTCACCTATTAGTTTTATCTGGCCCTTGAAAAATCGGCCCTAATACTGATAAACATGCAGCTAGGTACAATAAAAAACTATAAAAATAGAGACTGGAATTAATAAATAAATAAAAAATATCTGGGTCATTTTCACACAGTCATCCGACCCCAAACTAAGCAGAGCTTGTACTATGGGCGTCAGAGATGAATGAGAGATGAAGAAACATGAGTCATATAATTCACAAAATTTGCTAAATAAATAGATTTATGAAGGGGCTCACAACATTCAATAGGTCAATATCGCTTGGTATGCGGATAATATAAAATCTATCATTAACACCTAACGAGTCGTTAGTCGACCCAGGCTAGCCTTAGTTCTCAAATATCGATTGCACGGAAGATGTGGGATTAGATAACGCGCATCTTATTTATGGTTAGTAGCCATAGACTTCCTGTGTTAGACACGCACAATTGCAATGCACGGTAGTGTAGTACGGTAGAAGGTATACATTCGTATGCACACTTACGTCTTTCTTCGATAGCTATCATTTTCAGGTAACCGCAAACTGCTGTATCTTTTTTCTTTGTCGCATTATTCGGAGATGGTGATGAAAACTGCTTTGCAAACTAGTTATTGTGCTTCAGTTTATCTTTACAATTTATTATGTAACCATGCCAGTCGCAAAGCGCAAGGAACACATCATTCTTTAAGACATTTCTTAAAGTTTTCATTGATAGATTCGGAGGATTTGTATGCTGGCCTACAGAACCATATTAGTAATCGTCTGCTTTCACTTACATTCAGAAGTATTCAAACATAAGGCTTTTCTTTTAAGCCGTTGCATCACAGGCTATTTAAGGTATCCATAAATAATTTTGACGACTCGTTACCCAACTTTTCAGTGTAAAGTTTCTGGACGGCGTCGACAGAACGATATTTTCGGCAACTAACTAGCTGAAAGAATAACATTTATGTCCATCAAAACTAGACAAAGTTTTGGGTTTCGTGTGTGATTTTGTTACAGAAAATAGATCTTGGATTCATCGTTTTGACTGACGAGTTTTGGAGATAAGTGGTACGTGAGTTTGAAGAGTATTTGGAGGATTGCAAACTTTGATCACTATACATAGATGAGAGTGATAAGTTGGTAGTGTGCCTGAACTTTGATATTGCTAAAAAATATTATTTTTGCTATTAAATTACTTTATAAAGTAGAAATATGTCGCTATGATGGTTACACAAAAAAAGATAAAGAAAATGAAATATAAAGCGAAAAATAAAACTCTCTTTTCAACTCTGTGAAACATTAAAATCAAAATTTGTACTCTCTGAGTACAAAGTGAGGGTAAAATGCCTTTCTCATTGTGATTTAGTCACCACACAAAAAACAACACTAATAACACACCCCGGTTTGGTGCGTGTCGTTTTAATTCAAAGGAATCAAAGCACCCCAATGATTAAGCAAAGCTCGCATAAATAAATAAATAGCGTAAAACAGCGGGATAGACTGTGTGAGATTATACGCAAACGGGCGAAGTAAATTGAACTATAAAACCTAAGGATTAAAGTTTGAAAAGGCACAACGATCTCTATTATTGGCAACGTGAGGACGCTCTACGCATAGTTGTGCGATGCGTTAAAAAGTAGCATTCATAAGTACAACTAGATATGGCAAGGCAGTGATTTCTTTCTAACAATAGGAAACATATTTTTTTTCTCTTGTTTACAAAAGAAAACCTATATTTTTATTATTCGCCAGCAGCGCTCCAATACCTAACAAGCATACATATATAAACTTTCATGTGAAACGACATTTGATTTTATGAGACAGGCATACGTTTACGTACAGCAAAAATAGTGCATATTTCAACAAAGTTATTATTATAAAAACGCCTGAAAATCCGCATAAAACTATACGACGCGACGGGCCAAAATTTTTTTAGTATTCATAAAATCAAAAGAGCGCTGTGAAAAAATACTCGATGTTTTCAACTCGCGCTAGTTGCGTAATGCCTGTTTCAATATATTGTTGGCACTGATGATACCTCCTTGGGTGCCTTCCAGTAGAAATTATGTATGGGTATTGGCAACACGTTAGCAGTACTGTCGTTCGCTGCACTTCATGGCATTGTAAATTGTGGGTCGTAAACTTACTGGCATGGTGGTACTAAAATTAAACCTTTTAATGAGAAAATGAATTACTAACAGTTATGAAATGTTATGGCCATTGCTTGATTTACGCAACTATGGGACAGCTACGTATGGTTATCGTAAATGTCGGTATGTTCAAGTTTGCATTTCATGGCAAATGTTATATCTAATGCACTTGGTATGGTTTAGTAAAGGTTACTTGACATTATTAAAAGTAAAAGAAGATTTTTTAAATATATAATAACTACATAATAACAATTAACTAAACGTAATTGGTTTCATGAAGAAAAATAAAGAATACATAATTACAAGTACCTTAGCTAAATCCAATTTCATTTTAATAAGGTACTTGTTTTGTCTTTTTTTCTGAATAATTGCACTGTCATTATTCTCGTACTATTCAAATAATAAATGTAGTTTTTAATTTATACGATCACGATATAGCTACCGTACCCACGCGCCATTTTATCCTTTTAAGTACATATTTGCGTATCCTGTAATAAAACTATCAGTACAATAATTATGATTATTAAATTTAAATTGAAAATGGAATTTTAATTTTATACCATTACCAACATATTTTCGTGCTGGCAACACAGTATTTTCTGTAACAAATTACGCGTGTGAGTGTATCGTAGTTTCTGTACGCTAGTGCGGGTTGGAAACTTTTGATCCCATGACATAAATCTCCATCAGAAAATAGGGAGGGCTGTAAACGGCTTAAGCTTAACCATGACTAGTGGCCCGGGTCTCACTTTAAATATATTGTAATAATGATAAAATACACTACCTAATTTCAATCTTTATTTACTCCCCCATAAAGAACGTTTTGTCATAACTACCCCCTGTTTGTACCTAGCAAATATTATTTTATATTTCGGCTCTTTGTTTCCTCGTTATTTGAGTAAATCGATTTTCTATTATCGGATCTAATAATCTCATTTCGTTAGTCAGCTAATCTATAAGTTGTTGGAGTATTGCGTATTGGCAGATTTATGCGTTAATACGTAAGAAATGCTGTGTAATTCAATACTGAGACTATGAGTTACAGTAATTTCTTTCGTTCTTTTTTTATTGTATGTATGTATATAGGCATCTCTAAGACCTGTTATAAAGGTTATTTACAAAAATATGATAGCAGTTTTATTAATTTATATAAAAAAATATAATGTAATTTATGAATTGCAAAGAACACCTGTTTAAATTACATGTAAGTTCATGTAGGTAAACTATAAATTAGTAATAAATATTTCTTGCCTTATGTTATCGATTAATCTTAATATATTAACCTATTTATTTTTCAATCATTGGAAAAGTTAAACTTACGTGGGCGGTTCAGAATCAGATCATTTGTTTTTAACCAGAGTTATTGTATCATATCTTTTTATATCTTCATCTTAATTAAAAGTTACACATATTTTATGTACTGTTACAATATTGTAAAATATATTTTTTTTCGATGTTCTAATTAAAATACACGAGATAACACCTTACAGATCTCTGAAAATAAAACGTTAAGCTTTAAACAGGAAGCACTTGGTATAAACTTTGCTATGTGTTATAGTCTAACAAAGTAATGCATACACATTTATTATTACCGCAACGAATGCGATGAGCTGTGAATGATTGGCCTTCTGCATTGCATATTAGAGCTTCAATGAATGCGTTCTATGCGGGATACGAAAATGATTCAATTATAATAAGCATAATGCGAAATAGCTTTGTGCATTGTGTCATATTAGCAGGATGAGTTTAGTGGTGGTTTGTAATGTTGGAACCCACCCAGCGCGAGTCGGACTAGTTCAGTACCATTATTTTTTATAATTGGAATTGCTATTATTATAGCCCTAGTGTAGTGCTGTATTAGCACCTCTTAATTAAAATGCTTTTTGCAAGTACTAACCAAAAAGTCAAAAGTGAAAACTTTTTGTATTTGTGATGGAGTCGCAGGCAAAGTCCAAACTAACAACGAAGACAGACATTTATTAACAACGTCCCATACACACCCATATTGATTGAACTATATCTTATACCGATAAAGATTAGGACCTTGTTTTGATAACCTGATCGATCGATAAAAAGCTCAATAGCTCTTCAATGTTATTGATATAAGATGATAATTTAATTTTTATTTTTAAACATTTTTTCTTCATAATATACGTATATTAACCGAAAACGGTTAAGAGTCATGATCAATAAACAGGTATTATAAATGCATATAGAAAAAAACGATTTCAAAACGCTCTTTAATCAAGACTTCCAGCGAACTTTTTAGTGCACTTTCAAATAAGACGGCTTATCATCCCAAAAATATCAAGTACTACAAAAAGCGTACCATCGTCACGAATCATTCGTCTCTCCTCTCTTGTCCCTGTGGTGCATTATTGGCCTAATGGCATCATTTACCGTCCTCGGCATCTCAATGGGATCACCTCGTATTGAGTAATAGGCGTTTTTTTCGCCCCCATTTGACAGATATCGATGCCAGAAACACCGGCCACAACTGTTCGACTCAGAACTGTCCTAGCGTAAAATGATTTTCTGTGTTGCCAGCTATGATATATTGTTATTATAATAGCCCGCGCGTGGAATGTTCCATTTAGCACTTTCGGTGGGATTTTTATGTCTTTTTAATATGATTTCGCTTTTGCATTCGATTAGGTTTGAAGGTTCAGCGTAATATTGTCAGGGTCGTTTTGAACAACTGTCACAACTTTTAAGTGGGTTCAAAGCTGTCGATTTTTTATTTTATGCAAAATTTTAACCCACTTAGATTTTGTAAAAGTAAAAGTTTTATAATAGTTTGGAATTGTCACACTTTATTTATAGCATTTTCTAGTAATCTAATCAGACAACGATTTTTTTGTAAAATTATAATTAAAACAAAAAACGTAATGAATGCGTTAGATTTTTTTGGTGCTTAGTTCATACATGAACCAACTGCCTCTTTGACTCGTTGCGCGCTGTATTTCAATCATGTTCTGGGAAACAACGCCGCGTTCAAGCAATTTAAATTAATAAAACATGTAAATTCGAGAGTGTGCTATATTAGGCCATAATTACTCGCGTAACAAAGGAGATACTCGACCGCATAATCGGTTACACATATCGGCATGAATATGGCTTGTCAAATAATAAATTATGTAAAGATAAAACGGGGAGAATTTATTGTATGACGTAATTTGCAGTTGTATTTTCAATGTAGAGGTTTTTTATAGATTTTTGACCATTTATAACATCTTTCTGTGGTACTGATCGGGATCATTATTAATGTAGTAGGTCGATTGATTTTATTGATATCTTATTATTGTAAAGAACTAGTTGAATATATGTAATTCTTATAATCACACAAATCAATGTACTAGAAAAGGTGGTTGTCTTTTCTAATGCAATTTCATAGTTAAATTAAAGCTGCTTCCTTAAATAACTATTTTATATTAAAATAAGTATAAATAGGCATATTAAAGTTATTGAGTATCTGTTCTTCATTATAATCGTATTGATGACCATAAAACTATAAGCTTTCCATAAAAGATACGTAGCTCTTGTATTTTACTTTACAAGTTTGAATGTCATCAGTGTTGGAAACAATATGAGTATTACCATTAATAATAACACTAGACGCAAATAAAACTATGTACTTTGCAAATGTCAGGATCACATGTTACAGATTTTTGTATATTCTTTGACGCAAATTAATATGCCTGCGTAGGTTGTATTTCTAATTATTTGAATATTTACTGTCTTGATTTGAATTTTACATTAATTTTTCGTGTCATATTTGGCTAATATGTTCATTCGCAATCAAATTAATAAGATAAATGTGCGCACGAGTTGAATATAAATAAGTGTTATCTTTATTTGATGAGTAAAATATCGTGTGTCTTATCTTGTATGATATAGGTTTCTTTTGGCAAATTTTGTAACAAAATATTCGGAATGAACTTTTCGTAAATTGTTCCAACACTTTGGGGGGTCTTAGGCTTTTAGGGTGATTTACCCTAAAGTGTTATTCTGTCATTTTAATATCATGATATTTGCAAAGATTTAAGATTATATCGATTAAATGAATAGCGTGGTTTTTGCATCTTGATTTTTCGGTAACTGGTCAGATGAAACGCTAAAATACCTTGAAAATATATTATTTTCTAAGACAGTTACACACAGAGAGTTTATTCAAAATTATCTTATGTATTTAGAACACATGTCTCCAAAATAAAAAACAACAATAAACGGAAGATTTTTTTTTACTTATAACTTTGTTTATTTTAAATTGTGAGACTGTATGGACTTTGATCTGAAAATCAGATACAAGTGAAAATTAAACAATGATTGTATAGTATAAATAAACATTACAGGTCTTACTAATACTTATAAAGTAATACGATTTTATTGAAAGGTTTCATTTTATGATAATGAATACTAGATAAATGTGGAAATATTGCCTGAAACCAAGAATAGAAATACAATCTGTGTACATAAAATCATAGTTACAGTTACAGAAAAAAATATACATTTTAACCAGTATACCTCATCAGCCAGTAACCAAATCAAATATGGAAAACGTTTTACATTACTCTTAAATTTTGTACCATAACAGCGTAAGTACATACGACGCATGACCCATGATCCCAATTTCATAACGAAAAGGATCCTCATTTAATTGTCCCACGTTAATTATTGTCCGGTTTATGTACTCAACACTTACAAAGTGCGGTGTCAAGCAAAACAAAGGGAGGTGTAACAACGAATTAACAATTCAAACCGCAAAGAAATTACGGTATTTTTGCGAGAGCAGATTTAGGGTTGAAACGGCGGAATCGCTTTTAGTCCCGATGTTGGGACAAGATAAGCAAAATCATGAGTAAGGTATGAAGGGTAGAAGAATCCAAGGCGTGAGAGCGCATAATTTTGCTTAGTAAACGCAGGGTTGCCGATTCGTTGGAGAAAGTACTTTGTAAGCGGAATCGAGAGGAGTTACCACAGTTTATATACCTCTATAAGAAGACTCTACAGAAAAACATAAAGGAGCAGTTAAACCGCACTTTTTTAGGGAGCTTTAACGAAGGGTAAAAATCTGACCATATTACTAAAACTTGGCTGTTCGTCCGTCCGTCTGTCAACAGGCCGTATCACAAGAACAGATCACAGATGAAGTGTTTCTATTGCCGCTATGACAATAAACTAAAAAAATATATATATAACAAATATTTAAGGGGGGCTTCCATACTACTCCCCTTTTCCTTCCCCGCCATATATCCTTGCTACTCATGCGAACGCAATGATCTTGTTAAAACAATGCACAAGGCAAAATGGCAGCGACGTGGTCCACAACCGGTCACGTCACGTTTCCCACAGAGGTGAAAAGTGATGGATCGCTGGAAGTGATATCTGCCTACCCCTCTGGGAAAAAGGCGTGATTTTATGTATGTATGTATGTTCCATACTACTTACTCCCTTCGTGTGCGAGTGACTTGACTCTCTGACTGACTTGCTCTTGGCCGACGCCACTGTATATTGGTTTGGTTGGTTAAGTTATAAGACGAGCACGTTCGTTCTGAACATAATTGAAGTACAACCAGAAATTTTGGCGGTAGTACACTTTTCAAACAGATTTCTTTAAACGCCATTAGCCCCGCCCACTGGCCAATAGAAGAGCACTTAAAGAAAATCTGTCATAATCCAAGCAAAATCGTTCCAATAGTAGGAGGGCTAGCAAGAATTTTTTGGTAGGTATTTGAGGCAAGCTGAAAACTTATCTTGTACCACTCCTATTATATCCCAGTACGAAACTGCAGACCTGGCTGGTGAGTAGCGGGGCTAAAGCAAACCCCCAAAAATATTTTTCATATTTTTATTTATAACTAAAAAATAAGACTCACTAAGACAAATTATTTCGATGGAACTTCTACCTGTCAGGTGAACTGACAAATTATATTTTTTTGGACTATAAAATATATTTTTAAATAAAAAAAATTGGGGGTTTGGTTTAGCCCCGGTACTCAGCCAGGTCTGCGGGTTTGTGTTGGGATATAATAGGAGAGGTACAGGACAAGTTTTCAGCATGCCTCAAATATCTACCAAAAAATAATCGCCAGCTCCTTGACCACAATTGGGCGGGGCTTGCTCTGACAGACGCGAAATTGCCAAGCGATTTTCACCTTATAGGTGGTCGACCGCCAGCGTTGCCGATAGTACCTACATTCTTTGACACAATAATAATCCATGTTCTGTCATTACCTTAAAACCCGAGTAAATGGCAACAATTTTATTTTAGATTCATCTTAGGGTACTTTCATTAGAAAACGGCTAGGAACGTCTTCCTTTGCAAACACTATGAAATTAGTTTAAGAAATTACATTCGACATTCCTTACAAAAAGAAATGCTTTGTTATGTTTTCCGTATGTATGCATTCGATAGATAACAGATAAACAAATTACATATGTATGCAATCAATTAAACGAATGAGTTGCACGCGAAAGTAATTTCCAATCAATGGAATGGGACATCCCTGCATTTGGGGTGTCCAAGCTTTCTATTTGAGTAGATACTGGTCTTCGAAAGCTCTCCATTTGTTTGGTTAACGGTTTAGCATGCAATTGTTAAGGGAATCATGGGGTTACTTGTGTTGTGTTTCCGCTTACATGGTTTGTAAAGGTCCCTTATGTATGATTCTGGTAAACACAATTTCGTATTGCGAAAATTGTAGCTTAAAAAGCTGTTTTGACCTCAGTTTCAGAAGTATACTTTTTATGCCTGATTGGGGAATGAAATTCAGTTCAGATCTCAGGTATTCTGTAGTCAGATATTGTATAACATAGCAACGATTCAGTAACTAAGTGTAGGTAGGTTCCATTTTCCACCGTCACATTTTCCTTCACCGCAATATTAATATTCTTTATACCAACATACTCAATCCGTTAAAAGCCCACTTGTTGGCTTTTAAGTTAATATAAGCGCTTAATCCAACATTAAGTACAACTACAGCGGGCGCAAGTAGGTAGTTCTATTTAAAACTGAGTGGTTTCATATTTAAATGTAACGACAGTGTGTCAACCGCATCTGCATTAAGGCTCAAAATAAATACGAAATCACATTTTTATCCGACGCACGTTAAAATATTCAAATCCGAATTCACCCCGCAATTTAGGTGCACTGGTATACCAAAAGGGGTGAAAGAGGGAAAGCGAAGGGTGATTAAAGATAAACAAACGTTGGGAGCCGACGTGCGTTCCGACCACCCGACCGTTCGGATAATTTGCAATTGTATAATTATACTTAGCGGTAAGTTAAATGTGAGTTTTATGCGTTCCGGGAACATTGACGTGGATTTACGTAGGGCGTAATCACCAGAATTATTGGTCGATCTTGCACCCTCTCAGCCAGTTTGAGGTTAGAATGGGGGTCTTGTGAAATTAGGAAGCGACTGTGAAGCTTTATCAATCGTCTGAAAAAGTTTCGGTTTTCGAAAAATTAATCCATATTAATATGATTCACTAAATTGAATTTTAAGCAACACGTCGTGCAAATGCGCATGCTACAAATAACTTACGTGCCTTTAAAGGTAAATAGATACCTTAAGGCCTTTTGTTATGTAATCATATTGAATACAATCCCTTGGTGAATAAATAAACATACTTACGGATATTATATTAAATAGATGATGGAAGCAAGTTAAGTGAGTTATATAGACACCCGTGGTTAGGCTATATTAATACATTAAAATAATTCCAATAGAAAAGCACACATCATCGTTTTATCTACATCCGCTAATATACTTCTAGTGATTAGAAAATTTCACTCTTTCTTGCCATAACTACGTCTTCACAATATCTAGAGCCATTCATTCAACGTGCTCTTATAAATATCAGTATTTTCCCACAACTCTTTCACTGCTCCAAAGGAAATATTTTCGATACAGTTCAAAACGTCATTGTTCTACGAGAACTCATATATTAATTCTGTCAGTTTACTTTTGAAAAGTCAACAAACCGGGAAGCAATAACATTTTATTGTTCTGTTCCATACACGAGAATTCCGTGAAATGGAAAATATATATGAAATATTTTTGTCAATATTCTGAACGCAATATTTTTCGTGCAGATATTTGAGCACGTATGAAGAGCCGTTCTTATGCGGCCACAAAAACCATAGGTAAAATTCAAATATCATCAATATGGTTCATGTTCCAAACTTCGAATATGAATCCTTCTTCACTATGAGTCTAGGTACTACCGAGCTAGCAGTACCTACTTCAAATTTGAGGTATTAACGATGACTCCACAAAATCAAGTCAGACTTCTTTCATACTCAATTGGAATCCATACTTAAAAGCTTCTACATACAAACTTGCGTATATTCCATCACAACTCTAGCACAAGAAAAGTAATTTCACACGCTTTCCCAATGACAAATTCGAATGACCGCCTCGGACTTTTATATAGTAGTAGTTAAATCCTCACCCAAAAGTTAGACGATTCCCTGGGGCATAAAACAACAAACTTTTTACCTAAACAGCCCAGAATCTCTTAAATTATGCATATCCCAATCGATCTTACCCAAAGCCTTGAAGCCTCTGACCTACTACCCTGGCTAGTTACAAGACAATAGCGCTTTTATGGACCGCAGTTTTTCTTTTTAAACGTCATTTTTTGCCGAGCCAAATCCTAGTAAAGTGGAGTTATTACTCTGTCGACAACGCTAGCACAGGTATCTACTAGATGCGGCGTTTTAATGAAATTTTTTACCATAAAGGATTTTGGGGATGAGAGTAAATTGAATTTCGGTTAGCGTGTATGGCAAACTTTTTGATATAATCCTTGTTATTGTAATTGCGGCGCAAAGCGCGTCGGAACTTTTTATCTTTAAAAATAGTTGCGTAGGTATGCGCGTGGTAGGTTCAATGTTTTATCCTTATAATTTAAATTTTGACTACGATCAATATACGTTTTCGAAATGCTAGAAATTTGGCACATCGTAGTAAGTGGCAAAATGAATATTTTATTCAAAATCACCACAATAGAATAAGGAAAGTAGGTATGTTGTTTTTAGTTAGACTATCATTTTTGTGCAAAATTTATTTAAGGAAACGTATTTCACGTATCCGCTTATGTTGTTGATATTGATTTTGTTTTATCAGGCAACCAATAGTCAACAGTACTTGACTCATAAGTTGTTCCACGTGCGAATACATATTTTTTTTTTTTGTATGTACTTATTACACAGAAGACCAACAACAATATCGGTTCGCTTCGAAGAACTAACAAGAATATCACTTAACTATACTGAAAGTCGTCTGAAAGTCACCAGAATAACATACGTAATGTGTGGCATATACCGAGAAGTGTCCCAGTTATTACTCCACAGGCATAACGTGAGATAAAAGATAAAAAAAACAAATATTTTCATAAATATCTCTTTGTGTTCGTTTCATCAAGCGCCCCTACTCTAGAGACTAAGCTCTATGAATATTTTGAGGTATACGAATTTGTGTTATAACGGTTACTGGGATTTTTTCTTTCTTTTCCTTATACACGAGTATCAGTGTTTTATATAACCCGTCCAAATAATATTGTGGCTGCATTATTTTTGTAAGGACACGGGATTATTTGGGTGTTTTCTCCCACTAAGGTTGGCTTTTGTTCTTGTTAGAGACGGCTTACTCAAGTATTAGGTTGGAGATTTCGTTTCAATGTGTGAATATCTTAGACAAACACTGTGATGTTCTCAGTTACTGGGTGGCCGGATCATGGTAAAACCTTAGAGAGGGTCCTAGTGATCCGGGTATTTATTTTAAATCATACTTTATCTTGAGACTTTATTTTGTTACTTTACCTATATTACCTACTTGAACTTGACTCACTTTACCCGATACATAAACATAGTAATCTTGGACTCGTTGGTCCCCGGTTCGACTCCAGAGACGGGAAAAAAATGTGTGAGTTTTTCTGTTATGAAAATACTCAGCCCGGAGGTCAGCACGTTAAGCTGGCATTCCTGCGCCTGATCTCTCATCGGTCATGCCGGATTGCCATCTCATCGAACTATGAGGGTAAGGGAACAGTGAGTGCACTTGTGTTTGCGCGTACTCTTGTGCACTATAAATATAAATAAAATAAATAAATATTTCACAACATCACATACATTGATCTGATCCTGTGGTAAGTAGCTTAAGCACTTGTGTTACAGGTATCAGAATCAACAGTGGATACACATATATACTTAAATATATTTAATAATACACCCAGACATGGAACAAATATCGATGTTCGTCACACAAATATTTGTCCCGAGCGGGAATCGAACCCACGACTCTTGGAACCGTAGGTAACCTGGGTCACTAACCACTGTTCCACCGAGCCAGTCTAGATTATAATATGTCCTGCTCAGTTTGCTGATCTCCATTGAGATCAGCCGCCATGGTCAAAATCGGTTGGACGCCTTATATTTATTTAATCTCCTATCTTTGAACAGAAGAAATGAATTTTATTTAAAACTCTACTACTACCTAACATGATATATGTATTGTTTTCCAGATTCAGTTTATATATATCAACTAAAGTAACTCTATCAATTTATACCAAATAATAGGCTGATATGATTACGACAGTCTGTAGCTCATTTATGAGCCGTGTCCGGTCAAATTTATATGGTAAAAAATTGTTTTTTGATTGGACCTGCCGTAATGGTCCTCGAAAGGAAGTGTAATCATACAGAGCTGATATACCACAGCAATTCGATTAAAATATCTTGTGTTAAATCTATACTTTTTTTAAGCTCTTTGTTTACAAGATTTGCGATTTTTAATTATTAAGTCTTTTAATGAGTTATTGATTTTGCCTATAATGTACATTTATATTTACTTACTTACTTACTAGACTGGCGCAGCGACCCAAAACGAGTCTTGGCCTCCGATAATAAGGACCTCCACCTAGGCCGATCCTGTGCCACTTCTCGCCAGTTGTCCGCGTGGAGCTCGCGCAGATCCTTCGCGACCTCGTCCTCCCAGCGGTACCTCGGTCTATTTATATTTACTACAAAGGTAAAAAGTGGATCGCTGGAAGTGATCTCTGCCTACCCCTCTAGGAAAAAGGCATGATTTTATGTATGTACATTTTGAATCTACGGCGCAACACATTTAACCATTTGTAAGATGCGAGCACTATTAAAATTTACTTGTTATTCAATTTTAGTAAATGTTGCAATGCTCAATTAAATGCATTAAAATCATTGAAATACAATAACAGATAATGTGTAATCATACGATTCCTTTTATATGAAACGACTAAAGCTGTAACAAGTATGAAAAGGTATCCGTGGTAGTATTATATTTCTAATTTATTTTACTCAACTGCAATCAATCATCAGCTGATGTATACAGCATACTAATCATCACTGCTATAAACAGCACTATGATCATCTGATTGCAAATGATACTATAGAAAATATTTGTACTTTGATCACTAATATTAATGTGACCTCGGCTGACCTTTAAAAATATACGTAACTATTAACAACTCTATATGATATCCATCGGCTTGACTTTCGGGTCATCGCATGTAAGATGTCCCACTGACAAGAAACTTACACATGTTATTGACCCTACCCTATTGTTAACGCCATATGGCGATCGGGCCGTGCCTTCCGAAATTAGCGAAATTTTTCCCAGAAAATCGTTCGTCATTTTACCGCCTTGATGACAGGTCTTGTCGAATTTTCGAGTTAACGAGGCGACACTCAATTGTTTTGACATTTTCGAGTCAAAAATTTAGGACCAGTATGACTCATTAGTCTGTCGTTGTTACTTAATTACGGATAAGTGGGCACAAGTAATGTCTTGTAGAAAGAGAACACTCGCTAATGCTGTGCAGATTGTTACAGTTACTGTAAAATGTTGTACTAATCTTTAGTTAAAGTTGTATCAAACAATATTACCTGAGCTTAGTACAGTAATTGTGCTGTATGTCTCAGAATTACATGGATTTTGCATTTTGTGTCTAGGAAACACCTAGGATCTTTAAAACTACGCAATCAATTTAGATGTGGTTAGTTTGATAGCGGAATTCAGGAGAAAGGTTTTTAGTATTAGTAGAGAAACACTTTTTAAACTGTCATGGTTACTCACATTAGAAAACTGAAACTGTCCAGGATATTTACCATGTTGTTTTGTTTTAATGAGCTCCCGATATTTCGGCGCCATGATCACGGATGATCATGGCGCTTGCAACGGTGCCGAAATATCGGGTGCTCATTAAATCAAAACAACATGGTAAATATCCCGGACAGTTTCAGTTTTCTAGAGTTTTACACTGTTTATGTTATTATTTCTGTGTGAAACAATATTATACAGTTATTAAACTTGTACATTTAATATTATATTAGTGCTGACGGTACATACATTACGCAACTTGATATGTCTATCAAATTAATTCGTACTCAAAGAGTTTGGATTGGTTGTGTGTAATCTAATCAATCGTAAAACACAGTTGATTTATTTGATCCTTTATCCTTTTTGTTTGTTGTTTGGTAGACTTGGCTGGCATGTGATTAAAGTGGTTAAGCTTTGTTTCGTTATTTGGTAAACTTTTGATATTGATGAGATTAATTTGAATATACGAAGCTTTCTGGTTGACTGTATATAAATCAAATGTCAATGATGTCATTGATATTATATTATCATTACGTAGTATATTATGCAATAGTTTCCAGCTTTCTGTCCTTTAGTATGCTTGGATCTTTAAAGTAAAATAACTGATTTTAGATAGGTTGATTTAGGAGGATGGTTTATTATATTTGAAATTCACTCACGCATTATTTTATAGTACAAACAAAAAATGCAAAATGATGAACTACAGTCTACATCCTCAGCAAGACTACATAGACATTTAAGCAATACAGGAGTTTCGAGAGACGGATTCGTCTTTATTCGTGTTATCTCGTGTGATCCGATTCTCGTGGTTCGACTTAGTTTGGCCTCTTAACTCACACCAGGACTTGGAGAGTGTTTAACAAACACAGTTTTGAAGTAAAACCAATTTTACGAACAAAATTTGGGTTTAATACAATTTTTTTGACAACTGGTTACGTTAGTCACTCTTTAGTGGCCATGAGACCTTAATAGAGCTCGAAACGTCGAGTTTCTATATAATAGTGTTATAATATGGTGGCAGTAGTAGTATAGTAGGTCACCGTAGAGTTATATGCTAAATTTAGTAGTGTTCGCACAAACAATACACAAACACATTAAAAATTATTGAGGAAATCCTATGCATTGCCTATTAATACGAATAATTTTTAAAATCTTGAAATTGACACATAAAAAACTCAACATCAACATAAGAAAATCTCTGACTTACAAATAAACTATACCCATACTTACACAACATATTATATAGAAACAAACTATTTCGCCATTACATCGCAATGGCTTGTTAGCAACATATGGTCGAACTTTTTTCCCATGCGCCGGAGGAATTACGATGAAAACAAGAGGTCAATTATCGTCCAATAGACAAGGGTAGACGTGATAAAAACATATCTCCTAACTCGTAATTACATAATTGTGCGCCCTCGCCGACGCGTTGGGTAATGACGCCACGAATATGGGTTAGACTGAGACCAAAAAATACAAATTACATGTTGGTAAGCGTAGTGTGGATATGGCTTGGATGTGGCGTGGAAGAAAATAAAGAGAGGAGGAAATTTTGAAAATTGAGACCGTCAAGGTGTCTGAGAAGGACAGGGCGTCAGATCTGGTGTGGAATAAAATAAAGAAAGGAGAACTGTTTAAAAACTGAGAACCTCCTTTATTTAAAAGTGGGTTAAAAATGAGTTGAGCAGTACAAAGAAGCTGACAGGTGCAGAGTTATGATAAGAAACGCATTATAACCAAGGCGATCTCATCGCTATTTGTAATTGTTTTCAACTAACTAATCCACCGCTGTACAAAAAAAAATCACGAAAAGAGCTGATACAAAAATACATTTATACCAAAATGACTACACGAAAATGTATAATCTTTATCATTTCTTTAGAATTAACTGATTTATTTAATTTGGTTATTTCATAATCGTGAAAGTAAAAAAGAAAACATTTATTGACCACACAATCAAAAAATAGTTATGATTGTTTACAAAACAGTCTTATCCACTCTATTTTAACACCACCGATGCGTAAAGATAGACCAGAAAGGGCCCAAAAACAAGTTTAATATGAAGGTGGAAGTAAAAATATTTTCGGTACCGGAATTGTTAATAACTGTACAATACATGCAACCGCATTTTTTTCTGTAACATCTTTAAAATACTGTAGATAGAGTTGAATTTGGCTTGGTTAAAAAAAATTGTGAACTTTGCGGTTGAAATCCGATGGCAGCCCGTATTCCCTTTTAATTTAAAGCCTGGGCAAGAACGAAATGTTAACAAGACGCCGCCTAATTATAGCCTAGGTTCGACAAACAAGCTTCGATGGCTATTTTGTATCGTTATAACACCATATGTCATGGCGTCGACGTTTTGCAGTCATTATATCTTGCAGGTAATATGGCGGCTATCGGCTTTGAGGATTAGCTTATGATTGGATTTAGCGGGTGTGTATTATCCCGTAATTACAATAGGTAACTTTGAAAATTGATTTGATTCCTTTGTTTGATTATGAACTCTTTTAATAAACTGAAAATCTTTCGACCTCTTAATGGACCTCACGATCCCGGATCAGGTCGATCAGGTCATCTTGAACGGCTTATACAAAAAGGAAGAAAAAAGCTTCAATTAACAGTTTAAATCTAATAATTCATTCCTTAAAATTTAAAAAAAATATAACAGGACTTTACAATCTTAGCAGAAAGTAAATAAATCATATTTCATTCATCCCATACATCCCAAAGACGGAACAAACACCAAATATTTGTACCGAGTGGGAATCGAACCTACGGCCCTTGTAACTGATAGCGTCACTAACCACTGTTCCACCGAGCCAGTCATAAATAAAAGCATAATCCTTTCAATTTGTACTCATTTACCTTTAGAAACTCTCAACTTTTAAAAGCTTTATCTTAAGCTCTGTTTACTACACTAGGATACCTATGTATTTACAAGACCCATTGAAAATGAATAGAATTAGCACCTTCTCTAAGAAATAATCTTCCAGCAACGGAAAGTTCAAGCATGGTATAAATTAGCTGGGTAACTACACCGCAATGTCTGCGTAATAAACCATAAGTAAGATTTTGAATTAATTATGAAGTTTCTGGCTTAAATTACTCGGTTGTATATTGCCGATAGTTGGTAACACAGTAGCACCCCTGTGTTGCATATTAATTAACATGCAGGTTATTAACGATAGGGCGGGAAATAGGGTTTCTAGATTAATATCTAAATTATAAATGTTCCTATCTAAAGCTCTGCGGGACATTCTAATAGTCTTATTAGGAATCTCTCATTGTTCTTTGTTAATGTAAAATTTAGGACGGAATATTATTTTGAGAATGCTAAATGTAGGTATTTTATTAACTTAATAATAGATAAAGGTATAAAAAGTATTCATCGTACTTTTAACTTCTTTTGTAAATTAATAAAGGGTGAACATTATTTCCTCATGCAAGAATACTATTCATAAGCATAATTCATTTTTTCACGACCTTAACGTCGAAAGTCATTGAACTACTTTAACCCCATAAACTTTTTTAACAAAAAAAACAACTTTCATAACAGATACAATGATCGACACTTCTCACATGTTTCACGATAATTTCTTCGTAGATCGCTTTCGATCATAACAAATTAAATGTCTGCCTGTCATATCTATAAGGAGTGACGTTTGCAAGTGTCTCGGGACGAAGTAACTTAATAATATTTACCAAGTGATATTTTTCGATTAATATTTAAGCAAAGTCAACAAACTTGTGACTTTGACATTAGCGCTCCCAATGTGACACAATAAAATTAATGCGGTTGCTTCGTTTGACAAGTTTATTAAGAAAGTAGAAATAATAATACAAATATTCGATTTTATATATAAGATTCATTTTGAGTAAAGTGAATTTACTCAAAATGAATCAATGTTTGGTTCAAATGTATTAAAGTTACAGTGTTGAACTGTTTCATTGCTGTATTGCAATGTTCTAGATATTTAAATCAGACTTATATTATTTATGTTCAGAACTTAAGTTATCATGTAACAAAGATTAGATTTTATGCTAATACTAGCACAAAATAGACGTGTGCTAGAATATAATTAAAATAATTTTGGGATTCATTCTTATCGGAGTATGACGTAAATTTTAGTCGGATGTGACACGTCTTACAAGAATCTGACCATTTCTAAGAAATAAGCGACAATTATGATAATTATCACGCCTTGCGCTACTCTCAACACGGCTATAACAATAATTAAGACCGTAAAAATCTTTATCTACCCAAAACCAGTAATGTTCAAAACAAAAACTGTCGCCTTCAACTTGACTTCGATTTACGACATCCTACCAAGATATTTCAACCGAATCTTAGATTTGTTACAAATTCAAAACAAAAACAAATTTACTTAGCTAAAAATAAAGTTGAATATCACTTTTTTATGAATAGAATTGTAAGAGCAGCAATAAGTTGGGAAAACGTCACTGGACTCCTAAAGATAAAGTATCAAATTCTCACAGTCTCATTTAGAGTATCAAAACTAAGAAGCGGCAACGGGTCTTTCCGTATTTAAATGAATTATAATTATAAACAATTACTGGCTGATTTAATGAATGAAGAAATTTAATGTTAAACAGGGACGTGTTTATGGGGATCTTATTGGTGCAAGAGGGAGGGAAGATAGACAACGCCTACGTTTCTTTGGTTGTATGATTCGGCGAGCGATAAAAATCGGCTGTCTTATTCGTCTGTTTTTTAATTAGTGAGGGAGCGATGTGAATCGAGGTGGTAGCAGCCATTGTGCGAGTATAAATACGGCCTTTATAAACGATCGGGACTCTACAAAGACATTGAGACGTGCCCAACATAAAATAACATGACATGTACATACTCTAATGTATGTATTGTTAACAATCTGTACCTAATTAAGAAGAAAAATCTACTTAAATATTAGTCTTTATGGGTTATTAGGAGTAGCAAATTACATAGCTACTTACTGCCCGACGTTTCGACTGGGTTGCACCAATCATGGCAGTTCGCTCGCGACCATGATTGGTGCAACCCAGTCGAAAATGGAACGCGAAAGTCTAAAATCTTACAAAAATCTACTTAACAGCGATTTATAACAGTAATATTTTATCAGTAGTCGGCAAATTCGTTGAGGGTATTATGCAACAACGCATTATCTACTAATTTACACTCACTCATTTCCAGAATTGGCTTATTACAAATACAGACAAAAAAGCTTTATATCTCATTCAATACATAATGTAAAGTATTTCCCTTTCTTTCCTTTCCTTATCTGCCTATCATTTTGTAAATAGCATACCAAAGAACCACAATTTCTTCCGAGATATGCGAGTATCTACTTGAATCTTATAATTTGCATAAATTAAGTAAAGGTTAACACTGTATTATTCAGGTCTGATTCTTAGTAGGAACAAAATGATTAGAAATGCTAATAGATTGCAACCTTAGTAATTAGATCTTTTTGTTTCTTTCTAAATTATATGTCTGCTGTATTCATCTTTAATTCTGTTACCACCGTAATGATGAGAAGTTCGATTGATGTGATATGATTATTAATAATTTTCGATTATATTCAATAATTCCTTGTGCTTTTTGTAAGGGTTTTTCATAAATATTTAAAGAAAAATATTGCCTGATAAAATAAATCCGACGCTTTAAGTCGTGTTTATGAAACATTCTCACGACATCAAATTCGTATGAATTTTTATTAATAAAAAATATACAGAAGCAGGTGAAGTGAACTCTTTACTAAATAAAGAATAGTGTTGAAAAAATCAATAGATGTCCGCCTATTGAGGACAAAATCACAATGCCAAGGATATGTGACAGGAGCATAGCACAAAAGTTTTTGAGTGCGTTCTGCAAACTAGCTGGTCCAATCAATTGTAGTTGAACTCCCTCTTATGCTTATAGACATAGAGTTCAAAATAGCACTTGCGGAAGGCACGTCGAGGTTTTTGTACAAAATCCACGTATGAATGACACGATTCCAAATGTCTCCGAGATAGATTTTTTGACAATACCCGGTAATTGGTGGGTTGGGTACCTGGGTACGTTCGTTTTGTCGTCTAACAATACTGTTGGTTCGCTCACAAAGGGACATGCGGAACAAGAATATCGAAGTAATTTGCTCTTTGAATTTCCAGTTTAATGAATATGTTGGTTAATGTAATTGCGTGTTATTATAATAATTATGTACCTATCGGACATTTGGGCTTCTGGTGATTTTGTGATTTAATTCGGCTCGGATTGCAGAACAATAAAATAAATTACCTCCTTTTACTTTCAATACTTTCGTTTCTATTTATTTATTTATTTATTTATTCAAACGATGGTCACATACTGGCTTACAGTTTCCCAAAGCGCCAGTATTGTGTCAAACTTAATACTAAATTATATGTCAGATAGAAATAATTTTAACAATGTCAATGATAGTTCGGTCAGTAATAATAAAAATTTAGTCAGAATAGTCGTCTTAACATTAAAAAAATAATAACACACAACAACATATACAAGTCAATAAAATAAAAATAAATTAAATTAAATGGCAATTAAGTTTTAAAGATTGAAGTAAGTCATGTATTGCAATTATAATTAACATATTCAAAAGCTTTCGTAATTAATGATCCAAAGTGGTCAGCATATAAATCAATTCCATAGTCATGGGCGAGCATGTCAGCTATTCTACGAACACCCTAAGTATATTTAGTTAGAGAATAAAAATATACGATAATATAAAAAGGTCCATTGTACTTCTTAGTTATGTAGAAGCCAAAACATCAATAATTTGCTAAATAAATAGTCTCATACCTATATACAAAAAATCATGTGAAATATGAGTGTACAATAATATAATTATAAAATAAATATTCTAACCAAAAATTGATTTAATTCTAGCTAAATTAATATTATTACCGCTGTTTTCCTGGATAAGGGAAACATGGATTTAAAATATGATTTACCAACCTGTGTTCCATTTTCATACGGCGAGGTTCGCAAGACATGAAAATAGAAAAAAAAAAGATTCATGAAACAATAAGCTATGGCTTATTGTTTATTCTTCTATGTGCGTAGTATGCTACGCACATAGAAGAATCACATTAAAACGGATCAAGATAGTGATTAAAAAAAACAAAGATACCGTAAATTAGTTCCTGGGACTTTAGACGTTAGTATTATTCATTTGTTTTCATTGACATTTTACCAGCATCGATTTTTTCATGTTACAAATAAAAAAATAATAAGGTGTCCGACCAACTTTACCCATGGCGGCCGATCTCAATTGAGATCATGCAAGTGCGCAGGACATTTACTATGTATATACTTTATATTCCCTTACTCGCATAATACGTTGAGACGGCAAAATCCGATGTGAGATCGGATGCAGGACCAACGGCTTAATGTGTTTTCCGAGGCACGGGCATGCAACCACCACCTTCTTTACTCCGAGCTGAGTCATCATCATCATCAGCCCATACTTGTCCACTGCTGGACATAGGCCTCTCCAAATGCACGCCACTTCTTTCTATCCTCGGCCACTCGCATCCAGCTCCTACCAGCCGTCCTGCGCAGATCGTCACACCACCTGGCCTGCGGGCGTCCTACACTACGTTTGCCGAGACGCGGTATCCACTCCAGAACTCGTCTACCCCAGCGGTTGTCGGTTCTATGGCTGATGTGGCCAGCCCACTGCCACTTCAGCTTGCTAATGCGATATGCCGAGCTGAGTAATTAGAGAAAAATCCCCACAAATTTTGCACCCGGACTCGAACCGGGGACCTCTCGGTCCTTATGCAGCGCTTGCTACCAATAAACCAACGAGGCTGTAATACACTAATGTAGCAAACTATACCAGCAACAATATCTGTTATGTAATCAAACGTAAGCTAGTTGTAGTAGAAATAGTAATCATAGTAGAAATTTAAATTCCCACCTACACACACATGAGTTAGAACTCCTTAACTCTGAGAGAAGCTTTTAGTTGCGTCGAAATTCCTAAACCGCAACATCTGGTGTATACCTTCTATCAAAGTACAACGAGTAGTAGATTGCATTTTGTCTACTTTCGTTAACGAAAGTGCCGACATAATGTTCTTTATCGCGTTGGGGAAAGGTTGATTTTGGAGCAGCGTAGATTGTCCAGTGGGTTTTGTGCTTAGGACCTTCCGTATTACGGTGGGAGTTTCAATCTGTTGTCTTGTCTGTTTCGGTGCTATCGAGCTATTCTGTGCAGATGCGTACCTACTATGGGACAGAAGAGGAAAACTCGATTTAGCGGCGAAAGAGACCGGCTTGGAATGAAAATGCAAAAACTGCATTGGAATAGTTTGCTAAATAGGGAGCGTGATATCAAACTATGTACGTTAAACACATTTATTATATCTATGAAAACCAATTATTATAGCCGTTTACCTATTAAATTGTGTTAATAATCGCGACACATATGAAGAAAGACTAATATTATTATTTAAATCTAAAAAATAAACAATATGTACTATCTTTTAGAAACTCATGATCAAGAACTTGATACTTAGAATGACTAATCGCCAATAATAGAACCTTCTACGCCTATACATACGTCACTTCTTACCCCAAACTTATATTTTACCACTTACTTAAACTAACTACACACTTATTCTTATAACGCGGAATTTGCCCAAGTAGTTATATTAAAGAAAGTTCCCGAAAAGGATTGCGGCACGACTTCGTAGGATCGAATATATAAAGGAACTTTTGATATCTTTTCCTTCATCCTTATTCCTTTTCCTCTTATTTGCAGAGTTACATTTGTTCGTATTAAACGTATTATTGTGCGATATTGCTGTTAACTGCTAATGAGGTTCTTTGATTTGTTGCTCCATAAAAAGGTTATATCTTTGTAACGCATAGTTTAATATGATTTATATTTATCTAGAGCTTTAATAACGGTTTCAACTTTAAACTGTACTCTAATACGATATGGTAAGACGCACCACACCACACCCAGTGATGGTATTATGCCACGAGTCCAGCCCATCCGGCAAACCGGGCTCAGTGCAAAAAGTATTGAATGAATAGAAGTATCTAATTAAAATGTCAAGACCTCTTCTGAATATCAAGATAACCGAGACTTAAAAAAATATTAAGTTTTATAAAAACAAATAAAACCAAATCCAGACATTGAATTTGAAAATCACAACAATCACACAAAAGTAAACAGTCCCTTAATGTAAATTATCCAACCCTTGTTTGGATACGTATTAAATCACTATAATTTCACTTAACTACCAACCAATGGTATCTAATGGTATCTCGAACAACATGCAATACTCATTTACAAATTCCCACCGAGCGGTTCTTAATAAATCAAACACATCATAGCGCATGATTGTTCCGATTCCTTATTGTCTCTCATCGGTTTCTATTTAAACAGTGAAGAGAGAACAGTAGGCGTGTAAGGCTGTGGTTTCAATGTTAGCGGTTCTGTTTGTCTGTTACAGTTCAAAGATACAAGTGTAAAGCTTGCCTGATGTTGACTGGTAGCCGCTAGCTGTAAACGTCTGCAATACAAGCACTTAGAGAACTAGTAACAACTCATAAACGGGTTTCAGTATCTCGTTTCTATGTCACATTGGTAGATAAATTACTAAGCTAATTTAGTTGGTTTGCTTGTAGTCATTTAATTATCTTTGTACTCTGAAAATAAGAATAAAATTTAGTACAGTCACTGTGGTATAACTGGACTACATAGAACTTACATTTATTACTGTATATCATTTGAAATTGTTTTAGTTAGTCACAAAATCGGTTATAAAGTAGTAACCTACTACCACCACACTGTGATGTGGATTGAAGTGAAATGCAAACCTATTGTTTTTCAATAAAATGCAATTTTATCTTCATCACATAACTGTAGTCTCGACATGTATTTTAATATTATCAAATTTACGAGATACGACTACAATCTAGCGGGATCCTACCGTACATTTCACATCCATCGCTACCATTGAAACCAAAGCCTTATTCACACATACCCATATTCGAAGAAACCTCCAACAAAATGTCTCGGCACGCCCGAAAACACTTCAATTCCTTAGTCCTAAGCAAACATGTTACCATCTCAGTAATTGCTCACTGTATTGACAGTATTTTATTGTGTATCGTTGTACAAATATTGTTTTTGGGTGCATCATGGCCTACCTACAGCTGAGCTATTCGGTGCGTGTTATATGAGACTTTTGAGAGTTAACTTGCGAGTAATTTGATTTTTATTGTGTTTGCAATGTCGGGATGCTTTTATAGATTTTGTCTAAAAAAATTGTCTCGGCGTCTATTTTTTTGCAATTTAGGCTGGGGTTGCATAATGGCGAATTTGAAAGTAGTAATGTAAATTTAATATGTTTACCGATTTTTTTCTCGATCAACTTTAACGTTTGTAAATTATACTTATTATTGTTAAAGCACTAACAGGATTAATTGTATTTTATTTATATTAACAACTGCTCGATGATGATATGGTTTAATTGTCCCTATAAATTCATGCATAAATTTAATGCATACAATAGTAATTCGCATTATAAAACAATTCCATGCACTGTGCGATATATAAACACCGATAAACCCACTCAACGATGAGAAATGTATTCAGTAAAAACACCTTGTTCTATAGAATAACTTATTAACAGTTACTAAACCAGTCGTCAGTCACGGTGCTAACTAATTCCTCCGCCCAGCCCCGCCTACAAACAATGGAAATAGAGAAAAAAAGAAAAAGGTGGAACCTTGGGTAAACCGATATGAATAACCGGCACCTACCGTGCATTCACCAAAGTTGCAGCATCAAAGAGGCTACCGTGTAACGTGAGCTGAAGGAAGCTTAGGCGACAGTCTGGGACATCAAAAAAACTCACTTTCAATCGAGCGAGAAACGTAACTCAATACCGGTGTGTAGGTCGGATTAAATTTTGTACAATCTCGAGACGCAATCGGCAGCTGTTGCCAGAAATTTAGCCAACCATTGATGACGGGATTCGCGGAAGGTCCTGTTTTGAACTTTTTAAACAAATTAAGGACCCGAAGTAAATTAGATCGCGCGTCGTTGATTCGAAGCTTTATTCGAAACTAGCTTTTGCAAGAGACTTTGTTCGATTAAAATCGAATTAATTGCTTATAACAGTTTGTTCGGGTAAGACCTTTTGTACATAATATAAGCGCGAAAATCGGTCCATTTATCATATTTACGTGTATCTTACAGCTGAATACTGAAACAAATTATTTGAATAATTATTTCTAATTGCAGAACCCGTAAACAAGAAGCTAAACAATATTTTAATGATCGTTTGATTATTCGGCCGTTCTAGCAACATATTTGAAATATTCAACACCATTTGGTAGTTGTCAGAATATTAATTTTCTATTAAATAGTAATATTTATAGTTGACCTCTAAAATACGGCTTGGTATTAAGAAAACCGTATAATACAATAATGAGAAAATTGGTCTATAAAATTTCCATTACAAGATTTCGACTTGTAACGGTGATGTTCTACATTTATCTAAGCTATTTTACGATTTCCAGATTTTACGAGGCCTATAACATCGGTTTTCAATATAATCTTTAGTGTCATACTCGAATACGAAAAAAAAACAATACAGGAGTTAAAAGTTATTGCGTTGCCGTAATATAAAAACAAAATTTATGCACACCATATATCAAACGACATTGATGTTCCGTGTATAAATAACATTTTATGCTAGGATTATTGATAATCGAGGCAGTATACTGTATTCATATTTAGATTTTGACGTTTTAACACAAAATAGTTGTAAGTTATGAACATTTTGCGTTCCATACTAAAACCTCAGTTTAAACATTTTGGTTTTTTGTTGAAGAGATTGAATTTTCAACAAAAACTAGTCAGGTTCAGAACGTTGTTATATCTAAGTATTTTCAATAATATAGGTTTTTAGAGTTTCTGAAAGGCTATCTTCATTTATGGCTATCTTCTGAATATAAACTAGAACTTCTGAATGGTTACAAGTTTTGCCCATCTCCAGGCGTCGGCCAAGAGGAAGACCTAAAAATAGGCATACTATGGTCATACCTATGGAGATACTATGGTCTGAAAATAAATGATGTTTATTTATTTAAAAAGAGATGGCGCGATGATCTCGACGCTCAAGACCTAAACTGGCCATCTCTAACCACAGATCGGCAGAAGTGGTGAGAATTGGGAGGTCTTTTCCCAGCAGTGGGATACAACAGGCTAGATCAAAAATATTTATCATTAAAGGCATTTTTTTTCACATCAACTGAACGGTCAACCTCTTCAACCATATTAACTTTCTCTCATATGTAATCGTTCTCATTTACAAGTTTTCGCCGTTTTGCTTTGTTTCCCAAAATACTTACGGTTTGAGTCAAAAACCTAAATATACCCGATATCGTTTTTCCGTCGGTCCGATCTCCATAGCAAATTACAAGGAGACGCAGAATTTTCCCCAAAGGAACGATAGAAGTGGACTTGAAACATTGTTCCAAGTTCCAATGCTTTTCGTTCGCGTGTTTACCCATCTTGCCGAAATTGAGGAAAAAATGTTTTTACATTACGCCGATCGTGTACTAGGTGCTTACACAAAATAGCAACTTTTTAATTACATAAATTTAAAAAAATGAAGTCTATGTATTTGCTTTTGTCTTTATCGTGTATGATCCCATGTAACACAAAAATCAAATCTTATAGACTGGTTTACGAGAAATACCACAGTGGGGACTGTGGTCATAATAATATGTATAAATAATTACCAGCGTATTGTTGAAATGAACTTTATTTTCAAAAGAAAAAACTGGCCCTCGGAGCTTGGTTAATCGTCGTTGGGACGGGCCATGACCGGAAATTCGGTTAGGGCGACATCATTATGTGACATTCGTTCAATATTTACGTGATTACCGACCAACTTCCGTAACAACTTAATTATGACCCATATGTAACTAAAGCGGAATCTCTACTTCCTTATTTATATTATAAATGCGAAAGATAGGTACTCTGTCGGGCTTTCACTCCAAAACTACAGATGTAAATGAAATTTAGTACACACACACAATGACAGATAGTCTTCAGTGAGAAAGGCTATAGGTTTATTTTTGACCAACTGTGTTAAAAGGGAGTAATGTATTACGTGATACGCGACTTCAAACGGCCATTCGCTTACTCCGCTACTCCGTAGTACTGAGCGGAATGTTAGTATATTAGAAAATTAAATGCTCTAAAAAGAAAAAAATAAACTTTTACACTAAAACTTTTGCTGTTAACTTATAAAGTCAATTCAAATTGAACACATTTGACACAATTTATATAATATAAAAGCTTGTCGCGATATTCAAGTACTCGTATTTATTTGCTGCCTATTAAAATTTTCTAACTGAGGAAATACGAGTACCTACTTAAATATCGCGACAAGCTTTTATATTATATAAATTGTGTCAAATGTGTTCAATTTGAATTGACCTTATAAGTTAACAGCAAAAGTTTTAGTGTAAAAGTTTATTTTTTTCTTTTTAGAGCATTTAAATAAAAGCTTGTTCTTAAAAAGTTTTTTTTACTTTTAATTTTATTTTTTACTTTTTAGTATTCTATCATGCATTGTCATCCGAACTGAACGTGCATACAAAATTTCAGTTCGATCGGATAATAGGAAGTGGTCGAAAAATCGATTACAAAAATCCACCCATACTGAAAAACTAACAGAGTGAGTCTAATAAAAGCTTGTAAAAATATGGTTAAGTCAAACAACATATAAAAAAAATTGTACAAATATAAATACATACAAACTGAGAACCTCTTTAAAAGTATGTTTAAAAGATACCTTTACAGCATAATACATAGTAGCTATATACAATATACATCATAAATGTGCCAGAGAAATAAAGACCTGTATTTTCGATTTTGGTACCGATAAAAGCAATATTATGTCAGTAATCGCTAGGCATATACCGCCAGCGGAATGTGAGTGACATTGAATACGATTTATGAGAGAGTTATCGTTACAAGCCATCGACAAATAGCAAATCGTTCGAATGAATTCCAAGGATCACTCGAGATTTCTTGTACTAACCAAGGCCATTGTTCTGACAACCCAGCGACTTTTGATACCTTTCAAGTAAATATCAGATTGGCGACTGTAGAAAAAAAAACTCAGTATTTAAATAAAATCCATAGTTTCCCAAATACGCTATATCAATTGCGTGCCCTATTTCATTATAGATGACCATACGACGATACATATTCAAGTAGCATTTGGTATGATTTAGCAGTTTCTCCAATATATTCTGCACGATTTTCTTCGAATAAGCTGGATCAGTAAATGTTGAATATGCAATATAATGGTTATCTTGTGGATGGTCCGATTTCTGACATAATCTGAAATGATGGATAGTTCCAGTCACCGATCACTTCAATATGGCGAAGCCATTGTCCAACAAAACGACAATTTTCTATATCCACCCAAGCATTATACTACTTCAGCGTTATATCTTGCCAAGATCCCGCGTTATTTATTGAGTTATGTGAAGTGTATTTGACCTCTTGCACACGCGACAATAAACTATGAATGTTTCTCACAGCATCATCATCATCATCAGCCCATATACGTCCCCACTGCCGGTGCACGGGCCTACCCTAAACTAGGGCGATAAGGCCTAGTCGACCACGCTGGCCAAGTGCGGGTTGGTCGACTACGACAGCCTAAGAATTTCTTCTTAGGTGTGCAGGTTTCCTCACGATGTTTTCCTTCACCGTTAAAGCGTCGAATAATGGTACATATGAATTTCAAATTTGAAAAACACATTGGTACCTGGCGGGGTTTGAACTGGCGACCTCTCGCATGGCAAGCAACGACCTTAACCACGCTTCTCACAGCGCTTTTTGTAATTTACTAAAAAGGTTACTCCTTTTGATAATAAAAAATACAGTAGAGACTCCGGTGACATATCAGAGATCTTATCCGGACTAAACCTTCGCACAATGCGTCGTAATAATGGGCGCACAAAAAATGATCGATATCAAAAAGCAGCACTAAAGGGGACAAAAATATCCACGGAAAATATACAGGCATAAATGGTGACAAAAAGCTTCGGCTTCACTTGTGTGCGTGTGTTTATGCCAAAGGGTTTGGACCAGACCATACATCTTAGAGTCTGAATGGGGATCAGTAAAAAACGGGCGCAACACAGTACGTATTTATTTAAAATGTTTAATAACAGAGCGGCTCGTAAAACTAGCTTTATTTTTTCTTTACTTTTGTCAATCTGATCTTTGGATGTGATATCGTCCGCGCCTCTGGCACTTTCGTTAATGGGGTACCTATGACGCTGAGCCCGCATTATATGTGAACGGGATTTCTATACGGCGACCCTACGTGACAAAACTGTCCCTCCCTACATTCAAATTTCTGAAGGAGCAATTGAAATCGGAGATCGTAAAGAGAATTAGAGCGGGGTCTTTTTCGAGCGCTGTTTTGTTTCATGCGCGTTCAAAGCCGGGTTTCTTTTGAATCTCGATCGGCCAGCGAAGTGGAAGTGGGGGCAGCGCTTATTGGGATTCCCTATGGCCTACCAATCGGCCGTGCGACGTCGCGTAATCTAATAGCTTATTAATGAGGGGAAGCCATCAATCGTCCCCTATTTTTCTATCCTAGCGAACTCTAAAATATTGGATTGCACCTCTTTTATTTGTCGTATCGCCGTCTTGTTCCTGCGGGCACGAAGTGGGAAGGTCTGCGTGGGCCCCTCCCACTAAATTTATAATACAATAAATGAGTGAAGTCGTGTACGAACCGGCTGGAGATAGCACGTAATGTGAGGTTATTGTGCGAAAACAAACGGCAAAAAACTCATCCGTAAGATAGATATACGGGTTCACATAGCGGACCTTTATGATCCAACTCTAGCTAATATACGGCGGGAGATTCGCGCTCCATGGATTATATGTGCAATAAAAAGGATAATTTAAAATTACGGTTGCTAGAATGTTGCTACATTAAGGGTAATTGGTGAAACGGCAGCTTTGCCACTTTAGATAGATGCTCCCGATAAGGTAACGCAGGCAGCTATTTTTTCCTTAAACTTAAAATGTTTGTGCTTTGTTAAAATTATTTTTTCCTTTTTTAAAATACTATAATCCTTTTATTATGTATTGTTATCTTACTTTCAAGGCAGTCTATGAATGCCCTACCATCAGCTTATATATGCCCTTCTGCTGGGGCACGTGCCTACCTTAAACTAGGGCGATAAGGCTTCAGTCAACCACGCAGGCCAAGTGCGGGTTGGTCGACTACACAACCTAAGAATTTCTACATAGGTGTGCAGGTTTCCTCACGATATTTTTCTCATATCTCATCTCAGTTAAAGCATCGAATAATCGAACATATGAATTTAAAATTTGAAAATACAGTGGAACGTGGCGGGGTTTTGACTGGCGACCTCTCGCATGGCAAGCAATGACTTCTACCTGATATATCTGACAACCTTATATACCTATTTATATCTGATTGAAAAAAGTAGCTTATTTTTGCGTGCCAAATATCAGATTGGTTCTGAGGATAAAATCCAAGACTCCTAACGTTCAAGTGTGCCATTGATTCCATCATACAAATAGATTGATACATAATGGACAAAATAAAAATAACAAGAAATAAAAATCAAACACTTACTAAGTTTTTTTATTGACTGGCTCGGTGGAACAGTGGTTAGTGACCCTGGCTGGCGGTTCCTAGAGTCGTGGGTTCGATTCCCACTCGGGACAAATATTTGAGTGACGAACATCAGTGTTTGTTCCGTGTCTGGGTGTGATTATGTATTTAAGTATGTAATTAAAAATATATACATATATGTATGTATATCAGGCTCTGACGCCCATAGTAAAAGCTCTGCTTAGTTTGGGGTCAGATGACCATGTGCGAAAATATCCCAGATATTTATAGATATATTTTAACCTCTGAATTTGTATTGTCTATTATTTGCCCAAACACTTCACAATCGAAATAAAACAAATTTTACGGAATAAACTGGAATTTACTTTTAATTCTAAACATAATTATTATTTAAAGACCCGACGAGCTCGAGCTCTTTTCAATGTTCGTGGTCAAATTTGTATTTCTTTATATACCTAAACAGTTCTTACAAAAATATATATAAAGATCAACTAAAATGATTCGATCTTCTAAAAGTTACTTCATTCTCCACTGGCTTTATAGAATTAGCTTCGCCGGCTTTGAGTTTATTATCAGGAAATGAATAGTCAGTTTCTTTAGGTAAGCGTGTAAATTGAAACTGATTTCTTGTTGTTTCAAACGTAGAAAATGAATTAAGCGTATAATCAAGACCACCCTTGGAATCCAAAACCCCTTTTTATACGTTTATAATATAAAAGTTAAATGTCACGTATATAACATCTATACAATTAAAATATAATTAGAGTATGGAGACTATGTATGCATGCATCTTATGGCCGACGGAATATAAATTTCATATAAGAAATTTCCTTACTTTTAATCGCTCACTAATCTTGATGAGTAGTCAAATAAGCCTATTTTACAATACAATTTTGTTCATACAGAAAAAAAACATGATAACAATGATGGTGAAACTTACATACACGTAGAGCCAATTTCCAAATATAATATTTTAAAAATAATCATAATTTTTCCAAAAACAAAATATCTATTAGTTAAAGTGAATCTTGTACTCGATGTAGAGGTTAATTTAAGGAAATAATAACCCTTCATAAATGGAGTTGTAGCATTTGACACGTAACATAATGAGATAGGCGTTATTATGCGCTTATCTCGAAATCAAAATTCGTTGAGCCGCGCCGCAACAAATGTACTGGCGATGACTCGGCTTACCGTTCATATTTAATAGTGCTGACTAAATATCGATGATTTAACTTGAAAATGGGTATAAAAGAAAAAAGAAATAAAAAAAAAACTCGCAACATTTTATACATTGATTTTCTAATGAGGGAGGTGCATCGAAAGAAAACGTGAAAATATTTTTTTAAACCTATTTGGATAAAATATTCTTGTTTTTTTTTCAGTAGAAATATAAAAAAGAACGATTTGTATCCGAAGAAAATTACAATCTACTGATCATTGATTTGTATTAAAACTATGCTTAAATAATAACATTTACTTTTTGTGAAAGCTTTAGTTTTTTGATAATAATGAGGTAATATGGTTTGGCACCCTGAAAATTAAGAATTAAATATCGATATCGACAAAAAGTCTTGCGAGCAGCACAACTACACTACAACACAATAACTCGTCCACACTAGTACGTACAACTTAATAATAAGAGTTTACCGAATTCTGCTGCGGTAAACAATAATAACGGATAACAGATGATGTTTTGCAGAAAGTGTGAATTTTATTCTAAACATTCTTAACATTATTTAGTTACTAGTGACCCGGCCTCGGATATATTATACATAAAAACCTTCCTCTTAAATCCCTCTATTTATTAAAAAAAACCGCATCAAAATCCTTTGTGTGGTTTTATAGATTTATAAGTACATACATATATATACAGACGATATACTGTGTAGTGAAGAACTAACTACTTTAGACTTAGTTAACACATTGATACTGCTAGAAGTAAAACCCCACAATCTAAATTAATGCTGATCATCACTACTAAGGTAATTAGCAAAAATAATATGTCCGGGATATTTCGCCACAGCCTTTTTTAGCGCTCTCGATATTTTGGCACGGTTGCAAGTGCCATGATCACGGGTCAGCTGGACATAAATGACAGAATAACATATCATCTCGACGGGTGCAAAGTAAAAAGAGTCATCTGCAAAATAGCAACTTTACAGGAGAGCGAAAAGATCGAAAAAGTGTGTTATTTTCTTGATGATTCGGTCAATTTTTCTGAAAATTCTATCAGTTTCAATTTATATTGTTATTTATCTGTACATTATGTTAGTTAAGCTAATTTGTTGATAATTTACGAGATTTTGTAGTTAGTCGTTTCTACATTGTATTTTATAAGATGCTAACTAAGCCAACTACCACTTGGTCGCATATACTCGGGACTTAAAGTGTTGTGTATAAATTGTATGCTATTTATTTTCCTGAACTCAATTTCTATTGAATCACTTAATTTTAAGATATACGACCTTATTTATATGTATTACTAAAACATGTACTGCAGAGAGTGAAATTATGGCAGATAACTTTCTATGCTTCGTATTTAATGACAATCATTAATGAACAAAGGAGGTCAAATGAAAAAAATTTAATTATTTTTTCAAATGGTTTTCTTTTTTTTATTACATAAATATATTGAAATTATTACGTAGTCGTAAATAACCTTCTAAAGAATTACTTATTTACAAATGAATTTAACATTTTGGCTTCATTATTGCAGTCACAGAATCAGAATATTTTACTCTCTTCTTAAGTTAATTATGAACATCAGAATCAACATTTTATAACCCAACCATTAGGTGAAACTAGAATATTAAATGTAACGTTTTAATGACAATTGCTATTGTGCAATTGAATACAAAACCTAACATTTTTTTAATGATTGCATTGATTATTTCTCTACCGTTAATCAGTCTAATAATTATCATTACGGAAAAAGAAATTAAACAAATAAATATACATTTTTTATTATAAACGAACAGTAATTTTTTTTCGTACTCGTAAATTAACCTCCTTGATATTAAAAAACCGTTAAAAACGTTGGCTAACTTTATCATTCTTATTAGTATCATCACAGCATTAAATTATTTTACTCTTTTCCTAGGTTAATCTTTATTTGTTATACATCAGAAACAGAAGAAGGTTTAAACATTAAAAATGTCGATTATGAATCCGAACCGGGCCCGCTCCGGGTCCCGCGCAGAAACGACCAACGTCACTTGGTCGTTTTAACTTCGTACCATTTGCAAAAATATGCGTAGATGGCTTTATATACGTTCCAAAATTAATAAAAATAAAGTGCAAACTGGAAAAAAAAATATGCCAGGGTATGGTATCCTGTTTTGTTAGTACGAAAATGCAATAAAAAGAAAATCGTGAATTTGTAGTTGGCTTTATTTACTTTGCACCCGTCGATCTGTACGATATAAAATAAAAAAGTCTTTCGCTCTTTTAGGAGTTAACGTGTAAGCTATGAACGTCCCTTTACACTACTTGAAGTAAGGAATAACATTACATGCAGCATTTTACAAGTTTCGCCTTCCCTACATATGTCCACCACTCGTAATGGACTTGTCATGTTATGGTAATAACTACAGTCAGATAAAACAATTTATCATTTTACTTACATCTCTAAGCCATCTAGGCTCCTCACTTCCATAGTCTTATCAGAAAATTTGATTAATGTCAATACGTAGGATATGTTCAAGATGATAATTTGATTAGGATGAAATATATTCACCATTGTTTTGTCATATTATATTATATTGGTGTGTGATTTATTATAACATGAATTTGATGGCGCATTAACAGTTAGGAAGAATCAAGTATTTTTAGTGGTTCTCTAAAATATTCAAAGTTTATTTGATATCTCGTTTTGAAAGAATAGACAGAATAGCTATGAATGAATGTGTGAAAATGACTGTAATGTTTTACATCGGTCGTGAAGTCATTCAAAAGATAAACATATCTAGGGGGTAAATTTAGATATAATTGACAAAATCATAATAATTCTTCAATTATATTAACCATATCACGGTAAATAAATAAAATTGTCGGAATTATGTAAAATGGTTCCGAGTAAAATATTGTCAACTTTCATTACATTAATTCAACACTGACAGAAGTCAAACCCAAAAACAGGTTGTACAATTAAAATGACAAATGCAAGCGTTGAGAGCACACGACTTGATTTGTATCGTAAACAAAACAAAAAATACGTCTCCCAGAAAACAGTTGGACTTTATCGTCCAGTGTTAATGACCCGAAAGCTTTTTTTGGCTTATCAGATGAGCTACGAGCAATAAATAGGTCAGTTTTATTGTTTCTAGGAGTAAATTATGTGTTGAGAATGCCGTTAGTGCAGTGAGTTGCAGCGATAAAATTTGTTATAAATTATTAAATCTTAGATGTTATCTTGTAAAGTTCTTTTACATTTTTGTTTACCGTTTTCAAACTAAGTTAAGCAATTGAAACTGTATCCCGTAGTATTTTACAATTCTCATGATAAGACTACTAGTAATTTTCAAGATCATATAATGAATAATGTCTACCAATAATTCATCAGTTATGCATAACGGATGCTAAATGCTTGTTCCGTATTATGTAGTTTAGGAGTTAAAATAAGATTTGTAGTTTGTAAACATAGACAAGCATCATTTACCTAACATAAGATTTACGGTTCTCACTAAAATATGAGCATTCACTATATCCCTAGGTTTACGAATGTAGAACACGGCATTATTCATGATTTTATATGGAGGTGAAGGAAAAAGATATGGCACGGTACAGACAATTGACAAGGGTAGAGAGTCGAGGAAAACTTTGATATGCCTCTCTCATGAACCGACTTTCGGCATTCGTGATCAGAATTTCTCCTCTCGAATACCTATTCATCTCAAGTTCATTTCACCCGATACTTTGTGTTGGAAATTGCCTCTGACAACGTAATATGGCAAAGATCGATTTTACAAATTCCCGTGCGAAATAAGTTTGGGTGTTCTAGCTATTATGGGTCGCTGAAGTTTCGTGTTGCAAAAGGACTGAAGTTCTGGAGAGTACCAAATGTATTTTTGGAATTACATTAACTTTTTGTATATGTAGCACCTGGCCATAGAGTAAGTTAGTATATAAGGATATGTATCTTCGTTAATAGTCAGTCATTTTACAGACGTCACCTATGTAACATCTTTCATTTACATCCCCCGGACTCACGTTAGTACAAAATATTAAAACGACGGTTTAGTGCTAAGTAGGTACTTCGTTCTCGTAGAAGTTTTAGTTACATTTAGCATGGAATTAATTCTATACGTTATCTATTTCTACATGGTTTCATAAAATCTCACAAAACTTATTTTCAGCATCAACATCTATTATCATCTATATATTTAGATTTTTGTAAATTCATATTGAAATCAAATTTGAAAACCTGTTAGCTTACCAATACAAACATTTCATAATAATTATATCATGATATGATCTGCTAAAAATTAAAGAACTCTGTGCCAAAACATATTAACAGCGTGACATAGCGAATACCTTATTTAAACACTTTGCGTGTTCGCTTCATCATTGTGTTTGTTCAAGTTCCGTTTCGTATTCGAAATTATGCGTTCACATACCCCACATAGGGTATATTTGAAAACTAAATAAAGAATGCTAGAGGCCGCCTCTCTATAGAAGAGTGACGATTTATGTTTAGGTGGTCACGTTGAATGTTATGGCCATTTGCGTCACAATACACACAAGAAACATATACCACCCACCCTCAATAGTCTAGAATTGAGATACGGTTTGATATAAGAAAGAAAGAAAAAATATTTGACTGGCTCGGTGGAACAGTGGTTAGTGACCCTGGTTGGCGGTTCCGAGAGTCATGGGTTCGATTCCCACTCGGGACAAATATTTGTGTGATAAGCATCGGTGTTTGTTCCATGTCTGGGTGTGATTATGTATTTAAGTATGTATTTATAAACATATATGTATGTCATATACGTATGTATATCAGTCTCTGACGCACATAGTACTAGCTCTGCTTACTTTGAGGTCAGATGACAGTGTGTGGAAATGTCCATGATATTTATTTATTATATTTATTTGGTGCCTACAATTTGCTACTTTACATACATATTTTGAAAAAACAATGTATGTTGTGCATTTAGCTACGTTAGTTTTTAAACATAATCTTTTAAGTAGTCTCGTCATTTAAAGCACATAGTCTATTAATGCGTGATTGGTCATAGATCTCTTATCTTTAATCATAAACCGATAGCCAGTTACATTTTTAAATGAGGTATTGTCCAGGAAGGGCCTGTAAGGACCAGTCTTGTTGGTTTCTTAATTATAATGCAGGAGTTAGGACAATAATTCCCGAATGTTTCTTAAAATGTTGATACTTACCACACTGGGAGTACGCTAAAGGTATATTGTCGTTTTATAGCCCTTATTAAAATAGGTTTTCTCCTTTATTTTAATACTTTTTTTTATAACTGTGACTTCTGCTCTACGAGAATAATGTAAATCGCACTAGAAAGTCGTTTTGTGGAAAATACGAGGTTCACTCGAAACGGTTTTAGCCAATCGTGTGGAAAGTTTGAGTCGTAAAATCAAAACGATTCTGAGGGTCAGAGCAGAGCTCAAGTGTTTTGACGGAGTGCATTAAAATGGTAGTAGCGGAAAAGGTTTTATTGTGATTTGGTAGTCGTGAATCAAAACATCGTATGTATTCCTTCAATACTGTTGTAATAACTTATTTTTTACTAGCTGTGACACCAATAGAGCTTATTCATAATCAAAGTATTGCATTTAAGACATTTCATACAAGAAGGCAATACAAAAAAAAAACATAACATAATAAATGAGTAAAATAAGAGTTACACTATAACAGGGTAGGCGAACCAATGGCACGCGTGCCACAGATGGCACTACATAATATTTTGGGCACGTCGCCGATCCTAAAACATATGTAAAATTTGTGTTAAGTAGGTATTTTGTGACGATCGAACGTTGCCGTTATCTATATTTTCCAAATAATCAGAAAGTCAAAATTATTTCATGGCACGTCAATGACACGATTCAAACATTTTCAGAAGAAAATGGCACGTTGATACATAAACGTTTATGTATCAACCCTGCACTATAACATCGAACGTCGTAGTGACTAGCAAAATACAAAATGACTTCTACTTTGTAGGAAAAGTGGCCGTATTAAGACACTCACTTGCACACACAAACAGCGTTGTAAAATATGGTTTCCATTGAATAAATTACTACGCTCCACATTACTATACTAGAAGCACCATTCAAACAACTAATTACGTAGAAAGAGCTCGTTCTCATTGTTTCAAGTCACCGTTAGACTCAAATGCCTTCTTTCATATTCCGTATTCCTTTTGTCTTTCGAGTTTCCTCAGTAATTTAACAATGGCAGAGTATTTGTCATAGGGACGCGTAGGCACTCAGAGGAGACGACTGTACTCTTCCCGGCTTCGCTTATTATTGAAATGGATATGACTACGTGATGTTCATAGCGTCATTCCATTTACTGTACCAACAGGGAGGTTGCTTTTTGTGTTGTAGTAAATATACATTAGGTATTGATACACATATGGCATCAGTATGGCACCTTTAGACTCAAATACCTTTATAACCGCCTTAAAATGTAAAGTAACAGTTTAAATCATTACTTTTTGAGTCTGATCAAAAGTGGGGAAGACTTTTTATGTAAAAGCTATTATAAACCAATACTTATCAGACCACTGGCGAAGAACAAAACATACCTACATACTATCATATTTTCATTATTCGGCGGATTAAAAAGTTAAAGCCTTACCTTTATAAATTCCCAGTTTGATACCATAGCAAAACTAAACAACCCTTGTGATCGATGAAAATACAGTGTTACAAGGTAAAAGTTTACATTACGTAACCAATATCAACACGGGCGTATGTGTATCGACCCCGTGTGATCCTCCAGGTCTTCCCTCGGGAATGAATCTGTATACCCAAGTTAAACTCCCGACCAAAGTGTGACATGGCTACGAACCGCTGAATCTATAATTATCTGGCTTCCGAATGTTACGACGCGGTTATAACGGAAATAATAATTATCAAATATTTTATAATGATTCTGGATATAAATATCTTGTTGCAGACAATGTTTTTTAAGTCCATAACAGTCTTATGTTAGTCTTTGATATATAGGGACGTGTCAACTTGATGTCATGTGTAGCGTGTCAAAGAAACGACTCATAACTTTTATCATAACTTTTTAACTAAGACTATTTTATTTTGGACATTTATTGACTTGATAATAAGATTAATCTTACAATAAGACATTAACTTAAACACAACCTGTAAACTGGTAATTGCAACACCAAATTGAGGGTATAACCCTCTGTCTAATTTATTTTCCTCTGCCATTTGTTATTTTTGGGTAGTTGCCGAATCAAACGGAATGTTGGAACTAAATGAACTGACAAATATGAAACGGGTATTACAGTGGCTTAGATAAATAATATCTATTATTTGATTTCAAAAGTATAACAATGTTTGTAAAAGTCCGACAAGAATCTTGCATTTATAGAAATTCATTTACCTTCTTATCGCTTAGTATTCACGTCCCACATTGACATATCCAGCATGTGTCCTACATTAAAGGCATAAAGCATGATTCTCTTCAGTTTTTTTTTTCAACCTTAGTCATCGGATCAGAAACAAAATTGATTGATCTTAGTAAATTCTCTTTCTTTTCATATTAATACCCATCTATATATTTCCGTCTTCGGCAGCGACAATTTCTTACGTTTCGATAACCGTAAGCTCACTCATTCATACGCCACTCGTATCGAAAGATAAATTGTCCCTGTACACAAATAAACGCGGTCGAGAGGGAAAAAAGGAACAAAACATTCACGTATAAGAATACGCGTCTAGAGAAGTATAGTAATTTATTATATTCAGTCCGCTCCGATCCATTGGGTTGTGGTCGTTCGGCGATCTTTTGTCATCGTGTCATGGACTCTAAGCGGGTGTGTAATATGAATTAATAAGCACAAAGAATGATTATGGTGCGTTTATTTGTCGCCAAGAAATTTCTTAAGTCAGTGAATGCTATTGTTGGTCGCCGGAACAAATTTTGAGTATCGCGTGCGCGGGTATTCGGCCAATCACGAGTGGACTTTGATTGCAAAGAGTAGAGCGCGACAGAGGGGAAGTTTTAGTGCTAAAAAAGCTCTACTTATAAAGACCCGATTAATTTTTTGACCGCGATAAAAAAATAAACACTTCTTAATGGAATTGAAATAAGATTCAAGTAATTCTACTACTTTACGAATCAAACTTTCGTTGAAATTCTATTTCAACGTGATGATAATTGTAATAGAAGATATTATCAAAGTTTATTAATGCTCCTTCATTTATTTCCATGATCAATAATTTCTTTGATTTCGCTATCCTGAATGAGAATTAGGCACTTAATAAAATAGAAGAACTCAAAGAATATGATACTTTTTTCGCGAAAATACGTTCGTACAAACTTCTCAAAGCGAGAACGTAAATAGGCACATTATCGTTGAGTCCAGCCTTGTTATCTACGTTATCGCGTCTAATGACTCGACGAGATGAAAGGGTTGCCGAAGATCAGCTGAGTCCGAACAGATGTACCTAATGGTTTACAGGTCATTGACCCTCGTTATTCCCGACGAGTACTTTTCGTGTCTTTGATTATAGAGTAAACAAAGGCAATGGAATTTGTAAGAGTAAGAGTTGACAAATCAGATCAGGAAATAAATATTTTGCTATTGAACATTGTTTGGTTTTAGTTTAAATTGTAGAAACTGTGTAAAACCTTATTTTACTTGTTTGTAATACGTATTTCTTGCACATAATGGTGAGTCTATCAATTAGGCAATGTTTGTAGTCCCTAAATATATTTTAATATTATGTATATAAAATATTGTTTTACCAAAGGTAACATATTATTATCTACCTGTCCCAAAGTATTTTTTAGGTATCTGCTGGGTAGAGTAGGTATATAATAATCTGTAGATACCTTAGCAAATAAAGGTTCGGTTTAAAAATATCCAAGTGGACGGAAATTGGATGGCAACGTATATTTCAAAAAGATTCCTTAATTTGACCCTCGTTGAAAATCTACCAGTGTGGGAGTATTATATAATTAAATTAATAAAAACGTCGCTCTACATAAAGAAACAAGTATATTATGTCAAAAGTAATAATTAATGCGAATCCACGAAAAAGTTTCAAGGCGATCCAGAACATAAAGTATATCTGGGAGTAATAAGAAATTATAATTAAGGCGTATTCAGTTTCTAACTCCGAATCTACAAAAGTAATCTTTGAGTTTTTAAGTCAACTTGTCTTCGAAGATTGTTGGAAAGAAATCATTGTACAATCGCGTCGACTGAAAGAAAAATGATTTTTATTATCTTACCGGATAAAGGCACGAAGGGATTGTGTTGATTGTCTCTGTAAATGTATTGTACGATTAGGATTTTACTACAAACAAAACACTGATTTTTTAAATTAGTGTTATGATATATCTGAAGTATTAGGAGATTCAATACTTGTGGAACTCTTAGTTGGTGTTTAATAAGCCAATACAATAATTACTAAGGCCGTATCGTCCTAGTTTTGGGTAGGCTCGTGCCCCAGCAGTGGGAACGTATATGGGCTGATGATGATGATGAAGCCAAAATAAAAAAGAATAACTTTACATTATTTTGATACTAACTTAGAAATATATTAAAGGCTGCTTCAAAATTATCTACACTAATATTATAAAGAGGAAAACTTTGTTTGTTTGGTTGTAATGAATAGGCTCAAAAACTACTGGACCGTTTTTAAAAATTCTTTCACCATTCGAAAGCTACATTATCCACTAGTAACATAGGCAAAATTTTATTTTGGAAAAAATTAGGGTTCCTTAAAATATTTGGGTTTTTCGGACACAAAGTGTAAAAAATCAACCAGAAAAGTTACTTATTTTGCGTACGCTGCCTAAACTATAAAAGATAGAAGCATAAAATTTTCTAATTAATTGGAGATCTTATAAATATCTACAAAAAAGTTCGCGACACACTATACCTATCTATGTCGAGTGAGGTACAACAACCATTTTTTTATTTAAAAATCTAAATTTTTTTTTGGACTACATTTAAACGCATTTATTTTACTCATGCTATTAATCCTTATCAAAATAAATTATTTCATCACTAAGTACAGTTTATGTAGATAATATTTGGTATTTAAAAGATTAAAATTGGACGTTTGGTTTTGAAGTTATGGCGAAATTAAAATATTACTATTTCTGCGTTGCGAAGTGGGCGTCATATTATATAGAGATAGAGATATACCCGAAGCGAAGCGAGGGCGGGTCGCTAGTTAAATATAAAAAGCTTTATGCAATAAGAAGTTATTTATTCCCTTTCTTGTGTTCGTAATCTAGTCTAGCTTTTATATCAAGCTTTCAACGATTGATAAATTTCAAAAATGCTTAAGTGGCTTTTCATCATGATAATAGCTTAAGTTAATTGTGATCAATCAAAATCCCTGGCTAGTAATTTTAAGTTACCGAACAGTTAATAAGAAATTAAGTATTACTTAAGAGTTTTATTTTCCATTCGGTTAAAACTCGATGGGAAAAGGCTTTTATAAACTTTCTAATTATTCATGATGCGAAACTTTACGGTTAGTTGAATTTTATGTCTAATACAGCCACGGAATTTCTAAGTGCTCAAAAGTAATGTTTGGTTTTCTTGTAAAATTTATACGTTGTTAAAATTTATTTTATTTATTCTATCAAAATCAAAGCCAATGGGACCTTTTAAAAGTTTACCATCAATTCCAAGAAATATGAATAGATTAATTTCAAGATGTAGCTAGAAATATTTATAGCACTGAAAGATTTTACATTATTTATACATTAATCTAAATATACGTTGGAAATTCCGTATTGCAGAAACTTATAAGGTTATTTTGAATAATTTCGATTCTTACGGATCGTGGATGTTTTTCTAACAAATTTATATAAAGTTAAGTCACAAAATACATAAAAAATTCAAGTTATACACAGCCTTAGCCAGTTATATTTTTTTTTAATAAATAACTAGCTTTCCGCCCGCGACTTCGTCCGCGTAGAGACGTTTAACGGGTAAAACATTACTTCCTTATAGCGCAGTCGGTTAAAAAGTAGCATATAACCTTTTCTAGGCTCTGGACTATATCTGTACCAAATTTCATTTCAATCGGTCCAGTACTCTATGCGTGATATCGTAACAGACAGACAGACAGATAGAGTTACTTTCGGATTTATAATATTAGTAAGGATTATTACACGTACTTATATGATGATGACTCACAAAACTTATCGAAAATTATAATAAAATTATACATCCCGTATATCTGCGTAAACTAAAAAATGTTTATAAAAAATAAATTACATGTCATTATAGTAATTTGTGTCACGCAAACTGGAAACACAGTTTCGTTATGAATCTAATTTAGTTTTATTAGTAAACTAATGTCACAATATGTGTATTAAAATAATTTCAAAGGGAACTATTTTGATGATATTATTTCAACGTAAACATTTGGGTATAAATGGAGATGTCGACAGGGGTAGACCAAGAAAGACCTTTCATGACCAAATAGGTCAAATCTTAAAGAGAGGTCAAATCAAAAGTACCCGTAATCGACGAGCATGCATGAAGAGGTTGATGGATATGGATGAATGAAAGTGGTGTGCCAGGACCGTAGCACATGCCAGGAAGTGATCGCTGCCTACCCATCTGGGGAAAAGGCGTGATTTTATGTATGTATGTATGTATCAAATGTTTACTTACACATTTGATTCAGGGCAAATATGTTAAAACACTAAATCTCTTTTATTTTCAATTTTATATTATTGGTAGTTACAACATAATTACGTACTGCGAAATTCATTTAATTAGCTCACAATATGTACACCAAATAAACTAAAAACATTGTGTATGTAATGTAAATATGTATTAAAAGATCAGTCTACAGCACAATTTAATCAGCCGTAAACATCATGGCTCATTAGATACTTGATTCAAATTTAATTTATTCAAAAACTTTTAGAAAACTAATTACCGCCGTCAAGTTCATCGCATCTCGTTTGATCGACATAACGACTGGTCTCCATCATCTTCAATCAAATATTCCAACTAACATTAACATTTAAATGGGAAAATTAAGGAAGAACTCAATTGAAAATTTATAATTTTATGCGAGGTGCTTCCGTAGGCAAAAAGGTAAATATGATCGGTTAACAAGGCGTTCAGTAGTTGAATTAGAGGCTCCAATCAAAAATGGTATTACGGCGAGAATCAAATGAGAAACAGAAAGAGATTTAATTAAAAATGTTTCTTCCGAACTGGATGTTAACGGACAAAAATTTATGATGCCGCTAAAACAGTGCCCTAGCAATAACTTAACTCATTTCTAATAAGGAAATTATGTAAAACGGTCCGTTTTTAATTAATAATTCAGGTCGGAACGAGGAATATATTAACGATGGCGTCGGCTGAGACTCGGGATTTTCTTTTTTATCAACCGAAATGGTATTTGGTTTCATAAGTCAATGTCAAAAGATATTTGAAGATGAGTGAGGCTCACTTGAATTTTCCAAATTGTGATCTCATTCTGTGAATTGTATGCTGTTTAACATGGCATTGCGTTTTATGATTTTTATTTCAAATGGTATGTAAAGGTGACTGGCTCGGTGGAACAGTGGTTAGTGAACCTAGGTGGTTCCAAGAGTCGTCGGTTTGATTCCCACCCGGACAAATAAATATTTGTGCAATGAACATCGGTGTTTGTTACGTGTCTGGGTGTGTTATTTAAGTTTATTTGTGTATCAACTGTCCGTATGATATCCGTAACACAAGTGCTTAAGCCAACCACGGAGTCAGATCGATGTATGTGATGTTGTGAAATTTTGATTAAAGATTTATTTAAAGTGTAGTTCATAAGTTAATTAAATAGCGACTTGTAAATGCTGGGGGCAAATTCTGTATTTGGATTTATATGTAAGTCTTTTTGTGTTTCGATGTGTCATACACACAATGTAGGTGGCAGGAAGATATATGACAACGATTCGCCTACGTATTACAAATTTATGTACCTATCGATTCTTAAACGAATCTTTTTTTATTTGCATGCTCATAATCAATATTTACACCTAGTTTAAAATTAAATTGCTAATTTATATTTTCAACGGTATAAATCATTAATTTATATTGATATTAAAGACGTTTTCCATTTCTGTTTTTGGATATAAATTAGTATAACTTTTTACCGTCTAAGAGATCGACAGGTGAGCAGATCTTAAAAACTTTTCTGATATTAATTAACATTTATCATTTCGACCATAAACAATAAATAATATATTAATAAATTCAAACAGAAGTTTGCCAGAAGAAAAAGAAATCATAGTTATTTTATTTCGCTTCTACTACAACCAGAGTATCGTATATGAGTAATTAATAAATCAAAATAACAAGTTATAATATAATAACTCTCCGCTCTCCAGCCGCCATTTTGATTCAGCAACCGTTGGGCACGCATTGTTTGCGTCCAGGTGTTGCGCTGACAAAACAATCGCTCTTGAACGGAGCGAAAACGGGGCGGAGGAGCCATTCAAAGAAAAAAAAATGAAATCAACCAAAAAATAAAAGCAAAAGTGAATGAAAAAAAAGTAAAAGGCGCCGAGGTTTCGATAGCCGGGTAATATTTCATAACATTAACTACTTAGGGATGCGAAGAATGGGAGTGTTATAAAATTTTTTAATTGATAGATATTGTGTCGGTTTCTGTATGCAGTGTGTTTGGGACCACCTCCAAATATATCTTATTTGTATTTTTTTTTCTCATTCATGGCTGTAAATTAATTTCACAACAAGCTAGAGTGTTTATAAATCTTCTTCAGTTTTATAACCGATCTCAAAAAAGAGGAGTTTCCTTATTCATCAGGTTTCTTTTTACAGCCCAAGTCACGAACTTGCTGCTAAATAATTTTACACAAGTTTGTACTTTTACCAGATCTTCTTATCATCAAAGTGTTTTCATTCATCCCACCCGCATTTCAACTAGAATACTATATTTTTCTAGTCGTAATGCGGATTACGGTACTCAGAAAAAATATCTTACGCAAAAGTATGTGCCTATCACAATATCGCATGCCACTGGATACTCTTACATTGTGAGATGTTTTCATAAGCCTCAAGCACCGCCTTCTATACCTTTGGGACGTTCGATCTCAACGCTCCGATACACTTCAATGCAAATAATTAGGTGTATACTTTACGATCTGCCAAAGATCTCTATTGTGCTCTTTATTTTGTAAGTGGATTTCGCCGGCTACAAAGACCCAGCCGCATGACACTGCTACCTTTGCAGTACGCATGTTATTATTCGGAGCCGCATCTGTCACAAAGGCCGTTGCGTCTGTAATTTTACAGTTTAATCAGCGTTAAATGCTCAGAGAGTTACCGCTTTTCGGTACAAAAAATCGTAAGTCCGCCGCCGCCTCAAGAATTCGAGTTCATAAATCACGTCGCTGTCAATGGTTACAATGAAATAAACCATAATCCATAGATGCGTGCTAACAATGTGGTGAACGTGAGAGCCGTTGGTCTTGAAACAATCATGACTTTGATTTTTGTAATTATCATGTGGCGACTGGCTGAGTTTGAACATGAAATTTTAAATACAGTTATAGATATTACTATAATATTGCGAATGGTTTTCTGAATGGTCAGATAAAATAAATGTTTCTATGAAAATGTAAACAGAATATTTTTTTTCTTTTAAAAAGAAGAACAAATTAATAATAATAATAATGCTTTATTGACAAGATACATTGTTACAATATTGTTAGAGTCTCCTGCATTCCAAAATAGGCAGTTGCCTGTAGTATGGAATTCAGTGTCCTCTCCCAAACAGTTACATAATGATTGTTGTTTTAGCATTAACAAATAGCGGATTACAAAGCTAACAATTTTAATTTTAATTTTAATATTAGTATTAGTAGAACAAAATTTTAAAAGGGTGCATGTGAGTGCGTGCTTGCGTGTGCAAGTGTTGTGTGTGTGTGTGTGTGTGTGTGTGTGTGTGTGTGTGTGTGTGTATGTATGTGTCTGTGTGCGCGTACGTGCGTGTGTGTGTGTGTGTGTGTGTGTGTGTGTGTGTGTGTGTGTGTGTGTGTGTGCGTGTGAGTATGTGTGACTGACAACAGTATTATAATAGCGAATCCAATAAGTTTATATACGTTATATATATTTGTAATCAGTGACCAGGTTCTCAACCGCATCATAATCCATGGCAATAACCCAGTTAGTGATGACTTTTTTTATCTCATTGTTATTACATTTTTTATTCTAGTTGTTTTATTGAGCTTACTATATAAACGTGAGGCCATGTAGTTGTACTGCCTACGTGCAAATTGGCTTTTAACAGTAGGGATGTAACAGCAATCTCTTCTAGTTACATCTCCTAGCTCTGGGGTAACGGAACGATGGTGTCTACGAATGCTCTCATAAATATAAAGTTTTCTGACTGATAGAACCTTAAATATATTGTAGATGTCCGTTGTGGAATGCCTATATGGTAGATACAAAGCTACTTTTATAACTGCTCGTTGTGCACGTTCCGCCATTATCAAATGTGTTTTAGCGGCGCCCCCCCAGGCAGGTATGCAATACCTAATAATGCTCTCACATAGGGCCTGATACATCTGTTTAAGTAACTCAAGGTGCGCAATGTTGCGCAGATTCTTAAAAACATATATGAGTTTTCTTATCCTTTTTTGTGTCACAGCTATGTGGTCTGACCAACTCAACCTATCATCGATTACCACTCCTAGATAACGAATATTATTGACTTTAGTGAGATACTGACATGAGCAGTTAACATCGGCATCGATATCTCTATTACATGGATAAACGTGAATTTTGAGTTTATGATCTACATTTGGGCTACCTATCGTCGTTTTGCTGAAACACATATATTTCGTTTTTGAGGTGTTAATCGAAAGGATACTATTCTCAAGCCATGCAGTGACCGTTTTCAGTCCTAACTCGGCTGATTCAGTAACATCTTTCCATGATGGACCATGAAACATAAGTACTGTATCATCAGCAAACATTGTCGTAGTACCATTCTTCAGCTTGATTTTACCAAGGTCATTGATATAGATCAAGAATAGGGTAGGTCCTAGCGTACTACCTTGCGGTACTCCGTACGAACATGCAGAGATATCACTGAGACAATTACCTACGCGCACTGTTTGTGTTCTTTCATTTAAATAACTTTCAAACCACTTTAATGTTGCTCCCCTTACTCCAACACTTTCAAGTTTTGACATTAGTATTGGTATTGAAACTGTGTCAAATGCCTTTTGCAAATCTAAGAATATACTGAGACATTTTTGACCACTATCTATGCGAGACGTTATCCATGATGACAGCTTAAGAACGGCATCTTCAGTTGACCTTTTTTCTCTGAAACCGTATTGATTGTCCTCCAGAATACATTGTTTTTCTAAGAATGAGATTAATCGCTTGTTCATAATCTTTTCCAGTATTTTGCTAAGGGTTGTAAGGATAGAGATTGGTCTATAGTTAGTTGGCTGATCTGTTGGCCCAGCTTTGTGTATTGGACAGACAACGGCTTTCTTAAAAACATTAGGAAAGTTACCGCTTTCTATACTCAGGTTGCACAGGTCGCCGTCCCCGGAGAATAAAATGATAACTACAAAAATGCAACTTTTCAGGAGAAATAAAAAACACATTTTTGTCTTTTTCTCCTTAAATACTGGACATAGGCTTATGATTGATAACTTAAAAAAAAAGGTAATTTTTAGTACTATAGAAATGATTTAATGGTACGTGCCTACATATTAAAATATAGATAATATTCAAGAAACAAAATATTAATGGAAGTAAGTAATTATTTTAAGTCTGTAATATCCATTATCATTTTGTTCTCCGTACCGCCAGACTTGAGTCAAATATGGCAATCGTTACTTGTCATTTTATTCTACAGGTTTAAGAGAACAAATGATGAGGATAACACTTTCATATCATTTTATTCTCGTACATATTGTATTCTTTTTTTTCGATAAAGGACTTTAATTTGGTGTCTTAACAAACCTGTTACATGTTAATCAACATTAGTGTTATTTAATGAAGTTAAATTATTTGGATTTAAAAGTTACTTTGGAACCTAGTATTGATTTTCAAACTCCTAAAGTCTCCTGAATTGCTTCAAATACCAAAAAATAGGTTCTTAGTGTTAGAACTAAGTCTTAGAAATCAGATTTTGTCATTTCAACAGAGATAGATGGTGGGAGACGTTTTGTCGACCGGTTGCTGTTACCACCATACAGTTGCGTAATACCCGCCAAGTGACTCTGGCCTCTCTCGGTCAGGTCGCGTTCCGGGATCAGCACTGTACGAACCGGAGCCGGGGGGAGGACGGGGGGGACCAGTGGAGTCTTAGCGGCGGTATTGTGCGAGCGGAGTGGGTCAGCCCGCCGGCCGGGGGGATCCTTAGAAGCGGGTGCCCTTCCGTCCGGCGGACTGGCCAACTCGGACCCGCACAGCTCAATACTAATATGCGAGACTCCACGCATTGTCTCGTTGTTGCCGCAGCAGTGGTCTCTTCTTTAAGCGGGCTTTCAGGGTGAGTGCGACAGGCTCAATATGGTCTATTGTACCTGTCGACCTCTTATTTGGATCTCACTACCGTTTACCATCAGGTGGAGTGAGGTCATTTTGTTAGCTGAATAAAAAAATATATTTTTATCATACATTCCCATTTTTTCGGGACTACAGAGTCCTGGATTTTTGGGAGGCGACCACGCAAAAGCCTACACGTAGAGGCCTTTTAATAACTTGTATATTAATGTAATGTGGCACTAGCCGACGATTTTCCCTGTATACACTATAAAATGTAGCCAAGGACAACCCCCGGTCAGTGTAGGACTATGGAATGGCGTGAAAGAACAAAGAATCTGGGCTATTGGGGTGAGTGTTAGTGGACTGGGTAACCGAGACTATGTAAACATAGATCGGGAAGGACAATGGCACCCGCCCCGATCTATGTTCAAAAACACGAATAAAATAGGCTGGTGGTGACACGCCATTCACTGTCATGGGCACCCCCATTGGTCGCACATGCAAGGCACGGAAGAGGAGCGACGGGGATAATCATTAGTAAGAGCGGCTCTTAGTGCCGAAAGGTGTACACCGCTTTCTACCCAGTGGCGCAACGACACTGTGCCAACTCGTGACGTATGCATCTTTCACTTCCACCCTGCGAGCATGTAGCTCTGACGCCCAACTCTTTCCGGCCGGCTAAGGCAAGCCAGAGGTGAGAGACCTGCGGTCCCAGTGGGGTCCATTACCAACGGCCAACTTAGGCAAGCGGTGAGAGGAGCCTGGTTGACTCTTAAAGGCACGGGTCCCAAGGGGTGTCAATCCCATTCAGCCCGCCACAAGCTGCCCTGGGGAGACTGGTTGCACTAGTAGAGAGTCGTTACCTTTCATGGTGCGAAAATCAGCGAGTCCCACCAGAGGGCAGTGGGGTTGTCTCATCCTTACACCTTTATTATCATTATTATGGTACCGAAGAAATTAACAATGTAATGTGAATCGCGTAATATAATATTAATTTCTAGTTCCTCTCAAAGAATCAATAAATCAGCCTTTTATTAATCTTATAAAAACACAGTGGCACGTGACGATTTGAACTGGCGATCTCTCGCAACGCTCCTCCTCCACTCGGCCATCGACGATTCTAAGTTGTATATTTTGTATTTTAAAATTGATACATTTGAAAGTGAAACATTTACTTCCATAATTTTAGTCCACGATATTTTTGGCCATCCTCATTTTTGAACCAGTTCTTATTATTTATTAACCCCATTATATTGTAAAATTTGCGTCATCTCTTTTATATCCAACTCAACAACTTTCTCCTCTCCAACTTGCTCCTCTCCAATTTTCTTCCCTCCAACTTGCTCCTCTCCAACTTGATCCTCTTCAACATCCTCCTTTCCAACTTGTTCCCCTCCAACATACTCCCCTCCAATTTGCTAATCTTCAACTTGCTCCTCTCCAACTTGCTCCCCTCCAGCTTGATCCTCTTTAATTTGATGCTCTCGAACTTGCTCCTCTCCAACTTGCTCCCCTCTAGCTTGATCCTCTTTAATTTGATGCTCTCCAACTTGCTCCTCTCCAACTTGCTCCTTTCCAATTTGCTTCCCTCCAACTTGCTCCACTCCAACTTGTACCTCTCCAACTTGCTCCTCTCCGACTTGCACCACTCCAACTTACTCCCCTCCAACTTGATAATTTCCAATTTGCTCCTCTTCGACTAGCTCCTCTTCAACTTGCTCCTCTTCAACTTGCTCTTCTACAACTTGTTCTTTTCCAACTTTTTCCTCTCCATCTTGTTCTTTCTAACCGACTTCAAAAAAGGAGGAGGTTCTCAATTCGTCTGTATTTTTTTAATGCTTGTTACCTCGTAACTTTCGCCTGGGTGAACCGATTTAGATGATATTTTTTTATTTTGAAAGCTGGGGCTTTCCGTTTGGTCCCATAGCTATTTGGTCAACTCTTTAAAAGTAAGAAGTAAAAGGATAATTATTTTAATACTGTATGCATATTCAGACTACTAGTTATAATATGAGTAGTATTTCAGGTGAGATGAACAAAAATAAAATTAGGGTGCAAAAAAATTTAACATTAAAAAGTATGAAAAAAATATTAACAATAAAATAAAACCTCATATTTGGATCTCTCCTTACCATCAAGTGGAGTGAGGTCATTTTCCATAAAAAACAATCCAAAAACGTTCCATCAAAAAACCAGACACACTAAAAATTACAAAATAATAGATATAATACGAACATATATATCTGGGTAGGAATATGATATGTTATGAAGGATTTTTTGTTCTTTCCTTCCAACTTGCTCCTCTCCAACTTGTTGATATTAAGTCTTACCGTTCTAACTATAAAGGTCGTTTTGCTTACTCAACTATATACTTAGCGATCGTTGCGTTTTGAACGAGAATAAAATGATAACTGCGTTTATCATTATCTAGTTAAAATATTTTTACGAGAATATAATTATATGACTGTTTGTCATACTAACAAGTGAGAGAACATTTCGATAATGTTATATTAAAATTTTGTTCTCGTAATGTATGGCATGTGTTAAATCTATGAATACTATTATAACATTTTGTAACTTCGTGAAATAACTTCATAAAACTCCCAAAAAAATTTAGCAGATGTAATAGCACCCACAGATCAAGAAAATGGCATAACACTAAAACTAAGATATTGGCTGTTATCATTTTATTCTGCGGGGGCGGCGAGGTAGGTAATCGGGAGAGTTAGATATTTCAGAAAGGTTTTTATAAATTTTGAGGAAATATCATCCCAACCCGGAGCGCTATGTTGTTTGAGACCTAAAATTATTTCTCTAACCTCCATAGGGTCAGTGGGGGTAGCAAAAAATGAGTTTGTAGTAGTGTCTGACGTCTTGGCATACGTAGCTAATTCTGTTTCAGTAATTTTCGTTCTATTTAGTATTTCACAAGCCAGGTTGTAACCTACTGAGGTGAAATACGAGTTAACTTTGTTTAGAGCAGCAAGAGGGTGTTTTTCTGTACTTATAAGATCTTCGGCTGTGCTTTTGACTTTGTTTAGATTCCCTACATCCTTAACTATATTCCATATTTTTTCGGGTTACCTTTATGTTTTAAGAGCTGGTCTTTATAGTATTTGTTTTTGAGGCTTTTGACTATTTTATTGCAGATATTTCTATATGAAATGTAATCAAACTTAGCTTGAATATCGTTGGGGCATTGTTTAGATCTTTTATGCAATATATTTCTTTTCCTGATCGACTTCACAACTGACACAGTTATCCACGGTTTGAGGGGCTGTAATTTTGCCGGAATCGTTGTGATTTTGGTGTTGTTATGTAACAGGTTTGCTATTCTATTAATTAACAGTTCCGCTGCTAGATTCACATCTTTGATTTCATAAAGTGCTAGCCATGATTCCTCCTTTAAATAATTTTCAATTGTATGTAAGTTTATACTTTTTTTTGTAGAAGTTACAGTACTCTTTTTAATAGTTGGTTTATTTATATGTAATAAAATAGGAGCGTGGTCTGTTAATTCTTCGAATACAACTGTTTGCCAGTCCAAGGAACACCGAACCATAAAGTGATCTATACAGGTTTTGTCTCTGGTGGGAATATTTACTCCTTGTTTTAGTCCATGCATAGCCATAATATTAAGATAGTCGTTCACAGGTTTCTTACCATTCACCAGCAGAGTATTTATATTAATGTCCCCAGTGAAGATTAGCGTCTGACATGATATGGAATATAAGTATGAGTCTAGGGAGTTCAGAAATGGTGAAAAATTTTTGAAAGATGGAGGACGATAGCAGCAGACGAGACAAATGTTATTTAGTAAATATAAAACCAGACAGTTTGCCTGAACTATTTCTATTGGTTCATAGTACTCTATTTTATAGCAATTTTTAACATATACTACAATGCCGTCGTTTTTATTAAATGATCTTTTTGTAAAGTAATATTTATAACCGTGTACCGCCGGTGGTATGAAATTTTCATTAGTCCAACACTCAGAAAGCACCATGACATCAATTTCAATATTAGTGGCTGATACGAACGCCAAGAACATGTCTAGGTTTTTATTAATACTCCTTACATTGAAGGACACAATAGTTATGTTATTACTATTTGCATTACAGTTTAATAATTCTGAGCAAAGTGCAGGATCTTCCAGCGCCGTACATTTTGAAGAGGTCGGATGATCTAATTGGTTCACAACATATTTATCATTTAATAAATTGAATGTTTTAGGTATAGTGAAGTGGTCCTATCTTTTAAACTTATGTATATAACAGTTTTTTCCATAATAACAGAAAGATTTTTTGTAATTGTCATTTTAAATAAGATATTAAGGGACCGGTTTAAAAGTTTAAGAAACATTGGGTTAAATAAATATTTCAGGCTGACTGTATCTAGATCCCTTCTATAATAACTGTAAGGTACTCTAGAGCCACAATATGAATTAGATAATAATGTAATAATAATGTCATAGGGCGAAAAATAAAGTATATGCGTCGCTATAATAAATAGGTGTAGTGAAATATTTGAGTGTAAAAGTATTTTTTTGTTTTGTAAATAATAATTATAAGTGTATGGTGTGTGTGTGTAGATGGTGTTGAATTTATAAATATCAGTACCTAGTAAAATAATATGAAAGTGCATGGAAAGCTAAAGTAGAAAGAGCTACGATACTAGGATTGTGCTAAATGGCGCGTAAAAGGGGATTTAAGAGTATGCCCTGCAGTGATGAATACTAAACATATTGGATAAATATGAAGCAAAACCCGCAAAACATAATTCTTGGGGAACCGATATCAAAAAATACATTCTCAACGAATATTCATTATATTATTACTTTGATTTTCTTTATCACAGGACAAAGACGAATAATGGAATGATATTTGCGTACACAGCGAAGTTTCTGATAAGTCCAGCTCAATTTACAATGCATGTTCGAACATTTTAAACTTCAAAGGACTGTTTTCTCGTGAATGTGACAAGCGGCAGGGCTTCATTGGACATGACACAAAGAGATACGTCGTCTATTATGTCTCATTGTTAACTGACCACTTAACGTGGAGGGGAAATAATTTATTCATAGCATACTAACGCTTGAAGATATTGGACTGCTTCAATAGACGTACTCTAGTTTTTTTTAAATATCCTATATTAGGTACTTGATAGAAACGACGTGATTTCTATTTTCGAAAATGATGGCAGTATGAATAATCAGCCTTGTAGACTAAAATATTTTTGCAGATATCAAATACATTTTGTTTAATGTACATAAACATTTTATTTGTGAATTTAATCAAATTTTATTGTATGTTACATTCTCAGTAAATAAATCAGTACCTTTTGGAACATAATTATAGACATGAAAAATTTGTTTTATTTCTTACGTACTAAAGTTCGACGTTCCTTCAAAGCAGAAACGATAAAGTGGAAATAAAGATAAGCAGAACTAACACGTTATTAGAAGCAAATTAGTATGAAGAATCAATTAACGTTTTGCTATGTGGTAGCTAAACTTAATTAGCCGACTTCCCTGGTCTGGTTCACAAAAACAGCAGATGCGAGATCGAGTTCGTACAAGCTGCATTATTAGTTCAGTAATGTTTTGTTTTTTATTTCTGTTTTGCTAACCGTCCGCAGTAAAACACCATCTGTGTTCAACCACGCTTCAGTAAGGCAACAACACACACGAGCATTTTGTTTGCCGAATATTGTTTTAAAACAATACCTCTAGCGTGCAAATAAAATTTAGTTGAATAGAGCCAGTACGGGATCGTGGAAATTTGCGATTGTTTTCCTATTTCATTGGAAAAATAAATTGGTTCGTATTAAAAAAGTGTTTGTTTGTTTTTCTACTGCCGTTGCCGAAATTACTTTTTACCATGATAGATTTGTTACGATACTATTTGAATTACAAGTATGTTCAATTAACTCTATATGGAAGCAATTATTAAATTCATTGAAATCTACTTATTCATTGAAATATACATAGTTATTTTTCTTTTATAGCTATATGATGCTAAATTATAAGAGCTTCTTAATATAATATAGGTATTATCTGTGTACGCCCGCGTATCCAGATTCAGACATGATACAAAATATGTGATTATGTCTCAGTACAAATTTCTACTTACACTCGAACCCTTTCTTGTTCGTTCTTCAAACCAACAGCGTGTAGACGGGTTTAACTTAATTATAACACTTGTCTATAGGGACGGTACTGATTGTATGACTGTATGGGTTGGGAAGATTTATTGCGATCTTGCCGAGTCAGTTAGTAAGTGCTGGCCGACTTTTTGTTTCATTCCTTCCCCGCTTAATCACTGGATGATCTTCGGTTAATGTGTTTTTGGTATCGGCTAAAGACGATGTTATGATAGTGTATTTATTTTTCCGAATCTTTGGAGCTATCAACGCGTTAGGTTCTAACTTTGTTTTAAGACTGAACCTTTGGGAAAGTTGATTTGTGGTAAAACAGGTGTTTTGTTGACATCATCAGTAAATATTATTTTGTGAAATGACTCATCGAGTAATATTCGCCGAAAAAAATCGAAATACTATCATCTACAATAGATGGGATAAGCTTTGGTCCAGAAGGAGGCCTATGTCCAACAGTAGACTGCGGTATACTGATGATGATGATTCCGAAGATGACTATCGAAAAAGAAAACGAAAGTTGATTTTTTTAAACTAACGACTTTAAGGTGTGTGTGCATAGTGATAAATGTAATCAACAGTCAATTGGAAAATATAATAGCTATTGCATTAAACTCAGTAAAACCAATTACATATTCGTAGAGAACATAGAAACAAACTCTATAACAACAGTAGTAGCAAAAGTTCAATCATCGTTATTAATATTAATATATCATTGAGATAACAAAACCAATTAAACATATTATATATTATCCAAACGTTAAAATTAAACGTCAAGCCAACTGGTTTCAAAACATATATTTATCATGGAAACTATAACAAGACGACCGAATTTTTGTTTGAACCTCAGCCTATATTGCGTCGGAGCTATAAATTTGATTTAATTGATTACTGTTAATTCACAAAGAAACGGCCCGCCTACAGTCTTTAATTACATTTATGATGATTACGATCCAATTTAAAATTGTTTTCGTGCTTGTTGTGTTTAAAAGAAAATCGGGAGCTTTATAAAAGTTTGGCTTAATGACATTCTCAGGTGTAATTAATTTTTAGTAATCATGGTGAAGAAATGCTTAATAACGTAGTTTATTTTCTTGCACAGTGCGGAAATTACAATTTGTTTAATAAAAGTTTCATAGTAGTCCGTCGCGTATAAAATTCATAAGACACGATAATTCTAGCTAGCATCAATAAAAGGTTACACATTCATGTTTTTTATTTAGTATGCCAATTTCTTATTCCAAGGTATTGCCTTTTTGTATTACTTAATAATAAAGTAATCTACTTACACAGGTACCTGTGTAAGTAGATTACTTTGCTTTACTTTACTTGCTATCGTACGATAGCTACTTAGTTTTGCAAATTGAACGTAGGTTGAATTTTATTTTATAAGTTTGAACGAAATAATTTCGTTATACAGTTTCAACAATGAATCCGTACCCACACAATGGGTTTCGTTATCGGCTCATTCAATTATCAAAATGTTTTGCGATATAGCTATGCGAGGTCCATACCATGCCAGACGTCAATTTTAATGAAATATTGATGAATGAATTCTTAGACACCATTTCTTTCATTATTATTGTTCTCCGCCGTTCCGCGAGTATAAATCAAATGTATACGGTTTCATATCGACTCCTTACAATTACGGAAGATGACTGGTGATATGAGAAGAATCAAGCTGTGAAGTTGTTTTTTTAAACGCGATACGCAGTTAAGTATTGTATCGGTACATGTCAAGTTTGAGTCAATACAGTCATACATATTGCTTACTCTTACATTAAAAATAATAGAAAGGTGCCATAACAATTTTTGCAGAAAATTTGATTTGATCTCCATATGAAATTGTCTATTTTTATTATACTCTGTTTTTCTCATAGTGTCTGGATAGTAAACTCGGCATAATGTACACAAAGGAAACATAAACAGTAATGCGACACATTCTTTCTAAAGCGTCATAAAATCTTCACATCATTTTCATCACTCCTCCATAAAAAAAATCCGGCCCATAAATTACGACACTTGACAAAATACTATTTAATACCCCTGCGTTCTTTATTACGTGTTACGTCATCCTCAAAAGTCATTTGGGAGTAATGCTCTGAAGCATTCGTCGTTAATTTAAGGACAAGTTTTTTCAACGCCCTTCTATCATCAATCTGTTCGTCTTAAGCAGTACTTATTTCCTTGTTATTTCTTTCGTCTGCTCTTTAAGGTGCACATTGAGGGTAACAAATGCAGAATGTATTATCTATTTTGTCTCAGCCGTGACAATAATTAATGACTGGATTTAAGCGCTTCCTCACGCCCGTGACATTAACATAAATAGAATGATCTTCGTTTGCTCGTTCCAGCCCCTTTGATTCCCTTATTTTTAGCTTAGCAGGCTCATCTTTGGTATATTAATTTGTGTATGCAACGCTGTTTTTAGTACTTTGATGTTTTGCGTTAAGAGATGTCTGGTGATTTTCAGCTTAGCAGCCATTAAGCCTGTTGGACAGTGTTGAATTAGTTAACAGAGTCTGTTCTGTGTAATCGTCTAAATTACGTTGTTGTACACCAATTATGCAATTTCAACCGTCAACATCCTAAACGGTCCAGTTATTTTCTCTTTGGGAACTGAGTTTCGAGTACTAAACACTTTGTTCAAAGACATAATATAAATAAAAGGGTTACAAGTAGAAATGAGATGTGTTCATTTTGCAACATAAATTATTTGAATTGTGATAGGGTAAAGAGAGTACTGCAAACTTTCATTGTGTCAAAGATGATCATAAACTACGAGATAAATGAAAATAGCACTGATGTTGTATTCGAAAAAGGACAACGATAAAGTAGCTACAAATGAGACATGACTTAAGGCTGGACAAGAAGTAATGTGATCAGACGAACAATACTACTATTATTTTCACAAAAAGTATGATTAAGTTTAGTGCAATAAAGAAAAATATTTTTGAACAGAAAATTTGTTATATCTTAAATCGTTCAATCAAGGTCTCGTATTGAATGTGAAAAAGAAGTAAATGCAGAGAAGCAGACAGTGATACTAATTGTTTGTTGTCTATGTGAACTACCAGACTACCAAAAATAGAGAGCTTACGACAAGCGTTCAATTCGTTTGTCACTCACTTGGCTTTAACCTATTCTTACAATAGACGGTTTGTGAAGATTTGCAACTAATTTAAGTCTTTTGTAAATGCTATTTATTAGCTGCAAACAGACTACAAGTGAGACAAAGCCACATACACTGTTCAAGTTTATGGTTCATTCAAAATAGTTGCCCACTACTTGTTAATTTGCGTACGTGCACTCAATATTTCAGTCCATGAGTTAAGTTATTGGGAACATTCATGGCTAAATGTGTCTTGCTATAGTAATATTTGGCTTGATCTAGTAATATTTTGGCTACAGCTGATTTTTGCTGAACTTAGAACTATCACTAAAAGATCGAAATCAGTCAAATAAAACCGGCCAAGTGCGAGTCGGGCTCGCGCACAAAGGGTTCCGTAGCAGCAAATATAATAAAAATCAACCTATCTCAAAAACTATAAGAGATACTTTGATCAAACCAAAAATCGTTGAAAGAGTTAATTAGCATGCATCACCTCTATTTTTTTTAGAATTTTATACCCCGTAGTTATAAAAATAGAGGGGGGGGACATACTTTTTACGACTTTGAGAGCTGATATCTCAAAAACCGTTCACTTTAAGAAAAATGTTTTTTAGAAAACTTTATATCATTTTAAAAGACCTTTCCATTGATACCCCACACGGGTATGTACATCGAAAAAAAAAAATTCATCCCTCACTTACATATACGGGGGCCCCACCCCAATTCTTTTTACTATTTAGTGTCATATTTTTGTAGCGGTTCATACAACACATATTCCCATCAAATTTCATCACTGTAGTACTTATAGTTTCCGAGTAAATCGGCTGTGACAGACGGACAGACGGACAGACGGACATGACGAAACTATAAGGGTTCCGTTTTTGCCATTTTGGCTACGGAACCCTAAAAAGGCACATTCGGATAGGTTTACCTGTTTCAGAGCAACAATAATATAAGGTATACCTTAAGATAGATATACATTCATAGCGATCAAACATAATATTTTGTGGGTATAAAAACGCGTCAATGGACAAGTGGTTAAGGTCGTTGCTTACCATACAAGAGGTTGCCAGTTCAAACCTCGCCACGTACCAAGTCGGGACGTATATGGGGCGAATGATGATAATGTGGCTAAACAATGTTTCGTTTAAAAAACCTGCCAGTTTATAATTCTAAAATTACGATTCTGTTTTGAAGTTATTGAGCATGTGTCACTCTTGCAGTGAAACATATGACACCTCATTTGTCACAGTCGGTGCAGAAATTCGGAAGCTACGGGCAAATATGTTGAATGTGTATACGTACGTATTTTATGATGTATAATATATGGCTGGATTCAATGGAATACACGCACATTTTGTACGCACTTAAATCTGCGAACAAAAATTCTTCAATTTTAAGATTTAGATGATAGATGATTTATTTGGAAACCTACTCAATAAATTAGTACAAGCAACTGTAGAAGCACAAAATGGCGGCGTTAAACAGGCTTGTCTATTACATTAAGTAAGTTAATTCCTAAGCGTACACTCAGTGTGACATGGTCAAGTAAATTATGGCTACATTATTCAGACATACTCGACACACGCGACATTAGATCTAAATCTAAAGTCATAACAGGACTAACAAGTAACCCATACTTCACGGCGGTAACTATGTTTATCTAGGACCGTTATTTTAGCATCTTTAGTTTGTAGTAATAAGCGGGTGGATTTATTAGCAAATGCATGATTTTAAACTGTCATGGTCACACACATTAGAAAACTGAAACTGTCCGGGATATTTACCATGTTGTTGTGTTTTAATGAGCTCCCGATATTTCGGCACTGTTGCAAGCGCCATGATCACGGATGAACTGTAGGACTGCGAGAATGACGGTAGGACTAAGGGCAGACATATCGGTCTACCCTCTTTCTCAGTCTTTTATTACGCACGACACCACTACCATCGTTCACATTATTGTCACTCAGAATTCGATCCAGACACACTACACTCACGGTATCACTTCTTTTTTCCTCGAAAACGGACACATTTTTATTTTTACATAAACGTATCACTGGATGCCATACTTTCGCTAGTTGAAACCCGTCTTCACGATTGAAGTTTTTGAATTTTTTAATTTCAATTGCTTCCCTGACCAGTCGTGGTATGTAATGGCGTTCTGTCGAAAGTATTTTTGGGTTATGTAACTCAATCCAGTGGTTCGTTCCCGATTCTAAAAGATGTTGAGCGATTGCCGATTTTTGTGCTTCGTTGTTTTTGACTGCCCTGATATGCTCTTTCACCCGGCACGAAATAGTCCTTTACGTTTGCCCTATGTACGAGCTTCCGCAGCTGCAGTCAATTTTATAGTGTAGACCGCCATCCAGCATATTTGCCGTATGTAAAAGGAGTGACAGATAAGATCTCAAACATACTTAGGAAAATCTCCGTAAAAACTATCTTCACTCCTCTTAAAAAAGTATCGCAATTTCTACGCTCACCGAAGGATAGCTTTCCTTTAGAAAAACCAGGCGTTTATAAAATTGACTGCAGCTGCGGAAGCTCGTACATAGGGCAAACGAAAAGGACTATTTCGTGCCGGGTGAAAGAGCATATCAGGGCAGTCAAAAACAACGAAGCACAAAAATCGGCAATCGCTCAACATCTTTTAGAATCGGGAACGAACCACTGGATTGAGTTACATAACCCAAAAATACTTTCGACAGAACGCCATTACATACCACGACTGGTCAGGGAAGCAATTGAAATTAAAAAATTCAAAAACTTCAATCGTGAAGACGGGTTTCAACTAGCGAAAGTATGGCATCCAGTGATACGTTTATGTAAAAATAAAAATGTGTCCGTTTTCGAGGAAAAAAGAAGTGATACCGTGAGTGTAGTGTGTCTGGATCGAATTCTGAGTGACAATAATGTGAACGATGGTAGTGGTGTCGTGCGTAATAAAAGACTGAGAAAGAGGGTAGACCGATATGTCTGCCCTTAGTCCTACCGTCATTCTCGCAGTCCTACAGTTCATCCGTGATCATGGCGCTTGCAACAGTGCCGAAATATCGGGAGCTCATTAAAACACAACAACATGGTAAATATCCCGGACAGTTTCAGTTTTCTAATATTAGCAAATGCGTTGACTGCGTGCGATACAAGACTCGTTCCGCAAGTATAGATTGCATAGTGATTGCTCTGTAATGTATAATTTGTTTCTTTTGATTTGCAAGCGTATCTGTCTAACGGTGGAAGGCGTATAATTTTGGAATAAATTATGAAAGTACGAGCTGTGATAAGTACCAATTTTCTCATTGGAATCTAACCCAGTGAATGACTACGACATATTATTATTCAAAAATACTATTTTACTTACTATTTAGGGCCCCAATGTATATGATAATTTTGAAAACATATTATTGAACTAGCGACCCGCCCTCGCTTCGCTTCGGGTATATCTCTATCTCTTTATAATATATTTCAACCTCGTAAGGGATTTTACATACAGAAGTTATTTCCCAATAACTCCCGTTCCCATGGGAATTTTGTAATATCGCGTTGGAAGTAAGCTTTACGTTCATTAGGGTACCTGCATGCCAAATCTCAATCGTCTATCTATATCGCGGTTTAGATTTTTTCATACAAAAGTTTTTTCCCTATTACTCCCGTTCCCGTGGGAATTTTACAATATCCTGCCTGTTGCAACGAAGCTTTTAATTTATTTAGGTACCTGCATGTCAAATTTCAAACGTCTAACTTATGCGGTTAGTATTTTTCATACAAAAGGATTTTCCCGTTATTTCCCGTTCCCGTGGGAATTTCGGGAAATCCTGTCCTAGCGGATGCCTACGTCATAACATCTACCTACATGCTAAATTTCATCTCGATCCGTCCAGTGGCTATGACGACTTCGTCCGCGTAGAGATGTTTAACGGCTAAAACATTACTTCTTTATAGCGCAGTCGGTTAAAAAGTAGCCTATAACCTTTTCTAGGCTCTGGACTATATCTGTACCAAATTTCGTTAAAATCGGTTCAGTACTTTAAGCGTGAAAGCGTAACAGACAGACAGACAGACAGACAGACAGACAGACAGAGTTACTTTCGCATTTATAATATTAGTAAGGATGGTGACAATAACGTAGGTATTTTTTATATCATCAGTAAAAGAACAATCATTTTGATATAAAGCAATTTAGGACATTATTTGGCCCTATGTTTTAATAGAAGTGATCTGTGGATCAATGCTTAATAAAAAACTACTTTTCTGTCTAAGGAATGCCGATCCAGTAGTCTGTGGGACCCAGAATAAAACTGTTCAGTTTCGATGTATCTAGTTTTCTAGTAACCAAGCTTCATCGAAAACTTTCAACACTAGTAAAACTTTTTAAGTTATTCGTGGAACGCAATCTAAAAGTTGAGTAGCATTATCATTTGCTACAAAGTAAGTACGAGTATGTGTAGAAATACAGTGTCGCGTCAAGTGTCATTTAAACAGTTGTTACAGAATATGACCGCGGAAATACCTTACTAATATCATAAATTTGAAAGTAACTGTCTGTCTGTTTCGTTTTCACGCCACCATGAACTGTTTCAATACACGTAGTACATACCAAGAGCCTAAGAAAGTACACACTACTTAACTGATTTTGCTAAAAGGCGTTACGTTTTGTGCGATAAAGGACTTAACGCAGAGTCGCGGATGGAAAGTTGTATTTTATTATAAACAAGTCTTCAAGATTAACATGTTATCGCAATTTTGATCAATGCATGAACTGTGAAAAGTACGACTTTACATAAAAGCTCCCCACAAACCAGTCCCTAATGTGGACGATTCGCAAAACACAACGCTATTATGTTATAATATAATGTTCGTGTTGTGTTTTTGTTGACGCAGAAACGTCCTTGTTAGTCGAGTTTGATACAGTTATTTCTCCTCACTGCTTTAGATAAAACAGTAACTTTTAACAGGAAGATTGTGTTTGCCTCCTTGGTTACTGTAACAATAACAGCTTTTAGAACTTTCGTAATACGCATCCGTGGGTGTAATTGAATGATGATTACGGGTGGGTTTGTAAACAAGATAAGTAAATAAGGATAATCCTAGTTGGAATTAGTATTAGTTAACAATTTTAGTTTTGGGTACGTACTACATCGTTGTATATTTTTTTATGAATTATATAAGCTAACAAACTTAATTTTTAGGGTTCCTTATACACAGGTAAACTCAGGTCTTTTAACCAAGTATGAAGTGTCAACCCAAATGACGAAGCGGGTCTCTATTACGAAAACTTCGCTGTCTGTCCGTCCGTGCGTGTGTCGGTCACGAGCTGTTAAAAAAAAGTCTATTAAGCACAGTAACATTATCAACCAATGGCACGGCTATGTAATTTCGCTAGGAAACGGAATACTTAGTTTTATTACGTAGCAAACATTATTTGCATTGCCTTCATGCCAAATTCCGGTCTGAGCTCAGTCTCCCTATTTCCCATACCACATTCGTTGGTTGCTCACAATTCCCTCTCTGGTTTTCAATTCGGACAGCGCCTTATTTGCGGCTGGATACTCAAATAGCGCTACTTACTTTTTGTAACATAACAGCAGTTAATATAGTCAACGTGAACTCGCATTTGGAAGTTAATTAATGACACTATGTGAATTTGGCTCTGAATGTAACATGTCATATTCATAATCATGTTACAGCAAATGTCTATGATGACTTATGACGTACTAGCTTTCCGCACGCGACTCCATCCGCGTAGAGATGTTTAACGGGTAAAACATTACTTCTTTATAGCGCAGTCGGTTAAAAAGTAGCCTATATTCTTTTCTAGGCTCTGGACTATATCTGTACCAAATTTCGTTTAAATCGGTTCAGTACTCTATGCGTGAAAGCGTAACAAACAGACAGACAGACAGACAGACAGAGTTACTTTCGCATTTATAATATTAGTAAGGAAGTAAGGATATATAATAGATATTATAATCATTGTTCTCCAGTTATTTTTGCCATCATTGACGATAAAATTTAAAAGTCGGAGTGAAGTATTTATCTTTTTTATTCCTAAAAGTCTGAATTCGAAAAATGACATAATGTTTAAGGGTTAAAGTAAATTTGCTATATTATTGTATGGTACCAAAAGAAATATATCTGTCAGCAACTGCCACTGATCTCAGGGGCTATCATTACTGCACTACCCAGCTACTGATTGATAAACTAGGCTACGTACAAATAGGTATAATAACGATAATCATCTCCTATCGGACATACTACATATGGGGTCAAATACGTTTCTCCACGCGTTTCCATAACTTTCCGATGTCGATAGTGCTAGGAATCAGCAAATGGCTTGAACATTACGTGAGGCAGATTATCGGCTTGGGAAAATGCAAGACGAGGGAACAACGTGGGTTTGCTTGCAAAGTTTGAAACACTACTTTTGATCGGCGTTTGATTTTCAATACTTTTGATTCTTTGGAGACCATTTTTACTATTCTGAAGGATGCAATTGTTATGGATTTAGGTTTATGGCTTCATAGATTGGTTTACATTCAACATTTATTTCCGACTATTAAGAACATCAATAGCTACAGTCAATCACATTTTTCAATCCAATAACTATGCAAAAGCCACTACGTAATTTTCATACCATACCTAAGTGAAATTTATGACTCTCTTTAAATCGGCAAAAGGTATTTGGTACTTTCTGTTTGTACAACAAAACTTATCATTAAATAACTTACGATATCAGCAATAAGATAGAAGATTGTACCTGTAAACAAAAGAAAATTACATTAATTTTCAGTCATGTAAAATATTTCCCGCTGTATACATTTCTACTCGTAGGTATATCTATTTCTGACTTTACTACGGCACGTATATTAGGAATTCGAACTTATTTGGCGCTAACATCTACATGACATAAAGACAAACGTTCCGCACTCTACATCCGTATGAATATTTCATTCGATCTCAACATAATAATACATATAGGTGTACGTATCTCAGATAGTCATGTATCGGGAAACTGGGTTAAATTTTGTACGTGACAAAATGTTCTCGTATCTTATGTATGAGGCTTGAATATAAGGATAGGATAGTATTTTGTACAAAATCGTACACATTAATTTTCCTGTGCGATCAAAGACGTCGATATAGGTACTTTTACGTATCATGCTCTACTTGGTAATAAAGATAGGTGGCATTTTTTTTTAGTGTTATAGACACGTGTTAACACAGCTACAAATAAATAAGAATAACAGATCAGACGACATTACAGATATTGAGTATTAGTAAGAGTATGAACAAATATGTTTAATTTTTGGAATTAGCATAAACACTATATAATTTCCCCGCTAAACCATCTTTATATTATTATTTATCCACTTTATACAACCTGACTAATTATCATTATTATAAAATACGTATATATTAAGCTAACAACCTCCTTGATCCAATTACCTATACTGGTTGCTACGGTGAATACCGGCCTGGTTACGGTCGGCCGGCTTCGGCTTGCCGATCTTCCTTCCTCATCCTAAAGCATGCATCCTTACAAAAATTTGCGCCCCCTGGTTTGCTGATTGGACCGGACTCGTGGCATAATGCCATTGCTGGGTGTGGTGTGTCGTATCGTATCGTATATATTGTATTACAAACTTGGAAATAAAATTAGAAATAGATGTCTATGCTAAGTAATAATCGTGTATCATCATAAGGAAACAAAAATTTAGGGTACTTTGTAACTAAATACGCGCTTCGGTAACACACGACGAAGTTCATGAAAGACCTTCAGAAATGAACAAATCGACTAAGAAGCAGTAACTAAATAAAACATAGTAAAGTACTTCAAAGAAACCTATCTTCAAACGTTATTCGCTAGCACTACGGTGACGGTAAACATCAAGCGGAAACCTTCATAGACGTTTAACTAGGATACAAATAGACGGTACCGTTGCCGAGTTACAGAGGTCAAACGGCAATTGTACGGGTAACGCCTACTATACGAGTTGAAACTAGGACCAATGTCAAGGATTACGTACGAATTCGAGAAGGTGTAAAAAAAGTATAAACGCTGGTGAAAGATACGTAGTTCTACTACTTTTAGTTTTCGCCTTTAATCTCAAGTTTCTCAATTCGTTGTATTGGATTGGATAATGTATAAAGTATTAAAATATATATATCACACAACAGATTTTCCGATTCCGAAGTAAGTTGCTTATGCACTTATGTTAAGTATGTCAGAAAAAACAGTGTTCTACACAAATCAACTTAAACATAAACATATTAATAACTCACCATGGAACAAACACCGATGTTACTAACACTAATATTTGTACCGATGGGATAAATATAAATATATTTAAACATTTATTCGATTTATTATTGTAGTATTGCGTATTAAGTATGTGACACTCACTGATGGCTTGTAATACTTGGAAAAGCTAGTTATTACATATACTTATGATGTATAGGTACAGCTTATAAGTGGGAGAAAGTAATGGCACAGTAAGAGCAGCTTAGTGGCTTGTTGGTGAAGCACTAAGGTCTTTGATATTACTGGAAGTTATACTATAAATTTTAGTAAAAACATACGTTACCACGTGGGTGTTTGTCACTAAGAAGCCTCAAGTACTAGCTAAAGCTCTCTTGTTTTAACGTCTGACGCAGAAAACAAAATTTCAAACACAAGCAATTGTAAAAAAAACCTCAAATATATCTAGTTCTAAAAAGAAATGTCAAATAACGGGTGTCCCATCTAGCGTTTCGAATTTGAACTAACGATAATTTGACATTGGAGACGTCAACTGTCATCGGAGAAGTGTCACATATTTAGTAATAAGTCTGACATTTACGAAATGGGTCGCTATTCGCTTGAGGAAAGCTGGGAAATATTAAAAAATTATTTCCAAAGTGGTGAATCGCCAACGCAAACTGTGCGAAATTTGAAAAAAATATTTGCCAAAAAAGATTTGCCATCGGAGGCATATGTGCGGCAATTTGTGAATCGTGTGCGCGAAACTGGATCACTGTTGGATAAAACAACACGTAAACGTCCATTTCCAGCAAGGTCAACCGAAAACATCGCTGCGGTGGAACAAAGTGTTCGTGAACGGCCATCCACATCGATTCGTCATCGAGCGCAAGAGTTGCACCTTTCTCGGTCAACTACGCACCGAATTTTGCGCAAAGATCTTGCCCTGAAGCCATATAAAGTTCAGTTGGCCCAACAGCTGAAGCCAATTGATCATCCGAAACGTCTACGGTTCGCAAATTGGGCGGAAGATCGTTTGGCCGAAGATGGTGAGTTTTATCGAAAAATCATCTTTTCCGACGAGGCTCATTTTCACCTCGGCGGTTATGTAAATAAACAAAACTGCCGTATATGGGGCACAGAAAACCCGCACGTCGTTGAGGAGAAACCGATACATCCACAACGAGTGACTGTTTGGTGCGGATTTTGGTCCGGCGGCATCATCGGCCCATTTTTTTTTGAAAATGATGAAGGAGCCGCCGTAACCGTCAACGGCGAGCGCTACCGCGCTATGTTAACTGATTGGTTTTTCGGTCAAATGGAAGAGTATGATTTGGACGATATTTGGTTTCAACAGGACGGGGCTACGTGCCATACAGCCCATGCTACGGTCGATGTTTTGCGCCCAATCTTCGAAAATCGCATAATCAGCAAAAATGGTGATGTGAATTGGCCTCCAAGAAGCTGCGATTTAACACCATTGGATTATTACCTTTGGGGAGCGGTCAAAGACGTTTGTTACGCCAACAAGCCAAGCACGATTGATGACTTGAAACATGAAATTGAAGTTGCCATTGCTGCCATAAGGCCGAAAACAATTGAAAATGTACTGAAAAATTGGACTGATCGAATAGGGTAGGTACTGCCAAGTAAGCTGTGGTGGACATTTGACCGAGATAATTTTTCACAAATAATGTCATGAATTATGCTTTCAAATAAATGTTTGATCATTGAAATCTATCGAGTCGTTCTTTTTTTATAGCCTTTTTAAATTCGAAATTTTCCGTGAGACACCCTGTACCAGTATTTGACGTTGATCGAAATAGTTCCCCTAGTGACCTTTATCGTTTTTCGGCGCATGCAAACATTGCAACTATTGCACCGAAGTATCGTGAAAGAAAAATAGACACTACTCGTATTTCGAACTAAAAAAGACGTGTATTTTAAGGTCCACATGTTTTTACTAGAGGAAAAAAAAAATACGCCAAGGGTGTGGTTTTCATTGAAAATACAAGAGAACTCCCAACTCGTTTTCAATTCTAACATGGAACTCAAAACATCTACGGTATTTCTACGATATTTTCTAAAATATTGGTACCGCCGCAACATAAATTAAACGAACTTTTTACAATAAAACCAATTTCGGCTATCACCTCTGACTTTATCGACACAAAATTTATTTACGAGACGAGATTTGAAAGACTTTTACAAGATCATCCTAAATTAGTAGCGGCACGCTTGATATCAAATCTTGCCTTAGGGGACTTGATTCCACAAAAGAATACCAACTTGTTTTTCGTGCTACCACTGAATAAAATGCCCCAATTATTAAATTCCTCATATACCATGCAGCCAAACGGAATTTCAAATCAAACAATAGCAATATAAGAAAATATGAATCATAAGAATTGAGTTGTATACGGTATTTTTTTCTTAACCATCCGATATCGAGGAGGCCACTTCATTATTAATTAATAAAAACATATTTATGAATTATTTATTACACAAGATCGGCTTCGACCAAATACCAAGCATTGTTGTGCTTTAATTTATTGGTCACTTTAGATGTCGTAAATATTATAGGAGCATTCTAAGTGAGCTTTAAAAAAGGTTACAGTATGAACTAATCTTGAGTTACGACTGGTAAATATGAACTTAGTCTGGGTATATACGTTTATTTCTTAATTTACGTGTCCGTCTTCCACCATAACTTGGTACACCTTTTACATTCTTTAACATTGACCGGCTCGGTGGAACAGTTGTTAGTGACCCGGATTCGATTCCCACCCGGAGCAAGTATTTGTATGACGAACATCGTTGTTTGTTCCGTGTCTGGGTGTGTTATTAAATATATGTAACTATATTTTTGTATCCATTGTTGATTCTGATATCCGTAACACAAGTTCTTAAGCCACGGGACCAGATTAAAAAAACAAGCAGGTAAACTATTTTATTCCTTCATTATTTACAAATATTTAAAATAGCAATGTTCCTGTACGGTTTCGTAAAATTATACCGGATGGCAAGAATATTCGCACGAACATAGGCTTGCATGCAACTTAACAGGAATATAAAAATGTTAAATATGTTAATACTCTGCGAAGACTCGACAGCGAAATTCGACCCAATGATGAATGGAAATCAAATCAAATGTCGAATCATTTCGAGAAGATTTACATAATAAGAGCTAAATATTCGAATCATTTAATTAGGAATTCGCATTATTAAAATCCAATTTCCATATTTTATTATACAGGTAGAAATATTATTAGCCGGTCGACATAATATCTAACATGTTGTGATTTGTTCTGAGTCATGCAGAGTCGGCATGAAATATGTTATCGTTTCTCATAGAAGAATGGAACTGTTAATAAGAACTGTCGTAAATTTGAACCGACTTGTTATTTAAAAGCTAATGATTATGTGAGAATATTAAATGCGGATTATGGAAACCAGAATCAGATCAATTAGCTTTATTTAAGTAATTTGTGATGTCAAAAACAAATTATGGGACTTGTTAATTTATGCGATTATTGACTTGACTTTTATCAGCTGACTACATTATTATTGGTTTATATTTCTGGGCAAGAATATCATGAATATTCACAAAATATTAAGTAAAAAGAAATAGTAAGATTCTAAGTACCATCGGGCGAAATTTCGTAGTAAGAGAATATAAAGAAGTCAACAAAAATAGAATAAAAAATTACAATAGCAGAATTAGGACAGAATGACATTACTATAATGGTAAGACTTGAGTCTTTATTACGTAACTTAAAAAAAAAAATCTTTTCAATGGCACTATTTCCTGACTCACCTTAAACGGAAACTAGCTAAAGATAGCGTTATCGCGAACAAAAGCGAATTCCGCTAAATATTATGGCATTGCATTTTTTCACCTACGACTTCGATGGTATGTTTGCAATGTTGCATCAGTACCACACTCAATCACGCGTCCAACTGACAGATCTCCACAGCGGACCGGATTTGCAAAAAGTCATTCAATGAAACACAATACTTAAACCGCACACAATAGCACTCCAGACAGAATACGAACGGTGCGAGTTGTAAAAATTTTCTATTACACCCCCGAATCGTAAAAATGTCATGAGACAATAAGAGATCAATCATTCAAGAGGAGGTCTCTTCACTAGTGGTTCGCGCGGTAAAAACTTGCAAGTGTGAATTCGTCTGTTCGGTAAGAGTTCCGTATATAAGTGCTGTAATTGGAAATTTTGACTAAAAAATCCCATATCTATAAATAAATCGTTCAATAAGTAAAACAAAGCCTACAGGTACAGTTTTAAAGACCTTTTTGTATAAGCATGTTTAGATGTAAATGAAATCATCACTTTTAAGATTCCGTACCTCTATAGCACAAATTGGACCCTATTACTTAGACTTCTTTGTCCATCTTATTTAGTAAATCCGCTCAAACGGATCAAATTTTCGTCATTACCTCTGTTTCTACTATTTTTATAACTGTAAACGTAACCAAATAAAGACCTTACTAATATTAAAAATACGTTTATTTACAAACAATTGCTCTAATATTTTCCCAACAAATATTAGTAACCTAATACTTAAATTTAATTTTGTTGACACAATGATGGAATTATGCTCCAAATAACTTTAGGATACGGTACCCTAAATATAATATCTACAGGCTGACCCACTTCCAGAGATTTGCATTCAGACGGGGTTCTCGGGTAATTTATCATCCTTCATGTGGCAGCAAAAAATGTTATGGAAATATCTATGCTTGCGTTTTGCTTACTCAGTATCAACCGTAATACTGATAATGTACTTTTATGTTAGTCAAAATTATCAAGGTAACACTACAGACCTTGTTATTGTAGTGTTTTGCATTAAGGGTTTTTTTATCAAATATTATTGACAATTTTCAATTTTATTTTAGGCATTGGTTTGTACCCAGTTCATTAATACAGCAACTATTTTCAAGGAAGGTATAAGTAAAAAAGTGAATTTTGAATACTATTTTAAATGACAGGTTATTTTTGATTGATCATTTTGGAATAAACCCAAGCTTAAGATTACAGACGCTTCTCTATTTAACTCCGTTCCACAAATTAAATCTAACCAGAAATTCTTCAAAACTATACCAAAAGCTATTATCATACTAGAAGCTCAGAAAGTTTAACCTTTCACCCAACAGTAAATTGAATCGAAACACCGAATCTAGAACTGGGCCGTTAAGAACATAAAAATTGATAGAAATGAGAAAAAATAAACGCGTATCGAATCTCAGAAGGAAAAGCAAGCTAATAACGCATCGAGTGCAATTATTATCGATATTCAAACCTCCCGGGAACCGCTTCCCATGTACCAATCATGCCATTAAGATGCTAAATTGTAAGCTATAAAATGCAAAAAAGTCGGAATCTGCCTTCAGAAAGCAAAGTTGCATGTAATCATCACACCGAGGCAGTGGAAACGTAAGCGCAGTCAACTTACGTACCTACACAGAATGAAATATGCCAGTGAAGTTATCAATAAATAAATATCAGACAACATCATCATTAAGCATTAGCCTGGTCACGTGAAAAGTAGTATTAGTACTTGTGTTACGGAAATCAGATAAAGGACAATATTCAGATATAACAGACACATGATTATCACCGATGTTCATCGCACAATTATTAGTCACAGGTGAGGATAGATTACCAACTCCTGCTGCAAGATATGAGCACTATGAAATACATCAATTAATAAAAAGGAGCAAAAAGCATGACTTCTCCGTTAATTCCGGTAAAGGAAAACATCGTGAGGAAACCTGCACACCTACGAGGAAATTCTTAGGTTGTGTAGTCAACCAAACTGCACTTGGCCAGCGAAGTTGACTAAGGCCTTATCGCTCTAGATTAGGGTAGGCACGTGCTTCAGCAGCGGTGACGTAAATGGGCTGATGATGATGATGATGTGCTCCATCAATAAAGAAATATATTTCTTTATTAAAAAAGACTTCAAAGAAACCCTAAAGTTAATTTACCAAACTAAAAATCTCCTAATGAAATTTCGAAAACGCTACAAACAGTAAATAACTTCCAAAATGCCTTGCGGCACTGACCGCAGTCCGAGTAATTTGTTACGGTTTTAATTTAATGGTATTAAGATTTAATGGGATTCATTCATGCTATAATGAGATAAATTAACTATTGACTTGATTTTTTGCGAGAGTCACATTTTTATCTGAAAATTTTTAGGTTATTTTTGAAAGCAGTTGTAGACTTATGAAAAGCTTAACGTTGTATAATATGATTACTTTAAAACATACATACATAAAATCACGCCTTCTTCCCAAAGGGGTAGGCAGAGATCACTTCCAGCGATCCACTTTTCACCTCTATGGGAAACGTGACGTGACGGGTTGTGGACCACGTCGCCGCCATTCTGCCTTGTGCATTGTTTAAAAAAGGTCATTGCGTTCCCACGAGTATTATATAATAAATCATGTAAAATAAATAGTTAAACCACGCGACACCAATTTTGATCAGAAAGTCCTTAAAAAGAAACCTTACTGCATTTTGTATTGAGCTAAGATAATACAAGCCTGCAGCGTCTTCGGTTATATGATTTCACACTCACACGCAAAAATAATAAGCATGTAGGTATGCATAATGTTACTTTCGTGTAAGTCATTGAATATTTACGTTTTATTTTGGCTCGTGGTACGTTTAATTTTTTACCTTTAGGTACCCCGGTTGAAATTGATGGACTCATTAATTAATCTCATTATTAATTATTGATGAAGTCAAGCGGAGAAGTGTCCCGTGTAAAGATCGAACCCACGACTCTTGAAACCGTAGCCTGGATCACCACCTTTTCACTGATCCACTGTTCCGCCGAGTCAGTCAAAATCAGATACATCAGATGACATTTCTTGTTTTTCCCTTACATCTCACACTTTTCTTTCCGTTGCTTCACCATTAGCATGTTTTAAGCATGCCATCCACGTTATGCCAGTAAGATTTTCAACGCTCCTAGATATCCTGCCCATTAATGAGAGCCGTGACGAACCGAACTTCTGATCATGGCATTAGTCCGTCGTCGCTTGCGCATCAATCATTACTTAGTTTGACTTTACTTCATATAGCTTGAGTGGCGGCCGGGTGCCGAGTTCCGTATATTCTACAAGGCCAATATAATTACAACTTTAACACCGCTATGAGGAGGGTTGGTATTGTATATTGTATGGATATTATTTAACTTCATAACTAGATTTATGTCGTGCAATAATTTTATTTTGGTTCCCATATAAATAAATAAATACATTATGTTATTGGAATCGGGATTGTTTATAAACATACTACAAATAAAAAGGGTTTAGAAAGTCTAAATTGTTGATGTTAATTGTTATTAGCAGTCGGTATCAGTTTGTATTCTTCTTTATTTTTGTCTTTCTATTTCTCTAAAATAATTATATTACTATTGTTATATGTACCTACACTACAACTAAAACTATTTGTAAATTTTAAAACCATTTCTTATTATAAGTATAGGTATTATTTAGATACCGTAAAATTAGATTTATTTCAAATGTGTAGTGTTCGTGCAAATAATAGACAATAATAAAAATATATTAATATTATGTATTGACTATATGGAAAAATAGGGGTAGTGAAATTATAGTGCGATCTATTTTGACACTTATTGTGACGTTGTGACATCCCTTGTCCAAAATAAACAAAGTCAAATTAAGATTAGGGGACGGTGTCTAGTGGATATTCCATTTGGAAATTACCTGCACCGTTGCACATTCTTTTAAATACTATCATACATATATCACTATATATATGAAGAGAAACATTATACTGATTCAACAGTCGGATGGAACACGAAATTCCTGGAATACACCGAGGCGGTTAACCCAACCCGGACATTACATGGGTGAAAACATTAAACAAATGAAATTTGCCTCTAGCCAGACCGTGGGCCCAAAATTACAATTAGTGGTTTCGATAATACGATACACGCATAAATAGCGGATAGTGCTTCATTTTAATTTGCATTTAAACTCATTTATATATTAAAACCTTAATGCAATGTTCATTGATTAAATTGAAACCGACGTTAGGTGATTCCGCTAAATTGGATGCTTGGATTTGACGTAAGTTTTTTAAAATTTAGATTCATGATTAATTTCGTTGTCCTCAGTAAAAAACACCCTTATAAAAGCTATACTTACTAAAGAAGATAAATAATATCACATTTCCCTCTATCATGTAAAAATAACCCTGTCAACCCCGAAATGACTGAAAGCAAAAAAAGAAAAAAATACTACTAAACCAACAAATTCGACGTTACTATGAAAATCATTTCAAGAAACACAAGCAAATTATTTCGATAGCCCTCAAACCGATACCTGCTCTATCAATTTATTCGATCCCGTAACTTTTCGAAACGGTCCTTTCGTTAATCGTGATGGTCGTACAAATTATAGTGATGCATAACCCTAATAAGAGAACAAGGTCTGTTCCTTAGACGGCGGATTCACAAAATACGAGTATGTTGATGATGATGACTTATGTAATGCAATCATCTGTAACATTTGACGCGGACGAGGCCTGACCAGGTAGTAGAGACAGCAGAATAAACGAAATAAATTAAAAATGTTATACTGTAGTTATTTCATGTTTTCAATTGTAATAAAATTACATATTTGGATACGATAAAGAAAATAAGTTAGCATTTTTCTTTCAAAATATCAGTTACTTGCTGCTATACCTACGACATAATTAATACGAAATGTTTATAACTATTTTTTGGAGAGTTAGGCAAACTGCAGAGTTTATTAGGTATATCTTAGGAGTCAATTTAATAAATTATTTCTAAAGCATTTAAGTAAGTTTATTTATAACCTTTACTCAGTGGGATGACACAGGTAAACAAAAACAAATACTTTCGCGTTTATAATACTAATAGTAACTTAATATCAGAAATATTGCTCCTCCTCTAAACCCATTTAAAACTTTCGTTGCAAACGCTACAGTTGTTGATGACGATTAAAGTAATACGGCGTAACATCCAAGCCGCCATTACTACGGCCCATACTAATCTGGGATGCGCTGCGCGAGCGCAGGTAGCGCGCACCGAATGTTCATTCAACTCTCATAATATTTTATACGCCAAATGGTGTTACGAGTCAAGGTTACGGCCACTACAGTGCACTTTGTGAATCATGCTATCGCTGTGAAAGTACTGTAGATCGGTTATGATTTATATTTATATTATTAATCAGCTGGTAACAACGTATTGACTCTATGGCGCACTAGATTGTGTTCCTGCTGTTTGTGTTAAAAGTCGTGGGTTCGATTCCCACTGGAGGAAATATTTAAGGATCGGTAAGGGTTAACATTTTAGGGTAGGTCCGTGCCCCAGCAGTGTTGTGTATGCTGTGTACTTCTGACATCCGTAACTCAAAATGTTTAAACAACTTAGGTACTTTGGTATTGGAACGATTACGTGATATTTGATTATCAATATTTTCATCAAGATAATTTTTACTATACTCTACGTGCGATAATCTGATTTGCAATTGCATTTTTGTTCCACAATCTGTTTTAACTCTTAACCATTTCAGTTCTCTCATAGAACAGTACATTCAAATGCGTTTGAATTAACAGAAACTCTTGTTACACATAAACATCACAACATTTCCCATCTCTCCTTCCCACAATTCACAACCAACCTAACTATTGCCCCTAATGTTACTATGAAAGCCGTTCCTCACAAACAGAACACAATATCGTGCAAATTTTCACCCTAAAAGCAAGCCACCACTTTACATACTCCAGCAAATGATATAATCAGTGCTTGTATTACCTTTTATGATCTTCGCTCGCTAAAAGGCAGAGTTCGTATAAGGAGAAAGATTGTCTACGTTCAAGCAACAGTGTTAGGCCGAGGGCCTATTGCTGTAATGCACGATGGTGTTCGGCAATTTGAAAATAAGGTTGTACCATAACGATGAGTGCGGTTGAGTAGACCGATATGGAGAAACTTGTTTGAGACAGCAATCTAGTACTGTGTTGAGGCTTGAGGTGTGGAAAATAGTGCTTTTTAAATATCATACGTACGGTGTGAAAGAAACTAGCATAATATGCGTACATAATGTTAAGGCCATGAATCCTGATTATACCTAACCTGATTATACCACCTAAGTTGACGTGAATTGTAAACGGTGTACTTTAACTTAATTATGATACGGAAAACATCATCTGCCAAAATCGTCTACGTAAAACGAAATAACTCATGGCACAGTAATGAGTATAAACTGTATCATCAGGTCAATGAACCCTGATAACAATCCCTTTATAAATTAATTGTTTCAAAATCAGTACCTTCCTGTTAACAATTATGCATGTCTATTAGCAGAATTAGAACAATAATTAGTAAGTAAAGTAGTACTAATCTTCGTGAAGCTAGATGGAGAGAAAAAATATTAACGAGGACTTAATGATTTATCCTTGTTTTACATAACCTCCTAGCTATTCTGTAGCAATTCGAGCATAAACAAACCTTGTAATGTAAGCATAAGATTACAAGCTGGAGCAAAATCTCCTCTATCGACTATTTTCACCAACTCGCCAACTAATCCTCACTAGGTCATGCAAATTTAATGTAGGTACCTATACATGTGTGAATAACGGGTCCTACTAATTTCCCCTTGCGTATTCTCAAGACGGTTCTCTCAAGATTCATGATAGTTCTACTCGTAGGTAAATGGAAGAATTTGTTATGGATAATCTGATGGAATATTGCTTCAAACCGACAGTTAGATATAAGGTTTTCTACCAGGATTTGATTGGATAGAACGAGTGTCTCAAGGGAATCTGGTCAACAACAAAATGGTCGCAATTTCAATAAGTAAATATATACCGCAGCAAATGCATTTTCTGAATTAAGTAGATCAAACTAGTTTACAAACGGTAAACGGTACGTAGACTTCCCTATTTTTATTAAGAGTTCGCATCAGTCACCTTATCAATTAACGTCCGCATAACTCTCTCATCCCATCACATATCTGCAACGAAACCACCGTTAACCCTTTTCCACGCTGCCCTTTCCACTGACACCGCTGCCATATTGAAAAAAACCACGTACTTTCCAAATTACAGACGCATCCGACCAGAAGCGGTCGGATCAACAACCGTAAGCAGTAATCATTACTCTCGACTCATCAGCCTTGAAAGATGCTTTATTGTCTCGATCCGGCTCGTTGTCGACTTGTTACGTACCTACTAAAGAATAAAAATAAAAAGATATCATCAAACTTGTATTATAAAACCTCACGCAATCGCGGCGCGTGGGGAAAAAAGTTGAAATAATTCGTCGACTCGAATTGGAATGGGCGTTGTTGATAGAACTTGGACGCCTCGGATTGTATTTGCGAGTTTAGGTTATGATTGTTTTTTTTTCGTTTGATTGAATTATGCTCTTCCTATGGTGCCAGATATTTGATAAATTCGAAATATGAATAAGTACTTATAGTATTAGGTCGAATATGAAGCTTTCGAGTTAGGAAAATATTTTTTATCAGTAAAATACATTACCAAATTACCATCAAGTCTTACTGCAGTGTACATGGACGTCAATGGAAATACGTATTTACTGTATGAAATTAAATACGTGAATTGAAGAAAACATTGTTATGATATTATTTTCCCTCAAAGCTGTGCGATTCTTAACACATAAAAATTACTTAAAATCACAAACAACAGGCAAATCCTACTACTGTTGAATAATAATAAACCACTTTCTTTACATTTGCAGTGTTTGCAAACCACATGTCATTATTATGTAAACACTTCTCTGGACGTAGTCTCGCATACACAGCGAATACAAATCAAAACAAACAAAACCTTTGAGTAATCCCATTTCCTATAAGCACATGCATATTGATTGTATTAAAACATAAATGAAGATCCCGAGAAGGCCCGACTTAGTACCAACATTTTTCAGTTTCGCATCCTATTTACACGGTTGATAAATTTCGCATGTAATCTTTCTGGTTGTTAGGCACTCACGAGTCTAGTCATAAACATTTATAGCTGAAATTTTCTGGTGAAAATAGGCAACGTTTTGGCTCAGTAAAGCTGCGCATAAATGTTCGAGGTTCATGCAACATCATTGCACTTAAACTTTGCAACTGATTCTTGAGATTCAAGTCAAATGCAAGTCTTTTATATTTTTTGGCCTGTCCCTGTCTTTGCTTTATTCTAGGAGTTTACTGGCCCTAGACAGTCTCCAACAAAGACCAGTGGGATCGCTGTTTCTCTCTGTCCCTGGTGAGATTCCGATCGACCAACAGATCAGACGTAAGTGGAACCGGATCGGCCACAAGCTCTGAAGGGAACTCTGAACATATTTCGAGGCAAGCCTTAGACTAGAAGGAAAAAGAAAACATGGCCGCCCAAGACAGACCTGGTGCTCTGTTGATGCTCGTTGCTCCAGCAAGGGATCACAGCAACGTAAGTAAGTCAAAATTGTCAATCGCTAAAAATCTCCCAAAATTGTAAATTCAATTATTTCGACGTCGTTAATCTTAATAAGATAATACGGGGTCCTAGCAAATGTTCCTAAGTACAATCTCGTCAGTAGTTTCACGCATTGAGCCAATTCCGACCCCTATAAAATATAGGGCCCACACGAAAACTGTTATTTCTTTATTGTTATAGCGATCCAAATCCGGGTTGTAGACAAAACGAATGCCAGATAAAGTCCATAGAAAGTATATTTTCCCGTGAAAGCGGCCATAACTTTTTAAGGCTACCATGAAAGTAACTTTTACGATTGTTAGGAATTAATATCTGAAAAACGATTGTGGACCCTCATATCTTACTTGATAAAGGCAACGTTATACAGTGAAGAATTATTGCTATCGTATTTAAAGTTATTTCGGTGCTTTATCTTTCGAATGGTTCGATCCTTAATTTTGGAATCCAATTTTGCGATACCAAATTTTTTATATCTTAGACGGTAAATTTGTGAGGTCACGGTTATGATGAACAATTTTTTCAGTCCATTTCGTTGGATAAGCAGAAACATGCGTGACCTTGTAATCTAACCTATGATCTGAACTGTAGCACAGATATCTGCGATGGTTCAGAAGTCATCTTTTAATGTTTACGTATTTGAGATCCTTAGATCCTTCCCATAGCCATCTACCCCCCGCAAGTCCGGTGATGATGACACGCCTACTCAAAGCTATCATCGTAGTTAGTCAATAATAAAAACAAGAAGAGTTTTACTATGGACGGTGCTTTATGTTCGTATTTTTAAAGGATAATAATCCATAATTTATGTATGATAGGTATCAGTTGAGTACTTATTCAATATCTATTCATGAAAATAAACTGAACGTTCGAAAACTCTTTACGTAGCACGCCCCGCCCGTATCTCCGGAAATTACGGCCAATTATAAGGCACTATTAGGAAGTCGAACGCTTTAAAATTCCGAACGGCGGCAAAATTTGGAACAAAAGAAAAACGCAAGCAGTTCACGATTAGGGCCCAGGCTAACCCTTTTAACTTCACTTTTAAACAACGCAGAAGTTTTAACGAAAAACTCGACGCTTAAACGCGCTATTTAACCCTCGCGGTAATCGTAACACAAACAATGGTGGAGAGAAGTAATGTCGAATTCCGGCCGACAAATTAGACGACCTTTTTAGGGAGGGCGTTTAAAATAACAGAAAGAAGTTCCACGGTTGCCGTTCCGGGTACGGAATTGAGACGCGTAAACGTTTGTTGGTCTGTGGATGTGAGATAATGTAGATTTTATGATTAGAGAGAGAGACACTTGCCCCTCTCTGTGTGACAGGGGTGTAGTAATCAATACTGTCCACTAGTGTTTTACAGGTAAAGGGAGAAACATCGCACGAAAACAAACGCAAATAGTGTAAGTAGATAGGGCATTTTTACACTAGCCTGTAATATCTGACAATGACAGTTGACGATTTTCTGAAATCTTTTATCTGATACTATGGTGATTTTATTTTTTACTTCAATTCATAATCAGACGATAAGGCAGTATGCAACGACAGTTAAAATATAAGAAAGTTACGTTATTCAATTAACGCAAATTATAAAGTCAGATAGTCGTCTTCTCAAATTGCTTTGATATTAATTGTCTTTGATTGGCTCGTGTTAAAGTCGAAAACAATGTTACGTTGCCCAAAATTCTATGACGTCATAGTGATAGGCCAGATTAAGTGGTATTAAGTTGTTGTAATGTTTGGTAAAATCACTAATAGTTGTGGTCAAGGCATAACTAGCAAGTAGAAATGTATTAAACATAATGGATGCACTAAGAAGATTGGTACAGTATTTCAATTAAAGAATATATATCCACTGTGATATATTTATTTGATTTGATATTGGTAAGATTGTATTTGTTTAGTTTAATTTCCTAGTAGGTATGTGTTCATCGGATACGTAGAATGTAGATTGTATTGTAGTTGTGCATATAAAAGAATTTACCCTAAAATCCTATGTATGTAGGATCAACCGGTGACAAAGAACAACCCTAGCAGTGGAGCTTAGTCGGCCCAAGGGAACTAAACTGTCTAAGAACCCGCAACGTTTAATTAAAAGTAAATAGGAGTTGCTTGGGATCTTCGTTACCCTTTCGGCTTCTACCCGTGAATCCGTGAGGAGGGTATTTTGTTTTCCAGGAATATTCCTTAAACCGCTTATATTACTCACCGTTATTAAATTTGTTTGCTTACCGCACCCGGATATTTTTGATACCCCTTGCGAAATTATAACTGTTACCTATTTACATAATAATGTTAATAAACTCGTAATTTAGTGGTGGTAAATTAGCAGTATTTATATTTCTTATTTGTTTGTGCAGTATGATTCCAAATGCCTGTTTAACCATAAAAACATTTTTTTTAACATAGTCCATAGAATAAGTACTTAATAAAATGTGACAGAATTAAATAGTATTTTTTTTACAATTTTCAAAGTAGTAGATTTTTTATTTGCCAGGCCTCTGCCAGGCATCTGGTAACGTTTCAAGAAGATTTTTCTAGTAAATGACTAAGTGCCGTAAGTATAAAAAGCATAATGCATTTTTTGTGCGTTACCAATGCAATTTAATTAAAAAAATTAAGGATAAAAGCACAAAATTATTTGCAAGCTATTGGGCCTGGGTGCATATGATTGCAGTCTTTAAAATAAGCCGCGCCAAAGGCCAAATTGGCGGCTTGAAGGTCTGACACTAGAATTACTCCCGAACAAGTTAGCGCGTTTATCGCCAAAGAAAACTTCACAAAAAAGGTCCATGTTCCGATAATCAGATATCGTAATTTTGTTAAAGAAAGTTCATGGTTGACAATGCCTGTTAATAACCTCCCCTTAATAAGGTGTGAAGTGGGTTCTGCTTAACGGAGCACTATCGAGTCTGAGGGCTGACTATCAACTGTGATCGGGCTTATCGGAGATCATTCCTCTTAATTGTACCTGGGCGCATGTAAGCCCTTAATTAGTGAAAATGCCCACGCCATATCTGTACGTACATCTTTGATTTTGAATGCAATTATTGTTCTGTTGATAGTGGATGGCTTTATTCGGAATGGTTTGTGATTGAATAAGATTTTTATTTTTATTTTACAGAGGTACAACTTTGGTATGTGAAAAATACTACTTGTGATATGTTGAAAAAGTGATACTTGGGTGAATTTCCCGACACCAAATCGTAAACGGCACGGCTGAAACTGCTAGTGCAGGATGGCACTTTTAACTTGTAATATTTTTTTTTAGATAAAAGGTGTTGTCTCCTATAGGTGACTATAAATATTTTTAAATTATGATTATCGCTAATTAGGTAAAAAAAATCTTAAACCCCCAATTGTATCATATCGGTGACGCGGCACAATTTGTTTTTCAGTATACTTTTAATCATATTTTAAAAACAGTTGATTTTTTAGGGATTTACCTTTTTTTATTTAAATCCTTAATAATGACAGTACCTTATTGCGGAAAGTTCAATACAAAATCTGTTATATTTAATGAATGGTAAGTACAAATTCACGTGTCCAAATGAGATATGTCATCGCGGTGAATTTTTCGTTGTACGCGAATATCTAGGCATCGAAAACACTAGCTTCTTGCCACTGCGCAGTAAATCTGCGCATCAGTGCCGCCTAAGCGCTTAACGTAAGAGGACGTGTGTTGCTGTTTGCAGTTCCCGCCAAAAACGTAAGTAAGTCGGTTTCGGTGACTGCGTACCGTTTTTTCGGTCATTCACGTGAATGGATATAAGTTGTGATCCAATCATTCGGTATGTCTATAAAATCTATGTACTATTACTAAATGTCGCTCAATTAAGTAGGTCGTATCAATTTATTTCTTTTATTTATATTTTCCTTGTTGTGCTTATTTTTATGGGCTGTATATAATATCGGTGACCTCATTCCGGTGAATTCGGTGACCTAAATTGACCACCGGAATGAGAAAAATATCATTCCAGTGACTTTTTTTCATTTCGGTGAGAATTTGGTAATTTCGGTGATTATTATCTTCATTTCGGTGATTTCTTTTGTCATTCCGGTGTCAAATTACTTCATTTCGGTGAATAAAGACCTTAATTTATTTTGTTACATTGTAATTTCGAAAGGAATATATTTTTATTTTTATTGTTGATAATTACAATATATTTGTTGATTTATTCTTACATGTTCCCAAATGAATTTCAGATTAAATTATTAAAATCTATGTGTGGCTGTAATCAATACCTTTATTTTTCACTAGCTGTGCCCGCGTCTTCGTTTGCGTGGGCGATTTTTCATACAAAAGGATTTTCCGGATTATTCCCGTTCCCGTGAGAATTTCGGGAATTCCTTTCTTAATGCACCTCTACGGTACCTAAACTACGTCCTTACCAAATTTCAAGTGCCTACGTTTAGCCGTTTAGACTGTGCATCGATATGTCAGTCAGTGATTCTTCTTTTATATATTTAAGACTCTGGATTAAAGTAATAACAGATTAACTTGAAATGTTTGTCAACAGCATCTAAAGTCAAATGATGAAGTTTCTAAATGGTAAGTTATTCTTCTTCTTCTTCTTTTCGTGTCGATGGCAAAACACTTAAAATTATTTTGGATAATTCCGCCACCCGGACCGCGGTTGTTGACCCTTCTATCAGCTCAATTTGTGTACAGGAGTCGGGACAGGCGGGGCATGAAGTGAGGTGAGCCATGGACAATGGTGAGAGACCACATAGGCACGCGATATCCTCCTGTCCAGGAAACCCCCACCTAAACATATTATCTTTGCATTGGCCAACCTGGCTACGGAGTCTGTCCAGGGACCTTCAGGTTAACCATGGCAAATCGTGTCCTGTTGGAAGGCTTTCTGAAGGTAGAACCAAGGGGACGGGTGGAGCAAACGTGTTAGACCAGAGGTTAAGACGAGCAGAAGGTGGATCTGTGTCAAGATTGGGTACTTTCTAAATCTAAATATAAAGCTATGCCGACTTTAACTTCTGTGGTTGTCCCTGCCATGTTATATTTAGTCTGAGAGTGTCTGAACCCTAAGGCTGAAGTGAGGTTTATTTCTATGTTTTCACAGGATTGTGTTTGTGATATGAGCGCCAGGTCATCGGCAACATGGTCGGTCTTTTGTGTAGATGTTGAAAAGTAGTGATTCCAACAAAACGGTCATCCCCAGGGTAGAGACCCCGGGGATTACCGTTTTTTTGGGATCGCCATCTGCTTATTTCTTCAGACAAATGGACCTGAAAGCTACGGTTGCGGAGCAGCTCACCAAGTATTTTTATAAATTTCTAGTCATTGACCATCGAGTAGACTTTCCACAAGAGACGCTTCAGGTTCACTGTATCATAAGCTGCTTTCAAAACTATCCTCTTTGTGTTATTTATTTTGGTTCACAAAACAGAATAACATCAGTGTAGCTTCTGAATTACAAATACAAATCTTATGGACTAGACGTTTATGATAAAATGGCATGTGTTGGGTGAGGTTTAACGTCTGGTTACAACATGATTTTTTAGGTCTGAATCCTACCTGTTCTGGAATTAAGTGCTGATCTAATAGGTGATAGGCGGTTAAGCAAAAGTCGTTGAGGTAATTTGTATGTGTGACTGAGCAAGGATAATGGGCGGAAGGTTTTTAGGGTCATCTAGAACTTTTCCCGGTTTTGGAATGGCAATATCAAGATCCATAGACGTGATAATTTCGCAGATTGTAGACAATCATTGAACTTCGGTTGTAACCAGCAAATAGTCATAGGATCCAAGTTTTTAAGTTGTTCTGTGGAAATGTTATCAACACTCGATGCTTTACCAGATTTCAAGTATCTAACACTAAAAATGATATCGTCAAAAGGCTGGCTCAGTAAATTCTCTTTCGGAAGGCATTGTACAAGTTGAATTCTGGGAAGGCGAGTGTACGATTTCTTATTCAGCAACAGTTGATGAGCAATTTTGTTTGCAGTAACTTTACTTGGAACTTTGGAGGAGAGGGCTCACCGGTCCATTTACGGATTGTGGTCTAGGCCTTTTTACTATTGTGGGTCATGTCAATGCTGGTGACTGTATTAATCCATTTGGTTCGCTGGTTTGCATGGATAGACAGCATTAAGATTTCACAAGCATCACATGTGTCTTGTGAAAATGGATCGGCATTATAGGCGGATTCATAATTTTTAAACGGCGCAGATGACTCTTGAGTCAAACCCGGGACGTTGGAAGTACGACAGCCTCTTGGGATATGTTGGCACGACGATTTCCAGATGATACCTACGAATCGTTCGTAGTTCGGTAATGAAGCTAGCTTTATAATGGCTTTGTCAATTGTTTAACGAATTATTGCACTACTGCATATTGCACTTAATCGGTCTATGTAAGGTTAGGGGTATTGATTGGCAGATGGACTTTATGCATTGAGAGCTGAATCTGGAACTGACAAAGATCAAGACTGGGTTGTATCCACATTTCCATCGACCACTGTTAAACGATTAACGGAGATGCATTTTTATTGACTTTTTTTCGGTGACTACATAAGTAATTTCATTTCGGTGTATTGCGTTTCTCATTTCGGTGATGAGAAGTTTCATTTCGGTGAACTCTTCTTTCATTTCGGTGACACCAAAATTTCAAAGTACTATATCTCTTAAGTATATGAATTTAATTTAATGTCGTGTTAAAATTAATTATAACGATAGCGTAAATAACAATTCTACATGGTTGTATTTTCAAAAAAGTAACAAATAAAAAAGTTCACCGAAATGTTAAAAAATATGGACTTGTTGAAATTGACCCACTTACAACACGGATGTTGTTCTACATTAACGCTCCTTTTACAATACTTATTTCAATATTCTTCATGGTGTTTTCAAGGTTGTGTAAAATCAAATTATACTATATTATTGAAATTATATTATTTGAAATTTCCTAACTATGCATTAATAATAAAAAAAATAATAATAATAAAAGATATTTATTGACCACAAAACAACAAAGAAAACAAAAAAAAAATCAACATGGAACACAACATTTATAAGTGGTCAACTAGGTCCCAGCCTCAGCATATGCCACAACGACATGAAGCCACATTACATTTTAACTATTGTTTATTATAGACATTTTTAATGATTATAATTTTTTTTTCAAACATTACTGAAAGCCTTAGTGGTATGCTAAAACGTCATGAATATTTCAATATAACGCAAACATAATCTCAACACAAGTCTCAAATTTTAAATTCAAAAACAATCACTAAGCCCAAAAAGCACGCAGCGAATACTGACACTGTTCGCACATACGCACTCTACAAAAACAAAATGACAATCCCCTCATCTCCATACTGCATAAGCCCATCCAAATTATCTAACACGGTTGATCTTTAGTTGCTCACTGAAATGTGTGCTTGCCTCCCTTTTATTTTGTGACTGCGCGTAGGGAGCACTGAAAGGCTTAAATTTTAATTAATTTTTCACTCCACAGACTTCTTTAATAAAACTGGAGGCTTAATTGCCAAAATATTTCACAATCCCTTTAGGTAAGCAGCAAGACGTGTTTAATTAGTGGCATTGGATTTATTAAAATTGTCTTAGTGGCTTTTCCTGTTTACCACAGGCTGAATTTGTGTTTATTTTTTGTCTTTTGTTTAGAATTAATTTGTTCAGGGTCCTGTTATTTAGAAATCATGAGCTTATAGCTTCAATAAACATTACAATCACGTCGTAATGAATCCTACACAAATCTTGTCAATAAGATGGCTTCTTAAAACATGTGTTTTAGGGCATCATTGTAAACTACCCAAGTATCTAAACGCGTCTACTAAGGTCGTTTCGTTATGTATACTTAAGCTTGTGAAATACTATAAAGTTAACGCTTACAAAAAGAAGGTTACTCAAACCAGTCTATCCTATACAATTACAAAGGGCTCAAATTTAATGTTTTCAAAACATATTCACTCTTTATACTCGAAATATTTAAATGCGGCGATGCACAAAGCTCTTCCAATTCATTTGCTTATCTATTTAAAAGAGCGGGTTGTCTGGGCACGACACATTCAAAACCAATGGAGCCTAATGTCACAAAATGCCGGCGGCTCATCCATCCGCGGAGCGTATGCGGCATTGAATTGAGGAAAAAAAATGTAAATACGCCCCTGTGGTGTCTAGCCGAGCGCAAGTTTTGTAGAGGCATGCTCAGTTACTCTTTACAAATAAACTTTGGTATTAAAAGGTAATGAAATCGTTAAACAAATAACGGTCGCTCGCTCGACCATGATTGGTGTAACCCAGTCAATACGTAAGTAGATACGTATTTGCTACTCCCATATCGCGATGAGACCCATAAATACCAATATTTAGTGTAATGGAACGCATAAGTTAATCTTAAGTAACGCTCGGTAACCAATCTGCATAGTTAGTTTGATAAATAACATGTAAATCAACAGTGTTTGACACTGGCTGGTGATAAAATTAACCTAAAAAAAATGCTCTACATGGACTTATTCGAGATAACAGTGATTTAGCCTAGCCTTGTACTTAAAGGTATTAAATTTTCATTTCATTTTATCTTCTTCTCTACGTATTTGTGATATTCCATAAAGGAAAGTGAAGAAGTATGTATTACACGGCCGTTTATGTTTAGTCAGACGAATGGGCTAATCGATATTTTTTGATTTCTAGAATTCTAATATTAACAACAAAGAGAATTCAATAAATAACTTTGATAAAGATAATTATCCTCTAGACAGATAGAACTTGAGTAGAAGACGCGCTCCTTGACATTTACGTTTTGGCAATTTCGCGCGATTTTTCACCTTATAGGTGGTCGACCGCCAGCGTTGCGGATAGTACCTTATAGTTATTAAATTTTCATTTAATGTTATTTTCTTATCTACGCATTTGAAATATTCCATAACGAAAAGTGAAGAAATATGTATAATATGAAAACGGATTTCCGAGGATAGTATACACGTGCCTCAAGTTCTGGCATTCGATTGCAAGTTTCGAGAACCGGGGATTTACCTTCTAATCTTGTCTACCAAAAATAAATAGAACGATACCAAGGGACCCTTAATCGTGTTATATAACAAGGACCAAATTATATATGTGTGCTAACTAACTAATTTATAATACTACTAATATAAACTAATTTGACTGGCTCGGTGGAACAGTGGTTAGTGACCCAGGTTTACTGTAGGTAGTAAACCTGGGTCACTAACCAAGGGGTTCCAAGAGTCGTGGGTTCGATTCCCACTCGGGACAAATATTTGTGTGACGAACATCGGTGTTTGTTCCGTGTCTGGGTGTATTATTAAATATATTTAAGTGTTCGCTCGCGACCCTGATTGGTGTAACCCAGTCGAAACGTCGATGGGGCAGTAAGTGTCTATGTAATTTGCTACTCCTAATAACGCGTGTAGACCCATAAAGACTAATATTTTATATTTAAGTTTATTTGTGTACCCACTGTTGGTTCTGATATCGGTAACACAAGTGTTTAAGCTACTTACCACGGGAACAGATCAATGTATGTGATGTTGCGCAATATTAAAAAAAATATTTGAAATAGGAAACTCCAATTGAAATGACAACGATTTTTCTACGATAACTGATTTGATGGTGCACCAAAAGTCATGGGCTCTATTTCCATCCGGGACAATATATTATTATGATCACGTTGTTTGTTCCATGTCTGAGTGCATTATGAATGTATTAAAAAAATAAGTATTTATACTAAATACTTATTATTCCACAGTTGTTTAATACTTAACATTCACAAAAACAGTGCTTTCGCTACATATCACGTAATTCGAACAATGTAGGTGATGTTGCAAGGTATTAATTTTATTATTTTATGTGGAACATTAGAAAACTGAACATGTCCACGATATTTACAATGTTTTTTTTTTAATGAGCCCCGATATTTCGCACCGCTTCCTTTGAGTTTATTCGTGATCATGGCACTTGCAACAATGCCGAAATATCGGAAGTTCATTAAAACAAAACAAAAAGGTAAATATTCCGGACATTTTTAATTTTATAACTCATGACTGTTTAAAATCTACGTCCAAATCATTAATTACGTAAACATATTCAAAAAGTCCTGCTTTTTGCTTTGTCTGGTATTGATTATCATAACCCCTGTGTATTTACTTGGTATGCGACTTTGTGTTTCGTTTAGAGTTTCCTATTCACGAAGTTGGCATCATCCGAAACTTTTTTATACCCAAACAAAAAGTAGTAAAACACTTCTTACTGTTACGGAAAACTTATTTTCTCGTAAAGGAAGCGGTTCACTCTTTAAATTCAATCCGGAACTAGACCCCTTTTTCGCATACAAAATATTAGAGGAATTCAAAATCTTATTCCCTTGCCAATTCGGGTCCGATAGTTGTGTTGTTGACAAAAAGAAACTTTGTATTCAGTTGCATATACGCTATATTTTGGGGGTGACTGTGTCAGTTGCCAAATGGAGTACTTTAATATCGGTTGCGAGTAGATATTGGCAAGCGAATGTTGAAGACTCCACGGTTATAACGGAAACATAATAGCATGCTTCCATACCCACTTTTGGTGAACGTGGAGTCTTCTTCGCGCAGCTATCGGAATATGTGAGTAATATTCGCGATTTATTCGGCGATGGCACGTCGAATGGCTTTTTTTATCTTAATTATTTTCGCCTGTTTACTGGCGAAGGATTTTTAGGGTTATTTCTTTTGTTTACGGAAAAGTTAAGTTAAACTTTAACGTCTGAAGTCATAATACCTGTTCGATGTTTATTTGTCGACCAATATTTATATATACATATTATAACGTGAAAAAGAAACACATTTAAATGTATAGAAACATTTTGTCATGTAAATTTTTAAAAGGAAATTATAAATGTGTGTAGATAAATTTCGATACGACAAATAAACTTGATTTTACAACGGCAAGTAATAAAATAGTAACTGTTTCCGTCGTAGGCATAAACCACCAGCTTGCCGCTTTAATAATAATGCATTCACGGCGACATGAATACTTTTCACATTCAAATTTATTTCACAACGATAATCGAATGTGTGTGAACAAAGAACCGACATCCAGTAGCCGGCGTAGGTGTCAAACGGACAGCAGCCAATCTTATCAGAGAGACGTCAAACATCCCAACTGGAGATGTGTCTAAACCAGCACAACTTGATCTTTAGAGTTTCAAACTATGCCGTCTCAGGCATCGGCTTTTGCTGGAAGTTAAGGAGGTGGAGTAGGTCTCGCGAGAATGGCAGCATCACTCACATGTAGAATACGTGGGAGGTACATTAGGGAAGAAATCAAGATCGTTGCTGCAACGGAAGCCAGGTGATGCATTGCCTTCGAGTACGCTCTCTCAATCGCCAGATCCGAGATTAGATCGCATTCGCTTTCTAACGTAAACTGCTTTAAGAACACTCTTAGATTGTTTACTTCTCTGCGATTCATCTTCCGTGTAGGTTCCCCGACTGAATCGGAAAAAGTAAATTAGGATTTATTCTGGTCATTTCGCTGTTGCAAACATTTTTCTAACTTGTTTCTCGAGAGGTGTGAAGATTAATAGTGTACGTGTGATCGTTATGGCTTCACATTTACTTTAATGCTGCTTTCCTAACTTTGTCTATTTTATGTTACTCGCGATAATAATATTAAATGAGCTTTGGCGTCTTGAGAGTCAAGTCACAATTAGGAATTTACTATTAATGAGCATTAGATTAGTTTACACGTGGAAGATAATGATAACTATAAAAGTTTTTAGTGCTTTTTCACAGAATATTTTGATATAAGCAGAACACAGGGGTAAATTAAAATATAATTTATATTTAAGCTACTTTTATTTTATTTGTTACTTGATCGGAATCGGAATCGGAATTCATAATGGTAAGAATGCCATGGAAAATATACGAATATGATTATCACTCGGTTAATATTTCACATGATGGTAGATCTATTTACAACCACGGAGTGACAACTTCAGAATTACCAGAACAAAACCCAATAAGGTATACTAATGCGGGTCAATTTAAATACGTATAAATAAATAAATATAATGCAACGTAATACATCATTGAAATGATTACTCATTAATTTTCTTCAACACTTGCGTTATGAAAATCAGAAACAACAACATCACTAAACTTAAATATATAAATTTCAAACCCAGAGACAGAACAAATACTGTGTAGATCAACACACAAATTTTGCCTCAACAAGGAATCGAAACCACGACACTTGGCGCAAGACACTAGGGGAACTAAAATGCACCATCGGACCAGTCAATATGATACTAATTGTTATTCGCCGTATGTTCCTTGTACCAATTGATGAGGCAATCATTGGAATGATTTAGTCTGTTTACCTGTCCGCCGACGCAAATCTTCATTAACGAGTCGAGTTAGATAGTCGTGTAGACGTTAGTGTGGTTGTGGGTGTCCATCTTTCATTAAAACAAGTTGGTTCATCACGATTGAAGGAACAGAAAGAGATCGTAATTGAAAACTCTTTACGACACCGTGTGGCGTTGATTGATTATTACATTCCTAATGTTGCGGCTGTTATTGTTAATTAATGTTCCGAATTTGGCTTGCTTAGCCTTAATAGCTGGATGGCGTTAGAATTAAATTGGCTCTTTTTACGGGTAGTCATTATAGTGACTAGCTTTCCGCTGTGAAGTCTTTTATTGCGCAAAATTTATTTCTTTATAGAGAAGTCGGTTATAAAGTAGCCTATATGGTAGGTATGTTCACATCTCAGTATTTAGTCTATCGCTGTACCAAAATTCATTTCAATCGGTTGAGTAGTTTAGGCGTATAAGCACAACAGACAGGGAGAGTTAGTTTTGTATATCTATAATGATAATTAAAGACGGTGCCGTATTTGCACATACATTATTTTCACGTAGTAAACTTTAAGATCTTGACGTTAAAATATCAGATTTTTCATTATGTTTGTAGATCAATAAATAATACTCGTATTTACTGTAGCTATTATACATATTTACGTCAATGATATTCTAATGGATATGAAAATGTCATTATTAGCAAAATTACAATGAAACAGGCCATGGCAGTAGATCTCGCATAAGAAGGATTATTTGGTAAAATTTTAATATATTGAATCAATCATTTCTATAAGAAGCTATGTGCTATGAAATAAAAGGATGTATCCATAAAAGTTTTCTGATACACGCTTTTCTCTTTAGCAAAAAATAAATTAAGATTTCTATTTACCTTTCCCATTTAAGGCTCTACTCCTTAACTTATGAAATATGAACTTCTTATTAATGTTACTAAGAATGAAACTCTTTAGTAGACGTAGACATAAAACTCAATCTCAAGGTAAGCACTTTATAATCCACACTGCTTGACCTTCAATAACTTAAGCTCGGTATCTTTAGAAGTAACAGAAGATAAATCTTTGGTTTTAAACTTGGCCTGGCACGAATATAAATTGCGAATCCTAAAACGTTCCTGCTAGGTGCGTTATAATGGCCGAATGAGATTTAGCTACGCGTCTAATCGAGATAAGCCAGTAATGTCCCTTACAAAGAGCGTACGCAACGTCTTCTTTCTTATAAGCTGTATCCGCACTCATTATCTTTTAACACGCTGCAGAACTTATGCCGGTCCTACATAACGCGCGCCCTATCTCGTCCCTTAAACACCACTTGCTTGGTTTTCGCTACATCCTTAGCTTTTGGATCAGATACGGCCCCGCACGGACCCAGCCTATACACTTATTTATTTACGAAGACGATTATTTACGATGTAAACCGCGTAATAGCTTGCAGTATCTTGCTTTTCTTTACAAGATCCGGCTTCCACGGCATGCATCATTCGTGGCGAGGCAATTCGACGGTCTCGAACGCCTACGGCTCAACATTTCTTTTTCGCAAACAATATATTCGCAACACGAGGCAGATTAGCATAGGAAAGTAATTTAAACAAATTGCCTAAACGATTTTTGTGAGAAACGCGACGCAATTTGTTTAGATGAAGTATGCTAATATTCGCAATGGTAGTTCTAATTCACATCTGACCGAGTTTCGGTGTTCGCTCGTGTTACCGGCCTTCATGTTTACTCGGCCCGAGCCGAAAATTTTTAGAGGAAAACTTTTGTCATCGCGGCTACATAACAAATTCCTCTTTGCAAAGATTACGCGGCAAGTTTAACTTTTGCTAAAATTACGGGGCAATAAATCCGGAGACATGCACGAAACGTCTTGTTATTATTAAACTTTTTGTTAGATATAAAGTGTAAATGCGATTGTTGTCCGTAATTCTTTGTAATAACTTTATATATTTGTTTATGATAACAACCAAATGACCGCTTCATTAAAAGCAACACTCAAACTGTCGGCTGATAACATTTTGCAGAAAAATACATAAAAATGTACATAAAGATAAGTCCCAGTGCTATCCTAAAATTTTCACAGTAAATTTTATTCGCGCAAAAACGTTTTTCGGATAATGTCCTCCCATTAGAGGTTCGCAAAAATACGATCTTTTGTACGTTTCTTGCTTTATCAATAGCCTTTTACTTTAATAACGCATCAATTTAGCTCCAAATTTTATGGACAAGTAATTTCGTATTTCTCCGTCGGTGAGCGTAGGAACATAAAATTATATTTGTTTGGCACGCGCTAATAAAACTAATATTTGTTTTATTTAAATGAACTTCATTCATACTCTAAAGGATTCAACATACCTACATTTGTATTTTCTTTTATATAGAGTCATAATCTTTTAAATGTTTTTATAGTTACATAGTTGAGAATTTCACAAAAATGAATTATTGGTTCTATTTAGGTGGTATTTTCAATGTTGTCAAAGGTTGTCTCGAAGATGTTATTTACTGATGATAGTAATTTCAGGTATTATTACCTTGAAAATTGCATCGAGCAGTATAGATAAGAAGTATTTATTTGGTATAAACATAGTAAGTACTATTAATTATTTTACTTAATTTATCACTTTATTTATATGACAAGTCCGAAGTTAAACAAAGTTTAATAACAGTAACAGAGTAGTAAGCTTTGTCTGCACGGGGCATCATAAAACCTTGTTTTGTTATACAATGACGGGTGGCCATCGTAAAATAAAAACTATTTATAACTCACTGAAGGAAGTTTTCTTATACATTGAAGGTAATAAATATTAATATTGGACCAAACTTTCGTTTACGATGGTTCGCTTCTGAAGTATAACAATGGGGGAATCCTTCCAAACTAATTTGGGTGTTCCTCAAGGTTGAAAGGGAAAGCCTTTTGCTCTTTGCCGACCATTTACTGCTTCGGTTCATTGTCTGTAACTGCTGATTGGGGCCCATTTGTAGAGTCAACCTCAAAATGTTTATTAATAGCCCTTTTTTTCTAAGAATAATACAATTTATCAGAAAGGACAAATTTTACCGAGACTTGTTTGTTTATATACCGCCCGAGTGTCGAATATTCAGATGTCTGACCCAAATTCGGATGCCATTTATGAGTATTTATGAAGAAGAAATCAGAATATCAGTATTTACATTTTCTACTCAGTAGAAAAATGTCTTATTAACAATAGGTAATCAATCCAATTTACTCGAACAGCTAATAATAAGCCAGAATAGATCAAGAAACTCCTTCTGGATACGGGAAAAAGCGCTAAATCAATCTACAACATAACAAAACGTCGTAGTTTAACTTAGCGCTTTAAAAACTTTCAGCCCGCGACTCTATCCGCATGAAGTCATTTATCTCATAAAATATTAGCCCCTAATAGCGAAGTCGGTACGAGTTGCCTATATTCTTCCTGAGTTATCAGAAAATATAAAGTTTTTCTTTGTATTCCGGTAGTCTAGACTACACATTTTGCTTAAATTTTCAGAAGATTTGGCGAGTATACGCGCAAGACATAAGTAACTTACGTTTTTGTAATAATAATAATATTATATTATTAGTCAGGATGATCGTAGTAGCTAAATAATATACCTGCCCACGCTCATTACATTCTACGCTAAAGCGGCTTAGTTTTTTTTCCTCTATTTGCATTTACAACACTAAATGTTTTTTCTCTAAAAACACTTAAATAAGAACGCCACCAAATGAAAACAGCCGAAAACGCATTCCTTCCACGTTATAGTGCAGTACCCGCGAATAAAACCCATTAGTCGCCTAATGGCCGGTGCCACAATAAAACAAAGTTAATTAAGTCCAACGGCGTTCCGGCCATAATTCGATGGTTTAGATACAAGTGTGGATCGTGAGGGATCCGATAGTACTGGATGCGTTAGTCTTGTGAGAAATGAGTCAGCTTATTTTGAAAAGTTGTAGTAATTACTCACACAATATACAAAAAGTGTCGTTTAACGACACGACGCAACCGAAATATTGTTTATATTAAATATGTAAAGTATTGATAGCACTTTCTCACCAAATACTTCAAAATTTTAGTTATCCTTACTAATATTATAAATCCGAAAGTAACTCTGTCTGTCTGTCTGTTTGTTACGCTTTCACGCATAGAGTACTGAACCGATTTAAACGAAATTTGGTACAGATATAGTCCAGAGCCTAGAAAAGGATATAGGCTACGTTTTAACCGACTGCGCTATAAAGAAGTAATGTTTTACCCGTTAAACGTCTCTACGCGGACGAAGTCGCGGGCGGAAAGCTAGTTTCTCATAACCAATTTACTTGGCATCTCGAATGGTATATTAAAGTATACCTACCTACATTTAGAATTGCGCCGGTAATATTTTGTTATACCTATTGAGTAACACACAAAAACATATGATATTAGTTCGCAATAAATGAATAATATGACTTTATCTTTGAAGTTTGTACATTGGAATCTCATTGTGGCTGAAACCAACCAAATAATTGGCTTTGAGTTACTCATCAATAAAACAAAGGAGAATAAGTACCAAGTTACCATATTAACTGACAAAACACTCTACCGATATAACCGCATCTTTCATTTACTGACTCCATGTTATCTAACTGGCTATGTTATGCCCCAATAAAATGTTTATTATGGCTAGCAGTCGTTTTGATCACATTAGAAGCGAAGAAGCACAATGAGATCGCATTGGAAGCGATGTAGAGCTTGATAAACGAATTATAATTACAAATGAAGTGAGTGTCTTTTAGGACGGACAAAAAAACTTTGCAAAATTGTTAGCTAAAAGATTCAAGTTTTTTTTTCACAATGAGAGTTCTGGGCTGTTTTGTGAAAAATTATGGAATAAAAAATCAAAACCTACTTTTACGTGAATATAATTTTATTTTTTGAACTTTCTTCTTTGTGCAAGATCCAATGCCACAATTAATACTCAGATGTATTTGCATTAACGGAAACAATACCCGCTATTAACAATATTTGGTTACAAAAGCTGTTACTACAATTTTTCTGGATACTTATTTTATGTTCTTCGTCAAAAAATCTCCCTCTTTTCTGACTGAAAATCGTATTTTGATAAAAACAACAAGCAAAAAGGTTTTCGTTAACAAACATTTTCTGCGAATGTTATGAACAATTGAAAGCAAGAACGCCAATTCTACGTATCGACAGGGAAAACGCTTTCGGGCAAAATAAAACGGAAAATAAATACTATAAAATTTCGTTACACGCTGATGCTTTCACAAACATTGCGCCTCATAAGTGTCTTTATAGTACAAGAGCTTGACGGAATAAATGGAACGCATATTATTAGTCAGCCTGGTAAAATTTAACTGCATTAAAGGATAAGGCAAAAACAAAGCCTAAAAGAACTTCTTAATATTTTTAGCATAATTAACTTTTTTTTAAGCAGATACTAGAGACCTGCCCACGCTTCGCTTCGGGTATATTATTCATTAAAACGTTCCTCTTGAATCTCTCAATCTATTAAAAAAAACTGCATCAAAACCCTTTGTGTAGTTTTAAATAATTAAGCATACAAAAAGAGACAGACAGACGCGGGAAGCGACTTTGCTTTATACTATGTAATGATAGACCTTAATAATTTGTCATATTATAAAGAGCGAATCATAAATAAATATTCCCAACGGTTATCTCTTTGGGCGAATCACTATTTCAGTCCGGTAGAGTACTTTGTATTCTGATTGTAGAGTAACGATAAACAGCACGACAAAGGGCTCGTATAAGTCTTTAAAGATAATTATTATGGTAGAGAGAATTCTCTACCATCTCAGTTAATATTCAGAGAATCTGTGACATTAAGCTGATGACTTTAGTGGCCAAAATAGTACGTAAAAAATAAATATTACACAACATCACTACATTTTTCCAATAAACTACTGTTACTTAAAATAGGTAATACACCCAGCCACTTAACTAATACCGATGTCTATCTCACTAATATTTGTCCCGTGTAGGGATCAAACCTTGGCACTACTCTTGGTGCAGAAACAGGGGAACTATTCGATGCACAATCGAGAAAAAAAAATATAGAATGAAATGGGTTTATAAGTTATTCGAATACTGCCATTGCGGAAGGCGGATTTTTAATATTTTATTAAATTTAAGCCCTTCGCTCTTAGTCTATAATCGGGCGCGTGGTAAAGGAAACAATTCTCAATTTTCCCCGTCTTCCCCTTTAAGCAAATCCGAACACGTACACGAATTCCTAATCCTTATACGGTTGGAGTCTCGGGAGATCAAAGTGTAGATATAAAGTTACTGGATGTAGCAATAAATCCGTTTAGATTCGCTGAAGAATTTTATTTAACCTCCCTATTGACTTTCTTCTTTAAGAGAACTATTAAGTAAGGTTGCAAAATAGTTATTAAGTGCCATGAATGTAACTGGGCACATATTAACAACACTAGGAATAGAGAAGAGTTTTTAGTAGGTGCATAAGTACCGAACGTTTTTGTTGCTTTCATGATCACATATTTTATTGTTACTTATATTTGTTATCAAATATTTTATAACTAAATAATCTGAAAAACTCCATTCCACCTTCTTCTAATCTCTTCTAACCTACTCTCTTCTTCTCTACTCTAATCTATCTTAATATTATATTAAGATCTGTATTTACTTATTTTTTATTTGTTGTTTTTAATGCTATTATTTTATTTTTTGTTTTATTCAAATTTTAAATTATTATTATTTTTTTCAAATTTTAAATTTACTTATTTTTTTCAATTCCAGCTAAATGTAACCCTTCTATACTTAAAAAAAATCAATCTTATTCAGCTAACAAATGAGTACTACTAACAAATGGTGCCGTATCCTCCCCAACAAAAACCCTCACTTCTAGTTGACATTAAGTTGGTTTCTATTGCCCTGTTCACCATTCCCTCTCTTTACGTCAGTTGCGTAGAGCCACCGCTACGGGGCTAACAGCCCTGCTTAATTACCATGCCTTACTGAGGAAAATAAAAAAGTTACGTACAGTCGTTCGGCCTTTTTGTGGGTCTTTGAAACAAAAGTTTATTTTTTTATTCCCATTGGCCCAGGAGCCGATGAATTGGAGTCGTTTAAACGGCTGACTTTGAGCTGATCGGCTTTTTAGTGTGTCGTTGATAAAGTACGCCTGGTGGGGTTAATGAGTTTTACTTTTTTGGTGTTAAGGACCTGTATTTGAGCCAAATGAAGATTGAATATTGTAACAAAATGCCTATCCTCTACCTCAAAGAATACTCATTTCTTTTTTTAATTTCATAAATTAGAGCAAACAAGTAGTGTGTTGTTATTTATGAAATAAAAAAAATACATTTTTAATTTTCATTACTATAAGGTTTTTTTTATGTTGATAGAAAAGAAAAATCTTTTTTTTAACAGTTGTCTAGTTAACAGAAGATTTTGTATCAGAATATGCTATTCTAAGACAAGGAAAGCTTGCCTTTTGGTATAAAAGTTGAACGGGTAAATGGCATGCTTACAGTTCAAAGATTAAGTTAATCAAAGTACATATTTTCGTAGTAAAATAAATCTACAACCAAAATATCCGGTCTCAAACACAATTTGTACGTAACAAATGAGCTGTCATCTAAATCAAACCTAATAGCAGTCTCTAATTTATGCATTGATTTATTTAAAACGATCCTAAATAATTATTCTTGAGCATCGACACGATTATTTAAACTATTGTTTAAGTTACCAGCTGAAATATGGCCTGACATAGTCCGATGTCTGATTTAAACATGACTGTAGGCGTTTTGTACTCTAACTTATACCGTTTCTTGGGTACATGATAATTAAATTTCACCTGAGGCATGGAATATACAACTATTTCTTTATAGGTATTTATGATCCAGCGAGCATTTACTTGACATGTTAAAATAGCGGGTGCTAACGTATTTTTGGGTTCGGCAGTAAATTTTCTTAACACTATGTAAATTGGATAAAAATAAGGATATTTTTTCTTTGATATGTCTGGAGGCAAAAAAGAAATATTATGAAATAGATATCTAGTGGCAGGAACATTTTATATTGGTCCATATTGTAATAATGCCTTTTTAATTCAATATAAATGGTGTCGAATAAGTCAATTATGTATTGTAGATGCTGTAAAGATTTTAATAGTCCAAAAACATTATTAAGGGGTCATAAAATAATATTATAATATTTACTTCTTCTCTATGAGAAAGATGGGTTTTATAATTTACTGAATTTTATGCAACGTCAACATATTTTTCGGCCAACAGAGATTATCCAAGTCACAGATATCAGCTGACTCATTATGAATTGGCATATCGAGAGGTCATAAATATTTATTGAGTAATTTCACCCTGTGCAAATAAGCTGACAGTTTTCATGAATAACCACATAACTAATTAAATACGTATATATACCAAGTGTATTTGTAATATTTTACTTTAATAGTTCCGTGTTTGTTTATGAGTCAAGGTCTTACACATATCCCTTAGTCTCATCTATTCTATAACTGGTCCATAAATACTTTCGCGGTAACCAACCCAAAGAAAAAAACTCAAAGGGATCTTATATCTGTTGATATGTTGCCGGAAACAGCCACATTAGTAGGGCGCACAAAATTTAACAAATTAGTAGTGTATGACAAACTAAAATTAATGGAAGCTTGTCGGCCGGAGGCATTTTTTAATTTCAGTTGGTGGCCTAATGATCCCGCACATGTCAGCACTTCGTCTCAAAATGAGTATTTTTCTATTTCTGTTAACATTTCTTGGGTCATTGTCCTGATACTCGTCTTTCTTTCATAAGAATAACACAAAAAATAAAAGTACAATTTTGTGCAAGTATCATATTATTATTCATCATCATCATCAGTCTATGGTTGTCCACTGCTAGTCATTTCTCTATGCCCTTTTTCAAGCTCTACAAATTTTGCGTATCGTAATGAATTTATTATAGATCAGTTCAGTAATTTTGGGGTGAAAGCACGACAAGTAGATAGACAGAATTACTTTCTCGTTATAAGTGAGGATTATTCTAAGTATAATATTACGTATATTTAAGCTATGCCAAATACAGATAACCACTGGCTTTGATATCCAAAGGCCCGGTCTCTACCGAGTGCCAATAATTGACTATCAAACTTGATATATAGATTTCTCTAGCGGCCCGACGGTGATAGTTGGATGACTTATAGCCGGCAAATCCCTTATGGAAGCGACCGGTTTGTTAAATTTTGTAATAGTAGTTCTAACTCGTCCTACATAAATTATAAATGTTCTGTACCGTGATGTTTTACCGTTTACTTCCTCTCTATAAACTTCCGTTCTCAAAGGTATATGAATTAAGAATTGACCTAATCTTAGTTTAGGCTCGACCAAAATACAATTCAGAATATAGGAAGTGACCATTAAACCCTATATAAAAACGCAGAGTTAATAACTGTATGTTTGTTCTTATTCCTTATTTTTGCCGTCCTATCTTATTTATATATGTGTCGATGCAGCAAATAAAGATTATTATTATTATCCACATGGGCTTGTTAAGACAATTCCGTAAGTTAGTATGTTTCATTCTTACACTACTAGACGAAAATCGATAATTTTAAATAATGAATTAAGTCGCTGATATTAATTAATCATAACAAACATACATACGCTTTAATTAACGACTATAAAACGGTCATTAACAATGAGGTAATCATTCCGACCTTAAAACAATACTAATCAAACTTCCCAGCCGATATTGTATCGCAATAAACTACCCTTTTATTTGTTAGTTAGCCATTGGGAACGTTACATGTGTTAACAAAGGCAGCGCTCATTAAATATTGAGGATACCGTCATAATTTACAATGAGTCTGTACTGCTTAAGCTTCGGGTTATGAAATTTTAATCAAAGTTCCTGGCCCCCTGTGTATTGGTACGGATACAGTTTAATGGGATCCAGGGCGTATTTCCAGCTAGTTATTTGCATAGCAAGTTGTTTTGTTTTGATAATAGAAGCGCGAGGTCGTGTTGACTATACCCATCGATGTGGAAACTCCAGTACCGTTTTCGTTTATGCCAACGTTTGCCGTTTCTTTGAAGATTTTTTTCGTTTAATGAACTGTGATATCGTTTTTTGTCGTTGCGAGATACGGAGCAACTAGTTGGTTTGTTACGAATACCAAAGTAATATTCGCTCTTTGACGAGAGATAACAGACTTGAGATGTACACTTCTGATTTTAGTTCAGTTAAGTTAGCTAGGAGAGAAAGAATTGTCTAATTATCTTTGTCTTTTGATCTTGTGAAAGGGTAAGTCGAAAATCTAATGATTTATGTTATTGTCATACTTGCTAATATCACCATAATATGAATCATAGTAAAGTTTAGTTTAGACACAAGAAATTGTGCTAGGAGAAATGAACTTAGTTTTATACCTATCCCGTTACGAAGATCTCAAGCGCGAATAGCAATGTCCATTTATAATGACTCAAGTCGGTCGTAAACATTGAAAAATTGATTATTATCACCAGCTATACGAACGGTCTTGATTTAATTGCCGCGGTGCCACCAAGAAACCCACAAGATTTATTATAGTAAGGACGCTAAAGTAACGTCGCTCTAATGTTGGGAAACTCGAAATGGAGTCAACGTAATGAGGGTCTCTCAACGGAGCTATTTAGTGCGCTCCAAAATTCTCATGAGCCCTTCAAATTCTTCCCGAGCCCGGATTGAATTAACGACACCAAAAAGTGCACGAAGTCACGGAATGCTTAGTGAAATTAACAGTACCTAATCTTTTGTAGTAAACTAATGATCTCGCCCGAACAACATTCTCGGAACGATCTCAGTTTTAGAATGCGACCGGCGGACACAAATTTCGAGAAGTTTTAACATTTTGACAACAAATACGTCCCGAGAAAATGTTGTAAACGCATTTTGTACAACACAAATAGAATGTGCTGCCCAAAATAGAGAAATGAACAAACGAAATGACTTTGAATACAGTTCTATTAGACTACCAAATATTTTTTCGAGAGCAACAGTGCATGTGATTAAGGGATGGGAGTTTATCTGTGCTGCTTTTGTCCTCTGCAGTCCTTGTTTTGCGGTCTGCGGTCGTCGTTTGGATGATCTACGATCTATATTAGCTCTTATCTTGATGGTAGTTAAATTCAATTTCAAAGAGATGTCAGGGTATTATACGTATTGTATAGAGTTACGCAAACCCAATACCGTTGGCTAGATGTAAGCTGATCTGTGACGGTGACATCTCTCGAGTACGTAAAGGATTATCGAATGACAATATGCGTTTTTTCCTAGAGTGTGTATTTAGTTGACGATATTCAAAGGGACCCGATGCTTTTAGACTAGATGCTATTAAATTGCGCATGCGTCTTTTGTTGAACCATATGGCATTTTCTAGCAGATGGCCCCTTTATTTAGCCTGATTGTGAAAGCAAGTAAACTGATATTGAAGATTACCTGCCTGATGAAATGATAAAAGACAAATTTATACCCAAGATGAAACTTAATTGATGTTAGAACAAAACTATGAAACAAACATTTACTGAAGGAGAAATCTATGCAATAACACAATGCCCTGCCAAAGATCTGATTTTACTTAAAATGATCTAATAAAAGTTATGAAAACGAGAAATTTTATCTGAAATGAAAGTTTATGAATCTTGTTTTTACCTAGTAATAAAAAGTTAAGTTTATTTTCTTTCTCATTTTGAGAAAGCAAAGTTCAAAACTTTTGTCTGAATATAAATCACGCAATCGTATGAACAGTAACTTTATGAAAATTGGTTGGTAAAATATCAAACTACGCTACAAATATAGTAAAGGTGCTCAATATTTTTTCGGTACATCAAGCCCTTGAAAATTATTCCCTTGCGTTTTTATTTTCTTTTTGTTAATTCCTTGTTGATTGTTACAAAATAAATATCTCATATAGTAAAATAATTGTCATATACCATCATGTTTAAAATTACTATCTAATTGTTAAGGGTTGAGAGCCATCCATAAAGCTACTAAAGCCATCATCGTATGTCAGTTAGAAAAAAAAATCTAATTATGAAAACAGTTTAAAAACAGACAAACTTAAGTGACGTTAAGTAATTTAAGTGCCACGGTGCAAATTCCCTGAGCATCCTTGTATGCTCTTTGCGTCACATAAGATTTGACAACAACAAGCGTTACGTTACAAAATGGCTGAAAGTCGGTACACTTGCAGCGAAAACAACTTTCCCCATTATTTTTACGGCGACCCAACGCGGGCATTTGATAAGGGTACGAGAGTAACCAATGCTGATTTCGTTTTGATTTGTCCACAAAGAGATAATAGCTGTTTCATGAGTTCGCGAGGTTCGCTGAATATAGCTAGACGGAAAAATATGTGAGCGAGTGTCCGTAATGGCAAGAGAATAGTATGATGAATTGTCTAGGGTGTGATAAAAGTTTCTCCTAAATGTACTATAAAAGCCGCTTTCCCGTGTTCAAATATGAATTTATACACTATGAAATTACCATTTATTTAGTATTAGCACATTTTCGGCAATGAAGATGCACACGACTTCGTACGCTTGAAGTTATATTTTGAATTGCCTTTGCATGATTCTGATTTATTTAGCGTAAAGTTTACTTATACTCATATCGTCTCAAACTTTCGAGTTAATAATTATTAGTAGGATTCTAGAGGTACAATAAAGTAAGTGACATTTTAAACAAACATAAGTATGTGCCATTAAAAGTAAAACTTCGATTAAAAGTTTAAAGTGACTTTTCTTACTTTGTGAATTTCGTGAATTAACTTTAGTCTGGTATCAACAAACATTTCGCAAACCTTAATTCTGCCATAACTAAAGATGTTGGCTGCTGAGATACAAACGCTGTTCTTAAGTTACACCAATAATAATGTAATCGATCTCCATCCCGGATACGACGTTACCCTAATCAAATAATGTAAAATTAAGATATTGACGGATAATCTAGTTTCACGCTATGAAACCGAACAGTGTATCGATTAACATAATTATTTTAGTTGAGAATGAGGTCATATCATACCCGGAGTGCGTAAGTAATATTATTAGTCGGTCTAATTGCCACTTAGGCGCGATGTGTCGAAGGAAAGTTACCCTGCCAGCTACACTATCAGCTTTAGTTTCTACTGACTAGGGTTGTCATAGCAAGAATTTTTGGGTCTGGTGAGCAATTCACCAATTTATACTTAATCGTATGATTGTTGCGTGGGTCTCTAGCTTAAGAGTAATATTAAGCTTTATATATGTGATAGTACGCAGATTATAATTTCTGATAAGAACATGACGATTTTCGATTATAAATAAGTATGAAATTATAAGCCTAAGATGGCTAATAGAGTGAATTTGAATGGTTACTTCAGCAGTTAACCCAATATTTTACTGTTTATAATATGATTAACGTTCATTTAAAAAAGATATGGTTTACTCAAATATTATTTTTAACTTTCTAAAAAAAAAAAAGGGAGTTTACAAAAGACGGTCCAAAAGAACCCTGTAAGGCTCTATTTTTTTGAACAGGAACTCTTTGATTTTTGGTAAAGAATCTCTATGATGTTTGAATAAAATGAAGCTCATACCTTCACGATACTACGATACAGATATCCCTGTATCATGATACCGGAACTATGTTATTGTTACCCATGTTTCAGCAGCGCAATTTTCCACTTGTTTTATTGTATGCCATAATGTTTTGACGTAGTTTATTTTTATCTAGCAAACGACCCAGTTTCTTTCAGTCTCTATAAATAGAGAAGTATAGGAGTTCCTGGGGGAGCCAAATAACTTTAGCGAGATAAAGGTATGTTGCCAGATGATTTATGTACTTACATTTGTTTGTTTAGCCTTAATATAAATTAAGGAGATTTGTTTTCCCATTCTGCGCCTGTTTGGAACACTAATATGGGACGGTGATTACGTGAAAACTCCTTTGTATTGTGTCCCTAATTATGTTTTGAATATATATTTAAGGCTTTGAAATATTATTATAATCGGTAATGGCAAAGTCAGTATCGTCATATGTTTTTTGGAATTGTAATTTGAAAATTAGTGTGTTGTCCTGATGATCAACAATAGTAGTTCATGTCTTGTATAGGAAATTACTTGTTCGTCTTACTTATACTCGACAAATTCATTTACGTGTACCACAAATATATAATCTTGATTCTCAAGTTTGTTCGTGTGATTTATCATTATCTGTGTGTGTAAGTGTGAATTATCTTACTATTCATACAGTAAAAGTTCATTCTAGACGGATGGATAGTCTAGAATTATCAAAGTTTAGTTTATCTGCTTTTTTAAATTTAAATAGTTAAAAGTCATAAACGTCAAATTAAAAAGTTGATACTAGTCTGAAAATGGTTTATGTACTTAAGTAAAATATTCATGTTGTGTAAAACTAACATTATATAAAACAAAAGCTTCAAGAACTAGTAACGGTAAGGCTAGAGTTGAGCGGCATAAATTATTCCATGCCTTCCAAGAAGCTGTTTTCATGCAAAACTTTTTAACTAAAATAAAACTTCAGGATTATTATTCTTCCTTTCAGACAGCCACGGAAAAAAATATCAGAATATTTCACGATCAGCAATATTCGCTGTGTATGCTTGTGTGTGATTTGATTTTGACATCATGATTTCTATCGAATTTTAAGCAAAAACAAAATGTAGAAGGAAAAAAAATGAAACAAAAGAAATAAAATGTTTAAGATGTGTATTTTTGTTTTCTTTTTTGATCACTTGTTTAGTATTTACACAAATATATACAAAAATTATAATTATTTACAGTCTCTTTCATGACATTATAATATCATTTAACAAGTATATCGTTATATAAATGTATATGTACATAGTAAGTTTTAAACTTTGGCATTATAATAATTTAAAAGCAAACAAAATAAAATTATTGGTACGGATTCCGTACGTAATATTGTACATTAAGTTCTGTATCTATTTACAATTGCATGTTTACGTTTACATCCCTATAATTACTATCGCAGAAATTAGGAAAATGTTAACAACTAAAACAAAAACTAGCTCTCTATGAATATACAAATAAATGCAGTTTTTGATCAGGCGTACATTCCTACATTACAATAAATACGATAAAAAAAAAAACTTAAAGACAAATTATCACTTTTCGTTGGACTAATACGCTTAAGCGTTGCAAGTATGGACTGTGTCGGTTTACCTGCGTTGGAGCATACGCTACGCCCAGAGCTGCGCATGCGGCGGCAAGCGGTGTGGGTGCACGTCGCGTGCGTGCACGCCGGCCGGCAGCCCCAGGCCGTCACCCAAGAGGGGGGGGAGCTTGCCCGGCGGCGGCGGCGGGGGCGGCGCCGGCGCCCGCCCGGCCCCCACCGGCGACACCGACGCGTAAATATTCACCGTCGACCGATGATACTGACACTTCCGCAAATCCGGCATCGCAAACCTCAACTTCTGCCAGAACTGTCTATCACCCCACTCTATACACGTGTTCGCTTTCAAACACAAACGCAGCTCCGGATCGATGTCCCTATTAGGCAACTCGCCTAGCAATATTATTATCAGTCTTCTTCGTCTCTCTTTCAATACCTCGTGGAGTGCCGTCTTGAACTCGAAACGACACCATTCGTTGTTGATGAAATTTTTAGATAGGACTATTATGGTCCTCTTTGATGACTCCACCGCCTCTATTATCGTATCCGCTACGTACGCCGAGGCGTTAAAATCGCGGTAATGTAGGCAGAGACGGAAACTTGGGTCGGTCGTTTCTAGGCCGGGCGCTAACATCTGAGCGACGAAAGCCTCATCTTTCACACTATAACTTATGTAGGCATCAAATAAACGATCTTTGTCGGCCTCATCGTCGAACGCTGTGCTTTTATAACACATTCTAAACCCGCAGTGGTAGTAAATCCATACTCGTAGCTCACGGCGCCAATAAAAGACGCCGCATATCAATGCTGAGCTTATAACGAACACGCATAACGATATCAATAGCAATGGAAGGTAATCGTTTATGACTTGGTTTTCGATAATCGACGAGCTTCCTCCGACATGGCTCGTGCAAATCGTCGAGTTGAAGTCGGCCATGTGCGGCCCCACTGCGTTCGTCACGTTATCGAATACACAAGCGATCTTATCTGCGTCTTCCACCTTGCCGAGGTTGTTTTTAAACCAATTTCGGAATTTATGCATATATTGACAGTCGCACGACCAAGGATTGCGGGAGAGACTTATCTCCACCAAATATGGATTCATCGTGAATTGCCACACCGCGAAGCCGTAAATGTTATTTCCTTCTAAGCGCAACACTTCTAAATGCCTCAACTCCATGAAGGTTCGGTTATCGATATAATGTATTTTATTGTCTTGTAGATGTAATTCACGTAAATTCTCCAGAGGCGACAACTCGAAACCTAGCAACTCCTTAATGTTATTTTTCTCTAAATGCAAGATTGTTAAGCGTTTTAGTCCACTAAACGTATTATTATAGAGAGCGTCAATATTAGAGTTATTCGCGTACAATATTTTTAGATTCTTACGTCCGATAAATGCATGACTTGTTAAACCACCAAAATTGTTACCGTCTAGATATAGTTCAGTAGCGTCCATAGGTATATTATTGGGTATTTCGGAATACCCAGCCGCGGAACAGTCCACTATATTCGCCGACCACGGTTGGTCGTGATAACACGTACAGTTCGATGGGCAGGTCATTTCACAATCACAAGCGTCAAAATCACAACAATGACACAACGTAAAACAATGAGTTTTATATGTACACAAAAACTGCGATGATTCCGCCTCAATGAGCGGAATATAAGTCCTTTCCCTATTATACAGCAACTTGCAGTAAATACTCTCCAGATCCATTACTCGAGGGTGTTGTCTTAGATGGTCGAGTTTGTTGATTCGCTGTAACCACTCCATAGTACAGTCACATTGAAAGGGATTTCCTCCAATATAAAATTCGGGTAGGGGGCGTCCCGGATCGACTGGAGTTAGACGAAGCGCATTGAGATCCATACTAGTTATCTGATTTGCATACAAATCGACTCTCGTTAAATTGGTTTTTCCAACAAAAGTTTGAGCTTCAACTTGCGTAATTTGATTATCATTCAGGAACAGTAACTCCACGCTGCTCGGTATTGAATAAGTGTATATTCTCGTCATTTTATTAAAGCTCGCGTCCAAAGTTTGTAAGCGGAGCTCTTTGTCCATGCGATAGTTATTTCGTAGTTCTTTGATGTTGTTGCTGTGAAGGTCCAGCCATTGAAGTCCCGATGGAATAACAGTATAATCAAACCATTCTATTTGGTTATCTGACACGTTTAACCACAACAGAGAGGGAATATTTACGAATAGGCCTTGGATGTCTGTGAGTTGGTTAGCGTCCAGCCTAATGGCTTGTAAATTGGTTAATGTCTCAAAAGCGTTCGTGTCGATGCGCCTCAGTTTGTTGCGTGCTAAATTTAAAATTTGCAGTGACGGCAAATCGGAAAACACGTCTTTGCTTATGTTTTCAATTTTATTTCCGATAAGACGGAGGCCGTAAACGGTATGCAAACCAACGAAACCCGGCTCCTCCAGCGATGTTATCTGATTTTCTCCAAGATCAAGAGTTCTCAGTAGTCGCATATTTCGTAGAGCTATAGGCACTTTCTTTAAACGATTCCCATTTAAATTCAAATCTTGTAGCGAGGATGTATTTCTGAATGCTTCTGGGTGAAGTTCTTCTAGATGGTTGTTGTCAATTGAGAGTAGTGACAACACATATAATCCATTCAAGGCGTAAGCATCGATGTGCGATATCTTGTTGTATGATAGAATCAATGTGTGCAGATTATTCATAGGTGCGAATGTATCTGCGGCAATGCTCTCCAACATATTATGTTGGACATTTAAGATTTGTAATGTGTAGAGATCTTTGAAAATTCTTGGATCGAGCTTCGTTAATCTATTGTTAGATAAGTTCAACAGCACCATCCTTATAAGACCAACGAAAGTATTTTCGTTAATCCACGTACTCGTCAAATGATTGTTAGATAGATCGAGCGCTAATAACTGATCCAAGTTAGCGAAGAGACTGGATGAAAGCACACTAATAGAGTTGTTTTGTAAGTAGATTTCTTTGATAACCGGTCGGCAATCTTTAAACAGATCTTGCGGCAAGGCTACAATTTTGTTGTTGGAGAGATCGATGATTTGTAACTGTTTCAGGCCGGATAATGCTTTGTCAGCCACCATAGAAATCTCGTTATCGTGAATGTGTAACTCCTTTAGTCTTCTGAGTGCCATAAATCCGTTGTCTGGCATTAACACAAAGTGGTTACTGGATGCGTCTAATACTTCTATATCCAGAGAGCACGCACTATGTGGCATAGACGCCGCTGTCGGTGCAGACCCATCTTGCTCGCTAATTAGCGCTTGATGCATGACTCGCTCTCTGAATCCCAAATCACTCACGTCTTGAAGTCTGTTTGAAGATACGTTCAAGTACACTAAATTAGTGAGCGGGCAAAACAAGTTTTCGGGGAACGACCAAATGTTGTTAAAACTGAGGTCTAACTTCTCCAATTGCCGGACGGCAGTAAAGCTCTCCGATGCTATCTCTAGGCTCATTGCAGCCCATTCCGTGTTTTTCGTTCGGATCGTCAAATTTCGGAGGTCCCTTAGACCGGAGAGTACGCCAGGCGGCCATCGTCCAATTTTACAGTTATCCAAAACAAGTTCACGCAGTTTGATTAAATGCGCGAAACTTCTGTCGTCTAGTGAGCTCTTATACATCATGTCTTCGTTGCATTCTATTCTGAGCGATGTGGTGTGCTCTGATGGTATGACACTGAAGTTGGTTGTGTCAAATTCACTATTGATTGTTCGGAGTTTGCAGGTTAGAGAAACTTCGTGGGAGTCGTTGGGACCCCGTAACCACCACTGGCAATCATCTGGGGCTTCATATTTCAACGGCAACGAACTCTGGTTAGCCACGTCCAGTCCAATAACAAACCATAAAAGGATTTGGCCGAAAGGTCGTCTCTTGGAAGAAGTGTAATGAAAAGCCATTATGGGGGAAATCAAATATCAAGGAAGAATGAAAACAAGACACAGTAGGCTCAGTGTCATGTTTTTTCCGTCGGCGTTCGTATGTTGCGTCCCCTTGCCGGATGTAAAGTATCCATCAATTTATGAAGACTTTTTCGATTTAAATTCAGCAGATAGTCCTTTTTGTTATGCACATGATGAGAAAATTCCAAATTTCACTGTTCGTAACGTAAAAGTCCGCTCGTTCACGTAAACAAAAATTTTCACAATTGTCACAAATGCGTTAACGTCCACTATATTTGTTCCGAATATTTCGTTTTGATGCACTTATTTGTTGCGAGTTCGTAATGTTGATGTTTCGTGTTTGTGATAAGCGTGTTTTCACAGTAACGTAAGCCCGTTCGAAGCGTCGAGTGGCGCGACCGTGCCTCGACGCTGCGGCGAGTCGACTGAATGCGAGCAGAGGCATTGCAGTGGAGTAGGGTCTACGATCAGAGCGGGGGAGGGGGGAGGGGCGATGAGCCGACTGGTGGCGAATGTTCACGACGACTTATTACAATAAATTATTTTTTTTACGAAGCTTTAAGCGATCGGCTGTACGTATCGCGCCGCAAACTTTGAATAAACGCGACTATCAGCTGCTTCCTAAAGTCGTAAAGTCTTTGTTTGATCGAGTTAGTGGATTGGTTATTGTTTTGATTGCATATGTACTTAACAACTGCAAACTATAGTTTCAGGTACCTGTAATAATGAAAAGTTTTGACAAGTGTTTTTATTTGTTATTTTGTGTTAATAAGGATTATCTTTTTCATCACAGGAACATTGAGTCAGTGTATCGTTACTTGAAATATATTATATTTTTACGTGAAGTGATTTTTATATTGATAAACATAAAACACTCAAATTGTTATTGATTTTTAAGACTGTTTTCTATTCTTAGATATTTACTTACTTTATTAATTTATAGAAGAAGTACAATGGGAACATACAATGTTATTAAGTGCTTTATCAAGGACAAAATATATTAATTTTGGAAATACAGTAATGTGTTATATGAAATAAAAAATATTCAGACGAGTTTTTTTTTTAAATACGTTAGTTAAGTTCTCAGATCTCAAAAATTTTAATTAAGAGTTATGTAAGACTAACACAGGATAGAATTCCAACTCAATCTTCCTTTTATGTGTCGCCTGAATTTTATTATTTTTATCTACGATTCCATCGTCATGGGAATAAACGGGGAACGAAACCATTCAAGTTTAGGAATATTTCGCATGCCATTGGGGCTACCATGAGTTTAAAACTTACGCGCTCGATATCGACTACGTAAATATGTCTATGAAAAACATGTACAGCGCCGGCTGGTGGTTACGCGAAGAACTACAATCGGCCATATGAAAAAAACAACTCGATAGGTTTTTAACGTACGTAAGTTTACGATAGCCAACTCATGGTAGGCCCTCTTGACGTGATCGATCTAAAGCCTTATCAACACTTTTCGCAGAAACCGATATTTATGGAAGCCTTATTGTGAGGAAGTTCAGGCCATGCACGTCTGATGATACTGTTACGGAACTCGTGTGGTATTCCGAGATTATTAAAAGATTTATTAATAGGCACGCTAACGAGATAGAAGAATAAGGTTTCTTTTGATTATTTTTACTTTGATATCCAACCGTGTACATTTGCTCTATGTACCTACATGGGTACAGTTTTAGAACGGTACATACATATCCAATTTTATATAACTGTTTGGTACAAAATGAGTTAAAATCTGTGCGTTGTTCCAAACCAGAACAAGATATTTCAGACTTTTATTTTACTACAATAAGACTTCTTAACAAATAAAAAGATTAAAATACTACTACAAAAGGATTGTGGAATATCATACAAGTGTACTTAGATGGATGAATCTGATAATAGGTTAATCGTTACGAAATTTGTATTTTACTCGCAAATACAGTTTAAAGTTCAAAAGTAAATCACAGTATTATTTTCATCTAAATTTATACAAGACATAAAAGAATATCATCCAGTTAGATTTTAAATTGTTCCACGAATCACTATGTTCATCACGACCGATTCATAAATTCTCCTTCAAGTCTACCGCTAACGAAAACAAAATTAAACAGGATTCTCTAGCAAACCCGCTCTAAGCTTATTAAACGCTTTTAAAATATTAGGTTTCTTTTAGAAATCGAAACGATTTTACCGCAGTCTGAATGGAGTCGAAGTTTCAACAAAAGAAACGCTAACACTCTTACGCACAGGAAGGTTGGATTAAGTAACCCTTCCTTTCGGCTGCTAAAATTAAAAAGCAACTATCGCATAAAGGCATTAAGAGATTAAGGTAACAAAATTCTTCGATGTTCTAACAAAAGATTTCTGTTAACGCATGGCGGACCACACTGGCTGTCAGACGACGGAAGATATCATTTTAATCCTTTTAGTGAAGTTGACTATGAAAAGACAGATGCGTGCTTCTTTTGTCGCTTGCCTGACGCGTTCGTGCTTAACGAGATTGATAAGTTGATAGGTAGTTAGTTCCATTTCACCATTAATGAGAGTTCGAGTCAAAAATGTATTTCGTTCGTATTGAGGTATGAGAAGTGGATAGTACAATAACGGCATCGATAGCCGTTGTGCGTGTTTCATTTTTACCATGTTAAATAGAAGTGTCCCAATTAAAACTAGAAGGATCATTATTCACCAGAATCTAGATTGCAACATCATTGTTATATTCATTCATCATTCGTAAAAGGCCTGGAGATGTCACAAGCAAATAAAAAAATATTAAACCTAAAGTAACACACCTAATTTTGAGAGTCATTAGTGAGGTCATAAGTCAGGGAACTATTTGTCATAGTTCACAAAGACTAAGCGTAATTAATTACTGTCATACAAAAGTCGTAAATACGATATGTGTCCTCGATGACGCAATTACGACACTGACACGTGTTAACATTTTGTTATTTCACGAAGCATCTATCAAGGAGACGCTGTGCGTGCTAAAGTTATTACAACGAAGTGTTTCACATCCCAATCTGTCAGTTCACAAAATGAATAATGATCAATCGTTTTCGCCCGTACCCGCCGGGCCATATTCGTACCCACGCATCGATCCTCTGATGACTTCGAGAACCTCGATGAATTTGCCGTAATCGTGTTTGGATCGATTTTGAAAATCGATTTGGGAAACTCTTACACCAGAGCGTCGAAGCAATTTAGATTTGCTTTTAAGGAAATTGGCTCGAGTTAGATCATTGTTATAGCGTAAGTCACACGTTAACAATTGGTACAAGTTCTCGATAAGATCGATGAGCTCATAGCAGAGCAAAATTCAATGACAAAATAAATTCAATTCCAATAAGAAACAGCTGCGGGACGGAGCGCAACGGATCTTTAACTATAGATTAACTTGGTAATATTTTCTTCTACCACTTCAACATACATAATATTACATTACTCGTGTCGTAATAAGTAAAAAAGGAGAGTAAAGATAAAACGAGTATGAATTATACTTAATGAGAAAGTCGTTAAGAGTTTTAAATATTATTTCTAATAAGTCTTGCAGTACTTGGTACATTGGTATATTTATTTATAAATGTAGTTTAAATGAGAAGGTTGCGATATCGAAACGAACAAACGTAAATTCAGAGTTTATCAGAAGAATAACGCATTGGGATAAGATAAAGGCTGCGAGTGATGTTATGGACGGTACAGTGAAGTGAATAGTATATAAAATTCACCCTTATTTTGAAAGCAACATTAAAGTCAATTCGATAAGATTTTCAAATGAAAATATTTATTCCGGCCACTTTCAATTTAGTTAATTAAAAGGTTTCAATACTTTGTGGTTTTCATTTGGTTCAATTCAGAGTGTTCAATGGATACTCATAATACACAAATGGTTCACCCAAATGTTTGGTAAAAAAAGCTAACTGACCTTTTATGTACAAAAAATGATCTTATCTGATCAGGACTTTAATTTAAAACAGCGTCATTTAAAATAGACCGCGCTCGATGACATTTTTGTTAAGATAAATCTTGGTGACAAATGGTTTTTGTTTTAAACCTTAAAAAGGAAGTAAACAGGTAGCCGCCTACCTGGATGAGGCATCGGTCACTATTGCATAATAAAAAATGCAAGTAAAGTAGAAGCGTTGAGTCCACTCTATTGTTTCGTTGTTCATGTCGGTACTTCTGAAAGTAGGTAGGTCGTGTTCAAAGGAAAGGTCTAACTAATAAATTGAAACCAAAAAAAGAAGTTTGATTATATTCTCAAAATAGGTAGGTGCTACTGTGTAATTTTTATATATCGTTAATCTTAAATGAGAAATCATATTTTTATTTTTTGTGCTACTTCGACAGTGACTATTAACAATGTCGGATCTGCAAAATCTCACTTTTTCGTTTATTTCAGAAAACATGCCCTAATAACTAGATCTACCATCGGGTGAAATAAAAAAAATGTTTCCATGCATAGTTTTTGAAATAATCACATTAAGAAAGTCGGATCTTACCTAGAGAGGCCGTTAAAAACGTCGGAAAATAACTTCCGACGTTGTTAGCGGGACGCGGGGCCGGGTGTGCGTGCGCGATCTCCCAGATCCGTCATTGTTAGCGGGATGAGTGGACGTCGCGTGGCAACTTTGTTTTTAAGAGAGTTTATTTCTTATCCCATAATTTATAACACTATTCACGATGACACCTACAAGATCAGCACATTTAATCAGTCTAGCCACGAGAAAAGATGATGAGAACCTATCTACCTCGAGTATACCTGCCAATAATAACTCTCAAACCAAAGCAAAACCTACAGTAGAAATAGCTATATGTTATTATTTATTACTTTTATCATAATATTACTCTTAAAATTTTGACAATTTGTATATTATTTAACTTTGAGGCAAAAATTATAAATTATGAGTATTTCCTAGTACGGCATTTAACAATGTCAGTTGTACCACATCGGACGTTGTTAATTGGTTTTTCAAATGGCTTAAATGTCGGTAGTACCACATCCGACATTGTTAATTTACTTTTGAAAAAAGTGAAATGTCGGTAGTACCACATCTGACTTTATTAATTGCTTTCTAAAAGGGTCTTATGACGGTAGTACCACATCCGTCATTGTTAATTTTTTTTATTTAGAAATCAAATGACGGTAGTGCCACATCCCATTTTATTTAACGCGTTTGAGATTTATAAATAAGTCGGTAGTACCATGACAGCAGAGAGGGGGCTCTCCAGGTGGTGTGTCGGACTCCCCGACGGCTGGCGAGAAGGCGGTAAATGCCAGCCGCGGCTCCTGGGCGGAGTGTAATGTCCAGGGGGTTTATCGACTAAAACACTGGGGTGTACCTCATCGCCTATTGGCAGTGTCATGGTACCTGGCAGAGCTTTCACTCACAACACCGCCGGCGGACAAGCCTCCATGTCTCCCTCAAGCGTCCCCAGAGGGGGACAACGGGGCGACCCCGTGCACAGGGTCACTCCCGTCCCTCAACGATGGCCGTTGGTGTAATGCCGATGGGAGTGTCCCCACACCCGCCGCCGGCCGGCCGTCGTAGGACTGCCCTCCCTCCCTCTCTACCGCCTCCTTTTGAGTCATCACTGACTCGGAGAAGGAGGCAGACAGACAGACATATACGTCCTCTACCATTCCTCGCAGAAATTGGGCGAGAGGTCAGCGGGCTGGCCACAGATATTAGGGCCGACCTCTCTTCGGACCACGACGGACACTGGAAGAGAGTGTGGTCCGCCGTGTCCTCCTGTGCGCCGCACTCGTGACAAACGGGCGCGTCCTCCCGCTGAATGCGGTGCAGATAGTGGCCGAAGCAACCATGCCCGGTCAGCACCTGCACCAGACGGAACGACAAGAAACCGCCCGTCCGTTCGAGCCAGCTGTTGAGCACTGGTCCGAGCGCATCCAGCAGATGACGCCCTGCCACCTACTTGGCTAAGCTATCTGCCCACACCAAAAACTCGCGAGCTCCGTTCGCAAACTCCTCGCGCTCTCTCCTCACTGGACGAAGACCCAGATCTCGTTGCTACTTAAGCCACTCATACTTCGCGGCCAGCAGCTATGCCTCCAGCTTCCAAGGTAGGCTTTTCGGCGGCCTGCCAAGGTACAGGCCGCTGAAAAGCCCACAGTGCGGTAGGCACGCGTCACGCGACACGCTATCGCCCGCTGAGGTCTACGGAGTAGGACGGAGTTCTCGCTGACATGGAGGGAATCCGCACAGATGTGAGCTCCGTAAAGGGCCATGCTTCTGAGTATGCCGGCTAAGAGTTGCCGGTATCTGGCCCTAGGCCCCCTTATATTCGGAAGGAACCACCCCAACGAGTCCGCTGCCTTGAGGAGGCACGGCGACAGCCCTCTGAAGTGTGAGACAAACTACCTCCGCGCATCCAATACTAGTCCTTCTTACTTACTAACTACTACGGTACTTCATTTGGCACTGGATTGCCACCCGAACTCCCCCAACCAAGATGTACGAGTTGGGGAGAGGTCCTTTCCGAGGCCTATGGAAACAGACGGCCTCGGTCTTCTCCAGCGCCAAACGCAGGACCAAAGCACTGATACGCTGCGCCAACAGCGCGCTCGCCTCCGTCGCTCTTCGCGCTGCCTCCTCAAGGTTATTCAATCGGGACAGGGCGTTTAAGGTAGATCGCCCTGTCCTGAATCCGAACTGGTTCTCTGAGCAGTCCGGCCCCACGCTCCGCCGATGGTCGTTTAATCGCACTCCGCAATCGACCGATACGCGGAAGGTGACTCTGAGGGACGGCCCTCTTTCCTTAGGAGGCACAGAAGCCCCTGCTTCCATATTTCCGGGAACCTTCCGACCGAGAGACACCGGTCGAAGAGACCCCGGAAAGACAGTGCTGCCATCCACATACAATGCAGGCGCTGGTGGCTCGGACTAAGAGGTTTAGCTCCTCATTTCTGCCCCGTGCCATTAAGGCATGGAATGCCCTTCCAGCTCATGTTTTCCCTCCTTCCTATGATCCCGGGCTCTTCAGGCGGGGCGTGAAACGGCATTTAAGCAGGCCTTCAGGGTGAGTGCGACAGGCTCAATACGATCTATTGTGCCTGTCGACCTCATATTTGGATCTCACTACCGCTTACCATCAGGTGGAGTGAGGTCATCTTGTTAGCCTTTTATAAACAAAAAAAAGACTGCTCCAGTTCTGAGTAGGCCAGAGCGATGACTCGGGCCGGGACACCGCCCGGATCTGGGGCCGTCTTCTTCACCCGGAGAGGGAGGACAGCCGACTCGAACTCCTCTGGAGTAAGCGGCGTTATGGTCTCTAATTCTTAGATAGGTCTCAGACGTGAGGGCATCCGTAGCGGCACATAGTCTGGGTCTATAGGTGGAAAGAGACCCCGAACTGATTTTGGTTAGTTTAATGTGATTTTAATTAATATTTCGTCCACTACTTGTCACATACGACCTAATATTTTTTTATATAATCACTAAACAATGTCGTAAGTACCAGTTCCGGCAAACGATGATTATTTTTTTACAAGCAAAAATGTCGGTTCTGGTACTTCTGACAATTCAACATTAGTTTAGAGCCGTTAAAAAAGTCGCAACTGACATTTCTCATGTTTACACATTTAATAACGGCATCCCATAATATTGGCCTGAACAAACATTATTTGTATAGCATAATCCTAAAATTTTGTAATCCTGCCTCAAATAAGTAAAAAGATACATCCAAATTAAACTTTGATTAGCTCTCCTGTAAAGTTGCTGTTTTGCACATCCGACATTGTTAATAGCCACTGTCGACTTGAAGTCCCAAGTGTGATCACGTATTTAACGTATAATATTTATCGTATATTTTTTAACAACAGATAAAGATAACCGCCATCGCATAATTCTTGTCATACAGCTAACACTTAACAGCTGGGCGTCTATCCCGCAATATGTCCAAGTTTCTCTCACGAAACTTATCTTAATACTGGCCCGATTAGCGTAATCTGTCCTCGCCATTTCATCGCTCAAGTGGCTTGTTAGACTTTAAAAACGACTGTCAAGTGTCTCTCGACGTAAAAAAAAGTCGTAAACACTGAAACATTGCGGAATTCATGCGTTCGCCTTGTTGGCATAAAATGTTACTGGTAAAATATTCACCCCGTGTGTTTCCGCTACGATAGCGATACAAACACGATAACACGTGGATCCTTGTTAGCATAGAAATTACATTTGAGGTGGTATATAGTATGTCTTAATATTTATACTATAAACTAGGATGGTGTGGACAGTTCTTTTTTGTAGAGAATTGCGAAGTTTTAATTTTCTGTGTACCTAGTAAGCGATAGAACCTTTTTAAAATGTCATTCTTATTTCCAATATCGTTCTAATCCTAAATACTCATTATGTTCCGGAACCATACTTAAAACAATAGAAGGATTTTTTTTTTAAATTGATAACGTCTAATTGCATTGCATTGCGTCAAAGCGTCATTGCGTCAAAGAAAACATTACTAAGGTAGCCATTTATCAAGTAAAGAACTAAATAAAAAATACTCTCCTAAACACAGACAAATGAATACCTTGTGGATTTATCAAAAAATATAAAAAAGCTTCCTTACGGAAGTCCGTGGCAAAACGAAATCCTTCCTTCTTAACTTTTTTTAATTTGTTGACAGTCATGGCCACCAATAACATTAATGTCAAATAATACACAATGACATAAACCTGAGAAGGGTAAACACGCTATTCATACAAATTCCATATTTTATAAGGCTTGGACCGTACAAAATCAAAAAATATGAACCTTGACAGAAAGCGTGAATCACTAAATTAATATCCTTGAAATCTAATCGGCACAATTAAGAATGCTTTTTTCTATTCCGCTCGGTATTTGTGTCCTTTTTTGTCCCGTTGACTTCTTTGTAGGTTGTCTCTGTCTCGGAACGTTTTAAAGAATTTTTATAAGGTGCATGTGTGACAGGGGTTGGCTCGCAATATTTCACATGCGGTGTTTAGAAGGCACCCACGCTCAGGTAGCAAACATTATCACTATAAGCGTTGTTCATAACTTTAAAAAAAGTCCTCTTTTTAGAAGAAAAAACGAATAGGGATACGGTGGAATAGATTGTCTCTATTTTTGGTGAAAGAACGAAACATCGTGAATTTGCTTATTATACGTATTGCATTTTTTTTTGTGTTTTGTTGTATGCTGGTCAAAAGTAATTTGTTAATGCTACATTAGTAATATTATTAGTATATAGTTTACAAATGATATTTTAGTTAAATTTTGTTGGAGAATATAATGAAATAGACTGCAACTAAAAATAACAAATATAGCTGAAGCCTAAAATTCTATTGTTTTTTTCATGCTTTATTTGTTATATTAAATCTTAAAAGTATAAAAAGTATTAAAACGTGTTAAAAATATTTTAATAACTATTTTACTATCACAAAAAGACCCTAAAAAAACTATAAACTATGCTCCACACATTTTTCTGTCCAAAATTTTCGATGAAACTATGAAACAGATAAAAACTAAGGGACCCACAGCCGAGCTGCGAATAAAAAACGCCCAACAAAATATTAATCTCCAAAAAGATAAAGAGCTCTCTGTCCGATCGTTCTTTTCTGCGCCGCGCCATCTTTTGTGCCAATTATAAGCGAGTTTTTGAATTTTTTGATTCCCTTTTTTCAGTTATGAAATCGATTGTCAATGGTGGGTGGGAATTTGCGGACGCGACCGTTTGGGTGTTAGTTTTTTACAAGGTCAATTATTTTTATCAGGTTTTTTTAGTTGGACGTTGACACATTCTAACTAGGATTATAGTTCGAGTGTATTTGTCAGATGGAGCATCAGAGATATCACGTCTAGACTTATTTTGTAGTCGCAACAGCGCAGCAATAGAATATTACTTTGTTGCTACATTTAATGCAGAAAATATTCAGATTTTTTAAGAATTTAAGTCGGTAACTAAAATCTATTTTTAGATAAAGAATAAAACATTACAACTACTTTATATAGGCAAAGTGGTATGATATATGAGACTTTAAAAATGACGACTTATCATTAAGAAAAATTAAAAACATAAACTTCTTTTAATCTTAATATTGTAGCTTAGATGTCCTTAAACAAGAAGCAAACTAATTGCTAATCGAAACTATAAGTAATTTGTGAATAAATAGCTTGTGAAATAAGGCTTTTATTTAAAGAGACCTCTGGCGGGGCGAAGCAATTATTTAGCTTTCGATCTTAGTCGTTACTAATAGGCGCGCGTAGCTTTTCAACACGCCGCCATCATTGATAGGGGAAGACTACACTATCTGAGATATACGAGTAATCCATACAGAACGAGTGAGCGAATGCAACTTTGTAAGTTTGTAAGTCTTTTACCTCTAAACTGATGTAAATGGAAATTGCTATCGAGTTGGCATGAGTCTCAAGGATGGGCAATTGGACTAAGGCAAAACCAACTAGGCAAAATACCTACTAAGGCAAATTTCGCCATACAAAACTCACGATTTCTAACTTATCGTAAGCTGTGTTGTTGTTGTGATTTACTTACCCGATTTATTATTTCTCCCAAAGTAATCGCATTTGGTATTGCTATTTTTTACGGACAAGCAACGATTATGATTAGAAACACTGCGACGTAAAGTGCATCTATTTATCTTCAAATGCTTACATAATTCTCAAAGACCTGACTTCATAGAGAAGTGAGTCGTCAGAATCGCGTATAATCAACAACTTGATCGCAATAGAGTGTAGAACAGCCTTACAAATAATACATTACCTTCCATTAATCGTCGCTTCTTTTGCTACTTATTTCCCATTTGTCTGCGAAAGGTATTTCCCAATTGGTAATACCTCCACTTCTGTTTAGGGTGACGGTGGCAGGAATTTCATTTAGTGGGAGCCTGGCCTAACGCTGCGTGGTTTCTCTGGACGCCTCCGTTCAGGCAAATTATACCATACACAGCGGGGAGCAGGTCTGTTAACACGATATATCGAATTTCTCGCGCTAGCAACATTTAACTGGCTGGAAAACAAAAACTTAGGACCTTAAAGAGGTTCGCGATGCGATGAAACGCGTTATCGCTTGTCGAACATTTCTGCGCTTTTTTTTGCTTCGTTAAAGTGTGAAGATGTTGTGGCGATTCGGACCGCTTCCAATATGAAAGAAGAATTATATTGAACTTAATAATACAAGTATATGTTTTGATAATTATTAAAAATAATTTTGAACTTCACAATAATACAACTTACTCTGAAACTTATTAGTAGCAATTTTAAACATAATTGCATGTCAGTTATGGGGTATGATACTGGTGTCATTTTTATTATAGCAGTATTAGAATCAATGTAACTAATTTGAAAAGTTTTTCATGTATTCCTTTTGGTTTGAAATCATTCGCAAACGTTTACACAAAATCCACTACGGTTTGTGCCACCCAGAATTACCCAGATAATTTCGTATACTTGATCTGATAGAATTTGTCACTCCAAACTGCTGTCCATTTCGGCGCCGTTCCCAAAATTTGGGTTTCCATTACATCCTTTAAAGTTAATTTGTACGCACTTTTGTCTGAACAAACTCGTTAAAATTACAAAAGGCATCAGGTAACTGCAGACAAAACCAATCTTCCGTAACTGAGATTATCCTTGCTAAGATAAAAGAGACAATACTGAAAAGACCGACAAAGATCGAATTAGCATTACAAGATTAGGACGGACATTTTAAGAGGCTCTGAAAGAACATTTTAATGGAATAAATTTTTATGTAGCAACAGATTTGTTTCACCGGAAGAGTTTGTCGGTAACAAGGCGTGATCACACGCAATGAAATATCGTCGATGTCTTGCTAATCATTTATTTCGCTGTGTAGAACCGGCTTTGAAAGTTATTATTACTTCTTGTATTGTAATTATGAGTAGTAAACTTTATAGATTTGCTTGAGTGTGACTGTAAAGTTTCTCTAATTAACTTTGCTACTGATTGCTTATGTTGAAAGTTGGAGTATTGGTAGGCGTAAAAAATAGAGTCAAGAATTGGCAACCACGATTAATAATGCTATTTTATACTCACTAGTTGTCGCTTTGAACATTAAAACTGTTATAAATGTTATCTTTGGGCAAATACAAAGTATCTTAAACATTGTCATGTCAAGTATTTAAAACTTCTAAACGATTGGTCTTTAAATTGTAGAAATTTTCAATATTAAAGATTATTAAGGAAAAAAATGTTTAGAAATGTACTTAAAATTATAAACAAACAGTGCTTAATTTTTCATAGTAGTCGTAAAACTTTCTAGACAGCACTGCAAGTAGCGTCATATACGTTTAATATCACGTTTAGAGATAAGCTTGTTTAATCAAAACTTCTCTAGAACAATAATTAACATTTCAAACTAAAACCAAAGCTATACAATCTTTCGTTTAAGTTTTGACAGAAAATATGTAGTAAAGTTTTATTTGTACGATTGATGCACTTTGCCAGTTTGTTTTCGAAATAATCCATCATCCAAATTTAGACTATTACATTTAAAAAGCAAAACACTCAAACAATGTAATGTTTTTCAATTTTGAATGATTGTACCTCAGATACTTTGTTATGATTGATAACTATTTAATAACACACTAGATTCATTTAGGCTAATCTAGATAGAGTTTGTTTAGTAAAAATAGTTAAAAATATCTTAATGTGTCTTTTTAGCATACTCATACTACAGTGTAAATGAAGTAAGATTTCAAAATAAACTACTTTAAATCTAAGTTTCTCGGCTAATTATCATAGCCAACAGTTTCATCATGGCAACATACGAAGTTCCTTAACCAACGACATGACTTCGGAACTGCCGTGAGCGCTTGTGATAATGGGCACAAGTTAAGGTGGATCAGTGGCGGGGAACTAGTTGCGGTAGAGATGGGAACGCTGCTTTACCCCTTTAACTATAGTATACCACCTTTAGTATAATACATATATGTATATTTGCATTTAGCTCGGTTCTATGACATGTATCTACGTATGTGTACTGTACACATGTATCTATGTATGTGTACATGTATTTGTTTAGTGTAAGATTTGCTGATTGTTCTTAATAAATAAAAAAAATAAGTAATGACTCTTATTACACATATTACTATGTTTTATTACATATTTTGACGAGTTTCATTGCTTTTGAACCTTATTAAAATCATAATTTTAAGCATGAAGTCTATTTCATTTTTTCTGGACCTCGCGAGCAATTTGTGATGTCAAACTTTCAAAATTTGTAAAAATGTGTGACACATACTATTTGAGTTAACTCAAGACGAACTCTACATTAGCTTGAGTTCACCCAAAAATGCGTTGACCCAAATTTGAGTTAACTCATGTGCCGACACTTAAACTTAGCTTGAGTTCATAAGTTACCTCATGAAGAACACTGCGTTACTCATCACTAAGTTGCGGTCAAGTCCTGGGGCGAGCTCATGACTGGATTGCAGACACGTTAGCCCGTCTGTGTAACGCGTTTGTCTTACAAATGGGGGAGTTGTTATAAAATGGTACAGTTCGTTATGTGTCAGATTTTTTATGTATTACCGTAACGTTAACGGCCGTATATCTTAAAAATAGTTAAATATTTGAGCGTTGTAAACTCTCTTTCACTCACTCTTTTTTCTCTTTCTGAACTACGTGCAATCTCACTTAGTTGATGGTTGATGTAAAGTAAAGTGGTCGATCACACTTCCACTACCAGATTTTTGTGTTATAATGTAATTGTTTTTAAAATTTTCAGGAATATTTTGTTTGTAAAACAACATAATTAAATAAATGACATTCTCTAATTTCTAAGGATAACTTACACTGACATATTAATGTTGTATCTCTTCAAGTTGCTGTTTCTTGTGATTCATAGTTCCAGCATAATCTGTTCTTGATACGTTATTAAAATAATGAGTCTTACATTCGCCGCAGGGTATGCTACTATTCGTACGAACTCCATAATGCCGTTCGAATCTATCTTATTGCGTTGAATTTGTTGGGCGAATATACAAAGTATGTACGTTCATACATAGTCTTTTAGTCTTTAGTCTTTGTTTGGAATTGTGATCGTGTTGATGATACTAACCCAAACATGAAACATTAAAGTCCAAAATTAATTCATCTCTATCATTACAGGTGGCATAAAACTTAATATTAATAAAATAGTTACTATTTTTTCACTGCACCTCTGTATATGGGTAGTGGTCTAATTATAAGTTATTTATTTATACATCCGATTTCATACGTGCCAAAAGATTATTAATTCACATTGTAAATTAGCTGTATCACTTTACATCCGTAGTCCTCAATCACCCAATCATGCTTTAGCTAACAAAAAGTGAAATTTCCGACCTCCGCGGGCGAGTAATAGAAACCTGTAGACATATTTACTTTGTCTGCGTTTACTCGTTTGTAATTAACGTTTCTGTCTGTAGCCGGAAGTTGCCATTTGAACATATTATGTTTGAACAAGCAAGTAACATCGTCACCACAATTGTTGACCACACGGGGAGGCAAACACAGGTCGCAGCTTAAGTTGAAATGCGAGTTGCATTGACTTTTCGATGTTTTGGTTCATCTCCAAATTCTGTTTGATCGACTCATTGACGAGGTCTCAATATTACAAGATTGTTTTTGAGTGTTGGTACTTTAGAATACCACCAACAAAGATGTTTCTATTGAAATAAGGTTGTTACACAAAAAAGTAAAGGATTCTCATCATGAATATGCCATTTTGTGAATCAAAATTCAGTCAGTTCTCTACTCATGATTCTAACAATGTTTCGTTTAACGCTGTACTTCTAAATTTCTTTAGCACATGCAATTTACAAGACTAAGTAGATTAGACAAAAACAAGTTATCCACCGCCGCTATCTAATAAGGTTGCGAGAACAAAAACATCTTTCTACCATCCGTGCAAGTGTAGGCCATCATTATTGAAACCAAGTTATCGTTACAATGATGGGAACAGGGCGTAATCACTAAAATTTAACTGAGCGTCGGCATTCAAGTGAATTTGCAAATGCCAAATCAATTTGCGCTTCACACGATATAGGTTACCGCGGTATATAACAACTTAACAAGCTAAAGGCCACTATTATTGTAATGAATTCATCACTACTATGGTATTTGGTATTAGAATAATTGTTAGCTTGATAATCCAGGATTTGTTAGAACAATGTGAATCACATCGGAACTAAGTATGAGAAAAAAATATGCTAGAGACTTGAAGGGTTAATATCAAGTCACGTTATTTGTAAATCAAATGCATTTTCCAGTGCAAGATCAATGTAACATTAAAATTAACGATTAAAGAATGAACATAGATTATAACGTTAGATAATTCTAACGTTATAATCTACATTCATTCTATGATGATGATGATAATTCATCATCATTATCAGCAAGTACACGTCCACACTGAGAGGACTCACGCCCATCCAAATCTGAGGCGATTAGACCTCAGGACGCACTGTCCACCTGGTGGTGCTATGGATGTAGTGAAGTTTTTCAGTTCTCACGGCACCACCAATGGCTGAGTCGTCACACCGCGGAGTTTTAGTGGGTAGTCCCCTGAGTCACCTTCTCAGGAGCAGCTTGTCGGAAGTCCCAGTCTCCGGCAAGCCGGGAGTCCCACATACCACCCCGGGCAAACCCCTGCCCGGGTGTGACGGTGCATCAAGCATTTCATCCGCGAAAAAAAAAAAAAAAAAGGACGCACTGTCCAAGTGCCGACTGTAGCCAAAATGTACATAAAGTATATCATTGTGTTGATATAAAATGCTTATTACAAGTGATATGGGGATGGGGGAGACATTACCAATAGTAATCATAATTTTTTACTTTTTTTTATAATAACAAGATAACCTCACTTCAACTGATGGTAAGCGGCAGTGAGATCCACATATGAGGTCGACAGTCACAATAGACCATATTGAGCCTGTCGCGCTCACCCTGAAGGCCTGCATAAATGGCGTTCACGCCCCACATGAGCTGGAAGGGCATTCTATGCCTTAATAACACGGTTTATTATTTAATTCAATTACCTCTAGTATAATGATGATTTAAGACTTTCGCGGAGCATTAATAATAATAAAATGGCTTTTCGATCGAATTTATCGTATAAATAAAGCAGAGTTGCTGGACGTTCAAGGTCCAAACATGTAACGGTCTTAGAAAACGCCAACAGACAACTAATGGAATGCTACGAAAGAATCCGAATACAAATAGTGAGTCGATATGTTAGCACAATGGGCGACAGTTCGATTCGGTCCGACCTCTTTGTCCGTCAGGGCCGTGACTGCTGATTAGGGCAACAGTGGAACGAGTTCGAACGATTCCGTTCTGTCACATTTGAACCGAATTATCAGAAAGTTTCTCTCTCCTTCTTTTAAGCTTTCCAAAATTCGGGAATTGTCGTTTATTAAATACGACGCATAATACATAAAGTTGCGTTGTAGAAACAATAGTTCTTTTATACGTTTGAAAACGTGTATGGCAAATAATGTGTAGTGCCAAAAGGCCTAATTTACCACGAAGTTGGATATGTGACGTTATGAACAAAATTATAACTGTTTGGATGAAAAGTACACACTAAAACATGTTTAATGTTAACTTACTTAGGTAAAACTTGATGCTGCATAATGAATTCACAAATTGAGATAAGATCTCACGTTAGAATACTTACTTATAATTTTACACGATTCGCGCACAAAGATAACGATCTCGAGGTATTGTTGTAAAAAAATTAATAGAACGACATTCTTTGAGGCGCGATCTTCAAACCTGACTTGACAGATAAAGTTGATGTTATCTCCAACTCTGAATGTGTGTATGAACATGGACGGGAAATAAACGTTAAAGTAACGATGACTGTTAGTGGAAAAGAACTCTACGTATGTAGAAGTCTTAATTAAGTACAAAGAAGACAAGCTATCTGGCTACCGAGGAAAATACACCATTAATCATGGAACGGTTGATTGATAATACAACGTGAATTACTGATAGATTGTGCTGCCAGCTACGGGTATACTCATCTCAATTTATTTACATGTGTTTGTATCACTTGTTGATGTTGCCAACGGTAAAATATAGTTTTATGAAAGGGATGTAGGAAGTTTGGAGGATATGCCCGCGAAATTTTCTATGTTCAGCAGATATTCACGTGAGGAATATCTTTGTTAGTTACATGTCTGAGTGTGAGTATAAAATTTAATTATGTATTTATAAATATAAATGTATGTATGTATATATCTTACACAACTCTGGAACCCATATTAGTTAGTTTGTGGTCAGGTGGCCTGTGTGTGTGTGGATGTGTGGAAATGTCGCCCTATATTCATTACACGTCATAACGTGTTCTATTTACTATTTATATTAGAAATACGCTAAGTTTATGGAGCAGTATCCTCGTCAAAAAATATCAAATCTTATTCCGATTACAAATCAATTATTCACTTAAGAAAATTTAATGTAATTTTAAATTTGTAATATCAATCATGCTTTAGAACAGTTTGCATTAGAAAGAGATTAAAAATATTTGAGAAATCGCTGTGAAGATTAATGTTAGGTCTCAAAATAACTTTAAAGTTATTGAGCTATAGATTTGATAAGATTTAGTCGTTATTTTGTTTATTCAAGACTGACAATATTGACTAGACATTTATCTTTTGTGGAAAATAGGTATACATTTTAAATCACAATACGTCGTACGTCGACACTATTTATAAATTTTAACTTTTTACATGTCTTTGTACCAAAAAAATAAGATACTGTATAAAATCATGCACTTGTTTGTTACCTATATAAAATTATACGAACAATTTTACACTCTTCTAAAACAATCAAAGACTTAGAGAAAAAAACATGCCGCATCCATTTCTCAACAGCAGCGCTGAGCAGATCCGAGATAGCCGCTAACGAAGCGTCGGATATGATTGAAAATCATCGTAGAGAAATGATGTCCTAGACGGAAGCCATTATAAATCATGCTCAGACAGTAGCCCATACATCAATAAGGTCGATTATTTGATAACCGAATAGGAACGCGGCCATTGCTTGTTTTAATTCGGAACCGGCTATGTGCGGCAGAGAGGTAATTAAAATAAAAGTTTCTAATAAATATTTCTATTAGAACGCATTTTAAGCAACGAAAGTTGAAGTGAAGGTATTTTGATTGGCAGTATGACCTTTGATGGGTTTATGGACCTTGGTGAGTTTGAACAGTGAAAAGAAAATTGATAAACGCGAATAAAAGAATCGTTAGTTACTCAAAAAAAAAAGAACGTAGGTATCTCCCTTAAAAACTTTTTGCAGAAAACATGAATATGTAAATAATAGGAACTAATGGACCTTTCGGCAAATGATTATTTTTTAATGGAGCATTCAGTTAAGTATATGCCTATATTTAATAATATTTATGGTTATACTGTATGTTAAATGTATAACGTGTTTGTGTCTATGTATTTTTTGTTGAATAATTGACCAATTTGTTGAAAAATAATGAAAGGTAGATCCTTTACTCAAGCTTGTTAAAACATAATTGGGTATTATTGATTTGCACTTACATCGTTTTTGCTAAGTCGCGTGTCAAAAGTTCATCACTGTGTTTTTTGCTGGATTGTATATTTGATGATAATTCAAAATATTGTGCTCTATGACTAACAACAAAACACAAAAGCACAATAAACTAAGTAGGTAACAAGATATGACTAACCTTCGTTCTCATGAACTGGCAAGTAGTAAAAAAGCTAGGCAATAAAAAGCAACAATTACTTAATTAGAGATTCGGACGATAACCAAGGCAGGTGTAACCGTCAGAGATCACGATTAACGAACGGCCGGACATCAATTCGTTACAAATTCGATCATTTAGTTACACCTCGTTGAGCCAAGGACTCACAAACTCATTCCGTGTACAATAAAATCGAAAAAAAATGAAACAAATTAACCGATTGAACCTGTTTCGTGGACCCCTAAAGAGCGGGCCTGTTAAAGTGAACTAATTTATACTTGGCTGTATCATAAACAATATTGTGTGGCGGCAATACGGGATGGTTTAGAGGCTTTTAATATTTTCAAGCGACCGCCGCGTTTACTCGGGTAGTTGCTTTTGGAGTGAGTTTATCAAAATAATAATGATTTAGGGACTTAACCTTTTTGGTATTTTTAAGTTTCTATGTATAAGGTTACAGTATTTTATTCCCTCGTATATTTAGATTGGATGCGATCTAAAATATTAAGATCGTATGTCTTTCTGGTATGAACTTCATATTTTGCCGATCTTCAAAAAATAAAATAACAAATAAATAAAACACACGATATTTCACCTCCATATTATAAGCTACCAAGCCCATTGAACTCAAAATTAAATGAAAATGAATGCAAAAATAAGTAGAGATGTTTACGATGACGCAATAAGAACCCACATAAAATATAATGATTAAATTGAAAGGTAGGGTAATTTTGATAAAAACGCGCGACTTTAGTGGTAATAAAAGTAAGGCTAAAAAATACATTAACGCGATAATTTCAAATGCGATGTGACAGTTATGCGAATCTCATATGGACCTCAGCGGGTAGTCGTATAAACATAAAGTTGACAAGGTATAAGAAGAACAGTAAAGTAATAAGAACTTAAGCTGAAAGACACAGGGTTCTTTTGACCTATAGTCAAAAATAGGAAAAAAAAATATCCTCTAAACTACACTAGAAAATAATTTTATAAATCAGGTCATAAACAAGGTCCATTTAAACTAGCCTAAGCTTACTATTAAACTAAAAATAATACTCATCTTTGGGTAAGTTTATCGTTTCTACTTTAATAAATTGTACAAAAAAAAACGGAAGTTAACTTACGTGTTTCCTTTCAGACACTGGTGGCACAGGTTGTCAGGCTCAATGGACCTCACGACCGCTTGCCATCAGATAGAGTAGGATCATCCTTAGAGCCTTTTTTATTAAAGAAAAACATAGATGGCTGGACAGAAAGGCTAGGCATGATTTGTAATACGACAATATATTTCACCATACCTTTGACATAATAGTAACCATACCGGGACTTTTATGTATACCTACCGTCAAATAAAATCATCAATTGGAAGAAACGTGTACCTGACCTTCTTAACTATACTTACAGATAAGAGAGTTCGGGGGAAGAGCCATCTACTCCCCCGCAAGTCCGGTGATGATGACGAGGCTACAATAAGCTATCATCGTATGTCAGTTAGAAAAGATATGAGAGATATTGCTTACTTGCTGCTACAAAATATTTGCAAACAATGGAGTTGTATTACTGCTACTCATTATATTGGCGGACTTCGACTGCAGATACCATGCCATTTTACGACATAACAACTTTTGACATCTTTTTAAACAGCACTCTGTATCACGTCTGCAGGAAAGTGAGAAATGAATACTTATTAATGCTATTACCTGTCTTTACTGGTAGTTGTCGTGTTATTTATGTACAATATTAAAAAAAAAACTTTATGACAGAACGGAAACTTGAATTTTTTTAAATATTTTTATGGAAACATCGCGCATTCGGAGGGTCATCTGGATGCGGTATTATCATATTAAATTAAAAACCTTTGCTTCAGACATAGTTCATGAGAAAAGTTGACAAAGAAACAAAAAAATAACTAGGTCTTAGTGACCACGCCCTAGACTCCAATGCATACAGTTAGGTATTTCATATCCAATTGCATCCAGTGCAGAAACATCGAGAAGCAAAATTGATCTTAATTGTACTATACTTAAATGGATATTTATTATGCAGGGCAAATGGCAAACGAACCGAAATCACTAGATCTTGATCTAATAATTTTTAAATGCATAGTGGGGCAAATAGATTGATAATAGTATATTGTTAACGATACTTACGTAAAACCTTATACCGTTCCACCATTTAAAGTTAACTGTACTATACCATCAGTACATAAATTAGTTTCCACTGGCGCCCGCAGTTAAAAAGGTCCTACTCGGCTCACAATATTCCATTTCGTTTGCCAGTGGGGGTTCGGCCGTTTCAATCGTTGCGACAATTAATCAAAGTATAGCAATGTCATCCAGCACCGGTCACTCCGAAAACACGCCGTTGGAATTATTTGTAACACTTTTGTGCTTTTTTTAGGCGCGCCGCAATATAATTCGAATGGGGAACGCTTAATTTAAATTTCGAATCACAGGAAATGGATGCCAAACGCTAAAAATCAAAACTCGAACAAAAATATTGGTGCCAGACTATCGAAATCGTCTGATATTATAAATATGTATTTCTATATTTTCTGTCTCATTTCTTGCTTAAATATACCTTTGCTAGATCTAAGATTGGTTTTAAATTTCATGTTTATGTCTTAAAAGCGGTAAAAATATACAACAACAAAAAATGTAATGAAACTAAAAAGACTTTCCGGATTACTTTAACCAAATTAAATCCATTGAAGAAAAAATGGAAAAAAATTAAAAACACAACTCGCTCCTTTTATAGGAAGATTGAAATAATGATCGAATTATAGCTTGCCAAATTGATAATGGGCTTACTCCAAGACGCTATAGTTATTATAACTGAATATTCCAGGTCATTTGTCATAGTGTCGGACACCTCAGGTGGAGCGAATCAAGTGGATCTTGTGAGTTCACTCGATACAACATTGTTTTTTGTCCATCATGCCAATACGGCATTGTTGGATTGAATAGACCTTCCTTAATAACAAATTAAAACGTCAGAATTTGTAGTCCCGAAATGGTGAGGAAAAAATTTGATTATTCATCGAATTGTTTGTCGGCGAAATAAATATTCCCAGAAAAGACTATGTCAGTGCAATGAGACTTTAAGGTATCGGCAGTTTCAATTTAAATTTTAAAATATAGTTTTCCTTCAAAACCAAATATTTAAAGAGAGCGCAAACATGTCAATTTAATAAAGAAGCAAAAATATAGCACACTTTTAACAGCTAAATGGAAGGCTTTATATTAATTATTATAGGTATAAAAATACCTTTTTTTCCAAATCAATTTAATAATTACCTATGATTTTAAAAACTAAAACGGAAATCCCTTTTAATGGGAAAACGAAAATTAACTTACGAGCGGTTTGATTCAAAACATTTGCATTCTCGTATGAAACAGGTAATAAAAAAATATGGACGATACTTCGCCACAGAGTATAATAAACATTACGTACGTTACTGGCGTTTTTTAGGCTCTTTCCGTTGGCCCGGCTCCAAATTCGGACTTCAAATAATTTAAAAACCATACATTCGTGCACGCCATTTTTGTTTCTATTTTAATCCAAACCGAAAAAAAATGTACTTAACAGATGCGTTATGAGGTTTATTTTGGCAAACGTGTAGTGCAATATTTTTATTATGAAAGTTTCACCACAAGTTTGGAAATGTAAGTTCGAAACAGGACATTCAATTTATCGAGTTTGTATTCCATTGAGAATTAGTAAGTCGATCTCTCGTTGGAAGAAATGCCGTCTCTTTGATATCATCATAAGCAGTAAATACTAGTTGCAGTCATCTGTAACATGCCGCATTGTGTGCAGTAAAATACTTTTAGAAATCCGACCAAGGGTCAGGTTCTCCGCGCATATGTTGCATCTACATCTGTAAAACAGCAAAACGTAAATGGTTACTCAATAAATCGCACATTACACACTCTTGGGAGGGTGGTCTTGACATTGTGTAGAACACACGAGCCATAGCAACTGAACATAAAAGCCCTCTTGCGTATGAATGCCATACCATGAAGTAACTTGAGCTCTGGCTAATCAAAGACGTAAAACAGGAATTTATTGTGTGCACTGTACCTTGGCAAGTTTACTGTGGTGTGTTATGACGGTAGCAATTACTCAACTCTCGTATAAACTCGGTTTTACCACTAAGATTTGTTCTGTAGTTACAGTAAACGCTACGATTGTTGTACTCGAGAGAAATTATAAAGGAGCACAATGTATGTTTTACCTGTACCGACATTGTATTTGGCTAAATATTTTGACTAATTAAACTTTAATGCGCTCTGGCGGAATACCAATAAAGCAACTTTTGTATTAATTTTGGGAATCATAAGAGAATGCTTTCAGGTAAAGCGAACGAAGTTGGTTTATTGTTTGCTGCACGATAGAGTCAAAGTATTGTTCATATATTTCACAGAAAAGACATAGTAGTTTTAGAAAGGATATAATATAAGTGAATACCTAGATTTTGTTAATTATCACAAAAAGTTTACTGAATAAAAATCGATATAAAAGCTTATAAACAACATGTGCTAGCATCTTCAATTTCTTTTACTTATACTTTTAGTGCTTATATAGTAATCACGTATCATAAATTGTTACCGTCTAAAATGTCCAGTTCTTGAAAACTAAGCAAGCAAACGGTATCAAAGAAAATCAAGATTACCAAATAGTAGCACAAAAAGATTCGTCAAAAAGTAATAGGACAGAAGTGAACGATTTTAATTTTAAACTTTCTCATCTCACTCGAGCCCGCAACGTTTAATTTCCGACAGCGAAATTATCAGCAAGAACTAAGCCTGGAAAGCATTTAAAAAGTGTAGGGGAAGAGTAGCCGCCGACTTTAACTGCCTGTCAACTATTAGTGTTGAACTCAAGTTTTATGAAACTGAGAGGCAAAGCATGATGAAACCATAAATTTAATTTCAAACTAACTACAGTTTTAGTTTGTTGTTAAATACATCTCGTTGGCTTCTTGGTAATAGACAGCGGTTAAGTTGAGGGGACGTCATGTTAAATATTATTTTATATATTTAATGTCATTATCAGTGACCAACTTTAGCCAACTGCAGTAATAACATATTTCAAGTGAGATCTAGTCGTGTTGCATATTATCGGTACGTTAACAATAAACTTCAGTCACCGTGCGTTCTGAAATGTGACCAAATTTAAGAATAGTCATAGAATATAATAGCTTTTATATGATATTCATAAAAGAATATGGATTTATAATATACTAGCTGTGCCCGCGACTTCGTTCGCGTGGACTACAGGATTTAACATATAAGTTTATCCTGCTGACTCTCGTTCCCGTAAGAATTTTTCAATATCCTGTTCCAACTAAGCTTTAAGTTTACTATGGTACCTGCATGCCAAATTTACGGGAGTCTGTTTCTTATCCGAAAATCGTTTGTCCGAAAATCAAAATCCCTAACACGTTTGCTATAATCATCAAAATCCATAATGTTCGAATGTACGAAATTTCATAATCCCTAATTGTCTTTAATTCTAATCATTTTTTGTCATAATATCGATTTCTATAATAATCAAATCTCCTAAAATTACTTGCTATAAAGTTAAATGCCCGAAGTGTTACATAGTATAATGTTCGTTACTACGAATGGAGCTTTATCATAATATTATTAGTCCGAATTATGAATGACTAGCGACCCGCCCTCGCTTCGCTTCGGGTATATCTCTATCTCTATATAATATATTTCAACCCCGTAAAGGATTTTACATACTGAAGTTATTTCCCAATAACTCCCGTTTCCATGGGAATTTTGTAATATCGCGTTGGAAGTAAGCTTAACGTTCATTAGGGTACCTGCATGCCAAATCTCAATCGTCTATCTATATCGCGGTTTAGATTTTTTCATACAAAAGTTTTTTTCCTATTACTCCCGTTCCCGTGGGAATTTTACAATATCCTGTTGCAACTAAGCTTTTAATTTATTAAGGTACCTGCATGTCAAATTTGGAGCGTCTAACTTATGCGGTTAGTATTTTTCATACAAAAGGATTTTCCCGTAATTTCCCGTTCCCGTGGGAATTTCGGGAAATCCTGTCCTAACGGATGCCTACGTCATAACATCTACCTGCATGCTAAATTTCATCTCGATCCGTCCAGTGGCTGTGACGACTTCGTCCGCGTAGAGATGTTTAACGGCTAAAACATTACTTCTTTATAGCGCAGTCGGTTAAAAAGTAGCCTATAACCGTTTCTAGGCTCTGGACTATATCTGTACCAAATTTCGTTTAAATCGGTTCAGTACTTTATGCGTGAAAGCGTAACAGACAGACAGACAGACAGACAGACAGACAGACAGACAGAGTTACTTTCGCATTTATAATATTAGTAAGGATAATATATAAAGCGTAGGTACATGACATTATCTCTGAGTAACAATCACGGAGGTGTTAAGTAAACTGGAATCGAAAGTAATCTTGGCTAAGATATGGTTGCAATGTACACTATATACATAGTTAGATATATACATATTTGCGTTGAATACCTAATGTATTACTCATAATGAACAATCGAAATTCAAGTTGTGACCTTTTCAAGTTGCCTCATAGCTCTCAGTGGGTGTATTGAAAACATCAGTAATTACCAAGCTTATTCTAAGTATATTATCTCGGAAATGCGTACTTCTGAGAATATTATATCTAATGATCTTTCCAATATTGGATAAGCTAAGAATAGATTTACTGGCTAATCATAGGATTTGAATTAAGATCCACACTCGTAGTATATCTATTCCATTACAGATAAAAAGTTTTATTGTAATTGGTAAAATATTTTCAAGTTTTTTTTCAGTTATTTTAACATATCGTATTAACTTGCTTTTTAGCTTTTAGAGAAAGCTATCTTTTGTTTTTCAACAAAGAAGTATAAAATAAAAAAATACAACTATTGAACAATACTTGTTAAATACAGAAGTCGAAGGTCAAATCATACGAGTAGAAATAACTTTTAGTTTAATGAATCTGAAGCAAGTAAAATTCATTAGTTAAAAAATATACCTATAATGGATCAGTAGGTTATAACATTAAAATACACCTTTTTGACTATATTTTTTTATTAAGTTACAATTCACGTAGAAAAGTCGCCTTTTAAATATAAAGTTGGTACCTTCTACTATCTATGCAAAAACCGAATCTCATTTTCATCAACCCACTAATACTATCGGATTCAGGAGTCATAAAGTCGCGGCTATACTGTGTCAAAGCGTAGGATGCATATATAAGAAGCATCCGAATGAATTCAAATAAGCAATTTTCTCGTTCACTATCCAGAATGAGCCTTACGCCGGCAAGCAATAAACTGTGGTAGGAGCCAAAGTTAGTGGTTCCGTATTCTGGGTTGTGTAACACGATATCTTTTTCTTTTGCCTTCCCCATTAGGGGTACTTTTTTGGACATACTTCTTCATCTAATCAGATAACGAAGATTAGAAAATCAATGTTCTGTGGATGGTACTTAACAGTTGAAAATAACAAAATTGTGATTTCTGTAAGCTAAAACGATAATACATTAGAAACAATAACAAGAAACAGAAAATCAAATGAATTTTATTGGCCTTATTTTATTAATTACATACATATATTGAGTATTATATTTCAGAGGAAGAAATATAATTCAAATATCAAAGAGCACTATATGATTGCTGTTCATTAAGATTTGTAGCAACTTACACTTTAAACTTACCTAGATCGAACCAAGATCAAGTTCTCGTAAGGCAATAACCACAAGAATTTTAGAAAAAGAACAATAAAATCAACTGATAACAATCAAAGCAGTCAAATAAACAGATGACAAATAACAATTAAAATAAATTACAATGAATATCGTAAATAGTAATTGGAGGACGATACAATAAATCACTTACGCTTAGCCTTAAAAGCGATTTCATTATATTTCTCAGAAACTATATTTCAAGTTCTCGACCATTCAGAACATTGAATCTTTTAAGCAATGTAAGAAGCTACTATCACGTTATTTTTTTATTAAGTTACGCATAACTACGACCCTTAATTTAGCAAATCCGGTTACCAAAGTAGGCCGACTCGTGTAACCTCCAGACCCAAAAGGGGAAATAGGCTAATTAGATCATGGTGACATTTTCATTATCATTTCAGTGGAGGTATCTCCGCGATTTTCCTGCCGCTGTGGTGATGGGGTACAGACATTGGTCGAAAACCGAGACCGCCAATTATCAGAGATTCACCGATTAAATAGTACAGTGTACGAGTAATACATTGATTGAGCAGGGTCGTGATAGGTTTATTTGTATCAATGCGTACTAATAATCGAAATCCGTATTATTTTGCGTATACAATGATTTCTTATTATAACACCAGCATCACATATGTTACAGTGAGTTATAGTTATTGACTGACTCGGTACAGTAGTGGTTAGTGACCCTGGCTGGCGGTTCCAAGAGTCGTGGGTTCGATTCCCACTCAGGACAAATATTGTTCTGACGATCATTGGTGTTTGTTTCTTATCAGGGTGTGATCATGTATTGTGATCATGTATTTCAGTATGTATTTATAGATATCTATCTATGTATATATATCAGATTCTGACGCCCGTAGTACAAGCTCTGCTAAATTTGGGGCAGATAACCGTGTGTGAAAATGTCCGGGATATTTATTTATTTATTATCGGTGATATTTTTGGCAATCGGATAGAGCCATGTTACTATAGAACTTTGCTTTGTTGTGACGCGTACTGCATCGTTTGAGATAGCAATAAGAAAAGACATCATTAAATTATAGTATTTGAACGGAAAACTTTAACTACCTCGTTGGTCTATTGGTAGCAAGTGCTGCGTTAGGACCGAGAGGTCCCCGGTTCGAGTCCGGGGTCGGGCAAAATTTGTGTGAGTTTTTCTGTAATGAAATTACTCAGCCCGGAGTTAGGAAGTTGGCGGTTGAACGCCCGTGCCTCGGAAAGCACGTTAAGCCGGTGGTCCTGCGCCTGATCTCTCATCGGTCATGTCGGATTGCCGTCTCACCGAATTATGAGAGTAAGAGAATAGAGAGTGCACTTGTGTTTGCGCGTACACTTGTGCACTATAATATGTCCTGCGCACTTGGCTGATCTCAATTGAGATCGGCCGCCATGGCTGAAATCGGTCGGACGCCTTTATTTTATTTTTATTTGAACGGAAAAAGGATTTGATATGAAAATGCTCCAATTTTTTTTTTTAAATTTCCACTAACCCACAAAATTCAAGTAATAAAGAACACACCAGGTAATCCTAGACTAATGTCTACCCGAACTCTATTGCATTCAACCGAACCACGCTAGATTTGTGCTCGTGAGAAGAAAAAACAAAATTACAGTCAATTTGTTGCGATATCCTTATGGGAAGGCAATCCTCTTACGTGTAGAGTTATGTAGAGAGCGGCGGGGAAGGTAACCAACAAACGGGTATTACGGACAGGAGCGGAGCTAGGGCGTAGGTGTTTATTTTATTGAAGTTTTTTTTGTGCGAGCAATAACTTTATCGGACTTGCTGCTAATTCGATATTCAAACAAATTTGAAATATTCGACGTCATGCGATTAAGTTATTTTACCGCACGATCTCAAATTTGACAATAAAGAAGAGTTTTGATTCGAAATAGGTTTAAATACATTTATCTCTTATAAGAAGTACAATTAAATGGTACATAATAAGTTTACGTAAAATGAGAAAATTAATGACGTAAATTTCTAAATCCCATTTTTTCATTAAAACATTCAAATAATGGTCTAAGATTTTTCATATATTTGGAACCAGAAGCCATCAGTAATAGTTTACCTAATCTATACTAAAATAAAAACGTAGAGGCAAAAATTCTTGTACTTTGATTAGAAACGCAAAAAACCGAGTCAGGGGCATGTTATAAGAGTAATAGAACACATCCTCCATACTTAGAAAAATTTTTTTTATCTCTGTCTGTTTGTTTGTTTGTTTCGACTGACCTCCTAAACGGCTGAACCAATTGAAATGAAAGTTTGTACGATGGTACTTTAAATTCCGGGAAAATGCATTGGATACTTGAAATCACTGACAGTTAAACTGGTTCCCGTGGGATATTAAAAAAACCTAATTAAATGACTGCTCTCTGAAACTGTTACACCGATTTGAATGAAATTTTGCATGGTGGTACCTTACATCCCCGGTCAAGATCTTAAATACTTTTAGTCACAGAAATTCCTGTAGGATCGTTAAAAACCTAACTTTATTAGATCACGTACAAAAATAGTAAAAGTATATCGACCAAAATCAACCTTCTGACTAGGACTATACGGACTACTTTATTAAGAAAAACGTCATAGTAGGGGAGGTAAATAGCTGGATTTGCACTTACTTAAACGACATGGAATCTGAATCGAAAGATTACGCTAAATCAGAAAAAAATTTATTACACTTTCTTTATAAGTGGGGGGTCAGCGATTAATACAAGGGGGTTCCTGGTAACAAGCGGTAGAAAGAAAAAAGTTATTTGATCGTGTCAGTCATTCAAAAACATGTTAAATAATCCCTAAAAAAATTGTAACGATTTGGATATGGCATAAAGTCATAATTAATGTTTGTGTCTGTTGAAAAACACAAAATCATAATCTTGAGATACTTTAGCGCGTTACAATTTTATGCAGGAGGTTCAAGTTGATATCAAAGTCCTCCTGTACAATAATCTGTATTTTTTTTTTCTTAACATGTATCATCTCACTGCTAGGCAAAGGTCTCCTTCAAACCCATCCATTGCACTCACCCAAGTCTAGGACTTGCCAGTTCTATGATACATGAACCAGATCTTCATACCACCTTTTCTTGGGTCATCCTCTTCGGCGAAAATCGTCTTCAGGCACGCGAATTCTGGTCCTCCTATTGTACTTTATCCTGCAGACATTCCGCGCCCATTGCCACATCATTGTTGACCAAAAACAACATTTATTTTATCTTTTTACCTTATATCTATGATACTCCGCTCTATAGCGCTTTGGAAAACCTTGAGTTTGGATTTTTGATTTTCGGTGAAGGACCAAGATTCTGCCCCATATTTTAGGATAGGCAGTATGAAAATGTCGATGAGTTTGCGGTTCAGTGATATAAGAAGGTCACCCTTGATATACCCATTCATAGACCAGAAGCTTTTTCAGGCGTTGTCTGCTCTACGGAGTATTTCTTTGTCCTGCCTGTATTCGAAGGAGACTGCCTAGCCCAAGTTTATACTCCTCTACATATTGCTTTACCTGCCTGTTGACTGATATCCTATCATTGGTGCTGTTGGTCGCGACCTTGGTTTTGGGTCTATTCATCGTCAGTCTAACCTCAAAGCTTTCTGCGCTTAGTTGTTCGAGAATCAACTTAAGTTCTGTCGAGGTATACTTATTTGCGATGAGGAAAATGTCATCTGCTAGGCGAAAGTTTGTGAGTCATCTATCCAATTCATTAAGTCATTTATCAATTTCTTTTGTTGCCTATAATATCATAGTGACCTGAAGACTTCTTGAAGCGTGCTACTGAAAAGCTTTGGTGATAGGGAGTCACCCTGTTTAACTATTTTTTTGTGTTTTGAATGTCAGGCGTTTAGTGTGCAGTTTGTCATCGGCTGTGCTTTGTTGGTAAATTATTTGGAGAAGTTTTATGTATGTGGTTTCGACGTTTTGCTGAAGAAGAGAAAGCTAATTGGGTTGATGTGGGAGACCAGTTAGAAAAGTTTATGAAATTCGCTACATTTCTCTTTTATCTGGTTTTCGGTATGGAGGTGGTCAGTTGTCCAATATTTGCTTACTGGCTTGCATTGTTGGCTTGATTTTTTTTTTAATTGGTAGGCTGTTTGGTATTATCTGAATGTTCAAATAGAGGGATATCGCTATTCTAAGCATATAGAGGGGAATTTATAAACATTCACGTAAAATTGTTGGATATTATAAAATTCCATTTAAAAATCTTACAAGACAGAGTCTGTGTCTGATCAAGACTGCAAAACCCCCGTTGGGCTCCCCAACTATCACGTTTTTAGCTGGCAAGTCATGTCAAATATTGTCAGATTTGATATGAGTGTTTAGTTCTTCGTTTGTTGTCAGAGATGTCACTGTGCTCTATTACTTCGCAATATTGCTTCAAATACTAAAAAATATTAAAAGTTTCCATTTCATTAAACTTACGATGATGAAACAATGAGATAATAACGATAAAAGTTATTATCTCATTGTTTCATTACGAATACAATACAATCTACAAATCTACAAAAGGCACATAACAAACTAGCAAAGCAAATACTAATGTAATTCGTCACATGGTGACACACGTCCTTTATATATACTTTAAGGCAGTGGATCGGTAGTTTGTATTTTTTACCTTTTGAAGTCATCCTGACATCAAACATCAGTTTTGTGTACTATCTACATAGGTACAGTACGCTGTTTGCAACCATTGAAACCTGTTGTCAAATCAAATACATTTTGGTTTTATAGTTCTAAAATGTGTAAAATAATTTTGTAAGTCCTAGCTACCACTCTCTTCATTTGGCTAGAGCATTGCTTAGACAAAAAAAATTGGGCGAGTGAATCCTGTTTTAGTTGGCCGATTTGTAATTAAAAATTTTGTATGTTGTTTATCACCTATTAATCAGTAAACAATTTTAGGTTCTTTCCTGGGTATTCATCTTATCAATAACTAAGTTTAATTATATTTTATTTTCTAATAATTACTTTAAAAAATGCTTCCTAAAATCAAAATGCTGGCGAAAGTTACGATTCCACGCAGACGAAGTTGCGGGCACAGCTAGTACAAAATAAATATGCTGTAGCCAACTATCAAGTTTAAATAAATCTCTACGTTAACCCATTTCCCGGAGACCCTTAATACGTCCCAGTGCACGATGGAACCTAATGACTATCTCGGAGAGAGCAAAACTTTTTCGCTTTGCGCGCGTTCGTTCTATCTAAATAGGGTGGTTATTACGGTGATGGGGACTCGGTCGGATTTTGACTCCGGACCAAATGCCTTTAGCTAACGTATGGTTTTAGTTTTGTGGTACAGTGTGTGTGCAGGACAACTGAATAACCCTTTATCTTTTGAGTTAATAATGTTTCTCAAATTATTAAAAGTTCTAAATTCATGAAAAAGTTTTCGCTCTGATTAAGTTCGTTCCAAGCACGTGATAGCGGATTTTGAATAAAAGAAATACAATGTTTGATTAAAAATTGAGTAAGTGTATTCTTTTTCGAATATTTTTCACATATTATAGACATCGACAGATGCAAAACTGCAGAAATATTTAATAATAATGTCTGCATGATTCTACACATTCTTAATCAGACTAACTCATAGCCTGACTAGACTAACTACGTATAGTTCTATGACTGACTAGTAATTATTGGAATGTTGTATAATTTATAAAAGTAGTTTATGTTTTTAGTGGAGGTTAAAGTTCAGACAAAGTACAATATAACCTTTGTGTTGTTTTTTTGTAATTACATGTCATATTAAATGAAAATCATAGAGTCGTTTAAACAAAAGAAACACTTGTTTGTCTCCGCATAATACTCATAAGAAGACACCGAGATCTCTTTACGCCTGCGTTCGGACTATAAAAAGACAGTAAATCACAAAAGGCCTGGGATATGAGCTGTGACAACAAACACTTTTTTACTGCCGGAGTAAAAGGGCTAAAGGATTGTGTCAAAAATAAATCAGTGATGCCCCTATGACGCGTTTCATTTGTGAAATAAAAATAGAGCCACGTAATTATAGGGTGTTTTTAAAAATCCGCAAAATGGCAACAAAAATTGGTAAATTAAAATACTACATATTAGTAGATAACATAAATTAATTAATACTTAATTTTCATTGCTGTCATAATTTCAAAACAATATAAATTATTTTAATCGTAAATTAGTTTTGATTTTATTATGTTATACATTAGAGAGTATAAATGCGAAAATATTAATTCACTAACGTACCAATCTCAAAAGGTTGCAATCATTTGAAAGCAATGTCTAAAATTATAAATGTATCCGTGTCACATTTAACTAGACGACTAAACTTTTTATACCATTACCGTCCTAAGAGTATCTTACACAGAACATAAAGCGTAGTACATGAATGCGGGTAACTCGAGACCCGCAGACAATGTTGGCTCCCTTATTGCAAAGGTCTTAAATTGTGCTGTGGTTTCAATGCATGTGCCACTGACGTTAAATTATTGTCACCGAGCTACGTTACACCGCCTATGCTAGCTGAAACACGTGTGCACTAGGCTTATAGCCTGAATGTAAGGCGACCTATATGGGTCTATTAACACTGAATCAGACGCTGGAGGCCATTAATTGTCTACAAGCTGCGCTTACAATTTATTGTGCGTTATTATTAGTTTGAAGATGATAATGATTGAGGGGTAAGTATCAGAAATAGGCGAACACAAATTAAAACACTTGCTAATTTTGCTTTGAAACAAAAAGAGTCTATTAAAGTACAAGTTGGATTCATACTGAGGGTTCCAGACAAACTAGTGTATTGTATATCAATACATTTCAAACCATTATGGGCATTTTTGTAAAAAAAAATTGCTCTAGTTATACCAGCTAGACATAACAATAATTTATTTTTATTTTTTTTAGTCGTTGACCATGATCACCATTATCATTAAGATAAAAAAAAAATTAAGATGATTCTAAATTTAGATTTATTTGAGTCATCAACGGGTATTGTATTACTAATGAACATTAACTGTATATTATAAATATTCACTAATATGGGTCTGGTGTGATCCGGCCATTATTGTTGGGTCATTTTATGGCTACTTTATAAATATTTTAACGCATAGCTGCGACTTTTGTCTACCGCGATATGTTCGCTTTGTCGTAAAAATAAAAGGCTTTTAGCACAACATAAAAATAGTATAACGAAAGCCGAGATCAAAGTTCACAAAATTACTGGCAGTTTTGTATCAAATTCGTTATATGGTACAGTTACTTCGGCATATGATTTGTGATTATTATGGGTATCATTTTAGAGGCGAGAGCAAGTGCATACATAGTTATTACGCGTTTGAACAAAGATTTATTGCTTGAAGCTAACCCAAATTTACGGTACGTCGAACCATTTGTGCAGGCAATAAAGACTGTTTTCGGTTGTCACAGAAAGTGGGTGATAGTAAATTGTATGTGGCCAGAACCAAATCGTGGATGAACGTAGAACGTATAGACATTTGCATGTTATTTTGGCTGTCATTAAACATTTGTGAAAATCGACGATAATAACACTTTCTAATACTCTATGATCCAATATGAAAATAATTACCATATGATTTTATGCGTCGGTTTGGTAGTATGGGATCGTACCATAACTGCCGGATATTGAATTTGTAGTATAATATTTGACTTATACTCTAGCGCTACCATGAGTTTAAAAGTTACGGACTCGATATCGCCTACGTAAATATGTCTATGAAAAACTTGTACAGCGCCCCTGGTGGTTACGCTAAGAACTAAAATCGGTCGTATGAAAAAAACAACTCGATAGGTTTTTAACGTATGTAAGTTTTCGATAGCCAACTCATGGTACCGCTACTGATCATTCTTTGTAAACTTGTTTGTTTTTATTGTGACGATCAAAAAATCTTCACTCCAAACATACAATTTAGAACCCTACACCTTACATACATATATAAATAAAATCATCACCCTTAATAATCCTTTAAATATAATTCAATTATATAATTATAGTTTCAGTATTCGGTCGAAATAGTCCCAATGTGTGTTATAAACCGTTGCTATGGTTACACGAGTAGTAAACACAATGATTACGCCATTATTGTTAACTCTGAAAGGCGTGCCTACCAAAACTGTCTCATTTAAAATAAATTGGACATCTGAAAGATGAATGTCGAGTAATAATCGGAATTCCGCAAAGCGTGGCCGCAAACGAATTAAACAATCGATTTAATCACGTACTTAATTACGAAATTATCGGTGAGTAGGTACCGAATAATGCGTGGTTTACATTACAATGCAATTTTGAATCTTGTGTGGATGTAACAAGGTTGCTATTGTAGTTGTAACGGTTGCGTATAATCCTTGACAGTATACAAGCCTCTTATGATATTCGCTTTGTTTCGGCCGCAATGTAAACTCATTACGAATTTTTTGGGAAAATTATATCGAAAATTGATAAAGTAGATATAAGATTATACAATAAATAGTCAGGATGACCTCACTCCACCTGATGGAAAACGGTAATGAGGTCCACATAATATGAGGTCGAGAGGCACAGAACACCCTGAAAGCCTGCTTAGATTCAGTTACACGCCCCGCCTGAAGAACCCGGGATCATAGGAGGGAGGGAAATTATGAGCTGAAAAAGCATTTCTTTATGACATGGAGCAGATAACAGGAACTGAAACTCTAGGTCCGAGCCACCAGCCAGCTTTTATTATATTCAGACAGTCTATTAAGTTAGAAGTAGAACCTAAAAACATCATAAAATGATTGGTTTAATTTTAAATAAGACTTCGTTAAATTTTATGCATTACTTATAAATAATGTTTTCATATTTATTCCTAATCAATATCAGGGCGTTTTAAAATTGCAATCTAATCAAATATTATGTTTAAGAATTTCATAAATTTAACTCAGTATTCTACCGCGATCGTCATCATCATCTCATCGCAAACACTGATGATGAGACATGATACTGGGTTGAATACCGTAAAAGCGCTCTTTGTCGCTCCGCTGATATATTTGGGCAGTTAATTATATCCATACTACTTATTGCATGCAATCAGTATGGCGTCCGGTAATTTCCGCATTAAAACAAATTGTGCCTATTCATTACCCTTCGCTTCTTAATTGCATCGATTTAAAAGTGCGAGAGGCGGGTCAATAATTAAGATTTGAAAGCTAATTGCCGATAAGTAGATCACATATTTAAAAATATACCGTTAACATTCGCGCAAGGTCACGTTTTGGTAAGCAGGTGAAAGAGAAGAGTGTGATAAAAGACTTATTAATTCGACCCTTTTACAAAGATCGGAATTTCAATTTGCTCAAAGCGCTTAAAGTTCAATTTCAACAGTTACTTTCACCGTAATTTTTTTTTTCATTCTGCCAGCAATCGTATATCTTGTGAATTCTTTTCGCAAATCACTTGGAATTACTTCAATTATTTTTCTATTAACGGTGGTTTAACAGCATATCCCTTATGCTAGATGAAAATTAAGCTAAAAAAATTAATACTAAGTCTGTAAAGAATATTTGTAACCATTTGGGCTACAGATTGTAACTGACATTCACGCCACAAATAAAAACGGTACCCTTCTGCATTCAAAGCACAAACGCAATTACAATTGAAATCCGCGCCAGAAAACTGATTTCTTTGTAAGGGAACGCGAAAACTGCAACAAATTGTTCCATCCGTATAATTTTAATTAATTCGCGAGTTGTTGACGCCTGTGACTAAAACGCGCTCACAAATTAAAGCAGACGTTTCAATTACATTCTTGCATCTATTGTCTTTGTGACTGTTGTTTGTTGCATAACGGTGCGCTTACGCTAATGGACTTCGATTTCAGTATATGTTTCTTGTAGCTTTTCCAGATATTTTTTTAAAATGACTAATTGATTGCGCCTTATGGTACATACTTTTCGGGAATCCATTGAGATTTGGTCTGATCTTTTACTCAATACTCTCCGATTTGGATATTTTTGTTAAGGTGTTTAGACGTCGTATTTAATCTTCATTAGCATCATCATCAGCACGTATACGTCCCCATTGCTGGAGCACAGGCTTACCTACCCTTAACTAAGGCGGTAAGGCCTTTGTCAACCACGCTGGCCATGTCCGGGTTGGTTGACTACGCAACCTAAGAATTTTTTCGTAGGTGTGCAGGTTTCCTCACGATGTTTTCCAAAAAAAAATTTTTTGTCTTCGTTAAAGCGTCGTATAATCGTAAATATGAATTTAAAATTTGAAAAACATAGTGGTACGTCCCGGGTTCTGAACTGGCGACCACTCGCATGGTAAGCAACTACCTTACATACTGGTGGTTCATCGACGCTATTTTATTTGCTCCTCCTGTCTTAGATGTGGTTTCTGTCGACTAGCATAAAGAGCAAAAGCTGTTTGTGTACTATAGATATCACATTGGGCGTAATACTTAAAACAATATGTATTTGATTTTTATTTGAGTTATTAAAATTATCTGTAGGTGTGAGCAAATTATTTGTTTAGAACCTATCGAGCGGGCATGCGATTTAACAGCTGTATTTCATTTGGGCGTCCCTTTAAGTTTACTATGAGCACTTGTGCTAAATCAGAACAAAAAAAAAATTAGTCATACAAGTTTCAATTTAGGCGGACTCTCACCTGAGTTGCACTCAATCTTAGAAACTAATTACAGTCGACCGTGCGGCGATGCTTTTCAAAAGTCCCCCTTCATTTCGCTGCAGCAATATATTTCAGTAATTAAAATCGAACTCGAGTTTCGGTCCTAAGGTTTTGAGCGTAAAACGTTTCAACCTTAGTCCGAACGGCGTCGTAACTCTCTCAATTAAGTCGAATTAAAAATAAAGTCGAAAGAAACTCGGCCAGTACAGTTGTTGATTAAACGCCATCTCGCGGAGACCCCATCAATAACAACAGTTTAATTAAAACACTTTTATTCGCGCTTGAATGGCCAGGACGCTAGTCTCGGCTTTTAATTTGCTTTTTTATACCATTTTATATTCTTTAATTTTTGCTTAATAGAGTTGACGGTCGCCTTCCACGCTAAATGGGGTAAGGCACAAAAGCTGGAGACTCCCAATGTTTTGCGGTATGAATGTTTTCAAGTTCTTAATAAGTAGTTACTTGGGTGAATAATTAAACTTTTAAGAGTTGAGCGGGATATTTTTTGCGGTTCGCGCTTGAAAAGGCTTGGACTTTGGAGTTAAGTAAAGCATTGGATTCATCACTAAGCTTTTGATGAAATTTAATAGTTGCGTTTTGGGAACCATTAAATTTCAATCGTGCAACAAGAGTATTTAATCATATTATGCAGTGAAAGTGTACTCGTACAACATAGAAAACTATTTCTGTATGCTTTAAGAGGCTCATTCGATGTTATGTATGTATATATTTTCTTAAAAAACTTACTTAACTGTCAAATTACATTACATAAATATGATAATAAGTAACTCACTAGCAAGCATATTTGTATAATAAGTACATACTACAATTATGTTTAGGTTAGACAATTAAATTTTGAGTAAATAATGAGAAAATGACTGAAGGTTTTATATCAGCAAGAAACTCGCAAAGCAAATATTATCACAACACAATGAACAAGTGTAGGAAAATGTTTTTCTTGCTGAAAGAATAAATATTAACCCACCATATTTTCGCATTGAAAGCTAAGCTTTTGAATATAGAAAAAGCCCGTGAATCTTTAAAGCACTTCAAAGATTAGCATCAAACAAAAAAAAAATCTATGTATCTTTCCATTTCACGCAGGCTCACGTTATTTAGTTTTAAATTCCAACTAAGCCCTGTTTGTTGGAACTTTTAAAAGCTTATGCAAAAGTAGACGACCTAACCCTAGTAATGCAAGCTCATAAAACTTTCAGTGGGCAAAACTTCAAGCGTTAAAACGAAACTAGCTTCAATTAAATGCAACGTTATTATGACTGGGAGATAGAAGTAGGATTACGAATATATTGGCAAGATTTTATTGCAATCGCTCGTCTCGAATTGATATATCAAATATATCGGGATATATCTACTGAATATTTCAAATATCGAACGGTTTACTTGTTCAAATGCATTGATTATTCGGTGTATCTTGCGCCAGTCATGACTTACACATTCAGTGGGGCTACCATGAGTTTAAAACTTACGCACTTGATATCGCCTACGTAAATATGTCTATGAAAAACTTGTACAGCGCCGCTGGTGGTTACGCGAAGAACTAAAATCGGCCGTATGAAAAAAACAACTCGATAGGTTTTTAACGTAAGTAAGTTTTCGATAGCCAACTCATGGTAGGCCCTCAGGATAAATATTGATGTTAACTTATCGGTGCCAGTTTCCGACATATGAGGTCAACAGAGCGCCACCAACTGAAACTAATTCATAATAAATTCACATAATTAGGACTTAAGTTAATTAAGTGCTAATCTTTGTTATTCATCTCCAATTATCATAAAATACACATTAATACCAAGTCTAATTTGGCATGAGAACATTAAGTCCGTGAACTGATAACAATAAAATTCAAATGGCTCTTTAATTTTAACATTCGGTGTTGAGGGTTAAAAAAAGTGTTGTTTAGACGCTTGGAGTTAAAAATACGTTTTTTTTAAAGTCTTTATTAGAAAAAAAAATAGCACCTACCTTGTGTATAAGTATTTGATGCTTATACTATACTTATGTCACTCTAACATAAAATTGCTCACTAAGTCGGTATAACTAAGTAGAATAGATATTCTTCAGTAAAAAAACATACACAGTAGAATTAAGAAACTTCCTCCTTTTATTGATGCCGGTTAAAAATGAGATATAAGTTATTCTAAGTCATGTTCATAGCGTTAATTATTGTCGAAATTAACAACAAGTGGATGTAAATACATTGAATTTTATTATTAACACCGCTTTAACAGTAAGAAAAGAAAAAATATATTTGGCAAGACTGTTCAAAACATCGCGGTAATAAATATTTATAATCACTTTTTTGTGTGGGAGCATAACATAATACAATTCATACCTAACAAGGTTAACGTGCTTTAATTTCATTTTATTTGCAACGAATAACATTATTTTATCTGTTAATAGGGGCGTTGAAAAGATAATTAAAACTGTAAATTATTTTTATCTTAATAACTGTCGTCACGCAATCCTCCGCTAAATAGCTACTCAGCATTGGTTGTGTAATTAAAATGTCATTTTTATTTTACATTTTGTAATGGAGTCACATTATGTCAATGAGTGTAGATTATTCAATTTATTAAAAAAATAGGGCCAAAAAGTAAGGAACATCTACCATATCTAAGATGACATTTTTGGTGTGGATGGAAATGGAACGGGGTTTTACTCCCCTCACGACTTGTGACTTATTTCAATTCGTTAGAAGACCGAACTATCTTCTTGAACCCCTATATCTTTAATAAGGTAGACCAGAATTCCACTGCACTCAAATCGAATTTAGAAATACTTTATCCCTCCCTTCCCTTACCACTCCTGAACGACACGTGCTGGAGAGCGCTGCCATCCACATACAATGCAGACGCTGGTGGGTCTGACCAATAGGTTGAGTACTCCTTTACTGCCCCGTGTCATTAAGGCATGGAATGCCCTTCCAACTCATGTTTTCCCTCTCCCCTGATCCCGGGCTCCTCAGGCGAGGCGTAAATCGGCAGGCCTTCAGGGTGAGTGGGACAGGCTCAATAATGTCTATTGTGTCTGAAGACAACACATGTAGATATCACTACCGCTAACTATCAGGTGGAGTGAGGTCATCCTATTAGCAATTTATAAAAAAAAGGGCATCATGTACATCTTTCATGCACTTAATAGTCGTCTTGACGGACTCGTACGACAATAAGGTTATTAAAAAAAATCTATAAGTATAATTGTACCACCTGTTCAGAATATCTCTTCTCTCTCCGACAAGAAATATAATAGTTACTCAACTACATGATGTTTAATAACTAAAAAGCGTTGGTCTTACTTTTTTAACAGTACATCATGTAACGAAATTGTAATCAGCCAAGTGATAGAGTTTGGGTTTGGTTATTCGTCTGTAATAAATATTTTCACCTATTTTCAAAGTTAGGTTTTAGGAGGGCATAGGAGGGAATATAGGTGTAAAAAAAAGTCAATCTATAAAATTAAGCCTTCCCCACGTTTACATCCTATTCCCATACACTTCCTATATAAAGTTTAACACGAACTTTCCTTCAAACAATAGCTTTTATCTAATCAAATTGTCCATAGTAATTCGTTTATGCACAAAACGTTGCACCTATTACAAAAATTAAAACTGCTTATGCCAGAAGACAATATATAAGACAATCGGCTAATATTTACAATAAATTAAATAAAATTCTTAATTTTCACTCAACTACAAGATATTCCTGTAAACACACCTTGCAAAACTGGCTTCGAGATAAAACTTACAGTGACATAGAAAATCTTATCCTTACGTAGATATTGTATTTATATTCTTATTTTCGTCCTTTTCCAAACTTAATATACACTTGCGCGCGCACATACTCACATGCACACACACACACACACACACACACACACACACACACACACACACACACACACACACACACACACACACACACACACACACAAACACACACATACACATAATATAGTATTTAGTTAGTAAAAATATTTAATTATATAATTAGCATAGTTTATACTTTTGTCAAAATTTAAATCGATTTAAATTGTATCTTGTTTAACTTTTTGTAACTAGTTTAAAAACATCTAAATGCAATGTATCTTTATCTTTATTAATGTTAAGAAAGAGCGGCGTCTCCAAACACAGGCATTATGCTTAAATGGAGACACCCACCACGATCTATGTTCCTCTGAAAAAGATACTGAATAAACATTTTTCATTTTCATTTTTTTTATGGAAGGGAATGATACGATTCGGTGATTTTACAAGATTTAAATCGTACGTTTACTTTAATTAAAGAATACAACGATAAATTTTGTCGGTAACAATTCCGAACGCATAATTTGACATACATTTATTGTGGACGTGAGATAAGCTCTCATGTTTGTCGAGCCGCTATTTTATTGTTATTGACGCCAAAACAGATAAAATTTTCGTATACGAAGACCCTTACAATGTTAGCAACAAATGAAATTGATAAGGAAATTTTATAGCAGGATGTAAAAACTGGACACTTTAGACAATTTTGGATGTGGTTTGATGTTTGAGTATTATAAAGTATTACTTACGTTGTGTTTATATTGTCATGGTTTAGAGATATAAAACAATAACATCTTTAATTGTACATGTCGGCAGGAGTCATCGCTCGCCTTCATTATAGAATGAGTAACAAGCTGCACGTGCACGGGTCACGTCACCGACCAGCTGCGTCGTTAGTCACTCCCCCTCGCCGCTCGACTCGACTATAAAAGGCGCTCACTTTCAACAGTGCAGGCAGTCTTGGCTCTGGCGTGGCACGGTGCACTAGTTGTACCGTTGCAATAGCTTATCCTAGACACCTTTGGATAATTAATTCGATTGTTGAATTAATTATTATCGTTAATTATAAAACTGCTGCTGTGCAATTTGTAATTAATAAATCAAACTCCAATTGTAGTTTATGTCTTAGGCATTTGCTACAATTGCTAAGATTGTTATTTGATAAAAGTGATAAGTGATGGATATGGTTCTCTCATTAAGAAAAGTAATAAAGTATTAGCTCGGTTTTGATATACCTGACGTTTTATTCATTATTAATTATGTAGTTACATACCCCCGCTTCCTACATCAGAAGTGGGATGAGATCCACACCCACTACTTTATCAATAAAAAATGTGTCACAAGAAATATCTTTGAAGGGTTTATATGGTCGTAAGGTATAAAAAAAAGAGAATAAAAAAAAAAAGAGCAGAGTTTTGAAGGGCTGTTTGCCGGACCAAAACTGGTATAAAAAAAGTAAAGTAAAAAAAGAGTAAAGTAAAAAAAAAAAAAAGAGCAGAGTTTTGAAGGGCACGTGGCCGGACCAAAACTGGCTAGTGTTGAAGGGTTCTTTAAAAAAAAGGGAGAGGGAACCGGACCAATACTAGTGCCTGAAGGGTCTAATTAGAGACCGGACCAGAGCAAAGTGTGAGATATACGAAGGGTCGATGTGGACCAGACCAGAACTATTGTAATATATCTGAAGGGTTAATTGTAATATATCTGAAGGGTTAATTGTAATATATCTGAAGGGTTAATTGTAATAATATTTCTGAAGGGTTAATTGTAATACATCTGAAGGGTTAATGTAGACCAGACCAGAACTAATTGATTTACAGGGTCATTATAGACCGGACTAATTAATTTTGTCAGGATGATCGAACGATGCTTTTGTTACAGAAATCTAGACATGCTTTAGTTGAAGCGTTCGAGGACGACCGCTAGTCAGGTTGGCCGTGTCGGCAGGAGTCATCGCTCGCCTTCATTATAGAATGAATAACAAGCTGCACGTGCACGGGTCACGTCACCGACCAGCTGCGTCGTTAGTCACTCCCCTCGCCGCTCGACTCGACTATAAAAGGCGCTCACTTTCAACAGTGCAGGAGACTTGGCTCTGGCGTGGCACGGTGCACTCGTTGTACTGTTGCAATAGCTTATCCTAGACACCTTTGGATAATTAATTCGATTGTCGAATTAATTATTATCGTTAATTATAAAACTGCTGCTGTGCAATTTGTAATTAATAAATCAAACTCTAATTGTAGTTTATGTCTTAGGCATTTGCTACAATTGCTAAGATTGTTATTTGATAAAAGTGATAAGTGATGGATATGGTTCTCATTAAATAAATAAATAAAGTATTAGTTCGGTTTCTATATAACTGACGTATCATTCAGTATGTTGTAATATTGCATCCCCGCTTCCTACATACATAATATTATTTACTTCAAAATCATAAACCGTCCGCGTCTTAAATTTGATTTTATTTTTATAGATGAAAAACTTTTTATTTTCTCTTTAAGTTAGTATCGATAGTGTCAAAATTGAGAATCATTAAAGCACAATACTTTTATTGTATCCGAAAAGTAATAAAGTGTTAAGTAGTTAAAGTAACTTTTAAACTTCAAACAGGTGCTTACAAGACAGCAGTTAGAAGAAAGCTAAAGACAATACTGTTGATTAAATTTGCTCTAGCAAAACCGTAACATTTACAGCACAGGTGGATTAAAATAGACCTAGGAGTTAATGAGGTTTCTATTAGCAATGGTATACATTCTTAAAAAAAAACAACATGGTGAATAGCCCGAACATAATAGTATGTATATTGTCGTTGTTGCTACTCTAAAATCTCCTTATACAAAAATGAAAATTGCACAAGAGAGTTCTTGTTTACAATATTTCTTGACGTTACGTGAAAAAACTTCGAATTCGAATCGATAGTTATATGTATAAAATTCAGTTCCATTAAAAATGACACATAGGAGGTCTTAGTAGCAACGACTATTCTCCAAGTCCTTTAAAATAACTGAGATCGACAGCTTCCACCTAAAATGAAGGGCGAATCAGGCAATAATTCTTAGTAGACAAGCTAACACCGCAGATAGCATAATACTGTAACACTTTGGTGTTCAAAGCTCTAGACTGTGTTAGCTTCTCACGTAATCATTTTATGAATGTTATAAGCACCACGTGCACAAGATACGACACGGAACGACCGACTCGCTATTTATGCGTTGTGTGACAAATGGAAAAAAATGTATGGATACGACCAAAAAAATGAAAAATGTTTTGTTTTACTATTTATAGAATAACTTTTGGAAAATGATTCGTGAAACATAAGTAGTCACTTAGTAATATACATTATTTATTAAATCACATGTTCAATATATTTTTTATTTTAAAGCAAATGTGATACTTATTGTGACAAAGATAACCTTAAATTACGTTCAGAGTTAAGAAAGCTCGCTAAGAAAAGAAACTGATTTTGAATATTATTTGTTACCACTGAATAATTCAACATTATCAAGCAAGGAATAGACCTTAATGTACCATAATCGCATAAATAAAATCGCAAATTTTTTTCGAAACAGCACCAATCAATCGATAAGAATAATGCATGAGAGAATATTTAGGTCAAATTCATTTCAGGATGTCACCAGGAAAATAACTTTACCCGGAAAAAACAAAGCACGGTCAACTGCAGACAATTTTATATTACTTTACTTGTTAACTCACAATCAAAATCATGGCTACATTATTTGCATTAATGATGGTCAAGAATAAAATAATTGTTACGCATTATTTTTGGAAAACTAGTGTCAATAGTCGATGGTATTTATTTTTTACTTATTATTTCTTCTATTGTTGATGCAATACAATCATCAAAAAAGGTTTTTTTTTTTAATTTTTGGTACCTTTGCTTGGCTTGGCCATATTAACCCTTTCGGATCTAATAACTCGTCCTCAAAACTTAGAAACTTCATTTTATGGTAGTTTTAAAAAGTGGCTCTCCCGTCGGTTGCAAACATTTGTTGAGCAGAGTTCTCAACACGATTTCGCAATTGAAGGAACATGACTGAGAAAATAACGATTGCCACTTTATAAATAGAATTTTTAAATGTTTTATCAAGGAGTGAGGAATTGTTATTTTTTTAAATGAAAATCATCAGTTTCGTAGTCATCACGTTACTTAATTCATCCTTGCGTGTTTTTTTGGAGTCTTCAAAATGTTCACAAATAACATTATGATATTTTTATCAAATTAACAAATAAATTTAACAAGATGACCATTTTGCGAGTTTATAATTGTATATTTCATTAGATTTTTTATACTATGCAATTTAGTCACACCAAATAAGGATGATAATATTAAGTCTGTGATTGATATGTATTTATTGCTCGTCCCAAATAGTTTTATTTGATTTCATATGATTGGGATCATAAATTTCGAATGTCTAGCGGAACTTGTTTTCTGCAAATCATTTCAAACAAATATCTACGTAGGCGCAAAAACTGTTATGCGTAATATAAATTCATTGATAAACGTTTTCGACCTACGCTTTTGTATTGATACGGCTTTTGTTTTTCAATACAATTTAAATGGCTGAATAAACGGTTATAGCGATACCTACGCTATATTCGATTTAAATGTTTATTTCTGTTGTACTAAAAATATTTTCTACCAACAGTGTTAATTTATCATGATTTTAAAATAGTATTTTCAGTTTTCGTACTTTTAGTGATGAGTGAAAATCATAAAAAAAATACAGATCTTGTTAGATTCTTTTGTGAATAAGAAGATTTATAATGTATGTGTAATGACATTTTTGTAATACATTGAAATATTTTGATTAAAAAAATTACCTTGTTTAAAATACTACTTTGAGGTTCTATTTCCAATCGAAAACAATATTATATTTTTTATAATATTTATTTCCATTGAAATTATAATTCGTCTCAGTAAGTATTATAAATTAGTACACACTCCTACTCTGTGCGTGTATATAGATAATAGCAAATATAATTAATACGTGGAATCTTATCAAAGTGACACTAACGTTTAGCGTATAAATGCAAGGCACTTCGCGCGGCAACTAAATTAGACGTGGTCGTGTGTACGTAATTCATAATAACAACATGTTATGAATACACATGCGAGAGTGTTTGAACATACAAGTTCTTAGTAATGTGCCAAGAATGTATTAATTATTTAGAATACTTTTTCAACTGAGTACGACCCCTGAGATGAGAAGCAAGTATATTATGAATAAAATAAAATATGTATTTCTTCTAAAAATAAAAAAATAAAACATTATAACCATTAAAGTCATATATTCAATAAAAAAATCAAGATATTGAATGTTTTTATAAAAATAATTTAAATATTTCTTAATATTCATTTTAACACTTTTTATTAAGTCTCTACATTTCAAATATAAAAATCAATAATTTCTTGAATTTAAAATAAAAGACATATACCACAAAAGCTATTTAAGAATAGTAAACTAAGGAACCACCCATTAGGATTTATAGCTGTAAACGACTGTCACTGTAATTGCATGGATCGTGTTTGAGAGATAATTAAAGTTTAAAGAAAAAGCCTCCACTTATAATAAATCGTGACCTCATGTTATGAGGTAATAGTGAGCATAATGCCTATTATAAAATGTATGCCTTAATCAAGATATAAGTTGAGTTAATATATGATAATCTCTAGAATCGCCGAACATTCTTACACGTGAGTAATCGATATCAAATTAAATAATTTGTCAAATAAGCTTGTTTTTTCTTAAATTAATACATCTACTTAAAACTGTTAGTTCTGTTATGCAAATTATATGCGTGTCGGTATTTTATTAAATGAAAACATAGCAAAACCATGTAAGTATTTATTACTTGTAATAAATTTGTATTATTTTATGTTTTTTTTTTAAATATTGTGTTTAGTTATATAAATCTAATTTTACGAATTAAAGGCGGAGTCCTGCCCGTGATAAAGGACAATATGTTAAGAATAACAATTAGTACACGTAAGTTTAATTCGTAAAATTAGTGTAAATTATTATCTTTGTTTGAAGGAAAACAACGTGAGGAAACCTGCAACACCTACGAAGAAATTCTAAGGTTGTGTAGACAACCAACCCGTACTTGGACAGCGTGGTCGACTAAGGCCCTACTTTAGGGTGGATCCGTGCCCCAGTTGTAGGGACGGGCCTACCCTAAACTATATGGGCTGATGTTGACAACGATGATGTTTATCTTTGTTAACACAATAATATATTTTTATTACTTTAATTTTATTTGTATTTGTACTATCATAATTATTTACTTCTTTTGTTTGTATAGATCGATAAAATGGCACAATAAAAGTAGTCGACAAGTTAAACCTTAAAAAGCGTCGATGGCCGAGTGGTTAAGGTCGTTGCTTGCCATGCGAGAGGTCGCCATTTCAAACCCCGCCAGGTACCAATGTGTTTTTAAAATTTGAAATTTATATGTTCCATCATTCGACGCTTTAACGGTGAAGGAAAACATCGTGAGGAAACCAGCACATCCATAAAATTTTTCAACGGTGTGTGAAGCCATGTCAGAGGCCTACGGGCGGTTTAAAAACTCTGACACCAGGTTGTTCGTCAACCATACGATAAGAAGAAGACTTAAACCTGATTTGGATTCAGGGCAAGTCAGCAACGATAAAACTAGTATTCTAAGACCGTGACTCCAAGCCAGACGGAACAAAAACACAACAACAAAATCTCACGGGCATCTATAACGGATAACAGATCTCCCAAATTAACAGTTGGAGCGATTAACTCGAAGTTACTCGGTACAACGATTTCGTGTAACATCTTAACACAAATGATGTATATGAGAACGCCCCAGAAAGATGGTAATTATCGGTCAGCAACTAATGTGATAATCTCTAAATGTTCAACTGTGATGAGTTCATCGGAACGGGGAACTGCCTCTTCCATTCCATTAATTACTTGTTTCGTAATAAGTCTCTTGTAACATTACTGGTATGACCGTTTCGTCAATAGCACATTAGATGTAGTTCGTCTTCGGATTTTTTTTATTGAGCATGTTGATGGTTGTAAATTATCTCATTACTCTGAATACTTTTTAAATGGTGTTCTGAATAACATATCACTGATGAAGTCAGCGTGTTTTAAGTTTTTGGTCTAATAAAGGTCAGTGCCTAACCCATTTGTCATGTTTCTATATGTAAACAAAGTTACAAAAATAAGTTCAAATTGAGTAATTTCAGATACGTATAAGTAATACCTTAACTGAACAAGATAAATAATTAACCTTATATAAATAAATAAGGAATACCTTGGACTGAAATATAGAAGTAATTCCTTAACTGAACAGAATGGCATGCTATTTTATTGACAAAAATTACCAGCAGATAAATTAACTGCCAAATAAAGTGTGAAGACTGCCAATATCAATGTCTTACGCGCCAAATAACTTTTAGATATAAACCATGAACGTCACAACTGTAGTGAACGTTAGCGTTGTTTTACACAGACATCCGAAACTTCTTCAAAAACATTGTTACCAACTACTTTTACCATTTTGTAAGTTGCCGCAATTCGAATGTCTCTTTACATTGTAACTTTTTATTGTTTTACAGCAAGAACGTTTTGAGTGCTGTAAAACTCTAAACCAAGACAGTCACGGGAGGTTGTCTCGAGTTCGACGCAATACTATTAATGTACAAAGTAATTACGGCTTTGAATTATATCGCGGTTGGGATGCGCGGGCGCCGCGTTAACAAGACAACATAATGATACGAGCGCTTTGTCTGTGTGTTTCGCCACCTGCCCAAACACTGCTGGCCCTTTGTCGATAGTTCCCTTATAACAAAAATTCACACCCTTTTTTTACGCGGTTAACGCCTTACGCGCCCTCGAGCGCATTCACTGCCCCGAAGTGGGGAGATGGGTGTCAAGCTCCCCGGAAACTGGCAAAGAAAACAAAGATGAAGATTATATATTTGGTATATCAAAGAGACGGTCAAATGCTAATAGCTGCTCTTAGGAAAAGCAATATCTAAGGCCCCGTAAATCCAAACCGCTACAGCAGAACCAAACCGCTTTATGATGGGTCCATGAAAAAGGATCAACCTTACTACCATAGCACCATCAGCTGATACAACCAAAGAAATTAAAGTTAAATTTTATCATTTCATATAGCCAGGGGAAACCGTGCACTGGTAATATAGTTTGTATTAGTTACAATAAGTAAAGCATACTTAAATCCATATAATAATAAGTTGTCGCTAATCATACACTGCATGATACATAAAATTTATAAAAACAAATATCTAAACTAAAATTTATAAAAAAAAAAGGTTTTTTTTAATACTTTAAAAAGATAATGCACATGGGATACATAAATTGTCATACTGTTTAACTTTTTCAAAGTCATAATGAAATCCTTAGAATATGCACAAACATTTTAAGATATTGTAAATAAGTAGAAAACATCCTAATGATGAAGAGAACAAAAATTAGGTCATCAAATAGTGTGGTGAATTTGTTGTAAATGATCCGGCGTAAATATAAGTCTTTGATGAGTGTGAGAAGGGAAATTATGTACTTGTCACATAAACGCGTTACATAACATCCCGGTGGTCACTCTGCCGTAGGTATTTTAAGACAAATTAACTTAATTGAGTTATCATGCGTGTTTCCTGTTTATGGCAAAAAACAAGTTTCAAATGAAAGCTATTGAGCAAGTACATAGAATATAGCACAATTAATTACAAAAGAGTCAAAAGTTCCATCGCATATCCCGACTATGCAATTAAGTTGAGGCCGAATTTATTCCCCATGATCTCAACGAGATAGCTGTAATGTTGTGGATTGAGTACTCATCATTATCAAAAGTCTCAATTTTTTCGTCCAACTTAAATCCGATCTTATTTATATGCCCAATTAATACGCGTACTTGCAACGTAATTTATTTACCGTCATTCGTCAAATTAAATTTAAGATTCCAATGATCTATTCTCCGACAATCATAAAGCGATCAATAATTCTTTGCGCATCGGCGTGCAATAAAAACAAAAACAAAAAACTATCGACATAAAGAATATAAGGTCGACATCCTTATAATGGCGGCTTGTTAGCGGCGGTTAGTCATTCCCGAGGAGGCGAAGGAAAACGAGACTCTTAATTTGAACTTTAAAGGTGTGATTTTTGAGGCGTCAGGAAGTGTTATGTAATTATTTAAAATCGCTCGGAAACTGATTAAGGGTTAACGATGATAATTATGTTTCGGCGAAAGTTGTCGCCGCTTGGTCTAATGACATCGCGGGTTATATAATTGGTTGGATAATGATTGGTATTGACGGCTGTTCAGACCAATTTATATGTTAACCAACCAGAGTTGAAAGCTGGCGGATGTTGAGTAAATCAATGAGTAAAGTCATTTTTTTTATATATGGGTATGGTTTTTAAAGATCTCGTGAATGTGAGAATTGGTCATATTAAATTGACCTACCTACTTAGACATAACAATAATTAATCTTTATTACTGAAATGATATTTAAGATATCTAAGATGATCATTATACATATTAAACTTTAGAAGTGTATTTATATTAGTTTGTCTTGTAGTTTAGACGAGTATAATTTATGAAGTACGACTAACTTTGTAACTTCGTTTTGTTATTATCATAAGAATAATTTCGAGACAACTTTTTTATTTCAATATCAAATATCGTTACTCAACTTTCAAGAATGTTTAAATTACTTAGCTAGCTAAAAATGATGATAAATTTTGCATTATTAACATCAGAAAATTCCAACTTTTACCACGCAGCCTAAATCCAACGCTCCAAAACTTTCGTAACACATCATAACTCAAATCAGTCTCCAAAATTCCTATCTCACTTTACGTAAACACGGGCTCCAAACGCCTCTCTTTGTATGTCGGATTTATAGCCATTTCATTGGCTTTATTTACTTTTATAGACGCTTGATGCCGTAGAAGTCTAAGCTATAAATAACGAGTGGACCATGGTGAGACGCCCGGACACAGGCCGCGGTGCTGTGAATAACATTTTCCTCTTATTATGTTTTCGGATATAAATTAGAAAGATTTATACGTCCCCCGCGTGGTAAACAGCCTACTGCCACTTTCGTTTAACAATCAGCATTCGTCCCCCGATTGTTCGAGATAGAAATGAGATGGTTATCGTGTGAAATGTGCGTTGGTGCAATGTTCATCAAGCTAATAACGGCATGTGGGTTGGTTGTTTGACAGTTTGGACACACATAAAATTTGTGGGCTTGTCAATCGCTGTTGGATTATATGTTTGGCGAAATTGAATGTTAGTAGCCGAATTGGAAATTTTATTTATTTTTTTTTATTTTGTCAATCATAACGCTAAAAGCGTCATTGAATTCATAAACATTAGTCAACGGAATAAAATGGTGTTGTAAGTAGTAAATAATACAATACTTGCTCACTCTTATCTGATGCTTCGATATCCAAAACTACTATGGTCAAAAGCAGACTAATTGAATCTCGTTAAAATAATAACGTTCTGTTAAACAAATTATTTAAAAAAATATTGAAATAAAAGGATCTTTTATTTTTCTTTTTAGCTTAAATTAATTTGCATTTTATGGTAAAACTTAAAGTATTTAGAATGAAAGGGCAAGTCATATGTTAATAATACGAATCAACTTACAATCTATTGAAGAATCTATTCCAAAACGTAGTCGGTCTTTACAAACCGGATCCTAATTTACAAATTACAGTTGTATAGGCCTGCCTTGTTAATACGATCCCAATAAAGAATTTTAAGGTCGGCTTAATAAAAGATTATCCTTCATACACTGTTATTTTAAATGTGAAAATTATTATGTTGCAACTTTGCAGGCCAGCTGCTTCTACTTTGTTGTGATACTCCAAATTATAAAGTATCGAATTATTGCCTGGAATCCTCAGACTATCTTAAAGTTGTGTAGTTAAGGGTCAGTATCCGATAGCCAACGCACGTTGTTTGAAAAAAATCTTGATAGGTACAGTTTGTGTTCGCCCTTGTAAATTAAGGGTCCGTTGGACGTGAAGTGGGGGCCAATTAAGGAATTTATAACCAGAATGCGCTGTAAAACAATAAATCCAACAATGGCCCCGACAAGGCACCTTATTAATTACGTGCACCAGTTTTTGGTCCTGTTTAATTGTAGACTCGGAGCTGATTATTAATCAAATAAGCTTACCTCGGCACAATTAAAATCGGGGCGAATGTAAAGTTTAATAGGGTCCCCCAGGAGTTTAAGGTTGCATGACGTAATTCTTCTTGCCCTCATTATTATTTTTGTTTTCATACCGTTGTCTTTCGTATGGAGGTTATTAAATGTTGTTGAAAATTCTGTTCTGACTATTTTTGACCAATTTTTTGATTCTTCCGTGAGTTTCATATTTTATCATCTGTTTAGATTAAACATATCAGATAAAAAAAATATCGATTTCAAATTATATTTTGATTATAGGAACACAGGATAGGAAGATTTATTAACTATTTCCAAATTTTAAACATATAGGTAGTTTCATTTGATTTATGTAAGATCTTAATATGGATCTTGCACCCCACACTTCTTGCATCTCACATTTAGTTGGCAATACTTTGACAAATACAGATAACAAAATGTGACATTTCCCGTTAACCAGAGCCCAGAGGAATATATATGGAAGCAGCTCACGATAAAATATTCCATAACACTAAAAACATAACAACAAGTAGCATCTATAAAGGCGGTCTCGAAAGCCCTGCTGTTGTTATTGAAATGATATGCAAAAGTACCTTCCCAGGCGCTTACAGAATATGTCATTTGAAACACGAACGTATGAGGAGACGGCGCCGAAAGGCGAACCATGTAAAATATTCAGGGCAAAAGTCAGTCACGATCATAGCTCCTCCTGGTTCGCTGGAGCAATATTGTGTTTCTCATTATGAAGATGTGGTCAAGATACCGTGTTGTGACTTCACCGGTGACATAAACATGAAAGGGGTATGTCGATGGTAATGGTACTTTGTTTTGTTTCTGGTATAATAGCGTGGTTTTTTCTATCCATATCGAAAAAATTCTCCTTCCAAGTTAACATGAAAAATGCTTGGTTATATCAATTTATTTGACAAAGGAATGACATACAAAATTGATAACTGTTAGATTGATTATAACTTTTGTTCAAATTGAATATGTCCTCATATAAATTTGCTTAAAATGTATTAGTACAAATCGTTAAAATATTATTATTTTAACACAATTGGATTTCAGAAACGGAAAGTTCTTGTTTTATCTTACATTTTGTCCTTGCCTTTTGAAATCGTTTTCACTTTTATGGTAAAAGTGAACTGAAACAATAGTGGCTCCCAATTGTAAAACCCCAGTAAACGCATGTTGTCACTGCGCTACCCGTTTTATAGTCGTCATCACTTGAGTCATAACTTTCATTTTTATGTTCAAATTCGTTCCTAAAACTACGTTTTGTTTGCAATCGTAAACGACAACGAAAGTGTATTGAGCAAATCGCAATCGGCATCCGTATTGATCTAACAAAAGCGAAGACTGACTCACAACATTTTACAAGGGCAATTTTATTGTTGGAAAATATTCACAAGAACAATAGGTCGGTAGATGAAGCAAGTGGCCCATAAAATGTCTGTTTTAAACATTGTTTATAAAACAATTCCGTGGACTGGGCGACAGACAAAAGTTTTCGGAATACCGCGCCACCCTTTCGGCTTCCTTAAATTGTTATGGTGGCAATAAGGCCAGGGTGAACATGTGACTTTTATTGCCGACAGTTCTCAGGAGTTTCGGGATAACACAATTTGTCAGTGACACAATTACGCCTGGACAATGATGGGACTTTTTGGCGCGCTAAATGAGACATGCGTAATTACCCTGAAGTAAATTACAGTCTCAATTACGTATTACAGTCGGGTATCGGCTGGTGTATACTATAATAAATAAGTATACTCGAACATCGCATACATTATTCTGTTCTGTTTGGGTATTTAGTAGAATTGGTTAACGGATTTAATTTACAATCGTGGAATACACACAAATATACTTTAACAGACAAAAATCACACGAGGACATTGTTGCAACAATACAGATATTGAACGTACATTATCATCATCATTCTGCTGGAGCACGGGCCTTCTCCAAACTAGGGCGATAAGGCCTTTGTCAACCACGCTGGCCAAGTGCGGGTTGGTTGACAATACAACCTAAGAATTTCTTCTGCAGGTGTCCTCACACTGTTTTCCTTCACCGTTAAAGCATCAAATAATCGTACATAATATAAATTTCAAATTTAAAAAAAAAATGTGGTACGTGGCGGGGTTTGAACTGGCGACCTCAAGCAACGACCTTAACTCAGCCGTCGAGGCTTCTTTATTGATCTTGAACGTACACATACACATAATACCATCAAATTCTACATCGATAATCGAGCTAGTAAAACAGAGTCAAGTATATTTCATTTTTTAATTTGAATATTCACATCGTTTAGAAATATTTTAATCGCCTATCTGTCTTTTAGGTTGGTACTTAAAATTTTCGACCGTTTTATAAAACTTTTAATGGCGAAATGTTTGTCCCATATTTACCTAACAAAGTTCGTAGATTGAATACATAAAAGTTTATGATACATTCATGAACAATAGGTAGGCTAAAATCATAATGGTTTACTTATGTATGAAAAAAAAAGACGGTGCTTTTAACTAAAGTACTCAGCACTAAGTAGCTTATATGCTTAGTATCGATGTAAAGTTTAGTTGTACATCAAAAGGAGTGCTTTTAATGTTAATACCAAAGTGTTGAGAACTTTTAACGAATTTATATATATTACAATCGTTTACAAACTCCTACTTCTTCAAGAACTACATAATTTCTTGTTTAATACCCGTCTTTATGACAAACTCCACAGAGAATTTCCACAGGCTTAGTCGTAAACTCGCGTTATGTGTAATCATTATAATGAATACTCCGTCTTGAAGAATCCGTTACCATCGCTCTCGGTACAATAAAACACTTTCGATCATAATAATAGAATGGTGAAAGCTAATTTTCGTAATAAATCTGAGACTTGTTAATTACCCAATGTCCTCAAGGAGACAGTCGTAAAGGGCTATTCCTTTGTTCGAGCCGAAATGACGATCTCAAAAGATTTCATTGTTATTGAGTTAATAAATGGATTGCCTCAAGACGCGGAACGGAGAATAAGTAAACAAATTGACAAAACTGCACAAGTTTCAGCCGCTCTGAATACAAAGTGCTTATAAAAATTCTACATCTGACCCGGACTCCATCCCGCTTATTTCATTAAAAGAGACTCAAAGGAAAATATGACAATTTCGTTAAGCGAATTAAAAAGTTACCTGTTCTTAGATTACCGAACTAACAAGTTTAATTTTCTTTCCTCGGCCTTTATTAGGCGCAACTTAACTTTTCAGTATAAAATATTTAAATTAACTTCAAGACGGAGTAAGGTATTCTGTTTGAACGCTTTCTCGTTAATTATAGGATTTTGCGTAGTCAACATCGTATCTAACTGCTTTAATTGTTGTAATGGAATGGAAATTGACTGAGGTTTACTTTGAATTTGGACCTATTATTACGTTATTAATTAAAACTTACTCATCGCATCAATCAATATTAACAAAATGTTTACAATATAGCATATATTTTAGTTTAGTAGTTTATTGTTAGTCAAATTTTAGACAGATTTTTTCTTTATAATTGAATATCCACATCTAGCTAAGGCGTTTACGTAATAATTGAGCAATTTAGTAAGATTTAAATCATAATACGTTTTAACCCTACAAGGCTCAATTTTTTTTTCCGCGGTGAAAAAAAAATATTGGATTTAGTTAGTGATTAGAAGTCAGGGAAAAATAATAATAAAAATAAAACAACAATAGTTTTCATATAAATCCAGTTTTTATTGCAGTTCCATATATGGTACACTGAGCCTTCACTATACTTTTTGGTAATAAACTAGAACAATTGAATTGTTTTATAAACACTTTCCCGTTTGATTTTTTTTTAAATAAGTGACTTATAGTGAGCAATTACATAACAAATAATATATTTTCTATTAAAAATACCTATTGCTGAAATTTCCAAAAATAGTTTAGTCCTTTATTCAAGCAAAGTTCTAATCGAAATTTTCCACAAGATATGAAGGTTTTTCCTTTGCAACCAGGATATTTGTATCATTGTCTTTTTCATCCAAAATAGGAAAATGTTCAAATCCATCTTATCTGACATCACGAGGAGGCAGTTCTGCTGTATTAGGATTCTTCCTTCATTTTTCAATTTCATCAGATAAACATGGACTACCTCTCTTTTTTAAATGGATGGCCCAGACATGCATAAACTTTTTACATATAAAATGACGCCTTTTTCCCAGAGAAGAAGGCAAAGATCATTTCCTGCCATGTGGTACGATCCTGGCCACCACTTTCGCTTTATCCATATCCATCAACCTCTTCATGAATGCTCAATTACGGGTACTTTTGATTATAATAATATATAGGTACTATAATATTATAATGATTAACTTTTTCCTACTTCAAATTTGAAGTCTTTCAGTTGCAGTGGCGTTAGCGTATGCTGCTGCTCTCCAACTCTTCTGTACAATAACCAGTTATTGATAAGAGTAACATCTAGAAGATGGTAAAAAACTCGGAAACCATTTTCTGCTCAATGCAATTAGAATTTTTGGAAAATGGGGATTGAAACGTTGTTTTTTTTTTTCATTTTGGTGACAGTCACAGTGTCAGGGATTCTAGTTATACGAGAAAATAGCGTTACTCATAGTCAATGACCTTCTACGTGCCCGAGATTGCCTATAGTTGTCTCTAAACTCCCTCCTGATGTACTCGCCTGATAGGTTGAGGGTCTATTGCTTCTGGCTGACGATTGACAATATCCATGACAACCTCGTTGGCGGGAGATGAACACTGATGCCTCAGCGGCGATAATGAAGTTTTCAAGTCACTGAGTGATTCAGATAAAAAATGTTAGATAGACTGAATTTTCTCAATGTCTTCATCACACTCAGCATCAGAAAAATCGTCTTTATCTTCACTCCAAGAAGAATTGTTCAATAAATATTCAATATCTTCATTACCCAATATTATTTACGCCATAATCTGCAATAAGATCTAAGTATTCAGAAGACAAGTTTCCATAAGTATGTAGTTGTTAAACAAGCGTCAAAGCTCAATGTACCGCAAGTGGAACAAAGATAAAATTGTGATTTACTAATAGGTAAACTTCAGTAATATAATAAAACAACTTACCTTTGCAAAATATACAATTTGTTACAGTACAAAAGATTTTTTTCGAACTCAGAACTATTCAGTATGTAATTTTTGTAGATTTTTGAATTCACACAAACGGCTAACGTTACACTTTTGTTAAAATTTCATACGAAAACCACAATAACAAAAAAAGTCATGACATCTAATCATAATGGGCTGTATTACTACGATGCTGCGTATCTAAAGTTTCTTTTAAGATGTCAAAAGTTGGCGGTATTCATATTTTGTAGCTGTAGGAACGATAAAAAATAGATGTTCCACATATGGCACTGGGTGCCTTGTAGGGACATTTACATTGCATTTCAACATCAAAATGTCTAATTTAATTTCAAATTACATCCGTGTGTTCTCACAAAATGTATCATAAAAACAATGCAACAAAAGCTAAAGAACAATTTACACTGTAGGCCGGCCTTGCTCATTAAAATTTTTACACATTCCAAGTTCAGTGGGGTATGTCGAGCGTATACATACGGCTATGTACCCGTACCTCCGAATAGGCGTAACTCTACATGGTATGGGCCGGCCATGCATAACGTACCCGTTTTTAGGGATCAAGACATCAAAAAGAAAAAAATTAAGCCCTAAATTGGCTCAATTGGTTGACCGTCTGTTTAACAATACATTTTTTAGGAACGCGTGTTTAGGTAAAAAAATCAAGGTTTACTAGAGAATGCAATGCAAAAAAAAACCATTAGATAAGGTACTTATTTGCATTACTACATTTTGTACTTATTTTCACCATAACATTTCGCAAAACAAAACATTATGTTTTATAACTTTTCATGATTCAATAAAGACGAAAAAAAAATATGGATAGGATTTTGTGAAGTATAGATGAAAAATATAGTTTTCTCAAAAATAACGAATTTTGCTGACCCTACACAGACACGCATCCATATTATTAGTGTAGAAGTATCTTTACCGCCAAATTTATTGGTTGCACAAACCATGTACGGATCTCTCGGTGTGTGAGTCCGTCTTACACTTGATCAGCTTTTTATTTTATAACGAGCCTCCAAACTATTATTACAGCGTCACCGTGTCATGCCCACATCACATCCACATCCGCCCCACATTCGTACGTTTCCTCCTAACAATCTGATATCGTTTGTTTAACAACTCTAAGCCGACAAGGTTCCAAACTAACTTGTCTTTCTTCAAACAAGCCCCTCTATGCTCCTTTGTCAAACTTACTCGGGGTGAATAGGTAAATAGCATTATAAATGACTGTTAAATGATTTCTTGACAATTTAATACCATTGTAGGTTATCAAAGGAAATTCGTTAGTAACATTTATGTTGGCATGAGATAATACTAGATGAGAATGTTTCAGACACCTGTTAAATAGGCCTTGTTTGTTTGTCGGGTTAATGTATTTTTAAGTAGATATCCCTGTCTTGATTGATGAATTGTTTTGTCCCGCACTTTGTTGGGCTAAAGATAACTGGGTCTAATTTGAAACAGAAAGTGATTTAAATTTGTTTATCTTAATTGAGATTAATGTTACAGAGGGCTCGCGTCATTTTTCTACCCCTTGTGTTTCGTACTTCCATCCTTTAGGAACAAGCGAAATTAGTTTGGTAGTTTTAAATAAAAACAAATTACAAGTAAATTGGATTTGAAATTTATCTTGAGAATGTTCCTAGCTTTAGGCTATATCAAGGTAAAAAGTTAATCAAAACTTTATCTACATTACTACTGATCGACCTATCAAAAATTCCGATAAACACAGTCATTTGTTATTTTATTAATGCTTGCAGACCATACTTATACCAAAAACCAAAGAATTTCAGATTCAGAAAAAAAAATGGCGGTCTGAAAGTTGCACACTTACTTTTTTAATTATGAAATAGTGGCACCGCGCTTCTTCTGTCTCATCCTAGCCACGTTAGATTTGGCTCTGATACAAAATGCAAACGAAAGAGATTAGTTTCCGGATTGCGTTGTGGCATGCCCGCGTTACGGCTGGTAATAGAGACTGGGGGCCGAGTTCATCTCGTAACCATGTTGTGAACTGCCAACTGCCAACTGTACTTGGGTTTAAAAGGGCAAGCAAACATGGCGGCAAAATGATGGAGTCAAGTAAAATGCAGGCTCATTTAACTTTAATTCTTAATTTTAACGATATCGACGGTGAATGGTGAGAATTCATTGTAAATGAAATTATTACTAAATTTTACTAGTGACCGATGTTATCTAACAACAAATTTCTTTTGTAATAATGTAACATCATTTACCATTTATTCTAAAGTTTCATGATTGTTTGTTATTGCAACTTCAAATAGTATCAATAATTATGAAACAAACCAAAAGCTTCATTTATATTAATAAATGTAATAAATTATTGATTAACCGTATATATCTACGGTTGTTCCTGAAACACAGGAAAATCCTAGTTCAGGCACACATATTGTTACCCCGAACTTTAAATGTAATGTAGATTTTAAGATCTAATTTTGTGCACAAAGTTATAATATAAATAACAATAACAATAAAGATTTTTTTATTTATTTATTTATTATTTATAGTAATATTATACAATTAAGGCACTTATGCTATTAGATATCTCTTTTAGCTACCCCAAAGTTAAACACTGTAGGTGTTTGCAATGTTCATGCAATAAGGCAAGTAATAGGTAAGTTAATGAAAAGTACTAATCGGACTGATATTTTAATTTTAAAAATAAAGCTCGACCATCAAAAGGTTATACTCAAGGCTGTAATTTGCTTTTACAACTGTACATCCGAACTATCAGAACTGTTTAATTACTTTAGATGGGCTACTATTTACTCGATTACCCGTCATAACGTTGGAATCGATCCGAATATGCCTTGCAAATAACAGCTCTATATAATTCCCATATTATTTCAGTTCAAATTAAAACACTGAGTTAAGGATATATTGCGAGCCAATTTATCGACTGTTAGTCTTTAGATTAATTGTACTATTAAATGGGTACTGTATCTCATTATAGGGAACATACATGCTACATTAAATCTAGCCCTTTCTAGGGAACGTTCGGTTGGAAACGTTAACATCACGATTTGTATGCAGAGTCTTAAATATCTTGGGAAGTCTTTGATGTTGCCGGTTTTAAGTCACAGGAAAACCGGTTATTTTTTTACTGGGAATACCGATAGATTAAAATATAATGTATTAATACTTTTGATTGTTTGCTAATCAAAAATATTAAAATTTCAAATAGAATTACGACGTGTAAATTCATTGCGTATATTATACTAGCTTTCCGCCCGCGACTCCATCCGCGTAGAGACGTTTAACGGGTAACACTTTACTTCTTTATAGCGTAGTCGGGTAAAAAGTAGCATATGTCCTTTCTCAGGCTCTGGACTATATCTGTACCAAATTTTATTTAAATCGGTTCAGTATTCTATGCGTGAACAACAGACAGACAGAGTTATTATCGCATTTATAATATTAGTAAGAATTGCTAAAGTAACTCTGTCGTAGCTGTAGCGTTTCACGCGAAACAAATTAATTTAAATATAACATTTTGGTAATCAGTTAGTCTAGAACCTGACACAATTACTTAATTAATGACTGTGCTATATGGGAATGTTTTACGCGATATTCCACTTCTCTGTCGTAGCGGAAGGCGAAGAGCTAGTGTTTAAGGAACAAACGTGATATAAACATCAGCGTCTTCTTCTTCCCACTAGAAATTTATAATATCTTAAAGACAAAACTGAATCCCGATTTGCGCCCACGAAATACCTATGCGCGTCCTTACTCTCGCACAGGTTTGTTATGTCTGTCCGTCCGTAGTATAGGATATCAAGAGGAAATATAGCTCGAAGAAAGAAATTGAGCATGTACATGTAAAATATTGTGTCACTGGATGCAAGCTAGCAGAATGTAAATGGGTAACCGGAAAAAAAATCTCCGTCTTTTTGCCACATATAGCATTTTCCGGATAAAACCGGTAACATTCTTAAATCAAACATCCCGATTTGCGCCCACGAAATACCTATACGCGTCCCTACCTTCGCTATGTCTAAAAAAGCTTCGCGGGCAAATTAGACAGATTCTGTGTGCGCCGCCCGACCATTCCTCACGGCCATTGAATTGAGGAGACGCGCGGGCCGGCGGTCGCGAACGGATTGTGTTGCCACTTCGCGTGACAACTGCCTTTTTATTGGACGACGTGAGGAAACTTGGTGTGAAGAAAAAAAAATAGTGTACACCTTGTAAACATGTGCGGCATGTGCTGCAGGTTAATTTGATCTAATGCTTGATTGAATTGTGTAATGATTGGCTATAATCGCCTAAATTTTTTAATTAATAAACCAACTTTTCAATGCAACGCAAAGGGTCAATTTGTTAAAAAGGAATACGTGAATTAGGCTACAATATTACGAAGATGTGAGGAGGCCTACGTCCAGCGGTGGACAGACTTATAGGCTGATTATGATGATAATTATTACTTAATTTATTAAGACATAGAGAGATATATACGCATACAAACCCCCAGTCCAGTTATGTCATAAACTTTAAGAGCTAAACAGATTACGATTATCATTATGTCAAACTATTGTAACATTCGCTTGAAGTATTCGTTTAATATTTTGATGGCAAAGCCCTCCATACACAACTCCGACTCTCACATAGCCAATACATAACCGTCCGTTAAAACGGCCATATCACATTCCCAGGTAGCACAGAAATCACCATTAAATTGAATCACAATAAAAATACACCCCTTTAGCTGGCAACACCGAAGCGCGGTGTTTAGTTAAAAGCCACCATTTGCATAATCGACGTTTCCACAGGTGCGTTGGCAGCTGATTTAAGTTGTATGCCGTGTGACAAGACGATGGGACGTATAAGGCATTATACTGAGTCGTGCATTTTTATCCTTACAAGACAAGTATTGGCGTGGTGGACGTTCATTGCTTTTATATTTTGTACAGTAATAGGTTTTATGGGCCTGGGTGGAAAATGATACTTTGTTAGTTTAAGGCGACGTAAGTTTTTTAAGTTTTTACCCAACTGAAATAAGTCTTTATGGGTCTTCACGCGATATTAGGAGTAGCAAAATTACATAGCTACTTACTGCCCGACGTTTCGACTGGGTTACACCAATCGTGATCGCTCGCGACCTATGTAATTTTGCTACTCCTAATATCGCGTGAAGACCCATAAAGACTTATTTCAGTGTAATGGAACGCGAAAGTTTAAAATCATAAAAAAATTTTACCCAACTGCTTTACAAGGTGAATTATAGAGTCTTCTTTTTACTGCATATACAATACATACAGAGACACATCACACAGATTTTTTTTACCGAAATTATTAATATATTGAAAATTATTCACTAAAGTTTTTTGTCAATGTATGTTTTAGTTTGGAACATATTTGTATAACGTAAGTAAATAATTTTATTTAGCTTTATCGACGATAAACATGAGGCTGACACTAAATCAATATTTAAACAGAATCGCAAACTACATGGAAACGGTTAATTATGGAACGAAAATTAAAATAAATAATTTATTTATATGAAATTCAATGATTTTAAGCCGCTGTGTAAACGAAGACTAACTGTCAGGCTAGCGGCAGTGAATAAGTCTCCCCTTAAGTATGTGGTAGCGTCCTGTATTGATAGTATAGACTGCTGCGGGTATGCGCAAACGCTGTAGGTTTCATGCTAAATCTATAAAGATAAAACCTTTGAAAGATTCCTCGTCTTTCCTGTGTGTACTTTTTCTAACTTTAAAAAAAAAAACGGTTTTATTTTTCTCTAAATCATGAATAAATACGGTCGTGAAATGTGTTTTATTTGTAGTACCTACGGTCTTACTTCAGGTATGGGTTCCACTTATAAAAAAAAAAGCAAACAATGCAATTTATTGGATTGAGCAAACATTTTCGAATAATTGTAATCTCGAAATATTTTTTACTAGTACTCGTATTACAAATACCGTAAGCTGAAGAATGAGCAAACGAAACGAGCTTTGGGGCAGCCTCCCACGTTGCGCGATCTATACCCAAGATGTAGCCTTACTGCAGAACCGCGAGGATATCCCTTTCACTGGAAGCACTAACTTCCAACCCAACATTACAATTTACTTTGAAAATCTTATTTCGTTTGAGCAAGTTCCTAAAAGTGGTTTGAGCTAACTGCCGAACAGACCCGATTATTTTATGTTCCAAAAAATATCAATTTTCCACTTAACTTCTGCCGCGTTTACTGACAGCCGATGATTTTAAATATAACTTAAGAATCTTCTCAGATTTGTTTGTGCATAGTTACGTCCTTATATGGTTAAAACTATCATGTTAGTATCTTGTTACGGTACAAAAATATCTACTAACACTTTGTTGTTTTTATAATTTGATTGTATTATCACAAAATACAATTTGCGCGTCAATAATTTGAACATTGAAAGTACTTCTACACGATCTATTCTAATTTAGTAACTTTAACAATTTAATAATTTTTTTCTTACAACATTGGCTCTTTATGGCCTGGTAGTATGTTGTCGTGGCTGCGATTAGTAGAGCAGACAGATATTTTAGATCCTCACACCCTATCAAGGACACACAATTCATACGACATATCTAAACCAAATTCTACTGTTACTATCTTGGAACTGTTCCGTCACCTTTTCAGTAGGTGACAGTAGACTGACAACTAACAACGTGGATTTATTCCACAATATCAATCACACCAACACCTCTTTGTTCCATGCGACTGGCTCGGTGGAACAGTGGTTAGTGACCCAGATTCACTACCTACGGTTCCAAGAATTGTGGGTTCGATTCCCACTCGGGACAAATATTTGTGTGACGAACATCGGTGTTTGTTCCGTGTCTGGGTGTGTTATTAAATATATTTAAGTTTATTTGTGTATCCACTGTTGATTCTGATATCTGTAACACAAGTGCTTTAGCTACTTACCACGGAATCAGATCGATGTATGTAATGTTGTGGAATATATCAGTCAGTCTTAGAAACACACGTTTTCAGATTTCCATAACATTCCAGCCGCTTTATATCATAAAAAGTCCACATAAATCACGGGCCATCTATATTCCGTGCCGCAGACACCTGCAAACATTGAACCACTTGGACATAACGAAACCCAATTAAATACATCTTGATCTTAACCCAAGTGATCATTAAAGTGTACATGACTTGTTAGAGAAGCTATTTAAACGAACCGAGGTGTTAGCATTAAGCTGGTCATGATTCCTGGTGAGTTATTTGAGAGGGCTTTCGTTATATTTCACTTTAACATTTCTGTGTCTGTCTACCGGTTCTGAGCGATAGTTGCTTCGGTAATGTCGTATTTAGTTTCAAATGTCATTTTCTTGTTTGGAACACCAGTGTTATTAAAGCTACTAGCACTTGTTTGACTGGCTCGATGGCGTGTTGGATATGGCTCCAACGCCAAGAGACGTGTTGTTCGATTCCCACTCGGGAGAAATATTTGTGTAATGAACATCGGTGTTTGTTCCGTGTAACACCCCCAGACACGATGTTACACGATTTAAGATGATATATTAAATTTAATTAGTGTTACTTACCACAAGATCAGTTGAATGTATGTGATGTTGTGTAATATTTATTTATTTACTGTTCGTTCACTATTTAGTTTTAGATGTCAGAATACCAACTCTACAATATGGGGCATTCCATGCCAAGCGGACAGGTAAAAAATGTTGATGCTTCAGATTTCAATAATATTTTACTATGTTATACCTATATAGGTCCTCAACATATATTATGAATATTTTTACTCTGTGATATATAGTTATAGATTTAGAGGCTAATGAAGTTTTGACATTACAGCAGGAATGCACTATTTGTAGTCCCAAAAAACAATATTTATTATGTAAAAAAATTAAACTTAATACATGAATTTTATAGTTTAGTTATTGAGCTTACTTTTGACATTTTTAGAAAATGTGTTTTTTATTTTTTTGAAGAAAAAAAATTGATTTTTAATTTTTATCCTCGATTTTCTCAAACTTGGACCACTTTAATTTTTATTATTTTTTTTCCTAAAATAGCTCATAGTATTTAAATAATCCTTGCCAAGTCTCATAATGGGCCCGGGAGTAGTTTAGGAGCTGGACCAGTTACAAGGCCGGAGCGCAGCGGTAGGCGCCGTGCCGCGCCTGCCGCCCGTTAGTAACAATTTGCAGAAACATTTGATTTTATAATTAATAAATTGATTTTTCTTAAAAACATTAATAATTCAATAAACAACAGGTTTATTTACATATTTTTACAAGGTTATGAGTCTTAGCATTGCTGGTGCGTTTTATAGTAACACCCTGAGCTGGACAAAAAAGCTATAGTTGTCGGCAAAACCGCACTGAGTAATGATGTTACCTTCTGTAATACTCTCTTTTAACTGTCTGAAATATTGAGCTTGCTGGTCTGCGATATACGCATGTGGCTTCAGCAGTTCCAAGGCTGTGCAAAGGCTGACGAAATCATCGGAAGGAAGGACTTGAGTGGCGATGGTGAAACGATCTGTTTGCGACTTCTGTGACAATACCCGGTACAATATATATGTGTTTAGTGTTTACCCGTGGCCCCATTGGGTCGGCCCATTAACGGGTCCACGGGTAATTTTTTTTTAACAATAATTTAATTTGAACAAGTAAACTTATGTTTAGTTAATGGTTTACATTTTTTATCGATAAATTATAAGACCAGAGAGCAATCCCTAACGCAATGGGACCACGGGGAATCAAAATTACCCGTGGACCCGTTAATGGGCCGACCCAATGGGGCCACGGGTAAACACTAAACACATATATATTGTACCGGGTATTGTCACAGAAGTCGCAAACAGATCGTTTCACCATCGCCACTCAAGTCCTTCCTTCCGATGATTTCGTCAGCCTTTGCACAGCCTTGGAACTGCTGAAGCCACATGCGTATATCGCAGACCAGCAAGCTCAATATTTCAGACAGTTAAAAGAGAGTATTACAGAAGGTAACATCATTACTCAGTGCGGTTTTGCCGACAACTATAGCTTTTTTGTCCAGCTCAGGGTGTTATTATAAAACGCACCAGCAATGCTAAGACTCATAACCTTGTAAAAATATGTAAATAAACCTGTTGTTTATTGAATTATTAATGTTTTTAAGAAAAATCAATTAATTAATTATAAAATCAAATGTTTCTGCAAACTGTAACTAACGGGCGGCAGACGCGGCACGGCGCCTACCGCTGCGCTCCGGCCTTGTAACTGGTCTAGCTCCTAAACTACTCCCGGGCCCATTATGAGACTTGGCAAGGATTATTTACATACTATGAGCTATTTTAGGAAAAAAAATAATAAAAATTAAAGTGGTCCAAGTTTGAGAAAATTGAGGATAAAAATTAAAAATCAATTTTTTTTCTTCAAAAAAATAAAAAAAATATTTTCTTAAAATGTCAAAAGTAAGCTCAATAACTAAACTATAAAATTCATGTATTAAGTTTAATTTTTTTACATAATAAATATTGTTTTTTGGGACTACAAATAATGCATTCCTGCTGTAGAGTCAAAACTTCATTAGCCTCTAAATCTATAACTATATATCACAGAGTAAAAATATTCATAATATATGTTGAGGACCTATATAGGTATAACATAGTAAAATATTATTGAAATCTGAAGCATCAACATTTTTTACCTGTCCGCTTGGCATGGAATGCCCCATATATCAGTAGTTTCTATGAACTTACCCTACTACTGAGAAATACGACACTAACAGCTTCCAATGTAGGGACGTTAATTTAATAATGTACATAAAATGGAACACGGGTATTGTGAGGTATTGCTTCTCAGAGATTTCGTAGAAACAAGGCATATTGCCTTAGGTTTCTAGGAATTTGCGACGACCGAATTCTGAAATTGCATATTTTTCCTTTTCATAAGTTACATAACACCATTTTAGAAATTAATTCCAGTCTTTCAAGTTACAACTTTGAAATAATTAAGTAAAGTTACTTATTCTAAATATTAGTCCTGTAACCCAGTCGAAACGTCACGCAGGAAGTAGCTAGGTATTTTCTACTCCTAATATCGCGTGTAGACTATTAAGGACTATTTAGTGCAATGGAACGTGAAAGTCTTAAATCTTACGTAAGGTTTCTTATACATATTATGTTGGTTGGATTAATAATCCTCTAAGTAATGCTTACGTTATGATTGATCCAGCTACACTTACTTAGGTAAGTAACGTATTTTACTTCACGAACAATATTCTTGTACCAATTTTCATACAAAATTAGTTTCCCAGTCTTTCAGTACACAACTAATTTAACTAGTGTTTCCACTGGCAAAATGGTTCCGTAACTTAATATCACCATAAAGGGGTAATTTATCATAGACTCGCTTGTAGCTAATTAAAGTTTGTATATAGAGCGGGAGTTGACGAATTCATTAGAATACTGATTTGTTTTCAACTATACAGGTTGTTACAAAGTTGAAGTCGAATATTTTGTGAACGTGACGTCCTTTGTAGCTTTTTGCATGCATGCCTAGTAGTCGTAGCATTTTTTAAATAATAATTACCCTTTGATTTTCATGTTGAAACATTGTTGTAACGCTACTAATGCGGCAGCAATATCGAAGTCTTAAAGATTTCAACACTTGCTAGTAAACTGTATTCATTTTTAACAAACTCTTCATGTTAATGTGACTGAACTACACACATTTTAACAATTAATTGGTGCACAAAGCAGAAAATACCAGACACGGCAGATACTACAGATGTGTCTATTTAGTTGTACAGTTCTTTATGATATGAGGTATTAAAAATTTGAGTATAAGAAGAATATCTCCACAATATACAGCTCAGATCACAATGCAATGAAACATTTCGGGAAACACCCTTACCGTCCTGTACGCCTACACTACACTTACATAACAAACTACTAGTGTTCATTAATTAAACGTTCACCCTCGTTCATATCAGCACCTGTTCTTGAAAAGCCTTTAATAATGACGTCAAGTAACAGCTGTGAGTGGTTGCGGCCCGACTGAACGTTAGTTTTCCACGGCGCTGGCAGCAAAATTAAAACTAAATTAATTGGATTAGCGGCCTAAACTAAATACTCGATAAATTGTGAGTTTCGCCTATTTTGACTTTGGAATTACATTAAATTTTGTTTACAATTACATTTTTATGATGGGACAGTTGAAAGAAGACAGAATACAAGAACGTACTCGTACTATATCTATGTAATATTTTAGCGTAACAAATCGTGAACAATATTTTTTTGAATGAATGTGGTTATAGGAACAGACTACTTAAATACTATAATTTGATATATTTATAATGCTATATATTTATTGCCTTATTTCAATATATACACTTATAATACAATAAGCCAAAACCATGAACTAAGCTTTGTTAAAACATAACTGTCAATTATAACCACTGCAGTTATGATCCATCATAGAACTTAAAAAATACAATTTGTAAATAGACATTTTCATAGCTGTACCTCGACTAATACCGATGTCTCATTTAGATTTGAAGAATCATCATTATCTATAATAAGATTTTTTGCTGTACGTCAATAGTCAGGGCCAAACAATATCTCTTTTATTACTAGACCAAGTCAGCGTTCTTTGGCAACGTATTTCTTTCGGATCTACGTAGCACAATACATCGATATCGACAAAAAACGCAACAAAACATTTCTTTAGAAAGCGCGTGCTCTATGTTGAAGGAGCTAATTATAGCCGTAATCCGAATCGATCCATTTGCCCCATTACGCAAGCATCGAGTTCTCGATTACAAGGCAAGGTATCACCTCGATACCGGGCTACTTTGCCATACAGCCGGCTGATTCTTTAATTAGTTGCTTATCAAGATCGATATGCGGCGAGAGCAATCGTTGCGATGTAATCGAATGCTAATGTAACCTCTAAATATAATTGCTTGAAACAGAAAAAAAACAACACGAGATTTTTGTGTCGTGTTTATTTGAGTCACTTGGAATGTTTTAAAAGAAACAATTAAGAACATTTACGGTTTCCTTTAATTTTTGACTAATCAGAGTTAGAGATCAGAAACTCAATATTTTACATCGAGTTTGTTATCGTCGTCCGCATCGGTATATTCAAAGTCTCTCTTGTACCCTTACGTTTAAAAATAGGAATTAAAATACATGTCCCACTGTTACGTCTGACTAACACCCAGTCTCATTACCGGTGGCTACTGATAGTATCTTAGAGCTAGCGGCGTTGTCCCGGCATCACATCTGAGTGCCTATTGATTTAAAAAAGATTTCATCTCATAATTCGTGCACATTCAATTTTGACACTTATGTACTAAACAAAAAAATCTAAGATTCCGTATGTAACACAACACCTTTTGTTACTAGAGTAGACTAAAAATGTTGTTGTGTTGAATACCAGAAAGCCGAATCTCATTGCGCATGAACGACCAAAATATGAATGGTTACGATGATAAATGTACTTGATTAATTTTGCTGGCCATGTGTGAAATTTGTTTTAGTCCTCAAAACAACATAGACAGAGAAAAATCTGCCACTCGTTTTGTAGTTAACTTTGCCAATGGAGATTTAATGATTTAGCAACAAGGACGATGCGCAATAAAACAGGAATATTGCTTTTAAACAATGTCAAAGTGAGTCTATCGTAAAAAAGTAACAGCCTTTTAAACTGTTACCGATCAATAGAAACATTACGATCACTTCGACGTCTCAACGATCATTAAACTTGGCGATAAATTAGAAGCAGTTCGCATTAACACACATCAGTTTAACGTCAATCAAAAAGGAAAAAAAATGATGAATTTAGAGATTAATTCCCGTTTTTATAGTTCAATCATTGTTGTCAAAGAAGCCGGCTATGCCACCCAAACTGAGTTGATTGCTCACGTTCATTAAAATGGAAACTGATTTCATTAATTACAATTATGGTCCCTAATCTTTATTATGTCAATGTTGTCCTAAATGCTTTGTGTGAGTCCGTTCGGCTCCGTTTCGTTTTTAATCACAAAGGTATTTCAGTTTTTAAGGTTTTATTTGCCGCAGCGTTGAGAGTTTTATTGTGGCTCGTTATCATTATCTAAATCATCGTGGGCATTAATATGAGTGTCATATTACTTATGTGTGGCTCCCCCGTATGGTAACTGGTAACGTATAGCTGTGTATTTCATTATCGATACAACGGATAACATATTGCTCTCCGATATTTAAGTATTAATGTTTTTAACGCGAGGTTTAAAGGCGCTGGTAGATTTATAAAATGTTGAACTGCGTAATGGTTAATCTTTTATCGGATTTAAATTAATAGCTTTGATTGTAATAAATAAAACAGAACTTAATGTATGTGTTATGTTTGCCCTTTTGAAATAAAGCGATATCAAAAGTGCAGGGATAAAGTATATCTAAAAGCTGTATATTTTTAGTATTGTGAAAAATACGTATATAAACATATAAGATGAAACTTAACACGCTTACAAATTCAGACTATTTATTAATTTATAAAATATATTTTAGTCATGATGACAAGGGAAAATAATTTACTTTTATCTAAAATAATAATTTATCATATTATGTACACCTAAAATTTATTAGATGAAGCCTTATAATTAATTATAAATGATTATGGAGTCGATTAAATCAATAGTTAGTCAAAGTGTTAGCTCAAAAGAATGATCAATATCTTTATCGAATTTTCGTTAAGCTAACTCCTTTTAAAACAAAAAATCGGATTATTCCTGATAAATATAAAGACATTCTGAGATTTTGCCAGCATAAATGTATAAATAATATGTATTTTGCGAACACAAAACCGACTTGTAGCTGCATTTAACAAGTCGTAAAACGAGTTCCAACGTCACAACGCGTCTCACATGACTGCTTATAAAAACAATGACTCAACAGAACATTCAGAAGCAATGCAAATATAGCTACCGCACGCGGATGTTGTTGTGAAAGCTCCATAGTGTTCACACTAGGTGTAAAGTATATTCTGAGCTTACCTCTAGACTCGCCCTTTGCCATACGATGTAATTTTTTAACATCAAACGGTACATTTTTATACATATATTTTTTTAAGAGCTAACGGTTTTGCTAGTTGACTTGAATATTATATTTTGAATTAAAAGTTTGAATTTAAAATGTTACTTTAAACTTTTAAATACGTAACCTATACGTATTTAAAATTAAAATTAATTCAACCCAACACATTAAAATGTATTTGATACAAAATATATTTAAATTTTGAATTATTAGAGTCGACACCCGACTCTAGTTTTCTTACAACCATGGAATAGAGTAGAAAATGTAGTATCGTAGACAATATTGTTTCTACGGAAATATGCAAGGCTTTCTTTGATATATTATGACGTCATATTTTATACAATAGGTACTTGGTTCTAATACAGCACAGACGGAATGCCTAGACCCGACTCACTCATATACACACACACAATACCCGTCCCAATCTGCAAACTTCGTACGAGCAACATGTTGGTAGTATTTCAGAACTTTGCCGACTTAGCTGATAATCTGGTATGACTGACGTGGAAAATGCGGTTTCGGTGCTTACCGCTTTTGCTATAAGCTAGCTTAAACTTTATACCTAGTGATATATCCCGTCTCAACAAGAAGAGAAATGGAGTTTGGGAAGTTTGTTACCCAACTAAAGTAGGGAGGCTGGATTATAAAAAAAGTTTTGCATTTTTAAAGGCTTTTAAAATTGACAGGTATCCTCAATCTTTAAGCTTATTTATTTTTATATCTAGTCATAAAGGTTTTAAAAGAATGTATAATATAAAATATTATACAGATATGAAATGAGCAGACGTAATGATTCATTCATAAAACATTAATTGAGCAATTTTGTTCACAATATTTATATAATGCAAAAAAGATTTTCGCTAATGATAATATTGCTTAATTTTTTTTTGGGTAATTATCATATTTATTTTCATCTATATAATTCTTCTAAATCTCTATATTGTCTACGTCAACACAATTAATAAAAATGTCCCTCATTAAAACAGAGCACTGTTTCGTTGGTCATATTATCATCAGGTTTATTATCCATAATATGTAATACTAGACGAAAATTGTAATGAAGGCCAAGAGAATCCCACAAGATGGCGGTAACAAGCTCCGCGGGCAAAGGATTAAGACAAGTTACAGGAAGTAGCGGAACTTCTGGAATATTTTTTTTCTTTTACTATACGATACAATTACACAACGCATAAATGAAGGAGCAAATTGCAATGACATTAAACTTTAGGGCCTTGTTAAGTCTTCTATCAAGTAATTTTTCAACTTGAACTTTAAGAAGTGGTTTATAATAATATAATTCATTTATTCAGATAATTTAAATCCATAATTTGTTAGTAACAATGTTCTTATTATAAATTATTTTGATATTGTAATTGTTAATTGATATAATAAATTTGCTCCGCATTCGGGTTTTTTAGGGCCGTGATCCAGTGCTGTCTCAGAGCACTATCCCACCTTCCCGCCAAAACTTTTAGGATACTGTTGGGACTGCCAAGCATTCTGTATTGGGTAGAGTGGATTTTTTCTCATGATGGCATTAAAGCCTTGTACGTGAGCGTCGGCAAACATGCCAGACGCACTGCAGTGTCTCGGCAGCCCCACCAACACCCGGAACATATTATTATAAAGGACGCGCAGAGCGCTGTATGTCTTCTGCGTGTAACTAACCCAAAGGCCGCTTGTGTAAAATGATTGACAGTAAGACTTAAATAGTGTAACTTTTACATCACACGTACTACGTGCAAACCTTCGGGCCAGCATATTTCCTCTTACAGACAACGCTCTGCGTTCCCTTCCCATGTCACTATCGTCTCTCAGGTCAGCCGTCAGCACGTGACCCAAGTATTTAAACGAAGGTACCATACCTAACCGCTCACCATTCAACAAAATAGGAGGAGCATGCTTTCTGGACACGCCGCGCGCCGTGAACAACACGATTTCGCTTTTCTTGCAATTATATTTAAGGCAGTGTTTATGAGCGTACCGTTCACAGACTCGCAGCATCTCTCTCAACGCGCCTACCGAAGGGCTCAGCAGAGCCATGTCGTCCGCGTAGCTGATGTTATTGATCATTTGACCATCTATTGAACATCCCGCATGCATTCTACTGAGCTCGTCGATAAGTTCATTAATATACAGGCAAAACAGTCTAGGAGAAGTTAACCCCCCCTGCCTTACCCCGCATTCCAGTTTATACATGTCAGATGTTTCTCCAGCCCATTTAACACAATTTTCTTGTTTATTGTACCAAAAACTAAAAATATTAACAAGTTCCGAGGGCATCCCGGTCTCCAACAGTTTTTCCCACAGGATAGGATACGACACCATATCAAAGGCCTTCGATAGGTCTAAAAAACAACCATACACTGCAGTTTTCCTTTTTGTGTAGTACCTGACGGTTTCCTTGAGGGCAAAAATAGCACTTTCCGTTTATGAGGATCTAAATGCGATACAGCAAATACATAGCTCCCGACTGAGTTACATTAATCATGGTCGCAAGTAGGCCCACAAAACCTCTTTTCAATGTAATGGAACGCAACAGTCTTAAATCTTATTGAACTGTGAGCCTATAACATCATCATCATCATTCTCCTGCCCTTGTCCCACGCTAAGTGGGGTTGGCGCAACATGTATATTTCTTCCACTCGGGCCTGTCATACGCCAGCTCTGTGTCTGTATCCTTTTACTCCCATATCATCTCTCACGCAATCCATCGTCTTCTTCGGCACGTCCATTGACATTCATACGTATCACTCTCCTACTCACATGGCTTATAACTTGCGACCACTTTAAACATACCACGCAGAGTTGATTTATACCCACAGAGGTTCATATGTTCCACGCACGGTGTATAACTGTTCGTGACCTCAACGTCTCATCAGTTCGAGATAATCCCATAGGATCCTGCTTGTGGTGTATCTTTGCATTGTGGTTAACAATAATAATAACCAGATGACTAGTGATAACGTCGGATAATACCTTCGGCTACCATCGCTTGTAATCATGTAGGGTTTATACCTTATTTTGCTTTATAACGTCGATTGAGAGAGAATGTCCTAATACAAGATAAGTTCTAGATGGATGGAAGGTGGTCGCTCGCGACCACGATTGGTGTAACCCAGTCGAAACGTCGGGCAGTAAGTAGCTATGTAATTTGCTACTCCTAATAACGCGTGTAGACCCATAAAGACAAATATTTAGTGTAATGGAACGCGAAAGTCTAAAATCTTACACAAGTTCTAGATTCAATTTTCAAATTCAAATTGTTTATTGCTTTATTCCATTCTTCCATTTAGGAACTTAAATTTTATTAGATAGTAATATATTCAAGTCATATTAGAGTTATTTTTTTATTAAATGGAACTTTTAAGAAAGAACCTTTTAATTTAATTTTTATAAAAGTGTAGAAGCTCAAGTATTATTATTTGCCATCGGCAATACTCCTGTGATTAAAATTGCAAGCTTTCATATCAAGCATTTCTTTAAACAATATTCCAGCGAAGAAACGACAATCACCGGAAGTGGAGTCTTAAAAACTTTTTGATAATTGATCCTCCTTTCAAGCACCCGTTTCCCTTGCAACCGCAATAAAATCCAGGCAATAACATTCACATGTCCAGTCCATAACAGTCATCTCGTGAGCTCTCACGCAATCACGACACTGGCGTTACTCTAATTGTCTGTGTGGATGTACCTCTACAATTAACCGCATTGGACAGATGCCTAGCTGGACGGAATTGCCAATCAGTTAATGATTGTACCTACGGTGTTATTGTCTTCCAGTATAGCGCGGGTTAATTGGCAAATGAAGTGGCAAACGGGCACGCAACATCTTTGCCTAATGTCGTTTAAGCCAGGCTAGTTCTTGTAACTATAACATTAGACTGTTAATACGGGTAGTTTCACGTAATGGAGGCAATTGGGAGATATGAGAAACAAGTTTGTAGCTCTTGTTTGGTTAGATGTTTTATATTATTCAGATAGAATACTTATTAAACAGTAACTTAATTGTAGTTGCTTATAAAAAGTACCATAAAAATGCGCTTTTTCGGAAACGTATTAAGGCAGATTATATCTACCAATTGTATTTTAAATTTCGTCATTGCTGAAAAGCTTATTTAATGACTTGCTTCAAGACATTTTGAAGTATAAAACAGTTTGATGAGTACTCCACTCACAACTCAAAATACGCATATGCAGTTTGCAATTATCCGGCAATAAAAGAAAGGCATATTTAGCGCATCATTAAAATTTAACTCAGCTTAAAGTGCAGAATTAACAGCTTCAACTCCATTACTCAACACGCAATTAAAGTCAATTTGTTTGTAGATTGAACTCCATAATTTAGACGCATTTATTTCCTCATTCACTCTTTTTATCTTGCACTTCTTTGGCGTTGCTCACGTAGAGGTGTAATACTACAATAAGACATACAAATTACCGCCTGTGCCGCCGTCAGTTTCTTCTGAAATTGAGAGTACGTATTACAGTTTTCGTGCGATTTCAAAAAAGACTTTCCCCGTGCGAAAATAAGGTTGAAATCAGCGAAAGTTAATGAGTTGGGTGTGGCGTTTTTCATCTTGCACTGAGGTCAGTGGTCGGGGTATAACTTGGTGAGACATGATCATGACTGGTGAGCTAACTCCACACCTCGTTATGTGTTAACAGGCATATTCTCTCACGACACGATATTTATCCGGCAAACTTTGAATGCGGACTGGTAATGACGAAATGTGGGTCTACGTGATAGGGTATAACGATTAATGTAACTAGGGTGTTTGCTTTTTGTCATCAATAGAGGTCGTTATGTACCAAAACATTTTGTCCTAAAATAACCATAGTACAATAGCTAGCCTATTGTACTATGGTTATTTTTCGCAAGTCGCAAACTCTCCTAACGGAGGCCAAGATTCGCCTATACAGGTAAAAAAACACCAAAGTTGATAAAACAGCGTCCAAAACAACGAAACAGATATTTTGAAATGGTGTTAGCTCATACCAGTATTTCATGTTTTTTGTAGACTAAATTGTGATATTAATATCAGTCTCGGGTAAATAACCATACCAATAGCAAGTTAATAAAATACTATTTTCATGGAGTTTAATTTTATTTACGTTATTCTAAGTCGTAATTATATATAAGCAAAACATTTATCCGAATTACACTGTCGTACATTAATGATTATTAAAACTGGGGCCTTGTGTTTGAAACCTAGATACTGAAATATGGGTCGACTTTGAAGTTTATAACGAATTTCCACCAGACTGGAAATGTATTGTAAACATTGATAATTTACAATCTGTTGTAATGTGCAGTCATTTAGATGGAACGACAAGATGGATGTGATCCGAATTTACGACTAGTTCTGTAAACATTAATAAATCTTATCTACTAAACATTATTGGTGAAATGTTTTGGTTCAAATTTCAAAACTAAATAATTGGTACCGTAAAATAACACAAGCATTTAAAAAAAAATGTTCTTTATAGGTATTTCCGTATCCATATCTCACGCAAAAAAAATAAAGTTTATAGTTCATTACAATATATGTATTTCCGTATCCATACAATGATAAATTATTATGCTGTATGTCGGCCCGTATTCCCGTTCATTGAAATCACTGAAACTATTAAGATGACTATTTTTTTAAATCATAAAAACAGTTACAGACGCCTAAGATTTCATGAGACAAACACACAATTGGGAATAGCCCTGAACTGGTAGGAAATATTTCAGTAACCCCGTTCTTCAAGAAACAATCAACATGTGGTTTCTTAACATCGACGTTAATCGACACGTCAACCGGAAACGAGAACAACTGTCAATCCTCACCGGCTTTTAACCTGAATGCTAAACATTTACAGCAAATGTTACATTAGGAACAATGACACATTATCGACTTTGATGCTCGTGTTAGTAAAACCTGGTACGCTACTGGAAATGTTTGTTTTCCATGCATCCAGATTTGTAGCAAGTATAAACTGAGTATCCGTTCGTGTAGATCCTAAAAGAAAGTATGCTTTCAAAAGTTAACTTACCTGCTTGTAATTGAAATCAAATATTTATGACGTCTGTTCATAAACTGTTAGTGCCACCAATACCTAACCACCAAAACATATTGTTTGCAATCGAATTGTCCATACATATTCGTTTGTAAAATTTATTTACGGAAACTACACTTTTTCTAACTTTTGCTCGTACTTTTCTTATCAATCGGGAAGTGGCCAAAATTAATCAAACAATTGGAATGAAAATGTTTTTTTTTTCAATGACGAAGCCAACATACATTACAATAGTACTAGAAATAAATGTGTTTATGGTTGGTTGGTAAGTTCTTTTTATAATACTAGATATTAATGTAGTACTTATTATAAGAAGAACTTGTTCCAGAACTTTTTTACTTAAACCTATTTACTTCTTTATCCAGTAACTTGGGTAAGCTCGAACATCTTTGTCTTCGTTCAATCTTTGCACATGATAAATACGCAATAGAGATAACGGAAGCTAACGCGCCAGTTTTATCACGGTTGCGAAAATCTGCCAAAAGCTCTATTTAATCTGCCATAAAAAATATCTCGCAAAGAAAAATAACCAAGCCCGGTAGAGGATATCAATCTTCGATACCGTGTTGCCTAAACTACGTACGTAGTAGATGATAAACGGGCCTTTACGCTTTGCGAGAGTAGCGTAATTTTACTGCCCTATAAATGAAGATAAGATTGCAAGTGGACCCTTATTTATTCTTTGTGACCGCGATGGCTTTATTTTGTAGAGCTTTATCATGTAGCGTATTTTGCCGAAAGAAAATTTTTAATCTTTTACAAAACTCAACGGAGCAGTTATGAAGAAATACTTGGGTTTTTGTATATTCGTCACTAAGTTAATTTGCACATTTTTGCTCTAGGAGCTCATACCCAACGTTACGTTTCTCATACAGCAAACATTCACTTTCTATCCTTTGCCAGGCTATCTAAAGATGGCCAGTTTATTTCCTTGTGCTTAACAACGAGTAACCCACAACGACACTATCAAAGTAACCACATGGTATCCTTTGCAACGTTAACGCTCGTTGATAGAGGACTCGCAGTAAATACGGTACTAACAACAATAGTATGCGCAGGGAATTTAAGTATAGAGAATTATAATTATGAGTGTAACATGGCCCGGAAAAACCTTAAGCGTTTGAAGACAGTAGCGACACATACCATGTCCAAGAGTGTTTCAAACCTTCTTCGGTTAACTCACCACTAAAAATTGCTAAAGACTATCACCATGATCAAATACATAATGTACGACTATAAAGGACATACAGACAAAAAGGTGGTAGAAGATAGCACATACTGAAGGGGGACCTTTTGATTACATATAGCCTCATTAACCGTTTTAACTCTTTGGGTACTGAACCCTGAAACAATTTTATTTAGATTTCTCTCTTTTAAAACGTTCGACTGTAAGCAATAATTATTCCAGCCACTAATAAAACCGCGGACTAATAGTAATTAATTTTCGCAATTAAATTGAGTGTTTGCCACAGAAAACAAATGCCAGTATTAGGTGTGAATTAGTAGTTATTTACTAAATACTGTTGCGAGAAAACAGCCTTAAGCACTAATTGAAAATCTATCTATACTATAATAAAAACGTAGAGGTAAAAATTCTTGTACTTTTTTGAAAAACGCAAAAAAAACGAGTCAGGGATATGTTTTGAGAGTAGTAGAACACATCCCCATACTCAAAATTTTTTTTTTCTCTGTCTGTTTGTTTGTTTGTTTCGACTGACCGCCTAAACGGCTAAACCAATTGAAATGAAAATTTGCACGAAGGTAACTTAAATTCCGGAAAAATACATAGGATACTTGAAATCACTGACAGTTAACTGGTTCCCGTGGGATATTAAAAAAACCCAAATATTTGACTGATCTCTGAAACTGTTACACCGATTTAAATGAAATTTTGCATGGTGGTACCTTACATCCCCGGTCAAGATCTTAAATACTTTTAGTCACAGAAATTCCTGTAGGATCGTTAAAAATCTAACTTTATTAGATCACGTACAAAAAAAGTAAAAGTATATCGACCAAAATCAACCTTCTGACTAGGACTATACGGACTACTTTATTAAGAAAAACGTCATAGTAGGGGAGGTTAATAGCTGGATTTGCACTTACTTAAACGACATGGAATCTGAATCAAAAGATTAGGCTAAATCAGAAAAAAAATTATTACACTTTCTTTATAAGTGGGGGGTCAGCGATTAATACAAGGAGGCTGCCTGGTAACAAGCGGTAGAAAGAAAAAAGTTATTTGATCGTGTCAGTCATTCAAAGTGCATGTTAAATAATCCCTAAAAAAATTGTAACGATTTGGATATCGCATAAAGTCATAATTAATGTTTGTGTCTGTTGAAAAACACAAAATCATAATCTTGAGATACTTTAGCGCGTTACAATTTTATGCAGGAGGTTCAAGTTGATATCAAAGTCCTCCTGTCCTCCTGTCTCATCTCACTGCTGGGCAAAGGTCTCCTTCAAACCCATATATTGCTCTCATTCAAGCCTAGGACTAGCCAGTTCTTTGATACATGGACCAGATCTTCATACCACCTTTTCTTGGGTATTCCTCTTCGGCGAAAATCGTCTTCAGGCACGCGAATTCTGGTCCATCTATTGTTCTTTATCCTGCAGACATTCCGCGCCTACTGCCACATCAGTTTTGACCAAAAACAACAGCAGTACGGGAGTATGGAGTGGATGGTGGTATATTTTATTTTATCTTTTTACCTAATATTTATGATACTCCGCTCTATAGCGCTTTGAAAAACCTTGAGTTTGGATTTCTGATTTTCGGTGAAGGACCAAGATTCTGCCCCATATGTTAGGATAGGCAGTAGGAAAATGTCGATAAGTTTGCGGTTCAGTGATATAAGAAGGTCACCCTTGATATACCCATTCATAGACCAGAAGCTTTTCCAGGCGTTGTCTGCTCTACGGAGTATTTCTTTGTCCTGCCTGTATTCGAAAGAGACTGCCTAGCCCAAGTTTATACTCCTCTACATATTGCTTTACCTGCCTGTTGACTGCTATCCTATCATTGGTGCTGTTGGTCGCGACCTTGGCTTTGGGTCTATTCATCGTCAGTCTAACCTCAAAGCTTTCTGCGCTTAGTTATTCGAGAATCAACTCAAGTTCTGTCGAGGTATACTTATTTGCGATGAGGAAAATGTCATCTGCTAGGCGAAAGTTTGTGAGTCATCTATCCCATACACCAATTTATTTTGTTGCCTATAAATCATAGTGACCTGAAGACTTCTTGAAGCGTGCTACTGAAAAGCTTTGGTGATAGGGAGTCACCCTGTTTAACTATTTTTTTTTTGTATTTTGAATGTCAGGCGTTCAGTGTGCAGTTTGATATCGGCTGTGCTTTGTTGGTAAATGATTTGGAGAAGTTTTATGTATGTGGTTTCGACGTTTTGCTGAAGATGAGAAAGCTAATTGGGTTGATGTGGGAGACCAGGTAGAAAAGTTTATGAAATTCGCTACATTTCTCTTTTATCTGGTTTTCGGTATGGAGGTGGTCAGTTGTCCAATATTTGCTTACTGGCTTGCATTGTTGGTTTGATTTTTTTTTAATTGGTAGGCTGTTTGGTATTATCTGAATGTTCAAATAGAGGGATATCGCTATTCTAAGCATATAAAGGGGAATTTATAAACATTCCTATAAAATTGTTGGATATTAAAAAATTCCATTTAAAAATCTTACAAGACAGAGTCTGTGTTTGATCAAGACTGCAAAACCCCCGTTGGGCTCCCCAACTATCACGTTTTTAGCTGGCAAGTCATGTCAAATATTGTCAGATTTGATATGAGTGTTTAGTTCTTCGTTAGTTCAAGAGATGTCACTGTGCTCTATTACTTCGCAATATTGCTTCAAATACTAAAAGTAATTGAATGTTTTCATTTCATTAAAATTACGATGATGAAAAAATGAGATAATAACGATAAAAGTTATTATCTCATTGTTTCATTACGAATACAATACAATCTACAAAAGTGGCACATAACAAGCACAATATATACAAATTCGTCACATGGCGACACACGTCCTTTATAGATACCTTAAGGCAGTGGATCGGTAGTTTGTATTTTTTACCTTTTGAAGTCATCCTGATATCAGTTTTGTGTACTATCTACATAGGTACAGTACGCTGTTTGCAACTATTGAAACCTGTTTCTGTAAAATCAAAAACACTTTAACGTGGTTTTATAGTTCTAAAATGTGAAAAATAATTTTGTGAGTCCTAGCTACCACTCTCATCATTTGGCTAGAGCATTGCTTAGACAAAAAAAAATTGGGCGAGTGAATCCTCTTTTAGTTGGCCGATTTGTAATGAAAATGTTGTTTATCACCTATTAATCAGTAAACAATTTTAGGTTCTTTCCTGGGTATTAATCTAATCAATAACTAAGTTTAATTATATTTTATTTTCTAATAGTCCTGTAATTACTTTAAAAAATGCTTCCTAAAATCAAAATGCTGGCGAAAGTTACGATTCCACGCAGACGAAGTTGCGGGCACAGCTAGTTCTGAAATAAAGGTGTTGTACCAATTTACGATTGAAATATTTAACTAGTGAGTGACAGTTAAAATAGACAATTTTTCTCAGCATTAATGATCAAGTCATTAAAAATTGTCTATTTTAACTGAGAAAAACGTATTACTAAAGTTTTTATTTCTTATCATTGATAAGCTATTTTAATATGTATAACCTTAGAAATAAGGTTATTGCTACACCCTTACAGGGTTCATAAACAGTACTATAAACTGTATTTTTATGTGTGCAATAAATGAATTAGTAAATACAAATATCTACAGAGCATTGAAAAGTAGCAATGAAATAAATGGATGGAAAATTGACTCCAAAATTTTTAATTATCAGATATCACGGAATTTCACAGTGACCGGGTCTTTAACCGAAATTTGCAATGGAGAGGTATTTATAATACTCATTCGGCAGCTCAAAAAGTTACATAAACCGTAAAAACAAATGCAACAATTACTTTTTACGGTTGTGTCGATACAAAAGCTTAACACTTTTACATGAAAAGCACACGGTGTTTCGCAAACACATATGTTTTTATACGCTCGCCGATTTAGCGGGTACGTGAAACCAGTTTTTTTACATTAAATGACATCTGTTCAGAGTCCTATTGACGGTTCCACATGAGTAATCGATTTAAGAGTCTATTATTTTGCACGTTCGGCGCGTTTCGGATTAATTAATGGCTGAAAAGGGCCGACGCGGTTACTCATTTAGTGTAGATTGGATTCGTTATTTATTCAATTTGTGTTGAGTTTTTTGACTGTACTGTGCAGGGTTGATTAAGGAGATTTTGAGAGTAACCAAATCGTGAAATTGTAAAGAACAAAAATGTATTCGGTACGATTCAGTAAATCGAGTTAATGTAGTTAATCCTGTTATTTTGTTATAAATATTGTTAGTTTTCCAGGAAAATCTGTAGAAAAAAGTTCTTAATGAGGTATTGTTTATTTGTTTGCACACATCTTCATTAATTGTAAGTCCGTCTCTATAAGCGTTACGTTCTTAGTAAAGTGAGTCATACTAAGAACATAACACTTATAATAGGGACGGAATAATCATAATGTAGATTTGTAACTGCCTCCTTGGTCTGCTCTAACGGTAGCAAGTGCTGCGTTAGGACCGAGAGGTCCCCCGGTTCGAGTCCGGGGTCGGGCAAAATTTGTGTGAGTTTTTCTGTAATGAAATCACTCAGCCCGGAGTTAGGAATTTGGCGGTTGAACGCCTGCGCCTCGGAAAGCACGTTAAGCCGGTGGTCTTGCGCGCGATCTCTCATCGGTCATGTCGGATTGCCGTCTCACTGAATTATGAGAGTAAGGGAATAACTAGAACTCAAACTCAAAATATTTATTGCTTTTCCATAATGTACAAAAGATGTTCTTAAAAAGTAAGATTCAATTATGGACCCTGTCGGGCACAGCAAATTTGTTTGGAGAGAGGAAGGACATTATGAAATAGAAATATACATAATATAATCTCCAAATAGATTGTATGTGTGTGTGTGTGTGTGTGTGTGTGCGCGTGCGTTTGTGTGTGAGAGACTGTGAGTGCGTAATAGAGGGTGCACTTGTGTTTGCGCGCAAACTTGTGCACTATAAATGTCCTGCGCATTTGGCTGATCTCAATGACTTCGGCCGCCATGGCTGAAATAATAATAATTATAAGTATTACCAAATTAAATCGGTCGGACGCCTTATTTTTTTATAAAGTGAGTCATACTCCTTGTTATTATGCACATCAAATACCTCTACATTCACTAATCACGTGACTTTATATCGTATGCATTTTGCATACTTGTACAAAAGGGTACAGTCAGCATTAAAGGCGTAGTGAAGTTGTAAATTTTTACGATAATCGCGTGTGCATGGTCTGGACGGAAATATTGTTAGTTTTCATGCGGTAGAGTCGACAATTCGCGATCGAGTTTTAATGAAACCGCCGCAAAGCACGCTTGGCGGACAATCGAGTGGTCAAGTGTAATAATGAAGACGTTATAAAGGTGGGTGACTTGTTTATTTTGATGAACAGTCGGGTGGTGAGGTGAATTCATTAGCAATGTTTAAGGGTGGGACTTCTTAAATGTTGCCTTTATTCCGACGAAGTTTTTTTTCTCTGACAATGACAGGTTAATGTTTTTAAGTTTGTATTATGTACAAGTTGTTTAAAATAAACAACGTAAGTCCGTCTTGGATGTCAAAATAAAGAAAAATCAATGGTATGGATAATTATATTCATTCGGTTGCAATGATTAGTCGGTACTCTTTATAATGAATGTAGTGTTTTATTCAAATCTATAAATTTGTTGGATATTTATTTTTGTTTTTATTTGATATTAAGCGCAGTAGCCGGAAATGGTTAAGATTCGTCATCATCATACTACCTCATTGGGGCTCATATTAGTGATACTTGTATACAAACCGCCAAATGAAGACCTGTTGAACGTCCCAATCGTTTATTGCCATCAATTCTAAATCAAGTAGGCAGTCGATATCAAATTATAAGGCCGCGTGTGCACAGGTGATGTGTCAACAGGCCTGGGAAACGGGTGGCCGGGGCCGAAGCAATGGACCGAGAGCCTGTCCACGGCTGTATCGAGTTACGCGGCATCACTGAGGAGCTTGAAAAATAAAACCGAACTTTCGCTTGGAGCGGCGAATCGAGGTATTTGGATGTGGTATCTTTTTTATTGAACCTATTGGATCTGACAGCTAAGGTTTTCTAGAGAAATTCCTTGCACAATTGTGGGCCCTATTAAAAAATTTACTAAACATATATATTTTTCATAAAATAAGTCATAAATATCTATGAGTATAAATGAGTGCCTATGTGTTTATAATCTGCACTCTCTTGACTACTTTTGTTTAAAATTGTATTTATTTTTACACAACATCACATCACATTGTTCCTCTTCCGAAATCAGTCGCTTAAGCTCTTGTGTTACGGATATAAGAAACAAGAGTGGAATAAAACTCATAATTCCTGGCGCAAAATACAGTTACACCAATGGGGCATCAAGCCAGTCCAGAAGAATCCACAAGATACTAGAACTAGGCTACACAATAATATTTAAGACTCCCAAAATAAAAACGTAAACCTCGCCTCGCGTCCGCTTAGCGTTAGATTACGTTAGGACCTAATTAAGGCATTTGCAACAATGTGCGAATGACATTCCTGATGCATTGTACGTATATTATTACCCATTTCTAATATCTTCCTTAATAAAATAAACTTCTTAATAACACTGTGCTTTATTGAAAATCAAAATCAATAATGTCTTTATTTATATAGGCAATTTACATGCACTTATAAATTGCAAAGTTCTTACGTATTAAATTCTAACAATTCCAAATTTATTTCAATAATTAGTCTAACCATAAAAAAATTAAGTTGTTTAATTTCACCTTATAGATTAGTTAGGAAACTTAAATTAACTTTTCTGAACTTTCATGAGCCGTTTTATGACTTCAAATATTAGAAGTTTAGTTATTAACGCTCTATTAATACTGTTTCATATTAAATCTTAAATGAAATAATTGAATCAGCTCTGGAGATTCAAAGAGTGTTTCACTTAGTAATGGATTTTCCTTGCTTTTTCGTCGCGATGAAAGCCCTAAAAGATGAACTTACAAAACGTTTTTCCTCCGACAAATTTTATAAGACTTTCATAATTTCCCTAGAGTTTGGTAACTTTCTAGCGTGTTTTGTTTTTAATAATATCGGAATTTATAATCCAGACGGAGAATTTTAAATCACAGTTTACATTTTAAGGGAAGATTTCTAAAATAAGAAACTTTTTTGTATTAAAACCTTTTTTCTGATAAAAAATCTGCGATAGTTTAACGTATATTAAATATATAATATTATTAGGTACATATATAGGTACTTTGACATCATCATCAGCATCATAATAAGCCTATAGGTTTATCCACTGCTGGACATGGGCCGAAATTTAACATAAACATATTATTGACGACTCTACTATCCAAAGCGTTTTTATTCATAGCTCAAAGTAACAATTAATAGTCTACGACTTAGTTCAAAATTGATAACAGAAATAAAATAATGATTATAGAAACATTAATTTAGATTTTCAAGGCAAATTGCCACATCCATTTAATACTTACATTATATTGCTTCAATCGTTTTATTTAGGAATCTCACGTAACTCTATCACTTGTGCGGGCTTTCGGTGGCTCTCCTATGGTACAGGAACCTCAATGCGCCTTCGGAATTCAATGACGTAATAACCGATCACTTACGGTAGTGAATACACTTTTAATGTATTTTTAACTTAATTAATTCGAGTAACGTGATTTTTCTCTGTGTAATTGACGAAAAACAGTCTTTTTTTTATTTGCTCCACCCAAAGTTTAAGGATATGATAGATTTACCGTTTTTTGGCACAAATATATAAGATATCTGAATAATGGTTACAATTAATAGGGTTTGTTATTTGTTTTTTTTTATCTGAGCCATGTATTGGGCAATATGTTAGCTCTTTATAAACACATATTTTTCATTTCCTATGAAATGGTTTTTATAAAGAAGAAATAGTACTACTCCAGACCTTTTGCTTAGCATTGAGATGTTACAGGTTAAAAAATAGTACTACTTATTTGTATGGACAGTGAAATTAAACATTATTAATAAAAAACAAAACAAGTTCTTTAAAAAAATAAAAAAAAAAATATTTTAAGCACAATTAAATAAAAGCTTCTTCTTCAAATTATATTTAACTTTTAATTTATTTTTAAACTAAAACGGCTGCGGCACGATCTCAATATGACTATCGGATAAGCAGTGACGCAACACTTTGTTATCTAATCGTTTGACTAATGATGATGAATTCGTTACAGATTAATCTGACTAAGGGTTAAAGGGTTTGTGGCCAGGTGAGTGTGCGTCACCGATGGGGTATTTTGACTTATAACTGATCAGTTTTTTTTTGTTTTTCATTAGTTGTAAGTAAGCGGGGCACATGCTATAACAGGTAATGAGGTGAGCCGACCAAATTTTAGTTTGCTTAATGAATGCCAACTCACTATTAGACTATTATGTCAAACGACTTAAACGCCATTATCCTAGAGCTTGAAGATCGCCAGTAGAGTAGCTCTGGGCAGCCTATTATGAGGAGATGCCTCCAAAGGGAGGCCACTCTTCATGACAGCATCATACAACAGACTGGCTCATAGTCTCAGGAATGATTGCAAATTTGAAAGTAACAAATAAACTTTATTCGATTCATTTAATCGAATAAAGTAGTATGGTATTGATCGATTATTATTGAATATTTGTTTATTTTTCTTTCTTTAACTTTTATATAGCTTCATTCAAACCGATAATAATGTAACATAATATTACAAGTATTTTGCATACCGTTTATGTACGCAGTAAATTAGGTTAATGTATGTATACAAACCTATGTATGTTTGCGATCATACATACCTTAATTAAATACGATACCTTCAGTAATGAAGAAATTGTTGAAGTAATGTTGAATACAATAGCTGGCTTAGAAAACTTATAGGTGGGTTACCTATCATCACATTTTATAGTTGTATATTATATACATACGTATATTCATAAATATCATGAAGGTATAACATTTTTGCAGTGATATACTAATTTTCTCTATATCGGGCTAAATAAAATAGTTGTACTATTAAAGTCCTCTGAAAGTGCAAATTAAATATTGATACTCAATTGAATAGTGAATCATTAACAATTTGGACTAATTAATACAGATGACAGGACTGTCTCAATACATTGATCAGTACTATTAATTTGATTGGCTACTGGCTTTGAGCTAGATGAATTCTAATTACACAGAGATGAACCAATTGGGAGCCAATAATATAGTATAGAATTAAGTCTAGTTAGGTATAGTTACTTATTTTAAATTGAATCTAATTTTACAATCATTATTTTGGTCAGTAATGTCATTATAAACCTTATTATTTACATCGTGTTGAACTTTATCATTATCATCAGCCCATATACGTCCCCACTGCTGGGGCACGGGCCTACCCTAAACTAGGGCGATAAGGCCTTAGTCGACCACGCTGGCCAAGTGCGGGTGCACAACCCAAGAATTTCTTCTTCTTAGGTGTGCAGATTTCCTCACGATGTTTTCCTTCACCGTCAAAGCGTCGAATGATGGTACATATGAATTTCAAATTTGAAAAAACACATTGGTACCTGGCGGGGTTTGAACTGGCGACCTGTCGCATGGAAAGCAACGACCTTAACTTAATAATTGACATTAGATGGTGGCTTGAAGCAGCCTCGTCATTATCACCGGTCTTAACCGGGAGGAACTTTTAACTTAGAAGTGAGAGGAAGGCTCTGGCTGGAAGTTATAACCTTTATATTATCAGTGAGGCAAAATAAACAAGTTAAAACATTATCTATACAACTATGCATGCCTTTTAAGTTTTTGAATGAAATACCAAAATATCAAACACTCTTGGTTGTGAATCTCAGAACAATCAACCAAATTAGTATCAAGGTCTATTAATATTCCCGCCGAATCACCCCTAATAAACGTGTGATTTTACAATTAATGCAAAATTAATATCCTACGTTGATTATAATTCGCATGTTCTCAGTTTGTCAAAGGGAAACATTGATACATGTAGATTGGTTGAAGATGGTTATTAATTTTAATGGAATGCAGGTAATTAAATAATTGCGGTCGGGTTTATTATCGTAATTATTGTAATTGTTTGCTGTCTGTAATTTGCACACGATTACTATGACTATTATGTGCGTACAAGTGTATGTAAAGATCTATATAATATAGATCTTTACATACACTTGTACGCTCATACATACGTTTCTTCTATATACTAGATAAGAACTGATTGACTGCCTCGTTGGTCTATTGGCAGTAAGCGCTGCGTTAGGACCGAGAGGTTCCCGGTTCGAGTCCGAGGTCGGGCAAAATTTGTGTGAGTTTTCTGTTAAGAAATTACTCAGTCAGGAAGTTGGCGGTTGCACGCCCGTGTCTAGGAAAGCACGTTAAGCCGGTGGTCCTGTGCCCGATCTCAGCCGGTCTCTCGTCGGTCATGTTGGATTGCCGTCTCACCGAACTATGATAAGGGAAAAGAGAGTGCACCTGTGCTTGCGCAAACACTTGTGCACTATAATATGTCCTGCGCACTTGGTTGAACTCAATTGAGAACGGCCGCCATGGCCGAAATTGGTCGGACGCCTTATGCCTTATTCATACTAGAGATTATAGGGAGCAGTGGATGTTGTCGCTTAAACTTCGACACAAATTGTGTTTTATCAAAATAACTACATACCTGGTCTATATTATATCAATAAAAAAATCACCTATATTCTTTATTACAAATCTAGCAGACCAATTATATGCGACCTCAATCTTCCAATTTCATGCAACTTAAAAGGGAGAAAATTAATAACTTCAAAAAATAAACCTGAAAAAATCTTATGCGCAAACGGATTTGGGCAAAGAACGAAAACACAAGTAGGTAAGTATCTCATTACAAAAGGCTTAATTTCGAAACCTCGGCTCGTGGAAAGGGATTTACATTTTTTAACCTCTGGGGAAAATAGAAGGTTGACCTTTGAGTGAAAAACTAATCCGGATGTGAAATACGTTTTTTGAAGTTATCGTGTAGGGGTGAGAGCCATCCGCTCCCCCGTAAGTCTTGTGATGATGACGAGGCTACTCCAAGCTATCATCGTATGTCAGATAGGAAAAACAAGAAGTTATCGTGCATTACTTTACATTTTAATAAAACGGAGTATCGACGTGTCTTGAATATACTTATTAGTTAGTTTTGAATGGTTATTATTAGTTAAATACTATAGGTATTTAAAGTTTATTCAAGTGTTTTATCGTATTTTCATTTAAAAGTTTGGTGAATGGAGTCCTTTTTTATGAATTAAATGGGACCACTAATACCATTTGATAGGTATAATTTATACATTTAGAAATACGACGATATTGAAACGCAATGTTATGGGCATAATTTGGAACCACGAGTAAGTGTAATATAATATGTTCAAATTAATATAGGATTTTCCTTCCCAAACTTTCTTCATGAGGTTTCTTTTCTTCTTTTTGCTACTGACCTGACATTTAATGACTTATGTTGATTACTTTAAACATAACTTGTTAAGCTAATATTATAATTATATATCAGAACTAGCGGCCGCCTACGACATTGTCCGCGTGGAAATGGTTTTGGCAGCAATGATTTATTAAAATGGCCTATAATATACTTTGTTAAATTTATTAGCGAACGTCTCGTCAAAATTGGTCCATCCGTTTCAGATAACCGGGAACAGTCAGATAGACAATTTTTTTTTTGTGTTTTTTGTTGGTAATTGGTAGAGTTTCATACACATTGAGTAAAAAGTCGTTATTTTAATATTACAAACAGACCCTTTTATTTTGTTTAGTTGTATAGACTACCCTTGCATGTAGAAGAGAATGCGTTATGTAACCATAAACTGCACTGCACTCGACGGTTATGCAGTAAGCATATTAAATTACAGGTAATAAAAAAACTTTACAATGGGTTGCAAAAGGCTTGGACTAGTGATGGGAGAGTATTAAAGCTCAAAACTTTTTTGTTTGTGCCAGTTGCAAAATGAAATAAAATTTGCGTTATCGCCGGAAAGAAAGAAAAGGATTTTTCAAGATTTTTCTTAATATTGTGGTTGTGCTTTGAATGAACTTTCATGAATATTTAAAAAACTCTTCATCATCATCATCAGTCCACATACGTCTCCACTGCTGAGGCACAATAAGGACTTAGTCAACCCCGCTGGCCAAGTGCGGGTTAGTCGACTACACAACCTTAGAATGTCTTCGCAGGTTTCCTCACGATGTTTTCCTTCAGCGTTTAAGCGTCAAATCGTACATATGAATTTCAAATTTGAAAAACACAGTGGTACATGGTTTTTGACACTTAATTAACTTTAATTTACATTCCTACAGGCCGTATTCTGATATCGCAAAACAAAAACTCCAAAACATTTCTTAGCTTTATTTCTTCAACTCCACCCTAGGTTTAGCGTCCGTATCGACGTCTTTAAATTGCATAAGTTTTTAAATTAGGTCGAATTATATATCCGAAGTCGGATTCTTCTCAAGTTCTTCTGTCCGGTCTCTGGCAGCAATAAATTGTTCACGGAGAACAAATAACTTGACTCAAGAAATTAGCTTCAAGTAATTGTTGAGGGGGGAATAGAGTTTATACTGAGGAAAGATGAGGCAGACGTTTTTTGTTTAATGATTAGGCTTAGCATCGTAAAGTTTAAGTGAGGTTATTTTCGAGATGACAGCGCCGCTTATTATACAGCCGTATAAATGGAATTGCCTTTATTAGTGCAGGTGGTAAATATCTCGCGAAGAACAACAGTGATGTTAAACTTTGATTATATATTTTATGCATTGTTCTGATTCAGAGCGGTGTTGCGTAAGTACTAGTGTCATGGATATTTAGACAAATTATTACTATTTAAGTGTTTTTCACTACGAATGTTTGGACGTGCGCTTATCTGTAAACACATCCAAACTTGGGAATAAATCAGCAGTAGTGCTTGTTGAAATCAATATTTTGGGTTAGAACCCAGGCTCACTACCTACGGTTCCAAGGGTCGTGGGTTCATTAGGAAAAATATTAAAATAAATCGGTGAGTGTTAAACTTTTAAATATATTTAAGTATATTTGTGTATCTACTGTTGTTTCTGATATTTGTAAATCAAGTGCTTCAAGTACTTACCACGGGATCAGATCAATGTATGTAATGTTGTGTAAATTTATTTATTTATTATTTAAGCGGAAATATTTAATAATCAAACACAACATTAGCTTCTAGAAAGACGACTTATGTCGCCAAAGTCGCACTTGGCTAGGGTGGTTGACTAAGGCCATATCGCGCTAGGGTAGGCTCGTGCCTCAGCAGTGGGGACGTATATGGGCTGATGATGATGAATTTTTAAAAAAGCCTATAATTTATCACCGCATCTGTTGCTTAAGTGTATTGTCTATGTCTTAAGCTGTGAAATCTTCATCTTTCATTAAAACCAAAAGAACAAACTGAATTAAAATAATATTAACTAAGACAACATTCTGTGCATCTCTACTTAAAACGTAAACTTGTTTTCTCTTGTTTACGTCTCGAGAGAAATAATATTGAATTATGCTAATCGTATTCATGGAACAGAAATAGAGGTTAAAAATGTCAGTAACATATTAAAACTAGTTTAAAGTGTGAACATGAACAGTTTAATTATTCAAGATGTGTGTTAATGCTCCGAAATGACGATAAAATTAACTTGATGCGGGTAAACATTTAGGGATCCAGAATATAATATAAACTAGCTGTGTCAGCGACTTCGTCCGCGTTTCCTCTTGTTTTTTCTAAACATTTTCAATTGTTTCTATGCTCATATTGGTAACCGTGTAACGTTATAAAGCTTAACACCTCAAAAGCTCACATCATAATCGCTAGTAGGAAATTCAACAAAGACTGTGGGTTCGTGCCATTTTTATTAATAGTAAATATTTGTACAGCTTGTTGTTTATCAGACAAACTCATTAATCAGCTAGCAAAAAGCAAACACTATACTGAGAAATCGCATGAGTGAGCCAACCAATTGGTAGACAACTGAAAATTGTCCATGCGTTCTTGTCATACAAAAATAAGTCATGTACATTAATATCAATGGTACAAACTAAAATATAAAATCACGTTTTATACGGAATCCTGTCAAATCGAAAGCGAGGGTTGAAAGCGATTGGAGTGTACCGACATTTTTTCATACAAACTGGTCGCAATTACTGTGCGATGCAAAGTGATGCTTCAATGAGCGAAGCTTAATCACATCGATAAAAACTGAATGACACGCTTTAATAGTGTCGCCAACAAAGGGCTGTAAAATTTTATCGATATCGAGCCTCGTATTTTGTACGATAGTTTTTCAAACAAATGCCTCGGGTCGAGTTAAGGCGGTGTCGGGTAAAAACGAGATAATATGACACATAATCGTAAAATAAGCAGAGTTTACTTTACCGCGTTATTATCGGGCTATTGTATCAGGCGATAGACTATTGTTGTCGGTTTCGTGTTGATTTTAATGGTACTTCGGTAACAGATAGTGTATGGCGGATGAAAATAATATTATAAGGAAATGCTGCATTATAATATTGAATATCACGTGAATAGTTTAGCTGAGTGGGATTCCTTAGGCTAATATATTTTGCCTTTGAATTGATTCGTGATTCCACTCATGTTTGATTTGTTTGTCCGCAATACCTACGCTAGCACGTGTTTCCCACTTTTGATCAGCTTAACTTGAAGTAATCCTGTAGAAAGCACTCTCCTGCGACAATATCGATGTTATAAACAGTAGTCATCTAATCCTAATTGTTCAACTTATCGATATCGATCGATTGTATCGATAGAGAACATCAATACGGTGCCCGCGGTCGTCCTTACGCAAATTATACCCTACATCGCTCACTCTTACAGTTTGCACCTCTCGCTCGTTTTGCAAATTTATATGAATCATTATTGGCTTGAATTATAGTACAGCAAGTCGTGTCTGAGGGACCGGTGGTCGTGGATGTAGGAGACGAACGATTTGTGAAGGCGGTGGAGTGGACTTTAGTGTCTACACAAATGTTAGAACAATATGAAGACAGAAGTGCTCAAGATTAAGATATTATGTAATAATTAGGTATAGGAATCAAATTTTTATCCCTAGTCAAAATTTACATTAATTAAAAAAATGTAAAGATAATTAGACTATAAAGAGCCACTTGCTCGATCAACAAAATTAAACTCTTAATATACATTTTAGGCGCTATCCGATCCCACGCAAGTCCGGTGATGATGACTAGGCTACTCAAAGCCATCGTCAAATAAAAGAAAATTAAAGATAAATTTTCGAAATAAAAATATATTTTATTTGTAACTAGTGGTCCCGGCGAATTTCATACCACCAATACTATAAACCTTCCCTGGACTATCACGAACATTTTAAAACCAAAATTACCTAAACCTAAATCGGTCCGGGTGTTCTCGAGTTTTAGTCAGACTAACGAACGGCAATTCATTTTTATTTATAAGAAGATCAGGAAATATTATCTTTGATTGGCAGGAAGTGATCTCTGCCTACCACTCTGGGGAAAAGGCGTGATTTTATATATGTACAATCATTTATACTCAGTTACTCGACCCTCTACTCACTCCATTACTAAAACCTGAATAAGTAAAAGCCTTAAAGTACCGCATCCACACGTTTGCAACTGCATCGCAAAGAGCGCATCAATAACGCATAGAGGTGTTATCAAGTCCCCTTTAGCTTCGGTCCGAGTCTTTCTTCGATGCGCCGCGCACCAATGAGACGTCGCGCATGTATAAGTGTATGGGAAGGTAATCTGTGCAACACTTTGTTAGGTTTCGTTAACTGGCTGTCACGGAAACGGAAACGAGGCTAACTTGAAAAGAAAACAACATGGATGCATTCATTAAAACAAAACAACATGGTAAATATCCTGGACAGTTACAGTTTTCTTACGAAAAGGTTTGACGAAATTTCCTAATCCTATCTATGTAATACACATGGGCAAGTGAGTCTGTTTATTTGTTACTTTTAAGGCTTCATCTACTTTATCGATCTTCTTGAACTTGCACTTGGCCAGCGTGGTCGACTCCTTAGTAGAAAGGCCTTATCGCCCTAGTTTAACATAGGCCTGTGCCGCAGCATTGGTTAGTTAGTTATATGGGCTGATGATGATTATATAGTTTAATAGTATGGAGAAGGACATAGGGACATTACGCTTTGTTAACTATTGTAAGCGTTTTGACCGCGTAATTATTATTTATTTATGTTAGGATATTTCACGTGTCATGCGATGCGAGTATAATATAATTGTCAACGTACATAAAACTCAACCATTTTGAAATATGTAGTGATTAAAGAAGGAGGCGTTTACTTACTTAAAAACAAAACCTTTTTAATCAATATTCTGTCTGTATTTTGGTATGTCTCTGACGACGTTTTGGCTGACACTGGCATCTCGACAAATAACCAGCAAAATGTTTAATGTTAATATTCTGATATTTTTCAGTATTATCTTATTAGTCTCATTATTCCAAAGGATCAAGGGTGACTTCGATGTTATTAAAGAACAAAGGGAAATTGCATCAAGACCTCAGCTTGGAAACAATTTCGGCAAAACCCCGGGTGAGCCCGTAATTACAACGGCTATTGCTGGGGACGATGAAAAATTTGATGATAATGAACTCAGAAAAGTTTTTGTACAAAATTTTAAATTATATGAAAATTTGGAGAGAGAAAGAAATACGAATGGCGCTCTTGGGAGTATAAGAAAAACAAGGGCAGCATCAAATGATACAGGCAAGCCGGAAATGGAATGTATTTCGTGCTTTGCAAACGGGTCCTCGCAGGCAGATGAAAATTGTTACAACGCGAATAAGGTGAATAGGTAAGAATTTTCTTATTTAATTATTATTATCCCCCAAGTCTTCATTTTGAAGGTGAGAGTTTTGGTACAATTTTTTTTTATCATTTTCTGGCATTTACCATTGTTAGTTTAGTACCAGATATAATTAATCAATTGTATGTGCCAATGAGTAATGTATATAAATCTCTGAACAGTGACTTTTGGTTCGTATTTTTTGGACTGTAATAGTCATCTGCCTTCAATCTGCTAGTAAATTCTCATTTACAAATCTCACATGATAGCAACCCTTATCGGGATACAGTTTCAATATGAAGCTTAACCTGTAATTTACGGTATTGTACAAATTTTATTCTGTAGTTGTGCCAATGAATAAATTAAATAAATTAAGTACATAATAAATGTAAGTGTGATTACACAACTTTTCACAAAGTGGCTAAAACTAACGAAATATTTTTATTTTATCTTGGTTCTGGTATTAGCTAGAAACTCCCACTGTGCCGACCCGACATGTATAACAAAAATACCTTAATACTTAAGTATTAAAAGTTAAGTAGTTATGTTTCTGGTTCCAGATTACACAAAGTAAAGTGTTCAGATGCTGAACATTGCTTTACAGAAATCAACCCTACGTATATTAAAAGAGGGTGCATGTTACACGGAAGATTCAACAGAACATTCTATTGCAAATGTCCATTGTGTAACGACAAACCGTTCAATGATTTTTCTTACTACGATTACAAAACTTATAGTGACTGGATGTATGATAATTATCTTATACAAAAATCAATTAGAGGATCTGAGAGTATGTGCAAAGTTTGCGAGACCACAGGAAATAATATGCTCGCTGATAAGAATTGCAGGCTAGGAAAACCGTAAGTTATTATGTATGTATTTTACTTTTAAAACCATTATGACGATTTTCTTATGTTTAAAATTTATGTAAAAAAGAAACGTTATGTTTTTCTTTTTTACTTAAATTGTCATTTTCATAAATTTAAAATCTAGGCTGATAATATTATCTTATACTTGTAAGTTTAATAATTACTTTTGTATTAGAAAATTTAAGACTTCCCATTAACTAGTTAATCAGGATCTACATACACGCGATAGAAGAAGTAGCAAATAAATAAATATTACACAACATCACATACATTGATCTGATCCCGTGGTAAGTAGCTTAAGCACTTGTGTTACGGAAATCAGGATCAACAGTGGATACACAAATAAACTTAAATATATTTAATAATACACCCAGACACGGAACAAACACCGATGTTCGTCACACAAATATTTGTCCCGAGTGGGAATCGAACCCACGACTCTTGGAACCGTAGGTTTTGAACCTGAGTCACTAACCACTGTTCCACCGAGCCCGTCAAACACATCGCTCCTTGCTGCCCGACGTTTCAACTGCGTTAACACCAATTAAAATTATATATTACACTCGTTTAATAATGTAGCCTCTATGTGCCTACTACTGTATTTCCTAAATAGTATCACTAGTATATTTGCAGTAACTATGGCGCCTTATATTATATGTATTATATAGCGCTTTTTCTTGCAGTGCGGATTACATGGTATGCGGCCCAAATCAAGTCTGTTTTATAAATATTGATGATGAAATCGACCACGTATCTCGAGGTTGCAAGACGAAACCAGCATACAACTCACTTTTCTTAAATTGTAACAAAACTTTATGCAACAATGCCTCTTTCATAAATCCTAACCTCGTATTTAGAACCAAAATTTTCAAGGTTATGGAAAAGCATTTACAGACTGCAAGAAGTGGTTCGACTATGATTATTTCTGAACATACATTAGCAGTTCTTGCTTGGATATATTTTCGGCCTACCATGCTAGAAAAGAAAACTTTTTGATTTTCAAATGACATGACGTTGTCTATTATGTCATATTAGATCATATGACATTCTCCTCAGCTGAAAAAGACAGATTGCTGGCAAACTGAAAAATGTTTTACTTTTATCGTGTATACCCATTTTTCATACTTTTTTTACAAGTGAAATGCGAAGATAAAGTCCTCGAAAGTAAGAATCCTTTGCCTTATTTTAGAAGACAAGTAGAAGAAATCGCTGAAGACACTACAGCTTCAAGTAGTTTGTCATTCGATACTCGTAGTAATTTAGTATCATTTCTAATCAATAATGTAAAAAAAATCTTCGATGAACTTGAGGACATAGAACAAATAGAAACAACTACTCCTTTAAACGCTAAAGCTGTAACTAGAAAAGTTGTGGCACCTGAACGTACAGTTGAATTATCACACGAAACAAATATTTTTTCTACAAAAAAAAATACTATTGATCAAGGTTTCAAACCTACCAGATTACGAAATCTTTCCAAAAAACCTTCATATAAGTTGAATCTTACTAGTCCTACGGTATATTTTGATGAAGTGACGACCAAATATACGAATGGTACTCTGGTAACTGTCACAGATGAGGATTTCATTGACATGGAATCAACACCTACCAATGAGCTCACTGAAAAAGAGGAATTGATGCACCTATCAAAAAATTTAATATTTTTCGAAACAGATCGACGACAACGAGATAATAATTATTACGTCCATAACGCGTCCTACTACTCCTCGGGAAGTGATGCCAGTATGAGATCCTGCATATTCTGTAACAATGTGTTTCTGGAGGATTGCAACGATCCCAGGAATCGTTTGTAAGTTGTCTTTTCTTTTTTTAGGATAACTTCATTTAAAATTGCACATTCCAACCTAAACATTATTTTTTATGTTTTTTCTTTGAAATTAAACAATCGATAGTTTGAGTTAGATATTGAAAGTTGCTACGTTTATGTCTTACGTTTCACTGAATTTTTGGATATCCTATTTTTGTTTTTTTTTTTAACAATAACACAGCACAGAAATAACAAGACCAAGAACCCCTGACGAGTCGAAACAAATTAAAGCTTACCATTTAAATTTGAAGTGTAGATATAATATTCTACTAGGAGACGACGATTGACTCTCTTTTTTTTTTCCAGAATACCATCGACAGTTTGCGAACGCGAAGACGATGTGTGCTATTCGCAGCACACTCCGTTCGGAGTGATAGATCGTGGATGCTACAACGTAAATCACAACCTCACCACCTACGTCTGTTCATGCAATCTATGCAACTACATATCAATTTCTGAATTGCCGTACGTATTCCTCTCGAAGCAGGACTGGGTCGATAATGTGATTGAACTCTCACGTAGTAGGCACTTAAGGAGATCTGTATTTAAGGATATGAGTTGCTTGAAATGCGAGTCGAACGCAACGGCCAAGACTGGCGATATGCTGGATACAGCGAATTGCTTGGAAGGAAACATGTAAGTATGAATTCGTTATCTTGTCAGGCATAAATCACGTATTTATTTGATTACACCGAGGATGATTTACCTTAATATTAATTATTATTCAAGTGCTTAAGCTACTCATCTTGGAATCTTGTGAGATATTGGGTTCTCCACCGATTCTCATATCTGTAACTTAAGGTGCTTAAAGAACTTAGCTCAGAGCGGACCAATGAATGTGATACATTTATACTAATATTATTTATTAGATTTAACTTGCTCGGTTCGTTTGGAGAAGTTTGTTAGTAATCCTGGCAACGGTTCGAATACTTGTGGGAAAGCTCCTTATTCAAAATCACATCACTTGAGTGATGAGAATTTTTATTCGTTCTGTGACTAGGTGTGAATATGTATTAATGTATGTTAACATTTTATTAATTTAAATTTAACTATTGTTACAGCGGGTCTCTGCCGACGGAAGAGTGTGAGGAGAACGAGATTTGTGCAGTGAAAGCAATTAAACACGATGGCTATTTATGGCGTGGTTGCACCAAGGAACCTCTCTATAACTACTGGTGGGCGTACTGTGACTCAGACCTCTGCAACTACGATATTGTTTCCTCGATTTATGAAATTGAATAGTTTTTTTACGGACACTTGTTTTACGAGTCTGTGTTTAGATTATTTTTAGAAGAAATAAAGTATTTGAAATTATTTTATTGTCTCATTCATTATATCTTATCGTTAGAATCCGTTATACAATGCCTGTTGTATTAAATTGATATATTAAATTAGTTATTGGGAATGTTCTTAAGACAAAACACCTGTCCACATTGTAATGCCTACTACGTCTAACAATCCAACATACTTAGAATGTATTACACAAAGTGGGATTGAAGGATCGGTGGTAAATCCGGAAGGGTGCACTCAAAATGTGCATCAATATTTATCAAACACAAAATCCTGCTGGCTACCCCTAGAGTGTAGGACGTGTCTTACTAAGATACTGCAAATGACGTATGTACATTTGAAATTGTTTACTTTTAAGTTTAAAAGAAGGAATTATTCTGCCTTGATATTAGTAAGGCTGTGAAAAGTATATGATTGACATAAAGTATCTAGTACCTACCTGGTAATTGGCACGGACCGAAAATGCAATCCTTAAATTATCGAAGCAAACCTGAATGAAAGTTAATAATCTCAATTAGAAATAAATACTATGTTAAAAAATATAAAACATATTAAAGTAACTATACAAAGAGACCATTGATTCCACTCACAAACTTTTGAAGATAAAAGTATTTGATAATTCTTTTGCAACTGACCTAACCGACTAAAAATATTGTGGAGATAGTATTCTTTAAAGTTTTTCTTTAATGCCTAAAATATTTGTCTCCATAACTTATATGAAAAATATCAAAATTATGGTACAAACTGAAAAGTTACGTTCTGTAAATAATGTCTTACAATTACAAAGTTAAATTTTAAATATTAGGAGGTAGCTGCATGGCTCCTAAATAACTTCAAAAACTGCGCTAGACACTCAGCTTTCATAATCCTTAATAAAAGCTGGTACTTAATTTGCTACTTTTGCTGAAATCGGAGTACAAAGACAGAGAGGAGAAAAAATCATAAAATTTGCGATTTGAATACGAAGTATTATTTGGACATTTTATTATTTCTAAAGTCAATAAGATTGCTAACAATCAAAATTATACCAGAAATGCTAAGAAATAACCACTTGAAAGTTGAATTTGTGAAACTTAAAAATTTAATTAAGTTTAAAAATGAGAACTTTATTAAAAAAAAAGTTATCGTTTTTGATTATTTATTGTAAAAAGTTTATAAGTAAAAGTTTATTAAAAGTTTATTAAAGTCCATTAAGACAGTAAAGTTCGTCAAGTTCGTCGTAACAAAGGTATTGCATGTGAAAACAGTGTTAGCGCAATGAAACTTAAATTAAACAAAAAAAAGCATCCAAATGTTTGCATCTGAGTGCTCCTGTATTAAATTTAGGTTTGTCAACAAACTGACTAACGTTCGGAATAATAAAATGTCTAAATAATGCTTGTTCATCAAATGGCAAATTTTATGATTTTTCCACCTCTCTGTCTTTGTAGTCCGATTTCAGCAAAAGTAGCACATTAAGTACCAGTTTTTATTAAGGATTATGAAAGCTGAGTGTCTAGCGCAGTTTTTAAAGTTACTTAGGAGCCGTGCAGCTACCTCCTAATATTTTAAATTTAACGTTGTAATTGTAAGACATTATTTACAGAACGTAACTTTTCAGTTTGTACCATAATTTTGATATTTTCCATATAAGTTATGGAGACAAATATTTTAGGCATTAAAGAAAAACTCATGAAAATTGATTTGCAAAAAGAATTACTCAAAAAAGTCAAATACTTTTTTCTCCACAATATTTTTAGTCGGTTAGGTCAGTTGTTCCGAAAATTTAAGAAAAATAATCATAACTCGAAAACTATAAAAAATCGCGGAACATACATGGGGGTGTTTCGGATGCCCCACGGGGTGCTCTATCTCAGGACTTCCGCTTGACACTACTTTTTGGGACCCCTGTATATGTAAATTTAAAATTATTACGTGATAAAGCTTGCACTAGCTGATCAAATATTTAGAAAACCGGAAAAAGATCTACTGCCTCACCGCGACCCGTTTCCGTTTTTTAAATATTTTTCTATTTAGATATTACGCATCTCAGTGAGGCAAGGGAGCTGCCGAGATCAACGGAGCAAGCCCTAGTCTGTCGTTTGTAGGTAGTCGTAATCTAATCGAATTTCACAGCCTTGGTCGATCCCTTTGAAGGATTTCATATGGTGGAAACTCGTTTGATAAACTTAGACTAAGCGATCTGGAATTTCCAATAAACGGACGTGTATTTTAAATGGTTATTGCAGGTAAAGTTACTTACGATCGTCCTGTGGTATTCTCATGGCTGGCCCATTATGTCCGTTTTAGTTCATGTTATTAGCAAGACACGTTTCAGGGTGCGATTACTTTCAGAAATTACAAGAGTATGTAAGGTACTTGAATAATACTTGTAGAAAATTTATTCATCATTTTAACATGACTGTGTAGTGCATGAGGTAAACAATTTCGTTTAATTCACCCCAAGAGAATCCAAAAATGTTTCCATACCTCCTATATAAGTTTTCACGGTACAATCATATTATTATCATTGTTATATGCATGTCTGAACGTTATATGGATAAGTATGGAGAATATGGTAAAAGCATTTTTCCTTTTATGCTTAGTAATCCCGTGAGAGACACTTCGGTCGGCAATTGAATGGAATGTTTAAAAGAGTAACTCGATATTTCCTAGCTGCCTATAAAAGTGTCAGAAATGCTGACACAAAATAAGTCTACCTTATAGCCCTGGACCGGTGCCCACATAAATGATTCTGGCTTTGTTCCAAGGGATATTGACTAACTCTTAAGCCTCACCTTGACCTTGCAGACTTTGTTCAAAAGTCGCCAAAGCTACTTAAACTACTGAAACTTTACCTACGACTTTTAGAATTTCGGTTTGGTCTAGTAGTATTGACTAGTAAAAGAAAAAGTTGATGTAAAATGAGGAAGGGTGGAAAATGCACCTCCAAATAGAGCAAATCAAATAAAGTAAAATGAAGTTATCATTTTGTTAGGACATCTCTAATATTATTTCTTTAAGACTAGGATAGGTGGAGTATGCAGGATAGTTGTAAGATGCTGAACGAAAAGGCGGTTAAGATCAACTAACCGATGATCTTCCATGAGTCATATTATGGTCTATCGCAGGGCTCGCATACGTGCGCCATAAGATACGTTCTAAATTAATCTCTAAATGAAATTGGTGCATTTTTTTTTACAAATTAACTCCATGTTGCAAAACATTAGGAATAAAGTGTAACAAGTAATGAAATAACTAACAAAACAACAGTCACTTTTATTCTAGTTAAACCTCAAATGAAATCATTTATTACCCACTAACATAATTTTGACTGTATTTTGAAGCTATCTCTCATTGATATTAGATACAGACTGTCCTGATAACTTGGCAGGGCCCGACATTAGCGTAATACTCCGTAGAAACGTCCCCGTAATGACCGCATATATCTTTTTAATGAACTACTATCCAGCTTTTGCTATGCGAAAACGAGCGTCCATGGCAGTGCCGAAAATATATGGATCTTCTTATAAATACCATTACTACTCTTTAAAGTACATGCTAAGTGAATTTTCCCATTAAAATGAAGTTTTATTGCACCATCGTATTTTCACAAGTTTCGTATGAAGCGATCTTTAGGAAAGATTTTGGGGATTTCGGTTTATATTTTTGACGCATAAGTGCTTAGTGAAAAAGAACTCAATTATAAAGTTTATATTAAATAATAATTACTTTAAATTGGCATGTGAGGTAACGTAAAATCAAAACCTTTTTTTAATACACGTGGTAAGTAGCTTAAGCACTTAAGTTACGGAAATTAAAATCTTACTAAGAATCTAATTACCATAGAATACTTAATTCATGGAACATCCATTTAGTTATTTACAATACTTTCATCTCTGAAATAGAATTGCTCTTAGAACTTACCTATCATTATCATAATCACTCCAAGCTATGTATATGTAGTTAACGTTCCATAAAGGAAACCGCTAGTTAACTTATCATACCACAGCTTTTATTAAGCTGGCAAACCAAATATTCAATCATCACGTCACTACGTGCCTCCAAATGACTGGGATTGATAAAGCCGATCCTATTTCGGAGGGCAGTTTAAACAAAAACTGAGATAATCACGTCTTAGCTCGGACGATCATTGCTCGCCTTTACCGGATTATAATAACAGTGTTTCGAAGGCGAACGAATAAAATGGTAATGAGTGGTGTAGAACGCAGAAGGCACGTTGGTTTGAAATGCCTTCGGGCACTCGTTGCGTTTCTTTCAACACGTACCGTACTGTGTGTTTAATGTCCGTGTAAGGATGCATCCATGTTTGAGGCGGACTTTACAAACGTGCACGCATTTTGCTTTATTGTTATCTAGGGCGCGAAATTCGTGTGAGCTGTTCTATAATGATAACCCCTGATAACCCCCGCGCACCCCGCGTACGAGTGGTTGTGTTTTGAAGTAGCTCCGTATTTAAATATCTTAATCAGTGTAAAAACTAACTTCTGTGTGTTTAACTATACATCAATCTGTGGTCATTAACAACACCTAAATTAATGTGAACTCGTATTTGGTGATCTCGATGTGTGCAACGGTTTATAAACAAATCAAGAATCAAAATAATCGTTGCGAATAGTGCCGGTTTGAAAAACAGTGGCTACCGCAACGATCAGCTGTGACTCAGCTGTGACGAGTACTTACGCTGCGCCCGACAACATCCCGACACGAGCCGAAGTTAACCGACTGCACGCGCTAGCTAATAACTGCTAAATTCGCCCGCTGCTAACAACATCATCTGGTTCAGTGGTATTGGGCGTCGCTACGAACGCGAGTGGACGGAGGTTCAAACCCGACACTATCTTCACACAAAAAATAAAACTTATTTGTTTGTTTATTTTTTCGAAGTAATAAGTTTCGACGAGATGACATCACGCCAAGTAAACTGTGCGGGTTGCCGCGGTGTTATCATGGAGGACAGCGCGTTTATGAGATGCGCAAAATGTAAGCAGTACTTTGATATTCTATGTGCCAATTTTACGGCCGATACATATAAAACACTTGCATCAGAATTAAAGAAGATGTGGATATGTTTTGAATGCCGTAGTAGAATTCCTAAACAGGACAATACACATACACCCGTGCGTCAGCAGTCGAACCACGAAATGAATATCACTAGTGACTGTTTGGATATATCGATGCACAGCCCCGATAACATCACATTCCGTAATAGTGGGCGCCCTGGACGGGTGCCGGTGAAAATTGTTGCAAGTCCTCCTAATTTGACTCCGGTACAAGATAATAAACTGTTACAAGAAGAATTTGAAAATCGTCTTATTACCAAAATCTCAACTTTATTGACTGATCAATTTAATGAATTTAAAACATCGGTATTCGAAAAAATTTGCCATTTAACTTTTAAACTCGAAACATTGGAAAAACAAGTACAGTCAATGTATAAACACAATAACGTGCATAACGAGGGTAATGAAACAATAATTCAGAACTCTTCAGACTTAGAAAATGGGAAAACTAAGCCCAAAAAAATTAAATCTGGCCCTATGAAGATCAAGCAGGGAACTTCGATCAAGCAGGGAACGTCGGTTAAGTCTAACACACCTACCTCATCTTTGGCTCCGGTTCCATCTACAGCTGGCACTCCACTTAAGCTAATAAATAAGGAAAGTACTGATGTATCTGGTGACATTTTTGAGAATAACGACTTTCAACAAAGACCTGAAGAGTGGACACAGGTGAAGCGCAAGCAACGTGCGTCATTGCCTGGCGTTCTTCGTGGCACTGCAGCCCCAGGAACCACTACGCTACGTGCATCCGAGCGATGGAGATATTTGCACCTATACTACGTCCAAGAGGGTACCACTGTGGAACAGGTACGTGCCCATCTCCATTCCATCTCTAAGGAAGACTGTACAGTGGAAGAACTGAAACCCAGGGGCGTTATTCGTCGTTCAAACTAGGTGTGCCATCCAGGATTGCCGATAGCGTCATGTCACCCAAGAACTGGGCGGAAGACATCTGTGTGAAACCTTGGCGCCAGAACTTTCGTGCAAACAGAAAAAGTACGTAACCTTGTTTATTGTTATCAAAATGTTAGAGGACTACGTTCTAAAACTAATATTTTTAAGAATAATGTCACTCAATGTAATTTTGATGTAATAGCTTTAACTGAAACTTTTCTTACCGGTTCTGTATCTGACGGGAATTGTTTACCCCTGAATACATGGTGTTGCGGAGGGATCGCCCCGGCGATGTCGGATGGGGTGGAGTACTTTTGGCTGTGCGTAATTGCTATGCGTTACAACATGTACATAACATTGATGGTTTAATGCCTGACATGGAAATAATATTCGCTACCATAAGTGGAAAAAATATTAATAAGTTTTTATGCTGTGTAGTTTACCTGCCACCAAATTATAATGATGACCAATATTTAAATATTTTGACATGTATAGAAAACGCTCTTATGACATATTCCTCTCTTAATGTAATAATACTAGGTGATTTTATTCTTAGTCTCGCTATTGACGAGTACCATCCACCGCTCGAGATAAATGTAAAATACCATTTCGGTGCATCGACATTGCCACTTTTCTTCTCCTCCGCCCAATCAGTCCCCAGTCCCTAGTGTAAACTGGAATTGGCGGAAGGCTGACTTTCAAGGCCTATACGCAGCCTTGTGTACCTTAGATTGGTCTGATTTACTTAATGAGAAAGATATCAATAACGCCGTTGAACTATTTTATAATGGTCTTTATGATTGTATTAGACAACACGTACCCACAAAACCTACTCATAAACAGTATAGTCAAAAATACGTATACCCGAAATGGTTTAATGCTGATATTATTAACAACATACGTAAAAAATATTATCACTTGAAACGCTTTAAGATTGAAGGTAAAGCATATGATAAGGAATTATTCAAATATTATAGATGGCACGTCAAGAATTTGATTGACTTTGAACACAAGCAGTATATTAAAATGACGGAACAAAATTTAATTGACGAACCAGCTAGTTTTGGGAATACATCAAAGATAAGAAAAAAACAGGCAATGTACGGACATTTTCCGGGTCGGAGATGTTGAGGTTGCTGAGCAGACAGCAGCAGACGCTTTTGCGGACTATTTCAGTTCAGTATATCTGAACGAGGTACCTTTACTAAATCCTGAAGTCGCGATGCGTGTCGAGAATAGCCAATGTAACGCTACTTGTATCTCAGTAAGAACTGTAGATGAATCTGATCTGGAGCAGGCAGCAAGGCGTCTTAAGCCTAGGTCTTCGGGTGGGCCAGATGGTATCCCTGTTTTCTTAGCAAAGGATTGCATATCTGTTCTTGAGAGTCCACTACTCTATATTTATAACCTCGTTCTGGATACAGCTAAGTACCCTGATTTATGGAAAATTTCTAGAGGTCACACCTGTTCCTAAGGCTGGTGGTGGTAACGATGTAGCAGCCTTTAGGCCGATTGCTGTGCTTTCAGTTTTTGCAAAATTATTTGAAATAATATTATGTCGGCGCGGGTTAGCAAACAAACAGCAAATTTGCTGCATGATAGCCAACACGGTTTTCGACAGGCTCGTTCGACATCTACTAATCTTGTGGCTCATTTAGATTACATTTATGCTGAACTAGATGCGGGTAGGCAGGTAGACACCGCCTACTTTGATTTCAAGAAGGCATTTGATTTGGTACACAATGACATCTTGTTGAGAAAATTGGCGTTAATAGGCTTTGAAACAAAACTCGTCGAGTTCTTTTCAAATTACTTAAGTAATCGTCGACAATACGTTAGATTAGGCAAATACATATCTGGAGACTACTATACCAGATCAGGAGTAAGTCAAGGAAGTACGTTAGGGCCATTACTTTTTCTCATTTTCATCAATGACCTACCAGATAGCGTCAGGACTTCCAAATGCCTACTATTTGCTGACGACCTTAAACTAAGTTTGGGCATAGAGAGCGCGGCCGACTGCGCGGCAATGCAGGGAGATATTGATGCTGTAATGGAATGGAGCTTGCATAATCATCTGCCATTTAACATTAGTAAATGTAAAACATTGACCTTTTCACGTAAACGTTGTCCACAAAACGTTACCTATAAACTGTCTGACGCGCCCTTAGAAAGAGTAAACGAAATTCGTGACTTAGGATTAATATTGGACACTAATTTAAACTTTCATAACAATGTGACTACTGTGTGTAAAAAAGCCAGTCAAATGCTTGGCTTTGTTCTTCGTACTTCTTCTCAGTTCAACAAACTAGAGGGTGCTATGGTTCCTTATAATGCGTATGTTAAAAGCAAATTAGCATCATGTGCGATCGTATGGGATCCATATGAGGAGAAATATATATTAATGGTTTAGAAAACACAGCGTAACTTTGCACGTTGGCTCTATAAGAAGAAATACGGGTACTATCAGGTTTGTATCCGTCCTTATTTGTATCTGGCATGGTAGCACTAGATACACTTAAATTTAGAAGAGTTATGCAGACTATTTTACATTATTTATCTGTCATACATAATAGGATCGATAGCCCAACTATACTTAGTAAAGTGGGGCTTCTAGTTCTAATCGTATAAGTTGGAACAACGAGGGGACGCGGACGGTCGCACCTCGACGGCGGCCACGGCTGTTGTTGCGTCCTGGCACGCGCACCAGGTACGCTGTTAATGCACCTACCACTCGCGCTATACGATGATAACATAACTTTTATATTGACCTATTTGCCGACAACTTTGGCCAACTTTGTGCCAAAGCTCTTGAATTTATTAATAAAATGTAATTTTCTGACTTATAATTTTGTAATTTTCTGACTTATAATTTTGTAATATTCTGACTTATAATTTAGTAATTTTTATTTTTAACTTCATAATAATATTGACTAGACATGGGTATAAATAATAATATTATTGTAATTCTAATTATTGAAATTATTGAGATTGTATTTGTATTATGTATTGTGTACAATAATTACTTAATGTGAACATTTAGATTGTAAGCGTGTTTTGTGTTGTGACATTCTGTAAGCTTGCAATGTGTTTGTGTCAATTAAATATATAAATATAAAAATTCCTCAGCTCCAAGTTAAGTTGATAGCGCCTAATCTCAAAAGTTTATGTCGGATAGCCGTCTCACCGAGCTTACTCATTTTGTAAGAGTGAGGGAATAGAGAGTGCACACTTGTGCATTATACCTATGTTATCTAAAGTGACATCAAACTGCTTTTCTTTTCTTCAGATGGTGAAAGATGCGCAGTGTCTTACAACGTGCCGTAAGTTCGAATTCAATAGTATTGTAAAGCCAATTGAGGAGTTAGCAACGCGTGTAAATTTTCGTAAATCTAAGTACCAATCAAAGCAAAAACAAAAATAAAAATATTATCCTAATTACACCCGGGCTAAAAGCAAAAGATTTTCTCGTAGGGTAAACTTGTACTTACCTTTACCTCACCCTAACGCGAGCTATCAAAGGCGTCTGAGTGAGCCCGAAAGGATTTAAGATTCGCAATCGTGTTGCCGTAAACGAGATACCATTTAGCCAAGGGCAAACACACGGTGCTATTCTGTTTGTGGATAAACGGCCTCTATAAAGGTTTTAAGCTGAGGTCTGGAAGTCAGCGGATGGAAAAGCAGGGGTCACGGTAGTGCGCAGAAGCGAGTGTATATTCGTAAGTGTCGATATCACTCCGATACATCATACATTATTAAAATCACTAGGTAACAAGTATAGGTCGACCAATGAAAAGAACTAATCTGCTCGACGATATTTATTTAATAAAAAACATCTGGGAAAAACTATTTAATGATTTTTTTATCATGCAATATGAGCATGCGATAAAACAATCAGTTCAATCGATCAATCAGACTAGCAAAAAACGAATAATAAAATGCACCAATATAAAGATCAACACTTGAGCCACTGCAGATATGCTGAGCTTTTCTAGTATTTTTTTTTTATTAAAAACAAAGAGGTTGTTGTTTGTTTGTTAAGTTGTTTTACTCTATATTACTGCAGTAGTCCCATATAACTTATTGCATAGTTTGTCTGTGGGATCATCAGTCTCTTCTCACACAAAATATACTACGTATGTTAGAGTAGAGAGGTAAAACTTTTTGAGTTTCCTTAAATGTATTCCCGGCGTAGGTATGGTCTTCGGGTAAAATATTTGGTAGGTATAATAGGCGCTTTTTTAATTTTGTACTCGTATCATCATAGTAGTTGTTAGTTTGCCCGCTTACTCCCAGACCGCGGTCTTAGCCCTAGAAAATTATAGGACAAACTAGGTCCGAGAATGTTTAGTGTAAAATTATTATTAAATTCATCTATGAATTTCTCAGGTGTTCCACTCGGTATACTCTGTAGAAACTTGACGATATGATAATATATCATTTCAATCTACACCCACCCACTTTAGAGTAAAATGATTTTCTCTTACCAACATCTAGCTTGGTTTCTCAACGAGCTTAATGTTGAATATTGCTTGGCAACTATTGTTAATCTGACTAAACATTCTAACCAATCCACCCAATGATATACAATTTATTAAAAACTTTTTAGATTTTGTGCCTATATTGTTTCTAGGGGATAAGGGATTGAAGGTTTTCGCATAATATGAGAAATTCATTGGATGACAATATGTAGGCCTGACTTGAGGTCCAACTGCAGCATTAGTTATTTTTGACGTAACATTGACTAACATGTGATACAATATTCACCAATTAAATGTGTTTAAGCTAAATAGACCAATTCTTATCTGATTTGTTCACATTAAATTTGAATATTGTATCATATTCACCAAATGAAGTGGCAGTGGGCTGGCCACATCTGCCGCAGGACCGGCAACCGTTGTGGTGGACGACTGCTGGAGTGGAGACCGCGCCTCGGCGAACGTAGTGTAGGGCGGCCGCAGGCCAGGTGGTGTGAGGATCTGCGCAGGACGGCTGGTAGGAGCTGGATGCGAGTGGCCGAGGATAGAGAAAAGTGGCGTGCATTTGAAGAGGCCTATGTCCAGCAGTAGACAGAAATGGGCTGATGATGATGATGATGACGATGATTCACCAATTCCGTAGCAGTTAGACTAACATCTACTTCTTACCATCTTCATAGTGGCTTTCATAAGCTAAACCGCCATTGTTTATAATATTATATACATGTAAACTTTATTGTCATTAAAAAGGTTGACACATATTAAAATCTTTGAAAATCTTTTATTATCATACTTCGAAGGGCATCAACTTTTCAAGTAAGTGTAATAACGTAAAGTGTATGCAATTTGTAGTTCATGACTTAATTTATAGTATCAATATCATAGAAAAAGGGCTTCTGGAAAATTTATCGTATCGATTCAAATAAAAATACTAACAACATCGAAAGCGGGTATCGATTTGTATCTGCTTGCCGCCCGATTTAGCTGTAGCACTGAAAAATTAACCAATGTATCTCTGCAATTTAGTCCACATTTATGAATCAACCCTCTCCAGTAACGAGTGGTCTGAAAGACCAGAAACTCTAGTTGTAATAAAAAGGTGGTGTTTGCTTTTTGAATGTTAAATCTATATTTTATTGATAAGGAAACATTGTATTAATTTGAATGAAGCATTCGTTTCTAATTTTGACAATATAATAACGTTATTTTATAAATTATTTATCACATTACACGTTAGGATGTATTTATCAAGGAGATAGATTCTTAAATAAAACTAATTCTTTTGATGAAAGTCATGAGTTTCGTCTTTTCGAATCGTATAATATTATTTACGCTTTGAATGTAAATATTTAAACATTATTATTGTTCCAGACAAAGCGACCTCTTTCTTAACCATGAATTCAGTAAAAAATCCAAAACGTTGGATCCCAAAATAATAAATTGAAAAATAGTAAATAATATTTTTTAAATAAAATCTCAGAGTTATGCAGAAAGCAATAATTGACACAGTCTGTATGCAGACCCGGTTTATTGGAACAATATTCATACAGGGCTCAAGCGGCCGGTCTCATGTATACTACGAAATTCAATAACCTTGGTCCCACAGGCCCGCATGAACCATGGCGGAGTTTGAGAGTTAAATGAACAAATACGAGTCTGACTCGCAACACCATTTATAAAGTAAAGCATCGGACCGGTGATCCGGCAAAATTACAGTTCACGTTGTTATTCAATGATTAATTCGCCTGTAGTCAACAATTTGGAGATATTGTTTGTGTCTTCAATTAGGTATGAAGTATTGTAGCGTTGATTATTGTAGTGATTTTATTTTGGCAGTGTTAGTTCAAATTTTAATTGGACGTTCTTAGATAGTAAATTGTTTGAAGTGGAAATTGTATTTTATTGTAAAGTATTTTTAAAATTTTGTTGATTGAATTCTTCTTCGTTTCATATATAGTTTAGTTTGTACATTTCAAAATATATCATCTTATTTTTTGTACTAAAACATTACGCAGTTTTCGTAATCATCATGTAAAAATCAAATGTGTTTAAGATAAATATACCAATTCTAATCTGATTTGTTTACTTTAAATTTCTTTGTTTATGGAGATGCTGATGTTGTACCAAATACTACTTAATGCAAGAAATCTCACCAAATAGGCGTAGTACCAAACGAAATTGATACAAAATGTATATCTTACGAACAGTGAACCACATTATGTTAATGGGCCGAATACTTATGTGAACAGAACAAACGAGGCTTACATGATAAAGGTATGGTGAAACGAATACCGATCAATATCGCTAGTAATTAAGCCGATGTTTAAGAAATCTCACCACATAATCAAGAATGCGGTGTCTGACAGTGGTGACAGTAATATATTGCCGACATAAAACTCCCAGATTTGGGTAGATATCATTTCTTGAATAGTCGGTTTCCGCCCGAGAGGTGCCGATCCTTCTTCTAAGTTGGACCCATAAAAATGTGGAAAAATTACCGAGATAACGCCCGATGGGGATCGATCAACGTCGAATCGCAACACATTTTACCATTAGTTTAAATGTATCGGGTTATGTTTGACTTTGAATGTCTTTTAAAAATAGTAATAATTAATATTTTAGATTTAGCAGACGTCGGATCGAATTAAATAATTTCTGAAATACAAATACAGCTTAGACTTTTGTAACATAATTTTCAGCCCTGAACTTACTGAATTGTAGAAAAGACTTGTAGAACGCCCTCGAATTTGGCAGAATTATACCGCAGCATATAGCTTTTATTTAATAATTTATATAGTCATTCGTGATTTTACGAGCTTTTACATATTTAATAGAGGCGCCAGTTATCATATTTGTACACAAAACTATTTCATCAATAACGAAAATTGTTCAAAAAAATTGAATACTTTACTAATATTGCAATGCTCTTTAGATTGATTATAAATGGATTGAAGATTTTGTTAATTAATATAAAATTTCATTGGAATCTGGAAACAAATTGTTATATAAAATGGCAAAATCCTTAAAGTAATCTGACAACCCTTTGTAAAGGGGTTTTTTACCTTTTGCTAAAATTTTGCAATGTATCAATATTGTTGTGGCACAGATAATTATACTTTAGTCGCATTAAGAAATAAGCATTTAGTTTTAAACAAGATAATTATGCGTAAATTGTGTTCTTTCATTATCATTTGCAAAGTAAGTAACGAAATGGGTTTTTGTATTACAAATCAAGTATACTTTACCGAAACCGTTACCCAACGAGATAAGATTGCTTGGATTTTATGGTCGCATCCCGAAAAATAACATGTGTCAATAAGCCTTACTCAATGGAGTTTTCTGGTAGTATTTTATGTTCTCCCATATATTCCATCAGACGTTCCATCAAATTTTTATGTACCCAACACGGAGTATTATTTGCCCCATATCTTCTCCCTAGTAACATGGTTTATGGAAACCATATTAGGTAAGTAGGAACGGTACCTATAAGGTACGGGCTACCTTTAGGAATCCATACTTTGCCACCGTTTTTAGTATTTGGTGGTAAACGCTGGAGATTTTTCGAGGCAACTTCGATCTTTCTGATGGAGGTTGAACTATGATGTTTTAATTCTGTCTTTTTGGTATTTAGTCTACTTGATAAATATTTGAGATTCATATTTCTTTTTCTAGCTCAAAAGTTCATGCATACTAATATGCAGTGTTATTACTTAGAGTAGTAGCTTTGTTAACGAGTACGAATACAAGATGTATCATATCTACTGAACATTAGAAACTTCTAACATAATGGCTAATATAATTGCAATATGGGCAACTGCCCATATTGCTATTATATCAGCCATTATGTTACAAATAGAAAGAAGTAGGTGTTAATTGATTGCCGCTAACGGTCGCCGTAGCTATCTGTCATTATTTTCAATGAGCCACCATCAAAATGTTGTGATTTACTTGCTATCTCACGAGAGGCAAGGGTCATCGCGGGCGCTGTATTGATGTTTTGTACGCATTGTTTCTAATGTCAAGAGAATCATCAATCAGAGCGTACAGTTAGAACGGTTGCCGATTCAGAGTGTGCGGCGGGATGTATTGTAATCTCTGTATGTCTATCAAGGTATTTGGGTTATTGCTTTGTGAATGGCATTAGAGTTGCAATGGGAATCAGTATTAATAGATTTCTCTGCAGCGTTGCCGTCTTTGATAGTAATAACTGGGGAATTAATAACCGAGCTCGTGTTTGCACCAACAGTTGAAAGATTTCAAACGTTATTGGGAGCAATTTGTGTGCTGTTTGTAAATTGTATTGTTTATTGCTGGCGATGTGGAGTCTAATCTTGAGCCAAATATTTCTATTGCTCGTTAACATTTTGACCTTGACTCCGTAATGTAATACTAAGTTCGGAACAGAAGGGATCAAGGAGAAAACTTAGCAAATGACTTTCGCTTGAGCATTAGGTAAATAAAGATTAATTAAATTCGAGTCTTTGGAACTTGTTTTGAATGTATTTTAGGCTTAAACATATTTAAATTGAGATTAAGTTAGAAAAGATGAATATTGACGACCATTGGGACAAAAAACATTATTATCTATTCAGTTTTGTACATTGCATACTCCACTCTTGATCTGATAATATCCTTAATTCAAGTGGTTAAGCTACTTATCCCTAAATCATATTAATGTATGTGGTGTGGTGTGTAATTTTTTTATTTATGCATACCTAGTTACTTGATCGATAACTAAGAGATTAACAATCATGCGTTGTTTGGCCAAGCTACTTTTGGACCCAGTTCCTTCAAACGGAATATCGGGTTAGCCATACAGAGTTAAGCAGATATTTTTTCAAAAAGAAAGTGACCATTCGGACTACAGCACTACCCGTTGGGTATTACATACGTATTGTTACAGACCAAGATTTAAACCAGTTAGAACCGGTACATCAGGGTCTATTTACACGCCAATTACTTTTGTCGCCAAAGTAATCGATGACCCATTGTGCGGATAGACGCCACTTTCTGAACTTAACTTTAGGGACGACCGGCGAGTATAGTATGTGTATGCGAAAAACTATAATATTTATATAGTTGATTTTATGTATGTATGTATATAAGTAGTCGAAATTGTTTTTAAGATAATTAAAAGTGTATTATTAAATTGTAAATGTAGTACTAGGAAATGATTAAACAGTATTTATTAAATGTTCGTTTTAGAAATTTATTACAAATTTAGGGGTCCCCCGCAAGTCCGGTGATGATGACAAGGCTACTCCAAGCCGTCATCGTAAGTCAGTAAGAAAAAAAAAGGTAACAAATTTAAACGAATTATCGTAAGGGACACTTGGCTTAATATGACAACCGCTAGATTAGTATTTTTAACTTTGATTTTAAATATACACTTTGCAGCTTATGATACTTGTACATTATAGTTAAAATCATCAAAACATAAGAAACAAAACAAGTATTTGTATTCATTACATTATAATTACATAAATTTGAGGTCCGGTTTCGGTTATATTTTAACCATAGGAACTTCACAAGAACAAACTGGCAACTCTTTTTGATTGAAAGTCCACTACAGCAGTAAACAACGAAACACCCCATAAAACTAGTAAAGTGGCCAATTTTTTTCCATTTTGTATCCATTTTTTACCGACTCTACATTGCACAGCGTTTAACAACAACGGCCTTCATCGACACGACATTTCGGGCATCACTATGCTGGCCCACACTCGAGCTGAGTCCCTCAATGCCACGCGAGGACAGTGGAGTTATTAATGCTCAGGCTCTGTCAGCCTCCGACTCTATGTTAACCGGCTAAGAACGTGAGTTCTTGACTATAGCGATTTTAGTTCCATATGTTGACGATGGTCTGCTTTTGATTGTCTGCTTTTGCAATTGGTTATATTATAACCAACAAGTGACCCGTCCTAGCTTCTCTTGCGGTAAATAATGCATAAAAATCATCTTCTCAAATCCGTAAAATATTTAAGACAAAATCCGTTTCAAAGTCATTTGTATACTTTTTAAAGATTTAAGCATACATAGGGACGGACAGACAGCGGTCCCGACTTTCCTTTATACTGTGCAAAGATAATGATAATTACTGCAAAACGTGAGAAGTCCGGTTGACCCAATATTCATTTAATAATACATTTTGTTACATACTAACTTAGATTTCTCCAAAACGCAAGAGTTTATTGTACTTAGTAAAATAAAACATTAAAGTATGTATGTATGTCAAATAGTGTTCGTGTAAAGAAGCGTTTTTCCAATTCCAGCCCAGACACATAATTATATCACAATTTACCAATTATTATAATTTATTTTGTCTAAAAATACTTTAAAACTTTAAAGTAAGTACCTTATGGTTTCACGTAATCTGCGCGTAGAACTGTCGGAGATTGCCAATCTATCAAATACGACCTTTACAAAAGTGCGATGATTATTCATAATGGATGGGCGTTTAATGATCGGTGTCCAATAAGCAACTACGATAATTTCTGACGCTCGACGAAAGAAACACGAATACGATAAAACACAATTATGTACGGACAGGATCCAAGATACCTTTTTCATATTATTCTTTTACCTTCTTTTGGCTCGCGCTGTCTTTCGACGGTTCGGCTGATTTACAACAGAGGTGGACAATGCTAACTGAAAAATCGATCGAGGAGTGACATTTGACAGGTGTTGAGAGTACTTTACCATTTATTTCCGCGTTGATTCTTTTGTTTTGTGAAATGAGTGGCGTTTGAATATTACATCTTCAAGAGTGTTTTCAGAAGACAGATACAGTAAAAAGATAAGTTGAAGTAAACAGGTACTAACGATATTCAGAGGAGCCTTTTATACATTCACAATTTTGAGGAAAATGCAAAAATTAATTCACCCAAGTATGAGTATATATTATTATATCTAAAAGCAGACAATCTGTTCGCATGGCCATATGTAGACCTTTATTAAACGCGAATGTTGTATTACAAACATCCCATTGCTTCGCTGATTGTGTGTTGATTTTAGATCCTGTTTTTATAATGCCGCTGTAATATTACTGGAGAGCTATTGTATTGTTCTCAGGGCTTGTCGTTTTGTCGTCTCAACAATGAAATTCGAAGCGTGTTTGGATTCACGTCGGCGGGTTTTATTAAAATTCTCCTTATTTGTTGGCAACATTTTTTGTGTCACGACACGTTGACTAACGACGTGCTACTCGTCGGGCCTTTTAGAGTTCCACAGGGATTCATTGAAAACAATTTCATCGAATGTCCCACTTTATTTCTTACACTCCAGTCCCCGCGGATTCCTATCTGCCGGTATAAAAATGTTAATTTTTATATTAGCAGTCAAATGGGAGAATAAGAATTTCCATTTTCAAATTAAAATGCAGCAAGAATGTGCAATCGTAATTGTTATATCTGGTAGATTTATATTTGAAATACACTCGAGAGGGAAAATTTGGCTTCTAACCAATTCTCCTGGCTTTACGTTATATTCATTCGCAATTTGATGCCATTTTAAAGCTCGCCCGTCTCGTTAGCCGCACGTCTGGAGTGGTATTCACGATGATGCTCACCTAAAGCATCCAGACGTTTCGCCACTAGAATGCTGTTAGATCTTTTTGCCTCCATCAGACGTAGCGCTGCCGTGTTAACAAACACTTTAACCAGATATTTCGGTCCACGGATTCTTCAAAGCAAAAACCGCGGCCAAATTAAACGCAGCTCAAGATTATATTACAGGTTGGAGCGTTCACTGATTTTGGGAAATCAATTATGGCGAAAAGACGTCGCAAGTACAAATGTGCTGATTCCATAATTCTGGTCATACATTGTAAGTGGTCTAAACGTGTTAAGGATTGAATAATTCGCAGCGCCCAAGGCGGCGGTGTAGCAGAAATTCCTTTCGGACACGGTTTTTTAAAGGATTTAATGACTTACTGTGAATTTTCATTGTTCTTGTTTCATTGGGTGGTGTTTTAGTATGGATGAAATAACTAACATAGTATACTTATACGGTATGAATACAGTAGTATGGTAATGGATAGGATTGCGTATTAGTGTCTATCGGGGCTAATTTAATTTGTTGCGTATGTACGTGTGTATATCAATTTAGATATAATACCACTATAACCGATGTTAAGCACACCACAACATACATATGCTACATTCTTATTAATATTCTATTACTACTAGGATTTCTATTATCCCGTATGTTAGGATAACTATGTATGTTGTGAGGTACCTTATTATAAGCAGCTCATTTTTATTATTATAATACATAACGTTACTTTACGTAAGAATATTGCATGCAACCGAATCGATACCCGTGCCAGCCAAACTTATATCCAGGCTTTGTAGAACAAACGCTATCAACCGTGAAAATGTCCCAATTGGAACTCGAAACGTTTAACCCCCAAACGTCGGAATAAAACCTGCAGTTACAAAATCAAAAACAAAACCGTTCTGCTAACACATTGTTTATTCTGCCACTTCTATTCGCGTACCCGAACGAGATTAATAGCGAATCCTCGAGCGTTAAATCAACGGGGTCTCGTAAAAAACACCTGTCGCTGTTGTGAATTCCAAGTATCAAACTTTTAATACGAGAAACACTATCGTTTTGTTACCGGCTTTATTGGCGTTTTCGACGTTTGATTAATATTCGCAATCGGATTTGTTTAATTAATTGTACGCGAATTTATGTTGTTCTGAGAGATAAGTTTTTTGTTTCGCCCGATGTTTGCTCGTTCCTCTTTGTTAAGTTTGGTATTTGCGAGATTTCGTACTATTTTATTTTGTAGTTTTAAAGGAAATATTTTAATTAATTAAAACTTTTTGTTTTGAATATTACAAGTACTGTTAATTGTAGCTAGTTTATTGATCGTCTTTACTAACTTTTATATTTATTCTTAGACGCGTTTGAAATTTATCAAAATATTTACGGGTAGCTTTCCCTATCCCTAGTTTTTGCCATGGCTTTTGCCGAGTGACTTTTACATATCAGACCAACTGGTAGGGGAATGATAACACTACATTAACCGGTTTGTTCCGGTTAAGCAACCCGAAATTTAATTACGTACGTATCCCCACATCATGACAAATAGGTAACAACAAACCGAGCATATTACACCGACGGCAAACAATCGCTAGCATAATCTAACCGCACAAGATACTCCCTGGAAATTAATTATTTTAATACAAAACCACCGTGTGAGCAATTGGGGTACACTTAGCATAGGGCGGTTTATCATTACGTCCCAGTTTTGCAGGGTTATAAATTAAATGTGTGTGCCATAGAGCCTGTGAATACAAGGCATTGGAAAGGAGCCCAACCTTAGGCGACTGTTATACTCGTTAATTTATTTCGCGTTCAATATTAATTTATGTGCGGAGATAGAGCTGAACTTTTTGGACAATTTAAGCAATTAAGAAATTGGGGGAGCACTAAAATATGATGAATACGTATTCAGATACAATCTGACTCTATTTTTATTGACTTTTATTGTAAACAATTTTTATTGTTTACAGTAATTTTTATTACTTACTTAAGCTTCTACTTTTTAGTGATTTTTAAATCTTTACAGAATAATGATTAAAGTGGTGTCAGATATGATACGCTACATTGTCCGATAATGTTCTAATGCAGGTTACATTGGATTACCACAATTATGAAAATGGCACCCAATTTAATAATTGTGGTGTGGTGAGTTCTGAAAAATAAGTATGAATAGCAAATATGCGGATTGTGCTTTAACACTGTCCGTATACAATGGTGAGAGCCAAGCGAGTGTTTTGGACCTTACAAGGAATCTACGACGAAAATGGCTGCGGATAGACAGTTGTAAGATATCGAATATCAAATGTACGGGTAACGTAAACAATTGCTATGCTGCCAATGGTAATAGTATGAAGATAGGTAAATTATTGGTCAGGAAATTCACTTTACTTCTGTATGAGTAAGTGCATAGTTCAAATATTCTCACGTGGTGGTGCGCTAGTCAATCGTAGTGTCAGTTTGAATGCCAAATTGTAACGAGCATTTATCTGCTATACAATGTAGCCTTTTTTCGCCGTTTTGGCTTAATTAATAACGAGAAACAGAAAAAAAACCCTGAGTCGTCGCTTTTTGTCTAAGAATACAGAAAACTAATCCCCCTTGAGAATTACGTGTGTGGCCGAAAATTTGCTCATGAGTATGTTGCGAGTAAAAAATGTGCATTTTCCCAAAAACATAAATAGTATTTCATTATACATAACTAACAATATAGTATTTCATTTATACGAACATATTCAAAAAAATATTATGATTCAAAACTTTCGTTCTCTATTGAGTTTAATAACATTTACTAGAACTTTTTTCAACGATAAACTATTGGTTCTGTTGACAGCTCGTCACTTTTCGTATTTCGTCACTTTAGTTAATACGTCTCATTGATTATGACGTCTCTCGGCTTAACTAGACAACATCTCTTACATGTCTCACGCTGTATTTCGTCACTTTCCCGATTCGTCCGACGAGCATGTATAATCAAGTATAATATTATTAACCATTTTTTATTTATTTTTCAAATACGCTTTGGATTGACTTAGTGTTGTTATTTACTCACTCAACTCAATCGAGGGTTGGCAGGATCATTAGGCGGACTAATGTAAAGAAACCAGGCCTTTACTATTTTATTTCTATAATTTAAAGAGAAGTTCACTTTGCACATTTCAAAGTAAAAAAAGTTGACTTACTATCCTCAGTGAAATCGCATCAAACGTGCTGCGTTATTATCAAGACTAAAGTGCTTAATAGTGATTTGGCCGAATGCGTAAAAAAATAAAATGTTTTAATTATTATAAAAGGAACCGAAGAAGAGGAAAGCAGTAGACATTTTTGAATAGGCTTCAAAGGTAAAGAGGCTCGTTTATAGATGTAACGATTTTTTTTCGTTATTTTAGTAATAAAATATATATGGGATATAGTTTAAAATAAAATATTAATAACCTAGATTTTTTCTTTTAAGCTTGCTTGAAGTTGCTTGTACAATGTCGGACGAATCGGGAAAGTGACGAAATACAGCGTGAGACATGTAAGAGATGTTGTCTAGTTAAGCCGAGAGACGTCATAATCAATGAGACGTATTAACTAAAGTGACGAAATACGAAAAGTGACGAGCTGTCAACAGAACCGCTATTTACTTGCTTATGATTATTAAGTAATAGCAACTAGATGATTTTAATCTTGTATATCCAAAAGCCATACAGAATCCATAGTGATGATATCTCTAAGTTACAAAAGACTGACCAAGAATCCAATTTTCACGTTATAAATCGCTTTTCAAGCCGCAGCTCGTACGTCCGTGGTCGATACCTTAATCTTGTTACAGAGTTTGGTGCCAAAGTCGCAGAATAATGGTAGTTAAGTTTCAGAAACAGTAAGACTTCATGTGTGCTAGTTTACACATCTTTTAGAATAGACAACTCCACAGATTTTTTGGTCTTTGCTTTAGAAGTGTTTGGTCATGTAAACAATACTTTACTGGCATCGTCAGTCACGTAGCGTCACGACTTAGGTGTTCCTATTAGGGATGCATTTTAAGTGCTCATTTAATTTTAAATTGTTTTTATTTTGAAATCACAAAATAGCTGTGTATGCAATGAACTTTGTTTATTTCCTTCAGACATGTGTGACTAAAATCCACTACTAAACATATTATTTTAAAAAAGTTGATTAAAAAAATAAAAAAAGTCTTGACTTTAAGATAAGGCAACATTTTCAGCGGCCATTCAAATATTATGGAGTTGTGTCTGAACTACCATCCGTAAAGTTCCTCATTTCCTGGTATTCTTAAACGTCTGCAGCAAAAGGTAACATGGGAATAGAAAGTGGTTTTCACTGTCATTACGGCTCGTTTTAGTGGAAAGCTTTTATAGCAGCGATGGTGGGCGGACCAGCATCCCAGCTATCATTATCTTGTGCTCGCCTGAAAAATTCCTTGCAAACGAATTGCTTGCTTCAATAGATTCTCTTAACGTTATAGCTTGAATGCGTTTACGCTTGACTTAAACGGGCTTGACTCGGACACTGCTGCAAGCAAAGCTATTTTGAACTGGCTACTTTTCAGTATGGGGCTTGAATTAGTATGCGTATCGTGGGGATTTACATAATACCAACTTAAATATGTATCTGGACATAGAGTATGTATGGAATAGTGTGCAAGACATCCTGATGAATTAAGAAACTTAAAATTGGCCACAAATGTCGATGTTCATGTGATTTATCTTACAATATGATTTCGTAGTTTTGTGTAGACAAAAAGATTCATAATATTTTATCGTAGCAATCAAACCTTTTATTTATTGGGAGGCTCTTTACAAAATACGTATGAATACACTATTGAATAAAGATTTGAATACACATTGTCTAATGTCTCGTGAACAGTATTTTTGTCATTATGAAGTGGCTTTATGAATAAATAAAGATCTCTGTTTTTATGAACGAAACAGCTTCTTTTAAACGGGACTCTGCGTTCAAAAGACGAACATAACTTTGTTACGCTGTCTTTTTATGGAGCACCCGAAAATCGTCTAATTTTGTGCACACCTATTCAGACAGAATAAGCTTCATCTCTTAATTTTGCGAGATCCCAAGAGGCACATTTTTGAAACACATAATTTTATAAATACAAAGACGGTACCTTAAGTAACTAAGTGGGGTCTTAAGAGTCTCGAAAGTGCTTATTATTTGAAGCAGCCATCAGAGCAATTGTTTCACGTTTCTGAGATGTTTCTCTTTACTGTAAATACTTTTTTGGAGAGCCCGCTTTGTGAATTTTAATTGTTTATACATGAGTTTGTAACAGTTAAGACTAAGTCTGCATGATCGTTATAACAAATGGTAAAATTGACTTTAATTTTATTATAATTTATTTTATTAGTATTATCTATGTTGGCTTGGTGAAACAGTGACCCAGACTCACTACGTATAGTTCCAAGAGCCGTGGGTTCGATTCCCACCCGGGACAAATATTTGTGGGACGAACACCGCTGTTTGTTCCGTGTATGGGCGTATTATTAAATATATTTAAGTAAATTTATGTATCCACTGTTGATTCTGATATCCGTAACACAAGTGCTTATGCTACTAACCTCGGGATCAGATCAATGTATGTGATGTTGTGTAATATGCACTACCTATCTATACATAACTCTACCAAACACAAAATGTACTAACCTAACTCTACTAACTTTTATCTCAAAAAGTGTACGCTATAGTAAATGTACAAAGCTTCATAAAAACTTCCAACATCTCATCTTACAGAATATAAAACACGTACCTACCCCAATAAGGTCTTGAGAACTACTTTCAGTACTTCACGGGATCATGGCTACTAAAGTCCATACCCAGTTAAGGGGCTTAGGCTCTCAAGGCCCTTACGTCACAGTATTAAAAAGTTGTACCGGGTATATCTCACAAAGTATGTTTTATAACAAGTTCAAGTTGAAAAGTTTCGTGCGCACGTAACTTTCCACGCTAATGATGTGGAAGACCACTTTGGCTAATAAAAAATGAGATTCAGAGGGATTTTAGCAGAGAATTTGCTTGAGACGTGAACGCAAAATATAAATTGAATGTATGTGATGATTTAATTGTGTTTTTTTTTCCTAAAATAGTACCTATAATAAATTATGTGTCATGTTATTGTTCATCGACGCAATGAGTCATATAGTACAAAATTATAATGTAATTTAAAAAAAATCTAAGTTTCTCAAGACTCACGCACATTAGGGTTCCATAATAGTAATTTGATTTTGAATTATAGACACTTGTAAAATAATACTACAAATGCATCACCCAACAAAATACCTTTAAAACTTTCCTTAATTGAAAGGGATTTTTTATTAAATATTATTCGAATCATAATCCACAAAAAACGAAGATAGAAATTAGTGTTGATTAAAAAAAAGATGTTATTCTGATAATGATTATGAAAATATTAGAAACATCAGACAAAAGCCATATATTCGACTTTGTAAATAAAGAAACTTTTATGAAAACTATACCATACACAAAATGTGTACACTAATTACGTTTATTTGTTGTAGAGCGAAGTTGAATGCACTGTCGACCTTACCCAATGTTATTTTATAATAATTAACAGGTGGACTAATTAATAACTGAAATTCACGAACTATTTCAAACCACTACAATTGTTGTAGTACTTTACAGTATAATATATATTGTATATTATCCATGTTCAGTGTACTGAAGACATTCGCTTACATTGAAAATATGCTACAGATTCTAATTTCAATGTAATATATGAAACCATATTCTGTGTAGAGCATGTAATATTGTTATTAATAAATAAGTTATGCGAAACTTCAATTCTCTTGATAAAATTCCACGAAGCAAGATTATATTTTGGAAATATGAAATTGCTATATTATTGAAAGTAAAGGCTTATTAAAAAAAAGACTTAATCTCATTACTTTTATTACGAACACACTTTATTAAGTAGCTTATAAAGATCACACAATCTGAATAACATATGTGTGATATTAGATTTTCAATAATAGCATTTTATGAAAAAATATTCCATGTAATATACAGATAAAATAGTATGTGAACGTTTTAGTCCTAATCAAATTTACATAGTTACCACAAACTCGATTATAAATAAAAAATGCATATAAATGTATTAATTTATTAAACTGCTGTAAGTTTGTAGCCAATACTAAAAAAAATAAAGTCTCTTACACGCTTTGAACAGTTAATTCAAGCAAGATTACCTAGCGCCATTCTTATCTATCCCCATTATAACTTTGTGAGCGGTGAAAAGAAGAATATTAAAGAGGAACGCAAATTAAAAGTATTAAAACAGACTGTTATAAGTCGTTTCATTACAAATGTACAGACGGACAGACACTGACGTGGAAATAAGTTTCCTCGGAGTTAAGACTCATGAATATTTATCTCACTGCCTGCGGGTAGCATAAACTTTTGAACGTTTCCCACTTGATCAAACTTTACTCTCAGAATGGTAAGAACGTGATTCGGACTCGTTTAATAAAAATATTTTTCTAAACTCAACGAAGGGAAATACGCCAAAACGTGTATACATGTTGAGCGACAGATAAAAAGACGTGTGGCACTCGGGGACTGCCGCGGTATAGCTATTGCATAGCATCGTCCGATTTCGGAGCAGCTCGTCTCGATTCGTGCGAGTTTCGTAGAGTCGTACAATACGTCTAACCGCACGCACACAAATCCGTGCCGAAGTCTACCGAACTGAAACGACGTTAGACGATTGTGAGGTTTTTTTCGTTAAGGAATCTCTTGGTTCGGTCGCCGCGCTCAAGGCCCGCGATAAAAGCTGTGCAGTAGCTTAAAAGTAAATGTGTTACTGAGTTGTGTGCTAACAAAAACTTTTGTACACTTTAACTAGAAGATACCCAAATATTGATACTACAAAAGTCTGCTGATTTTTTAAACCCACTGCTGGGCATAGGTCTCCACCAAATCTATCCACCACTTTCTATTTAAGCCCTGCAAGTTTTTTACTTTGTATACGATCCCAACAAAAAAGCTCTAAGGTTTTTTTTTAAATACGTCAATCATCAAAACCTTACGGAAATCTAAACTTTTTATAGCTGATTAGCACACATGATTAGTGGGGCCATAAAACTTGAAAGACACAAGCCCAATTAGCTTTGATGCTTAGGAATTTGAATTCTTGTACGAATCTTCCGTTTAGTACATACAGCGATATACCATAAGACGTTGCGTTCGCACAAGTTTTGTTTGGAGTTCGAGTAAACACATTAGGTAGTAGGGTGGCCATCTTGAAAGTCTGGCAGCCATGATAGGACGCGTAAAAATCACAGTTTTTATGGCCCAGGTCAAGGCCATGATATTTTTAATTGCTTGTAATCTTGTATGTGTCACTATAGAAACTATTTATTTATTTATTTATTTATTTATTTATTTATTTATTTATTTATTTATTTATTTATTTATTTATTTATTTATTTATTTATTTATTTATTTATTTATTTATTTATTTATTTATTTATTTATTTATTTATTTATTTATTTATTTATTTATTTATTTATTTATTTATTTATTTATTTATTTATTTATTTATTTATTTATTTATTTATTTATTTATTTATTTATTTATTTATTTGGTTCACCGGTAATTGTTACACTAGTAAATGTATGTATACAGTATTTCTTAACTTATTGCTAAGTGTACAATAATAGGTCGGATTTATATTCTTTATTCTTCTTACGAATGATTATTTTTTAAACTAAATCAGTGAAATAAACAAACATTTGAAAATGTCGCGGGCTGTCCAAGACTTTAAGTTGTTAAGCCCGCACCACAAAAAGCTTCGACCGATTGTTCCCGGGAGTCACCCTAAACTAGGACAAATCCAAGGAAGCCCGGACGAATGGCCACCCTAGATACAAGTAGTATGTTTGTGTAAGCATGGGCATTACCCGACAAACTTGTTTGATCTAAAACAAAACAACGGGGGTTAATCAGCCGCGCCGTGGCCATTTTTGAACCTCTCTAGGTTAAAAGTTTAGTACATTATCTAACTAATTACTTATATCATAAATTCGAAAGCAATTCTCGTCTGCCTGAATATGACACTTTTAATAAACTGCACTAACGGATGATACAGTTAACCATTATTTAAGTATATATTCCGAATGAAGAAAATTCTATGATTTTTTTTCTAGGTGGAACCTGTATACTAGTGCATTGATTTACTTAATTACTGTTTCAATAATGTGTGTTTAAACAGGACTTCACAAGACCGCTTTATGAATGATGTTAAGGGGCCGCTCACAACTCTAACTTGGGTAGTTAAAACCTATAAATTACCTTTCAATTTCATCTTCGTTACATAGAAGCTGAGCTTAATTTACAACTTTACCTACATAATGTAAACAACGGCATTAATCAGGAATAACTTAATTACTAGCCGATACTGAATAACCTTATGGCAACAATATAGTCGCGGCTTGGACTATAAAACATGCAAAATGAGCAACATGGCCGGGCTATCAACACAGTAAATTATTTGACAAGAATACATTAATCTTTATCTCGCAATTCCAGCCTTGTGCTTCAATGGATTACAGGCAGATTACTCACAGTGTAGCAACTCTACTTCGAGTTTTGATAATGTTTATGGAAATAGGTTAATTGTAATAATGTAATGTATACACTAGCAACTTCTCCTATACTTATTAGTACACCAATGTGACATTGTAGTATTGCGCAGCTCGCGCACAACAATAAAAATGATATGTTTAAGAAAATCAAGGATTTCTTAGTGATTTTAATCGAATGATGATTAATTTCGCTATTTAGGTATTTCCTGATTTGTTTCAATAAGATTTTCGCTATTAAGGCATACACATTCTATAAAAAAATTATCATATATATGTAAATGCAATGACTGTATTGCATACATACCTATGTGTTCGTATACGCACGTACACTTTACAATTAAAGATAATGTAAATAATATACCTTACGGTTAAGATTTCTTACATTGTACGGGATTTTATAAAGGGATTTAATTAGTGCTGAATACGATAAGTGTGTGGTCCAGTCCTCTTATCACATAACAAGGGCTAAATATAATCTCTAACTCATTCGTAATGCCTGAAAGGATTAAATACTCAGATTAGAGTGACTTTGACTAAGATTAACAGCTTTAAGACGAGTCGATGCGATATGCAGTTGACTTTTTACGTGAATTCTCTTTTAGATAGTCCGTGGGACGTTTTATACTCTTATCGTTTGAAGTCAAATAGCGAGCCATTATGGATGCTGTGTTTTCATGTTGTTTTATTGAAACGGGGGACCTTTAAGATGACATCCAACCAAATTAGGTGATTCCAAAATATACCCGCGTCTCGGCAAACGTAGTGTAGGACGCCCGCAGGCCAGGTGGTGTGACGATCTGCGCAGGACGGCTGGTAGGAGCTGGATGCGAGTGGCCGAGGATAGAGAGAAGTGGCGTGCATTTGGAGAGGCCTATGTCCAGCAGTGGACAGGAATGGGCTGATGATGATGATGATGATGATGATGAAAATATACCATGCAGACACTAGTGAACTGGACCAAGAGGTTCGGTTCCTCGTTTCTGTCCCGTGCCATTAAGTCATGGAAGCTATTTATTTCTCCCCGTCATAACACTAGCAGGCCTTCATGGTGAAGGCGACAGGAGCAATAGCGTCTATTGTACCTGTTGACCTCATATATGAACCTCACGGCCGCTTACTATCAGGTTAAGTGAGGTCATTCTGAACGCCCTTTGTAAAAATAGGAAAATAAGTCAAATGAAGTGACTATAATATTTATAGAAAAAAATTGTTATTCTTCTTCTTGGTCGTTTCCATCATGACTGATGATCGTGGTTGATGTTCTTCATATGAGTGCGGATGCATTTCCCCCATTGATTGCGGTCCATTGCACACCTCACTACCTCGTGAAATTTGTGAGAAGGGTTTATGTTCTGGAGTTGGTCGGTCCATCGTGCTGGTGATCGTGTTTATAAAAAAAAAAATCTTTGTTGTGCCAACACAAGGCTATGGTATCGCCCTAGTTTAGGGTAGGCCCGTGCCCCAGCAGTGGGGACGTATATGGGCTGATGATGATGATGATGATGACGGCTATGGTAAATACCCATTAGGCAAAAAACTTTCAGGTTACAACGGGTAATTCAAGTGAGCGTTGTATCTCCTTAGATAACGCTTGTTATTCCAAAAATTCCACATCTCCCAGTCACGTTTCTTCCAACCCACTTTTGGGGTACAGCAGTCTTGCGAAATTTTGAAAATTAATATCCAAGAGGATTTCGAAACTTGGCAGAATTGCCCGTGTGATTCGAAGCACTTGAGCAAATTGTCTTATTTGTATTTAATACGGGAACGTGTTACCAGTTTCTACGTTCCTGGTAGAAGTTGGCCAACTTAAAATTTTGAACCGCGTTTGAATTTGTACACGTTTTAGAATTTGTGGAAACATGAGTCCCGAGTTTAATGGCATTCATTTGGACTTATTTGCATTTGTTTCTAACTAAGTAATAGATATAAGCAACATAGGTACGGGTAATTTAAGTTTTTGTTTATCTGTTTTGTAAGTTTGTAATTTCAAGTGAAACACTTCAAAATATGTTTTAAAGTAAATTACTTAGACATGGTTTCGCTTAATCTAGTTACCGCACAATGTTAGTAGATACTTAAATTTAATTCGAAGATAAGTAACTGAGGCATGTGTTCACCTTCATCGTAAACTGTTAGAAAATATTACATGTTACAAAAATATAATCTCAGTGTAAATCCGCGTTTAAAATTCTCAAAGTTCTTACCGCGCAAGCTACAACCGTTCTATAAGACTACTCCCTACCAGTTAAGGTACAGTTAGCTTGAATGTTACTTAATTAATACATTGTGCATTACTAATTAGGGAACTTTGTCGGAACTTCCCTCTCTGAAAGGTGATGGTGGGAATTCCTCCTGAGGATTGACATACGTGCCAATCTGCCTTCTCGCTTGGGTAACTCTGACAGTATTTCTAAGTATAAACTTTATATCTGTGGGGAAATAACAGGCTGCGCAAAGTTTAAGGTGTGTTAGTTTCTTGCATCTCATTTGAGCATTTTAGAAGTAAAGTACACCTTTACCCGGCTTATGCATACAATATGCATATTTGAGTCTGCTATTTGTAGCGATAGCATGTGAAAATTCTCAGCTGAAATTGTATTAATTAAATTATTTTATTCAATACAATTTTTACTATTGGCACACCTTACAATTCATAGGAAATCCCTGTCATTTGTTTTGCTTTCAGTATTGAAAATAGGTAAAGGGGGTTTACTCTTTGCGGTCCATCTCGGAGTACGCAGGTTTTGTAAATAAAATAAATGATACACACTGTATCTTTTTTATCTTTTATCTTCACGAGTCTTTTACCCAACGGTACGCCGTTCGTCACGACGAATGTATAAAGTTACGATAGACTTCGGTACAGTGTTTAAACTGCCTAAATGGAAACACTGTCACCAACGTTTTTTTTTCTTGTGAAAATATATTTTCATAATGTACCGCAAATAGTTTGTTACGTTACTATAGATGTAGATAAATTTGGGATTCAGAATAAAATCTTTTAACCAGTAATCCTTCACCGTTGGAGAGACATTTGTTTGGATCACCGCCTTAACGCGAAAACAATTCTGACGAAAATCTACGTGGAATATAAAGAAGAACACAAATAAGATTACTGTTTATTTTCGTACTAGTGTTCTTAGCGTGTTTATTGTCATTAAGATGGTATTATCAAAGCGGGAGACTCCAAGAAAATGTCGTTTGGAGCAAACATCTTTGAAACAATAGAAGCTTAATTTTCTTGCCGTCTCAGAATAAATACTGCTGGGCTTTGCTAAATGTGTACTGGGAGCGTGATTTGTGGTAACAACGAGCAACGTAAAATAGAAGTTATAGCTGTTACCGGAAAAATGTTACAGGCCAGATAACTGCGTGCCAACATGCATCAATCTCGAGTTAGCTGCAAATTGCATTCTTGCTGGGAAATGGGTAACATAAAAAGCTAATGTTTTGGACGGCAATTTTGTCACCCTCGTCTATATGATACGAACCGTATTTCGTTCTGAGGGCCTACCATGAGTTGGCTATCGAAAACTTACGTTCGTTAAAAACCTATCGAGTTGTTTTTTTCATACGGCCGATTATAGTTCTTCGCGTAACCACCAGCGGCGCTGTACAAGTTTTTCATAGACATATTTACGTAGGCGATATCGAGTGCGTAAGTTTTAATTTCATGGTAGCTCTACTGACCTAATTGCCTGTGAATCCGAGTAATCTTAAAGATATACATGTGACGCCCTGCAAGGGCAATGGCAATCTTAGAGAGCTATGCTAACTTACTTAGTTTACTTTTTACGTTTTCATATTACGAGATTAGACTGTTAAAGAACACACACATTTCGTATTTTCTTAAAAAAGATAATCAACTTAACACCGCAAGGTTACAGGTAGCCGTGATTATCCTTATATATCTCCGGCCAAGTAGACCAATGTCGTATATTTGAACTAAAACAGCTTCTATGGGTTAAAAAAAAAAAGACGTGTGGCACTCGGGGACTGCCGCGGTATAGCTATTGCATTGCATCGTTCGATTTCGGAGCAGCTCGTCTCGAGTTTCGTAGAGTCGTACAATACGTCTAACCGCACGCATACAAATCCGTGCCGAAGTCTACCGAACTGAAACGACGTTAGACGATTGTGAGGTTTTTTAGTTACGGAATTTCTTGGTTCGGTCGCCGCGCTCAAAGCCCGCGATAAAAGCTATGCAATAGCTTAAAAATCTTGCAATATCGTTGTATTTATACAGTCTGTAGTAATTCAAACGTCTCGGACGTATAATGGTGCTGCTACACCACTGTTGAAAATATTGGATAGATTTTATTAGAAATTATTGATAACAGTTTTAGAAATTACAACAATCTTGTTCAAACTGTCAACAAATTGTAATATTTAAATATTTATTGTGCGTAACATTATATTCATATAATATTTGTATATTATGACTAGTGACCACCTCTCGCTTCGCTTCGGGTACATTATACGTATAAACCTTCCTCTTAAATCCCTCTATGTATTAAAAAAACCTCATCAAAATGTGTTGTGTGTTTTAAACATTTAAGCATACATAGGGACAGCCAGACGCGGGAAGCGACTTTGCTTTATACTATGTACTGAAATATTTAAAAATTAACTATTATAAAAATATTTTTAGTACATATTGATAAACTGGAACATAGAAAATTTTGCGTTATCATATAAATAATGCAAAATTTTCTATCAGCAGTGTGACAGCGCCACAGTATCAAAGTACGCATAAACACCGCTAAGTGTTTTTCCACCTTCCTTTGACATAAGCCGACAATCCACACCATGTTCACTCACGCTTACTCTGTATGCTGGGACGGAATGTTTAATTTATTTAGATAGACTCCCGTTGCGCAAACCTTCAAGGCACGAACCTAATTACGTTTGTAATAAATATTCACTAGCGATAAACTTGGGGAATAATTTACGATCGTGTAAACGTTTAATTTCGCCTCGAATTCGGCTGCGCGATGGCACAGAGGCTTATTTCATATCGATTGTTTTTGTACAATGTATTCGAGAAGTTGAAACTATATTAATTTAGTTGTTTTGATACATCCCTCTGCCATTATACGTTTAAACGGTTTTAACATATGAATTCTTTATCGTATCCCGGAAGAACTGTTCCAAGTCTTCATCGTAACTGTAACTAAACCAAATATTTAGGCTTTCTTCGGTCTATTAGGTAGATGGTTTATTGAATTTTGCTTGAAATCCCACTTACGATAACTAACTCTACACGTACAAAGTCGCGGGCGGCCGCTAATCTATATATATATGTTATGGACCAAGTGATTAATGCGAGCATTATTAATAATGCCCGAGCATTATGTATAATGTCTAGCCCTATCGGGCCAAGTGATTAATTATTATTTCAACTTCATTATTTGTCATTATGCGCGGTCATTATTATATGGCTATGTGATAATTGAGCAATATGATAATTGTGCGTAATTTGGGAAAAATAATTGTCTTTGTGCTTTAAAATAATTAAATAATAAAAGAAAACGTAAAATTTCCACTCTGTATAACGCTTTTTACAAAGTTACGCTGTTTGACACGTTTTCATAGTGACGTAATGGGTAATTTTGCTGCGTAATTTTTAGAATATGATGAATAATTTTTGTATATGAGAAACTTCACTTATAGTACAGGATCCATGGCCTATTTTTCACTTGATTACTATCAAGCTAATTTTCCGTGAGTAGCTTCATTTTGATAAGACTCCCAACAATTTCCTGTGCGAAAATTTTTGATTGTGGTAGCAAACAGAGGTAGCAATGATAAAATATGTCGATTTGATGATTCTTCAATATTTATTACTAACTGAATTGTTTTGTTAAATCTTATGATAATTATCTAAATTATTTGAAAAAATATTTGTCCTACAAAATCTATGGTTTCATCAAAGAGTCCTCCCCCTCCAACATGTATTGATAACGAGATCACCAAAAATGATTACTAACCAGCTGATTTTTTTTATTTATTTGGTTAATATTTATATAATGTAACGGTCATATTGTCCTACAAATTCCGTGGTACGTTGTCCCAGTCCTACGGGCAAAATCTACCAAAAAGTCAAATTTTTTTCTCACGCTTGAGAAATTAATTGATTTTAATTTCATGACTTTCTAATATAATTATATTGAACTGGTGCACCGCAATAGCGTACCACGCTATTTTTTACATCAAGGATCTGTACTACTACTTTTGACCGTAGGACCGGGACAACGTACCACGGAATTTGTAGGATAATTTGACCGTTACATTAAATAAATATTAACTAAATAAATAAAAAAATCAGCTGGTTAGTAATAATTTTTGGTGATCTCGTTATCAATACATGTTGGAGGGAGGACTCTTTGATGAAACCATAGATATTGTAGGACAAATATTTTTTCAAATAATTTAGATAAATATCATAAGATATAATCAAAACAATTCAGTTAGTAATAAATATTGAAGAATCATCAAATCGACATATTTTATCATTGCTACCTCTGTTAGCTACCACAATCAAAAATTTACGCACAGGAAATTGTTGGGCGTCTTATCAAATGAAGCTACTCACGGAAAGTTAGCTTGATAGTAATCAAGTGAAAAATACTCCACGGATCCTGTACTATTATATTTTTACGTAATTCGATTATTTTATCATTCGTAACCCCCCGCTGCTGTGTATTGCCCATACATTTATCTATGTATTCAGCCATTTTCGTACATGTGTGCATAGATTAAGTTCCTCCGTGTATTTATTATTTTTTGTGACCGTTACGTTAGCGCGTTATTGGACGATGTTGATTTTGCTTTGTGTTTGGACTTTGATTTAAAATGCCGAAACGAGGAAAAACAATAAATAGCCAATGTCTCCGTAATCTTAATCACCCCGCGCATCAATACTAAAATAATGACACTCATGTGTTCAGCGATTTTGGGTGTAAACGCCTTTATTTATATTGCAATTTTGAATAATAGCGTGTCTTACGAGTTACACCGCCTAATTATGTCCATTACCCCATTTAGTTATGACATTTTTTTCACACCACAATATTTATAGAGGCTAACTACTTTTTATATTAAACTATTGTATATCAAATGATAATAATAATTAAAGTTTTTTCTACATAATAAGTTTGTATTACTTTGCCCAAAAGGTGATAAACATTATGTATAATGCCCGGTCAAAGTGATTATTTGAATAATTATTATTGAATTGCACTCTTATATTGGGCATTTTTCATATGGACCGGGCAGTATGAATAATGCCCAATTTATCATTTGGTCCATAACATATACACTGTGAAATTTTAGTGGTTGTTTTCCCGCAGTAAAATGATTCTAGTAGTACAATAGATTTGTGCAGTTCTTTTTTGTTAATATCAATAAATGCCGGTTTTACGAAAGGTTTAACCGAAACTCGAAAGCACGTTCGAACCGCTTTAAAACTTAGGGTGTCGAGCTTCTTCAGCTTTAAGCATCGATTTCATGCGGCAAACAGTACCTGATTACGTCACATCTTATAAAAGAACGATAGCTTCTCTCGTTTTCGAGTTGGAAAATTGTTATTTTGAAAATTTGAAAAATACAATTTTTTTTTTTCGAGGCATTATTTGCATGATTCGCTAGTATTACTAAAGGCAAATCGTTCTGCCACGGGAAAACAACCACTAAAATTTCACGGTGTATACTCTGTATCTGATGACATTATTACGATAATCTTTAGTAAATAAAAAAAAGCTAGCACTAAATAGATACACACAAAACCGGTTCTCAATTCTAACATTGTAAAAAAACAATTCGACATTATTCAAGATAAATTAGTACATTAGTTCGAACAGTTTGTTTTGAACTACTAGATAATTAATATAAATGATTTTATTAATTGGTGCTACTATTATAGTGCCGTTGACCAGTGTGAGTTGCCAAATTTATAGTCTGGTGACTGCTTTAAAAGTTATTGGTCTGTTTGTAATTTGCATGTTAATGTGGATAAAATGTCACAAGACATTATCTGCGTTGAATTTATAGCTTATTGTTGAAGTGTATCCAAGTTTCCAGTTCAATGAGTGGAAAAACATATTAGACCGAAATTAAATAGTATTAGAATCAATACGATTTGCATGATTAACTTTTATAAGTTTGGTAGGCTGTATTTTAAAAGTTTTTTTTTCATATTTTTGTTAATAAAGCTAGGAGATTTGCTAGGTCTTAGTGGCATAGAAACTTTCTTGGAGAATCTATAGCCTTTGGGCAGAAACAGCATTTGGGCAGAAAGAAAGTATCAACTTACTAGGATAGGAAGGAAACATCTTACTAGGATAGTGTCATAATAATAATGTGGCACAATAAATACAGTCCGAAAACATCAAGATATTGGTACAGCTTTCGAACATCAGACACTATAGGACGTATTTTAGCCTAGTAACTTTACTAGCCTAGTAATATACTTATATTTCAATAATAATTGCATGTATAAAATACATGCAACACATTAAAATACTAACATATACAATATAACTTGACAAGTAAAATCTTTAAATTCTTTTCAGATCCAAAGTAGATTGTATACTTATAGTATCAGTCTCAAAATCTTATAATGTGTCGAATGCTTTCTGAAAACATTTAAATAAAAAAATCATCCATTTCAGTCGAAAATGAGATTCGAACATAATATTCCGATTAGCAGGATCGGAAAATCTTATTTAAATTGAAAGGAGCGGATTGGCCCGAGGCTATATCCTTCATCAATTTTCGATTAAACTCTTATAATCCTCGATTTGTTCTTTCTCAAACCATTACTTCTTCTTACAAAGTTTGTAGATTCATTCATAATTACAACACTTTTGAAAATTAAACACTGTTGCATTGATTTATGGTCTTCTTAAACAGATGTGAAAAATTATCATAACCATATTTATTTAATAACTAATTAAAGCATTGCAATTACCGCATTTTCCACGTACTCCGTAGATCGCGGTAAGATTATCTTCATGCACTCTACTGATAGATACTAAAATGCCTTCACCAGCAAAAATCAGAACGCTTAATCGGAAGTTTAAAATATCAGAGTATTTCTTAAAGAGAAATGCCATATAACCAGTAGCAGCGCTATTATGCTTTTGAATTGTTACTTCCCGATGTTAATAAACGACCCCTAAAACCGTAATTAGTGATATCTTTGGCTCGGGCGACCAAATGTCTCTGATCATTATCGGGTTTTATTGTTTTGCCTTCTTTGGCCATATGGTGACATTTGCTTTAAAAGAACAGAAAAAGACAATGTTTACGACAATATGGCGCTATGTTGGTTTGATTGTAAAAAATGTCGCTTGAGAATTGTTTTGTACCTGCATTGTTTTGATTGTACGGTAGCTTACATTGTAAAACAATATAACAAATAATTGCTTCAACCTTATTTCGAGCTAAAAAAATTATAATATTGCACTAAAAGTCACCTTCAACAGTCTTGTTGTTAACTTTTTTTTTAATTTTACCGCGATTATTTCTAAGACTTTTAAATCTTAATTCCTTTCCATTTTTTTTTAAATTTATTACTGTCTACATCACATACATTGATTTGACCCCGTATAGGATGTTAAGCACTTGTGTTACCATACCTAAATATACTTAATAACACACCCAGACACGAAACAAACACCGATTTTCGCCTCACAAATATTTCTCCCAGGTGGGAATCGAATCCACGACCTTTGAAACCATAGCCGCTGTTTACCACCACCGCTGTTAACCACCGAGCCAGTCAAAATTGGACAAATTGGACATCAACACTACGCACATCTAAGGTCAAACGTTACGACCGCCAAACCGCCAAGAAAACTGCAAGGATCATAATAATTAATGTCACTATCTGTCGCCACATCGGTCGTCTTTTGTTCGACCACAATCTGTTCGGCTCCGGCGCCTTTTATAGTTTTTATATTAGTCAGATAACATGCCGGGGGCATCTGTTTTTGTGCCGCGACACTGTCACGTTAATGACTGATGTTCGCGTGTCAAATTCTTTTTGTGGGGCAAAGATTGAGGGAGACAAAAGACGGTTGACGTTATTTTGGGTGTTTCTTAGTATTCGTAAGCGGTGTAAGGCAGTGAGCACATTATGCGTTAGTCACTAAGAAAGAAAGAAACGATTTATTGACCACATAACATAAACAGGAGACGGATCTTTAAATGAACAATCGGGATATTTTTATGTTACTCATGTAAATTATGCCTTTTTTTATACTAGGCTAACAAGATGACCTCACTCCACCTGATGGTAAGCGGTAGTGAGATCCAAATATGAGGTCAACAGGCACAATAGATCATATTGAGCCTGTCGCATTTACACTGAAGGCCTGCTTAAATGCCGTTTCACGCCCCGCCTGGAGAGCCCGGGATCATAAGAGGGAGGGATAACATGAGCTGGAAGGGCATTCCATGCCTTAATGGCACGGGGCCGAAATGAGGAGCTAAATCTCTTAGTCCGAGCCACCAGCGCCTGCAATGTATGTGGATGGCAGCGCTGTCCAGCCATGTGTCATGACATGCCCCCATCATACAATGACTAGATCAATTAGACACGGGACCGATGTCCATAACTTACTATGATACCTTGGATTAGCCTTGTTATCCCAGCGCACTAACGGGGGAGCTCTCACTCCTACAAATATTTGTCAATGGTGGGAATCGAACCCACGAACCTAGCGCAATAGGCAGGGACACTATCAAATGCACCATTCGGGGCAGCCGAAACCTAACTCCTAAATATATTCACCAATAAGCTACAGATATTTTGATATCGATTTATCCAACAGTACCTAATAGAGATGCTAATTGCGATAAATTGCTCTCCGAGGTCCAAATTTAGTTCGAGAGCGAGCAAATAAGAAATAGCCGCCATTCCTCCATGTAGATCAAGAAGGTTACATTCTAATCGCGTCTTTGGTATATCTGCATTTCAGAAACTTGTTCTTTGATCACCAAAACGCCGACAAAGACCAACTATGGAGCGTGCGAATGTTTCACGCGTTCCGGCGAAGCCACACGTGTTGAAAGAAAAAATGACAATTCACTTTAATTGGAGCTCTGCTAATCGGTGTGTCCTTACGAAAATAACCTTCAGACTTGCCCCTAATTGTGCTTCGATTCGCTCCAGAAAGCTTTGTCACTTTTTTGGTTTCTGACGAGTTTAATCTTTTTAAATAATGTGAGGAATCAACAGATATGAGCCATCAGAACAATATGGCTATTTACTGGGTCTGTTATTGGGTCTCGATCCGTTCTTTTGATTACCTTTAAGTGTTTTTTATGACCAAGTGTAGGTATGTGTTAAAAAAAAAGCCTTAATCGAAATGGTAACCAATAAAACTAGTCAATACAAAACTGTAGTCTAGTCAATCGTTAGAAAATAACATTGGCAAACATACTCTGACCAGCAATAATTAGCCTTCAGGACTCCGTCACTGACCTTCAAGATCCGCATTACTACGGCAATTATTACTTTGCAATACCTTTGTAGTAAGTATAGATTAAATTTTAAACTTTTATTTTGAGAATTTCATTTTTGGTTGCACTACAATTGAATGAAACTTTTGCGAACATCATAGCTGACAACCCTTTCAAAATCTTAGTTATACTTATTATAATCCGAACCCCGCCTGTGAAATTCAATTAATTCTTAACGAACTATTCATATTATTACACAAAGTAGAGACTTAGTAGAGCGCGCTGAATACTTTCCTTAACATTGTTATAGGATTAAGGGGCAACAGACAACTTGGGAACTCTTCGTTACCCGGAAAACTTAAAATATACATGAAAATGTGAGCCGTCTCGAACAATAAGGGTACTCTTAAACTTGGCAGCAGCATGGCAGCTCGAAAGTATGTCGGCATGTTCTGTCGAACGGAGGACTAATTAATCCAATGAACGGCGTCTTTGCACTAACGAGTAGCGTCGTTTGTGCCTCTTCCATTCTGTGTTACCGGGAAATTGTGTTTCGGAAATCGATCTCCGGCTTAGCTTCGACATTAAACTGACTAAAATATTTTGGTCGGTTGGAAAGCGAAACTATAATAGAGCGCGACCTTACTCTTTGCTTAAATCTTGCGAGAGATAGGTTTTGGGTGGAGTGGTGAAATATTAATAAACAAGCAAATTGAGTAGCTGTACCTATAATTTTATTATTTCTCATACATTCGCATAAGCTGCCTTATTTGTCTTTTTTTATATATGTTTTTGTCTTTGATTAACATACAATTTAATAATAAACAGTATTGTTAGAATTATTTAAAAGTAGATTAGGTTGATCAGTAATATTAATTTACGAACAAGCTTTTAAAAGGATACTAAAAAATAGGATTCCTCGTTGAAATACCAAGAAACGTACCATTAAAAAAATATTTCAAGTAGTACTTTTATGCAAAAAATAGTTTTTAATATACATCTCGGTAATCTAACATGACTCATAATATTTATATTAAACCATAAACCTATTCAATACTACTCATAAATACAAAACTCGAACACACAATAAATAATAACGGTGTCATGTTTACAAGACACTCGATCTGAAATTGAGCGGCATCCGATTATTACAAAAGAAACATAATTTCTCAAGGGATATTAGTTGCGTCGAAACAAATTTGTCAGCCGGCATCTCTCCAAAAGACGCGGATCGACCGTTCACTGAATGAAGAATGAAGATTACGTCCCTAGCGCTGCTATCAATCAATTTAGTTAAATTGACGGCAAAACGCTCGTCTGTATCAATTGTAGCATTTACCAGTATATTTGTAAGGGAGTTGCCAAAATAAATCACACGGTCAGGCCATTCATCAAAATCCAATTTCTGTTTATTTGTGGACTACTTTCGCGTTCAAGGATTAATAATTGATTTTGTCGGATTGTCTATAGAAATTAAAGCCAGATTTAGGCAACTGTAGATTTAAAGGTTAAATCGGCAGGGGAATCGTTTGCTTTTTGTAGCAATTAAAGTGTTGGATTTATATCTGGCAAAAGTATTTGTTTTCAACATTTATAGATTCCTGGAATAGTTATTAATTTATTGTTTCTGTTCCGAGTATCTGATATTTAATGTTTCCGTTTTAATAAATATTTTAAACAAAAATACTTTATTTACCTAACGTTAAACTATAGGTAGTCAGTCATGTTAAACATTCAAATTCAAATTCAAATCATTTATTAAGCCCTTCACAATTTAGGTCCTTAAAAGTAAACTTATTCTATGAAATTAGGAGACTTACAACCCAAAGTGTGAGGGACTGGTGCCTGAAAAAGGTTACAAAAGAGTAACCTGGGAATACTGGTCACCAGGCCCCACTCCCGGACAGAAGTTCTTATTAAAAAATAAAAAACAATTAAAAAAGAAGAAGTATAACACATAAGTAATAGTAATAATATTATTCTACATAAAAAGTGGTGTTTTATGTTTCTGTTCTTTGCTACCGTGTAGAGTAGTGTATGTGTGTGTGAGTGTGTGTGTATAAATGAGTGAATGTGTGTGTTGGCCAGAGTATGAGTGTGCTTATGTGGTTCTATTTGAAAGAGCGAATGACCGCGACATATGGATTAAGCAGTTAAGTTAAATGAGCATCATCGTGTAATATAATAATAAAATAATTGGATTGTTATGTGTATTTTAAGGTTTTAATAGATTTTCCATTTCTTCATAATCCAGAGATTTCAAGTGACATCCAACTATTTGTTTGCAGCGTGATGTAGTGAGCGCATAAATTTGGGTTGTTGTGTTTATTTTGTTATAGAGATAGGGCCCTAAAAAACCGAAGAATTTCTGTGCAAGCGTAGTTTTTAGGAGCGGAGTTGTGCAAACGGTACCTTTCCTACGCTTGTCCTGTGTTTTATTAGGATTATAGGGAATCAGGGTGTGTTCTTTAACAATGACACGGAGAACGAAGGTTTGCCTTACTGACATCACATCCCAGTCCTTATAAAGTGAGGCAGTAGGATATCGGAATGGGAGACCGGCAGAAACCTTAAGAAGGAGACGTTGAGCCCTCTCCACAGGTAGGAGATGAGTTTTAGAGGCACCACCCCACACTGTAATGCAGTACTCAATTAGTGAATGGGCTAATGCGAAGTATACCGTTTTGATGATAGGACGGTCCGCGACATGTCTCAAAGATTTGAAAACGTATATAAGTTTACGTAGTCGGGCAGATAGCAGGTCAAGATGGGGTTTGAATGTCAATGTTTGGTCTAATAGAACACCTAAGTACTTGATCCGGTCAGTTCTCTCCAAAGTGGGACAAACACAGACATCGACATTCGCTTGGAGATTACAGCTATGGGCTTTAATGATAAGTCTAGGAGGTGGCGATAGGTTAGTTTTCTGTGAAAACGTGACGTATTTCGTCTTAGAAGGGTTGGGTGATAGTATGTTACATTTAAGCCATTTAGAGACCCTATTAAATCCGAGCTGAGCTAATTCAAAAACGTTATCCCAGGTGTCACTTTGGAAAAAGAGAGCTGTGTCATCTGCAAATGTAAAGATCTTACCTCCAAGGAGCTGCATTTGGCATAAGTCGTTGATGTATGCCAGGAAAAGTGTGGGGCCTAATATACTTCCTTGGGGGACCCCATGGGTGACTTCAACATCATCACTCAGCCAATTGTCAATTTTGACCCTTTGAGTCCTATTAGAGAGGTAATCCCTAAAAAAATTAAGAGGGGGACCCCTGATACCATAGCTCTCTAGTTTTTTTAGAAGTCTAGCTATGGGAACTGTATCAAAGGCCTTTGCCAGATCGAGAAAGAGAACGAGACATTTCTTCTTGTTATCAAGAGCACTGACAACTGTTTGAGTAAGTTCGTGGACTGCGTCATTAGCGGACTTTCCCCTTCGGAAGCCAAACTGAGAATCTGAGAGGAGATTTTGTTTTTCCAGATACGTGACTAGCCTATTATTCATTAGGCGTTCTAAGATTTTGGAGAGTGTGGGAAGGATAGCTATGGGTCTATAATTATCAGGTTGAGTCTTGTCGCCACTCTTGTATATTGGTTTAATTTGTGCCAATTTAAAGGCTTGAGGGAAAGTTCCGCTTGATATTGCCAAGTTACAGATGTGTGCGAAGGGGAGAGCCAAAAAGTCCACATATCGTTTTATGACAGAGGTAGTTATTTGATCTGATCCGACCGCGCACCTTTCTCTGAGTTTGTCTATGAGCTGAGTAACTTCGAAATCATCTGTTTGTGAAATCACAATAGAATTAGAAAGAGAAGTTGCCATGAGTGCTTTGCAAGTGCAGCCTTGATTAGTGCAAGTGGGAATGATTTCAGCCAGATTACGACCAACGTTAGCAAAGTGTAGGTTTACCTTATTAATGCTCTGTATAGGTGACTGGGAGGATAAAAGATTAGGAGAATGGTCAGCAGCTCGTTTTAATCCACTCATTTTTTTAATCACTTCCCACAATTGTTTTTTATTGTTTTTGGACCTGTGTATTTGGTCTCTTTCATATCTCTGCTTTACTTTTTTTAGGGTTGCATTGCAAAAGTTCCGGTAACGTTTATATGTGAGCTTGAGAAGATCGTTATTGGGGTCAAGTTTGGTCTTTTTGTGTAGGTTATCCCTATGTCTCATACAACGAATGAGACCTATTGTTATCCAAGGTTTTTTTGTTATTTTCCTTCTAGGGGTTTTAAACAGGACGGTATTATTTTTAATAGCTAAAGTTAAGAGCGATAGAAACAAGTTAGTAGCAATGTTGGTATCGGTGCACGCAAATATTGGCTGAAAGTCAAGCTGAGAGATAGCTAGGTCTAATCGTGTGAGATCAAGGCGGTTTGCCACGCAGCTCCTAGTTAAGAGTTGAGATTTTAGGGACATACTTAATGCTACACACTCATGGTCAGTTATGGAAGAATGGAACAAGAGGCAGGTGGAAGTTAGGTCAGATTTGATGATGATGTGATCAAGACAAGTACGCCCGTGAGTGGGTTCAGTGAATCCAGGAAACAGGCCATGACTAGCTAGAAGGCTCAGGTAGTCGGCGGATCGATTATCTGTACCGTTGGGGTGAATGTCTATATTAATATCTCCGCATAATATAATCCTCTTAAAGTTTTTAACCTTTGTTAATATAGTATCTATGGAGTCAATAAAATTAGTAATGTCCTTGTGACTCGGACAACATTGTAAGTATCATGTCATTAATATAAGGTAAAATTTTCAACATTAGGAAAAGTTCACAAATTACGAATATTCATCTTTCAATATTCAGGGGATACCAGTCACATATCTGTCCGGTGGTTGGTAATCGGTATACGGGTAAGCGACCCCGGCTCCTCGATCTACTATCGACTCAGTCTAAATCATCCGAGGCGATAGTATCCTTCCTCCCCTTTTCCTTTCCCCGTCATATATCCTTGTTACTCGTGGGAACGCAATGACCTTGTTAAAACAATGCACAAGGCAGAATGGCGGTGACGTGGTCCACAAACCGTCACGTCACGTTTCCCACAGAGGTGAAGAGTGGATCGCTGGAAGTGATTTCTGCCTACCCCTCTGGGAAAAAGGAGTGATTTTATGTATGTATGTATCTTTCAATAACATAAAAAAGAAATGCTTGCACATTTAAAAAGAGAAATAACTAAGTTTTTTCAAAACCTAACATGAAGTACATTAAATCCACCACCAAACCCCAAGTAAAAAGCTATCATACGGAACTAAACTAGGCAAGCATAGCCAGACGCAATTCCAATTTATCCAAATTATACTCATTTGAACGGCACTCGAGATTAGCCAACGCAAAATCGTTGCTTTCCAACGACGATCGACCCTGCAATATTCGGTGAGACAGTGATTCTCAAACATAATAAGGTACGCAGCTTACCGACCGTATGCGATTAACAGAACAAAAATCATTTGAGCGCTGATTCCACAATTTTAAGTAGGTTCCAAAATTATGAACTACCATAAAACAAATCCTGTCAATGTTTCTTAGTTTGTATCTATATTTAACGACCTTTTCAGTACTTTGCTGTTAATATATCAAATAAGAATTTAAACTCGGTACTTACTGTTGGTAATATATTAGGAAATATTGCAATCTACACTTTTATTTCAGACCCGACTGTATTATAAATCTAAATTTATATAATTCAAAGGTGACTGACTGACATAGTCATCTATCAACGCACTGTCTGAACCACTGGACGGATCGGGCTGAAATCTGGCATGCAGGTAGATGTTATGACCTAGACATCCGCTAAGAAAGGATTACCCGATGCAAAGCGAGGACGGATCACTAGTTCATTTATAAAGTTATACTTCATTTTAAAAGTGTTTAAGACATATGTTATAAAAATAAATGTTTAATTGTCATTTCATAAACATGATTCGATTTTTAAAAAATTGTTAGTTTTACCAAAAATCGAACAAAATGAACCTGTACCCTACTTTAGTTTCCTCACTTTGTTGGTAGTTTGGAAACCATCGCGGCAGATAATAGACATCGTTAGTAGGCTACGATCGTCGTTTTTGGGCGTTACTTTTTCAAGTCATCGAGTCAATCGTTTATCACCGGTCTGTTGTGTGAAGTTTTGGGCGATCTGTGGGCGTGGAGTAGATTTCGTCCGAAATGCAAATCACATGTTTACTGGAATGCTTTAGAGACAATAGGCGGTGTTCTTTGATGTGGACCGTACGTTAAGAAAACGTGTAAGACATGTGTCACAGATTGGAAAAAAAACAGAAGTTGATGTGCTGGATGTTAGACGCGCTTATTAGGAGAAAAAAAAGAGAAATTCTTAGGTTGTGTAGTCGACCAACCCGCACTTGGCCAGCGTGGTCGACTAAGGCCTTATCGCCCTAGTTAGATGATGATGATGATGATTAGGAGAGAAGTTGATCAATGAAAAAAAGAGTTATCTCTAATTTGTCATCATATTTTCTAGATTTGAATAAGGAATCAACTATGTATTTTGCCCGTTGAGACGTCTAATCGTCTATCGCACAATATGTAAAATATTTTCGCTTACTTTCTGATTGCAATAAAATTGCAAGTGGTAAAGTAAGTACTTTGTCCTCTTTTAAATGGCTTTTTACATCTAAAATAATACTTGACAAAAACTAATGCTCTATCATCATCCATCACCACCACCCGTCAACTGCTGGACATAGGGCTCCTCTAATGCTCGCCACTTATGTCTATCCTCGGCTACTCGCATCCAGCTCTATACAATAATATTAATCGTATGGTTGTAGTAGCACTTATTTAGGAGAGATCAATGTTCACAAATGTTACTAAGATATAATAAAAAATAAGAAAACATAGCAAACATATTCAAAGAACTTAACTATTTAAAGAAGAGCGGGGTTTCCTAATACAAGCAAATCTGTTGCTTAAAAGCTCCAACCACAATTTGCTGTATGATATATTTATTACTGAATAAATAATTTTAATTTTGATATACATAACGTACCTAGTAACAAAACTATAAAACATACATAATTTTTCATTATTTTCTTGTACCTAAAAATAGTTGAAAACATAGAAACTGCTCCACAGTATCCTCGTTCCTATTTAGGGAAGTCGTTTGGACGTCAGCCTCATTAGTTGAGGTAACTGGTGCAAAATTCTCCAAAGTCATCCCGTAGACTTGGCTGCTTAAGGAAGGCTCTGATTCTCTGCCGAATCAATGAGCTGGATAACACGTAAACAGCTTTCGGGTACTGTGTTTACATTTACAAATATAGATAAATGTAAGTAAATATTCTATGAAATGAACAGCAGTTTGCTGTACAGGAAATGTGTGAGTAATCACAAGTTTATTGTTCTCTAAAATTAATTCTCCTTTGGCGGTCAATCCAATATTATCTTGTAGAGATCAAGTGTAAGAACGATAAACTAGTCTAGACTTGGAGGCGGAGGTACGAACGGGTAGTTAAAAACCAATCAGATTTGGTTAAATAACACACATTATCACTTTAAATAGAAATAAAATTTAGAGGCTAATTAACTTTAAGAAAAATATTATAAGAGATCTATATCAAAACATTAATCTAAAATAATGATTTTTACAATATTCGACTGTTAATCTGTATGCGTTTGTGCTAGCAAATCTCAGAAACGTCTTATCCGATCTAGACTTTTCAGGAATATATTCTGGTATGCTCCACTTAAAGTTTAGTGTATCTTTAATTTATCGGAACTTATTGGATCGGAACTTAAGTTCCAATAAACAAAAGATGTCAAACTTACTGGGCGCGTACGAAGTTGCTGGCACAGCTAGTGTCTAATAACTTTACAACAATGCTTCACCTCTTTAGTTGCAGAACATTCCAGCATTTTCCTCGATAGTGCTGCGTAAGTTCATGGTATTGGATGACCAGGACTATGTCCACCGAATATAAATTGCATTAAATTGCATGCTCCAGCCGTAACAACGTATAGAGGCGTCACCCAATTTTATTGGATGCTCTTTCCGGGACCATTTACTCGGTGACCCAATTTGAAAGTCTAAGGATTACAGCAGTGCCTGCCATCCTCAATTAACCGAATTAGTATTGGCTAAGTCCATTGATTAGAGTGGCTGACAAATGGGTACATTAAAATGTAAATGGTATTAGATGGTAGGACATCTAACGACGTGTTGTGACGGCTCAGTACAGAATTTACTGTAGTGCAATAGTTTCATTTGGAGACCTTAAACGGTCACAAATCCAAATACGTCCCAAATAATAAATCCTCAACATTATTAATAAACATTTTGACGTTCTAGAAAATAAGTTTCAAAAATAATTTTACGCTTGGCTCAACATCGCAAGTTTAATCTAATTTAAAAAAAATTCTAAAAGAATACCCTTCGAAGTAAAAGAGAGTGAACATATTTTACTTAGCGTATTGTTTTTGCAAGTTTTATTTTTTTAATAAGTTAGTAAGTTTCATCTCATAAATGTTTCGAGTCACATTTAATTTGCCTTCAGTTTTTGTATTTTGAGTAATTACATGAGACTTAGGTATTAACTGTGCAAAAGTATAGCCCATTGGATTTGAATCCACATTCACCGGATAAGTCTACTGTAATTTTCAAAAGATTTTGAAGTTTTATTTTGAAGGAGCCCACGCTACTTTTTTTTCTAACAGACGATGATGATGGCTTCGAACAGAACATCATCACGGGACTTGCTGGACTTGCGGGAGATCAGATGGTACTCGATATTGCACCAACGCGGCAACGGTTGTCGCTGAGGAACGGAAGCAACCCTGTGTATCTATGGAACCCTGTGTATCTATGGAACCCTGTGTATCTGTGCAACTATGGGTTGCGCCGTCGCCTCCCTCAGCTGGGGGGGGGGGGGGGCTTGCTGTTGGGGGAGCCCATGGAGGCTGTCCGCCAGCGGTGTTGTAAGTGAAGGCTATGCCAGGTATCATGACACCGCAAATAGGCGATAAGGTACACCCCGGTGTTTTTGTCGGTATACCTGTCAATCTGTCCAGGAGTCGCTGGCATTTACCATCTCTTCGCCAGTCGCCGAGAAGTCTGTCACACCACCTGGAGACAGCCCCCTCTTTGGGAGAAGGTGCGCGACGCATTTTACCGGGTATAAAAAAAGATCAGATGGGTCTTACCCCAAATCCCATGACTGGGTGCGTCATTGTGATCAACCGTTCTACTACAGCGGTTGGTTCTTCAATCAATACACTGTAACCATTTCCACAGAATTTTAATTTTTGGAGCAACATTAAAAGTTAAACACAGAATCCTTTCCGCTAATTCCCGGGTTTGCGCTTGACTGAACCAGGACATTATTTGGACGTTACTCGGATGACGTCACGTGCATCTGTGCCGCGATGGGCCGGTGCCCCCGGGGTCATTAATCATCGGGACAGACTACGTGTCGACCTGCCTTAGCCACGTTTCCTACATTTTGATAAGGCTTAAATAATGCTAATGTGATTAAGTTCGCGCATAATTACTTCAAAAATTGGAGTCGGAAAGCTGTATAAAGAGGAAAATATTATCTATTGTAATATAATCGTACCTACTAACTTGTCATTCAATCATAATTGCTTTCATTAGTATGATTGGTGTCACCTAGTCGAAGCGTCAGGCAGTAAGTTACTATGCTCAGCAGTGAACAGTAGCATATGCAGTAGCTATGTATTTGCTATTGAATGTTATCGCGTTATCTAGATAAGCTAGATCTTAAGCTTATAGTTATTTAACGTGAAATTCCATCTTAGTGAGTCAGGAAGAGATTGATAAGCAGCGCTGCCTGAGGCTCGGCCCCTTCAGTATCAGCTGAGCCTTAATAATAATATTTTCTTTTAGAATAAGTTCTTTTTGTAAAATATTTTGTTAAAGACAGTAAATCATTTGTTTCCTTCTTTCGTATTCTATCTATACTAATATTATAAAGCTGAAGAGTTTGTTTGTTTGTTTGTTTGAACGCGCTAATCTCAAGAACAACTGGTTCGATTTGAAAAAATCTTTTTGCGTTGAATAGACCACTTATCGAGGAAGGCTTTAAGCTATATAACATCACGCTGCGACCAATAGGAGCAAAGATACAATGGAAAATGTGTAAAAAACGGGGAAACGCGAACGAAGTCGCTGAAACAGCTAGTTAGTTATAAGAATAGTACTCGTGTTATTTCAAACATATAGTATTCGTTCATACAACATCCTTTACAAAAAAGATAAATGAAAGCAACACACTGACGGTCATTAGGGTAGCGTAAGTATAAACCCCGTCACCCCTTATTGAGACATCTCGAATTTGAGAGCATCCTTCCTTTCCTAATCTGTTAAGCCGCCCCACCCCATCCGACTTATATCTGCAACCTCATTTTTGCCCAATTATAATGTAAACTAACACAAAACAGTAGTTTTGGATCGAGTGTCGTTGTTGGCAACGTTTTTTGGCGGTAGGCGCGGCAGAGGGTCTTTCAAATTGAGAATTTGAGGTTAATGACGGGCAAAGCGGCCATTTTGTAAGACAAGCTTTTGTTGTGTTTTAGGGAAATTTTAATGAAAGCCATAAAATTCTTAATTTATTCATCGGAAGGCAAACGGCGAGCTTATTGTTCGTTTGATGGTGAAATGTTAATCTAAATACTGTGTTTATATCCGTAATGATTAGGATTAAATTACGAAAATAAGTAGATTACTTTTATATTAAAATCCTTAAACTAATTTGAATGTTTTTTACATTTATTTGGTTTTTTATTAGGTGCTTGTTGTATTTCAACAAACTGTTTTATAATTTCAATGTACTTCTGGGATATATAGGAAAAATGTGCTTAACATTCGTTTTTCCATGAATAACTGAAAACATAAACTTAGAAATAAATTACTTAATATCAGATTATATTTTGCAATACGAGGTTGTTAAAAGGTGCATTGTCACATTTGTTTACAAAGTTTACGAGGTCAAAATAAGGGAGAGTTATTTTCGTCTCCAGTATTTATTTTTAAGGGGCTTTTTTGTTACGGAAAACATGAACTTTTACAGACATAGAAGACTCGCCTTTACTCTACTAAACGTAAAGGCTTTATTTCCTTGCGCGTAAAAGGCTAACTTGTTCTATTTGTGGGAAGTACATTAATTAATTAGGCAGTGATGTTAAAGAAGGCCAAAGTTAAAGAATGTGGAACTGAGACGTCCTAATAGAGTTATTTAACGTTAGAATAATTCAAACTTTATATCAATCTGTTAATGCTTTTCTATTAACGCCTTTTAGATTATGTATTTTAGGTCATAAATGCTTTGGGACCACAAAAAAGCTTATTATATTTGAAAACGTCAGTCGGCGTGACCACAGTAGCATAATGTATTCACGTCAGTTAGTAAAAACTTAGAAAAATACCTATATTTGTTTCAGTGTTAACATGAAAAACCGATCCAAACTAAGAAAGAAAAAGCTTCTTAAGATAATTTAGTCACACCTTTACTAATGCCATCACTTTATTATATAGTTAAATAGAACGCACAAGTTTAAAAATGTTGTATAAACATGTTACATTGAACGCAGTCTTGCATTTTCAAACGCTTCCTCCAGCCCAATCTCCCCAGTGCACTATTCGTAAGAACCTCAAGAGTTCCGTGGTGTCACAGTTTACCCTTCAATATCCGGGCAAAGATGTCGCATCCGGACAGAGGGGGGTTTACACCGGTTTTACCCGGTTTGAAAGGAAAATGCAACCTTCTTTTGAACTGACCGGTACCGCCATTCAAGACTCAGTAAGCGCCTTTTAGGATTTGAAAAGCGTTCGGCTTAAAATCGCAATCTTTTCTTTTGTTTTGTTATTGCTTGTTTCTTTTGTGCCAGTGTTATTTTAAAAATAAAAGTAAACGATTAAGGCATATTTTTCTTTCAATTTATAACATGCAAAATGGAATATGTAGTTAAAAACAAGAATGGTAAAAAAAATTAATAACATAGCTTTGAGAGGTTTGCATATTATTTGAGCATTTTATAGTAGTTAGCATAAATAAAAAAATCGTACAATATCTTCATTCCGGAACAGCTTGAAAATTATTATAAAGTTAATTAATTTGTTGTGTTTGCTTATTTGTTTGAACGCTCTCAGGATAACTAATAATAACTATCTACTGAATCACATTTTTTTTCCGAATTTATCATAGAATATTTAACAATATCTTGGCCGATGTTAGTGGTCGATCGGTCATGATGTATCTGAGAGCACGTTAGTGCGCCAGCCAAGTCTGAACGAATGTTAGTTTGTTCATGTACATTAGAAAGTGTCCGGAGGTGAGGCTGCAGTAAATATTTTGTAACTACGTAGCTAGTCACCTAACCATGTGGTACTTGTACACACATATTTGCATCAACAACTTTTTTGTCTCACTAAATAAGTTAGCTAAAGTATATAGGTTAGCTGCCTCGTTGGTCTATTGGTAGCAAGCGCTGTGTAAGGACCGAGAGGTCCCCGGTTCGAGTCCGGGGTCGGGCAAAATTTGTGTGAGTTTTTCTGTGATGACATTACTCAGCCCAGAGTTAGGAAGTTGACGGTTGAACACCCGTGGCTCGGAAATTTCGAAAAGCCGGTGGTCATGTTGGATTGCCGTCTCACCGAGTTAAGAGAGTAAGGGAATAGAGAGTGCACTTGTGTTTGCGCGCACGCTTGTGCACTATAATAATTCTCGTGCGTACTTGGCTGATCTCAATTGAGATCGTCGGCCATGGCTGAAATCGGTCGGACGCTTTATAGGTTAGCTTAAGTATATAGGTTAGCTAAAGTATTTCACAGTAGACTGGTGATAGCGGGCTGTAACGCTGGAGTTTGCAGTTCAATATCCGGGTGGGGCTCGCGTCCGGCCGCGCCTGTCACCCGGCTTCCTTGTCGCTTAAACTAGCCAGTATTCCCTGAGGTTCCTCCGGGAACTAGATGTCAGAATAGCGGATCAGCTGATAAAACATTTTGGGTGGAATGGTTTCTTTTTAACTTTTTGCTGGTAAATTTGTTTGTAGTTGACAGTCTTTTGTTATCAAGGTGACAGGACAAAGTGACGAATTTTGTTTTTACTTTATAAAAGTCAGTAAAGTTATCTATCAAAATAAGCGTTTTATATTACTACGTCGTACAGAGCGAGTGTAGATCTTCCCTTACAGATACCAATCGAATAAAAAAAAACCTAAGTACAGTAAAACAATATAAGTTTGAAGAGAACCCATACTTTATGAAAGTAAACTACACATTTTAGCATAAATATTGATTTAATGTAAAACAATAGAAAATTTAAATAGCCTGCAGTCATGTCGTAAAACGATAATTCTTATTCATTACCTTATTATGTAAGCCTATATGGAATACTTGCATAATATCTGTACCAATTATGCATTTAACAATTTATGCTTCCTTTGCGTTTATAACGCGTATTAATTAACGGAAGGGCAAATAAAATAAAGCTATAAAGCGTTCGAGTATATTGAATTGAATTTATTGGCTGAGATTACAATAGTTACTGTTAGATTCCTAGGCTAACTCAGTTTGGGTACATTATATTTGAATACACTCGTCTCTTTATTTCGAGTTCTATTAGATTTTTAATTGTCAAAAAAGTGTTTGAATATAATTATTAAACTGGTCAAATAACCATTGGGTTATTGGCTTTGAGTGACCACTAATGATGATAACATTTCACAACAAAATTATTTATTGCGACTGTTAGTTATCGTTATGTTCTTGATGATTTACATAATATTAAATGTAGCTTATGTGTTTTAAATCTGTGCATATATACATACATATCTATGTAAGCTTTAAAATTGGTGCGAATTTTCATCCATGATGAACGTATGTTTGTGTAATAGCGACAAACATACGTTCATCCTTACAAACTTTCGCTTTTTTTAGGTGGTTTACATATCCCATGATAAAAAATAAACAAAAAAATCTGTATGTAGTTTAGTAAAAAATAAATTGTATTAACCATGTAAACAGTTATTAGTAAATAAAAATAAACGATACGTTACGATACGATACTACACACACACGACGCATAGTATCGTATCGTAACGACGACGAATTTTTGTAAGGAAAGATGAATGCTTGGAAATGAGGAGGAGATCGGCAAACCCAAGCTGACCGATCATAACCACTAACCAGTCCGGTATTCACCGTTGCAACCAGTATAGAAAATAAGGAAAAGGAGGGGTATGCTCTGCGTTTTCTTTTACATTTTCTTGACCAGACAAGACGCCCTTGGAAGCAGTTATCGCCATACGAGTGCTTGGCTGCAGAAAATTTGAATAAAGATTTTCACCACCATGCACTAGAAACACCGTATTGGACCACTTGCCCAGTGTTGCGAATAATTCAAAAGCGTTACCTAAAATAAACATATAATCACGACTATTTCCCGCAACGCGACGGAAATGCGGACAGCCTCGCCTGTCTACCGTAACAAGTCCGGAATATTTCTGTTATCTGCAATAAATAGCTTTCATATAAATACATTTACGGATTATTTGATGCTATTTTGTTCGCTGGCAAAACGGTTAATTACTTCCGCGGTCATAGTTATGAAGAACACTATGAATTATTTACGAGTTAAGGTTCATATCATTATATTCCGTGCTGTGTGTGATAATAAAATGCTGGACATGCTGTAACGTGGTTCCGTTTAATGGTGTTGGAAATAATAATATTTTGCGCGGCCCTGTTTACCGTAAATAATACAGTAAAATATTATCGGTTCCGTATCCTGTGTACTTGTTCGTATATCATTCTAGACTGGACGATATTTTATTATAATTTGTTCTCGCTCCTATGTTTACCGCTTTTATGTTGTGGACCTCACATTGAATATTATCTCGTACGAACCTTAGATATATATTATTTTTCGGCCTATAAAAATATTTATTGAAAACAATTTTTTTTCTTAAAAACGAGATTCGCAATATTAATATGAATTTAATGACATTTTATTCTAGGAAAATAATACCTAAGTTTCTTGTTCTGAAATAAACTGTTAACATAATGAATTAGCAAAGGAGTCAAAACAAAAACGCTAATCGTTTGTCACACTAAAGTTAATACCTATTTTATAACCTATTTTGAGCGAAGATAATCTAGACGCAATTCTGTAATGGTATGGCAGTTATTCTCCCTATACCCAGTTTTCACGACACAGTTGTGTCAGATTTGATACCAGATTTGGCACGCGGGCGACATTTAAGCAGATGCGGTTTTAATACCATTAAAACTGTTCCAAATATGATACGGCTAGCCTAGGTTACATCTGAAATATAAGTTAATACGATATCATGAATTTTTGTTATTATCACTGATGATTTAAGTTGCTTAACAGTGAATATTTTAAAGAAAAATAAAATATTTACTTAACAGCAAATACAGAAAGGTGAAAATCAGCCGCTCCCCCGCAAGTCCGGTAATGATAACGAGGCTACTCCAAGACATCGTCGTATGCCAGCTAAAAAAAGATTAGAAGAGAGCAATAAAATTGGTAATGAAAAAAAATCTAAATATCAATAAATAGAAACAAATTAATAGGAATAGGAAACCCAAATGAAGCTACAACCAAATAGTAAAAAGTACCGTTGACATTATCGTATGCAAATGGCGCACAGAATAAACACCGTGTAACCTTTAAAATTGTTTCGTTGGTAGATAATTTTCGGTCTACTAATTAACACGTCAAATAAAGCTGATACGCCGGACCAAAAATAATCCGGCACAAATTCTGCAGTGGTTTTGTGCAGTAATTTACCGTTCGCCCGGGCGGTAGTTTTCGTGACACTGTAGTGTCAGATTCGTACTAGATTTGGCACACTGGGCGACGACGGCTGTACGGATGCGGTTGCGGTGCCATTGGGCCAGTTTTGGTACGGATAGATATTGGAATAGTTGACGCAGAATTTTTTATTGAAGTGGCAGTTTCGGTTTTTTTCTTTTACGACGAATTTATTAATAACTAGCTGACGCGGCGAACTTTGTACCGCCCTAGATGCTCTTTCAATATAGTCTATGGCTGAATGACGTTGACATTCATTGCGCGCGTTTCAAATTTATATTTTTCAATCTCATTCTTAAAGATTTCCTTAATTTTTTTCCCGTAACAGAGTCTTAGAAAACTAAAAAAAAATCAGACAAATCGGTCTAGCCGTTTTCATGTTATGGCGTGACAACGGAAAACGACCTCTACTAGATTACTACCCGTACTATTTCCACTACTTTATCTACTCTTAGGCTACGCTAGAAGTATATATTTACCCCTGCAAGAGCTTCCTTTATAAATACGCAAAAAGCTTTTTAAAAATCACAAAATAAACATGTACGAGGATTTTCCGTTTCAGCATTCGGAATTGAAACTTTGATTGATGAATTTTCCAATAAGGCACTATGTTAAAAGAGCCTTACCTATTTCCAGATCAAAAAAGCCGGTTCCCGTTTAAAAATGTTAAATTTTATTCTCGCACGGAATGAACTATTTTCACGAATGAAAAGCTACAATTTTATTCGAAAGAGCGGAATTTCTCTTGCTCGAATAATGTCAACTTGAAAATGGTTCGGTGCTGAGGCGAATTCTTCAAACTTATAATAAGCACCGGTTTTTCCTGAGGCTAGGAACACTAAATAGTTGACCTAGTTCTAATCTAAATAGTGATATTTCTTGTATACATAGTAAACACATATGCGGCTTAACATTTCTTAACAATTAATTGCTTAATAGGTAAATAAATAATAATAAATAAATATTACACAACATCACATACATTGATCTGATTCCGTGGTAAGTCTGTGGCTTAAGCACTTGTGTTACGAAAATCAGAATCAACAGTGGATACACAAATAAACTTAAATAATATTTAATAATACACCCAGACACGCAACAAACACCGATGTTCGTCACACAAATATTTGTCCTGAGTGGGAATAGAATCACTAGTCACTAACCACTGTCCTACCGAGCCAGTCAAAATAGGTAATGTTATTTTTTTTTTTTTAATCTCTACCCACGGCCACCTGATCACAAATTAAGCAGAGCTTATTCTACAGGCGTCAGAGATCACCGTGAAATTTTAGTGGTTGTTATCCCGTGGCAGAACGATTTGCCTTTAGTAATACTATCGAATCATGCAAATTATTCCTCGAAAATAAATTTTTTTTTTTTCGATTTTTCAGAATAATAATTTTCCAACTCGAAAACGAGAGAAGCTATCGTTGTTTTTGAAGATGTGACGTATTCAGGTACTGCTTGCCGCATTAAATCGATGCTTAAAGCTAAAGAAGCTCTACACCCTAAGTCATAAAGCGATTCGAACGTGCTTTCGAGTTACGGTTAAACCTTTCGTAAAACCGGCATTTATTGACTTTACCAAAAAAGAACTGCACACATATTTTGTACTACTAAGATAGAATAATTTTACTGCGGGAAAACAACCACTAAAATTTCACGGTGTATATTTAAATACTGCACACCCAAACTAACACAAATGTTCATAATACATGTAGTCAAAGATACGTAGATGCCAATTGAAGAGGATTAAATGTATATCATTGTTTCCCTTTATATCCCAATACAAACTTAGATACTGTAAAAGCTACAGCGGAAAGTTGAAAAGTACCCCAGATCTTGTCCTCAAAGTTTGTCGCTTCGCAAATTTTAATGCGTCCCATTGCTACAATAAGAATGTTTTCGACCAAAACTGTACCCAGGGGTGATAAGACGAAGTTCTTAAAATAAACACGTAGCTGTAATAACTGGGAGTATAATTTAACCGGGTTTAGAGTTGGTACGTTCTGTTACAAATGTATACTTTTGGGACCTACCCACTTATACACAACGCAACGTCTATCTTAATCGGATTAAAATTAATTAATAGCACAAAACATCAAATTAATTGTTCCGATTCCAAAGTACATTGTTTAAGCACTTGTGTTAGGGATGTTAGGAACAAAAGTGGTAGACACAAGTCAACTTGCCTAATATAAGAAACTCCAATGTTTTATATTGTCACACAAATATTTGTCCTGAGTGGGAATCTAACCTCACGACTCTTGGAGAGTAAGAGATAGGGCACTATCTCTATGCGCATCGACAAAAAAATCTAACCAAAATATCCAAAATGTTCAAAAATGTTCTTTGAAAGCAAGCTCGTTTTGTATTCCAAGCAATTTTCGGTTCCTTTACCCATTCCAAGCAAATAGTTTCTATGAAATGCAGCATAATTTTGAAGTTATTTATCCCATAGTTTATTAAACTTCCTGCTGATGCTAAGGGATATTCAATAACTTGCATTCTTTGCAAAGTAAACCCACCCATAGGAGGGTGAATATTTAAAATGATTCGGTTTCTTAGGCATTGGAATAAAGTTATCTCAGATACTTTAAGAGGGGTCAAGTTATGTTATATTTTATAGAATTAATAAGTAGTTTACATTTGTTGAATATGAACGATTATAACAAAATTAATTTATTATGAATTTGTTTTTAAGTTGCCTAATATCTTAAGTCTCATAATATGATACTTACAATTTCTTGAAAAGTGTTAATCAAATATGCACTCATAGGTAACATGTTAGTACTTTAGTACATTTAAGTGTCCGGTAAAGAGGTTACACATGTACATTTAAAAAAAAATGTTGGTGAATTGCTACTGACCATAAAACTTGAAAATGCGCTATAAAAAACAAAACAGTGAGAAGCAAAACGAATAGTGTGATTGTTAATTACACTTTACCCGTATTTTTAGAGCTTACATCCTAAAAGCGCTATTAAAAAGACAAAAGAAAGATTATAAAGCACTTGCTGATTCATCAAAGCCTTAAAAGAGTTAGCAAGCTTAAGCTCACGAACTATGAGTGGGATCTAACCAAGTTTCAGCGAACACCGTAGTTAAACTCAGTCCATAGTGAAGTATGAAAAAAGTGGCTTAATTGAAACTAACTTAACTTTGTATAATATACTTTAAATGGGATATAATTAAGTGAGTTTTTAATGCAATCACAACCTTTTTTACGAAGGTCTACATAAGACGAAGAGTATATTTAATTTGTTGAACTTAATGAGATTTTTTTAGTAATCTTTCATTTCAGTCCTCCTTGTTAAACTAGTCTTCATCATCAGCCCATACCACCCCATTGTTGCGGCACAGCCTTCGCTAAACTAGGGTAAGGCTTTGGTCGACCACTCTGGCCAGGTGCCGGTTGGTCGACCACACAACCTAAGAATTTAATCGTAAATGTGCAGGTTTCTTCAAGATGTTTTTCTTCACCGTTAAAGCGTCGAATAAATGTACACATAAATTTCATATTTAAAAACACAGTGGTACGTGGCGAGGTTTGAACTGGCGACCTCTCGCAAGGCAATCAACGACCTAACCATTTGTTTTTCGACGCTTATTGAACTAGTCTTTGCAGATTACTTTTGTTGAATTTTAGTTGTAATACAACTTGTATTATTATTTGAATTTTTTCAAAACAAGATACTTTGTGTTAAGAGTAAATCGGCAACGCTATACATTTTTTAGGGTTTCTTTTTCGAGTTCATTAATAAGAGCGAGAAAGCTTAACTGTGTTCAATTGTTCACTCATCCCATTCTCAGCTTAATCATCAAAACAACTGTTCTCGCATCGCTATTATTGCACGAAAGAAATAATTAAATTGTATCGTAATGAAGTTCGCTCCGTAGATTCGATTCCATCTTTTACGGTGCCTTAATTTAAGTAAACACTCTGGCTTAATGAAGAGACACTAAATAAGAGCCTCCAGGGTGACAGTTACGTTTTCATTTAGCTCGAGATAATTGTATTTGTTCTCAGAAACCGAATTTACCTATTTCTTCTCGGGAATTTGCTTTGAGCAAAGGATGGTGATGTTGTTTGTATTGATGTGGGACAAAACAGAGGCAATGTCCTTACCCAACTAGAGCAAATCTACGTCAAAGGTATTCTATTAATACAAAAACCGTAGACAATTAAAAGCCAGTTGAATACTTGTCTCAAGTGACTTAAAGATAAATATCCTATCATCCCGGACTCTTCAGGCGGGGCGTGAAACGGCATTTAAGCAAACCTGAAGGCCAAGGGTGAGTGCGACAGACTCAATAAGGTCTATTGTGCATGTCCACCATATGTCATATGTATGTCTTCCCACCACCAGATAGACAAAAGGTCATCTTGTTAGCCTTTTATAAATAAAAAAAAATAAACCTTAAATAATATACCAAAAAATATAAATAATAATAATAAATAAATATCTGGGACATTTCCACACACGGTCATCTGACCCCAAACTAAGCAGAGCTTGTACTATGGGCGTCAGAGACTGATATACATACATGGATATTTTTAAATACATACTTAAATATATAATCACACCCAGACACGGAACAAACACCGATGTTCATCACACACATATTTGTCCCGAGTGGGAATCGAACCCACGACTCTTGGAACCGCCAGCCAGGGTCACTAACCACTGTTCCACCGAGCCAGTCAGAATATATTATCTCAATTAAAACACGTTATTATAGTACCTACATAAGTCTGTAGACGTCACACCAGTGTAGACGATACCGACGTCTTTACTCTTATAGCTTATTTTCTTTGTGAACAATTATTTTTAAAAATTGTTCGTCTAAAAATAAATACTTAACGAATAAAGAAAACAGCTGATAAAAGATCTTGTTAATCAAAAGCAACATAGAAATCAGAAATCAAGCTCATCAAATTGGATAACTTGTTTCATTTCAAACTAGTAACATGTGATCCGAATAGCCTTTTTAATATAATTTGAGAACAGTAAATTAGAAACAACTGTTAAACGCATATCAATTTACAACATTAAAATCAAAATTAATAACGCGATAAAATCTCACGACTGTCGCCTACGCTCCTGTTGACCAGTTTATGTCTTTAAGGAATTTGTTGGGGACTTTTTTAAAGATATACGGGGTTCGGCAGATCGCCGTAGATAAGTTGGGGCCGATGACAAAACGTCGACTGCAGTTACTAATATGGGTCCGATGAAATTTATGTCAGCTGGTGATATTGATTACGGGACGGGACTAACACAAGCCGATTTTGAGGATAAAATAGTATGCGGTTGATTTTTTTTTTTGGTGTTAAAAATTATACGTATTGGAAAAAAATACAGCCTTGAAAGTTGCTGTTAATTTTTATAGAATGTAACGGAAAGTAAATTGAAATTTACACGAAACTAAAGCTGAAATATTGATATCACTATGAACAACCTTCGTATATTATAGTGTTTTGCTTAAAATATTGCTTATGAACAATTATACTTATTCTCATAATGAATTTAACATAGGTACCTGGTATCAGCCACAATTAATTAGTAGTTTTGTTTGAAATCAAATGAACATCCAATGTTTAAAGTACCAAATAGATAACACGGTGTCTATTCACATTCATAAAAGCCTGTCATTGGCTATGACATCTCAATTTCATAATTGTAGTTGACTCATTCATCGCTTTCATTCATTTGTTTCAACTGTTTACTCAAATAGTTTATCAATTCTCTTTGTTGTACTTTTGAATTGTCCTTTTAGTTGGTTTCCAACTTTACAGCCTCTTAATAACAATACACGATCGTAGTATGTAAATGCCGCTTGAAAGAGTTTAAGGTCGTAATTCGTAAGTTGATTTACAGTTCCCGATTGATCAATACGGGAGGCGATGTAGGTAATTAATGTCCAGGTCCTAATTGACGATACACGCATTCATTATTTTTCATCGTCACATCGCTCATTTTGGATGAATTTATTAACAGGATTTCTGTGTTTTCGATGCGGTAAGTTAATACTGGCTGGATTATGCTAAATTTTAAATGTAATTCGTTTTTACACTGTTGCGATATTTAGTTAGTTCTTCAAATAAAGTCATATTGCTCTGAATCAGTATTTTTTGTATAAAAATAAAAAAAGAAACAAATATAAGTTTCCAAGAACAATGCATAATTTATTTTTGTTTTAAAACTATTTCAATACAAAACATAAAAAAGTATGTTCCCCACCGCCTATAATATAGCAATCCACTTGTACATTTTGGAATCAGTAAAGGGTTAAATGAGCTTTCAATACGTCCTTCAAAGAACTATTCACACTCGAGTAGTCTAATGAGTGAGTCTGAAGAGATCAAATCTCAAATGAATTTCAAAGAATCCCCAACACAAGTATGTGGATCGAAACGGCTCAATGATTAACTTCAAACGTATAATAACTGAGTCTCAATCCTCGAGCTATCCAGTCTATTTGACGAAACTGGACATTGAAATCTACAACCTAATCGGCGCCATAACAAATAATCTCGTTGGTATAATCTCCAAAATATCGGATATCAAAGAATGGGCTGTTTATTACGGAATAACGATACGTAAGGGGCAACCGAAAATAAAACGATCGAATACACAAAACGATGAAAGGGCTTTTAGTGAAAAAGATTATGTTAAGTTTTTAAATTTTCAAATGCCTTAAGTAAAATGTGTAAATGTTAGATTTAAAATTTAATAATGTTTAATTTCTAATGTATGAATATTCTGATAAGGAATGATAGCTTTCATAAATGAAAATAATCATTTAAATAAAAATAGTATTTACCTATTTTGTGTAAAACTTTGTCTTGATCAAAAGATTTGTCATTTCTACTTGATTAAATATAAATGGTAATGAAAACTATGAGTATGTGAGCTTTATTCTGCAGTTTAAATGTCAATTAATATTCAACATTGTTCGCGGCTAAGTAAGTTTCTATTTTATACGATTAAATTTGGCAAAACTGTAAACTAAATTGGATATTGGCTTTCATTTGATGTTATTGAAAACAATTTTGAATTCTAGTAATACCTACGAATTAGAATTTACGCATGTCTAACTTTCTGAATTTCTAAAGCCGCATTTATGATTTAGAGCAGATATAATATTCGATCAAATTAATAAAATGTTTCGCTCAATACAGTAATTTACAATTTATTTACCAATGATTTTAAATAAATAAATACATGACATTGAGAAATACGTTACTTCTTCAAAATACAATAGAAATGCCTAGAATGATTTTTTTCCTTACTGGCATACAAAAAGTGGTTTCGAGTAGCCTCGTCATCATCACCGGAATTGCGGGGGAACGGATGGCTCTCACCGCTAATAGAATGAAATATAACGAAAAATTGTTTCTAACATTTCTCAAGGAGCTCACAGAAGCCGGTATTTTATCAAAACTGAGATACGTCACTTCCCTCCTCAGCCGCGAACATATAAAATAACAGTCTCCGAAAAAAAATTAGATTGGAATCGGAGTATTTATGGTTTGGTAACGATGAAGGCGCGTTCAAAGGTTAACGATTCCTATCAATTAAGATTATGGGCAGGTTGGACAGCCCTGTCGGCGGACCCCCACTGGGCGACGATTTCGCACCTGTCCCTTCGAGCCCTTTTTCACGACAGCGGCACCCAAACAAGAGTACAGGTGCAGGTTTTTCGTCCTTTTTGTCGGTGACCATGAGTCCGTGTTTGAGTATTCGTTGTCTTTGAACCAGTTATCGATGTAGCTTTTCTTAGACGTATTTAAAGCCCGAATTGACGTTTCCTTTTCCGACACACAATAGTTATATTAGTTAATAACAAGTCAGTACACACTTAAGAAAGGTTCTTATTTTCCAGAAAAAATATGATTGAAAGAAAAAGCTCGATTTTTTTGGGATCACAATCGCTGTAATAAAGCTCGTAACAAATTTTACTTGCTTATTAATTTTCTCATATTATAATATTATTACAATTTTATAAAAAAATAATAAAATAACAACTTAAACATTTATAAACCAGGTTAAAAATATTACTTTCTGTCCGTCTAATGCCGAACGCATGGTAACACTACACAGCCAATAACTATAACAAGGTTCTGTTTATCGTTATGATAAATTTTAATAGAAAGTGCCAGTGCCCTACTGAGATAGGACGGAACAAATAGGTTTCATGATAGCTCGTCTTCCGAATAACAATCAATTTTGCTGACACGTTCGATTAAAATGCATATAAATGAATTTGTTCTTAGAACTTTGATCAAATGTCTTGAGAGGGTATTTGTCGGTAGTAAAAGTATCTTCATTATATACAGGGTGTCCCAAAAAGTTGTGTCAAGCGGAAGTCCTGAGATAGAACACCCCGTGGGGCATCCGAATCACCCCCATGTATGTTCCGCGATTTTTTATAGTTTTCGAGTTATGATTATTTTTCTAAAATTTTGAGAACAACTGACCTAACCGACTAAAAATATTGTAGAGAAAAAAGTATTTGACTTTTTTGAGTAATTCTTTTTGCAAATCAATTTTCATGAGTTTTTCTTTAATGCCTAAAATATTTGTCTCCATAACTTATATGGAAAATATCAAAATTATGGTACAAACTGAAAAGTTACGTTCTGTAAATAATGTCTTACAATTTCGACGTTAAATTTACAATATTAGGAGGTAGCTGCATGGCTCCTAAGTAACTTTAAAAACTGAGCTAGACTCTCAGCTTTCATAATCATTAATAAAAATTGGTACTTAATGGGCTACTTTTGCTGAAATCGGACTTCAAAGACAGAGATGTGGAAAAATCATAAAATTTGCCATTTGAATACGAAGTATTATTTGGACATTTTATTATTTCTAAAGTTAATAAGATTGTTAACAATCAAAATTATACCAGAAATGCTAAGAAATAACCACTTGAAAGTTTAATTTATCACAAATTACTTAAAAAAATAATTAAGTATAAAAATGGGAACTTTATTAAAATAAAAAGTTATCGTTTTTGATTATTTATTGTAAAAAGTTTATAAGTAAAAGGTTATCAAAGTCCGTAAAGAAAGCAAAGTTCGTCAAGTTCGTCGTAACAAAGGTATTACATGTGAAAACAGTGTTAGCGCAATGAAACTTAAATTAAACAAAAAAAAATCATCCAAATGTTTGCATCTGAGTGCTCCTGTATTAAATTTAGGTTTGTTAACAAACTGACTAACTTTCGGAATAATAAAATGTCCAAATAATACTTCGTATTCGAATGGCTAATTTTATGATTTTTCCACCTCTCTGTCTTTGTAGTCCGATTTCAGCAAAAGTAGCCCCTTAAGTACCAGTGTTTATTAATGACTATGAAAGCTGTGAGTCTAGCGCAGTTTTTAAAGTTATTTGGGAGCCATGCAGCTACCTTCTTATATTTTAAATCTAACGTTGAAATTGTAAGACATAATTTAGAGAACGTAACTTTTCAGTTTGTACCATAATTTTGATATTTTCCATATAAGTTATGGAGACAAATATTTTAGGCATTAAAGAAAAACTCATGAAAATTGACTTGCAAAAAGAATTACTCAAAAAAGTCAAATACTTTTTTCTCTACAATATTTTTAGTCGGTTAGGTCAGTTGTTCTCAAAATTTTAGAAAAATAATCATAACTCGAAAACTATAAAAAATCGCGGAACATATATGGGGGTGTTTCGGATGCCCCACGGGGTGTTCTATCTCAGGACTTCCGCTTGACACTACTTTTTGGGACACCCTGTATATTGTGTTAAACGAAAAATTCTGTTTAAATACCGAAAGGTCTGAATTATATGAGTATGGTAAACAGCAAAAATTGGTCGATCAACACAAATAGGAAATGTTCTTATTATTGTTTAAGGCAAGAAAAGAGGTCAAAAGAATTTTAAAAATATATAAAAGAACAAAGCTCAAATCTATGAAAGCAAAAAAAAACAGTTTAAACAAAATGCTTAAACTGTACGGAACTTTAAATTACCCGTACAAAGCCCGATAGTTCGACTAGTAGGTAATATAAAACTCGCATTTTACCTAGGCACCGTTTTTTATCACCTATCTCGGTCACCTCGCTAAATGGACAGGACAGGTGCATTAAACTTTTTCAAAGTAGGTATTCCGATCGTAAATCGCCTTAAGTAACAAGGGTGAGCTTTAACTTTTTTTTTAAAGCTCTAAATAAAAAATGAACTTCGGAGACTACCTCAAAACTTTTAAGGCGCACAATATACAGGTGATGCTGTGTTTTTGTGAGAAGGTTACTTGAATAATAAACGTCGAAGTTATTGTCATGGTAATAAAAGTGATGTTAATGGAGATTAGTTGACTATAACTGTGGTACTTATTATAGTTATAGCAATAAGACCGCTAATTGTACTATTTTCTTACTGTAACACCAACTTTTACAAACATGTTTTATGCGCAATAAATTATATCTATCTATAGTGAGCTTTCAGTTCATTTTAATAGAATAATAATTACCTAAGTGTGCACGACATTTATAGTGCACAAGTATGCGCGCAAACACAAGTGCACTTCCCATTCACGTTCTAGTTCAGTAAAACGGAATTACGGCAAGAACGACATGACGAAAAAAAGAGGTCTTAAATTAAAACTCTTTGCAAGCAAAATAACGTTGAAAAAGGGAAATTTATTATTAAGTAAACATAAGTACACAGTAAGTACCATTACTCAACCTGAAGGTATATGAAGGGAACAAGGGTAACAGGACGCAAATATTTCAGCGCTAAACCGTACTGCATTAAATTTGAAAAGGGTGTTCTCGTAAATCAAGAAGTAGTCAATCCCTTTTATCGTGATAACCGATAGTTATGACGTAGGTGTAGAGATTAAAGCGATTTAAATTCTTCGTAAATTGTTGTTGATTGTAGTTTTTGTCTGTGTTAACTGTTAACCTATTAATCAAACCATCATCAAGTGAAATGCGATTGAGCAAGTGGTTTTATGTTTAACAAGAATGTTGTGAACATTATCACGGCACGATTTCGAGATTATGGGCGAAGTAAGTGGATTTAGTCTTACTGACGTAAAATTATTCCCTATACAAGTGTTAAGGCTCATATTTTCGTATAACTGCAGTCAGCAAGTAAATGTATAATTTTATTATTAACTAGTGACCCGCCCTCGCTTCGCTTCGGGTAAATTTTACATAAAAACCTTCCTCAAGAATCACTCTATCTATTTAAAAAAACTGCATCAAAATCCGTTGCGCAGTTTTAAAGATCTAAGCATACATACGGACATACAACGAAAGCGACTTTGTTTTATACTATGTATTGAAGTATATTTCATTTCCGATATATTTAATTTCTATCTAGAAGCTGGTATTATCTACTTCGCTCAAACAACATAATTTTTCTTGATGGAATGATATTCTTTATAACTTATATTTTTTATTATTAAAGACATGTACTAACCCTTCTTTATATATAAAACATCCTAGACAAATTTAAATTTGATACCCCATTCAGGCTGCTTTATAAAACTTTGAAGTCCGCAAATCCTGGTCTATAAGCCTCTTTTGAAATAACGCTGTAGACACACTGACAATAGGGGCTTAAGCCAGTATAATGTTGTCGGTAGTCTTTAACGTCATGTTGTGTCCATGTAGATATCTAGATAAAGAGTCACAGAGATACGAAGCACCGTCGAGCATCTGAAGTCTTCACATCACTACCGATCAGGCTCGCAGATAACATGTGATCCAGTTAGTGAGAATTCGTGGGAAATTTTGAAGAATGAACGGAATGAGGAATTTGGGCAGTGCATTTTATTGTTTAGTTTATTACTGTGCTACTAGTTTTAATGGATAAGTTTGAACGATGAATTGTGTGACATTTTGTCTCGTTTAGTCTATTAGTTTATGAATTTCTTTTTACTATTGCTGGACAAAGAATAATAATACCTTATTATGAAATGATAAAATTAGCATAGATAAATTTTGGTAAGTCCGATTCAAAATGATGTAATTATCCACAAATTTTTTTAATATCTACTTAATTCATAAGCACTTGATGATTAATGATATTAAATATCAAATGATAGCTATCACAGCAAACATACAATATACAAAGTCAGTAGCTATATAGATCAATTTGCAAATATAACAGTAACTCTTGTCTAATTAGCATGGATATCACTGTCATCATAATAACTGTAACACATGCCCCGTAAACCCTAATATATCATACAAAGTACATGCACAACTACTGAAGCATTATAATAATAACGGTACACCCAAAATACACATACGCTGTTTAGCAACTGAAGCTAATAGATTTGAGACTGACGTTGATGCGTAGATAAGATCGTAGTGCCCGTTTCATTAGCCGTAATGACATGCTTCGTTAATCTAGGACAATCGCCCATTCCGCCAGTGAAACCTATGCTTTATTAGCTCCTAAATAGATATTTACTATGTCCGGTGAAATTGATAAAATTGGTCGTCATGTTGACGTCACGCTATGTAAACAAATTGCAGTTTATGACCCATAATATGTTTGGACAAAGATGACAATCTTATGAATAACTCAAATTTAATTTATGTACCATCAATTTTATTGGTTATACCTGGTTTGATATTAAAGTTTGAATGGATTTCGCTCCAACGATTAGGTATCCATTATTTTGCTTGTTCTTTATAATTTAATAATTAATAACTAACGTGTTTACATCGAATTCTCGCTTCAACACTCTTGAGTAAGATCCCACTGAGAAGAAAATTTATTATACGTATAGCAATTTTTCAAATCAATCATATGAATTTGTCAACGTTTATTTTAATTATTATGCGCGAATTTGTTAAAATTGATTTGTGTTTTATTAATATGACCCATAACATACAGTTACTTTTAATGGCTAGTTAGGTACTTACTTAGCAAAGTTATACCCCATTATTTATTTCTTAAACTGTATCAATTAAAACATGTAAATTAAATACAATTTAATGAAGATTTTACAGAAGCTTCGTACTTTTTTGTTTTGTACCATTAAGCTTACTACTTAAATAAACATAGGTGAATACTGGATCTTTCTTTGTTCAGAATAAAACCGCGCTGTGACCCAAATGAGGTTGCTATTGTCAGGGGCCGTTCCGATTCTAAAATAGAAAAACAACAGACTGTCTCTAAATGGCACTGCGTTTAAATGCACTATGTTTAGTTATGTAAGTACTTAACCCAATTACAGAGAGGGCTCGTTCCGAATCATTTGTGTTTACACAGCAGTAAACTGTGGTCACAACCACCTATAGTAACTACGTACGTTGAGTCGGGCAAACAAAGGTTAAAACAAGTCTTGAGGTAACTTTAGGTTTACTTTACGTTACTTGAGTTGTGAATAGATTAGGGATGAATATTAACAAAATGGGTCAGTAATTTAATATAAACAACACAAAAAATCCGGACAGAACAGTCATTTGTGTCGCAAACTATTTATAAAAAGTGTTTGTTTTTTAAATGCTTTCTTTTATAAAATTGGTTATCATTTTTTATTCTGATTGACATAAGATTACGGCTTTGAGTAGCCTCGTCATCATCACCGGACTTGCAGGGGAGCGGATGGCTCTTAGCAATTGGTTATCAATAAATTCGACTCGGTATCAATATCATAATACAAGTGAGACAGAATTACAATCGCAACATATTGATGAATTATAATAATACAACACTAGTTCAGTAGCAAATCATACAACAACAGAAAAAATCTAATTCATAAACGTGTAGCCAACTAACAACGAGTATAGGTATCGAAACATTTAACTCGATTCAACACCAGCTCGATTGGGTGTTGAATCGAGTCACTATACGAACGTATACTAGTACTTACTCATTAAGACCTATATTGGTAAGTGTTCATGCACCCGTAGTTTAGATCGCTTTGACGCTCGGCGTAATCCACAAATTCCAAGTGATCCAATGAACCATTCATCGGAAGTTTCCTTGCACGGAAACGGGATAGACGAAGTCATACTTTACTTGGATTTGTTTCTCATATGAGAATTACATACTAAATTATGCATGACATTTTCCGATTTGAGGGTTCTATTTCCAACGTAAGGAACTGAACAGCGACATACTAATCCTGCGTACGATATGCGTGGGGTAAATTTGGTTATTCGACGCTTTAACGGTGAAGGAAAACATCGTGAGTAAACACGATGTTTATTATCTACACACCTACAAGCAAATTCCAAGGTTGTGTAGTCGACGCACAATTTAGGGTACGTCCTCACACCAGCAGTGGGGACCTATATGGGCTGATGATTATGATAGGTGATGATACATATAATACACGTACAGGATATGCATAATTTAAATTACTTGTGACCTAAACAATCTCAATAATGTTTCCAATTTAGAAAATGACACAAAAAGTCACTTTCGCTTTAATATTACTACCTCCGTCCAACGTCCCTGCCTCTAAATCTAAGTATTTAATCAAAGAAGTAATCAATTAAAATTAGAACGAGTAAGACTTATTAAGTAAACTTTACCCAAGTCAGTATAAATATTGTGCTTAACGACTCAGTCCGCTAACGTAATTGAACTCAATTGTATCGACATTGAACTTGAAGATTATTAGCAAGAAACCATTTGACATTGCTAGAATAATTTGAGCTTGGTGTCTGATCCCAAGCTATATCAATTAAGAGGTAAAATATAAACGGCTGGAGGTCATGTTATAACGGCCAAGTCAATCGTGACAAGGAAGATTGTTTGAATCAATTTTTGTGTACCATCCATTGCACGTCAAGTATGACGAGTCATATTAATCTTTACGAAATAATCAATTAAAGAGTGGGGGAATCTGGATTAGATGGTATCGGTACACTGTCGGCACATGGATACAATCGTGAGCCTCTTAGGCTGTTTGCTTGAAAGGTCTTGATAGTTTTGAGTTTGAGATTTTTACACAAAACTACTTTTGCAATAGTAAATACTAGTAAGTACTCCTCGCCTACTAGTAACTGTTAGTATAGATTAGATTGATAGTTGACGAGTCACTGAATTTGAATCGAGAATATTTAGAACGAATATTTGCGGCAAATGTTTTGCATTGTAGTTAGATTGAACATAATTACTGATCGTATAATCAAAATAAAACAAATTATTATCATAAAACTAAGTCAATACAGCACTCACTAATGCAAATTATTCTAACATTAAACAGCAAATAATCTTATTTATACAATAATATTATATTTATTCATAATATCCTAAACAAACCACAAAAAAGCTGAATTTCACATTGAATTATCCAATTGAACAAACAAGTCAATAATAGACAGCGCAATAAATTTGATGTTAAATTCAGTATATCGTGAGCACTTTCGTTATTTGTGTTTCTTTTGTTTCGTGTACGATTTTTTACCAATATCAATTTCATTCAATTGCACTATACTGATGATCAAGTGCGGTATGTTTTGGTACTGGCTGGTAAGGCATTCGAAGTATTGTCAGTGATTTAATTGAAACAGCAGGGGCCAAACGGACCGGTCAAATAGCCAACACAACCCAAAACACAGGAAACAATGTTTTGTATGAAAAATAACGTCCAGGTTTGAACTGCCTTCTTAATAAGTTTAATTAAAATTGTACCCTGTAACCTGTGATTAACGTTGTATATATTGATGATTGTTAAATAGCGCTGGAGTTTTAGTGATAATTAGGTATGTAAGAAGGAATAATAAATAAATAAATAATAAATCTTTTATTCGTTATCTCATATGTTTACAAACCATAGTAGTGATTGGAATCTCCTTTTAAGCACATAAGCACCTGTGTTAGGAGATTCCGCTCTTCCTTAGCTATACAATTTATACAAAGAGATAATGTTGTACAGATTTACACAATAAAAAATTAGATAAAAACTACATGTCATTGTAACTTAGGGATAATGCTTGCTTAGTAATCCAATTAATGTTTTCCTTTATTGCCTTTGTCAATCGATTGTCAAGTTTATCTGTGTTTGGATGAGATGTTAATCAATTCTGATTCTACTGACCAAGACGTAATAATGTTATATAGCCTATATGTGTATTACTAGCTGTGCCAGGGACTTCGTCTACGATTTTCCCCATTTTATACACATTTTCGACTGTTTCTTTGTTCCTATTATATGATATACAAATGTATGAGATAACTATTTATTAGTTATTAAAATAAATAAATAAATATTTTTTAGTTATCTCTATCTCCTATTGGTCACAGCGTGATCAGTAAAAAGACTACCCAACACAAAAGGAATTTTACAACTAGATTAGTTCGAGTCAAACAAAACGTACCTGTATAATTATTTTAAATATTTTTTGTGAAATAGTATTCCGCAATTATGTTATTAACAATTGAATAAATAAATAAAAAATGTAAGCAGCCAACGCACTAATAGCCACCAGTAAAATCTGTTGATTCAGCTAAGTCATTATTTGACGTCAAAATTTAGAACTGTATCGCATTACTTTAGAGTGTCATTCCCTCATCAGTGGGATGAGAATTTAATTTCACCCCAAGTCCAATCAAAAGCAATACAGACGATCAAGTCTTTGATGAATGAAGACACTTGCCAACTAATCTGAACATCTGTAACTTTGACGGGGGATTACCGGGTACAAAATGTCCTTAGATACCGTCGCAGCTTAAAGCTGGAACTAAGAACTTGTACGTCCAGTTCAAATACAATGCTCTGAATTCTAACTTGGAGCTTAAGTTTCGATGGTACCTGCTAGGGAGTAACTAAATATTGTTAATAACATAGGAATCTACAATGTAAAGGTAACTAATGTTGAGTAATATCGCACAAACATTACATAACTCTAATTCAAATATTTTTCCATACATTCATAGATTGTACTTAGCAATACTTAGCTGAGTTGCACAAAATCTTAGGTTACGGATTTCAGAAACACCAGTGCTGTAACTAAAATATGGATAACAAGATTTGTTCCTTAACTTTTAAGTACCTACACCATTATTAAGATAACTTATAATCAAATAAAGACAATATCCAATTAGATGACCGCTTGCAAATGTTCTTACTCAGGCTCACGCAACTAATTTTATTTATTGCACTCATCAAACAGGTGGACTTCTTGACGGCCACTATTCTTGAATTCCTTGCTTTCCCCAACCACCACGTCTAGTTATAACAAAATATATGCATTCCGTTAACAAGCATCAACTAGGAACGGATTAAAATTTACTTTCTCGGGAACACCGTACTGATTACCCCCATGATTTGTAACTCGCCGGTAGAAAAGCGATCACATTCAGTGTTTATAGCCTCAACCTGACAAGTTTATTGTGGCGTCCCGATGTGGTCATTTAGAGGGAAATTTTAATTAGACCCCTTGTTTCCTTGTTAAAGATATTGACCTTATTTTACGAGGGCCAGCTCTTGAAAGCCCTTAATAGAAATTAGGGCTGCTTGTTTTATGTTTTCATTATAATTTATTTTTGGTCACCGAGATCGTAAAATTGCAAATTCTTAAATTAATTTTAGCACTTCGGTCGTTTTTGATAGCGATTTACGTAATTTATACACAAGTTTCACATATTATTATACACGAATGATTAGTCATTAAGTTATTTATAATTTGAATTGCAAATGAATTCTCGTTGCTTTCAACATAAAACTAAATATATTTGAATATTTTCAAGACCACGAAAGATTTATAAAGTTATTATTTTTATAAATGATATTTAGACAACACGCATCACATATCAACACAAAAATGAATCTAATTGTAAAAACATGTAAAATACTGTCATTTTTAACAATTTACCTACCTTATTCTTTATTTATTCGATCGGCGGCAAAACAAAAGAAACTGTAACGAAACAAAACGAGTTCTCTAAATTAAATAAAAACTGATAGCGAAGGCAAATAAAACAATAAAGAGAGCAAGCCCAAAATGAACTGGAATACAATAAATCAGCTGTTGTGGAAGTGTCCCTTATAAAAGTATGGATAGACGCGGTCGCCAGACGTCGGTCCTGTTAACTCCGAATTTATTGTTCATCATGACCAGGGAAGGCTCATTCTCGTAAATTTTCGTGTAATACGAGTGGATTGATGCAAGATGAGATCTGATAAGTACGGAACGGAAATAATTGGGACGTTTTATGGAGATACAGAGAGGTGCCTTGAAAAGTAGCTGGCATAGTGACAATGTTACGTTTACTGATGTGAGGATTGATGGTCATAGTTATTCTTTCACTATAGGGCCTATTTCTCCGTGGCAAAGTTTAACGACTAATTTGGTCATTGTAACTCAGACTCGATAATGGCGGAATCGGTTCTAGTGGATGAGCATGTTTTAAAATTAGATTTCGTTTGTTAGTGGCTGTGTGAGCGGCATTTGTGGAATCCAGTGAGCTTCAATAAGATGTAATTAATTGTTTTTCGTTTTAATTAGCTCAATTATTGTGTTTTTATAACTTTATTCTGATCGGATCGCAGTTACATAAAAGAGTCTTGATTTTATCTGATTGAATAAAAGCGAGTACACGGTTTAGTTACATCGAAGTATAATTAATTAATTAATTCAAGATAAAACATTTTTCTTGTCATAATAGTTCATTATCATTACACAATCAAATAAAATGTTCAACGCATGCTGGTCTTACTTTTATCAAATACAAAAACAACCAATTATTTAATGTAGTATTGAAGCAAGTTAGTGAATGAAACACGTTTATGAAATAGGTTTAAGAGTAACCTATAATTAAAGTATTATTGAAGCAATTTAGTAAATTAAACTTTTTAACTTAAGCGGCCACTGGGCTGCTTATGTTAATACTGATTACTGTTTCGGGACGAACAATTGTACTTAATATAAATATATAGGTACATATAAACAAATAAATATCTGGGACATTTTAACACACGGTTAACTGAATCATTCTATTGAATTAAGAAGTTATAGAACCTAACACCATAGAATTTTGATCTAAGTTTTAAAGATGTTAATGAGCTATTTATAGGCAAACTCGAGGTTACTGACTAACATATGGTTGCAAGTTGCAGTGTAGATATTTCTGTGTTTCCAAAACAAACTGAATTGTAAAACTTAACTACTGTATAAATAGATAAAATCGGGAAACAAAATACAGTTTGTCTCCAACAACTTGTGGCTTTACCAAATAATGTGGAGTAAAGGGTAAAGGAAAATAAGAAAGGACAACAAGAAGTAAGGAAGAGCAAGCAATCAAATTAGAATGTTTTCAGTGATTAACGTCTCACCGTTTCAATATGCATCGTATCAACTTGATAGAGACAAGTTAATTTGTACAGAAGGATAAGTTGATTTGACAGAAATAGTTCACGTGGTGTGATAAAAGTCGAAAGCTTTGTCTGAATTTTAATGTAGTCATTGAGATTGACTGAATAATATGTTAAATGGATAACTCAGAAATTAATAAATATCTTACGAGATATACGGCTGTCACACGAAACATCTTGCTTTATAAGGATTTTTACATTTTAGATTTCAAAGTATGACTGCCGTTTAAACAATCATTGAAACACACTTACCATTTAGAATTTTATTGTTTTTTTATCAAAAAACACTTATCTAGCTTAGACTTCTATATCATAAAGTTTTTAGACTTTGACAGTCAACATAGCTTCACTGTGAATATAACCGTATCCACTGCATGTAGTTGTTCTGTGTTACGACCTGAATTAGAACCGTGTTATTCGACATCTGCTTAATTTATTAAGACTTTTACTATCTAACTTTAATGTCCACTAATTTGTATGGATGATTCGAACGGAACGATGTTTATTTTTATTTAAGTGTGTGGTACCGTTTATATCGGATCTTTATACTATTGCGGTCGTTTTATTGCAATATTGTTTCTATTCTTAGTAAGAGTTATGATGCTTTGTGTAACATCTACGAATAGTGATGAAGATAAAAAAAAACAGACTTATAAATTGTGATGACCACGTAAATTTTTTTTCCAAAATATGTTATGTTAAGTCAAAATAACTAATGATATTTTCGTGCTAAATCTAAAATATAAAAAAAATCTGTTGTTGTTGAATGTTTAAGTTTCAACTAAGAGGAAACATGGTTCAGGTATCCTTCTAAGCTAAGCTCAGCCGGATTCCGGAGAAATGGTTTCTTTTAGTTTTTTATTAATTTTCATCTATTTGTTAGTTCCCATCTATGTCGCTTTTAGAAGATTGCTTTTAATATTCTATAACTTTTCTCACATAATGCTTACATCACATTATAAGCAGTTAACTGTACAAAATCGCACACCTTACTTCAGTTGCAAATAAGTTTCTTACTCCAATGGTTATTCACGCCATCTAAAACGCCATTTGCCTTAACCATCGAAAACGACAACCAAAATTAAACTTTCCGACGCTCCTATTAAAGTTGGAAATTGAAAATTCTCCAATTGAAGTTAGGTGGGGAATCCGCGCCGGACGCCGATACAGGATTCCTTTGACGTTTGTATAAAAAAATAAAAAGTGCATCGCGGCGGTGTGATGAGAAACTTTTGCTACGTTTATAAATATTTATTACCTAATTATTGGTGTCGGCTTAACACCTCCGTTGAGATGCTTTACCTCAGGGCATGTGTTTTGAGCAAGTTATTTTGTTCCATGCATTGCATTAATGCTTATGCTTTGAGTAGGTACCTTTCCATTATATTTTTTTTATAAAGTTAAGCATTTAAATCTATAATTGTAATAGCATATCTATGATAATGACTATTCATTATGAAACATTAGTATCTTTATACTAATTTAATTAATATTATGGAACTGTCTTTTATTTTCACGAACACGACACATTAGAAATAAAGCTAGTTTTGCGGGTGAAAATCGAGTATAAAAAGGTGTAAAATATTAATATTTAGAAACGCACTAAGATGAATTATTTTTAAAATTATAAAGATAATTCATTTAAGTGATAAAATGCAAAAATGCCAAAGATTATAAAAAGTTTACCCAAATTATCACCCAATGTCAATATTAATGAAAACCCAAAATTATACTTAAAGTACAAGGCATTAAAAATATGCGAAACGAGTATTCAGTCGTAAAGATATACTTTTCTGACACCTACCGTTGCGATTACCGAATAAAGAAAAAGTAAAACATTAACTGACAATTCTGATTCGTATTTTGGTTTATTCCTTCTTAAACTCGTTAACAGCATAATAAACTTGTCCATTACCTATCATTCTGTCAGTTTTGCGGCCAAGTTAATTTCGCGAGTTGCAAAAGTGCTTTTTTATCCTTTTTTCATGCAAGTATGTATGCAAGATGTTAAAAGTTATTTTATAAGTAGTTCCGACTTAAATAAATGATTTTTTTTAACAAATTCTAGTGCGGATTTGGTAAGGCAACACTTTTTAAGGAAATAGTAATTATAAAATTTGTTTCCTACTGATTTCGGTTGGCCGATGTCAATAAAGATCAACCAAATGCGCACAACATATTTTAGTACTTGTCTTGACTTGACTGCCTCGTTGGTCTATTTTGGTAGTACGTACCCACTTGGTCCTGGTAAGAGTCCGGGAAAGGGTTTTAGGGCAAAATTTGTGTGAATTTTTCTGCATTACCTCAGGCCAGAGTCAGAAAGATGGCGGTTACACGGCTTTGAAAGCACGTTAAGCAAGTGGTCCTGCGCCCGATCTCTCATCGGTCATATCTGATTTCCATCTCACCGAACTATGAGAGTAAGGGAAGAGAAAGTGCACTTGTGTTTGTGCGCACACTTGTGTACTATAATATGTCCTGCGCACTTGGCTGATCTCAATTAAGATCGGCCGCCATGGCCGAAACGGTCGGCCGCCTTATTTTTAGTACTCAAATGTACAAGGAGACGTCAATCCTACTTTAAAAGGTGGATTGCAAGACCAACCGCTTAACAGGCTTTCTCAGGTACAGAGGTCAACTTTTTAGTCATAATGAACAAATTTTCTACCATGCGAAAATACATTTAATTTGTAAAAGATACTAGCAGAAAATATCCTTACCTAATCGGTCAACCTGTTATCATACTGAGGTTCGGTGACCAAGGTAACAAATTAAAAAAATACTACGAGACTTATCGAAATAATCATAATAATCGTAACTTCTGACACTGAGGGCGTTATTTTTATTTGTCACATAGATATAGAGAGCATTATCTCTTTTTCTTATCAACTTTCAATCTACACTACTTTAAATCTAGTCTACAAGCGCATTAACCAAAATAACTTTACACCCAAAAAGCTTCACGTAATCTATAAAGTAACGACAATAAGGTTGAAAATCGAATGCTCTTTGCCCACACACGGGACGTAAGCCTTTGTTTACTTAAATCATTTAATCCGTTTCATTTTAATACCGTCTCGATACGAAACCCGTTTTCCGACAGTTCTCGTGCTAAATTATCAAAATGTGACGTTTTATCAGAAAAGAACAGCAGTTTACACTTAAACAAGTGTCCGTGACAGTATCAGGTTGAAGTTATGCGTTTAGACGCCTTATTAAATAAGGCTTTATCAACACCGGTCAATGTAGAGAGAGGTCGACATGATATCTTGGTATGGATGCGCCGTGGCATATCGATATTCGATACAGTCTTAAAAATGTTAAAGAATGATAATAATATTCATACTTTGAGAGTTTTGAGACTTTAGCTAGATTTTTTAACAGTAATGTATTTAATGAATTAATCAATAGGTATTCATTGCACTAATTCTATGTGAATAAACATTTATTTGAGTTTTTAATTATAAGTTAATAATAAGACACTTCTTAGAGCATTGATAAGGATATAAAATATTATCATCGATGCTCTAAGGAGTGTCTTTTATGGTTATTTTCATAATTATAACGAATGCTAGTTGCATATTTAAAAGCATGTGACTTAAAATAATTGACTAATGGTCCAGTATGTAATCTGTTCGTGAGAGACAAATAATTTTAACAATATGAGTCACTTCCCAATGTTATGCTTTAACAAAATATAATTTATTTGTAGATCCATAGTAAGAAACTATATATTCTACACTACGGAATACGGATCCAACTGGTGGCTATAAAGGCTTGAAACAGGAAATAATATACCAAGAATATATTCAATAGTCCACCACCCATGTAATAGAGATAATATGGTTATCATCAGCTGGAATTTAAAATTGACTCATTTGAAATATTTAAATTGAAAGTGCTACTTATTTTTATTGATATTTATTTATGTATCGCAATCAAGGAAATACTGATAAGCTGGACGCTTTAACATTTGAAACTATTTTTGAACTGTTCTCGTTTCTTTTTCTTTAATCTTACTTATTATTCGATGTGCTTACTTTGGGATATCAAAACAACTTTCAACGAAAAATATAGTTTTAAAGGTTTTGGTTATTATTTTTTTTTATATAGGTTAGGTCCTAATTAAAAAAAATTGAAAACTACTCGTACATTCTGGAATGCCTATACAATAATAAAAAATCTCAAACATTAGTTTTCATGGGTCTACACGCGATATTAGGAGTAGCAAATACTTAAAGTATAGACCCATAAAGACTAATATTTAGTAATAGGAACGCGAAAGTCTGAAAAATTTACAATATTGTTAATATGAGCCGATGATATAAGAAGAACAGTTCTTACAGTGTCATAAAACAAACGCGTACGCACTAATTGAACACGCATACGGCAATATAATAATAATAATAATACACTTTACAAAACCAACAAGCTTTTTACCTCGTTTCTGCCCAAGGCTCAACTTTGTGAGTTAGAGAGACACATCTCGGCACGTCATTCAAATGCTAAGAACAATCAATCAAACGGACAGGGTAAACATTAGTTTTGATTTAACAGTCATTAAATAAACAAATATTTTTGGTGCGCGCTATTCTCGACGGATAATTAACGTCACGACTCTTTATTTCTTAGAGTGGATATTACTGTTATTTTATTTCGGTGGACAGATGGTAATTATTTAGGGTGTGACGATGTACGTGTTTTGGCTTAAGTTTGAATAGGTATTTGTCTCTACATAGTACAAAACAAAGTCGCCTTTTCTGTCCCTATGTGCGCTTAAATCTTTAAAACTACGCAACGGATTTTGATGCGGTTTTTTCCAATAGATAGAGTCATTCAAGAGGACGGTTTTTATGTAAAATTTACCCGAAGCGAAGCGAGGGCGGGTCGCTAGTTAATCAATAATTGAGAAAATCTACGCTAAGAATTCAATTACAACAATTGAAAAATTTCGACAAGTAATTGCATTCAAGTATTTTTGTAATCCTTAAAATATTATATACTACTGAATATACTTAACGTTCTAGGGTGATAAAAACTTTTATAATTCAATGAGCACGCGCTTCCGATATTTATCTTCTATATCATAATCATTTTTATGGATAAAATTAACATACCTAATGCTCGAAACGATTTCTTTCACATTGAACATCCTACAAACCTGGAAAATGTATTGTTCACACAATCAAATCATAAAACGCATTTGATCCGTTTATAAATTTTATTTGTATTTTAATGCACACTTATCGGATCGATAAAACTTAAAACTACGATATTGAATTTAATTATATGGACATAAACGTATTCAGAGCTCTTGTAAAATGATCACTTTTACGATCCAGATTCATATTTCATCAAATTATATTTAAAATTGTATAAAGTTATCTTGAGATTTAATTTATACTTGATGTAACTTCTACACTGGTAGTTACTACCAACTTAGTGGTAGTGTTAAGTCCGTAGTAGATAGAGTAATAGATAGAGTGGCTACGAATATGTTTCACGTTTCGCCTGTGCAAAGTTTTATTCATGGAAAGCCGAAGTCGATTTCATAGGCCTATTAACATTAGTAGAAAACTGCAAATGTCCGAGATATTTATGTTTTTCTTTTCTTTGTACGAGTTCGCGATATTTCGCGTTACAAGCGCTATGATCGTGGTAAATATCCTGTATATTTTCAGTTTACTAATGTGTGTAATGACAGCTTAAAGTTACACAGTAGCATACTAAGCAGAGCTTGTACGATGAGGCGACTGATAAACATACACAGATATACATATCCTTAAGTACTTTTCACATCAAGATACGGAACAAACAGAAATGATCATCACATGAATGTCTCGGGTGTGGATCGACTGAACGACTCTTGGAACCGCAGGCAAAGTCCACCGAAGCAGTCTGTAAATAATAAAAAAAACACATTAACAAAACTACAGATTTTTCGCTAGTACCTAAGTAATATAAGCACTCGTCCGTGCAATACACTCTGCAGTCACCCGGCTAAAACATTCTAAATAGTCACCCTGCAGTGACATACTAACGTCATCAAACTAATGACGCACAAAAATATTTCCCGTGTCGCTTCATACGCATCGATTAATCAGGACATGCATTATTTTTATTTTTTAAAAGCATCAGTAAGCACGCTGTGTTTGGACAGGGAGACCACAGTGCGTCCATTATGGCGTATTAAGAGTTTTGTCAATATTTATCAATGTGTGATGGCGGCCGGCGACATAACGACGCAATTAAATTTTGCCACCCGTAATGGGATCCGAAATTGACGTAACAGTTGATTGGGAAAATTGGCGTGATTAGATGTGGGTTTTGTGTTTAATTACGAGTTAATTAGACATTTCAAACATGATGACATTAGTGATATTGAATACGATTAATGATATTACAGAGGCTTCTGTCCTTTTATTTACAATATTTTTAGGTATGTATATCTATTGCAGATAGTAAACAGACCAGCTGTGTATTTGCTGCCCTGCACTGTACCTAATAGCGTGTTATGTCCCATTGTTTTTATTAAATAAAAATGAATACCTATTTCCCCTCGTTCGCATTACTGCTGGACTGATTGTATTTTTTTTTGTCTTTGGTATGACCAGGATAAGTTTCTGATGAAGAAAAAATACGAATACACAAAATACAAACTTATATATTATGCTATATACATGCGGATGTAAACGTTGACATATTATCCACTATAGCAGAGTTGAATCCTTTTTCTTTCCACGTAAGACCCCTTGAAGTAAAATAAATGCATCTACTTTCGTTGCACACTATACGGCCGTAGAGATAGCAAAGTTGCATAATCAATTTGAATAGAATGGGCACACGACCTACCGCAATTACCTCGTATTAAAATGGACTGCAATGTAAGGTATGAGCAATTCAATAGAAATTTGCATACTAGCAATTCGGTCAGTCGCCCGAACTGTTGATTTCTCGCTGCGTCCAACAAACTCGGTCGTAGTCCAATTTTGGTTTAGAACTCAGCAAAAAGTTAGGACCTGGACAACGGTCAGGTAACTCGTTCATTGTGACTGCGGAGGCAAATTTGCATTGTAATGGATATCCGGGCTTTCGTTGTCAACCCTTGTTTATATACGATCATCTTCACTACGTATGCACCAGAGGGACTCATTTATAGCACCAGTAAATTCACAAGTCAGCTCGGTTAAATAAAATTGCATATCTTCGTTAAATAATGTGACTTTTATTTCGTGCGGATTTGCATTTTGCTCCGTAGAATATGAAACGTTGAAAATGTTTCGTTGGGTTCGTTCATGTCCAGCTTTTTATGGACTTTATTTGTGGCCTATGAAGTTATTACGTAATATGAATTGTGGCAATTAATCTCTTTTAATGTGCCTGTTTGAGTAACTGCAATCGGTGAATGCAAACCGTTCGGTTAGCCCGAGTTGTCCGTTACTATGTTCGCGGGTGGTCGACGTGAAAACATTCTTTGTTCGGACTCAGATATTCGTCACAATTGTCGAAATCAGTTGGAAACCATTTGTGGTCAAACCAAATGTGATTGAGGTGTTTCAGGCCACATTCTAATTGTGGTGTTTGCACAATGTGTTCTGTTCTATCACAAAGGTTCATTGATCTTTGACAGATATGGTTCTGCTCAGCTGTTATAGGTTACCAACGATCATGGCATGCTCCTACTATCGACAATTCCAGTTTAAGTTCTGATCTCAGTTCAACTGGATTGACAACGGCATTCTGAAGTCAGATATCTCTGTAGTGATTTGGATATCAAAACCACCCTCGATGACATTTATTGGATCACACCGATGTTAACAAGTTTATTGCCATAACGAGAGTGACGTCATTCCGTGTTTATGATATCGATAAGCTTTGTCTAGTTGTTTAACATTCGTATGCTATCATTGTGCAAATGACTCTTTTCAACATTGTACGTTCAGTGTGCATATATTTCGCTAAATGTAATATTTAAGAATATTTTAACGCATTTCGTCCTCTACATATTTTTCCAAATTTTATTCAATTTAAAATTTTTGAAAATATTTCATGCTGATTTAAAAATTATGATACTTAATTGTGTCAAACTTTATGCTAAAGATAATCGAATCCTCTATTATTTTTTTTATCTAGGCTGTGATATCCCGCTGCCGGGCAAAGGCATCCCCTTAGTTAATCCATGTTTGTCGATCCGTAGCAAAAGATGGCTAGTTTGGGCGTAGAACGTCCAGATCATCGCACAATTTTCTATTAATTAACAGTTTTAATTTAGGTAACAAATACACTTAAGTGTCAGTGTACATCTTAATATCCCATCGTTAGAACTTGAAATGTTTTGGCTTGCTATAACTTGACATTATTAACCTACTTCTAGTTGCGTCGATTAATGTCATTCCAATAGCCTGCCAATGCCGTAATCAAATTGCAGGGCTCGGACCACACGGCACCGGAACAATTCGGAATCCGACCAGCGTAAAAGGTTCAACTGAAGTTCAAAGCGAGTTCAAATGTCGGTCAGCGCCGATAAGTAACACGGCGATCACTAAAAATGTAACAGTCAGAGGCCAATACTCGCCGGAGTGGTGTCCACAATTGAAATGAAGCAAAGGTATCTCTTTCCAACCGCATTGTTCCTTTGTTGCCCGCGCGTGGCCAGAGCCTTTGTCCGAGAATTGTTTTATACAGAATGTAAGTCACGAATACCATGTACTGTCTAACTGAATAAGGGCGGTTCTCTGTTCCTCTACCTCAGGTTGCAGTATGTCACAATTACCGGGTACAACTCTATTTGCCGGATTGAGCGGATGGATTTATGCCTTTATCACAAAGAAAAAGCATGAAACATGATCTTATTTACAAACATATTTCATTGACATGGCTAGTGATCAATATTTTACACAGAAGAAATAGAAATATTTTTTTTTTGACATAAATCAGTACATAAAGAGACGAAGAAGATCTGACAGTGATTAAACAAATGAAGTAACGACATTCTTGCAGTATAAATAAGTATCAAAAGTACAACCAACATCCCCCACCCAATATTTTAATATCGATCAAGGTATTAATAAGTAATAATAATAATAATATTATAATATTACATTTTTGACTGGCTCGGTAGAACAGTGGTTAGTGACCCTGGGTGGCGGTTCCAAGAGTCGCGGGTTCGATTCCCAAAGGGACAAATATTTGTGTGATGAACATCGGTGTTTGTTCCGTGTCTGGGTGTGATTATGTATTTAAGTATGTATTTATAAATATATAATGTATGTTTATCAGTCTCTGACGCCCATAGAACAAGCTCTGCTTAGTTTGGGGTCAGATGACCGTGTGTGGAAATGTCCCAGATATTTATTATTTTTATTTTGCACTTGACGTATTATAACCCTAAATACCTACTTCTATTTTCAAATAAAAGTCAGTACAGGTACTTGATAAAGACCATTAAACAACTTATTCCTAGAATTCGTGCCTCTTTTCCGTCGTAAACTGCTGATAGGGGCCACACATGATTCGTTCAGAACGGAAGACTTCCAGGCATCGCGATATAGCAAAGAAGTGCAACGTATGCGGTTTTATTACGCTCCAACGAATAGTAACGTATTTCTTGCGGCATTTGAGGAATATTGGAACGAAATTGAGCTCGTATATTTGCCATGACGTGCAACACAATGCGGAATCACTTATGGTTTTCAGTCAGTCAGTCATTTTATGAGGTAGTTTTATGAACCTTTTAGACATTACTGACATACGAATGCAATGACTGGAATAGACCAAAGTCAAGTTCAGACTTAACATTTAAAGAATTACAATTGCCTTTTATTTGTGCGAACACTACACATTTGAAATAAAATTATATTTTGAATTTAACTCGCGTGTAACTAGAGTCATACTCTAGACTTATATCAAAATTTAAACAATACTAAAATTAAAAATAATGAACTATTGCTACCTAATTTGGTATTCGTCGCAAGAAACTCTACATTTTTTGATGTTTTTAAACGTGAAAATCAACTGGTTCTTTGTTTTAAGAGAAAATTACTTAACTTACACAATTCATACACATGCATATACGCAGTAACCGATAGAACACTTCTATTGTTATTTCATCTGTCCATATATCTTCACCCTCATCCACATGCAATGGCTTTACCCCGTTAACACTCGCTCTTTCACCTTTCAAATATAGAAAATACCTTTGACACAATCCAGTCCAGACAATAGGGACTTCAATACCATATCCGTTAACTCTGCATAAATCGCGAATTTACTTACGCTGGGATCGAACTCGACCTTTGCTATCTTAATCTGATGTCAAGATAACCGCCTACATTGTTCGCAGCGGGGAACCGTTTTTTATTTGCCAACGACTCTATTTTTAAAGGGATAAGGTTTAAAATTTAAAGGGTGCATCGTGACGACGCGACGGTCAGGGAATAGACTCGTCATACATGGTAACATGACTGAGTAACACGTAGCTCGTCGTGATTTTGAATATCGCGCGTGTATAGGCAAGCCTTGCATATGGAATACAAAAGGCAATAGAAGTTTATGTTTGTACTTGCAAATGGGGGTTCGTACCAGTGGTTTGTATAAACGACATTCAGAAATGGTATAGGTGAAAGTTAGAATACATTTTGCTTCGGTGATTTGTGCAATTAAATTGATTTAAAAAAAAATAATTGCAGAGAAAGTAGCGGACATGAAATTTAAGCATTAAATACTTTGTTTTTGACTTGAACTTACTTAATTTAAAAACAAAGGCAAAGCGGACTTCTAATATTACCTTTTATATAGCTTTTTATTTAATTTTTAATTAACAACTTCCTAGCTCAATTCAATCACCACAAAGAGCTAACGAAATGAAAGGCGGCGATGAAGAGTCCACAAGCTCAGAAGTTCCTCAATCGCCCTCAAACAGTTCACAATACGATTTGGAGTAGCATTGAGTCGTATTCTCCTTAACTTAGTACGGAACTCTAAAAAGGCGTAAATAAAGTACCCATTCACAAATACCGGGTTGATCGCCGGTTCGACAATAGACCCGGAGCGCTATCAAAGTTTCGCTTAATGCATCGCTTTTCTAATGAAATTCGAGATCCCGGAAATTGCGTGGAAATAAATACGAACGCAGTAGTTCGTTTAGCAACTTTTAAATGCACTCCCATCGAATAGTGCGCCTTTGTTAATTTAAAAGCGAGCGAGCGAATATTGTGCACCTAAAACTGGGAAATAGGTCTTGAAATACAAATTACTTTTCGTTATTGACTTTTGCTTGCTAGTTGCTTGCTGGTGGTGATTTTTTCTGCGGGCTTCAAGTTGTTTCGCTTAATAGAAATTGAAAAGCTGAAATGTGCGATGAGAAACCTATTTTAGCTGAAGCATAGTGCCTTTTGAATTGAAATATCGCGATAGTAAATATTTCATTAGCTAACTATGTACTCGAAGAGAAGAAGAATATTTTATTAAATAAGATGAGATACATCATCATCTCATAGACGGAATAGACGGCAGTCGGAAACATTATTTGAATTCCGGTTCTTATAATTCTGGGTACTAAACCCGGTATTTGATCGTATTTGATGACGCATTACTTGAAAGAAAGATTCGTTTAATTCTCTGATAGACAACAAAGTTGTGATTCTGCAACATTTCATGGCATTTCAGCTGTCAAGCTAATACCAAACTTTTTGTTTGTCTTAACTTGCGGATCTCAACAACGCAAAACTTTTTCTGACTATAACACAAAATATTTGTTATGGAAGACATAAATGTGTTTCTGTTTCACTGTTGCAACTTTTTTTTATCCGTCGATTTGGGATGCATATAAAGAAAATAACCTGGAACACACTATACAATGATGATTTGGGGCCCTAAACGAGTGGCAATAAAAAACACTATACGGTCATTGGTTGTTCGGGTACAATGGTGTAAAAAATTTCACAATCGTCAGCAGGGTAAGAAGTGGAATATGTACGAGTGAAATATTAAAGTTATAAAGGCGGCGCTTCGGCGAAAAGTAATAAAGTAGTCAAGAGTGAGTGCGGGGAGAATCATACGCTGGCTTTATTGCAAATTATATTTCGTTGGTGCTCTTAGACTGCTCTTGTACTTTTTAGAGGCAGTTGTGAAACCGTTTTCGAGCTTGATTTATAACGATCTGTTGGTATATCGTTTCTTGCAATTTACTTGATATTGTTATTCTTTTTTAAGGTTTTTATTTGTAAGTCCCCTAGGATGACCTTACTCCACTTGCAGGTAAGCGGTCGTGTGTCCACATTTCAGTCAACCGGCACCATTTTCAACAGGCACCAAAGTTTAGGATTTTGCTCGCCTGGACATGATATAACACCACGTGTATTACTTTGTAATTACATTCAGAATGTATTTGCCACATTAAAAAAAACAGTGTTATTAAAAAACGGAAAGGAAGTTGTAAGTTGCCGCCCAGAAAAGCCCCGACTATAAAAATAAATGTGACCATAAATATTTTTTATCAATTCAATGTTTAAGAGTTATATTCCAAAGTGATCATCAGATTAAAAAGCAATAAAACTCATCGACGTCAAATATGATTCCCATGACCAAAGCCGTAAAAGCAATTCTCATGACATCAAATTTAAACGTGTTTATGGATTTATGAGGAATAATGAAGATATCTTTTCTATACGAATCATATGAGCTTTTGTAAGTATAATACGTTTCAAGCCATCTTATAGTTATCCCCGATCTCTTTCAGTTGTCACAAAGGTCAGTAAAAGAAGCCTACTTTCATTAAAATTAGTAATTAAAATAAAATTTTGTTTTAGGCAATAACATAATTGCGTATTTATAGGCGCAAAGAGCTTTTACATAAGTTCTATTGTAATTATATAGCCTAACATATAAATATCTGGAAGAAACTCTATTGTATAATATCGATACTTTAAATCTCAAATGGCGTAACCACCAAAACACTACTTTTCAGGAGAGCAGAAAAACAAAAAAAAAATGTTTTTTTAATTCATAACTTTATCAATTTTAATACAATGAAAATGTTTTATACATCAAATTTCTTAGAATTTTGAGATAAAGGCTTCAGTAGGAACTCTTTGTACCTAAATCTTATATTTAAGAAACTAGAAGTCGGTTACGACTTGTGAAAATATTACAAAAAGGCGTTTACGCCCCATAAAAATCACGATTTTTTAGAGGTGAAGGTCGTATCTCCAATAAAAAAATGTTTTTTGTGCTTTAAACTCATTTAATAATAAAAGAAAACGTAAAATATTCACTCTGTATTACGCTTTTACAAAGTTACGCCGTTTGACACTTTTTCATAGTGACTCAACGCGTAATTTTTAGAATTGGATGAAAAATTTTGGAATATGGGAAACTTCACTAAGATTTTTACGTATCTAAATCGATTAATTTTGTCATTTGAAACCCCCGCTGATGTGCATTCACCATACATTTATCTATGTATTCAGCCATTTGCGTACTTGTGCGCATAGATTACGTTCCTCGGTGTATTTATTATTTTTTGTGACCGTTACGTTGACTTTGGCGCGTTATTGGTCTTTGATTCTGATTTGTGTTTGGATATTGATTTAAAATGCCGAAACAAGGAAAAGCAATAAATAGCCAATGTCTCCGCAATCTTAATCCCCCCGGGCATCAATACTAACAATAATAATGACAATCATGTGTTCAGCGATGTTGGTTGTAAACGCCTTTCTTTTGTATTGCAATTTCGAAAAATAGCGTGTTTTACGAGTTACGCCAGAAAATTATGTCACTTACACCCTTTTTTTTGACATTTTTTTCACGTCACAATAATTTCTAGGGGCGTAAACACCAAGTAAATTAGACTAAGCCTTTTACGACCTGTTTACTTTATGAAAAGTGTTCAAATCTCTAAAAAACATTGGGTCGTAATAACCTTTTTTTTGCGAATTTGAGGATTTTAAATATACAGATCGATAGAGAAAAAAAAACTGAATAAAACTGCATTAAAAAGTCATTTTGACCAAATTGGCGGTTACGCCATTTGAGATTTAAGGTAGCGATATTGTTGATATTAAATAAGAACACAGTTTTTGACAACGAAATGTAAGTTTATTTATAGAACGCAAACTTTTACATCTAGACACATCGGCCATGTATGTCATAGAGAATGACAGAGGCGGGGGAAGTTGCCATAGAAAAAATAATTCAATTACATTGCCATTATCTAACACCCCCTCTCAATGTAATTATTAATTATAAAACAAAACTTGACCCAGTAACCTATAGTTACCTATAACTACAATATTAGTAACTACATAGTGCATATTATGCAATTACATTACATTTTTGTAAACAGCGGGTTATCAGCTCCCTATTTAGACCCTTGGTAAACATATCTGCAGGTTGTTCACCAGTCTTAATAAATTTTATACATAACATGTTACTTCTAATAAGCTCTCTTACAAAGTGGTATTTTATGTCAATATGTTTTAGGCGTTTAACAGTGTCTGTGCAGGCAACAGAAATAGCAGATTGATTGTCACAATAAATATGCACTGGACACATTATTTATCCCAAAATCATTTAACAAGTTTATTAACCAACAAGCCTCACTGGCAGCAACACTTAAAGCAACATACTCAGATTTAGTTGATGACAAACTAACTGATATCTGTTTCTTTGAGCACCATGAAATTAAACAGTTTGAAAATTTAAACAAATAGCCAGATGTGGACTTCCTATCTGTGAGATCCCCTCCCCAGTCAGCATCGCAATAACCTTCCAAGATATCATCTTTACATTTATACACTAACTTATATTCTAAAGAATGTTTAACATACCGCAACACTCTCTTTAATGCGGCTAACAACATACTATTTCCATACTTCTGGTATCTACTCAATAGAGAAACAGCAAAACAGAGATCTGGTCGAGTACCAGATACAGCATACATAAGGCACCCTATGATTTGACGACATAACTTTTCAGTATTTATATCAACATTATTTTTATTACATTCAAATATTTTACCATTAAAATTTTGATCTATTGGTGTAGAAATTGGTTTACAATCCTCCATTTTAAACTTTTTCAATACATTTTCCAAATATTTTCTTTGGCTCAGTTCAGTAACACCTTTCTCAATATTTTGTTTTATGTTTATGCCCAAAAAATCAGTAACTACACCTAGGTCTTTCATTTTAAATTCCATACTTAAAACATTTTTCAACTGTTTAACTAAAATATCATTTGTTCCAAACACTATGAGATCGTCCACATAAAGTAACAGGTAAGTTTGATCACTATCATTTCGCTTTATATAAAGACAAGAGTCACAATCTGATTTAACAAATCCTTCTTTAAGCATAACAGAGCTAAATTTTACATTCCAACATTTAGGTGAACTCTTGAGCCCATATAGTGATTTATTCAATTTTACTATATTATTTCTACCTATATATGCTCCTTCTGGTAAGCTAATAAAGACATTTTCTTTTAATTCCCCATACAGGAAAGCACCAGTTACATCCATTTGATAGATAGTTAAATTAAGTTTAGTTGCAATAGTAACAAAAAGTCTAAGAGTTGACAATTTGGCAACTGGAGCATATAGATCATTTAAGTCTAATGTATCTTTCTGTTCAAAACCTCTAGCTACTAACCTAGCTTTGTATTGTGGAATATTATGGTTATTTCTTTTAATTTTAAAAACCCATTTACTACTTATAACCTTTTCACCTATTGGTATATCACATACTTCCCAAGTGTTATTATCCCTTAATGTTTGCATCTCCCTCTCAATTGCTTCCCTCCATTTGGAAGCATCACTTCTTGACATGGCCTCTTCGTAGGTAACAGGTTCACTTCCTTCAGAATACACATTCTGACAGTTATAAAACACCGTTGGTTTCCTCACACGTTTGCTGTGTTGCCTTGGAGGTATCTCAACATCTTCTTCATCGTTGGATGGTACATATTCACTTCCCGACTCATTGCCTTCATTTGAAGTGACGGTTTCATTGAGTGTTACCAATTCTGTTGATGATTCCTTTTGAAAGTCACTAGATTTCTCTTCTTCATTATTTTCTTTGTAGCTAACCTTAACTTCATATTCTTTTATATCACTTTGCTCTTTTTCTAAGAAAACTAAATCTCTTTTAATTTCCACCTTGTTCCTGTGAGAGTAATATATTCTATATCCCTTAACTGTCTCGCCGTATCCAACCATAACACCTTTTTCTCCCTTACTGTCCCACTTCCTTCGTTTTTCTTTAGGAATGTGAGAATATACTGGGGTACCAAATGGTTTCAACTGATGAATGTCAAATTCTTTTCCGGACCATACTTCATATGGTGATTTCTGACCATCCTTACTCTTGCTGGTTCTATTTAACACATAAGCTGCAGTATTCACAGCCTCTGCCCACAAAGTCTTTGGTAAAGTTTTACACGCACTCAGCATTGTTCGAGCAGCTTCTACGAGGGTTCGGTTCTCTCTCTCTGCTTTACCATTTTGTTCCGGAGTGTAAGGGACACTGGTTTGATGCAGGATACCATGTTTTGAGAATATTGCTTTCACTTCTTTATTCACAAATTCCAGACCATTATCAGATCTGAATACTTTTATTTTATTCCCAGTTAAGTTTTCTGCCTTACATATAAAATCTTCAATCACATCCTTTATTTCATATTTATTTTTCACGAAATATATTGCTCTGTAGTTTGAGAAGTCATCTTTTAGAACTACAAAGTAGCGTGCGCCTCCAACCGACGTTACTTCCATGGGGCCACAAGTATCCGCATGGATTAACTCACATGCTTTGGTGCTGACACTGTCACTGTTATTGAAAGATAAGCGTTGGATCTTCCCTTCTAAACAGCTTTCACATTTTGGAATCTGAGTTTGATCCACAACAATGTTATTTTTCGAGAGTATCTTTTTGACATAGTCGAAGTTTTGGTGCGCTAATCTTTCGTGCCACATTTGCAATGTATTGTTTATTGTTTTAGCTACACTTGCCACTGCGTTTTTGTAACGAAACTCCAGATAATATGAACTTCCAACACGTTTTGCGATCGCGCAAACATCGTTGTTTTTATAGAATTTACATGTAACGTCATCTGTCAACATGACATAACCTTTGTCTGACACTTTGTTCACAGAGAATAGATTTGTCTTCAAATCTGGAACAAACAAAACTTTGTCTATGGTTGTTTGAATCCACTCTATGCCATTAAAGACTTCTACCGCCATCTGTCCATAGCCAAGAACACTAATCGATGCACCATTACCCACAATTACAGATTCTTGTGATGATTTGGTAAATGTTGAAAATAGAGTGCGGTCATGGCACATGTGTTCACTGGCACCAGAGTCCACTAACCACAAAGATTTTTCTTGTTGTTCTGATGAATTTAACACCACAAAGGCATTACTTTTCTTATGGTCCTTGTTCTTCCTAAACCAACACTTTGCCTTGTTATGGCCGGCCTTTCCACAATAAAAACACTTACTTGGTCCTTCAGAGTTACTATAGTTCTTACTTTTACACTCACTACGGAAATGTCCCATTTTGTTACAATTGAAGCACTTTATATCCTTCTTGTCTTTCACAACAAACGCAGATGAACTTGGAGTTTGCGGACAACTCTCACCCTTTTCTTTTAGTCGTTCCTCTTCAATTAACAATCTTGCCGTTAAGTTATCTATAGTTTGTTTATCGTCTGGGGCAGACTCCCAAGCCGAAATGAAATATTTATATTCATCTGGTAATGACATTAATATCTTTGTTATTACAAATTTATCAGATAACTCTTCGCCCATTTGTTTAAGCTGATTTTGTATTTCTTGTATTTTAGATAGGAATGTGGACATTTCTGTGCCCGTTTCATATTTGAATTGAAAAAAGCGTTGCTGAATAATGTGGATGTTGGTTTCAGTCTTCTGTTCATAAATGCTGTGCAATTTTTTCCACATTTCAGCTGATGTTGAGCATGAAATAATATGTAACATGACATTCTCGTTCATTCTAGTAACTAATAGTGTTTGTGCTTTTGCGTCTTTTGATTCCCACATAGCTCTTGCAGTACTTTCTTCGGGTTTTAGGCATTTTCCTTCGACAACATCCAACCAGTTTTGACCACGTAGCAATACTGTAGTTTGAAATTTCCATAAATTCCAATTATTGGCTCCTTCCAGTTTCATCAAACTGTTGTTCGAGTTCATATTTAACTCCATTTCGCTGACCTGCCTTGCTTCACCCAATTGAAAACAAGTATTTCCACCTTTTTCCGAGTCTTAACCTCACTTTTTGCCGACACTTAGCACGCGGTTTAACTTGCGACTTACTAACTTCCTGTATTGTTTATTTAACATCCAAGATATGTGCCTGGGCCCATAACCTGTTGATATTAAATAAGAACACAGTTTTTGACAACGAAATGTAAGTTTATTTATAGAACGCAAACTTTTACATCTAGACACATCGGCCATGTATGTCATAGAGAATGACAGAGGCGGGGGAAGTTGCCATAGAAAAAATAATTCAATTACATTGCCATTATCTAACAAATATAAAACATCACTTGGCCTTTACTAGCAGGCTCCTGAAATACAGTACAAAAAGAAAAACCGGCAGAAAGTGTCGCATACATCACTGTAATAACTGCGAGTTTAAATCATAATTTAATACGCCGGGTTCCGTATCCATTTTGTACAACAGTTCTCAATTACGTTTTGGGAGTTTGGAAAATTGCTCGGATTTCACGACCGTTCCGAGCCACGTGCTAAGCATATTAATCAACTGAAACTTGTGTTTCAAGATGTTTATTTGATATGTATTTGGGTCATGTTCCCTAAATTTGGCAAAATGGAATATCCATGCATATTGAAAGGTCGTGGTGATTTGAAATGAACGATTTTAATCAAGTTTTAGTATACGTTACACTGGAAACGATCGACACAGGACTGATCGCTGTGGAGATGGTTATAGTAGTTATTTATATCCAGCAGTATACTTTTGGCCAATAATATATGGTAATGTATCCTCCCATATATTGAGATAAAGTACCAAATGAGCGGCGACATATGGCATTGTTGTACTCAAGAAAAAAATCTAGTGTCGTAAGATTTCCTTTTTGTTCTTTTTCTAAATCTGTAAAATAAACAAAAGTCTAAGTTGTTATGCTTAAGGTTGTACCAAGAATTTTAGGGCTCTTAAGATTTTCTTTAATGCTAAATTCAAGACACTACTAAGCTACCGGATTGCTATTGGATCAACTCTATGCATTTTTTTATATTTTTAAATATGGGTTTACATACGATAAAGACAGTAGCAAATACATAGCTACATACTGCCCAACGTTTCGACTTGGCTACACTCTATGCATTTATGCGGTTGACAATCGTATCTTAACACTTCATAAATATTATGCCAGCTGTAAACAAACACGCCGTGCTCATTGTTCCGCCAAATTTAATCCGACAGTTCCCCACCGAAGTTTATCAGTATCCTTCATCTCTTACCCCTTCGTATTATTAGCATGCAACTTTATTAGATCGTCGCGGGCAGTCCCTGACTGATGCCGCCAAATGAGAGATATCTCTCACCCAAATTAGCATTCATAAGCTGCCTCAGACGACATAAATAACATCGAATATTTGACGTATTCCGTGTACGGAAGGAATCTCGTGCAAGTGTTCTCTTGTGGTGATGTTTCAGAAAAGATTTCAGAAAGACGATTTGCTTAGGTTTATCGTTTGCGTAAATAGAAACAAGACAAGTTCTAGTTTTGATTTTGTATTTTATCATTTAGTTTTCTGAAAGTGTTGATGGTCAACTTATTTTACTTTAAGTTTTGTTCTTGGCACTTTTTTTTGACTTCCTTATATTTAAACAAGAATCAAATAAGACAATCAAGCTAAGCGTAGTCAGTATAAACTCAATTAAGTTAAGTGATTTAACAAACTGAAATTACACGTAAGTATAAAATTCATATAGACTACTACATTCACGACGTTACATTAAATCGCTTACACGATTATATTAATCTCGAATCATGAAGATTTTCCGTACGACATATTTCTCTATCTTCCACTACGATAAACGATCACGACTCATCTCAATAGCAATAGGCGTAAATTCCCATGGCCACTCATATTTGCGCCCCAAAACTCCTTCTGCTCTGTATTCGTGCCGACTAGTTGTCTAGTTACTCTCAGAATATTACTTCAGATCTTGGCCGCAAATACGTCCCTGGCCGGTAAACAGTCGATAGATGTGAGATATTTCACTTTATTGACAGCAATACGAAAGTTGGCATCGACAGAGGAAAGTCGCACAAACATTTTTATTCGTAAATGTGGCAGGTGAGCGATTTAATTTATTTATTGGTTTACCAAGTAGCTAATAGATTTGAGAACTAATTCATCAGTATGTAATAGACAAATATTATTACGCCTATAATCTTATGAAGCTCTCACTGATTTCTCGAAATACATGGTAGCTTATTGAATTTCAACAGTAATAATAACAAAATTAAATAAATCTTAAATAGATCATCATCCTTGAATTTATATTCAATATAAATAATATAACCGATAAAGTTGCTACATATTTGAATACCCAATTAATGATTTTAACCGTTCAAAACTGTATTCCTAGCTTTAAGTTTCTATGTAACTCGTTAATAAATAAATATTATTTTCTATTCAATAATAAAATAGAACATATTTTTTTTTTATTTGGTACAGATATCTTAAGACAATATTATAAGACAAGCATTAATTGGGAAATCAATCCAAAAGTAAAAGAAGACAAAGACTACCAAAAGCTCCTAAGTCGAGCAACAAAGCTTTTGTAGTGGTAGCGCAAAAAAAAACATTAATGTTAGAGTAATAATAGACTTGTGTATAAAAATATGAGTCAAGCAGTCATAGTCTTTCAAATTTACATTTTCCATTTACCAGTTCGCTTCGCGCGAACTAAATTTCCCCACTTGAAATATACTGAAAAATATTCCCTAGCCCATATAGCGCGTTATTTAAATAAACACTACTAGGACGCTCTAAGATATTTTTATTAAATTCCAACGGAGGCCGTTTCAACGCATTCGCCGATGCAAATGTGGTGCATTCAACGTGCACTCGACAGATATTGCGATATCAGCGCTATTTATCGTTAGAACGATCTTCGTGTCGTTATTGCGCGTTTAAACAACAGTGCGATACCGCCTTTATGAAGGCACAGAGTTGTTTCATTAGATGCAGGTAATGAGTACAGGCTTTTATAGGCTGTATAATGACTTAACCAGACGCGTTTAGTTTTCTGTATGGGTATCTGAATACTTTTATAGGATGTTATGGAATAAAGTGGGTTTCAAGGTTTATTACTTTATGCTGATTAGGGCGTTTGTAAAACACATACCTACATAGTAAACCTTAATAACAATACAGTTGCATCGTAATGCATAAACTGTATTATGTAAAATAAAAATAAAAAGTCTTATGAGAACATCGAACATGAACATATAATAACCATCTAATGATTTGGAACTAATCTCAGCACATTATTCAAATAATAACATTTACACCCATAACAATAGATGCAACTTGCATTGGTTAGGCAATATAAAGATGTTTCTAACAAACTTATTGGCACTTCTGCAAGCAACACAATAGCCACTGATTTTCTGGCTAGTTGAACAAATATCTATTTCAAGATCGTCAAAAAAAAGGAATTGTCTTCGAAAAAAGGGGCAGATGTTGTCACAGGACCGAGTGTCCAGACAAATGAAGGCAGCCCAAACGATTGTTAAGCAAACTATGCATTCAAGATGTTCCTCGAATTACGAAATGTTTAGCTATTTGTTAAAGTCCTATTAAGTTCTGTCACTTCGGTACCCTATCCGCAAAGTTTGGGGCGAAGTTGGGCAAGCAAATTTAGATGGTACCGTCCCGGCATAGGGCCATAGCGAACTACCTGATGGAGTTTGCCGGTTTGTAATTGTGCTTCGACGCAACCGAGACTCGCAGTTTGAATGAAACGTCGATAAATTAAATTTGTTTCCGCCGTACGATCTCCAAAGACGTCTCAATTTGTTCTCAGTTAGGCACAAAGAGTGGCTTTTTATCGTATTCCCTTATTTATGGTATTACGCCTAAATGACGCGTGTGACTAGTCAAAATCTTATTAAATTTGAAAATGGACAGGTAATAAAATGCCGAGTCGCTCGATCGTGAAATCTAAGAGCATTTACTCGTATATTGACGTCGTTAAGTCGTCAAGAGAATTGTTTCAACGAAGAACGCATGTCACAAATACGTTAATACCAACGTGACATATATGACAGGTATGATGAGATGAATTATGTTCAAAAATAATATGCTTGAATGCCGAAACGATAATGAAATTATTAAAAACCTGTGCGTGACCTTCAAATGAATAACATACATAATGATTATCATTAAATTTACAACTATGAATATTAATCGTATCTGTTTTCGGCTCTTAAAATCATAAAATTTTTACCTACAGAAGATTTTATCCAGTACCTATCTACTTTTAATTAAAAATGTACTTTACGAAATTTAAATTTACAGACATTAAAAGAGCATAATTTGTCATGTAGGTGGTATCATCTAAAAACACTTGATTAATAGAATAGGCTACCTAAGATAACTTAAATCGCTGAAGACCTAGAATTTATGTTTACTGCTGAAGCTGACACAGATCTCTTGACTTTATTTTGTTAGTAGTTTGTAGTTAGTAGTTTAACCGTTTAACCGTAAAGTCTAAGAGGTATTTTCACATTACCACTCTTTTGAAATGAACTTGGCAAGGAATTTATTTTGTCCATTCCAAGAGTACCACTTGAAATATTCACGCATCATTACGCCTTACCAATGCCGTAAGTAAACGCTAAGACAAAAGGGTGTATTTTCTATACGCTAAGAGCTACCGAGATATAACAAAAAAAAACAACACTCAGTAGGCATTCGGTAGACGGCAACTCAACACTGTGTCAATAGAGATAAAAGTATTTGCCCAGACAAGACGTACAAAGATCAAAGCAAACAAGGACACGCCCACTTCGAGTGTGCTCGGTTGATACGCCAATAGTTCGTTAATAGTGATTCTATTTTCGGTTAGACTTAATTGTGTAGACGTATGACTAGTCACGCCCAAAGTTTTTTGTGTTTGCAATTGTCGTTAACGTGGGGTATTTTATATTTTCAACTTTTTTTCAATGGGGTTGATAATTTATCTTTTTTATTGTTTATTTCGAACTGTAATGTTCACCTATGTAAACGTTGGAGATATTTTCAAAATTGGATTAAAAATAACTAAGTTATAAGCCTTTTAAATTTGGTGGTGAGGGAATGAAAAACGGACGTCGAGAGACGTCGTTAGAGATTCTATAATACATTCTTAATAAAACATCGAAAAATACTACTTCTACTTTAATACGCTACATTGTTGATACTATTACAAATCGGCCTTCCAGACTTCCCCAATCAGTTAACAGTAATAGGATTAAAGTCACAAATAAGAAGTTTACCTCCGCCTAAACACACGGTACCCAAACGACCGCACTGTCCATTGTTTATCTATTTCCAGTCAAGCAACTTAAATTAGGTAGCTATTTGGGGGCCGCAAATAAACAGACAACGGGTACAATCCCCGTTAGCGGCAAACTAATCTAAGTTAAAACTGAACACACAATATCAGCGCTTGATACTCGCGACCCGAAACCGTTCCTGTCGAATTTCACGTACAATTTACGTTGAAAAGCCTTTGAGCCGTAGCTAATGTTTTCGCTAAGCGATTCGTTCAAATTGTGAGACAGGGAGGGCGTTTGTTTATAGTAAATTGCACGCTCTTACAAACTCAAGAGGTTGGGCGGCGCCATTAAAGTCATTGCCGTATTAAATTCTACAAAAGATGCGCAGTTACCACTAAATACTTCGAAGCGCTTAACTGTTCAGATCAGACTCTGACAAATATAGCTGATGTTTTAAATGAAAATGATTCCACACATATGTTTCATTGACTTTGATGTTGTACGAGAAATTTATTTTAGATTTCATACTGTTACAATCAATGATTTAAAATGAATAAAAATAAATAGAGACTTTACTCATATGCAATAAGATTCGAACAGATTGCTCAAGAGACATCTCAATGAGCTTTAGAGGCTAATCATACTATTGATAAGAAAACACTGCAGCTGATAATACAAATCCAAACAATGCCAAGTAACTGGAAAAGTTTTAGTGCAAATAAAGAAAATTGGAAAAGGATGAGGCGACAAAATAGACCTAAGTTAAGTTTGGATGAGACTGCTTTATATGTCCTAGGACGAAATGAGAAAACTTCAAGAAAAACATTACTACTTCTGTCTCTGAAATGATCTTCAATATGCACTTTTCCAGCCCACACACTACACACAAGTTTGTCTTCAGTAAACCTTTGTGACTTTGACTATGAAGAAAAAATGTGTGGTACATTATTTACCTGAAACGTCAACGGCCGAGTGGTTAAGGTCGTTGCTTGCCATGCAAGCGGTGCCAGTTCAAACACTGACAAAGGTACAAATGTGTTTTTTCAAATTGAAATTTAGATGTACAATTATTCGACGCTTTATTGGTGAAGGAAATCATCGTGAGGTAACCTGCAGACCTCTGAGGTTGTGCAGTCAACCAACCCGCACTAGGCTAGAGTGGTTTACCAAGGCCTTATCGCCCTAGTTTAGGGTAGGCCTGTGCACCAGCGGTGGGGACTTATGTGCTGATGATGATGATGATTATTATTCCCATCAAGCAGTATAAATACCGCATCCAAATAGGTTTATTTGTTTTGCCACAGTAATACATACAGCCGCATACTGAAAGTAAAAGTATAGGCAGATATGTTGGCACTACTTATCAATAAAACAGGTTGGAAATTCAAAACTCCCGTACAAAATTTTTATCAAAGCATATTTGAGTCGACCAACCCGCACTTGGCCAGCGTGGTCGACTAAGGCCTTATCGCCCTAGTTTAGGGTAGGCTCGTGCCCCAGCAGTGGGGACGTATATGGGCTGATGATGATGATGATGATATTTGAGTAACCAAACTGTCAAATATTTAATTATTTTTTCAGTGTTCTACCAATGCAGACATGCAAACAACAAGTGGTCAATATAAGTGCACCCTACTTTTGTGTACGGTATTCCGTGTATTCAAATCAATTTGACAAGAAACACTTCCCGCCGTTGCTAATAACAAATATCAGCTACAAAACTGATTGTTACATTATATAGATTACTAGCTTTCCGCCCGCGACTTCATCCGCGTAGAGACGTTTAACGGGTAAAACATTACTATTTTATAGCGCAGTCGGTTAATAAGTAGCTTATGTCCTTTCTCAGGCTCTGGAATATATCTGTACCAAATTTCATTTAAATCGGTTCAGTACTCTATGCGTGAAAGCGTAACAGACAGATAGACAGACAGACAGAGTTACTTTCGGATTTATAATAAAAATAAGGCATCCGACCGATTTCAGCCACGGCGGCCGATCTCAATTGAGATCTCAATTGATCAGCCAAGTGCGCAAACACAACTCTCTATTCCCTTACTCTCATAATTCGGTGAGACGGCAATCCGACATGACCGATGAGAGATCGGGCGCAGGACCACTGGCTTAACGTGCTTTCCGAGGCACGGGCGTTCAACCGCCAACTTCCTTACTACGGGCTGAGTAATTTCATTACAGAAAAACTCACACAAATTTTGCCCGACCCCGGACTCGAACCGGGGACCTCTCGGTCCTAACGCAGCACTTGCTACCAATAGACCAACGAGGCAGTTAGATTTATAATATTAGTAAGGATAAGGATGTACGTAGCAAGTAAAATAAAGCTTGTAAAAAGAACATGGTAACGTTAACGTGCGGGTACAAACAAATTCGATAACATCAATACAGACACATCGAACATCTTCCCGGAGCGATACCCCGTACCCCCAGGTATTGTATTACTATTCAATCAACGCTTTTGTTCGATAGAAACAGACAGAAAGTGGAGTTGGAGAAATTACCGGCACCGTATTTACTTACATGTAGGGATGCCAAGATGCGTAAGAGCCGATGGTAAATGATAGAGTAGATGGTATTTGGGTGGTTAAACAGTGGTTAGTAATCCTGTCAAATATTCATTGATGAACATTGTACTTGATGCGTTCTGGGTGTGGTACATGTCCAATTGTCCACGTGATGTTTGTAGTTAGATATCATATTTTGAGATATCTGCAGACTTATCGCGACGCTTACTACCTGATGATGTAGGGTCATACTGAAAGCTTTTTTTGTAAAAAATAAATGTCTTTTTTTAATTATTGTTTTTTTTAGAAGTGTATCATAATAGTTATTTTCAAAGCTTATTTTGAAAAAAATAACTACAAATCGCCAAAAAAATGTTGGCGACCCTACTTACAGGGTTCAATATCGGGTCGTACGTCATGGGAAGTATCGCTTACCGATAAATTAGCTGATGGGAAATATTTGCACGGAAACGGGTCCTTTCTGTTTACATTTGTATCCAGTAGCGATCTAACAACGAGCGATCGGTATCGGGAAGTGAACTGGGAGGTTTGGGAATATCGTATGTTTGGTGTTGTATTGATTTGGTGTCTTTAGCTTTAAGGTATAACCCATACCTTAAAGCGGCTTGAAATTTTATGCAAATTGAGAATACAAGCAGCTTATTTATTAGTGATCTTAAATAGAATAGGATAGAAAACGTTTCTTGACCACGACTATTAAAATAATACATATACAGTTATAATAAGACGCAAAACTCAGACAGAAAAACACAAATATGAAATAGATAATGTATAACTAATTATCAAGGCAAAGTCTCTATAAAGTATCTTATAAAACATATACATGGTTTCCCTATGTAAATTTAAGTACCCATGTATTTTATAATGTCTTATACGTCACTACACGATTTTTTCTCATTGTTTAAATTAGTACGTACTAATATTTTAGTAAATAGGCATATATTAAAAAGAATATAAAATTTGTTTACAAATCCGCAAGTCTTATATTCCTTACCCAGCTTATTTAGCATTTATAAATAACCACAGCCAGTGTTGAGACTCAACGTTTTCAATAACGTATTTCACGCGAGAAAGCCTCAAAGACTAATATATAGTTAGCATGACATACAAATTATAAGGCGTCGAATGCTAATTTATAAGTGTAACAAATAATCGTATTTTCAAATTAATCCAACTGTGATTTTTCAAACATTATACAGCAGAAGCCGTTGGAACGTCACAATATTTGATTTACGTTGGCTCTCGCTGGGCTGGTGCCTATTTTATAACAACAAATCATATGTGGATTGGTAAGTGCTCGGCACGCAATGAGTCAACGGCACACCACTAAACTCGCCTTTACGACACAAAAATAAATTGATTTCAAATTTTACTGCATATTAAAATAACCTTTATATTTGATAGCCACTTATTTTTAAAAGTATATTTCAAAACGCGGTGGTGTGACCGAGGCACCCTACTGCTCTGTTGATCATGAATCAACAGAAATATCAATTCGTTTAATTGAAAATAACTTAAGCGTGCATCTGGAAGTTTTCGAGGACACATTTTTAACGAAATTATACCGTATGTTACGACGGTGATGATTTATATTGACCTGTGTCATTGCGACTTAACTTTTTAACTCAACTTGCATAATTTGGCTAGTATTAACACATTCATCATTTTTAAACATCGGTTCTACTATTTTCTCATGTTTTCGTAATACATTTAGAGGAAAGCCGGCAGTTCAATAGGACTACGATTTATCTATACGAGTATACACCTACTAACAATTATTATTTTTAGAGTGCAGAGTCTTTTGTTTGACCTTACACATCTATCTAACTGCTATCTATAAATGAAGGCTACACATGAAAATCACACTATGACTTACCTGACATCACAGTTTCATATAAACTTGTTCGGCATCTGAAACAAAAAAATATATATTTTTGTTCGCTATGATTATTAATGTAGAAATTACCAAGCCAGGTAAGCTCAACCTTACAAACGTGCAACGCTTTTTTTACACAACAATTATGTAATTTACCTTATAACAATCTAAATGGGTCCTCATTATTAAATTGTATCAGAAAAGATCATTCATTTGATCAATGATCATTTCATCATAGTCAATTCGACTCAGAGTAGGCCAACGCAGCCAACTTACGCAACGCTATCTACCTATCAAAATCGGGCATCTCCGAATTAGTCACTCAAACGTTCCTATCGACTTGTATCTAATTAATTCTTGCCACGAATAACGATATAGTGACCAAGCCTTCAATCAACTGAGGGTGATTCAATTTGTGCTAATCAGATTTTCAATGCCTAATTTTGGGTAACACGCAAAGAGCACTGCCTATTTCTCACGAACGCTACACTTTTGTAATGAAAATTTTACGGACGAATTAGGACACACCCGTGGCCATAAGTGCTGATAAGATATTGAAACTTCGGAAAAATTATAAGTCATCATGTATAAATGAGCGACACTACGATAAATATCTTTATTACATTTAATAAACTATCCACACTCCTAAATATTAGTCTTTATAAAATAGCTGGGACAAATAAATAAATATCTGGGACATTTCCACACACGGTCATCTGACCCCAAACTAAGCAGAGCTTGTGAGCTACGGGCGTCAGAGACTGATATACATACATATATATTTATAAATACATACTTAAATACATAATCACATCCAGACACGGAACAAACACCTATGATCATCACACAAATATTTGTCCCGAGTGGGAATCGAACCCACGACTCTCGGAACCGCCAGCCAGGGTCACTAACCACTGTTCCACCGAGCCAAGTCAAGTCTTTATGGGTCTTCACGCAATATTAGGAGTAGCAAATACTTAGCTACTTACTGCCAGACGTTTTAGACCCATAAAGAAGACTAATATTTAGTGTAATAGAACGCGAAATGTTTAAAATCATAAACCACACTCCTATCAGATAATATAAGCTTTCAACATCAATGCTATATCAAAGCTCGAAAATAAGCATTCATGATATTTGGGGCGTCATTCTTTACATCACCAATCCCATTTGCCGGTTTGATAGTATATGGCAATGCCATTAGTACTAAATACAAGTCATTAAAAGGCGCGATTGATTGGGCGGTTCGCAGGAAACTCTTTATCTGCTACCATAATCTGACATCCCTAAATATTATTGGTGCTTGTGACGAGGACTGACAGGTTATTAAAAAAATAGTGAAGCACGAGTGATTTTAAATTAGTGAAGTTCATTGCCATTTAATTTTTTTAATGTAATTCATTTAACTTAATAAATTTAATTAATAACAAAAATCTATAATTTTAGTTGTATGAATTACCTACAATAATAATATAATATGTGGATTAGAATTAGGTTAATTAACGACTATCATTTATTTTGTAATTTGACCAGCCATGCTATGTCTTGCCTTAGCATTTTTTGCGATTATTGCAGTTATTTTTGTTGTTTTATCTAACGGAAACAATACGATAGGAATATTAGCCCCATATTCTTACATTACTAGTATAAAATGTTCTTTAAAATATTTTCGTTACGTAAAAATCAATGTGAAGTATCTAAAGTCTACCGTGGTCATTTTCATTTGCGATGGGAATTCTAAAATAAAAATGTATTTAAGAAAACAATACACAAACTTTTAAAGGGTGAAGATTAAATCGGATCAGATTATTTGTGATGTTAATAACGATGACTAAGTGGTTATTATGATTTTTTAGCTTATGATTATAAGATCCCTTTTAGCAAGCATAGTGATTACATAAGACACCTATCATAGCTAATGATGTCTTAATTATACTAATGGCAGAGGTGTTTCCTAGCTATTTGGCATAATTGGACGTTCATTGAGGTCATTCTAATTATTTTAATACCATCTTTGTCACATTCTAGAATGCAAACTTTGACTTTGACTTTGACATTTAGTTGTAGAGAGAGATTCTACAAAATTTTGAGTTTATATAATATTTATTTATCTACTCAAACAAATATACAGCTCAGGCTCTTCTGTAATAAAAAATATGAAAAATATAAATAATAATATTTAATTATGATTGACATCTGATTTTGACTTTTGGCGATATCTGACTTAATTAATTCTTTCTTTAAAAAATCAAATGTGATATATAAAATCATTATCCCCTTTTCTAAAAGGAAGATCAAATGTAGAGTTATATTATAAAGAATATAATAATAGAGGACGAAATTTTTTAAACATAACGTACAGATTCATAAAAAAACAATTAAGTTAGTAAACTCATGTGTGATCAACACAAAATAAACTTCCTTCCATACAATTTTGCATAACTAAACAATCAGGATAAATTCGAGACATTTGGCAACAATGCCAAATAAGTCTTGCAAATCACTGAACAAACCAGATATTCCGTGAGTTCCATGGCGTCAAACAAACAACAAAACAAGTGAAACTTATTAAAAGCGTCATTCAACACCCGGAATGCAATTTGCAATGATTCGCGCCCATTAAGCCCGAGTCTAGACTGAGAATTCCTCTTGCATTGCGCAACGCATTGTCTGGTAATAAAACGGGGTTTGTAGGGAGTGGAGACGTATTTGCGTCCGTTTTTTTATTAGTAAAGTTTTTGCTTTTTAGTATAAAACCGTCAGCGGGACGTTTTGACGATGGTTTATTAAATTCTACAACGCGAAGCAAAAATTAAAATTAATGAGGATATATCGTAGATATCTGTAGATCTATATATAATTCTTACACCTATTAATCAAAATGCTATACATATGTGAAAGTATATTTGTCCGAATGTTGCACTTTCATTCCAATCATCATCATCATCAGCCCATATACATCCACTGGGGCGCGGTTCTACCCTAAACTAGGGCGGAAAACATAGTGAGGAAACCTGAAATCTTCGTAGAAATTCTAAGATTCCGTAATTGACCAAGCCGCACTTGGCCAGCGTGGTTACGAAGGCCTTATTTCCCTAGTTCCAAAAGTACCGAATCGTTAAAGCAGTTTGGTACGCATAATGGCCTAGAGACTGAGAAATGACAAAGTTACGTGCTACTTTGTAACCGCCTTCATTAAAAAGGTGTAATGTTTTACGCGTTCAGATATGACGCGGGCGGATTCGCAAGCAGAAAGTTAAAACAATAATATAACTAAAGCACTTTATCATTATGTTGGTCAATATTTAAAAACGCTCCATAATAGCCCCTACTTCATAATTTGCACTTACATTTAATAACAGATCATGACGTGTCGTTTAAATTTTCAATTGAATTCTTTTGTCGGTCTCAAAAAAATTTAAAAAATGCAAACTGGTTTGTACATGTAGATTGATAGATAACAAATTAAACATGTCAAATATTTTTTTACTGTTAAAAAAAGTTAACAAGCAGTAGTACACGAATAAATTAATTATGCAAATGTTACTGGTTTACATACAAATAAATTACTACTTAATTATTATTTGGTGTCACAGTATTACTAGTAAACGTACTCGTATGTACGTATGTAATGCTACTTGCTATATTCCTTTTTGTTAGGGTTGACTCTTTGAACTTCCTGTCAGTATATTTATAAGAAAAAACACTATGCAAAATTTGAAAACGTTTCTATTAAAAATAAAATGATTACTTTTTCAAACAATCAAAACATACACCTTATACAAACAATAATATGACAGGAAAAATTTAAGTATTCTGCATGTTTTTTTTTTTCGGTAAAACAGTAGCATTAGAAATGATTGACGAAAATTATTTTGTAAAAGTGTACTGTTATTTATTTATTTCCACATCGCGGCATCAACATGCCGATAGGTAAATTTTAGAGAAGGGGTCGGCACTTGATGGATTGTAAAAACGTTCCGTTTGACGTTAATAGATTTCTCGCATGGGGTCTAACTCGACGACGTTATTAAATACATGAGATGCAGTTTTTCTAATGACCGCCTCCGCGGGAGACTTCGATCGTACGAAGGGGACCTATTATAAAAGCGACTGCAAATGATTGCCAAATGACTCGAATTATCGACACGCGTCCCTTACGCAAACGTTAGACTAAGTGTTTTATCTTTGGTTACCTAATCATTTGTACCAAGTGGCACTTTGTAGATCTATGACTTTTGAAAATATCAACCATTAGTGGCATGATACTAATGGGTTACTTGTAGATGGTAGTGTGACAAATATTTTATCTACTGTGTGACTATCAAAAAGTGTGCAAGTCACACTTCTAGACTTTTTTTTTTTTTGATTTCTATAATTGTAAATATCTTAAAAACTTTTAGATAAGCCTACTTTTGTGGTCGAGTGTACTCGTAGATGCTAAAGACACATCCATTAAAAGAACAAAAGCTTATCTAATTGGTACAGTTGCAAGGAGGTGTTATAAGCATACTCGTTTGCATTAGATCGACCGGTTATCTCGGATCAACCGCCCACAACTGTCAAGCTACAAAATAAATATGTTATAACAAATGCGGACTAACTCATATCAGATAAGTGCTAATCTCCATTACAATTAAAAGTTAAGGGTTCGGCTTTGGAACGTGATATTCGAATTTTGAACGGCACGATACATGGGTATGGATTAGGGCTAGCAATTTGTCAATTAGGAAACTGACTACCATGTCAAATCAGAAGCAATAAATTGTGATAGTACTTTATGAACGAGTGAAATTACTTATGTACCGGTCAGAAAAGTCGGGCTTTGGTGAAATAATGTGGTTAAATGACGTTCAGTCTTAATGAACACAGTTGCACCTTAAAATCTAGAAATCACAAATAATCGTGAGTTTTATTGAGATTCCGACCGGTTGCTGTTACCACCATACAGTTGCGTAAAACCCGCCAAGTGACTCTGGCCTCTCTCGGTCAGGTCGCGTTCCGGGATCAGCACTGTACGAACCGGAGCCAGGGGGGATCATTGCTGCGGCAAGCGCCGGACCAGTGGAGTCTTAGCGGCGGGATTGTGCGAGCGGAGCGGGTCAGCCCGCCGGCCAGGGAGACCCGTAGACACGGGGGCCCTTCCGTCCGGCGAACTGGCCAACTCGAACCCGAGACTCCACGCCTTGTCTCGTTGTTGCCGCAGCAGTGGTCTCCTCTTTATCGGGCTTTCAGGGTGAGTGCGACAGGCTCAATATGGTCTATTGTGCCTGTCGACCTCATATTTGGATCTCACTACCGCTTATCATCAGGTGGAGTGAGGTCATCTTGTTAGCTTATTATAAAAAAAAAAAAAAAAAGATTCCGTAGAAATATAGAGTTACTTAAAATGGTCATCGATTTTAGTTTTTAAATCTAATATAGAAGCGGTACCCAGACAAATTGAATAACATTAATTGACAGTCACGTGATTCAAAAACTATCCCACCATTAATATCAATGAGACCAAAACGAATTATCTTTCTCTACAAAAATTTCTATTCTTTTCCGGTGACAGCCCTGTTACCGGTGGACGTGATTCGGCAAAATGCGTTTTTTGCTTTCAGAAAATAAATAATAACTGTTATGGTATAGGCGGCGTTTTGCGGAAGTATTGGGCATTACACGGGCGGACGATCACAGGGCCTGTCAATAATGTTTACGCGAGCAGATTGGACGTATTAGACAAGTTTTCTTACATGAGCCGTTTTATTAGAATATCGTGAGAGGTAAATTGGTGTTGGTGAAAGGTTTTGATATTGGTTTACGATGCTCTGTTCAAAAGATGCCAGAGTCTCGGTACTTCTTATAAGAATCGTTGAAATAATCATTTCCGTTACCTATTTACACGTTCACCTTTCCTAGAATGTCTTTTTGTGCTATTTGTAACAAAAAATATGATAGAGTTTCTTAGAAAGCACTCAATTAAAGTTAGTGGTATACGTGTTAATTCGAAGTAATACTCTTATTATGAAGAGGAAAGATTAGATAGTTTGTTTGCATTGAATTGGCTTTTTGGAACTTAGACTACAGGGCTGATTTGGATGAAATTTGCTAATGATTTAGTTCAACCATAATCAATAAAAACTAGTGTGATGAAAATGAACAGTAGATTTAAAGAGATAAATCCAATTTAAATTGTCCGTTTTCACTCATTCTTATTAGCACTTCCCCCCAGGATTTGTCTCCTAATTATTCATCCCATTTAATTCCAACCTAAACAGTGAAATCTAAAATACTGTCTTTTTGTTCTCACCCCATAAATAAAACAGCAGACAAACAATAACCGAGAAAAATTCCATTCTCAACGAATATTTTTCTACAGTCTTCCTCCGGAGACGACAAAGCTGGCTTCATTAAATGCCAAATTATCGGCGTCTATCCGCCGGCGTGCAAGCAAAAATAACAATTCAGACACCGGAGCCAATTCTTATGAAATCCATAATGGTGCTCAAGTTGCGAATGAAGCAGATAAAGTACATTTTCGCGTGACTCCACTTGGAATGCAAGCAATCCCGCTGAAAAATTCGTCAGATCATAACTCATGAGAATTGCGGGAGAGTCGCGGTGCCTCCGTTTAACTAACAGGAAGAAATGAGGTTTTTTTGAACCTTATTGCTCACAAATCAAGGTCTTTATTGCAAAAGTAAGGAGTGAGAAGTAATTTTGTACACTCCATGTTAAGACTGCACCCTCTGTTTGGCGCCTTACCCTCTTTCAGTGTGTTTAATTGTTTCGATTTTAAAATTGTGCATTGGAAATGCAATAATGAACTAGGGTGCATATTTGTGTAGGATAAGGACTGTTACTTTTTTTTGTACAAACGTATTTTAATAAAGCCATTCTCTTATTGTGTTAGAATCTTGCTTTTTTATTTATGTGATCCTGTTTATATTAACTCACGCTGGTAGAACTATACAAGTTTTTTTTTTTTAATTATAATCTTAGTTCCTCATCAGATAAAATTTAAGGTCACAACTAATATACCAGTCAAGATTCTAAATAACACAAAATTTCCCTACACATTCCGTAAAGCACGCCTAAATACCATTCGTGGTGTTCCATAGGGCGTAGCGATACTTCCTATAGCCAAAGTAGGTTTTATGTTATGCACGTCTGCACCTAACATTGCAAGTTGAAATTATAACCCATAGCCAACGCCTACACCTGAATTGATTCGCAACGCAACCTACGCAGGATACATAAATCAAAAACATACAATCACTAACGAACATTGTTCAAACACTGAAATCGAGTTACGAATAAAAACGAACGGAACAATGGACGGCTCTATCACACTTCAATTTGTCAAAATGTGTCGGAATAATACTATTTGCTCTTCCTCGTTTCGGGAGTGTGCTCTTGTGTTCTGAATCTACACCCAGACGTGTTTCCAATGAATATTGTATTACTGGCAAAAGCGGAACGGAAAAAACTTCGGAAGGGGTTTGAAAGAGCTCCGCCCGCAGGCCTTCCAAACGACACGCAACGCGGTTTTCGTTCCATCGCACCGTTGAATAAACGTACAGACAGTCTTATGCAGAGTGCACTTTGGTTATTGCCTATGTTCTTGGAAACCTTAACGATAGTACGCATGATGGTGATCATGTAATCTAACTACATACGAGTAACCTGTGATTCAGTTCGTGAGCAATCGAAATTTTCTCAGTGATATTTTTTTTATAATATTAAATTATCAGATTCTTCCTATTTTATTCACATAAAATATGAAATAATAAATAATATGTGTCATCCGATAACCTTAATTTTCAGGAAATTAACGAAATATAGCTGTTGTTACTTGAGGGCTAACATTTGCAGACAAAATCAATATTAAATAAAAGAGTAATTGAAACAAAATTACAAATTATATTTAAGTGTCAAAGAAAAAGTAGAACGTAATTTATTGCGAAGTGTTGAAGCTGAGGTATTTCACTCATAGAGTCAAGATACTTTTCTTAGTATGCACAAAGTCTTGCCCTCCGCGTGAAATACTTTAAAGACTATAAAAATATTAGCAATATGACACGGCAGTTTTTTCTGAGTTCCAATTTTGTTATGCGAGTGTTGTGAACTGAGGGCCTACCATGAGTTGGCTATCGAAAACTTACTTACGTTAAAAACCTATCGAGTTGTTTTTTTCATACGGCCGATTTTAGTTCTTCGCGTAACCACCAGCGACGTTGTACAAGTTTTTCATAGACATATTTACGTAGGCGATATCGATTGCGTAAGTTTAAAACTCATGGTAGCCCCACTGTTCCCTCTACCCTCACACTATTCCTATGCATATTCGCCTTCTGTACTACGATGACGTAGGTTTGCTGCTTTTTTAGAGTTCCATACCCAAACTGTGAAAACGGACTATTAAGACCTCGTTGTTTGTCTTTTCGTCTGTCTCTCATTGGGACGTAATCTGAACCGCGATAGCTTGAAAACTGAATTTTTCACAAATAATATTATTCTGTTAAAAAAAATTTAAGGAAAAGTGCCATATAATAGACTTATTTTCTTTAATATAATGGTACGGTAGCCTTCCTACGCAAGTTCGATTCACACGTGGCCGGTTTTTTGGTTCAGTTGACGTATTCGTCCTTTGTTTAGCACATTCGCGTTCACTCGACCACGATAACGCGACGAGATAAATATTACCGGCTTAGTCCTGTACCGTTTGAAAAAAAAACATAAAAGCTCTTCTCTATACCTAGTGCATCCTGCATTCCCGATTGTAGCCTTTGTGATGCGCTTTTGTTTAGACTAATACGAATACCGGTTGGAGTTCACTGTGCCATAAATATGCTACACTTGCCAGGATCATAGCACATGGTGGGAAATGATCCCTGCCTACCCCTCTGGGAAAAGGGCGTGATTTAATGTTTGTATGTATGTATGCTACATTTTTATAAAACAAAAGCATCTCAAAATCTTAGAAATTAACAATTGTTTTTGAATTTTCACGGTATTTTTTTACCTAGGGGGGTTTTAATTTTCTTTCTATGTAACCATACATAGAAAGAAATTAAAACCTCCTTAGGGGACCAAAACAAGGTCAAATGCATTATATTTATGTCTAGTGAACGAAATATTGGCTAAAACAGTTAAGTACTGCTCCTAAACGAAACTCATAACTACGTAGCTATTCAACTCTTAGTTTCCCATTCGCGCGTTCAATCGACCACGAATACGAGACGAGATACTTGTCGACCTCATATGCGGACCTCACAGCCACTTATCATAAGATGGAATGAGGTCATCCTGAACGTCTTTTATAAAAACAAAAATCAACATTACCAGTTTAGTCTATTAGAAAAAAAAACCATCAAAAGCTTGTCTCTATACCTAGTGCGTCCTACAGTTCCGTTTGTAGCCTTTGTGATGCACTTTTGTTTAGACTAATTCAAATACAGGTTGGAGGAATACGGTGCACTGTGGCACATAGTAGACGGAGCCAGTAACTGGGTTAGCCTATTGACATAGTTTGTATCTTAGTGGTCAATTGTAGTTAGGTAGTGGTTCATAGCCTTAAAGGCCAAAATAAAGTGTATTTTGGCCTTTAAGGCTATGAACCATGTCATCGCAATAAACAAAAATAAATCGCCTAATGCGTGGAAAAACATTAGGCAGATGCGTTTTTGTTTATTGCGATTTTATTTGTATTTCGATTAGGTTCCAAATTATGTTTAGCTAAAGAACAAAAATAATCTTCTTTAGCTCTTCTTTTGGAAAGCTAAACGAAACAAGTTTGTTTTGAGTTCTGAATAAACAATGAAAAGCAAATCCAACCAATTTGGAATTAGATTAGATTAGAACAACGCACAAAAACAAACATTCCAATGCAAACTAAATGAAAATCTCGTACAAACGAGTTTGGAGAGCTCAAATGTAGCTATAAATATGAAGGTTTATAAACTCTACACTTATAACGATAAAATTAACGAAGCCAGGCTAGCCGAGCCTAATGGGGGCACCCTTGAACTTCACCCCATCTGCGGGAATCCCGACTTCAATCATCCAAACGCTTGGCCATAAACATTTTAGCCTTTACGTGTGAATATTAATGCGTGAAGCCACGTCGAAAACAACCAGTAAGTTAACTTTGAACTGCCCTGGTTACTTTCATTAAAAAAAAATTATATGTACGGGTCAACTGACCTGTGATTATGCCATTTGCACCAGTGCCAAAATATCCGAAACTCGATAATATAAGGATACATGGTAAGTAACCAGGACATATTCAGTTTTTTTTTTTAAATATTACACAACATCACATACATTGATACACACATCACATTTTCTAACCAATAAGTTAGAACCACCCGTTCTATTGATGAAACTCACTGACATAATACTTTATCATCATCCTCATCAGCCCATATACGTCCCCACCGCTGGGACTCTGGCCTACCCTAAACTAGAGCGATAAGGCCGATGAGGCGATAAGGCCTTAGTCAACCACGCTGGCCAGGGGTTGACGACACGAGTACACAACCTAAGAATTTCTTCGTAGGTGAGCAGGATTCCTCACGATATTTTCCTTCACCATTAAACCGTCGAATAATTGTACTCTTGAATTTCAAATTTGAAAAACACACTGAGTTTGAACTCGCCACCTCTCACATGGCAAGCAATGACCTTAACCACTCGGCCATCGACGCTTTTTTTATTAAAAAGCTTTTTTGTTAATACTTAATACTTTACTTACTGTTAATTATTTTACTGCCGCAAACTTCACAGTTCACCTCATATCCACCCCGTGGTGCCTAATGAGCAAACCTGTCCTCAGTTTTGTCCATACAAATGTGATTTTTGAGTAATTAGAGCGTTTGCCTCCTGATTTATGCGGTTAAACCGTCCCCCCTTTTAATTTGTAAAGGACCTGCGTGTACGTAGTACATTTTTAATCTCTTTAACAGTGGTTTGGGGAAAGCCTTACCAGTTTAAAACGAGTGAATGTTAAAATACGAAAAAGCGATTACGCGGTTGAATTGCTGAATAAACAATTTTCAACGACTAAGTATTTTAAAATGGTTTTGTATTTTACACTAATTGTTTTAACATTGTATCATGATCATAACCATGAGAATTCATTCCATTCCAAAACTGGTTTACCCATTAGTTATGGAATGGAATGAATCACTAATCTTGAATATAATATGTTCTAAAAGTTTTTATTAAACTTAATGCCCATTACCGTTGTACCGTATGCGAAACTCCTGGTCATCAATTCAACACACAGTAGCATATTGTATAATATTTTGTATAACACTTAAGCGCAAATATATGATAGTACATGAACTTCATTATTCGCATGAAGAAATACATCTAGAAGAACACTATTTCCTTATAGCGGATGCGGTAAAAACGCTGTACCTAATTTCATATCGATAGAAAACACTGTTGTCGGTCAGTCGTGCCTGCTAAAGCATTATATATTTTTATTAATAAGAATTTTCTAGTTATCCAGATAAAATATTTTTAACACCACCACCGTTGAACACTAAGTTAACCGCCACTATCGCGGTACAAGAAGTAGTTAGGTCGGCCAAGCAAATATTTGAACGGTGCCATATTCGGCATAGCTTCACGAATTTGATTGGGAGATATGGACGGTGCCATCAATAACACTTTAATAAGCGCCTGATGGTAGCAACACACGCGACAATGTGAAGGCGACGAGGTGATATGCAAATAATATTTAGGGTTAGTTTAGCGTTTGAATGAACCTTGGACTGGCAAGAGCTCTCGTAGAGCTCATACGATACAAGCATTATGCGGTTCCGTAAAAAACCGTTAATTGTTTGACTATGACTACACTCGCCTCCCAGATGGTTTATATGGGGAGCGAGTGATGATTATTATAAAAATACGTATATATTAATCTAACAACCTCCTTAATCCAATTACCTATACTGGTTGCTACGGTGAATACCGGCCTGGTTACAGTCGGCCGGCTTCGGCTTGCCGATCTTCCTACCTCATCCTAAAGCATGCATCTTGCCTTACAAAAATTTGCGCCCCTGGGTTGCCGGTTGGAGCGGAGTCGTGGCACAATCCCCTCGCTGGGTGTGGTGTGTCGTATCGTATCGTATCGTATATTATCATTAAATTATTTAAGTTATTTATTAACATGTACTTACTTTTGTGAATAATTTTTTTTTATTATACTCTTTTCTATAAAAAAAAATCATATAAATACCGGTAAATACAATGCAAAGACTCTAAGCTGGTATTTATGTCTTCTAATAGTTTGAAAGCAATTTATTACAAACCAACGCATATTAGGCACACTACACGGTTTATTAATCTAAATATTAAAAAATAAAAACCCAAAATAAGCATTCAAAAAAGCTAACTCCTATACTTTATAATATTGGTAGGATCATAATATGATCCTACCAATATTATAAAGTATAGGAGTTAGCTTTTTTGAATTAGAATTATTGGGATACTATTATTAATAGTATCCCAATAATTCTATACATCTCACACTTGGCATAAAGGCAGGAACGACAAATATTTGAGGAATGTATGAACAGGAGCCGTTAACGTTATAATGATATAATCGTAAGAGTGAAAATTGTGTAGAAACCTTTAATGCGTTACAGTTTTAACATGAATTACCGTTAAAAGTGAATTTGTACAGAAGACGAATACAATTAACGTAAAATAGTGTAAAATTAAAATAATGATAAAAAAGTTTACATTCATCTTCTATCTCTATAATCAAATTTGATTATGACCATTATTAATTACTTTCGATACAATTTTAACAATAATGGCAGAGTAAATCATTTTGGTGCGAAAACATGTACCTATACCAATTTAATTGTGTATATGACTATTTAAAGAAGATGTTCTTCTATTCTATTTAAAATGAATATGTATTTTCGAAATAGTGTTCAGTCAGTTAATATAAAATAATCATTATTCCCACAACTCCCACAAAATCGGTATACATTTTTGAACAGCAAACATTCCATTACTTAACAGATTAAAAGCGTATCGAAAAGCGTCAACAAGTTTACGTAAACAAAGAATAATAAATTGAGACCGCATCACAATATTGACCCGAGGTAAAGGTTTTCCTTGTATTATGGAAACAACGAATATGGCCACAAATAGGCTGTTAATATCTAATGCATACTAAAACGAACCTTCTGCATTTACTTTGCAGTGGTTGTGGCGTGACATACGACAGTAAAGTCCACCATATTGGGAACAACGTGTTTATGGGTGGAAACTATCTCTTTATGCATGTTTGAAACGGCGCATTTTTGTATACTATGAACATACATCATTTTGTTAATAGTTTTATTTGATTTTTTATTATGGACCAGCTTGTTCTGGGTGTGTAGCGACAAATTTATGCAGTCGGCCATGTTGGAATTTGTATCTGACGAATTAGTGCTTATAAGCATTGCATGAAATGTGATCGTACTGGAAAATATTTCGGGTAGAGTTTTAACGATTGAGCTATACAAACAATCAAATATTTTTTACTCAGAGTGCAAAAGAGGTAAGTGCAAGATGTTTCATGTACGTGACTTTGATTCATGCAATAATTTAAAAAAAATCCTTTTACAAGTAGTACATATTTAAGTTGAGGAAATTGATTGTGTGTGTAATTAAAATGTTCATAATTTTTGGAAAGTGAATGACCTCATGATCTTTCTCTGTCTTCAAATACACGATTAATCGATTCCAAAACAACTGGCCAAACTCAAATAACCAATAAAAACAATTGATAAGACGCCCAAGAACTACATTCCGGTAGAGATAGACAGAATATGTGTTATAAATCATGTAATAAACCTGACTTGGGTTGTGATTCTTGCCCGATACAAGCTAGCTCGGGACTTGATAGATATTTGCCATTAACGTTAATGTGACTATGTGTAGGGATACTTTGTACGCTGTAGTGGGGTCTTGTATGAGGATTCATACTTCACTGTAATCTCATGAACAAAAGGTTGCGTTTCACGTTCCTGTGAAATATAGTCTTGCAGGTTTTATAGTAGGTATGTGAAGACGTATTGGCAACAGAATAAATTGTTGACTAGAATTAATAATGTGTACATTTTTTTTAACGTGACTAGAATTAACAAAATATCTTTATTTTCATATTTCTTAGCTTATAATAAAATTTGCACCGCTATCTAGCACCGATTGAAAGTATTCTCCGAATAAAATTATGAAAATTCAATTTACTTCAAGATCGAGCGAACTTAAACTTGACGAAGCGAATAAATTATTTTATTCTGTTTAACATTAACAAAATATGAGGTAGTCAATACCCCCCACAGATATGATTGTATCTCGATCGTAAAAAGAAATGAATGGTTACACATAAACGTCTCATTTGGTCAACCTGAACTTTTAATTGGAATCGAGCTTACGTTCGCACGGAGACAAATCAGAGATTTTTATGTAACTTCACGTTCCGAAGAGCACGGACATAAACAGGAATATTATTTTTCCCGTTTTAATCAAGCCGCCCAACCGGGGAAACTCGAAACAAACATCGTAAAAATAACCGAGGATGGAGCTAGGCCACGTGCGTCCAACGTTTTCTATGCTGAACTGTCTCAACTCGTGACGCGGCGTCGCAAAACACGCAAGTTTTATTACTAGCAAGGAGTGGATGGACACCGGACTAGTTGGATGGTTTCCTGACGTTTTTAGACGGTGCTCTCTTTTAGAGCTGTAAGAACTTTCGGTCTGATGTTTTGCTGGCTCCAAAAGAAGCAAAACTGGTGCTCATGATAAAAAATCCAGCGTAGAGGACGAATGAACGAATATCACGAATAAACAAGCTTATTAATAATATGGAAACAAATTCAATTGTTACAACAACTATTCTCACCACATATTATTTTGAACTAGTGATCCGTTTTACAGAAAAACCTTCCTCTTGAATCCCTTGATTCGAAAATCCGTTCGTAGTTTTAAAGATTAAGGCATACATAGAAATACAGAGACATAGAAAGCGAGTTTCTTTTCATACTATGTAGTGACGTTATAGAGCTCTAGCCATACACGCACATCAAATTTAAGATTAAAAGGTCAAAACCAGATGATTCATTAGAAAGCAAGCCAGTGCAGTCGACACAAACTTAACAAATGAACATCCGATAAATGGGTATCACAAAATGCTATCACCTGTCCGCTCAGTTGTGCCGCGGCGGTCTTTGCCTTCGTAATTAATAAAAAATAAAAACCTGCCGGAGAGCCTAAAACGCATTTAATTCATGATAAGGGTAACAAATTGAATAAAGATAGCACGAATGTCGGAGACAGCGAGATCGTAAGTGCATCGCTGTGATAAGTCATGTTAAGAGTGTTGGTGTCATGTGGATGGGACCTTTATTTTCGTTAATGTTTTTAGCTTAAGCAAGCGGGGTGAGTGCGACAGGCTCAATATAGTATTATTATATTGTGCCTGTCAACCTTATGTGGATCTCACTACCGCTTCCATATGTGGATCTCACTACCGCTTCCATATGTGGATCTCCCTACCGCTTATCAACAGGTGGAGTGAGTGAGTGAGGGAGGTGAGTCATCGTGTTAGCCTTTTATAAAAAAATATGTCCGAATACTTTAAAAATTAACACAATTTCACATCAATGTATCCTATACTATGTAGAAATGTAGTTTAAACACTTGGGGTACGGATATAAAAAAAACATCAGTGAACATAAATGAACTTAAATACATAAACAACTTATCTGTATACGGATAAAAAACACCTATGATGATCAATTTTATTTGCCCCGATTGGGAATTAAACCCAGGACATACGGGGTAACTATCCAGTGAACCTTCAAACTAGTATGTATACGAGTATATTTAGTACCTAACCTATTACAAATTTTATAGTTAAATTAATTTTCACACTCACTTGCCTTACAATGGTGGACTTACATGATAAAATAATTCGTGTCTTTTTATTTTTACACATAGTAAAATCAAATGTATGTATATTGTTATTATCGCACAATTTCAATGGAAAACAAAACCACAACTTTATTAGGCACATTTAATCATGTAAGTGGTCTGTTTCAGATAATGAGGTAACATTATTTCCTTAGAAACAATATTGAATGCTCTACCTAGTCCAAGTAAGGTCCTCAATAATCTTTCGTGTGGCCTTCAGGCTCGGTCCTAAGCGCTGTATCGGCGATGTTGTAATCTCTAAATGTCAAAGGTATTTAATTTGAATATCATCTCTTATCTCATTCCCATACTTTAAATTTATCGATCTGGTATCGTAAGGATAAATAAAATAAAACTTATTGGAATATAAAATATTGAGTCCTATAAGATCTGTTATAGTAGAAATACGTGTTGAGTGTTGATTGAATAACATGTTCCTCAGCAGTATAATTATATTTTTTCAATACATATTTTTTGTCAATAATACATTCAATATTATTTTAGTGACTTAATGACATAGAGGAGATGTAATAATAAGCATTTCTCTGCCGTGTCGTCAGTTTAGAAAGTGGATGTGACATGATTTTCTAGTTAAGGGTCATCAATATCAAGAATCTATAAGTTCTTTGTATATTCGCTAATTATAATATGTTATTCAAGTAAATATTTACACATCATTACATATTTTACAAATATCTAAGTAAAATTAACCTAAACTAACTAAATAATATATTCTTATAAATAAAAAATATGCCCCAGATTGCTATCCATAGGCGTCGTGCCCAAGAGGCTGGCCGAGTTTCCTCTTTGGATGGCGAGGCTTATCCGCTGACCCAGGAACAAGCCTGCTTTCCGGTCACCTGAAATCTCAATCAATAATATGTTTGAGTTGTTGGTGAAGGAGATGTCAAAATATTAAACAATGTGGCCTTTAGTGCACGTCTCCACTAGGCGAGTATTTAGCGACTGGCAGTATGCTTCCAGTTTGCGACGCTATATCTTTTAAATTGCTCATAAGTCGTACACTTTTAGGTGTGTGACCCGCAAGTCCGGTGATGATACAAAGGCTACTCCAAGCCATCATCGTATGTCAGTCAGGAGTAAAGGTCATTCACGGAGTATCAGGCGCAAACAGAATGAGTCGGCAAACGACCCCATAAAATGGGTTCAGTAGCGGGTGGCAGTTCGCCTAATGGGAACGTGCCCTAAGAACGCGTGCATACAGTTAGTTCCATTAAACAAAATGTAAATAATAATTGCGTGAAAATTAATCCAATATAATTTGAAACAAACGACCTGAATTCATTCAACCGTTTACACCGGACCGGACATAATGCTTTTATCATACAAATGTTATGCTAACTCAACGGAATACAATGATCTAGTCCGACATTTTACATTTTCATCTCAATTTAATATTTTAGCATTCACACGATGTATTCACATATTTCATTTCCATAAATAAAATATTTTGATACAGTTCCATTGACGCGCCGTTCAAAACATATTTCATCTCGTAATCAGTAGTTATAATTCATATTATGTTAATAAGATCGACATCTAATATGGTATAGTTGTCAATAGAATTTTATAAATACTGCTTTTTATGATAGACTGGGAGTGTCACTAGCTAGTTAATTAACGAAATGACAATATTTGTCAACAAAACGATGCTGGCAGTATTTATATGAAAGCCCCTACGAAATTAGACCCGCCCGTTGTCATAAACTGTTGCATTTTACAACTTTTAGTTTGTGAAATGGTATTAAATATTCACCCTCTTTATGATGTTATTAAAACATAACAAAAATATGAGGCAACGAAAGCCAACGGTTAGTCTGAGTGGAAAATAATGTATTATGCAGATTACATTATTATTGATGTTCTTTTTCAAACATACACCACTTGTTTTATAAGCAATGCGTTCACAATAGTTATTAGTTAGTCTCTTATTGTATTCCAAAAATCACAAATAAAATAAAAAAATAATAGCTCATTGCTAGTCTGGGGACTATCTTTGCCAAATTAGGGTTTAACCTTGATTAGGAGAGCGTAATAATAAGCGCTAAGAAGGAAACTAACCTCATTTATCTTCTAAAAGTGGACGTTAATCCGCCGGTATTTTTCAGGCATTAGTCTTTTTTAAACCAGATTTTGGTTGAAAGATGAGTCATTAATAACTATAGTACTTTTGTTTATTATAGGCTAACAAGATGGCCTCTCTCTACCTGATGGTAAGTGGTAGTGAGAGATCCGACAGGCACAATAGACCATATTAAGCCGGTCGCACTCACCCTGAAGGCCTGCTTAAATGCCGTTTCACGCCCCGCCTGAAGAGCCCGGGATCATAGGAGGGAGGGAAAACATGAGCTGGAAGGGCAGCTGCCTTAATGACTCGGGGCAGAAAAGAGGACCGGACGGTACCTCTTGGTCCGAGCCACCAGCGCCTGCATTGTCTGCACACTTAGTAGTGTAGTACTCTTTGTAAACTACGATCACTTTACCTATTTGATGGCCTGATTTAAAAAATACGTTTGAAGCATAAGTAATGCACGTAATGGGTATAAGTATACCTGTCACGTCAACTTCTATCACACCCATAATGGATTCGCAAAAAGACAGTTTCCACATCACTTACCTTCACTTCCGATGTAATCGATATTTTTGTCACCGAAATCAAGGGAGATGTCACTCCATGTTATTTGAGAACCAATATTAGAGTGTCAATGTGGCTTTCGAAGGAAACCTTATTTAAGTTGTTTTATGTAAAGCGAGAAAGGTGCGTATCAGGTTAGATAAAATGGTGGGGCCCATTTTTACGAATTTATTTTCTAGAAAATGAAAGTAAATACTTACTTATTTGCCTTCAATTTAGAAACAGCTTTGTAAGGAGCATTCAAAAGTATATCAAAGTAAGCGCTAAACGGTAGTTGTGTACAATAAGATCAAGTCATTCGCGTTCAATTATATTTTGTTGTGTATTACTTCATTAATTAATATTACATATACATATATACTCTTTAACCCCATCGATTCGATTAGGTTACACAAATCATTGCCGGGAACGAACTTAAGTTATCAATAAGTCGATGTATTTGCCATTTAACATTTACATATGAGTACTGTAAAGTTTGTATATTAATTACAATTGGTTTTCCGAATTTCACAATTATAATATTACTTAATACTGTTACGACCACGAGAGACCGTGCAAGCGAAATTAGTCTTATCGTCGTATGGATAAGGTCTATATTCGCTTGCACGATATTACGTCACACTCTCTGGTCGGTACTAGCGAGCTCTAGCGTGTTCTAGAGTAGTAATAATAATAATAGAGTTTTCGCGGCCCGGACCGTTCGAGAACATTCTCAACACTACGCGAAGAGACTAGTTCGTCCTTGCTGTGTATAAAAGCGGGATGTACGACCCGACGGGACAGTTCCGATTTGGGAAAGCGAAGCGAATCAGTCTCCTGCGAATTAAGAGTGATCGAGTGCGTTACCTGCGAATAGTTTCAGTGCAATTCAGTGTATTAGTGTAATTCAGTGCTTTAGTGTAATTTAGTGTTCCGTGTTTAGTGTTGTAATTAAGTGTTTTTAATTGTGTTTTTAAGTGTTTAATTGTGTAATTGTTATAATAAAAATCCGTTAGTTGTTTGCACACGACTGACGTTTATTCAGAGACAAGGAACATAGACAAGATTCCGATCATAGATGCAAGTTACATATGTAATACACTAGATGGCGTCCATAGCAAGTTATACAAATTATTTTGATATAATTTCAACATCTCCACTTATCAAAATAAACTAATTACTATGATACACATACAAAATAAAACAAACTTAGGTGCAATTAATATTCTTCACATAAGTCTCTATGTATCAAATTTATAAAACAAAAAAAAACAATCTCAATATCAATTAATTAACAATATCTAAACAATACTTTCAATGCCCAACATTTTGACAAAATCATAATGTTTTATTTTACTCAGACCCTTGGTTAACAAGTCGGCAGGCATTTTAATAGTTGGCAGATGAACAATCTTTACAAGTTTAGATGCAACCAATTCCCTGACAAAATGGTGACGGATGTCTATATGTTTTGTCCTCTTATGAAACAAAGGGTTTTCTGTTAATTTTATAGCACCCTGGTTGTCATTATATATTATAACAGTAGATAAATTATTACAATTTACAATTTCTGATAATAAATTTTTTAAATATATAGCTTCCTTACAAGCTTCGCTTAATGCCATATACTCTGCCTCTGTACTGGACAGCGCTACAGTTGGTTGTTTTCTGCATTCATATGATATTACTGTACCGGACAATTTAAAGCAGAAACCTGTATAGGACCTTCTATCAAGAATGTTTGATGCCCAATCTGCATCCACAAAACCTTCTAAATTTTTATTATCATTAGTGAACATTAGACCATAAGATTTAGTTTTATGTAGGTACTTTACAATTCTTTTTGCAGCTTTCCAATGAACTGCTGTGTAACAGTTATTAAATTGGCTTAGGTACCCAACACTATAACTTATATCTGGTCGAGTAAGAACAGACAAGTACATTAAGCTACCTATAAGCTGCTGATAAGGATATTGCTTATGAACATTTTCTGCTTTCTCTAATTTTAAATTACATTCAATTGGAGTATCTACATGGTTACAGTTAGACATTTTAAATTTATTTAAAATATTTTCTACATAGTGCTCCTGATCTAATGAAATACATCCATTCTTATACACTTTTACCCTCATACCTAAGCATCTTTTAATTTGGCCTAAATCTTTAGTTTTAAAGTTTGACATCAAAATACTTTTTAATTCATTTGTTAACACTGTACTATTCGAGAAAATAAAAAAATCGTCTACGAAGACAGTTATCAAAATTTGTTCCTCATTTACTTTCTTGCTATACAGACAAGGTTCTAATTTAGACTTAGTGTATCCCTGGCTTAGTAAACAATCATTAACTCTTTTATTCCATTGCCTGGCAGATTGTTTCAGGCCATATATAGCGCGTTTTAATTTAAGTACACTATTACTATTACATTCTAAATTAGGTGGAACCTGCATGTACACATTTTCTTCAAGATAGCCATTTAGGAAAGCTGTGCATACATCAAGATGGGTAATTTTAAATTTTAATTTTACACTTAAAGCAAATAACAACCTTAAAGTTGAGTATCTTAACACAGGTGAATAGGTTTCTCTAAAGTCTACTCCTTCCACTTGGGTGAAGCCCTTAGCCACTAAACGAGCCCGATATCTCACTGTGTTATCACTTTCAATTTTCTTTTTAAACACCCACTTGCACTTAACAACCCTATCTGCTTCTTTGTCAGGCACAATTTCCCACGCTTGGTTTTCTTCAAAGGCCTGTAACTCTTCTGTCATTGCCTTTTTCCACATTTCACTTTCAGGACCCGTCGTTGCCTCCTCATAAGTGATATCTTCATCGCAAGCCCCAAAATCATCCGCAACACAGAGGTTAGATATGCCATACCTCTCAACTGGTTTTCTGACACGCTTGCTAGTTATGGGTTCATTAACAGTACTCAAATCACTTTCTTCTTCACACAGAGTATGATAAGAGTCATCTGATGTCAAATCTGAATTTGATGTGTCATTTATGTAAGTTGAATCATCTCCACTCAACACAGTAGTATTCACAGAAGTTTCTTCTTCTTCTTTTGACATTTCATCCTGTTCTTCAATTCTTTCCTGAACTACAATCTTAGCCATCTCGTAATCTTTTTCATTCTTTTCCATTATAGTCACATCTCGGCTTGTAGTAATCATTTTGGTTTCAAGATTGTATAATCTATATCCTTTTGTGTTGTCAGGATAGCCTACTAGAATAGATCTCAAGGCTTTCTTATCCCACTTTTGTCTCTTGATCTTAGGCACATGCACCATTACTGGACTGCCGAAAACCCTCACATGACTAAGATCAGGCTTTATTCCTGTCCATTTCTGAAATGGTGTCATTTCTCCTAGACCTGAAGCCGGCGACCTATTTTTCAGGTATACTGCCGTATTGACTGCCTCTGCCCAGAAACTTTTATTTAGTTCAGCCTCGAAGAGCAGACATCTTGCACGTTCGACCACTGTCCTGTTAAACCGCTCGCATACTCCATTTTGTTCGGGAGTATAGGGATTTGTCTTTTGATGGACAATACCTTTTGATTTCAAGTATTCTTCCATCTGTTGTGAGCAGAATTCTCCTCCATTATCTGTCCTCAGACTCTTTATGTAATTTCCCGTTTGTTTTTCAACCATATTTTGAAATTCTTTGAAAAACATCAGAACTTGATTTTTCTCTTTCAGGAAATATACAAAAGCCATTCTACTAGCATCATCTGCAAAGAGTAAAAAATACTTGGCATGGCCCAATGATTTTGTCTCCATGGGCCCACATAAGTCAGAATGGACAACTTCTAATAATGTTTCACTTTGTTTATGTGAAGGAGATAATGGTAAACGTGACTGTTTAGCCTCACAACATACTTCACAATTTGACTTGGTTATGTCAGCTTTATTCGTGTAGGCAATTCCGTCAACTGCTCCGTTTTTCATTTTTTCAAGGTCATTACTGTTGATGTGTGCTAGTCTTCTATGCCATCGCCTTGCATCTGTTGTGTGAACTGCTGCTCCTGCAAACACCTTCTCTGACTTCTTTGTATTCAATTTGTAGACTCCATTTTGCAAATCTGCTATTCCTATTAGCACATTCTGTTGATTACGGATGTAACAAGCATTTTTGTAAAATGATACTTTGTTTCCGTTTGCTATCAACTGGCTCACTGATAACAAATTAGTTGTTAGGTTAGGAATGCACAACACATTTCGTACAGTTATGTCAAACTGAGATTCATTCACACATGTCACGATTTGTGTATCACCTGTACACATTACTGGCATTGATGTTTTATTTGCAACAACTATTTCTTTAATGTCTCGTACTGGTCGGATCTCTGTTAAATCTTCCTGCTTCGCCGTCATATGAACACTCGCTCCACTGTCAATATACCAATCATTTATGCTGAATGCTCCATTTAAGAAAGCTACACTAAAAGCACTTGCTTCTTTTATTTTCTGTGTACATTGGTTTTTATAATGTCCAATCTTCTTACAATTGTAGCATTTGATTTGTTTACCAGTTGCCACTTTTGTTTTGTTCGATGATGACATTGACATTTGTTTTGACTTTGCGTGTGCAGTGTTGCCAACTTTTGGTCTATGGCTTGACCATAACGCTGATTCTCCTCCACTGCTGCCAACCTCAGAATTCATATCGAGAAGTTTTGTCTTTATGACGTCAGAGCTTACCGATAGGCCGGAATGTTCTAGAGCCATCACCATCGGCGAAAATTTTTCTGGTAGACCCGCTAACAGCAAAGATCCAACCCATTCATCACTAATTTCGAAACCCGTATTTTTCAATCTCTGAGCTGTTTCCACTATTTGTGACACATAACTGGTCATTGTTTCACAATTATCCAGGCGAATGTTGATCAATGTTCGTAATAAACTTATTCTTCGAGAAAATCCTGTGTCATCAAATAATTGCTTCAATTTATTCCATACCGCCATAATTGTAGTTTCATTTTTAATATGTACGTATAATGATGGATCAATGGTCATGATTAGTTTCGCTTTTGCTTTTCTTTGTTCGGCTTCGGTGATCGTTGGCAAAATGTCGTCCATATCTATTCCCTCCAACACAAGAAAATTTTTCACTGCGAATGACCAATCATCATAATTCTCTCGTCCTCTTAACTTCGGCACATTTACTATGTATCCCGCGGTAGACATTGTGGATAAATTGTACTTTTACACTACTAATTACTTTGAAAAAACGACTGGGCCCATAACCTAATAAAAATCCGTTAGTTGTTTGCACACGACTGACGTTTATTCAGAGACAAGGAACATAGACAAGATTCCGATCATAGATGCAAGTTACATATGTAATACACTAGATGGCGTCCATAGCAAGTTATACAAATTATTTTGATATAATTTCAACATGTTAGTCGATAAATAAATTAATTGTCTTTTGGTGACTTTTGGCGTATCTTGAATTAAACGTACCCCGTTCCCGCAACAATTGGTGTCAGAAGTGGGATTCAAGATGCCTCTTACACCACGAGAAGACAGTGAGGGTCGAGTAACAAGGAGTCAAACCGCGGCCCTACAAGAGGGTGAAGGCACTTCAACGGAGGGATCGATACAAACACCGATTGGGCCTGTTGAGCTTGCAGACTTATTCAAAATGCTGCAGACACAAGCCAGCCGTCAGGAGGAGCAAGCCCGTCGCCAGGAGGAGCAAGCCCGTCGCCAGGAGGAGCAATTAGCTAAACTGAGGGAAGAACAAGCCCTTCGCCAGGAAAAGCAAGACCTTCGCCAGGAGGAGCAAGCCCGCCATCTGGAGGAGTTAAGCAAGAGTTTGTTGGGGGCTATTGAGAAGAAGCACGAAGTATTAGAAAAGCAGATTGATGCTCTCAAGGATGATGTGCTAAGCGTCAAGACCCAACACGAAGATCGACTCACCCAACACGAAGATCGACTCACCCAACATGAAGATCGATTCACCCAACATGAAGATCGGTTCACCCAACATGAAGATCGACTCACCCAATATGAAGATCGATTCACCCAACACGAGGATCGACTGAGCCAGGTAGATGCTGAGATGCGACAGCTGCATACCAAGATGGCAAGAGTGGGGACCCGGGGTGCTACGGTATTGTCGGATTCTCCGAAAATCGAAGTACCCCACTTCGATGGAACGACGTCTTGGGCAGCATTTTGGTACCAGTTCGAGACAGTGGCTAAAGGAAAGGGGTGGAACGAGGAAGAGTCCTTGATAGCTCTGACTCTGGCTCTTCGTGGAGATGCCCTGCTTACGTTGGAAAACCTGCCTTCGGATAACAGAACTTTAGGTGCTCTCCAAAGAGCACTAGAGGGCAGGTACAGCGACAAACACCTAGAACACGCATATAGAGCACAACTCCGCGATCGACAGCAGAAGCCTGGTGAGAGTCTGCAGCAATGGGCAACGGAAATCGAAAGGCTTGTCAGACGTGCATACGTGTCATGCCCGACAATGGTGGAATCAATGATCCCGCAAGCTTTCTGTGATGGAATTAGAGACGCAGACGTCAGACACACCGTGAAATTGAGCCATCATCAGACCTTACAGGAAGCTCTAGCCCATGCTTTGGAGGTGGAAGCCGTGCGTCAAGACGCTAGAACTCAACGACTTCGGGAGGTTGTGGTGAAGGAGATTCTTTGGGTCCGATGTGCTATGGCTGCGGCGAGAGGGGCCATATTCGGAGTAGTTGCCCCAAGCGAAGATGGCCACGTAGAACGACAGTAGCGTCCTCTACACAGGTGGACGCAGAAGAGCTGTCGTTAAACTAGAAGAAGCCAGGGCCGTGGGGCGGGCGCTGGCTGGTCAACATCGAGCCCCTACCGTCACTGTTTCACAGATTGGTAATGGGAACAACCTTACAGTGGTTGGACAGCTGAACAGCGTAACGTGTCATTTTACTATTGACACCGGTGCCTCAAGAACAATAGTGCGTCCGGAGCTATTGAAAAGGACTATTATGTGGAATCAGAGACCATCCGTTCAGCTTCAAACAGCAACAGGCCAGCCAGTTACCGTCTTCGGTGAGACAATGGCAAAGATAACCATTGGAGAACAGACCTTTGAATACGGTGTACTCGTAGCAGACATCACAGACGATTGCATCATCGGATTGGACTTTTTAAGAGACCAGAAGTGTGTTGTAGACGTCGCTAAGGGAGTACTTAGTTTCCGAACAAGAAGTATTCCTAGAGGGAGCGAGATCATGCGCAGTTTACTGCCTGAAAAATACGACCCTACCGCCGAGATCTGAAACTCTGGTCAAAGTTAGATTCCCTTACACTGCGTGTCAAGGGCGAAGCGTCGTCATAGAAAACTGCGGCGACCATCCGAGTTGGATCACAGCAAGAACTCTGGCAATGACCGGAAAAGGAGCGCTGGTGCGAGTCATCAATCTTAGCGGAGATGAAGTGCAGCTACGACGAAACTGTGTCATCGGGCGGTGCGATGCAGGTCAATCCATCAGAAGGCTGAAAAGTGCCCGGGAACCGGAATCCTGTCAACAAGATGACGTCACGCCGCTCCTAGCAAATTGTAAGGACAAGCTATCTGAGCGGGAACTTCAGCAAGCTAAAAGGTTGTTGCTAGATTTCAACGACATATTTTCGAAGGGTGACCATGATTTGGGAAGGACAGGTCTCGTTAAACACAGAATAGACACGGGAGACGCGCCACCAATCAAGCAGCGGCCTAGACGCCTTCCATTTGCCAAAGAGAAGGAAGTAGCAGACATGGTTGCTGAGATGCAGAAGAACCGCATTATAGAACCTTCAACAAGCCCGTGGTCTTCGCCAGTAGTCCTGGTAAAGAAGAAGGACGGCAGCACCAGGTTTTGTGTGGACTACCGGTTGTTGAATAATGCAACGAAGAAGGACAGCTACCCTCTGCCCCGTATAGACGACACACTGGACATGTTGAGCGGCATGAAGTGGTTCTCAACAGTGGACCTTAAGAGTGGGTACTGGCAAGTTGATATCCATCCAGAAGACAAAGAGAAGACGGCATTTACGACCGGAACTAGGAATGGATTGTGGCAGTTCAACGTCATGCCCTTTGGTCTTTGCAACGCTCCGGCGACATTCGAGCGGTTGATGGAAAGGGTACTGGTTGGACTTCTGGGTGATGCATGCCTGGTCTATCTGGATGACATCATTGTCATGGGTCGAAATTTCACAGAGCATGTCAGTAACCTGAGGAAGGTTTTCACCAGAATACGAGAAGCAAACTTGAGACTCAGTCCAAAGAAATGCACGTTTTTCAAGGAGGAAGTCGCCTACTTAGGCCACATTATTTCATCGAAAGGTGTAAGGACTGACCCAGAGAAGATAAAAGCTGTTCAAGAATGGCCTATACCAGTGAACAAGACCGACGTGAGATCATTTTTGGGTTTATGCGCATACTACCGGCGCTTTGTAAAGAACTTCTCTGATATAGCGAAACCTCTTCATCGGCTCACGGAAGATAAACGAGTATTCACCTGGGACTCGGAATGTGATCAAGCCTTCGTCAGATTAAAAGAACACCTCTGCACCAGTCCTATACTTGGCTACCCGAACAGAGAAGGAAGGTTTATCGTGGACACCGATGCCAGCAATACTGGCATAGGCGGAGTTCTGTCGCAAGAGCAAGGTGAACGGGAAGTGGTGATCGCCTATTTCAGTAAGTCACTTTCAAAACCTGAAAGGAACTACTGTGTGACTCGTAAGGAACTGTTGGCGGTAGTGAAGACTCTACAGCATTTCAACAAGTATCTCGTTGGAAGACAGTTTACCCTGCGGACAGATCATGCTGCGTTAAAATGGCTCTTGCAGTTTAAGAACCCTGAAGGACAAGTGGCGCGGTGGCTAGAGCAACTACAGGAGTACAACTTCACAACAGAACATCGGAGTGGTAGAACGCATTTGAATGCCGATGCCCTATCAAGAAGACCTTGTCCAGTGGCCTGCAGTCATTGTTCTAAGACGGAGACTAAAGAAGAAGTCCGGATGATTACCACCCAGGGACTTGATAATGAATGGAGCGAAGACGCTATCAAAAAGGCTCAAAAAGAGGATAGTGACCTGAGGAAAATATTTGAATGGAAAGAAGTAGGTAAAAAACCTTCTTGGAGCCATGTAGCATCATCAAGCCCCATCACGAAAAGTTACTGGGCACAATGGGACAGTTTGGAGATTAATAATGGAGTACTCTTCAGGAAATGGGAAACACCAAAAGGGGATCAAACGACCCTACAGCTGATTGTACCCCGTAAACAAGTTGCTTCGCTACTGAGGTACATACACGATGGGGTATCCGGGGGACATTTAGGCGTGAAGAAGACCCTAGAGAAGCTGAGACAGAGGTTCTACTGGATACACTGTCGGGAGGACGTCGAAGACTGGTGCAAGAAATGTACGACTTGCGCATCAGTAAAGGGCCCACAAACCAGAAGTAAGGGCAAACTCAAGCTGTACAACGTCGGCGCTCCATGGGAAAGAATCGCAGTAGATGTAGCTGGCCCCTTTCCAGAATCCGATGAGGGAAACAAGTACTTCATTGTGGTCCAAGATTACTTCACTAAGTGGCCTGAAGTCTTCGCTACGCCTAATCAAGAAGCAAAGACGGTCGCCAAGAAGTTAGTCCACGAGGTAATTTGCCGATTTGGTGTGCCTCTTGAGATACATTCTGACCAAGGAAGAAACTTTGAGTCAGCACTGTTCCAGGAGGTCTGTCAACTGTTGGGTATGCATAAGACCCGTACTACACCAGCACACCCGCAATCCGATGGCATGGTCGAGAGATTCAACCAAACGTTGGAAAACCACTTGGCCAAAGTTGTGGACGAGCATCAACGAGACTGGGACCAGTACATACCGCTTTTCCTGCTGTCCTACCGATCTGCGATCCACGATAGCACCAGCGCAACCCCAGCAATGGTAAACTTCGGTAGAGAAATGCGGCTTCCGGTAGACGCGTTGACTGGGACACCGCCAGAAGCTCCGAAACCAGTAACCGAATACGCGGCTGACCTACAGAAGCGCCTGGATGAAGTACATGCTCTCGTCAGAGACTGCAGTTTAAAATCCAGCGAAAGAATGAAAACCCGTTACGACCGCAAAGCCAACACCGACGGTTTCGATGAAGGGAGTCTGGTTTGGTTACACAACCCACTCAGGAGGAAGGGCAAATCACCGAAGTTCCAGCCAAGGTGGGAAGGACCATACAAGATCATCACTAGGCTGAACGACTTAACCTATCGGATCAAACAAGGGACAAGAGGCAAGCTGAAAATTGTTCACATTGATCGATTGGCTCGTTACCATGGGTCAAATGATGCTCGGGACGAGCATGACTAAGAGGGGGATAATGTTACGACCACGAGAGACCGTGCAAGCGAAATTAGTCTTATCGTCGTATGGATAAGGTCTATATTCGCTTGCACGATATTACGTCACACTCTCTGGTCGGTACTAGCGAGCTCTAGCGTGTTCTAGAGTAGTAATAATAATAATAGAGTTTTCGCGGCCCGGACCGTTCGAGAACATTCTCAACACTACGCGAAGAGACTAGTTCGTCCTTGCTGTGTATAAAAGCGGGATGTACGACCCGACGGGACAGTTCCGATTTGGGAAAGCGAAGCGAATCAGTCTCCTGCGAATTAAGAGTGATCGAGTGCGTTACCTGCGAATAGTTTCAGTGCAATTCAGTGTATTAGTGTAATTCAGTGCTTTAGTGTAATTTAGTGTTCCGTGTTTAGTGTTGTAATTAAGTGTTTTTAATTGTGTTTTTAAGTGTTTAATTGTGTAATTGTTAGTCGATAAATAAATTAATTGTCTTTTGGTGACTTTTGGCGTATCTTGAATTAAACGTACCCCGTTCCCGCAACAATACTTTACTTAATGTGATTAAGGCAACATTTCCTGTATTGCTGCATTTTATGTCAAGTCACTAATACTTTACATAAAAAATGCTTGGACGAATGCAACAAACAATAGTGTCCATTCAAATATAATATTACAAAGTTAAAATGCTCTTTCTTCATGGGCGTAACAATTATCATACATAGGTGGAGCCACATAACCACACCTTATATTTATTCTGCTACATAAATTATTCAAAAGCGTAACATTATTATGCGATGGGAAGCGCGATACGAACTAATTTGAATTAATTTGATGTGTCCTATTTTTCCAAAAGGAAGCATAAAAAGTTTTTATGTGATAAATTCGTTGGTACAAGTTTACCCATATTTTTTGTATTGTCAAATGATTTACTGGGACAAACACCAAACAGATGCTTCCTACACTATGTTTGTTTAAGCTTTGATGTCTACTAGGAAAAGACGAGACAGTTTTTTAATACTAAGTAGTCGAATACTTATGTAGTTAATAGACTGGCTCTTTTGATAGTGCCCCTTGTGCGTTATAATATTTGTGTGCTGAATGTTGGTGATACTTATGAAAATATTAAAGTATATTTTGTATGTGATTCTGATTTATAGTGACATAAGTGCGTACGCAAAATAATTGATCTGAATCGTTATTTTCCCTGAGCGATTTTTTTTATTGCACCACCTTCACCAATTTGATATCTGTAACTTCTTCGTCACTAACTGACTAAAGCTCTTTAAGAGTAACTTCACATCAACGTAACCGTTACTCCGGCAAAACAAAAGGGACATTCAGCAATTAGCTAGAACATATCTTCAGGCAATAATTGAACCACTTCGTACCGGCACTTATCCCTACGATAACGATTATTGGTAGACATTAGCCACTGTTGCTAGTCTGTCCGGCGATTTTCAAACTCTACCCTCCTTGAATACTAAGAGCTTCGGTTCTTAAAGTCGTTTAAAGCGTACTTCAGCAGAGAGCATTTAAAAGCGCGAAGTACGAAGCAGGTTTAGTGCAGTTTTATTGCATAATGCTATTGCTTAAGCAGTTACGTTGTTTGCGTTTAAAGCATCGACGTGATTAGATGTAAGCTAAGTAGTTAATGGGGAATGGAAGGAATACTAATCTATGGGAGGCACTGATCATGTATCTTGTAAGCGCCACAAAGTCTGTTCATAATAGATAGTTAATATTGCTCTCTAACGTTACTTTTTACTTACTGCTACTGATAATAACGTTAGAATTCCGATAAATTTGCCTTACCTAGTAGGCAATCATACAAAGCATTCTAAAAAAGAAGAGTTGATACGGGTCTTTTTGGAGTTGATAAAATGTTTGCTGTGACCTTAAGGTTCAGTTAAGAGCTTCCGGATCAAAAACCCACAAGAGAATAAAAGTTTTTTTTAATCATAAAAAGTGCATCTCATACTAATTTGACAATCTTACCTTATGTAGTCCTCATTTGACTTGCCAATTAATAATTGAAATTAGAATCACTAGCATGCATAATACTTATTATCCCTTAATTTCATGTAAAAATATCTTTCTGCAATGTGTTTCTCTACATAGCCATGTATCGAAAAATTATATCTTACCAATTTAATAAATCCAATACACGTACCATACAAATTGAAAACCGAGACATGCATTTGTCAATAAACAAAAGACAGATAGCTGCGAACAAAAGAAAACACGACATCCCATGATTACTTAAATTACGTGAATACTGGCCGCGACCATAAAAACTTCGACGCCTCCACTATTTCTGATCTTAATATGAGACAAAGAAGGCATTCTAATAAGCATAGCTTCACGCGATGATCGATTCTACTTGGATCGTGTCTCATTACTGTACCCCAGCGCACGCTTACATGACATATTCCAACAAATTTAACCGTTCAACCACTAAAAGGAATATAACCTTTAAATAAACCACAATAAAGTTCAAAGTAGATTTGGTAGTTTCACACGTTCTTCGTTTGTATAGAAAAGTAATTTATGATTATTATAACCAAACACCAGCGCAGATACAGTAACAATAATTTGTTTTCTTCGTCCACCTCGCTTGTTAGACAAAATTTTGACATGTTGTCTATACGTGGGCGTCTTTCTTTCAAACGTGTAGGTTCACCACGTGGACAAAGGCTTTGTTTCCGTTTCCAGTTTATTAACTATGTATGGACTCGTATATTTATATGCAAAAATCGAATAGACCCATGTTTTGTGCCACAGCAACCGTATATACAATTGACGATCGTATTGTTCTTTTGTCCGTCATTTGACTCATTAAAACGGAGCGGAGCTCATTTATTTTTAATGATTCTCAAATATTGGGACGAGTTAATAAGGATTTATAATCTTTCAATCGACTTAAAAACTTATTTGAAGGATTCAATTTGATGCGAGCGCATGCATAAAAAGCAGCAGAGATGGAATGAGTCACCAGTGATTTGAAATAACTCTTGCAACTTTACCGATGCCCCCTGGTTTGGTCAAAGCCGCCTTGTGGTAATAGTGTAGGGTTGAAAATGTGTTAGCAAAGGATAATAATAATATTCAGAGCATCATTTCATTCCATCCTGAGGGTCGGGCGACCTTTTTCTTGCGATCAGTATCGAACGCACTCATCGATGGTTCGTCGCGACAATACTATCGAATTGCTTACCAGACGCATCGATATGGTAATGCACTGATGCATTCTTGCCTTTGTGTACATATGTTGATGAGGTGGGCGAAACCCCATTGATATACATTCAAACTTATTCTTAATATTATTGGGTGGACCAGTTTTTAAAAGGTAATTTATTCCGTCACTCGATGGAACATTGTGATAGTGCTTAGTCATATACCGTTGTTTTTTTTGGTTCTCATATGAATGACATGTTTTGATGTCAAATTAAGGTTTGATACGTGTTAGATGTCCGAAATAGTAACTGATACTGTTAGATTAATAATTTGGTCATTTGAATACGACATGACGTAAGCTATACTCGTATTTTCAAATCATCTTCTGATCTTATTAGTCACCTAAGCTCAGGCAACTTTAAGTTAAACTTTAGAAGCAATTAAAAATAATGAAAAAAGTGACACATAGAAAAAATATTTACCTAATATTAAATTATAAAGGAGGTTTTTACTTAATTACAACAGCACAGGTCTAATAGTGTCTAATAGTGTTACCAGCTCTTGAAGTAAATAGGTGGAAGCAACTCTACAAATAAAGAGATCCATAAATCTTCATCTAACCCCTTTTAACTGCGTTGTTACACTTTAAAACCCTCCGATAGTGTTAACCACCATAATCCTTTGTGGCCGTAAAATTGGTATTCGCCCAAATTAAACTTCAGCTCAATTGATACAAATGGTCTTTTCTAGTTAAACCTAATTGAAGAATACGCGAGCAAGTGCATTGGACTCCACATAAGTTTCGGTATAATTAACACACGTCAGGGTTGATTAAGAATGTTCACACACAATCTACCAATTGCACAAATCGTATCTGTTCTTAAGTGATTGGACTAAATAGGTTTTAAATGGATGCAACTGGTAAGATGGATGCAATCATTTTGAAATTGCGAAGTAAAGGAAGTACTTTTTTTTTGTCACATGTTTTTGAATTCTTTTTAAAGATATGTGTTGCTTAATTGAGTTAAACGGACAAACAAAAGGACCACATGGTTGAAAAGTTTGAACCTGATTAGATAAAGCATGCAACTATAAACTAAAAACCATTATGTTCTGGTATTGAAAAAATATCTTTAAGTACTAAATATTACTCTTCGTAGTAAAACACAAATCAAACAAACATAAAGATTTAAAACTGTCACATTTACGATAAAGATACTAGACTACGTATCATTTAACGATCAATCAGAAGTCAATCGAATAAAAACAGACAAAAATATAAATTTAACTCTCATTCCAACGCGTTACTTACAAATTTTATCGCTACCAAATGTATATTCGTTATAGGTACTCGAATAAAATTCCTATAAAATCGTGTAATGGATTCCTTAGCTTCGACGTCATTGTTTTGGATCGTCGATCGTGTAGTAAAGAACTTAAATTAACCATTACTTCAAGTTTGTGATCAATATTGAATTTTAAAAGTTTGATTCCTGCTGTGTAATGTCACTTTGAGATACATTTGTATGGCTAAATAAACGCCCGAATGTGTTTTGTCCGACTTAAATGATTGTAAACGTAACGGTTCAAGAATAAAATATCAATAAGCATTAATTTATTGGGAAGTGTATAAATAAAACTGCGCAAGCCTAGTTAAGTCAATGTTTCGTTTTTCTATGAGCATTTTTGAAAGACTTGATCCTTATTTGGATATTTATGTGGCAATAAACTTGTTGTACAGACATTTGTAGATTTAAAATGCACCGTTTTGTTGCGGAGTTAGAACTACATTCTTTAAGCTTTTACAAAATGATAGTCACATTCGAATTTCCACCATAATTTAAACTTTATTCACGTTAGATTCCAAAAGTATTAAAAACTTCAGAATTGTAGTTAAGTGAATTAAAATGAAACTTGATGCGAAATTTTAAGAAGTCTAAGAAACTTATAGTGGTAGGCATTCTGCATTTGTTCTAGGGAATCAAATACATAATAGAAGGTATGTAATAGAGCTGTAATATTATAAAACAAATGAAATCGAAAAGAAAAATAGGGTTTTCATGTAACATCCAACCGTCGGCACACAGCAACAAATCTATTCACACAAAATATTGCGGCGAAAGTTATTTACCAATATTATCTCCCCTCTATCGCACATCCGATTCATAGTTACACGTACACATTAGATGTCCTTTTCTGGACATGTTTCTGATTTACTGTGGCCCCCAGTTAGAAACTTTCCTAATAAATAAACCTTATAACGCCGCCGTCAAATTCCATGCTACCACTAGTATCTTTAACTATAGACACGGACACAAGGTTTTTGTCCTGTTACGATAAATTTGTCCTACCGTCCGGGACATAACGTATTTGGAGACCTTTATGAGTAGGGTCACCCTACTTTGGTTAAATTCAGCAATTTATCTCTTTTAATCGCGGCATAATGAACTTTACGCAATGGGAACACACCACGCGGATGTTCCGGATCGTATTGTTTTATGTAATGGAGTTTTGAACATTTTTTGCTAAAATTGGAAGCTTTAACGACGCGATTGAGCACAGCCAATCCCAATATTGTAGCGCAGTTTATTTGAGAGTAAAAAATTATGAAAAAATCTCGTTACCACGTTATCTTGTTAAACGGAACGTGCGGATTTCGATCAAGCTACGAAATATTGCGTCATTCAAGATAAATGAGACTGATACAAAATGGCTTTTATATTGTTTTAACTACGCTGTTAGCACGTCTCATCTATTAGGCATTACTTAACTACATGATATTCTGAATTATAACTAATATTTTTTCTTATAATGTGCTTAAAGCTAGGATACGGCCCAAACATTTGTATACTAAATGACATACACAATATTCGTGGCAGTTACTCTTATAAGATGAACTGCAACCATCGGTTGGGTGCCAAAAGCCAACTGTGCCAAGCTCTAGTGCCAGATAGCCCACTTCCCACGAATAAGTGATGCAAGTGTATCGATAATTTTATAATCGATAGTCCAAAATTGCCTCTAACATATCCCATCAAAAATCAAAAAGTGGCTAAGTGCAAATCCAAAAAGAGAAATCATATTTTAGGTAACAACACTGAATACTTATTTTAATAATAATTTGTAGCATCTAGTTCTTATACCTTGTTAATATGGACGTAAAAATCGTCAAAAATACATAATTACATCCCGGACACTTTCAGTTTTCTAATGTGTGTAACCATGACAGTTTAAAATTATATAAAATACATAATGTTAATTATTAATTTATTTTGTAACAGACAACCGCCAACTGGATTGATAGCAATATTAAGAATAATAGTAGGAAGGAAAGCCAAGACCAAGACCAAGGAAGATTAGAATTCTTAATGATTTCTAATCTTCCTTGGTCATTGACTGAGAAAACATAGTGTAACTATGTAAACCCTAGTGGAAATAATTATAATTATTAAGGACCTTGTCACCAACAGACTAGCGTTGAACAGATTTTTGTACGAACATCGATAGACATTGGCATTTTTACAACCGCACGCAGCGCTACCCCGGACTGGCGACGTTCAATATTGCATTAAAACCGGAGATTTTATGATACTAATTTGCAATTTCGTTGATATTGCCAATAAACTGCGGATAGATAGGGAGCTGGGTTACGGATAAGGGTTGGAATGGAATGGACGAGTTATTGCCTGCAAAACTCTGCTATGACTTATTACAAGTTTGCCGTAACTTCTGGTGACTTTGTAGGGATGTTTTATAGATTTTCTTTTTACTAGCGGAAATGAAGGGATGCTGTAAGTCGCTTTTATGATAATGTCAGATTAACATCGACAGTATATGGAAGGATCTAGGTCTCAGGATTATTAGAAGAGCCAATCATACTGACTTCTACAAAATTGTCTCTTTGTGAAGTACGTCATTTACCAACTATGTGCTAACTTCATGCAAACTGTCCTTGCAATACTGGCCAGAATGTAAGACTATCATATAGGGGGTTTCCCACTCCATTATCTTCCCTGTCTTCAACATTTACTGTTTGTGTCCCATAGACTAGGAACTGGCATGACTTTGACCACAGAAAAATAAGGCGCAAAGCTCGAGGGTGGAAGAAAAACCCCCCGGAATCACCCGAGCTAATTCACTGAAACCATAGCATAAAATTATCTCTTCTTAGAATTTTAACCTTGAAGATTTTGAATAATTCCTTGAAAATCTTCTTGACTGCAACTTGAGTAGTAAACTCTGTCTTGTAAATTCGTTTTCTCAGCTCACTGAATTAAAAACATGTGACAAACTTAAATCAATTTGTTTCTAAATGCATACGGTAGAAGTTAAGGAGAGGATTCACGACGTGTCTTGAAATCCACTTTCCTTTCGCTCTGAGGTGCCGCGCTAAAGCATAGTTCAAATGCAAGACTTTTCCTATTGCACTCTTGTGTTTTGTATACACCGTGAAATTTTAGTGGTTGTTTTCCCGTGGCAGAACGATTTGCCTTTAGTAATACTATCGAATAATACAAATAATTCCTCGAAAAAAAAATTTTTTTTTTTCAAATTTTCAAAATAATAATTTTCCAACTCGAAAACCAGAGAAGCTATCGTTCTTTTATAAGATGTGACGTAATCAGGTACTGCTTGCCGCATGAAATCGATGCTTAAAGCTGAAGAAGCTCGACACCCTAAGTCATAAAGCGGTTCGAACGTGATTTCGAGTTTCGGTAAAACCTTTCGTAAAACCGGCATTTATTGATTTTAACAAAAAAGAACTACACAAATCTATTGAACTACTGAGAAAGAATCATTTTACTGTGGGAAAACAACCACTAAAATTTCACGGTGTATAGGAATAATACTTGAAGAGATACGAATGACAAACAATACAAAAATATATGTGATTAATAACGTACGTAACATTGGTCGGGTTGGAGCTCAATAGGTAGTTTTAATATACACATTTAATAAAGATATGAAAACTAACACTATGGCTTACATAGTTTAATAGATAAGCAATAAAAATATATTATTACTATAATAAGTCAAATGGACACCCGCTAATGAAGCTTTCACAAATAGTTCTAATTTGAATTTTTGTCGTTGATGGGATCGAATCCACAACTCATGGTGCAAGAGACAAGTATTATATAAAAAGCGCCACAGGCTAATAGTCAAAAGTCACATTTGACAAATTAAGTGCTTACTTTAAAAACGACATATTGTCATTGTCGTCCATGCAAGCGCGCCCTTACACGTAAACCCTTGAGCGTTTTCTCAAATCTGGCAAGTTGAAAGTTTGTATCGCGGAGTTTTGGCGACGCCGCTCATTCAGTTACTCAGTCCCGCGCGCCGTGAGATATTCCAGTTAGCATGTATACTGCGAATGCGAGTTTATATGGGGTGCGAGTTTTTAGGAGACAACTTGGGAATGGCGGCTATTAGTTTATCAAAGTTAAAGGCGTTCGCTTGGCTCCTTGCTGCGTGCCAGAATTTATCAGGGTGATGGCACTGTAAGTTTTACGGTGGTTTTGAAGTTCGTTTGCTACGGCGCTGTTTATGGCTGAGAAATGTTTTGAGATTTCTTTTATTTTTTTAAAATTTTCTATTTACTTAATACAAAGCATGATTATAAACTTACAGCTAATAATGGAGTAAAGTTTTTATCAATAACACAACTTTTTTGTAGTCAATTTCAAAAATTAAAATTGAATAAAAAAATGTAACTTACTTATGTGTAATTACACCTGCTTCTTTCAAATGATCATACCCCATTTAAAAAGATAAAATTGACCACTTTTGCAATCACGCAACAATGTTTGACTTCCTTACATTGTAACAGAAATAAAAATAATAACTTCCATTGCCTCTTACTATACTGATCCAATTTACTGCATATCAAAAAGTCCGACCTTCGCTTCTCGCCTATAAAACCGATATCTTAACGAGATTTTTTATAGACCAAATCATTGAACTCAAGTCTTAACTCGGGTTAATCTTTCAATTTTAATCAAACGCTTTAATCAAGACGAAAGCGTAATAACCTGCCGGCAGGACGGAATTTAATGAAAATCATAAGTTTGTATCGCGGAAAGTTCAACTTTACGCTGCCAAGTTGTCTCTACGGCAATATACAAGTTAGACTATAATTTGCTGACGGACCACTTGCAAACTTGTCTAACCTCCATTTTGATATCATTCTGGCGTTCTGTTCACTTCGTAGTTTGTCAACTTTGTCTTGTTGCAAATTGGTATTCGTTCCAGTTCTGTGTATTATCGTCGCCCGTCTTCCTGTCTTTTGTCGTTGCAAACAACTTTATTTTCGTTCCATTTTATGCTCTCGTTCTTAAGAGAATGCCACTTCAGAAACAAAACAGTTATGTTAAAACTAAAACCACTCATTCATAATAATTTCACTTAATTTCTTTTCCATACCATTTTGACTAAACCTAAAAAGGGAGCTATGAAATTAAAGTAAGGCTTACATCAAACAGAACCCTCAAAAGTGTACTGTAGCTGTACCATGAGTTGGCTATCGAAAACTTACGTACGTTAAAAACCTGTCGAGTTGTTTTTTTCATACGACCGATTTTAGTTCTTAGCGTAACCACCAGGGGCGCTGTACAAGGTTTTCATAGACATATTTACGTAGGCGATATCGAGTCCGTCACATTTAAACTCATGGTAGCGCTACTGACTCGATTCCCATTCCGTGACGTTTACAGCAATAAGTAAACTTCACTAAGTGTAAGATTTTCAGCCAGCGCGACGCTATTCCCAATTGGTATTACCGCTTTCATTTCCTGGAAACACAAAACCTACGTCAGTCACAATTTGGAAATTGTGCTACACCTAAAATTAAGATTATTTCTCTTAAGACTAGCAATAAGCTTCGTCAGAGTTGGATGCGCACGCATTCACCCGTAGGCACGAACAACAAACAGACAGTTGTTTACGAGTTTTATTTGTTATTTTTAAGTCCTATCATCCTCAATGCGAAAATGGACAATGATTTTTCAACGGATTCAAAGGATATGTTATATTTTCCGTTGCAAAAGTGGCAGTCATTCCATTTGTTGTTTTATTAATACACGAAAGGGATATCGTAATACGCCACTTTTAAATTATTCTATTATTCAGTTAAAAAAAGGAAAAGATTTGTATACAAGAAATTAAGATCATAATGGGACGTATCGCAGAATTTACTACACCAATGTACCTATATTTTTTTAAATAACATTATATCGTTAACGTATACTTGAAACACTAGGAAATAAACTATTATTTTAACTAGTATTCTTCCAAGTGTAAATGTCATTTATATAAAGAACTTTCATATTTAGATAAGACCAATAAAATAGCCAAAGTTTTATTCTTACTCTTGTCACAGGATCTAAATTAAAACCAGAAATTATTATTATATAAGTACTTGTAAGGATTAAGTCATCGAAGTCGAAAAGAATCAGTAATGTAGAGCAAAAGCTTGGAATTGGTAGTGATATCTACCAAATCACAATATTTGCTAAACAAAAGAAAACTTATTAACAAGTGTCATTAGTGACGTAATACAAGAAAAAACTATTACGTACACAAGATAAAAGAAACTACGTACCTACAACTATTATACGGAGCAAATCGAAGGGAAGTTTCGTAACACAAATAATTGATTCGGTGCCCCGTCGTCAGGAAAGTCTCAGTTCTATTTAAGTTTCCTAAAAGGAAATGAAAGGAAATCAGAACCCCGCGCCTTCGCAGCCTTTATCGAAACTTATCGGGATATTCTTTAAGCTGTGACTACATAGGGACGGACATTGTTTACACTTGTGCTCAACACTTAATTTTCTTTTTTTTTTTAACACCTGGACTTGGAATTATTTTATTAGAAAGATTTGGATTGCAACGTGTAAGACAAATTTAAAAAAACAGATTCAAAACGATTCTACTTTCCGCCCACACAGGCAGCGTGAAGAAAGCTGTATTAGCGATTTTATGAGTTTATTTTAATGCATGCAAATAAATAATAGGTATATGTATTAATAACTATTTTACATAAATTCTAAATTAATCTTTTTATAGTATTTCATACTGCGGTATCAAACATAATATTCCAATTTTTAACGTCTACGCCTTACGTCTAAATGGTTTTGGCAGCAATTATATAAAAAAATGCCTATATTGAACCTTTTAAGATTAGAAGCTATCTTTCAGTGAAAGTCCCCTCTAAATTGGTCTATTCGTTTCGGAGATTAGCGAAAACAAACAGACAGAGAGACAGACAGACAAAAATATTTTTAATTGTGTTTTTTATTGGTACCTGTTATAGATTCATACCCATTTAGTAAAAAGTATTTATTTGAATATTACAAACAGACACTTCAATTTTATTTAGTTGTATAGATTCATAGGCAGCTGGGTTTCTCACCTTACCTTTACTTGTCAGAAGATTTAGAGTCTAAAGCCTAGACAGTTAGTAAGACCTTAAATCTATCTTCCTTTGACTGGATGAGCCAGGAACACGCTGACAGTTAGAGCTTTAGTTACGAAATTCAGGACAGACCGGACTTATTTATTTACATATAACTTTGTAGCATTTATATTATTTAAAGTATTCAGTAAAAAAGTTGTATAAACCTAAGCTAGATCAAGTTTAGTCGACTAGAAGTACGAAATGATATTTAATGTAGACCGTTCTTTAGAAGTTGATAACGGTACATTATATTAAATTAATGTCTTTATCAGATACTTTTGGAAAACTTGAGTTATTCATATTTGTGTGAACACTGAACACTGAACTTGGTGCGATCTTAGATTTCGCTACTAACTAAAGCTATTACTAAATATTCTTTAATACACGTCATTGTGCCAAGTTTGAAAACAATAACAGATCATCATAAATATTTCACAACATTAAATACATCGATCTGATTCTGTGGTAAGTAGCTTAAGCAGTTGAGTTACGGATATCAGACACTGTCGTGTCTATAGTTTGTTCCTGCATATACGACAGTATCACAAACTATCCAAATACTTAAATAACACACATGAAACAAACAAACAAAACATAGGTGATGCTCATCACACAAATATTTGTCCCGAATGGGAATCGAACCCATGAATTTTGGAATCGCCACTTCACTAACCACTGTTCCATCAAGCCAGTCAAATTATCATCAGCCTTTTGATATATCCCACTGCAAAGTATAGAATAACACATACTAAACAATAATTCTAGCTAATAACAACGGTACAGTACAAAATTTGCAGGGGTGTGAGCGCATTATCCCGTCACACGCACTCGTCATGTCGCTCACAGGACACTTTTGTTCAAAGAATGAGTTTACACGAGGGGAAGGCATTGCCATTTGAATGTCACAATGCACTACTATCGGCTCCAATGAACATCTGACAGAATAATGCGGACGCGCGACGAGAAAATCAGCGAAATTAAGTTTGATTACGGAAAACATGGAGCGCAAAGGCAAATTTATTGCAGCCACTGCTTTGTGGAACATGATAAGTTAATTTTGAATTGAAGTGGAGTAGGTCGTATTAAGTTTTTTTTTAATGAGGAAGCAGTTTTTATGTTTAGAAAAAGATGTCTTCCTTCTTTAAGCTAAGGTGCATCGTTAATGACTTATCTAGCGAGAAGAGCACTGTGCTACAATTATTCGTATATTAAAAGAAATACAGCATTTAAAATGGTACATAAAAAGTACTTTATTATAAAATTTCAATGATCGTGACCGACGAATGTCGATGAATGATACGAATATGACCTAACTTCAGAAAATCGACTGTCAAAAGTTTTATTTCAAACACAATTTCCACATTTTTTTTTATCACTTCGAAAGCAAATTTAAAAAAAGAGGTGAGTTCCAATTTTCGTGACTCTATTTGTTTCCTTTAACGCCCAGTGATTTTGATGTGGGATTTTTTTCGTTTGAGATCCCTCCCGACTTTTCATGGCTGTGTTTGATGGATCACGTGTTACTTTTCGTTTTGGCTCTCGCGTGTTATCATTAGATGCAAGGCATAGACTGTATGCGGAATCAAATATGATAGGTAATATAGTGAAATTTATGATAGAGAGTATTATTATTTACTTTACTTACTGGAAACTTTATTTGAAAAATGCAATTGGGTCATGATGTCCATCGATACATAAGTTGTTTTATTTTACTTTAGTCGAGAAACGTTGTTTGATCTGCTCGAACCATATCATGAAAAACGATCATTTCACACAATCCTCAACCTTTAAATTTATTTATGTGCATCTAATTTAGTGAATAATCTATTAATTTTAATGTGTCTTCAATGATCTTTCTTACTAATCCACCCACAGATTTTATAACGACTAGGTATATCTAATTTGTTTTATTCAAAGTCAGTCGAAAATCTCGCTCTAAATTTATTACTTGTGTCAGGATAACCCGTGTTCTTTTTCAGCTTAGAACTCAATTCATCATATCAACTACGTTAGCAAAAAGTTTTCAATATTATATTGAAAACGCTCGAACTTCGAGCCTCCCCTTTGAGACTTACCTCTTTCATATTCTTCATATTAAACTGTTATTGAATTAAAGACTAGACCTTTCTAAGAGTAAGAATACATTATGCAAGTTTGTGGAAACTTTAGGCTTTTTCATTCGCAATAATGCTGTTACGTTTCGATTTAGTCAACTCAAATCAAATAACTTCTTAGAGGGGTTTATATTTTTTTTCTTTATCATTATTGAACCGTTAATAAATTTTTGACGATGGGATATTCACGATATAAAATATTGATTACACGATTAAACAATAATAAACTGTTTTTTTACAACTCTTTACAATATAAAGATAGATTAATTTGCTAGTAAATTTGAATAAAATATTAGTCTTATCGGGTACACTCGCGATATTAGGAGTATCAAATACATAGCATTTTTTTTTGGCCTGATGGTCCTTCGCCATGATTGGTGTAACCTAATCGAAACATCAATGAACACTAATATTTCGTGTAATGGGACGCAAAACTGTACAATCCTAGTAAGTTTGTAGTGAACAAACACCTCTTTATACCCACAAATTACTTACACACTGCATACCTTCGCCTTTTCACGGGGCATAATCAGTAATTCAACCGCCCATAGTCCAACAAAACTCCCCAAACAATATTCCCCGAGAGCGCTTCGAAAGACATAATTGCAGGCAGCCCTTAATTAATTAATCACCATTGTCTGAGGCGCGCCCGACGACGACATAATTGATATTTGAAAGGACCTCCTGGGCCTGCGGTGACACTAATTTGAGAGATGGCTTCCAGCCCGCTGCTCCCAGAAAAAAATATGTAAAACCATTTCGGTGGTTGTCAATTTGTCATCTTTCTGGTTCTGTTTAAGTTGGACATTTTTTCGGACTCGAATTGTGATGTAAAAGCTTTTGTTGGAAAAATGTCAAGCGTCCGATGGCCGATGATTGGAGTTCATGTTTTTGGGAGCAAGAGGTGTTGAATGCCACTGGGTCTTTGTTTGAATGTTGACAAAAGACACACTTCGATGGCATTTAGTCTGAAAACACTAAGTGTCTTATCCCCATTGTAAAGTTATCTTGAGTATCCTATTTTTAAAAATATTGTAGTAGCATCTTACAGCAGCATGAAATATATACTTTATACTACCTTTCTTTTAAATCAGTCTATCACTTAAAAAGAACGCATTATAGCCCGGGTTTTAAAGATCTAAGCCTCTATGTATGCTTGCATGAACTCAGTATGCTATGTACAGACAACGAGAAGTTTATTTTGTACTGTTAGTGATAGTCATGAATCATTTTAAGTATATGCTGTTATTATGTGAGAAACTTGACTATTGAGTATACGTTCGGGCTTTGTTCGTATGACCGGGCGGTACAAGTCCAAAGTAAACGGTCGTCTACATATGAACGAAGCCCTATTATGTAAGTTATATTCAGGCCCAATACCGAAAGAGTTAATCAAACCTACTCATCCGTTACCAAATCATGGCCGCAGACAAAGACTGAAGTTTCCAATCAGACTAATTAATAAATCAAGATTCGTCTGCGCAAATAGCCAGCGATGCGTCAACATTGATGTTTGGCTATGAAATCCATCTGCAATTGGCCAAACGGCGGACAATATTACGGTCTGATGAAAGTTTGTGAGTATTTTAACTACGTTCAATTATATTAAAACTTTTACAATAAACTACTCGTAGTTTAGTTTGTAGACTTATGGAATGTTTATTAATTACTTGCAAAGCCTACTCGTGTAATAAAACAGAATTTATGCGTATTTTATTTAGTAATCAATAATAGTTTTGATTTTGAACAAACTAGTTTAGTGCACCTGATTTATTTTAAATTGAATTAGTATTTGTTTGAATTTATGAAGATAAATCCATACCTACAATTCTTCTTAATTACGTCGTGGTTACACTGCAATCGAAAACGTCTAATAATTACATCTCCAAAAGTCAATCCAATGCCTCGTATCCATTTACATCGATTTCGGAACGCTCATCACATCATTCCGATTTAGTGGACTGTATACTTAATGGATTAGCCATTTGTCTGATTAGCAACATCAATAAATAACGAACCGAACGCGTAGGGGTCAGGGCGACTCATTGATTCATTAAACTTTGGCGGCCTAGCGCAAACGCTGTGCCGTTTGTAACGCAGCCTCTGAGTACATTAATTAACCTTCGCAAATGTTTGCTTGGGTGCGATTGTTGGCGGGATAGCATCCACCGTTCGTGGGTTCACAAAAATCATGCAGGAAGTTATCGGTAATATGGACTTAGTTAATGAGAAGACAGCATAAATATAGCGTTAGACTTGTTCTAGGATAAAAAGAAGACAAAAGTTATTATTTTTTTAATTCCAAAGAGTAAAAACGGGAGCATATTAATAAGACTTCTCTTCCCATCTGTCCGTCCGTATTACCAAGTTGTATCCGATGTAGTTGCCGCTATAACAACAAATACCGCTTTAAAAACAAAATAAAAAGATTGTTCAAGGTTCCTGTACAAAAAACAGTTTTTAAAAACATTAGTACGGAACCCTTCATGTGTGAGTCCGTCTCGCACTTAGCTGATCTTAGTTTTAGTTTACGTATAGGAATTTTGATACTTAACAGAGAGATACAGTAATTAAAACGAAAAGACTTAAAGTGACGGTACATGTAAATATTTTAATGAATTTTATTATTTTCTTCATTATTTAATTAGAACAATTAATATTATAATCCCCTTGTTTATATCCGTACATAAAAATTAAAACTAACCTATGTAAGTCACATACAAATAACAACACTCGAAAGGCATTTCCGTGGTTTCAACCGATCTCGTATCTCTTAATATTAAATGCGTCTATAGCATTAAAACCAGTCTTCCATTATAAAATTCAATTCACCCAAAACGGAACCTCAAACAACCAACGTATATTGAATCAGTGGAAATAAAGAGATTTTATAACTTTAATTCATAATTATACAGAAAACTTCCGCAATGATTTAACTCAAAAGCAGACTCGCGCGCAACCGCAAATTATATCAGTAACTCCAGTAACGCTATTACGACGCCGAATTAAAAATGTATATAGCTCTTACGAAACCAGCTGCAGACATCTTAACTTGATCAAATTTTAAACTTCCTCTCAAAGTCAGGGCATTTAATTAGGCGCCGTTTCGCCTTAAGACGGAATTAAAGTTCAAAGGAAAGCATGCGTTTGGCCAACAAATGTGATCTGACAAAATGTTAACTCGGCATGAATTATGGGCCCCACTCCAGACTACCCCGGGGAAATTAAAGTGTCTTGCTGCAAGTTTAAGATGCGCAGGTAACGTTTGGTTACCACGGCAACGGGAATAATAAATTTAATTCCCCTATTTTGAGCGGGAGACGTTCAATTGTTTGCAGTTATTGGGATGTGTTTCAAACGGGCAGTTCTTTTTCAGGCGCATTTTAATATTTTTGTATGTTATAAAGTATTAATAGTTAAACGACTGGTTAAACCATTCGTTTTTTTTTCCTAACTGACTTACGCCGATGGCTTGGTGTAGCCTTGTCACCATCACCGGACTTGCGAGGGAGCGGATGGCTCTCACCCCTAAACCCACTCGTATATCATAAGGTTTTATACGGAAACTCATAGTGGATAATGTAGAGATGATACAAAACCTATCGTAAAAATAAATATTTAAAACTTAGAACGGAAGTAGCAACAAAGGCTCTTTAGACTCGCCATCTATTTAAAGTTGAATCAACAACGTCTTTCTCTGGAAGTCTAATAAAAATACATAATTACTCCTTTTGTATAAACCAGCAGTCGTAATAGAAGCAATTTGTTTCGCTGTTTGTTTTTCAAAGAGCCCGGGCATCAAGAGATGCGCTTTCATTGTCCTAGAGAATAGATGCATCTTGGATGCAACGACCATAAAAAAATGTCCCAAGACGCTGAACGAGGTTAAATGCTATCAAATAAATTCACTGTAATGAATGAGGCTTACGGAAAGCATCAGAAACCTACTTGGAACAAGCCCAAGGGGAATGCTGATTGTAAGAATTGCAGTTAAATTTCGCAAGAGACGTTTGGAGATACCTCCTAGATTTTGGTACGGAAGTAGCAAGTACTTCACGAGACGAATCTCCGTAACTTTTCCGGTTCAAACGGAAATGGGCTGAATATGCCTTTATTAAACCATTGTAATTTCGTTTCAGTGACTGAAATCATCTAAATATATACGTTATTTAAATATTCGCATTCTAATGAAATAGTTTTAAGAACATACTATAACCACAATTTTTGCTATTTTTTAATCTTGGTTCATTAGCTGTTGCCGCGGATACAGGACTTTGATAATGTGGGGCACCCTGGTTTGATTTCATGTATTTATTAATTTAATGTCATCTCTATTTTGCAATTGTGTTCAGAGGAAATTGATCGTGTTTATATTATATTACTGTCAATAAATTATTACCAATATTTATTCCGTATTGCTTTAAAAAATCTTCGTGAATAAAAAACCTTTACAGAGCTTCCGTACATCGACTCGACGCAAATGATCTACCAACATAGTAAAGAGGTTTTATTCAAGAAGTATTCCACCTTTTTAACGCTAAAGAAGGCCTTTTCCAGCCAGTTACGCGTTCAATGATGAAAGGAAAAATACGCGACAAAATCTACGCATTGGCGTGTGATCATGGTGTTAGTATGCGAAACGGAGCCAGGGAACACCTCATTAATTCTGCTGAGAGTGTCGTTAAGTGCGTTTCATTCCACACACTGATTACAACCCTTACCGTTAAGTGATATGGTTAATAAACGTTTTCTTGCTTTTAATGTGTTTGGAAAACTGTGACGTAAGATCGGTGATGGCAGTGCAGTGAATGTAAAGAATCAATATGATTAATACTTAACAATGCATCTTTTTGTTTGATATTATGATCAGAATAAGTAAGAACTGTGTGATTTAATCTTGTATAGCATATTTTTCCAAATTAGGCTATAAGGTATATGTCTTCAAATAATATTTACAAAGTAACGTTAATAAAATTACATTTAAAAAAATCTTAACGTATAAAATCTTATTTTTTTATTCAGAATAATATTATGTACATACCGTTCCAAAGTTAAACAGAATTTATATTCTGCCTTAAATCATAATTCATTGTATTTTAGATACCATAAGCACTAGATATTCCGTGTAACCTAAATAATTCCTACACCGTCTCAAACATCAGTTACCCTCGAAAACAACGTGTGATCATCTTTTTAGCCCCGTTCATATTTAAACAGGCTCGAGAAAAAATCTCATAAGGCCGCAATCAGACGGAGCGTGAACAATTTATTTCCCTAGAGAGAAGAGGTACATATGTGCCGACTCAGAATCCGGACAAGCCATATTTGTAGAGGTGATGTGCCCCAGGCTAATCCATGGCCTAGTATAAAATACTCGTAGGAAAACAGTGCTTGTTTCTCTTTGTTTTCATATCACAACCTAGATAGGTACAGTGGGTGAAATATCCACTAATAATTTAAATAAATAAATGTTTAGGACATTATCACACACGGTCATCTGACCCCAAACTAAGTATAGCTTGTACTATGGGTGTCAGAGACTGATATAAACATATATTTATAACGACGTTCTTAAATACATAATCATACCCAGACACGGAACATACACTGATGTTCATCACACAAATATTTGTCCCAAGTGGGAATCGAACCCACGACTCTTGAAACCGCCAGTCAGTTTCACTTACCACTGTTCCACTGAGCTAGTCAATTTGAAGGAACTGAATGAACAAAAAGCGGACAAACATGAAAGCGGAAGGAATTATATATAGAGATTTATTCATATTTTAGCGCTTGTGTTTTAAAAGCAATTATTCTATCTTTATATTTTTCTTGTACCAAATATTCAAATCATACAAAATGCTCAATAAGACCACGTGATTAAAACGACATCCTATTAAATAAGCAAATATTTTAGTGCAGTATGATCTATGAACGATAATGACGATACGATATATTTTTCAAAATGAAATATTTATTTTTAATAGGAAGGAAATAGATTTGAATTTTTAATTAAAGATCCAATTACTTTACCTTTACTATATCCTATAAACAAACTCTTTGTTGACTTATCTATTTAAAGGCGAATCTATTCGCTAATACATCGACCCACTGGCCTAAATAGACTACCTGGAATAATGCTCCAATTTAGGAATGGATTGGTACAGTCAATCGGCCAAGTAATAACTTCAAATTAAGCTTGTCGAACTGTCCTGCACAGGCTCACTGTGGAAATACAAGTGGAAGGAATTAGCGAATAAAAATGCAATGCAGTGTTGTTTACGAGTTTTATTTTGCAACCTGTAGCGCTACCATGAGTTTAAAGTGACAGACTCGATATCGCCTATGTAAATATGTCTATGAAAAACTTGTATAGTTCCCCTAGCGGTTACGCTAAGAACTAAAATCAGTAGTAAGAAAAAAACAATTCGATAAGTTTTTAACGTATGTAAGTTTTCGATAGCTAACTCATGGTAGCGCTACTGGACTTTTGACTAATACAAGTGGACACAGTATGTAGGACGGTTTTCATAAAAATATTTTGCTATTTTTACCAAAGGGGTTTTTAGTTATGATGGTAGGCTAAATGAGAAGTTGAAGTCACGATAGTTTCAAAAGTCTCCACCCTACTCAGTAAACATAGCCATAGGTATGCTTGCCTGCAAAACAATTTTATTTTTACTAAACCTATTCCGATCTGTATGACAAAGTAAGAAATGTTTATTTGTACTCACCAACCACCCCAAACACTTCACTTTTGAAAAAAAAGATATAGCGAAGCGTTAAGAAACGGCATTTAACAGGCCTTCAGGGTGAGTGCGACAGGCTCAATACGGTCATTCATGCCTGTCGGTGGAACAAGGTCATCTAGGTCTGAAAAATAAAAACATCTTATTATACGCAATTTCCATGCGCAATGTTACCATTTTATATAAAAAATTTATTATATACTTTTACACTCATCGTCATCAGGCCATATACGTCCCCACTGCCAGGGCACGGGCCTACCCTTAACTAGGACGATAAGGCCTTAGTCAAGCACGCTGGCCAAGTGCGGGTTGACTACAACCTAAGAATTTCTTGACTACACAACCTAAGAAATGTGCAGGTTTCCTCACGATGTTTTCCTTCACCGTCAAAGCGTCGAATAATCGTACATATGAATTTAAATATCACCTATTTAAAAAGTTAATCTTATAACTTAAGCCAAACAGCTGAAAACACATCGTGAATCCGTGATCGATCCACTAATCTGTACACGTCGGTTTTCATTATGAGCTGACCGCTTTTTGTGGGATCTGAAATCCAATTTCGATTTCTATTTTAAACTTTTCTTTCCTTCAGGACCCCTTTCGTATATAAAAATAAAAAATACGTTACAAGTTTAATTTAATTTTATGGTTTAGCCGCTGTCATAACTTGCATATCCTAGTCGGTAGATAAAAAATTTCAATAGAAATTCATACAACGTTTAAAAAATTAGCTCAAATATAAGATATACAATCATAAATATTCCTGTTATGTGACCTGTTCATTGCAGTAAACAACAATTTATTTCACTTACTTGCTTAATTTAATAAAAGTAACCAGTTTAAAGAATTATTGAACGAATTATCAAGTTATTGGTAAACTTTTTTATTGTAGACCCACGATCGAATGTATATTGATCAACTTTTGTTTAAGAACAGAATATATAGGCATTCAAATAAATAATTTTTCCATCTATTTTCGTAATGACGTAACTAAATCGTTAATTGAAGTTCGTGAGCATCGGAACATTTTTTCCACAGTACGTAATCAGATTAGGTTATTTCCATACATTTGACTGCGTTAATGTGAGAACATAGAAATAAATTTAGAGGGAAACTCGTTACGGGTAAGCTGGCTTCGGTTGCGTGTGTCACGGAAAACAATTTAGCTGAAAAACTAATGAGTGGTTTCGTGGAAATTCGAAAAGTGGGTAAACGTTGTTATTAACTTGGCGGAATTATGTATTTTAATTCTTAAACGCTGGGAGAATTTCATGTTCGCCTGACTGAAAGGAAAAAAGGTACTGCGTTAATTATATTTTAATAAGGTGCATTATGTGAATTATTTTCTCAAGTTATGACAAAGTTTAATTTTCTTATGACTATTACTGATATTTCACCAATAATTTAATCGAAATCGTGTTTATACAATTTTGGAAAAAACATATTTCCTTGAGAAACCTTACATCCCTTACAAAAACTTGATAACATATTATATTGTAATCAGGAACACAAAATATAGGCAAATATCCATATTAAAGTTAATAACTATATCATAATATTACTGCGTGCTTATGACGTTAATAACACTATTAGTAAGAAGATATTTGTAGTATCATGTACCTTGATGTAGGTATATGATAATAATATCACAAATATTACAAGATTCTCGCTAAAACTTAATATTCCCAGCGTCAGCGCAGTAATAATGTGCTAACATAATATCAGAAATGATATTAAAAGATGGAAACCATAAAAATATGAGTCAGCGTTTATAAAATATCTAGAATTCCCCGCGCCGTCGACGTGTTAGCAAGTAAAAGTAACATGAATTTATTCCACAAGACCACTCGGAATCACATCTTCTGAAAGCTCCAAGTGTCTCCTGCGACGGTTTAAACGCGAGACTAGAAATTCTAGTACCGCCTCCGTCTCAAATGCAAACTTTATAAATAATTTCGCGAATGTATTAAGATTCCGTACTTCTATGTACAGAGTGGCTCAATAATGCATGGGATGCTGTAAAGCGTAGCTGGCGAAGCGAACGGGTCTGAGCCCGCTAAATGGCCCACGGTAAGAAATTTAGTGTTAAAACGTGCTCCAATATGGGAACGATGTGATAAAAGGTACCATAGCACCGCAATCTGTTGGTGTCGGAAACCATACGTTTGGACCGATGAGGTTTTATGCGAATGATCGTGACGAGTGTTTGGACACGACTCCGTTACCGAAGTATGAATTATGCTTTTATGGTTCGCCATACCCCAGTTAACAATGTAAATTGTAACCTGTATACTTACTTTGTATAGGCCTTAATACATTCATGATTATGCCAGTACCTCTATAAATATATTTGAACCAAAACTGTATTAGTTATTCTACTAAGCACGACAATAAATCGTCTAAAGAAACCATGTAATAAAAAAGAGATTGATGTACTAACAGTGTGTTACAGTACACGAAAGCATAAAAGCTTAAACACTAATAAGTAAAATGGCTCAAGCAAATACCAGTGACATAAGAGTGCATTTACATTAACGTCTCATATTACGAGTACGTGGTGATCTTACAAGACATGAAAGCTCACATTTCTCTGCAATATACTGTTTAACTGATGATGTAATGTAATTTCAAGAGCCGTTACCGTTTTGAAATGTTTCATCAAACTTTTGTTACCACCTCGGGAGTGTTCACACGTGAAAAGCTATTAGGTTCTTTCATAACTATCTTACATGATTTCCCAGTAGACTACAACAAGACATTACTAACAAAATGTAGCGTATCTATATTTATCCAAAAATGGATACAAACGTGAAATTGTTTATATTGTTTGTTAAATACAATTTTCCTCTTGTGGGTGTACTTTTGAAATATGGACATCCTATTTAAAAAGTACATCTACAAAAGGAAAATTGTATTTAAGAAACAACTTTAGTTGACTACACAAACTACGAAGAAATTCTTAGGTTGTGTAGTCAATCCCGCACTTGGCCAGCGAGGTTGACTATTGCCTTATCGCCCTAGTTTAGCAGCAGTGGGGACGTATATGGGCTGATGACGATGATATGATGACATCGAGGAAGACTTCATCGCTCGTGCTGAAATCCTTTTATAGAAATAAAAAGTAATATAGTGAGTACACTTAATTTTCAAAATTCCGGCCGCGGGTAATACAACTAATGCGTATATTGGCGTTCTGCACCAATGTCCCGGTAGTTCAACCGTAATGCAACTCCCTCCTATTTCTATTTAATATCATACATTAGCTTTAATGGATTGGCCATTTTGTTATTACACTTTTCTCTTTGGAAAACGCTGCCGGCCATTCGGTTTATCGAAATGTTTTTTGAAGTCCGCAACGGAATTTCTACCTTATTGTGGAGTTTTGTTGAAAATTATTTATTTTCAGTGATGAAAGTCGGTGTATTTTTCTAATAATAGGTTTCAAATAAAAATATTTGAAGCAAATGCTTTGTATTTTTGAAATATAAGCCCTGGTATTTCTAAATATAGTATTTTTATGCAGCAGATAGATTTTTAGTTGTATTTTATATCGGACAATGACATATAAGCATTAATATATCGAATTAATTATGTAGAGAAGTAATTATTTGGTCGGGAATTATTAAATTTGGTGCGCCACAAAAAAGCAGCATTGAAATAATTTGGTCCGCATATAAATATCTTGTAAGCAAAAAAAAATCTATAAAGATTAATTAATATGGAAAGGTACTTTCACAGATAACAGAAACAGCAATAATATTATAAGGAAAGCGTACATATTTAGCAACTACTATATTTTAGATATTAAACAACTTTACTTGTGTGTGGGATCCAATAAAAAGGAACACATACAAACAATTAGGTATAGGTAATGTCTAGGTAAACTGTACACAGACAATCTCGCCGGAAGTGCACCAGACAAAGACGGTACATTTTTTGAAACAAAGAAAATTCACATAATACAAGACAAGAAAACAACGTAACATGAGGGAATATCGGCAGGGAACCAAGTTCTACCTGCAGTTCATTAGACGTTAGAGATGGGCAACGAATCTACGGTAAACTCACTAAAAATAACTCAGTTACTCACTCATTAACTCAAGCGAAATTAGATGAAACAGTTATTTTTTTGAACTTCTCTACTTCTCCTAAAGTTAGAGTCACAATATGAAATATTCAATAAAATCGACAGTACTTGTATAATTAGTTACGTCTTAACTGTAAAGATACTGAATAAATATTTTTCATTTTCCATTTTTCATTTTTTTTTAACTAGGTATTTAAAAGAAGGAAATATTTGTTTGTTTATTGTGTGACAGTGCATTAAATAAGATGCAAAGTAGGTACGTATAAATGGAATATATTAATTTAATTTTGCAGAAGCTAGTAATACTATGTTAAAATGAGTTTTGACTCAACCAGACCAGACTCAGAGTTAACTCAATGAGTTACACGTGAAGCGCCACCCACCTCTTATAGCCGTAAGAAAGTTTCTCAAATAAGACATGGGTTGTTTGAAACAAAATTAACTTGGTAAATATAAAGATCCCAAGTGTGATGTGTTTAATGAAACTCGTTACGTAACTTTGTTCAGAAATTAAATTTTTGGTCGTAACATCAACGTAATTCACAACTTTGAAATCGTAAGTATGAACATTACTTTATTAACCAGTTTAAAGTATGTAATTTTAAGTGTTTGTATCTCTCTCGTACGTATACTTTACACCAATTTATGGTAATATATTTTCTGCGTTCCAAGTACAGAATTTTATACCCTTATGGAAAACAAAGATAATATTAAGGTACTCTGTAGTTCTTTATCATTCTATAAGTATGATGTTTCTTTTTACAATTTTTGGATCACCTGAAAATCTTTTGTACTAAATTACGATTACTTTCAAGCTCAATTTTTTTAAGACTAATTAATGGAAAAAAGTTTAGCAGGGTAAGGATATTCAGTATTTTAATTTCAGTATTTTTTCCTAACTGACTTACGATGATGGCTTGGAGTAGCCTTGTCATCATCACCAGACTTGCGGGGGAGCGGATGGCTCTCACCCCTAAGTATTTTACCGGCAAGCGTATTTGTAACAGTATTATTATAACACACTAGCTTTCCGCCCGCGACTTCGTCCGCGTAGAGACGTTTAACGGGTAAAACATAACTTCTTTATAGCGCAGTCGGTTAAAAAGCCTATATCCTTTCCTAGCCTCTGGACTATATCTGTACCAAATTTCGTTTAAATCGGTTCAGTACTCTATGCGTGCGTATCTAATGCGTGAAAGCGTAACATACAGACAGACAGACACACAGAGTTTCTTTCGCATTTATAATATTAGTAAGGATAAGTAATCACTCCGATTTTGCGAGCACAATAAGTAATATGCAGATTGCACAGTGGGTTAAAAAAAAATTGCTCAAAAGCAGGCACGTCCAATTTGAGCAGAAACACAAACTTATTATTCGTTATTCCGTTCTATTTTTCTCAACAAGAGAAACTAATCTAAAGAAAATTTTCGAGTCCCTGTGAAGAAAATAAGCTTATAAGGAAGTGCAGTTGCTCGCACGGATACCGCCTAGGAATACCGACTGGCAACAAACTTTAAATTAAAGTTTTTCAAGGGGAATAAGAATTTCCACATTTCCATTGGGCCCCTAGGGGGTAATAATTAAGTTTCAGATGCACAAAGTTTGTTGTTTACCGCTTATAATAATAGGGATACAGTAAACAAGATTCTGCGGAGGTGAGCACAATGGGAAATTAAAAAGTTTTTTTATTCCTCTTTGTTAGAGGTTAATTTATGAAAAATTGCTTACAAGTTCATTAAGCATAGGTGAAAAGTTATTATAACTCAAAGAAAAAAAATCTATAGATGCTTTCATATGCTTTTATTTCATTTCTTTCTTTTTTTTAGCCGCCTGGAGAATGTTATAAAAATATTTTCACAAGGTTTGAATTGGCCGTCGTAGCTAATACCAAAGTGAACTTTGAGAAGATTTGTAATTAAATAATCATGGCTTGATTTTGAACTCCGAGTAATACTTACCCTTATCCAAATATATGCATATCATTTTAAGGTGACTGACTGACATAGTGATCTATCAACGCAAGCCCAAACCACTGAACGAAACGGGCTGAAATTTGGCATGCAGGTAGATGACATGACGTAGGCATCCGCTAAGATCCGATAGGAAGCGTTGTTATTGCTGATAGTACATTTAAAATATACTACAATACCTACCCACATGACACTCATTTGGACGAGTTTACTGACTTGACCACGTCCCCTATAAGTGGGTCATAAAAAAGAATTTATTTTTAAAATTGTCTAACTGTCTAGACGGTTCTTTAGTTATTCTCATAGCAAAGTGAGCATCAAAAGAGATACATAGTGATAAAGCACACTTGCGACCGCCGTTAACTTTTATTATTCTCTCCATACCGTAAGTAAGGCGTCCGACCGATTTCGACTATAGCGGCCGATCTCACTTGAGATCAGCCAAGTGCGCAGGACATATAGTGCACAAGTGTACGCATTAACATACGTGAAAGATGTACCAACGTTTGATTGAATCAAAACATACATTAATTCATTACATTTCACTGTTTATTTTATTATACTCATAGTTAAGAATACTTCATCACCTAGAAATATTGGTTTTCTATATTGATGACCAATCTAAAGGAGAACACCCGATTCCATACAAACTTGGGCCCAACGTTACAAAGCTGAAAGTTGGCCATCAGACAAAGCATGTAAAAGGTTTCCATGAGACGAATTTTCATGTTGATCCGCAATGGCCAAATCACTAAAAATACAGTGAATATTTTTGAGGTTATCTGTTTTTCTATTATGAAAGAAAGCTTGTAGGGTGCTTCTTTTTTAAGTTTTGCATTACAGATTGTATACAAGCTATCCAACAGTACAGATAAAGTGGTAAAATGGTATCAAGACATAGGCTATATGTCATCTATATTGGTCAGGGAACCTTGCATGTGTCCGTGAAATATGATTTTGTGATTTGTTAAGTTGTTGGGTAATTCTGAATATTAATAACAGAATATTAACAACATATATATTCCCAAGCGTCGTTGACGGCGCAATGCCCGGTCAACCCTGCGCCCCACTGCACCGCGCATACACGCAAGCACGCTACATAGTAGGTAATGAGAATAAATCTATGGATATTGCAATCAATATCGACTTATGAAGTCAAAGTCTTATATCTTAGACATTCTCCTGGGTGTCAGTCTCCTCCTCATTTATCCTGGGTGGGATTCGAACCCATGACCCTTGGTTTAGAAGCCAGAATTCACTAGCAACTACTCCATCGAGCCAGTCAACTATAAAATTAATTTATTAGATATTTCATTAAAGTGAATAATGAACTAGGTAACTCTAAATGCATATTTGCTTATGGCTGGACAGAGCAGTTCAGTATAAAAAAATAAATGTAACAAAAGCAGGTCATTACAAAATAATAATAAATTATTTTATTCATCCTTATCATCATAATACATCTAAAAAAAATTGCATCTAAAAACTGTGCGTCTTCTTCTTCTTCTTCAGCCCTGTATCACCCATTGTTGGGTATAGGCCTCTTCATGTGCTTTCCATTTGACCCGGTCTTTTGCTGATCGCATCCAGGTCTTGCCCAATATTTTTGTGATATCGTCGGCCCAGCGCATAGGTGGTTTCCCAACGTTTCTCCGTCCAAGTCTAGGTCTCCATTCGGCAATTCTGCGTGCCTATCTGCCATCCTCTCTTCTGCACATATGTCCGGCCCGTCTCCACTTCAACTTCGTCACAATCGATGTAATGTCCGTGACTCCGGTACGTCTCCGAATGATAGTATTTCGGATACGATCTAAATAAATATGATAAATAATAAAACATTTTAATTATTAATCGACATCAATCAAATCGATCAATGTCATAAGTAGATTCTGTTTACTATACTCTATGGATAGATTTCTGTACCACGTTTGCGAAGATAGCTACGTTATTAATAAATAATATAAATGAACATTTACAAAACCAGCAACATAAGGAAAATAAAAAAAATCTGCTTTTTCTCCTGTTGGCCATTGCTGTTTTGGCTAAGATTTCTATAAGTTAACTTACAAAAATAGACCGATTTTTTGATATATAATTTAATCCTGTAACGTTGGGCCCAAAATGGTGGTTCTCCTTTACGAGCATTATTTGTGATTCCTGTCTGCCGGTTGTCGAACTCTAGTGAATTGAAATATCAATCTTCAGACAGCGTAAGAATTATATTCATCCGAAATTTTCAACTCTAAAAGTAGATGAGCTAAGTTATGTATACTACTGTTGATATTTGCATCTTGAATGGCAATTTAGTGTAATAGCGTCTGGTGGTTTGACTATTTCTTCTAGAACAAAGACTTAAGACTAAATGGAACTCTGTTTAAAATTTCAAAACTGGCGTATAAATGTGATATTACCTCAGTAATATTCTAAGGGTAGGAGAGGTCAAAGAGTGAGCTATTCGTCGATCGATAATCATATCGATCTGTGAGAGTGATTTTATGAGCGTGTGTTTTGCAGAAATGAAGAAAAAACATAAAATAAATTCGCTTACCATGTTTGTTCGTCTCCATGGTATACTTAAATATTTAAAATTTTGATGCCTTTTGTTTCTATAGATAGAGGGATAACGAGGAAGGTTATAATGCATAATATATCCGAATTGACATTTGTACAGAATAAATAATTATTCCATTTTATTGTTTGTCATATCTAGATATGACGAACATCTTTTGCCTGCGAACAGACCGAATTATATTTTATTTTAAGTCTTTCGCTACTATGCAGGATTTTGAGTTAAATCTTGAAGTTATGGCTTTGAATTAGTCTGAGATTTGTTCCATCAACTGTCGTTTTAGATACCGAATGTTATTGAGTTGGAAAACATCAGTTTGCGGTTTGATGAAAGTAGTCAAAGAAGATATGCTTATAATCAGTCTTAGATATGTGTACATGTAAGTATGTGGGACAGATTCGGTCGAAGCATGAGTTAACACAACAAGTATGCATGAGTATTTGATCAATTAAAATATTAATAAATAAGAGTTTATAAATACACTGAATACTATCAATCTCTACTTAAAACTGGAATTTCTCTTTAGTATGATTTTTGAATCCGTAATTAACTGACCCAATTCCTTATAAACCATAAACAAAACGCTCTGACACAATTCGATCAAAGGTCAGTCTTTGTAATTGAAGCTCTCCACAGTCTCCACCCAACCCGATGAAAATATAAGCCCAAGACATATTTTTGGAAGAATCGAATTATAATTGGCTTCATTCTCCATCTCTTTTTTGTTTTCCTTTCCTTTTATTAAAAACGTTTCGCAGTTTGCCCTCAATATGGAGCTAACTCAATCCAGCCCTATACTCGCCCACATTTTCACGGTTCATTGGATATAAAAAGAAAATAGAATTTTAAAAGGGATCGCGGAGCCTGTTCATCGTTTTTGTCCAATTTCGAGACGATGTAGGTCCGTGCTTGTGCATGTTTCAACAAACACTGATTTAACGATTCGTAAAACGAGTGAATTGAATTCGGCTTACGCGTTTGGGAGGCACATTGTTTTTGTTCTAAAGTAGGATTCCTCGTATTGCGGTAATAGCTTCGTTGTTCGACGAATGCGGTGTTTGTTTTGAATGAAAGCCGCGGCCACTGTCGAGCTTACGCTCGCATCAATAATTACTTTTGCCACATTCGCTTACATTGTGTTGTTTTAGACATCCACTGTGGATATAATTGACAATTTCAAACATTAATGCAGATCTCCTAACCTTTTTATTAAGAATTAAGCTGCATGGCAATTAATATAGAAAAAAAGACGTGTGGCACTCGGGGACTGCCGCGGTATAGCTATTGCATAGCATCGTCCGATTTCGGAGCAGCTCATCTCTATTCGTGCGAGTTTCGTAGAGTCGTACAATACGTCTAACCGCACGCACACAAACACCGTGCCGAAGTCTACCGAACTGAAACGACGTTAGACGATTGTGAGGTTTTTTTCGTTACGGAATTTCTTGGTTCGGTCGCCGCGTTCAAAGCCCGCGATAAAAGCTATGCAATAGCTTAAAAAATATTAGGAACCACTGCAATTAATAATAGGTGAGCTTTTTGGACATTTTTATAATCTGTCAAGTAAATCGAATTTAGGAATACCAACATGCTAATGTTTCAGGGTGATAAAGCTAGATTCTTTGCTAGTCACGGACAAGACTCGTGCTGATTTGATAGCTGGGGAGGGACACATTGAGCCATATCACTCTACAAAACTTCATTCAACTTTATATCTTACCATTCTTGGAATAAGGATGAGAATCCCGTGCTAAATGACAACGTGAATGTAGTAGCCATATCATGATGCAGCAGAAGTTCATCTTGTGATTTAAACGTTTGCAGTTTATTTTCAACAGGCGTGGTCTGAAATGACTTGTATTTTTGCTGTGATAAAATGGTTAAAAATAAAGCAGCGAGAAGCAGCTACAATAGTTGTCTGCTGACTTCGTGATTTGTAAAGGAAGTTAAGTTCTATACATTTTTAAACTAAAATCACGGCTTAACTTTTATGTGACGTGATTTTGTGTTGTTAAATTAACTCGTTGATTATATGGCAACCAATATACCAAACCATAATTTACGGAATATATAATGAAAAAAAACTGTTGATTAAACTCTATGATTCTATTTATCGTACATTTAATTACATTTTTATTCAAAAATATCGGAAAAAATCATAAAAAAAAAACAATTTTCTAGTGAATAAATCTCTATCGTTTTTGATTTGATCAATCGCCGCTTTCAAACAGTTTCTTACAGATTGACAACAAAAAAATATTGTCTGCACCCTTCCCCTTTCATGGGCAAAACCACAGGGGTGTTTAAATCAAAAAGCCCACCTGTCTCCGGGAATATAAGTACCGAAGCATGCTGGGCCAAATACACCTAATGCGTCCAATAAAACAGATTCCCCCAAAAAGGTACCAATTCAGTTTGCGACACGTCAATAGGTAATATAAGAGGGGGATCGTGATCTCTGCTCCCCCTTCTTTTGTAGTAAATCAAGTTATGGGGTGACGGAAAATCGACGTCTTGGAATAGTTTAAGTTGCGACTTTGACATTGCTTTGTAGTTTTTGAAATGAAATTAGAAGAAAAAGAGAAAATAAATTTCTATTGACAGTAAAGGTGAAGCGAAAGGGCAGGGTTAACGTAAATATTGAGTTTTGAAATAGGCAATATCTTATATTATCGTGGTTAACTTAGTCTTTAGATTTGAAATAAAACAAATTTAACGGTGTAGTATTGTAGTGTATTGTTATTCTAAACATATTATTTAGGGACCCGTTGAGTCGAGAGTCGAGAGTCTAGCCCGTGACCACGAGCGCTGTAAAGAGTTCGAAACGTCGGGCCTCTAAATAATATGTTTGTAAAAAGAATACACGCGATTTAAATCCGTTAAATTATTTCGAATGTGTCGTATTATAATAGACAATACAATTTGTATTTAGAATTTAGCTGATAACATACTTTGCTTTTTTTAAGAAAAACATAAAATTGTATTCCAAGACAAACTACAACTAAAAGTCCTCATACTTTTTGCGTTTAGAGTGCTATTGGATGTCCGAAATAAACGAGACTTGGCAGACCATCACATAAATTCTGCCAACAAACTTCGTCTGGAATGATTCAATAATTTGGTGTTTAGAAATACACTTAGAGTAACAACTTTACATGTTTGAACTGGTGGACAAGTTTCTTAGCGTGTTTATAAAATGCAAAAAATATTGTTAAGAAGGCAAGATTTTAGCAAAATACTTCAAAATATCATATTTTAAAATGAAATGTTCATATTTGTTATCTATTGAACAACTTCAACTAAACTTCGAATACAAGAGATTTGGCCTATCGAAATCTGGATACACAATAAGATGTGATAATAAATTTAAAATAATGAAAATAATAACTTTACATTTATCAAATTAGAGGAAAACCTCAATCAACGATTTATCAGCGGTCTTATCCAAACTTACAAATTAAGGGACCCGTCACGCCGATGACAAAATAACAGCTTTTATATAGCCATCAGTAGTATAAAGGAAACGTAATACGCGGAAGCCGACCGCCACACTCCCATTCATAGCGTGGACAGTAATAATAATGATCTGTCTTCCTGCTACGAATGCTCCTATCGGAAACATTTCACCATTGATTTTTCCGCAAATAATATACTGTCTCCCAATTTCGTTCCGTGCTGTCATTCCGTTCCCTCTGTTGCATGGTTTTGAGTGCGTTAGTTTCGCTCAAACACATTCCCCACTGGTTTCCTGGCTGCAGCCCGCCACGTGACGTCAGATAATAAAAGACTTCACGCCTGATTGACCGGGCATTATGGATGCGAATAGAATTGCCCGTATTGTGTGATGAGCGGGGGACGCCCAATGGCCGCCGAAATGTGATGATGGGTTTTAGTTTCATGGAGCGACTTAATTACATTTTTATTAATACACATTTTTTTTAAAAGTGGAAGCTACAAATTTTGCGTGGGAACTTTTTAATATCACAAACTTTATCTCATTTCGACATAGGCACAGAATTTTAGTTTAACAAATAAATAAGATCTATACATTAGAGATGCTGTGAATAATATATATAAATAATTATTTAATATTCCTTATATTTTATTATTGATAAGTTTCGAAAGTTATTTGGCGTTTTCTAATTTGCATGCAAAGTAAAGCACTGATGTTTACCGAACAGCAATAATGCGATGAGAAAGTTAGACATGAAGAACCACTACATTTTAATATCGAACCAACAATACACCAGCCTCAATATTACTTTAGAAATACCCAACTCAACCAAGTGTCAATGAACTGCCAATTCTAAGTGTCAATAATGTTCTAATGAAATCTGCACATTAAAAAGAATCTATCCACAAGCAGTAATCAACTTTGACGTTTCATGCAAATCTGTTTCGGCCCTTTTTTCTGGAGCTCTTTCATTGTAGGTAATGTGATTAGGAGGCCCGGCTAGAGTACCCTCTTCTTCGAGGGTGCTAAATAAGACGCGACGTTTTCCGCCCGAGGCACCTTTGATAGTACTTTTTAAAGCTGCGTCACGAATTCCGAACCTCTCTTTTATTGGTTGCCATTATGATAATTACATTAAGGACCGTTCGTTCTCGATACTTCGTCTTTCGAATTTGTTCTGTTGTTTCAGGTTTTGCTCCTTGAATATTGATCAGCTCATTTGGACAAATCGCACCTATTTTCTACGTGACACTTTTGTAAGTTACCTCAGTACTAAGTTGCGCTATCTGTCTCTGCGTTTGCCTAATTTACTTCTCTTTACTAATTAGTTAGTGGTGTTTCTAATAAAATTCATTTAACTTGTCTAGATTCAGTCAGTGTTGAATTTTGAGTAGCTCATTTACACAAATTAAAGCTTATTTAGTCTTTGTTAAACTAAATGAGCGTAATCTTAAAGTCAGTCGAATGCTCAATGACTAGGTATTTCTGAGAGAAAATTGCAGTTGTAACATCATAAAAAAGCCTAATTGAATTGTAAAAAAAGAAAACAACTTCATTTAAATAAAAGATCGTTAAAGAAAGCGACATAAACACCACCTATTTTGGTCTTGAACAATATTTCTTGTTTCTATACGAAGCGCTTCTATACTCACGTATGAATATAACCAAACTCTACATTGAAATTAGTCTGAAGAATAAGACATTGGAAAAATGATAGCAGACGCATCACAAACTTTCATAACAGATAATCAAAATGGCAGAATGAAACCTCTGTTACCAAAGAGTTTTTGTTAATCTGTGGGTTAATCCGTCCGCAATTAAACGTATTACTCTTATCATCAACTAATATCCTCCCCTCACTGGTGCCGTGTGTCAGCCTCAGTCCGATCGGACCCATAACAGCGACAGGGCAAAATGTATGGACTTGAGATAACAACTTTATAGCGGCAGGACCATTCGTAATGCCGTATTATGTGTCATTATGGCAATAAGTCCGCTCTGATCGTTGCGGAATTACTGGCCGTAATTAAGATGGTGTTGACTTTTGGTTTTGTTTACCTACTGCTACGCAATTGAGTTTCAAAGTAAAGACCAATGCAAAGATGTGCCTTATTTCTCAAAATAATAAGTCAGGCTCAGAAACTCTTAACATTATATTTCTTACGTCATATAATCTTCACAAACTTCATTATCACTAATATCACTAATCAGTCTAATAGTTTATAAACTAAAATCCAATAGACATTATTTACCAATGATAATCAAAAACGTTATTTTTGATCATCATTTCTATTTATTAATCTGATTATTAATTTGTTACCCACATCAAATGAAGCTTTCATTAATTTGTTTCTATCTAAAGCCATAAAGACAATTGCCTGCCATTCTGTCTTATCTTTGCGATGGCAAACAAAAAAACATCGTAAATTCCATCCAACGCATTCGCGTGATGGCAACACGACAGAATCTCTATTGCCATCAATACACTTACCGAAATCGTCAATCCATTCCCCCACTGCATATTTGATAATGGATGCAGATAGGTTTGAGTGCACCCGCATGCAGTAATTTTGGTTAATTTTAAATTTTAATCGCTATGCACTTGATAAGCATTTTGATTATGTCTTTGTTGTGGTAATACTGGTCGCTGTTGATTAATGAAGCTGTTCATCCAACGTTGATTTTAAACTTCCTTTGTTTTGTTTAAGAATAATAACTTTTTGGATAGCTATGTTAACTATTCTAGAGGACTTTAAGCCAGTGAAATTGAAACAAATCAAAACTTACTCTTTTATCATTTTTCTTTCACAATATTTTCAAACCATTATTATTGGGGTTAAAGAACTTTATTTCTCATAAGAATTTTACATTCACTTACATGAGATTAAAATTTTAATACTTAAATCTATTTTAGGCTACTCGTAGTTGTAATTAGCGTACATGAGCTTATGCAAGTAAAAATGTTTTTAACTTACTTCATTATATAGATCACATCACATTCACATCACATTTATTATGCAGTTACACTCAAGAACATCTTTTACCTACGTATACGTAGGTAGATTGACACTTTATACGCCAAACTAAATAGAGAAGACAACAATCTCAAAGAGGGTAGTGTTCGTCCGAGTATTTAATTATTAAGAAAATAAACAATACCTAGTAAAGTATTGTATATTGATTTTCGGCCAATATAAGTACGTCCCCACCGCTTGGGCACGGGTCAACCCTAAACTAGGGCGATAAGGCATCAGTCAACCACACTGGCCAAGTGCGGGTTGATTGACTACACAACCTAAGAATTTCTTCGTAGTAGTTCAGATTTCCTTACTGTTGATGTTTTCCTTCACCGTTAAAGCGTCAAATAATCGTACATGTATAAGAATTTCAAATTCGAAAAACACAGTGGTACGTGGCAAATTTAACATTTTTATGTGGCTAAATTATATTATTGTAGAGTATTAAAGGCGTACTTTATATAAACACATAAACAAGAACAATGAAAAAAATCTTTATTGACTCGTATATATAGATAACATTAATATTCAACCCGCTTCCACGAATGGAAGCTATAATAATTAAGCGAAAAGTAAAAATAGAGTCATGTTACTTTAAATTTTTATTAAAACATGCCCTTTAAAAGAAAACACTATATTCATTAAACGGCCGCAGTTTCAAATTAAAGTAATTGCGTGTTAATTAAATAAACTCCGCTTAACAGGCCAAATTTAATTACGACGATTATGTTATTTTACATTTTCTTTTTATTCTACAGCCTACAAAATTAGTTCTTGTAATTGCTACGATAGAGACGTAATTAAGTTAGGCTTTGCCTAGCATAATAACGCCAAAAGTTCACCTTCTACAACTACTACAGACCGTTCAAAACGACAACATTATATTTAAAAAAATCAATAACCACAAGAACGCGATTTAACTAAGTTTCTACAGACAATTTTGGAAATTCAGTAGCAAAAAATACCTTTCTAATCTAATTAAACTAAATTTCTCAATGAAAACTACGATTACGTTCGTCCATATTCCCTCCTTTATTTTTAATTGTATATTGTCAGTCTACTATTGAAACTAGTTTGTTTACGAATACTCAATCAAGTAATTTCCTCTACACAATGACAAGTCAAACAAATAAGTCTGGTGCACATTAAACATGCGCGTCGTTAATTACCTCCAAATTGCACAAGTTGTATCAGCGCCCTTACTTCTAAGTCCCCCATCTCTTAACACGAAAGACATGTTGTCCTACCAAAGTGTATGTAAATTGGTAAATGTAATAAATTGCATATATTTATCTCGTAATGGCGCTTTAACGCCCGGGGCGTGGCAGTAACGAAGGGAATCGAACCGTACGTGCCCAGTTTTTAGACGACGGTTTAAGGGAGCACTTAGATTTTGGGGAACGGCGGAATGCGGAGATAAATTTGGATTTGGTGGAATAGTTTCTAATTTTAGTGCAGTATTTACGGGAATTTGACCAGGGTACACTTCAATGTTTCTTAATGTTTACTATTATTTTAGAGGGAAGTACCCAAAAATCCTACCTTTTTGAGAATGGGCCATGTGCAATGTAAGATTAATGTTGTGTTCCAGCTAGATTTCTCAAAAATGTCTGTAAATTTATAAACGATGTTTCTTTTACCAGAATACAAAACCTTTAGTTTTACCTTTTTATATAAACGCTAAATATTTCATGGGCAAACAAGCAGAGAGACTATTTATTCCAGTATGCTTACTCCAAAAATTTGCGCCCCCTGGTTTGCCGGTTGGACTGGACTCGTAGTATAATGTCATCTCTGGATGCAGTACGTCGTATCCTTACTAATATTATAAATACGAAAGTAACTCTGTCTGTCTGTTTGTTACGCTTTCACGCATAGAGTACTGAACCGATTTAAATGAAATTTGGAACAAATATAGTCCAGAGCCTGAGAAAGGACATAGGCTACTTTTTAACCGACTGCGCTATAAAGAAGTAATGTTTTAAACGTCTCTAAGCGGACGAAGTCGCGGGCGGAAACCTAGTAATACTATAAATCAAAAAATTTTATAGTAAGTTAATGGAGAAAATTAATCCATTAGAACGCACTGCAACTGACCTCATCTATGGAAATCCCGAGTAACTCAAAAACCCGGTTCCAAAACTGAAATCGATACTCATCCGATTCTCGCTATCACTCGATGTGTTCGCCAAATGGACGGACAATTTTTTGCATTAGCAAGCTCGGCCAGAAACGCCTGCGGTGTCTCGTGCCTCTGGCACAACGAATCGAGTGTTCAAATCGATTTGGAACCAGAAAAAAACCAACAAATCCAGGAACAAGTGCTTTTGACTCAGTCTAAAAAGGTGCCGGATTAAAACGCCCGAATATTGGAGCCGTAAAAGATTTCCCTACTGCCTTATTTGACTATTGATTTCTCAAAGAGAGACAGCCATCTGAAACAGTTTAAATTTCAGAACAAGGTACCTTACATACATAATACTGTTCTTATTCTGAGTTATAAAGTTGAGCACTAGTGTTACAGATATAACAGAAATACCAGTATAATTCACCAATATACTTCAATAGATATATAATACACCCAGACACGGAACAACCACCAATTTTTATCACACTCATCTCGATTGAGGATCGGGTCCGCTCCAGAAGCAAGATACTGGGCCATTACTGAACGAGGCATAGGTAGCGTCATTAAACCAGACAAAATAAAGTTAACAATTCTTAGCGACTTCCCCTCCCCCTGGCCCCTCAAGGCAGTGACGTCAGAGGCGGTCGGATCACGCCATCGCCTCTTTACTTCACTATTGCGCGAGCGCTCGGGCGGAACGGACATCGGATCGAACGTATTTAGCTTTGTGTCGATAGTTGATCATTTTTGTTAATTTAATGATTAAAACTGTTGGTAGGATTATTTTTGCGTTTCTTTTTAAAAATTACCCAAACTTCTGATCGATAAGATCAGAAGTGGGATAGATACACGCGTTCTGACCGTTTGCCATCGTATTTATTTGTATCGTCACCGTATTTTACGTTAATTCTTATTCGTGCAGTGGAAAAGACAACATTTCATACTCGCTAGTGTTGCTTTTTACATTTTACGCGTAGGTAGTGCTTGTTTTGTGCATAAGTGATATTTATTTCTATTGCGTAAAGATGCCGGGTCGTGAATCAAAGTCAGTTAGTCGCCAGACTCCACCTATTAGACGAAATAGTAGACGTAGTCCTCGTGAGCGTCGCCGCGACTCGCGTTCTAGCCATAACGTGCGTTCTAATCGCCGGCTAGATCGCCTAGGCATCGGAATAGGTCTCAACTTTGTTTACACCGCGTCGACTCCGTTTCGCCCGTTCCGTTACACTGTCCTTGTGCTGAAACCTACACGCCGCCATCAGCCCCTGCTGGCCTTGGGGTGCCTGTGGCAACGGTGGAGGCTTCTGGGCCTGCCAACTCGTCGCGTGACACCACGGCGACCGATGCTGCGGACAGGATTGTTGGCGCACTATCCTCGTTGTTTAAAGTAAGATCTACCCATTATTTTAATTCAAATTTTGATCCGAGCATTCATGCCTTTGATGTGTGGGTGGCGGAGGTGGATCGCGGGCGTGATCTGAATAATTGGGACGATCGTGAGTGTCTCGAACGCATTGGCGGCTGTCTGAAAGAGGATGCTAGGTCATGGTCAGGTACGGCCGAGCCCTAGTAAGACAGAGGCTTTTGTTAAGTCCCCGAAACCGATGAATGTTAAGGAGGTACACCAGTTCCTAGGGCTTGCTGGCTACTTTAGGAGGTGCATTGCCGGTTATGCCTCAGAAACGGCTAGCATTCGTAGGTTGCTTCGGAAAAGTGAACCCTTTGTCTGGGGTCCAGAGCAAGACGCTTATGTAAATGAACGCCGACGTACTTTTGCTCTTGGCAGTTTTGTTTTTGTTAGCAAGGGTTCACAGAGCGCCGGAATGCTGGACTCCAGGATGCGTGGCCCCTACAAAATTGTACGAGCGCTACCACATCACCAGTACGAGCTCGAGCTGCTCGCTGGGTCGTACGGGAAGAAGACCCAGACTGCTGCCGAACACATGGTCCAGTGGCGTGGCGAGTGGACACCGGACGCATGTGCAGCATTCTTCGAGGGTGGTGAGTCTTGTGAGCCCCGACATTGTGGCACACGTTTAGCCCCGACATTGTGGCTTGTGTATTGTTTAGCCCCGACATTGTGGCTTGTGTATTGTTTAGCCCCGACATTGTGGCTTGTGTATTGTTTAGCCCCGACATTGTGGCTTGTGTATTGTTTAGCCCCGACATTGTGGCTTGTGTATTGTTTAGCCCCGACATTGTGGCTTGTGTATTGTTTAGCCCCGACATTGTGGCTTGTGTACTGTTCAGCCCCGACATTGTGGCTTGTGTATTGTTTAGCCCCGACATTGTGGCTTGTGTATTGTTTAGCCCCGACATTGTGGCTTGTATATTGTTTAGCCCCGACATTGTGGCTTGTGTACTGTTTAGCCCCGACATTGTGGCTTGTGTACTGTTTAGCCCCGACATTGTGACTTGTGTATTGTTTAGCCCCGACATTGTGGCTTTTGTTTTGTTTGCCCCGACATTGAGGCATTGTTTATTTTGCCTCGACATTATGGCAACCAACTAGCCTCGACATTTGGCTACACTGTGGATTTCTGTTGTCACTGATGGCTGTAGTCCGGAATTCAGTCATTATTGACAACGTTTTGTTTGTTTTTTAACTTGCTTACGGTTATCTATCTTGGCCTGATCACTGGAGTGCACGCCTGTGGTTTTGTTGGGATGTGTAACTGAAGGCAATTTATGTGAGACGAATAGATCGACTCAATCAGGGATTGATTTATTTCAGAAAACATTTCACCTGAAGAAAACTCGGCTGAGGTTAGCTTGAGTGCTGAGGTCCCGCCGGGGGATTGTGAAGACCAAGCTGACGAGGCCGTTCAGCAGTCAGGAGAGGCCGTCTTAGCGACTTCCCCTCCCCCTGGCCCCTCAAGGCAGTGACGTCAGAGGCGGTCGGATCACGCCATCGCCTCTTTACTTCACTATTGCGCGAGCGCTCGGGCGGAACGGACATCGGATCGAACGTATTTAGCTTTGTGTCGATAGTTGATCATTTTTGTTAATTTAATAATTAAAACCGCTGGTAGGATTATTTTTGCGTTTCTTTTTAAAAAATTACCCAAACTTCTGATCGATAAGACAATATTATTAAGAGATACTCAACATAATGTTTCCCGGAAATACTTATTAAACAATAAAATACTTATATAAAAGTATCACATTGGTGCTTTATTAAGTCCAATAATGGACCCACGACGGAAATATTGTATTTGCTCCAATAACTAAATGTTTCTCATGGCCCATATATGGGCCGGTATATTAAGGCCGGGGTCACACTATCCGTGCGATCAGTCGTGCAAAGTTATCAGTACATCTGTTGCCAAGTCTTTGAGATGGCAAGCCAGATGAACCTTGCCTTATAGACGGCAAGAAATCTAATATGGGTTAACATGGGGCAAAAATGGAACTATTGTCTTGAAGGTACAAATTAACCCCGCAGGGTCAACTTTGGAACGGTTATTGACTTTTGTTCTGAATTAACATTAAATTTATAACGCTGTACTTTTTGAACGGTTTTTCATGTATAAATTACCATTACAACACGCTTTTAGGGTATGAACAAGAATTGAAGTCCTCGGCAGAATGTTAAAAAAAGTATCGGCATTCGTTAAGTTTTAAAATATATTTTTTATTACTTCGTTTATTTTTTTTTTGTTATGTAAATTGATTATATCCTACTATCGTAGTTATTTATATCTTGAAAACTTATAAAGTTAGGTACTAATGTTTTCGACGTATTATTATGGCTTTCGTGTTCAACCTACTTAAACAAAACATACGATACAAGAATGAAAACAATACTACTATTTTCCCCACAGCGATGGAAAATATAAAACAACAAACCATGAAATTGAGAATTGAATAAGAAACCTTTTTATTAACAGTAAGTACCTGCGATCATAAAAGAATTCAAAATGTGGGGAAGAAATAATTTTCCGGCAATCCTCTCCTTCATGTAGAATTTATTAAGGGTCGCACTCACGCCCTCTACCTTGCCACTGTAACTAACTGTTAACCCGTAGACACAATGGACGGTTTTTTATCGAAACAAAAATCCATTTCATTCAGAAGATATCAAATTATATCCACTTCCTGTCCACCATCTTGTTTGAGAGAAAAAAAAGAAAGCTAAATAAATAGATAAATATTTCACATCATCACATACATTGATCTGATCCCGTGGTAAGTAGCTTAAGCACTTGTGTTACGGAAATCATAAACAACAACGGATACGCAAATATACCTAATCATATTTAATAACACACCCAGACACGGAACAAACACCGATGTTCGTCACACAAATATTTGTCCCAGTGGGAATCGAACCCGACTCTTGGACCGTAGGTTTGAACCTGAGTCACTAACCACTGTTCCACCGAGCCAGTCAAAAAAATCGGAAGTTAAATAAGTCATACCAGGCATAGCCATACAACATAATTACTGTCTTGAACATGATCTGATCAATAAAATTAATGATCTCATCAAAGTTATCGCTAACAATAAGACACCAAACGAGGGTGTATTTTTTGCAAATATATCAAAGGCATAGTGTCATTCCCTTTATTAACCAGAGCGAATGTAACAGGCATTGCTAACGGACCATCCTTTATCTCGTATCTTTTGTATGGGATTGCATTTTGGGGATGTAAGTTACTACAAAATAATACATATCATAATCATACTTTACGCATAACATTTAGCAACTCAACTTAAGTAAATTTTGCTTTGCGAACAAGTTCTATAACAATTCGAAAACCATTATTCATCTAACCAATCAAACATTTTTTAAATATAACCGGATAACATGATATAATTAAACAGAAATCATGTCACCAGATGAATTAGTAAAGCAGTACTACGACTTTGTTCTATCAAAGTCATTTTTTTTTCATGGAAATTTTCTTTTAAACGACCACGGAAAATACCTCTTCGTAGCTTATTTCCTACTTCCGGACGTGAGTCCGGTTGGTGTGAACCAAAGTATACCAAAATCTTTTCAACAGTGTTCAAAACGCAGAAAGATTTTCCCGTACCAGCAGGATGGCTTTATAATTTTTCGATACAATAACATGACGCTTATGAACGGGGCCTTACTAAAACGGTGCGTTTAAATTCCGCGAGCAGAAGTGTCGCTATATATCACCGGAACATAATTTTTGGTCCCCTATAAAAAGTGAACTTTGTCCCTAACAGAGTGCAGGGCGTCTGTTTCTTATTTCCCCACCGAGGCAAGGATTGGAGCTGATTGTTTTTATGGCCGAAGCGGACTTAAAGTTTGGATCTATCACGATAGTTCTCAAATATCCTATTTGTTACCCTCTGGGGCGTTATTCCAATAGAGTGTTATTCACCGGTAGAATATGCAAAGGTTATCAGCTTTAAATATTAATCATAAAATTCTGTAAAACAGAACAGAACATTAGACCACCAAAGAAAGACATTAAGAGCGATCAGGTGGGAGACATTTTGTCGACCGGTTGCTGTTACCACCATACAGTTGTGTAAAACCCGCCAAGTGACTCTGACCTCTCTTGGTCAGGTCGCGTTCCGGGATCAGCACTGTACGAACCAGAGCCAGGGGGGACCATTGCTGCAGCAAGCGCCGGACCAGTGGAGTCTTAGCGGCGGTATTGTGCGGGCGGAGCCGGTCAGCCCGCCGGCCTGGGAGACCCGTAGACACGGGGGCCCTTCCGTCCGGTGACTGGCCAACTCCGACCCGCACAGCTCAATACCAATGCGAGACTCCACGCCTTGTCTCGTTGTTGCCGCAGCAGTGGTCTCCTTTTTCACGGCTTTCAGGGTGGGTGCGACAGGCTCAATATGGTCTATTGTGCCTGTCGACCTCATATTTGGATCTCACTACCGCTTACCGTCAGGTGGAGTGAGGTCATCTTGTTAGCCTCTCTATAAAAAAAAAAAAGAATGACTACACGCTAGAGTTGGTTCAGCGAAAGCGTTCAATTCTGTTAGTGTGAAGATTGGCTCAATCCGGCATCCATAATTTCTAAAATGGAATCATATATTTTTAAAGATATAAGTAAACATTTATTTGTTATTTGAAATTAAATAGTCATACATTTTCCAATATTCGTATGTTTACCCTTCAAATGTTTGTTTTGTACGTAACATAATTTCGGTATTAATAATCCGAATCGCAAAACAATACTAAGCTTTAATCGCTCGCGAACTACAGGCGATAGCATAATACCTACTTGAAACAGTTTGTTTTGTTGTTACATTGCATTGTTTACTATAACTGGCCCAATATAAAACCACTTAGGTTTATATAAAATGGCCCCTAGTGATTGGCCCAAAAAGTTTGGGGACAACTGATCTATCTGAAACACGTGCGCGGAACGCCCTGGCTAAGTTTGTACCGAGCGGTCGGGGTATGTTTATTCCTACCTATATCAATGGAGTTTGTTTTTGTTTATGCGATGAACAGATAGAAGTTGGTAGTTTGTTTCGATTTTGTTTCGCGCATAGAATAATAGAATTTGTTTCGTAAAAACCGAGTTTCCGTAAAAGTGCGTTCTGAAATTGTAAATTGATTGCTTGCGGAAGAAACTTTCCTAAGGTCTCAACTGAAAGGAAACATCGATCAGTAAATCTATAGAAAGAATCAGTTGGTAGAGTAAGAAGGAATTAAACAAACAAAATTGGGATATCTGCAGACGCGCGTTTATAAAATGAAGTGTGCGTAGTTTTTTAGTTCTTCATATCCCTATTTATGCAAAAGTAAATCTGTCAGTCGAGCTTTCACGCCAAATCTACTAAATTATCAATATGAACTTTGGTTTTCAGTCTATCATGGCTTACAGAAGGACATAGGGTGCTTTTCTTTAAGAAATAAAGTTTTAAGAGATTAAAGACTCTTACCTGAACTTATATTTATATTGACTTACAATCAATTTCAATACTTGCTAAAACAATAATCCAATGGACTATACACAAATGAAATAAGTAAATATTTACAATCATCAACATCATCAACATCATGACCAGCCCATCCCTGTCCACTGCTGGACATAGCCATCCCAAAATGCACGCCACTTCTCTCTCTCCTCGGCCACTGCATATTTAAAATATACAAACAAAATCCGATACACAATATACACACAATAACTTCTATGTAACTCCATCCTTGCCGGTTATTACCGAAGAATATCACAATACTCTCGATAAGGGTGCGCTAACGAACAACGCACTGTTATTTCATCTGCCGAAATCGCAAATTCCGCTAATCCACAATACCGTGGTTATAATTTGAAACAGTTCCTCTCTTTCGTAGGTCATCACCCTCCTAATATTGACTGAACCCAATACCGCTCCGATTCTGACAGGGCCTGTAATATAAATCCCTATTTCAACCACAATTCGTCGCGGGCGACCCTCTCCCTAAATCAAAGCATTCGTCGCGTCACAACTCGAACAATAAAAAAAGGAATATTTATTCGTTATTTGTTGTCGGTTTGCATTAAAATAAAACGGCTATCTAGCTCTCGGCACCCTCTAGCCTTATCTAAGATCAGGATTGCATAAAATTCTCATCTTTCTCCTCAATGTGACAGTAGCCGTTTGGGTAGTCTACGCATCTCATTTGGGGGCATTGTATTGTGTGCAGAGATGTTTATGTCGCGAATGAGCGTAATAAGCCGAGTGTAGGAAATTAAAGACGGCTTCTATACAGCCCAAAGAGCTGTTATGGGCCGGCATGTCATTTATAAGACAATTGAGGTTACTATATTTCTTTTGACATAACTTTTGTCGGGACGAATAATAAAGTGGATGTCGGTCGACCGATCCAAAATAGACGGCTTAAATAACATGGATATTTTGATCTCATCTTGGTTTGGTACGTTTAAGTTTAGGTATTGTTTCATCAACTGAGATCCAAAACTTGATAATGACAACATTAAAAATATTGTCCAATCAACCAAACAATTTAATACTAACACCAATTTGCCAACTCTAGACCGAGAAAAAAATTACACAAATTTGACTTGACCAGGGTTTTGATTTGATCTTTGGCCTCTATGTCTATGCGACTTTTGCTTACGACAGACCAACGAGATAGTCAACATAACATAATACATAACATATAAACAACCCCACCACATGTTATTTCTTAAGGGATAAGCAATGTCCGGTTAGCAACAAGCTCCTAGAACCAATTTTGAGGTTAAATTGAAATGGATTCGATAGAAATTACTTTAATCCCCTGAAACAGGAAACCCAAGGGGTATTTAATCAAAGATATTTCACAGGAAATAAAATATATGCATTCGATTCGATGAATGTGTTCATGTTAGCTACGACTTTTACCTACAACCGTACAATTATTCAATACCATATAAAAAATATAGGTATTGCGTTAAGGTAAAAAGATCTTAATAAGATGAGATATTTGATGTCTATAAAACAGACTTAATTAGTGAGCTAGAATTATAAACAGACAATTAAACATTCAGAAAACAGACATTCATCAATGAAACGCATTTAATTTTATCAGTTTTAATACACAAAATTCAATTCCACAGCGGCTTTACAAATTCAAATAAAGAATATTCAATTGTTTCAAAAGAAAAACATTCGACATTTCAAACGCCGAAATTTCTCACGAAACACACACTAATAGCGTCACAGCGATTGGCCTAATCCGGCGTCCATGATTTCAAAAATGGAATCATATTATTTTCCCGTCATCGTTTTCGATCCGAAAACGCTTTTAGCGTCAAACAAACGCAATAAAGAGTAAAGGGTGGCGCACACGATACGTACTCATAGCCACGTGTTAGCCCGAGGCGAATTTAAGTGCTAATGTTGAACTGGAAATATCAATTAGATTACGTGCGATTGTGGATGTTTCGGACGGTACCCAAGGCGGGGAGTGTGTGTGACGTGTCCTTTACATAAGCTTTTGTGGGCGACAGGGTATAAGATATGGGGGTGTGGAAGTCGTTACATCGTGAGATGTATTATTTGTGGATGTCGATGTTTTGATAGCGTGTTGTTATTATTAAATTCTGTGTGTTTACATTTCTACCCGAATACTCTGGAGGGATAATTGTTAAGTGGATCTCATCATCATCATCATCTTTGCGTTTTCCCGGTTGCATCCTTGCGGAGCCCGGGGTCCGCTTTCCTACTCCTAACTCTCCACTTCGCACGGTCTTCGGCATCCTTTATGGAGAGTTTGTTAGCACGCATGTCATCCACTACGACGTCAAGCCAGGCCTTCTTGGGCCTTCCCCTTCTGCCGGGACCCGGCGTCAATTCAATCAATTGTTAAGTGGATCTATTTAGCAATAACTATCCAAACACGACGCAGCGTACACTATATACTTACTCAACAATCGTACGTAGTTTTAGGCTGTGAAAAAGAAATTAAATAATAATATTATTTATTGACTGTCGTTGTACTTTAAAACACAATAGAAAAATTATTAATCATACATTATACCACGGTAATATTAAGTACATAAATTACCGTGATTATACTCAATACCCCATGCATTCTGCACCAATATGTCTAACAAATTCAAGCCTAGGGTAAATGCCAGTACTAGTACATACTTTATAACCAAGTTTCCATTTCCGCTCCTACGCATCGCAGCCCAAAACATCTTCACAAACTCCCATAACACAATTACTTGTATCTTGTATCATTGGGGGTAGTCGGGACCCGGTTTATTAATTGGTCCATTGCAGTAAGTTATGGTTGCGCCGGGCCGGCCTGAATGCACCCAGTAGCATATAACTTAGATAGTAGCACGTGCGATGTTATGCAATATGGGTTTTCTTGACTTCGTTGGTTCAGTATGTTGGTTTGAGATTGCATTTTGCACATTTACTTTTACTTATACATAATTACAGACAAAAATAACCCATTTTTCTGTCATTTACAGAGCTGCAGACTTATAAAGGAAGAACGGTACGATGCGCTCAAGCCTTTTGTTGACAACGCGTGGATAAATCAACAAATTTAAACGATGGTTAACGTTAAAGCTATAAAATGAAGCTCCTAAACCAATTTAGGAAACCACCAAATTTACGGATCAAACTCGCGTATTCCAAACATTACGTTTCGAGCTCTACAGTGCCTAAGCCATTATTCATAAACAATATCAGTAGTTTGGCTAGACTATTCGTAGGTATTCGCATTCCTTGATTAGAATTACAAGCATAAAGGGAAGCAAACAATAAACCTAAGTAATGTAAGGGAACCGGGGCCGTTACGACAAGTGGGGGTGAAATCATTGACTTGGGGAGAGTTTCATTAACTTTTCCAATGAATACTAGCATTTGCCTCCAATTTGCTCCATTGGTAGTAAACCTTCGGCTGTTTGGAGCGAACAAAACAATTTTTTTTCGTAGTAGTTTAAGAAGCGTAAATTCAAAATTAACCGAGATAAAAAACTTACCCAGTCAAGAAGCGAAATGGCAAGTTTTACTATTGGAAATTATAAGTGAAATAAGAACAAGGAATTGAATTTTAAAATTCTAGCAATATGAAAACTACAATGCGCGTTATATTCAAATCACCAGTATGCTCAGAAAGCACAGCTGCACTTTCTGATTCTTCATTCTTAAAATCATGAGACTCGTATCAATGATCTGTAAAATATCAGATCAAGTTACTCTAGCAATCATTCAAATTATGAGTTCTAATAAATGTTCATCCATGAATGGCTTTTGTGCAGAAATTATAGCCTCCGTATCCACATTTTCCGAAAACAAAGATGTGTTGACGTTATTTTTTTATTACAAAGAGAAGTAATGGCGGAAAACGAAAAATGTTTCGCATCCCAGCTTCGGAGACGATCTCTAATCGCGACAAGTCAGAGCAGTTTACGTTACGGACTCATAATTACATTAACTACGCTATGCATGTGCTACATGGCATGTATACAGGGTGCGAGACAGGGTACTTTGTATTAAGTACCTACTACGACTTATTGTAAAATAATGCGTAAGTAATTTTTTTTTATGTTTTGGGTGTGTAACTCAGGTATATTAATGTTTTTTGCTTTATACTGTTTGGAAAACTATTTCCGATCAGATATGATATTTTTATATTAAAGAATTAATTATGAAATACAAATAAAGCATGATCAAATTGATCTTATTTAAAAATCAAGTATCTGATCTATACCTTTGTATTTCGCATATATGTAACAGTCGTTTTTAACTAACAAAAACTTTTCTACTGAAATGTATCTATAAAAACATAACATATATACCATTTCCAAAATAACAGAACCAAACGCACACGTTTTGCGTCTGACGTTTTTTTAAGGTGAAAAATATCCCATTTCCACCGACGTTTTTTCGGACAATCTCCATCCTTTTTCGGACGGGAGAAAAGGTAAAAAAAAACACATCCTGTATCACGCCGCGAGTCCCCCAGCCGTCCGGTCCAGACAAATTGTCGCACCCCATGTTCGCATTATTGCCGATATTTAATTGTTTGTGTAATTTATTTCTCTAAAGCAGTACTAGTACTGGCCGTTCGCACTGGTAGAGTCGACGACGTGAAATGGATCCCTGACAGCTATCAACTTACTGAGAAAGTTTATTTTTAATCAGCTTTGTGATATTATTAGTCAAAACAGGTAAAATAATTTGAATTTGCGCTCGAAATGCTTCCGCCTTCCTACGCCTAGTCATTTCTATGAATGCGCGACATAAGCTTATTAATAAATACCTGCGCAAATTAATGTTATTATAAATTAACGTCATGTTGTAAATACTTATGGAAACTGTTCACGTCAGGCTTTATTATAAAGAAATAGCTAACTTCTCGTAGAAACTGCCACGATCCAGATAATTGCAAGAAATAGGTATGCCTCTGTACTACCTTTTTGTTAATGAATAAATGCGAATACGCTATTACTGTACACGTCTAGATTAAATGTGGATAGAAAGACGCAACTTCGTGAGCTTACGGCTATAATTCGATATTTGAGAGCTAATTAAGGCTTCAAATTCAAAACATCCCTACGAATTTTGAATCCCCGTTTAAACTGTCAAATTCGATTGTCTCTCTTCGGCCGCTACAACTACAGTAGTTGAAGCTACCACGTACATTTCATTCATTTTCATAACCGTTTTAAGCATGTGTTTGTCGTGTATTGTTTCTCTTTTTTTGTCGGTAGCCTAGTTGGAACAACACGGGTACAGTCGCAGGCAGAGGGTAGCGAGCGTAACTAAGCGTCGCTCGCAATTTGGACGCCATCACGGTTGCTGCGTCCGTTTTGTGACACTTGCATATTTCAACGTTAGCCACGCACCGCGCTCGCGAGTTTTTAATTTCCAACTGTTTATGACTGTACTTAATAAAGTAAATTTAAAAAGCTCGCAAGAATATAAGCTGTTAATGCGTGCGTGAATTTGTGTTGATTATACTGGCGGCTGCTTTCGTGTGGTATTTGAAATGTATTTCGTTGGTTAGTAATAACTTTTTAAGTTGACAGGTATTTTTGTGGAACGAATAAAGAAAACTTCAACGATGACCATGTTTATTCGGCGCCAAATAATAACCATTTAGGTATAGGATTACATAACCAGAACTGTCATGTTTATTCTTATAAAAGTTTATTAAGAAACTATATTTATCGAAGTTTATCGAACTGTGTACCTATATCATACGTAAGATTCTTCATATTATCAAATCCATTCAGTTGTTTCAGGGATTACTTAATCATTTAATCATTTAATAGAAGCTTTATTAATTCAAACGGTTTTTTATAAGATAATTTAAGGTAAATTTATACAAATCAACTAATGAAGTTTCCGTTTTCACATTACCTAATGGCGTAGCACTACCGGACCTCCCAAGTCCAAATGAAATGACCAATAATAAAGATAGCACAAATAGCAGTTAATTCCTTTTATGGGATTACACATAATCTAGAGCTGTCCATCAGACTAATCGATATTGAGGGTAATGTATCCATTTTGCCTATTTCACCCTATTTGTAAAGGCCGCTACACACGAAGCGCCTATTTGTTCCCAATTTAGTGGGCTTTGCGTGTCATCACAGACAATGTTTTAATAATGTTTGTTGTATTTAGTCCCGTAAAGCTGAATTTTGCTGAACTGACATATTATGATGATGGCATACGATGATGGCTTGGAGCAGCCTCGTCATCGCAACCGGACTTACGGGGGAGCGGATAGCTCTCACCCCTAAACTTGGCTTTGCTTGCAATTATCTTATATTACTTTATTTTTGACAGCTCTGCATTTATCTTTTGTACACATGAGAGTGAAGATGATTATCATTAAATTATTTTAGATCTTAGACACCACATACCTAGACCATATAAATATCTGCAATATAACTAAGAGAGATATGATAAAAAGTGTTTAATATCATTGAATTGCTTCATTTCTTTGTCAACTACTAATCATAACATGATCCACCTACTGTCATAAACTAGATGTCCATTGTATTGTTCCTCTCGTATTTGTATAGGTGTTTCTCATTAAATAAAGGAGAGCCCTTAATGACTATCTTATACATACATACTACATATACTTATAAATTTACGTCTAAAAATAGATATGAACTTTCACAAAGACTATTCTATTTCAGGGTCCAGTGTGTAGCTGCTCTAATCACCCCTTATTCGTGACGGCTTATCTTAATAAGTTTCCGTAGATAACGCGCTTCCATTATCACATAACGAATGTTTGTGTAGACGTAATTATGTTACTTTAATTCCATTAGCAGAACTAAAGGGTAAACTTTGACATTGGCTGAACAAGGTTGGTGAGAGGTCAGAGTTCTTTACTTAACTTTCAACTTAAACAGAGCGAAGACAATCCGTCATTAACTTAGTCCCTCACTTTTAATTTTATTCATCATATAATTTCTTTTTAGTAAACTGGTTTATATTTTTCTAAGGTATTAAAAAGATCCAAGCGAGTTTTGAGTATATCTAACCACTTTCTAGCAATTATTTCGGTCGATCTGAATTGATATCAGCCAAGTGCGCAGGACATATCATAGTGCACAAGTGTGTTCCCTTACTGTCGTATTTCTGTGAGACGGCAATCCGACATGATCGATGAGAGATATGGCGACGTACCATCGGCATAACTTGCTTTCCGAGGCACGGGTGTGCAACCGCCAACTTCCTACTGTGGGCTGAGTGAGAGCAGAAAAACTCACACAAATTTTTGCCCGACCCTGGACTTGAACCGGGGACCTTTTGAACCTTACGTAGCGCTTGCTACCAATAGACCAACGAGGTATACGGCCTCGTTGGTCAGAGATAAAGGTGATCAGGGATAAAGGTGATAGTGAAGGTAATTATGATCGTAGAATCAAAATAAATGAATTGAAAACTACGATTTGAAGTCGCTTTCAATAAAACCAAAACCAAGCCCACAACAAAGTTTTCGTATACATATAATGAAGTAGGTAAAGCTTCGTGTCAAAAGTACAAAGCATTCGCGTGTAGAAAATTGCTTCATTCCCCACAAAACGAAAGAAAAGTATTATAATCACCGTGACATGTTATTTGGACTGGCTGAAACCTGCAATTATTATAATGTGAGCTATTTATAGAAAATTAGAAACCAATCTACTTACATTTACTATTACTTCACAATTGAGTAATCATTTTAATGAAATTGTGTACTTAGACGAAGTTCAAATGACGTAACATTACCAAGACGGCTTTTACTAATCTTTAAATCATTCCAAAGTCTTTACTGGTATCTCAATCATTTTAACTAGTATTTAATTATGTTTAAATATTAACATACTCAAAATTCATTCCAACATTTTAAACGAAATAATATTATTGCTGGCTCAAAGTTACAATGATAAGAATTGAATAACAAACATTATTGTAGTAGAAGCTTACAAAAATAACAATCAGTGCTTAAATTTAAAAGGCATTCATTTGTAACTAATCTTCCATTCTCAAATTCGTGCCCGAATATAAATTAAATAAAAATTGTACTAAGGATTCCAACATAATATGATTAAAAGAAGTGACATCTTCTAATCCTATTCAGCGCAGAGGGTATTTCAAAAGTGAGGGTTGACAAATTTAGATTTTTTATTTTTAGGCGTAAAAATATTACGTAAAAAATAAGATTATAAATTATTTACTTCTAAAATAAGTACCCATCTTATCAAAAAATATTTAAAACATGTCATTTTCATGAATTACTTACACAATTATAATCTTAGCCAAGAACAAATTCAAATTGAAAATTATATTTAACACATAATTGACTTTACAAAGTGGCTGCAAATAGATATCGTAGTTATAATAATAATATCAATTGTAAACATTGTTCTATGTAAATATTTCATATACAGGGTGTAACAAGGGGGGTGGATCATCGTAAGTCAATCGATGGGGAATTTTAATACCTATCGATATCACCCCCATGTATGTTCAGCGATTTTCAATATTTCCAAAGTTATTGAGTTTTTTGTGAAATTTTTGTAAGAAGCCGGAATCCAGTATAAAAGTCTTCACTGTAGCTTTATTACCTGGACCTGCTTGCATGATTTTTTTTTTAGAAGTAGTTCAATAGTGAATCTTTATAGTTACGATACCGATTTGAGTCATAACCCTATCATATTGGAATAAAAAAATAATTCTTCACAATAGTTTTACGAATCGAATTGTGTCTACCAACTTTCAAAGCCTCCAGTGAAAAAAATGTGCCTGTGTTTTTTTTCTAGAACTTATTTTAAAAACTACCTACATTCGTGGATAGTATACCCTGAAAATTTCATACCGCTACTACCAGAGCATCAAATCGAAAAATGAACGCGAATGGCACAGGTGCCATAAACCAGTGTTTTTATTTTTCATGTAAAACTTTAATTTTAAAAATAAATCGATATGTTTCAGTAAATTTATGCTATGTTAGTAACATCAGTAGCAGTAATTTTACAGAATTACAAATTAAAGGGGTGAAAATCAAACAAAGAAAATTTACATAATTTTAATTCGTAAAATCATACAAGCAGGTCCAGTAGTTAAGCTACAGTGAAGACTTTTATGCTGAATTCCGGCTTCTTACAAAAATTTCACAAAAATCTCAATAACTTTAAAACTATTGAAAATCGCTGAACATACATACTCGGGTTATATCGATAGGTATTGAAGTCCCCCATCGATTGACTTACGATGATCCACCCCTCCTGTTACAGACTGTATAATTATAATTAATTCCTAATGGAGTTTCGAATTCTGGGCACCCTATAATATAAGTGAAATACATATAAACTGCTCGAGGACAAGTGATATCTTTGAATCATGTTTAGTCAATAATATAAAAATAATGGTAACTATGGTTAACTCTAGCACTTGTGCGTTAAATATTTTTACATTTCCCACTTAATATAGTTCTAAGCAATAAAAGATTTTCCTTATGTTGGCAGCCCTATTGAAAAATGAACGTTATATTTTGGAAAATCCATTGCAGCCTAATTTGCTATCTTAAAAGCATCAACCGATGCTTGACATTAATTTGATACGATTTTGTATTTCGCGAACACAGTTTTCTTCACAAAGTTATACAGATTTAATCAAACTACGCTGCGAGATAAACTATTTTATATAACGTGAGCGTCAAAATTGAATTGAAGTTTTTTGTTCAAATGAAAGCTAGGTAATTTGGGAATGTCCTTTCTTGTCCATCACATTAGTATCTTTCAATTATTCCATATGACTTTTTTGGTATTTTTGTAGCAGTAAAAGTATTGTAACCTTAAATGTAGTTTAACAATATCTGTAAAAGCTTTTTTAGCATACTAATAAATACTACGCTGCGATGATTATGCAACTGATATTCTTTTTGATTTACTAATATAGCTTTAAGCTTATATTTTGTACGCTACGTTTTTTTGGACATATTCAAATGAAACGCAAGCAACTAAATATTTCATTATGTCAATAAATATAGCAGCTTCTGGTCCGGTGCTCCGCTTGAAGTTACTGCTCGTTTACTGGGTAAAACTTTACGAACTTATATCACCGTTACATAGTTTCTCAGACTTTTGACTATGAACCAACTATTACACATACTACTATTATGACATTATTGCTGGTTCGGGGGTGGATCAAGATATTCACAACCGCAATGGCAGACGAAGACGGGCAGCGCCAGTTCGCTCGCGACCACGATTGGTGTAACCCAGTCGAAACGTCGGGTAGTAAGTAGCTATGTAATTTGCTACTCCTATTAACGCGTGTAGACCCATAAAGACAAATATTTAGAACCAACTATTAATTTAATAGATAAATATTACCTAAAATCACATTACATTGAGCTGATCCTGTGGTAAGTACTCTTAAGCACTTGTGTTACGGATATCAGAATCAACACTGAATAAACACATGTACTTAAATATGTTTATAACATACCCAGACACAAAAAACACTGATTTTTGTCACACAAATATTTGTCTGGAATCGAATCCACGACTCTTGGAACCGAAGGTAGTGACCATTTCATTCTAACCAAAGATCTACAGAGCGCACCATATTAACGGTTGATTAGTTTTATCGTGGAAACGGGTCAGTCTTAATCAATTTCGCATTTACAATATTAGTCAGATTATACAGCCTAAGATTCACGAACACTCCGAGCTAGGCATATGCACTTGCACGTCGCTTGCACTACGCCGTCATGCGACTACGAGACGTCACTGCAATACCCCCAAGTATCGCTTCATTCCGCATCGTAGCGTCATGATCCAGTATGCAACAGTAAGGCCGGATGCGTCACCGTCAGCCATTCTGCAGGATTTGGTGACCGTAAGGCGCCAGGGTCCTTGTAGCGTTATTTGGCAATGATAGAGACGACCTGAAACATCGTGGGAATTTAGTGTTTCTCTATCTATAAGTTGAGTCGGGTCACCTGATTGGAAAATCTGTTGAAAATGTAAGGTATTTGTTTTGTTTCGTGGTGGGGCAGTAAGCCTATAATAATATTCTATGTACGAGTATAATATGGATAATATAATAGTATCACTTGTTATTAAAATATTGGTTTACTAATTATAGTTGTTATTAAATTATTGCAATTTTATATCAAAAACAAATGCCTCAAATTCGTACTTAATTTAATTCAACCTAGAGATAATCATGATTATCCTCCTTTTAACATTTTCATATACATACTAAATTCGATTTGCTAGAAAAATATTGAATTGAGTAAAACCACAATACAAAAATATTGCATCAGTTGTCCAAACTCGAAAAGTGCCGGTAGATTATTCCATGCCAATATTTTGGTTAAAATTTTCATGGTGCGCAAACTGAGCGATAAATTTCAATTTTCCAATGAACACGATCAATTTACCCCGACGAAAGCAAGCAAAGTGGTCGAGAGCGGCGACAAAGCGCGCAACAAACGGTCCCCGCAAAAGGCTTTCTATGTAACTCGGAATGCGTGAAGTGTTTACGAATTTAAACACTCCAGTTAATTGATTATGGCTTCTACCGCGTCGGACTACGGTGCACCGAAAATCGCGAACCGCCCGGATAACGCGCTCGTGCCCCCTAGACATTTTAATTCGAATTCGCGTTTGCAAATTGTCCTCTCACGCACAACGGAACGCAACGCTTTGACAAAAGGACCACGGAACATTTTTCATCGTGTCCACCGAATAAACTTCCATCCGACCGTGTAAGTACGCATTTATTCAGTGTCTTATTTCTTTTTATGCGCACCGTAGAAATGAGATGTTTTATGAAATTGTTTTTCCGTGACATTAGCCGCCTCTAATTATGGTGGATCATTTGAACCCGGCCAATTACCCTGGACGTTTTCAGGTTGACTGTGACAAAGTGGCGGGGTAAGGAAACAATTTCGTGTACACGTCGCCTTATTGGACGAGTGGAAGTAATGTGGATTTAGGGCCGTAGGTAGAACCTAGAAGGCCGCTAATAAATAGTGGCGTATGTTACCGCCCTACTTATCTCTGGCCAATTACAGCTATGTGGGTAAGAAATTAATGTAGGCTAACGAAATGGTTTCTTAGCTTGCGTTTTATGTTAACAATTACTGTAATATCAATAAATAGGACACCACCTATACATCTAGGTGATTAATAAAATGAAAAAAAATGTAAAGCCAGTGCCGCTGTTTTCGATGTAGAATAGAATAGATTAATCTTTTATCGGCAGATAAATCTTAAAATATTTATTGATAATAATCATATTATTGTATTTTTATTTTTAAGATTGTATTTTAAGATGCACCAAACAAATAGGTCAGCACTTGGCTGTTGTCGTATGTATTTAATTTTATTTTATATTTCATTCTTTTATGAATATTACGTGCATTATTATGTAGGTCCAAAGCGATCCCATCGAAATTTAAAAGTTAGAAGAAAAATAGTCATTTCATTTTAAGAATCCACATTTTCTGTAAATGGTCCAGTAAATGTACTTGTTCCTTATACATTCTTTGCTGCCCTTTCATCTTTTGATGTGTCCGAGTGACATGAAATCCCTACAGATGGTATCCCCTTATTGAGTGCGCTAGGGAATTCGTTTTTGATTGGAAGGGTGTTGGTGTACGTGACTAGGTGATTTTCATAGATTATGATATGAATGTTCAATGTTTAAATCTATACATAAGCATTAGTGTTGTGTGTGTGTGTGTGTGTTCAAATAATGCAAGTGTGTGTTCACCGTAGATACATACTCTTGTGCAGAGAGGATATCTAGCAATCCATTGTATGAATTAAATTAGTAAATTAATTTTGTGTCTACTGTAACTACACTTTTTTTTTCCTAGCTGACATACGATGATTGCTTAGAGAAGCCTCGTCATCATCACCGGACTTATGAGGGAGCGGGTGGCTGTTACTCCTAATATTAATCACACATTACATCCGCCTCGTTCGACCGATTTCAATTTTATTTAACAGAGTCAGTCAGCTTTTTTTATGGCTTGGAGTAGCCTTGTCATTATCACCGGACTTGCGGGGGAGCGGATGGTTCTCACCCCAGTCAAGTCAGTCAGCTTATGACTGTGTATGTATTGTATTTTTCATACAAAATGACCTCACTCTGATGGTAAGCGGTAGTGAGATTACTTTTTTTTATTTATACACACGACGACAATCAATAAAAGATACATTTATGATAATCCATACTTTACCTAATAGAGTTTCGTACATTTCCTGTTCGAACCTACTCTTCCTTTATGAAATTTATTAAAACATCATCGACATAGATGTAAAGTAGTAATAAATCAAGAAGTCTGAAGGTGATGGACGCATGCAGTCACGTATGGTGTCCCTTAGGGGGGGAAATGAAATAATTTGTCTTAGTGGGGGTGCATTTCATATTCGGCGGGGTTACTGAACTCGGTTTATGTTTATCACGTGTTCGGGATACTAATATTTATGTCTACAAATATTTTGACGTGGGCTTGTCGAAGGTATACTTACCTATAAGTATGATTGTTTGATGAAGAGTACACACACACAAATTGTAAGTTGGTTATAATGAAAACATTTGATTAGCACTTTGTAATACAACTTATTCATATTTTCGAGTAAACAATAAGGTAGTTGAGAACTTTATAATATCGTTTTCCCACTTTTGAAGTGGACTGGGGTCTTCATGACTTTTAAATGACTTTTGTCGTCTCATATCGTCAGAAATAAAAAAAATCGATTTCATTAACATTTTATTTCTAAGATTTTCCTAAACCTTACTGTTAACCACGAAATGATATGTAAAATCTTACATAGTAAATTACCCTGTTATATTCAATTATAGTTGCCTTAATTATGTGTGTATTGTTAATAATTAAACTACATAAGTACAGCAGTTATTAATGTTTACTCCTGCAAAGAAAAACTTAAATTAAACAAACTGTTATAAAATCCAAATATTCAATTTAATATAACGAGGGTAGCACTAAATAATTTGACTCTACGGGCGCCGTCATTTGTCGGTCCGGGATTATTATGAAAAATTGGCAATTTTCACGTGTGTCTCATTTTATATCACCAAAAAGATTGAACCATAAATTACGGCACGTTTCATTCGTACTCATCTTGTAAGCGGAAAATAACCTCATTTCTTTTATATCTCGCCAGTTTCGATTAAGGCGAAAATTATTCAGGACACAATTGAGTTTTGGCGACCACTTGTCAACGTTTTACTGATAAAATTGGAATTATTTTCAATGTTGGTGATGGCCATATTTGAATAAATCTACTATCAAATTCATTTACTGATGAGATCGAAATTATATTGTGTATTGACGATGACAAAATTTGAATAAATCTACTTCCATCTTAATTATTAGTTTATGGACTTCAACGTCTGTTAATATAGCCAAGCCATAGTTCAACTATTTATTCACTAAAATAATAAGCCGATAATGTTTTGGTACATACTCGACGGGTTTTCTAAAAATCCAATTTCTGGCACCAGATTATTAAGAAACCAAGTAAATGTATTTCCGCGGGAGAATTGTTTAATAATGAAGGGGCCCAATTATTCTGCAAAAAGATCAATTGTTTTTCATTTGTACGACACTGTCAAAAATTTTCCCTATCCTTGGTTTTAATACACCATTCTTACAGGAGCCGAACATAAGTCCCGCTAGTTTCGTATTCCATAGTGCGAACGCAATTATCTGCATGGGATACCCGGCAATATTTAATATTTCCTCGCCATTTGCTAGCCGTTCATCTGACTCGACGAACAGACCATAAATCTCGATATCGACTCTACTGTCAGTACAGAAACCCCTTACTGAGTAATATTGCATTACTATTCTGATTTAACTTTATTTATTGCGCGAAAACGCTCCATTGAAACCAATGAAATAGATACAATCTGGGCATTTGTCAAATTGAAGACGTCTAATAAATCTTCTATTTGTTCTTTGAGTTTTTGCTTCGAGTGGAATCATAAAGTTTTTGGAGTGCATTGTTTTATCGAAATTTAATTTAAGATTTGAAGGGGCGAGATGAAGATTTTGATGTTGAAATATCATTTTCGTGTTTAATATCAGCGGCGGATCCATTTGAATGTTTTCTCTAAGAGGTACTCCTAGTGGGTTCAAGCTTAGGCCACAAAGAAAATACCTTATTATTTGTAATAAAGCGTTGGAACTTTCAAGTAAAATTTCAGTCTGTTGTTGATTTGGTTACGCACGCGCAAGTTTGCTTCTAACTAAGTGCTTTAATTGTATTTGAACAATGGTTTAGTATGTTCTTCTTCAATCTTACTTGTTTTCTTCACATCAATCAATTTCCCATTTTTTACTAGGAAGCGTTAATATGATGGGATTGAGGCAAATCCCCCGAAGATTGAATCGACAAACTTTTCTGCTAGTGAGTCAAAAAACTTATAATTCAGCTTACCTCACAGCAATTGAATTCTCTCCTTATTTATTGTTAGCGATAAAATAATATTAATCTCTTGGGGATTCCTTTGGATTTTATTCTCCTGGCCACAACTCGGTCGGAACTGCGAATATCCCGGGATTATTGTCAAGCTAAAGAATTGTATGGATCTGTCAATATTGTGCGACCGTTAAATTGGTAGTGGTGGCATATTGCAGAAATATGTGAAACATCTAGTGGAATACGATTTGTTATTAAGCTAAATTCAAGGAATGTTTATGTGAGTTACAACGAATTATAGATTTTTACTTTAAAAAGTAAAAGGCAGTTATTATTAGCATTTTATTTGATTTTATTATGAAACCTACCGAAAACGATCTCTTGTTTAGTGATTGTTTCGTATCGTATTGTAAGAATATTTTAATAAGCATTTTGGTAACATTAAACTAAATATACAATCAAACAAGCCATTTCTCTCATGAAACATATTTTCATTAAGAGTAAATTACTTTTCGTTTATGCAATGCGATTTAATAATTCAGTAATAGTAATCATAACAAATTGTAAAGCTAAAGCTTTATTTATTATTTACTAGCTGTGCCCGCAACTTCGTCTGCGTAGAATAGTAACTTTTGCCTGCATTTTTAACTTAAAGACGCATTTTTTGAAAGAAATTACAGGAAGAATAATTAAACTTAGTAATTGATTAGATTAATATCCATCCATTAAAGAACCTGAAATTGTTTACAGATTAATAGGTGATAAACAACATTCACATTTTTCTTTATAAAACTAAAAGATAATTCACTCGCACAATATGTTTTTTGTCTAAGCAATGATCTAGCCTGAGAGGAGAGTGGTAGCTAGGACTCACAAATTTATTTTTCACATTTTAGTACTAAAACCACGATAAAAACTTTAATTTATTCGACAGGAACAGGTTTCCATGGTTGCAAACAGCTTACTGTACCTATGTAGTTAGTACAAAAGTACAAAATTGATATTTGATATCAGGATAACTTCAAAAGGTAAAAAATACAAACTACCGATCCACTGTCTCAAAATATCTATAAAGGATGTGTGTCGCGATGTGACGAAGGCCAGGTGGTGTGACGATCTGCGCAGGACGGCTGGTAGCTGGATGCGAGTGGCCGAGGATAGAGAGAAGTGGCGTGCATTTGGAGAGGCCTATGTCCAGCAGTGGACAGGTTTGGGCTGATGATGATGTGACGAATTAATCAGTATTTGCTTTGCTACTTTTTTATGTGCCACTTTTGCGCATTGTTTTTGTATATTTCTCGTATATTGTATTGTATTCGTAATGAAATAATGAGATAATAACGTAAAGCGCAACTTTAATAAATATAACTTATGAATTACTTTTAGTATTTGAAGCAATATTGCGAAATAATACTGCATAGTGACATCTTTTTAACTAACCAAGAACTAAACACTCATGTCATATCAAATCTGACACCATTTGACATGACTTGCCAGCTAAGAACATGATAGTTGGGGAGCCCAACGGGAGTTTTTGAAGTCTTGATCAGACTCAGACTCGGTCTTGTAAGATTTTTAAATGGGAGACTCCTTGCACCCTTTCATGTACCTCTACCGGATATGTATACTTCATACGGAAGGGAGAGGGTGCGTGATATTAAATAGGATAGTTGCTAATGCTAATTACAAAGACATTGTTAAAAGAATTGGGCAGGATTATGAAAAACTAATAATCTCTGATGGTTTCCATGGGGTGATGACCATAGAATCGCGCCTATAACAACAATTACTAAAACCTTTGACACAATAAAAATCCAAGGGGCACTTGACCAGTTTTCTAATGATCTATGTGATTTTATTGGTAACGATCTTTATATACGATAACTTTCTTTAATTTTATAATGTCCAACATTTTGACGTGAATGTTTATAGATATCCCTTTATTTGCTTAGAATAGCGATATCCCACTATGTATATAAACATTCAGATAATATCGAACAGTCTATCAATTGGAACAACACAAACCACCAATGTAAGCCAGCAAGCAAATATTGGACAACTGACTACCTCCATACCGAGACCAGGTAATAGAGAAATGTAGCGAATTTAATAAACATTTGAACCTGGCCTGTGGATTATTCAAAGGTTTAGCTTTCTTTTCTTCAGCAAAACGTCGAACCCACATAATATACCACATATATATAAAACTTCTCCAAATCATTTACCAACAAAGCACAGCCGATATCAAACTGCACACTGAAGGCCTGACATTCAAAATACAAAAAAGAGTTAAACTGGGTGACTCCCTATCAAAAAAGCTTTCAGTAGCACGCTCCAAGAAGTCTTCAGGTCACTATGATACTCTTTATCAGTCGCCTATCCTCTACACTGTAGAGGATAGGCGACTGATAAACTTTCGCTTTGCAGATGACATTTTCCTAGTCGTACACATCGACAGAACTTGAGTTCATGCTCGAACAACTGAGCGCAGAAAGCGTTGACGTTAGACTGACGATGAATAGATCAAGACCAAAACCAAGGTCATGACCAACAGCACCACTGGTTTGGTGGATTGCAGTCAACAGACAGGTAAAGCAATATGTAGAGGAATATATACTTGAGCTAGGCAGTCTCCTTCGAAATCAGACAGGACAAAGAAATAATCCGTAGAGCAGACAACGCCTGGAAAAGCTTCTGGTCCATGAATGGGTATATGAAGGGTGATCTTCTTATATCACTGAACCTCAAACTCATCGACGTTTTCATACTGCCTATCCTAACACATCTTGGTCCCCCACCGAAAATCAGAAGTCCAAACTCAAGGATTTACAAAAAGCTATGAAGCGGAGTATCATAGGTAATAAATAAAATATACCACCATCCACTCCCGTACTGGTATTGTTGTTGGTCAAAACTGATGTAGCAATGGGCGGGGAATGTGATATGAAATGTGCGAGGATAAAGAACAATAGATGAATACGATTTTCTCCGAAGAAGACCCAAGAAAAGGTTGTATGACGATCTGGTCCATGTATCAAAGAACTGGCAAGTCCTAGCATTAGACAGAGAGCAGTAGATGAGTTTGAAGGATACTTTGTCCAGCAGTGAGGTGATACAGGTTAAGAAAAAAAATACAGATTATTATACAGCAGGACTTCGATATCAACTTGAACCTCCTGCATAAAAATGTAATGCGCTGAAGTATCTCAAAGTATGTGTTTTTCAACAGACACAAAGATTAATTATAAGTTTGTGGTCCAAATCGTTACAATGACACTTTTTAGGGATTATTTAACATGCACTTTGAATGACTGACACGGTCAAATAACTTTTTTCTTTCAACAGCTTGTTACCAGGTAGCCCTCCTGTATTAATCGCTGTCCCCCCACTTATAAAGAAAGTGTAATATACTTTTTGTAATCTTTCTATTCCGATTCCATGTCGTTCGAGTAACTGCAAATCTAGCCATTTACCTCCCCTACTATGACGTTTTGCTCAATAAAGTAGTCCGTATAGTCCTAGTCAGAAGGTTCATTTTGGTCGATATACTTTAACCAATTTTGTACGTGATCTAATAAAGTTAGATTTTGAACTATCCTACAGGAATTTCTGTGACTAAAAGTATTTAAGATCTTGACCGGCGATGTAAGGTACCACCATACAAAATTTCATTTAAATCGGTGTAATAGTTTCAGAGAGCAGTCATTTATTAAGGTTTTTTGAATATCCCACGGGAACCAGTTAACTGTCAGTGATTTCAAGTATCCTATGCATTTTTCCGGAATTTAAAATATCTTCGTGTAAACTTTCATTTAAATTGGTTCAGCCGTTTAGGAGGTCAGTCGAAACAAACAAACAATCAAACAAACAAACAAACTCTTCAGCTTTATGATATCAGTATAGATTAGTATAGATGTATAGATTTATTAACTTCATCGTCAAAAAAATCGTAAATAAATAAACACGCCAAGATTTACCCGAATATCCATGGCAACATCATCCCTTCTTATCGCAACTAAGTAGTAATCAGCTGTGGAACTCTTCGTCCGTAAGAGGGATTATATTTTCGATAACTTAGCCAAGGGTAGGAGCAATAAATAGAGAAAGAGATAGTGAGGGGCGAAAACACCCCGCACATAAGTAATCTGGAAATTTGTTATGGTTTTAGAGAAAAATAAATGTAACTCAGAGTTATTCCCATGAGAGCGATGCGTTATTTCTCAAAACGATCGCCGTCCAGGCCCCTACAGTACACTTGAAGATTGGTTGCCGTTTATTAATAGTGGTAGACGTTTTTATTTATAACTGCACTATTGTGTAGTGAATAATTGTCGTACATTTGTTATATGGGATTAAAATATTGGTCTAGGAGAAGCTTTTGGAATATTCAGACTTGTGATTTCCTTAAGACGTACTGCTATTTTTCTTTCTTATTTTTGTTGGTTTGATTTTCTATTGTCTGTTTCAGGTTATTATTCTTTCTGACTTATACCTGAAATACAATTTCTTACCTGGGCAAATATTATATTATATGGTAAAGCGAAAGTAATAAATAATTTCATAGAATGTTCTACTAACGCGTTCTGATTTAACATTAGTTTTCTGTAAACCGATCGGCTAAAAAATATTTTTGAAGAACCATGCAAGTTTCGACATAATTTTCAAATGATATTAACTGGAGAGAAGATTGATTCATCTAAGATACATGTTTTTTTTTGTTTCAGATGAATCAAGAATTTGACACAGCCAAAACACATCAAAAGAATATAACTCCCTGCCACTCATCTCTGCATTCTCGAAATAAATCATCATCCCAAAATATACAATGAAACATTTACAACAACAGCACTAGGGTAATGACCAAAAATAAAAAATCCAACATGTCACGCCAAAGTACTGTTTCGTGGTGGTTTTTAGGGTTCCGTTCCCAAAAGGTTAAAAATAGGACCCTATTTCCAAAACTTCGCCGTCTATCACTAGACTTTATCTAATAATAATAATAAAATATTTATTGACCACATAACAAGAAGAATCCAAATAAACAAGAAAACAACATGGAACACAACATTGAACAGTTGTCAACTAGGTCCAAGCCTCAACATATGCCTCATTGACATGGATCCGCTGTGGCGCTGGTATTCTGGTTGGAGCCTATTTGAGCGACGTTCTCATACAATGCAGGCGCTAGTGGCTCAGACCAAGAGGTTTAACTTTCACTTTTCTGCCCTCTGTCTTAAGGCATGCAATGCCCTTCCAGCTCATGTTTTTCCTACCTCCTATGCTCCCAGACTCTTCAGGCGGTGCGTGAAACAGCATTTAAGCTGGCCTTCGGGGTGAGTGCAACAGGCTCATTATTGTGTCTGTCGACCTCATATGTGGATCTCACTACCGCCTACTATCAGGTGGAGTGAGGTCATCTAGTTAGCTATTTGTAAAAAAATCCCGATAGCTAAGGCATTTTTCTAGAAAGTAATTTTCACACGTATTTCTGTTGCCACTGTAACGAACAATAAAAAAAATATGGATGTGGAATACTTACATTATACGTCATTTTTAGGTACGGAATCCTTCGTGCGCTGGGTTGACTATACTTGGCCGGATTTTCGTTACATTTTTACACATGCAACATTCCCGCGGCACCATAAAGCTATGGCTTGGTGGCACCCTTGCTTGTGGTTAGAAAAAAAAACGCAATATCGCATGAGTTTGAAGGGAGGTAAGTGGGCCCTGTGGATTTACTACATTAAATTGGTCTAGCTAGGGTTGTTGCACGTTTAATAAATGTAATTAGAAATGAAGAGAAAATAAATGTATTTTTTTGAAATTTTTAACAACTCTTGTCACGTGGTTGTTACCTATCAGTTGTTTTCGCTGTTATCTGAATTATGAATTTCAGCTTTTGAAGCTGAAATTGATAATTTTGTTAAGGATGAAATTGAGACCCAAAAATATGGACGATAGGAACAAATAAAGACTTTTTTTTTGTTGTACAATTGTCCTTTATTTTTTTGTTTTCTGCCACTTAAAAGTTTAAACTGCTATCTAGCAGGAATACCTGTACGATTTCAAGAAACTCTTAGAAAGACAAAGAGTTAGAGAACCGTAATGTTTCTTTTTTATTAAAACGATTGTAATATTTAAAAAACTACTGTTTTTAATTGATGATTCCACTGTATCGTGTTTTTGATGTTAAGGTACAAGTTAAAACCAAAATAAAAATACACTCTACGTAAATGTTTTGTTTTCGTTTTAATCGATCACATCACCAAGTATCCTGCCTCCTGTCAATCAACTATGTATTTCCATCTCCTGCTATCACCAAGACTTGTTCCAAAACAATTGAACATCTGTCAACCCTAGCAAAGTCTTCCATGGCTCCTTTGTCCCGTGACAGCGTTTCGCTTCGGACATGTTTATCACCGCTGCGACTTTTACTAGTTATTGCGTTCCATTGCGTCTATTGCGCACGGACATAAACGCACCCCAATAAGCGTTGTAGAAAATGAAAACGCGAATCGTGGTAGCGGAATAATTTATGGCCCGCCTAATAAGCTGTCAGGATCCGATACAAAGTTGTCAACAGACAAGTTGACAACTATGTATTGGTTGTAGATTGGTGCCGTATTTTTTGTTTATTTGCAGATTGGAGGTGCATTAAGAGTTTGCGGTTGTTGTTTGTGAATAGTCATTGAGGAAATAATTATTATTATTTTAGAAAATATTAGTTGTAGTATGTAGACAGATGATAGAAACTTATAATGTAAGCAGGTAGCAGAAAGATAGTAGATTTTTGTAGACGTTTAGCTACGTCAATCTAGCAAAGTAGATTTGACTATTCATGGTAAATCTGAAGCTTGTGCCCATACGATTACTCGGAACCGCGATGATCAATTTTAAAATGTTACTTCCTGCACTGCAAAAGAGCGCAGATTAAGTACGCCCCATACTTACCTGCCAAAACTCCCCAGAGCAAAAGCGGTTTCCAAACAATCTAAAAACCTTTTCACTCAGAGCGAGGCTAGATCTGTACGCAGCCACTTTACAGCGGAGTGAATCAAATCAAAGTTTTACCGTGTAGGTACGTGCACCGTGCCAGCCAAACAATCCCCCGTGGACCACATGTTTGCCCCGAGATTGTAGACGCCCTACCCACTCCCGTCTGTTTGGAAATGGGATTAATACCGTTAATTTTATTTACTCTACTCCGCACTTTCTTTGTTACAACGCTCGAAAAAATATACCCACACACACGGAAGGAACTCAGCAACGTCATTCATCAGCTTTCAAATATTTACCCAACTACCCGGGCCTTTTGAGGAACCCACTTCAGATATGTTCCTAATTTGCCTTTCAAATACTTCGAAACACAGAAGTATTTGAGAGAGCCGCTTTGACTGCGAAAATACGCAAGGCTAGTGTTACGTGCAAAACTATCTCGCCAAGAAGACAAGTTACTGTTGAGAAATTCCGTCCGCGTAATCGCCGAAACACAGTCCCCTGGGACCCGTCGGCATTACCCTCCCTATCTCCAACATTCTTACAGTTTAATGTATGCAAACGCATTTTGTTTCAAAGCCTAGCTCCCTCAAGGATGGTGTTACATCGAAGCCTGCGGCGTGTACACCTTACGGCCACCAAACTTTTTCCCCGTCTGTGTCACAACACGCTCTTTGATCTTCTCAAATGCGAATATAATGTCGGAACCAGTTAAGAGCGTTCCTTTTCCCTTTTATCTGACTGTACACTCCACACGCGTATAAGTTTTTTTCTCTATTCGTACGCGTCTAATATTTTTTCGTATATTTCTCGAGGGGTTTTTGTCAAAGAAACAAAATAACACTGTTTTGTCTCTTCCTATTGTGACTATTGAATATATTTGCTTGTGAAATGAAATACAGATTGAGGTGCTATATTTTCAAATTCGGCTGTTTTCTTTGTTCTATTTGTCCTGGCAATAAATTTTGTAACGTGGAGTATAAAAGTCTTCAGGGTACTAGACTAGCTGACGGAATAATTCATAACAGGATTCATTTCAATGTGTCAGTTTAGTAACGAGGTCGATATATCACGTACACATTAAAGTCAAGTTAAGCGCTTGGTGGAGGAGCCATCAATCCGGCGGCCGCTAAAAATAGGGCTATCCCCAATGATGAGGGATTATCGTCGACAAAAGTATCAACAGCATGTGGCGTCAGGTCAGGAATAGAACCCGACACCGCGTCGTCATTGTCACACGTGGCATTCCCAAAAACAGATCGTTTCCTTTAAAAAGTTAATTTGGCACTTTTTGTCGCGTTTGTGTTACAAAAAGGGTCGTTTTTTAAGCTGTTAAGAGGCATGTGCCCTCTTATAATGAGACGTTAGTGTGGCGCGCGAGAAATGTGACTCTTGGCTTCCTCGTGAGTTTGAATTTGAACCGAATTTAACGAACGAACGTGCTTTCGTTTTTTTATGGTAAAGGTTACATTTGCATTATTTATTTTGAGCTATTTTAGACTTACCTGTAATTCTAATAGTATAAGTACCCGGTCAAACTCCATAAATACATAGAGCTTAACTTTATTAATCATATGTGATGATTATCTTCATAAAATACTTATTATTTGTTTTGGGCCATAATAAAAGCAAGTAACATTAACACTTCCGAAATATACATAACTAACTTTCCGTTCGCGACTTCATCCGGGTAGAGATGTTTAATGTGTAAAACAATACTTCTTTATAGCGCAGTCGGTTAAAACAGTGGCCTATGTCCTTTCCTAAATTTCATTTAAATCGGTTCAGTACTCTATGCGTGAAAGCGTCACAGACAGACATTCGCATTTATAATAAGTATTAGTAAGTAAGGATTATCATAAACTCGTGTTAAATATTCGTAATTCAGTAATCAAACTAAATTGAGGTTATGATTACATTGGTGCTATTGTAATCATTAAAAGTAGTCTAATTACGTAGAGATTCAAAAATAATTACTTAAATTAATAAACATCACTGCGGTCTGACATTTTTGGTACAACATTTTATATGGCGTCAGCAGTGAACGACATACAACGTACAAATTTTACTACATAAAATGTTTGTATATTTTACGAGGTGTCATCAACTGTTACTAAGCCTAATGGAATTGGACCACGTTGTGTACACTATCTGTTTGATGGTACATTTTTTTTTTGCCCTTTCGCCCAATCGTCTCAAAGTTGGTATACGGAATACAACTTTCAGTTTTAAAAAATAGCAAGTTGATATCGACCTAAGTAGCTTGAACAATTCTGTTCGTTTAATAGAACCTACAGTGGTAAGTATTAGCAAGTGTACCTGCTTAAAATCTTAGGACGATTAATAAAGTTTTTATAAACTACCGCAGTTGTTATCGAACATCCTATTATATTATGTACTCTTTATGTTCCAATTAAAACTTTTGATTTTGATTTTTTAGTACATTCAAACGTAGTGTGGGACGCCCTCAGGCCAGGTGGAGTGACGATCTGCGCAGGACGACTGGTAGGAGCTGGATGCGAGTAGCCGAGGAAAGGCAGAAGTGGTGTGCATTTGGGGAGGCCTATGTCCAGCAGTAGACAAGGATGGGCTGATGATGATGAGAACTTTCAAAACAAGTACAAAAATCATATATATGGCATACCTAAGTAGGTATTTGTATTTTGGAATACCCACTGGGACAAATCGAATCCATAACTACGGTTTGGCGCAGTTATAGCCGAGTGGTACGGCGGTTGGACTGCCAAGTCAAAGGTTGCAGGTTCGAACCCCGGCACGCACTAATGTCAGTTAGAATTCATGTGCGTATTATAAATTAATTATCACTTGCTAAATCGGTGAAGAAAAACATCGTGAGGAGACCAGCCAATCTGAGAGATTTTTCAACGGTGTGTGAAGCCATGTCAGAGGCCTGCGGGCGGTTTAAACTCTGACACCAGGTTCATCAACCATACGATAAGAAAGAAGACTGTAGGTAGAAACCATAAGCGTTATTGAGCCAATCAATTTACTTATGTGAATCCGGCCTTATGTGTTTCACCAACAATTACTTATTAACGGAATTTAAGTTAGTAATCCAAGTGTCCTGCACTAGTAATAGAAAATCACACAAAGTTATTATCTTTATATTGAAATCAAGTCAGGCGTCTTCGAGTAATTTTATATTAAAACTAAACCTTATACAAATATGTATTACTGCCTGCAAAGAAAAGAAAATATAAAGATACAGACTCGAAGAGGAAACTTGAAGTAAATAAAGCAGCTAAAACTATTTGCTGAGTCTCATAAAAGCTGAATGATTCACTCGAAGTCAACTAATACAATGTCGTCACACTAAACTCTTCGGACCAATTCATCTTCCCACTTTGATGGATGATACTTCGCCACTCAACTAATAAATGTAAACAAAATAACCATTTTTTGTGTACAAAAGTTATTAATGAATTGTCTCCTGACCTCTTTTGATAAACTTAATCGTTCTGAATGCCTGGCCTTGTCCTAGATGGCACAAAAGATAAATATTTTGAATACTTTTATGAAGGTACAAAGAAATTTAGTGTAGCGAGTTACATTTCAACTAAAGGTATTCAATTAGGTACTCATAAGAAATAAGGTCATAATTGCCATTATATAAGATAAAATGTGGTTAAAATAATAAATGATTTAATGATAATATTATGTCAGAATATGACTGTATCAGAATGTAGTTAGTTCAGATACATAGGTATCCAATAGGTATACCTACCTAGTATATGTTTAAGTAAGTACATACTTCATAATGCTTACTTCATTATATAACAATTTGTATGACACCTCATCTCTCATGTATGAAATAATCTAAGGAATGTTATTCATCATAATTTCTTAAAGCGCCAAAAAGGACACTTTTTACTAATGTGAGACCGTGAAAAAAAGATTCCGAAACCGTTCGTAATAGACAAGGAATTTTAACGAGCCCTTTTTAACTCAACAACATTAATGCGAGATGCTGTTAGGTTTTTCTGTGAAAATGGGTGAATGTGACAATTGAGATTCGGAATCATAAAGACAACGGAAGTATTGTTAAAATTCTTTGTATGGGTCAGATGTTGGAAGCGGGCTGAGCGATAAAGACAACGGAAGTATTGTTAAAATTCTTTGTATGGGTCAGATGTTGGAAGCGGGCTGAGCGAATTTAATTATAAATAAAGATGTAAGAATCTAAAAAGGCTAGGAATACTGATTAGGCCTTCCAATATATTGTACTTATCCAAATCATTCACTTAACTATTCCTCTAAACAATGGCCCCATATTTTTTTCAGTACGACACATTATCTCAAGATGTAAAAATATTATTTAATTAAAGAATCATGTTAATCAGAGGATTCATTAGCTGTCAGCATATTTTAAAAATTTTGATTTTCAGTACGAAAGGAAACTTTTCTTAATTCCTTCCTTCCGGTTTCTATCCAACGAAAAAAATATAAGATTTTTGGAAAACTGAAACTGTCCGGGATATTTACCGTGTGAACGGGTTATTTGAGTTCACCCGTGATGATGGCGCTTGCAACAGTGCCGAAATATCGGGAGCTCATTAAAACAAAACAACATGGTAAATATCCCGGACAGTTTCAGTTTTCTAATGAGTGTAACCATGACAGTTTAAAATTATAATAATTATATAAGATTTTTGTCAAGGATATTATATTAATTTTTAATTATTTTTATTTAATAGAATGCCTCAAACCCCTTCTCGCTCCCTCTACCGCTTATGCCAATAAAACACCAGTCTATACGGTGACATCTGACTGTCCGCACTGACTCACCAACCGTTTTGTTAATGAGGGCAGTAGCTAAGACTCAACCATCACTAATTGGCCAAAATGGCCAATAAAGGTAAAGGTAAACGATAATCGGAAACCGCACATTTGAAGAAATCGATTCCTCGGAATCGAATCGAAGTTTGTCCTGTATTGAGTCATATCGGATGATAATAATAATAATATGTGATTCATGTACCTAAACATTCTTCATAAATTCATCTGTTTCACTTATGTAATTATTTATTTGAATAACCTTATGTTTCAACCATCCTTTATTACTATTAACGGTGTAAAGTGTAAACAAGCAGAAGCTTTTGTGAAACGAACATTTTAATATCTACGTACACGACTAAAAATGAACTACATATTTTTAATTTTAATTATTCGTATTATTGCTTATCAGTCTTATTATACCCGTTTTTATGTTTCACATTCTCCATGTTTGCTTTACAAGTAGTATAAATATAATACACTAGCTGTGCCAGCGACTTCGTTCGCGTTTCCCCCGTTTTTTACACATTTTCCATTGTATCTTTGCTCCTATTGGTCGCAGCGTGATGTTATATAGCCTAAAGCCTTCCTCGATAAATGGTCTATACAACGCAAAAATATTTTTCAAATCGAACCAGTAGTTCCTGAGATTAGCGCGTTCAAACAAACAAACAAACAAACAAACAAACAAACAATCAAACAATCAAACAAACAAACAAACTCTTCAGCTTTATAATATTAGTATAGATGAGTAACGTCTACCAAAACAATGAAACGCATTCGCCTACAAAAATATTCTTAGCAATATTTATCAGAGATGAAATATCTGAACAAAAATTCTATCAGGCGTTAAGACAAAGGAAGAGAAAACTACTGACAAAGTAATAATATCCTATTATTTTAATGAAATCATCCATGAAATTATCTGAAGGTATACCATTACTATTACGAATCATAGATAATTTGCTAAGGATGAGCAATTTCATAGTTTTTGCTTAGGTTCTGAGAAAATAGGGTGCTCTTGTTTTCTTGGTTTGTTTACGAATGAACGATAATTGTCGATATAAGATTTGTTGTTGTAAAAACACGTTACATAATATTACATAATAATATAGGCTTCAACATTCAATTATGCTATGGAAGATTTTAGACTTTCGCGTTCGATTACACTAAATATTATAGTCTTTATGGGTCTATGAGGCGTAGAGTTCGCTCGCGACCACGATTGGTGTAACCCAGTCGAAACGTCGGGCAATAAGTAGCTATGTAATTCCTACTCCTAACAACGCGTGTAGGTAGACCCAAAAAGACTAATATTTAATTTAATTATACTACCTACCGTTAATTATCCTAAATTAAATAGGATAATAAATAAAATAACTAAACATAATAAAATAATGCGTGAAATTTTTCGGCCATTTGAGATTTTATTTATCGTGATATTTAGTTAAGAATTCATAGATGTAGAACACATAATAATATTGATTTAAATATACCTACTCTAAGTTTTTTATAACTTTGTTAGTTTGCTATTTCAGATCAATATTGTTTCAACTACGATCTTGTAATATTAATTAATACAAACATTATTATAATGAGTACTACGACTGCTACCTTCTACACGTAGAAACAGTTACTGTTCCGTATACCAATATAAGTAGGTACATATTGTTTTTCTAGTTATTTAAACTTGAAGTAAATTGAAGACAAGCAACAGGTAGCACAATTCCTCTTCAACTGTAAGTACTATCAGCAACGCTGGCTGTCGACCACCTATAAGGTGAAAATCGCTTGGCACTTACGCGTCTGTCAGAGCAAGCCCCGCCCAATTGTGGTCAAGGAGCTGGCAATAATTTTTTGGTAGATATTGAGGCATGCTGAAAACTTGTCCTGTACCTCTCCTATTATATCCCAACACAAACCCGCAGTACCGGGGCTAAACCAAACCCCCAATATTTTTTATTTAAAAATATATTTTATAATCCAAAAAAATATAATTTGTCAGTTCACCAGACAGGAAGAAGTTCCATCGAAATAATTGTCTTAGTGAGTCTTATTTTTTAGTTATAAATAAAAAGATGAAAAATATTTTTGGGGGTTTGCTTTAGCCCCGCTACTCACCAGCCAGGTCTGCAGTTTCGTGCTGGGATATAATAGGAGAGGTACAGGATAAGTTTTCAGCTTGCCTCAAATACCTACCAAAAAATTCTTGCTAGCTCTCCTACTATTGGAACGTTTTTGCTTGGATTTTGACAGATTTTCTTCAAGTGCTCTTCTATTGGTCAATGGGCGGGGCTAATGGTGTTTAAAGAAATCTGTTTGAAAAGTGTACTACCGCCAAATTTTCTGGTTGTACATACTAAGCTTTGCATAGAGAAGGCCCATGAACAATTGTTGAACAAAACTACCCCATTTTCCTGTCTAGAACCTACTCTAATAAAACAAATGCTAAATATAAGACGACTTCTCCTTATAAAGAAGGAAATTTTGCCAAGTCCGGACAGGTCAACACAATTCATGCTCTATTGTTATGTAAGGTAAAGTTGAATTTAAAACAACGGCGTTAGTTTACTCAAGGATATTTGCATATCATAAATGTAATATTTAGCTCTCAACTTGCTAATTAGAAGTCGTCCTTCAGGAGCGTTAGCATAAAAGCGGAGGAGTCTTGCTACCCAGATAAAAAATTCAAAACCCTAGTGCCTAACTTATAGCCTTGTACCACACTCTTACTAAATTCCTATTTTTACACGATTTTCCACAAAGAAGTACATAAAATCTGATTACAATATTTAATTTTTTTAAATCGCGCTATCAATATTTTTCTCCGGCTCCATAAGTACCGGAGCCTTTCCTTTAATAAATGTGTCCACTTGGCAGGGACTTGGCATTGGCAAACTAGCCAATGTTTCAGTTCAATTCGGGTCTTACCTCGAATGAAACTCTAGTGCCCAAGTTAGACGTATTGTACGACTCTACGAAACTCGCACGAATCGAGACGAACTGCTCCGAAATCGGACGATGCTATGCAATAGCTATACCGCGGCAGTCCCCGAGTGCCACACGTCTTTTTTTATTTTATTTTATTAATACTAGTTACTTAGGTGGTGAATTAATCTACACACAACTTTTCAAAAACACCAATCTTACGACTTTTTTCAGAAGAATTTGGTAACCCGAAATGTCTGAACCCGAAAAAGATACCTAGCACATTTAGTGCAGCCGTAAGATGGTAATAAGTTACATATGGATAAAGAACACTGCATATAACATAGATATTAGATATATTCGTGTAGACATATAACACATTGTAACTATCTCCATGTTATCTTGCCATTGCATTGTCACTTTGTCAATACAGTTTGATGGATGATGTGTTGTTTGCAAGTAAATACAGCGACTTCTCCGAGTCGTGAATGTTGATTAGTGCCGAGGCGTAACCACATCAAAATTTCAAAATACGATTCCCGTATTCTATAATGACTTCGGTTGCGCAATGGATAGAGTCCCTGACACTATCGCCAAGAATCGTGGGTTCGATTCCCACTCGGGACAAATACTTGTGTGATAAATATTGGTCTGCCGGCTCCGTATCTGGCTGTGTTATTTAAATATTTATACAACTAAATTAATAATAATAAATACCAATAACTAACACAATAAAAAACATTTTAGTCTGTCTGTCTGTTTGTTCCCGCTGTTCTCCAAAGCGGCTGGACAAATTTCGGAGACAGGACTTACACCTATAAATAGCTAATTTTACAAGGTACATTATGGGAATATTTTAATTTCCACATTTCCACGCGGATTGAGTCGTGGGCGGCCGCTAGTTTAGGTACCTATATTTCTGACATCTGTACTACAAGTGCATATGCAACGAACCCCGGAACAATGTATGAGAGGTTCTTTAAAAACCCTTCGACTGTTTTGCTAGCAGTCCGTAAGGTGAGGAAGCCCCCCCTCTCTTAGTCCGTCTCCCGCTTTTAATTAGTTGCGAGTTGTTATTATTGTTATTACGGAGAATGTGCCCATAAAAATTACTCAGCACCTTATCACTTGGAAACTTTACACCGCTTTGTGAGGAAGAGCAAGGGAAACGACGGTTATTGCTAATGAATGGAACGGGTCCACTGTAGGGAAGTAGGTATTTAGGTTTAACTGCTCAATAGTAAGATATACCTTGTAAACATGGACTGACCATATGGATATGAACAGGAAAACATATAATAGGGTTGTCTTTTTTAAACCCATAACACCCCACACCTAGGCTAAAGGTGTCTTTCAAACTTGTTTACTCTTATCTGCCCAATTTGATCCAAAAATCAAATTTGGCTGAAATTTATCAGTTCTTTAGTAGACAAGATCGTCACTATCTTTTATTGAGCCTCATTAGATTGATGACATTTGTTCAGTTACTCGATCTCTAATGATCTGCCTCGTTGGTCTATTGGTAGCAAGTGCTGCGTCAGGAGCGAGAGGTCCCCGGTTCGAGTCCGAAGTAAGGCAAAATTTGTGTTGTCGGATTGCCGTCTCTCCGAACTAGACGGGTAAGGAAACAAAGAGTGCTCTTGTGTTTGCGCGTACGCTTGTGGTGCACTATAAAATGTCCTGCGCAAATAATCTCCATAGAGATCGGCCGCCATGGCCGAAATCGGTCGGACGCCTTATGTATGTTTGACCACCTATAGTCCAGTCAAATTAGGTTTCATCTGCGGAAAAATTACTAGTGAGCTGAATTTTGGTTTCACCTTTATTACGGCATTGTAATGAAGGTGTGAAAAATCGACATTCATATCGTGCCGGCTTAAAAAGTTATAGGGGTCAAAAGGTCGCGAAAATCAGTTTTTCGCGAATATCTCGCGATCTATTGCTTGTAGGTTAATTGAGGTCATTAGAAAAATTATTTGTTATAAAATTAATAAAAATGTCCTTTGCATTTTTTTGTAGAATTAGTTTTCGAAGGAGAGCGCCGAGAAAGCACTCACATACGGTATACCAAGGCGTACGCCCTATGCTTTTCATTGATATTTGTAAGCGTGTTGTTAGTAAAATTTTATAACAAATAATTTTTCTAATGTTCTCAATTAACCTACAAGCAATAGATCGCGCTATATTCGCGAAAAACTGATTTTCGCGACCTTTTGACCCCTATAACTTTTTAAGCCGGCACGATATGAATGTCGATTTTCACACCTTCATTACAATGCCGTAATAAGGTGTGTACCAAAATTCAGCTCACTAGTAATTTTTTCCGCAGATTGGTGTTTAAAGAGCTAATTTGACTGGACTAATAACTAACTATGGGATAAATTAAAACAATCTTATTGACAGCTGGCATTCGTTCAGTTGGTTGATCTCTTCACTTGATTCTGGCATAAATATGACAACATTATAATCATTACACTAGCTAACATTGCACATAATTATAATAGCTTTGACTTGCTAATATTGCAATCTAACTCTGACTTTCAACATAATTTCAGACCAATGAACTAAATCCTCCCTGATGTAGCCGTCACAGCAGTCACAAGGAGTACAATAAACAGAACGACTATCGCCTTTGGTTCCGCATACAAACCATCATCCAGTATTTGCATTCTGGCATCGCTTGCACAAAGCACGGACGAGCTTCCTTCGTTCCTTTATGTTGGGTAAAGGTTCTCAATGTAGAGGACTTGGGCCCCAGTGGGCGTTTCATAAGTGCCGAGATATTAATATACCTAATTATCATCGGTTATGTTGTCTTCGTTAATATTATTATCCAGGCCATTCCTTCGTCATACCTTTTAATTACTTTCCTAAGTTTCCTATACTAGTTTGAATTGCTCGATAGCGCATTCGGCTACTGGCTATGCATTGAATTCAATTCCCATCTGGACAGATTTTATTGCGATTAGAATAGATGTTTGTTTCGTGTCTGTATATAGCCCGTAATATTTATTAAATACTAGCTTTCCGCCCGCGACTTCGTCCACGTAGAGACGTTTAACGGGTAAAACATTACTTCCTTATAGCGCAGTCGATTCGTCTCTAGACTTTATCTGTACCAAATTTCATTTAAATCGGTCCAGTACTCTATGCGTGAAAGCGTAACAGACAGACAGACAGACAGACAGAGTTACTTTCGGATTTATAATATTAGTAAGGATTTGTATGGCATACCTACTAAATACCAACTTACTTAACTCGAATCTGAACTCGAACTCAGTATGAAAACAATTTATTTTCACAATTATGTGATGCTGTTCAATATTATAATAATTAATTGCCTTTTTTACTATTAATTTGAAAACCAAAAAATATTATAACAGAAAACTGTCGCGTCAGGCAACTTTGCACCCCAAGAAAGGACCAAAACTAAACCCCAAGAAAGCTCCAAAAAGTTTAGGAGCCACTGATCTCCCGGCCAGCGGCTGCAGTCGGACACTAATTCCAGTCAAGAGTCCCCGGCGGCGACTGGAACTAATCCTCATTGTGCTGGTCTGTTCATTTATCAAGCGCTGGAGCCGACAGCGCTTGACGCTGCGAATCAGCGCTCAGCGGTTTGGTGTTGGGACTAGCGCGGATGACGAAGTATGAAAGCGACGTAGGTCTAACACTATCCCGTTAAAAGTACAAATATCTGCTATCAACGACAAAAAGAAATTCAGTTAATGGTAGTTCCGTTGTTAATCAAATAGGTAATTTTGCAATTCATTTGGTAGGTATTTTACATTACAATGTCCAGCGTTTACTTGTTTACATTCGTCAATGTCGAGCTTAAATTGACTTAGAACATCATTCATGAGTAAGTATTGAATTTGTATTATTAGATACTAGCGACCCGCCCTCGCTTCGCTTCGGTATATCTCTATCTCTATATAAAATATTACATTAAAATATAATATTTATTATCAGGTACTTATTTACCTACGAAACGAATTTAAAGCGAATTCAAAATTCCTTCAAGTTAAAATCAAAGTGGCAACCACGCGACTTTTTTCTAATACCTACTTGCATTTTTAAATTCGTGATATCTTCCGAAAGAAATGTCCGAATTGAATAATTTATAAAGTTATTTAAAGGTGCTGAAGCCGTCTTGAATATAAAGAAATTTATTTTGATAAGGATTAATACCAAGGTACAAATAAAGAGCCTTTTCAAGCGGCGACATATAAATTAAATTTTTAGAATAAAAAACCGCTTACTGTGACATAACTATAATATTTAGACATATGCTGTCGCGACACTTTTTGTAGATATTGGAGAGTTCTGCAAAGTCGTAGTAAATGATTTTATTCTATCATCAATAGTTTTCGCAGCGCACGCGACGTAAGTAATTTTTCAGGTCATTTTTTTACACCTTGGGTTACATTATTGGAGTTTTAGTAAGGATCCCCAATTTAAAAAAAAATATAATATAGCCTATGTTACTTCTGAATAATGCAGCTTTCTAATAGTAAAAAAAATTGTTGCAATCGGTCCAGTAGTTTTTGAGTTTATTCATAACAAACATACAAAAATACAAATCTTTCCTCTTTATAATATTAGTATAGATATATAGATTTAAACGCTAGGTTTAGATATAAAATTGGGTACCATTTGTGACAATTAAAACGGTTCTAACTAGATACATTATCTAATTACTTAAAAAGAAAGAGGAGTCGTAGTCGTTGATGATCTCGTTTTACCTTATAACACCAGCCCCTAAAAACAAAAGCTTGTTAGGTAAGTAAATAAGGGCCAACTTATTTTGGTACCTACTTATACCTGTTTCCACAATGCAGGAATTTTATTTAATTACTAATGAAGATAATTAGTTGCATAATAAGTAGAATAGCTACCTACAATACACGGTATTTAGTTAGGTTTAGGTAGAGCTGGGTACCTCTAAATTCGACATGCACGTGTAATAGGTATCTCAATTCTCCTACTACACAAGACACGTACACTACATAATACGTTAATTAAAAATGTGCATTTTGCGCCATCTACCGACTTATAAGAACACTACTACAACAGTGCGTTAAGCAAAGGTGCACCCTAGCATAGCGCCACCTATACAACCTATTGGTAAACAAATTACGAATTCAATAAGCGACATCTACACAAAAACTGTGGAACCAAAACGCACGCAAATTACTGCCATCTAGTGTGTTTTAGTTGAACTTCTAGCTGAAACATTATGTTTGTACCATTCTAGTTTCATAGACTAAAAGTTCATTAGTTTTTAAATAGATGGCGTTAAATCAACATCCCCTTAATATAAATAAGATCGTCGAAATTATTGTTTGCTTTTATTAAACTCGATCTAGGTAAATTGAAGTAATTTTACTTCTATCTAAATAATTTAATTGCGCTTAGATTTTCATATAGCTTATGAATGTTATATATTTTATACCTACCTAGGTATAATTTTGTTGTTGTAAATTCTAAATCGAGTATGAGCCTATTTACTTAAAAATAATAATTCTTTTTTTTTATTTACAAACTAAACTTTTAAATTTATAGGCCTCAGAACTGGACATGTTTGTATGGAAAATGGTTGGTGGCCCGGTTTTTTTGCTGCTCAGTGTAGGTATAAACTACTAGTGACCAGCCGATGAATTTAACAATAAAACCTTCCACTTTATATCCACCCACCGCATCAAAATCCATTGCGTATTTTTAAAGATTTAAGCATACTTACTCAGGGATATAAGGACAGGGAAGGCGAATTTGTTTTATAATATGTAAGTGATTTACGGATATACTTACTACTCGGGGTTGAATGTTAGCTAGAGCCAGTACCACAAGTTTAAAAGTGACAGACTCGATATCGCCCATGTAAAAAATGCCTATGAAAAAATGTAAGTACTGCGCCCCTAGCGGTAACGTTAAGAACTAAAATCGGTAGTATGAGTTAACAATGAGGGCTTTCGCGTATGAGAAAATCACTAGATGGTAATATGTCGGCCTGAGGTCCAACTGCAGCATGATTGGTTATTTTTGACGTGACATTGACAGACATGTCAATATTCGCCAATCGTGTAGCAGTTAGACCTCATATCTACGACTCGCCATCTAGGGGATTTCTTATACGCGAAAACCCTCATTCGATCGCTTACTAAAGGTAGCGCTACTGATCGTCGGTAGGTAAGTGTAAACTCGATCTCAGACACGAACGAGACATATCGAATTCTCGGAACTTCATTTATCCAGTGACGGATCGGCTTTTATCACTATATATTTTGTTTGCAGACGGCTAAACGATTGTCGGTAATGGGTGTAGTATAACGCTCGCTACCCCTTTAGGGGCGTCAGTTAACGCTTCGCCAAAACCGGCAGTGGTGATTCGTTATGGCGCCGCAGAGACGGATTCAGGGTAAACACTTTTTTTTTTAAATAGACTAACCAGATGTTCTCTCTCCACCTGATGGTAAGAGGTAGTGAGATCCATTTACGACAAAAAAGGAGTTTTACAAAAATTTTATCTAGGATTATTTACCTTATGGATTCCTTACAATAACGTAACGTAACCTTTTATTGTAGGTATCTGTGAACAAAAGTTAATAAAATGAAAAAAAAACTGTCTTAAGGACTTTGCTTAAATAAGGATGTGCGGCTTTGATTAAAGTGTAGATTTTTTTTTATATAAAAGCAAACACATTCTGACTAAGAATAAGAAAAGTAAAATTAAATTTATTTTAATACATTTGGAAATAAATCGAAATTGAAAAAGCCAAGTAACATACCACCTACCTACCGACCAAAATCAAAAAAATGAAAAGTGAATTCTTTCCATACAGTTCGTAGATCGCAAATCGAATTACCCAACGAAAAAACATCTCCCAAATCCAACCCTGTGGGCGGCTGGCATTCCGTCTGCAGCCCTTTGTAATCTTATTGCATTAGTTAAGGGTAAAAGCCGATGTATAGCTCACATCAATAGCATACAGCGTGATGGGGTCGCCTCAGAGATGCTGCGGAATTTTGAACATTTTAATCGGAATGTGTGTTAATTATTTTCAATGCCGCAAACTGTTGCGATGTGTCGAGTTTTAGCAGTTTTAGGTGCTCCCGGGTTAACAGTTTTAATGATTTAGGTACCATGTATTTGGAAGAGGGAGACGTTAACAGCTTGTGGGATAACGAAGATGTTGCACGACTTTTTGTTAGGAAAGGTACTCTATTTATATTGTACAGTACGCTTTTTTTTATCTTATTGACATACGATAATGGCTTGGAGTGGCCTCGTCATCATCACCGGACTTGCGGGGGAGCGGATGGCTCTAACTCCTAACACATTGTAAGTTTTAAAATTAAGGAGATATTTCAGACAGTGCTCACACGGTAAGCTTTTTTAACATAGGTATTCAGTAAAAACATATTTGAATTTAGAACTGCTAAAGCTACAATCATAAGATTACTCGTAAGTATAAGTATCACATTATTTTCTACTGTCACTACAAAAGGCAGTCAATCTCGTGAACGATATGCGGGGCCAAATATTATTAGCCATGTTAATTCGGGCCACATAAATGTATATTGGCTATGTGAACGTGCAGTAAGTAGTCTAACCAACTTAATCTAATAACAAACTTAAACAATGAACACGTGGACAAACTATTCCGTCAAAAAATCATCGCAATTTGTAATTTAATAAAGTCCCATCCACTTCAGGACCCAGGTTCCAAGCAAACAAAGCGGATATTACCAACCGAAAAACTGACCCCGCGGCGGCCACGTGTCGTCGGCCACCTCTATTATTTACAATAGAGAAATAATCAAAATGAAATATTGTCTTTCTGCCGTCCGAGTAGTTTCCGTCGGCAGAATCACGATAGATAACTCAAATATATCACCGACCGAACGGTGCAAATGAATGACAGCCAGAATTGATGGTAGCGTTGTTATTTGAAAAAGCGTAGGGCCGTTTTCCACCATTTCCACTCTGAGATATATCATTGGGAACGTCAACAGAGTAGAAAATTAAAGTCAATAAGAGGCGGGCAGTAATAAGCTCTCTCCCGGTTATGAAAAGCCTTTATCTTAGGAGGAAAGGAATTGGCCAATTTGTCAACAGCTAAGTCGAGGTGCTAAGTGCCATTTCATTGTTTTTCACCTCCATCTTCGCGATCTGGATTGTTACATTTTTATTAAATTCTCTTAGTGAGTAATGGAGTTATTTATTTTGGGCCGCAATCTGTTTTTTCTGTTGATGGCGCGCTTATACTTTTTCGACTCTATAGAGTTTGTTGACGATTCAAGAATGAATTTTGTTGTTTACGCTATTCCTTAAGATAACCTCTCTCTGTATAATGCTCCCGCTACTGTAGTGTACACATTACCTTAGACCCCTTGATTGTGATACCTTTTAAGCAATCTTATTCATGAATTTTTTGGCAGATTCACAGAGAGAATGGTATTAAAAAGGTGGTAAGTGAAAATATTAACTATGGTCGGAATAACAACACAGCTTACTCAAATGTATCATCATCATCAGCCCATATACGCCACTGCTGGGGCACAGGCCTACCCTAAACTAGGGCGATAAGGCCTTAGTCGACCTCGCTGGTCAAGTGCGGGTTGGTCGACTACACGACCTTAGAATATCTTCTTAGGTGTGCAGGTTTCCTCACGATGTTTTCCTTCACCGTTGAAGCGTCGAATGATGGTAACATATGAATTTCAAATTTGAAAAACACAATATTAGTACCTAGCGGGGTTTGAACTGACGACCTCTCGCATGGAAAGCAACGACCTTAACCATTCGGCCATCGACGCTTTTTGTCAAATGAATGTGTGCCAAAAATACTTTTCTTTTGGCATACATACATTACGTTTCCGAAATTTCAAGATTATAATGGTAATATAACAAATTTCATCGTCCAGATTTAACTGTTAACCAAAACGAGGTACGAGATAAATGGCCAAACAGCCTTCAGGCTCACCAGCTAACTTATGAACGCATCGAGTAGTAGATAGCACAGTCGTTTTAATAGCACACACACAAAACATTAACAGTTTCCAGAAACAGTTATAGGCAAATAAAACCGATATCGACCGCAATAACCGACCACGGCCAAACAACAGACGTGGATGTGCATAAAATTGCTTAAACATTGACAATTTATTGATATCTGATAGCAACTGGATAGCAATTAATTGCTATGTGGCCATGAGATTGTTCATCGTTTGTGGGATTTTGTGAATATTGCCAATTTATTTGATGTTGACAACTTTTCTAGTCATCAATTTAGATTATTGGAAAATATTGTATTGTATTGGAATAACTTAATTTATAAAATGTAAAACATTATAGGTATATTAATGAAAGTGTATTATTTTACGCTAGAGTGGAGTTTCCTAGCACAAGCAAAATTCTTGCTTAAAAAAAACCCAGGAGTAATGGTAGACTCCTGTAAAATGTACCGCAGTTATCAATAAAAGTATTTTGATTTTGATTATTCTTTAAAATAAAACCCGTTAGAATAGCTTAGCTCAAAAATATTGACAATCAGAATAAAATATAGATGCAAGCCAAAGCATTTAAAATAATATTATGCGTAAATACAATTTCATACAGCCACACTGCATATGTAGTCAATAGATCAAGATGTATAATTTTATTCGCAAAACAACATATAGATCACTATTATTATTATTTCCATACGTATCTGACTGCTGTTTCACCCATAAGCGCTATCATAGTCATACTAAAAAGTATAATATTTTGTGATATTGCAACATTGTATGCTGTCGTGAACCGTTTTACAGACAAATTAAATGTTGCGTAAGCCACTACTATCCGACATATTTAAAATGTTCTCTCATATTGTTTCCTTAATAGTTTTGTTTGTGTTAAAATGCACAAACATCAAGATTAGTGTATCGGATAAACTAGATTCTGGGATTAAATAAACTCTGGCTATAATAAAAATGAGATACGTAACATATTTTCGGGATAGAGTATCGAATCTCTACAGAAGATTCAAAAGGCGTGAGAAAAAAAGAACGAAAAAAATACTTGTCAAAAAAAAACCTGAACTCATTATTCTTAGTCATAGAGTCATCGCAACTGCAAAGTCCATATGGAAAACATTATTATTATGAGTCATTTACCATTTTGTACACAAGGGTCCCCTAGACCTTAAATACCGTCTTGGGGTTAAACCCTGTCAATAACAACGGAAGTTTATTTTTCAAATTTTAAATTATTTATTGCTCCCTTTATTATTCCCTTATTGGCCACACATTCTTGTATCCCGTCCGAAATGCCTCAACATTCCCGGGTACCAAACCCGGAACCATTGATAGGCGAAATGTTTTAACTAAATTAATCTACTGGGACGTCCTCCGACGACAAGGCCTGTTGTTCGTGTTGTTGGTAATGTTTGAATTTCGACTTTTTGAGAAATGTCTGTTTAGCATTTATTTCGGTTATTCTTATTACGAGTTCTTTTAAAAATACTTCTTTAGTTAAAAGTTACAACAGATATTAAAATATTTAACATCATTTTTATTAATTAACCTATTTTTTTATTTCGGTGAAATCTAGTTTATATGCCCCATATAATTTGCCTTAAACGTTTTACTCATGGATAATAAGTTACACGTAAGAACGAATTCAGTAAAAAAACTCATTAGAAAATAACGAAAAGAAACAAAAAAAAAATGTGACCGAACCTAATTCGGTAAATAAATGTTTTTTTTCTGCGCAAAGAAAAACGAAAGATGTCACTATTTTACTGCAACATCAGCTCTATAAATACATACAAATGGCCCTTGGTTTTTTAATAAAGCGAGGGTAAGACGAATATTAGTCTAATATCAGGGAGTGCAAACCAATGTAGCCCTCCCATAGAATCGTGGCAGCGTATGGACGGCTTTTTTTTAGTAATATTTGGGTGAATAGTTGGTTTAGTATGGATATGACTTAATAGGTAGAGTCTCGTGTGGTAATTTTGTTCAATTCAATGAGAGTTTGTTAAAATGCGCGAGAAACTACATACATACATACGTCCATCCAAACATACAAACTTTTGCATTTATAATATTAATTGAGCGAACCATATTTAATAAGAGGTTTACTAAATTATACAAAAAACTGTTACCAACGTCCATAATTGTATTGAATATTAGGTTAATGTAATCAGAATAAATTCATAACATTAGTACTATAGAAATCTATTTCTAACATTACGTTATCAGTCCTAAAATAATAATTCACAACAACATCCACCAGATTTGCGAGAATCTCGCTTCAAAATGGTATTAAATAATAATTCTAATTATACCCAGATGCATTTTTAAATAGGCCCATGCTATCCTATCAACCTGGATAAACAGTGTCTATCGAGGATACATTAGCTCCGCATACATTACCATAATTGTCTAGACATTTGAATAATTTGTGAGCTGTGTAAAGCGCTTCTTGAACAAATAACTCGACTCTTACGCAAGATGGATTCGGTTCATACTAAACGGTGTGATTAGATTGTATAAACCTGGCTCTAATTATGTATTTTGTGGAACTAATTAATACCCCGACGCTTATATCCTGGTACAATGGTTAAGCATTATGATGATCTATTTCTGAGGATGGATAATGAAAAGATAATTAATAGTGCAAGTAGATCCATAACTAGGATAAGTTGTTTACTCTTGACAAAAAATTGGGTACCACATACTTTAAAAATAATTATAAAATATCTAATGCAGCATGTTGTATTTTTGTCTTATCCATACCATTTCCAACATTTATTTTTTAACCCAAATGCATCGTGCACCCCATAACGCTGTTAATATTAAAATATTGCATTGCACCCATGCATTTTTTATGTGTGCATAGCGAACCAAAACATTGGCTTTGCCCTGCCCCAAAGAATCACCCCCACAGAAAGAATACAAGTATTTGTACTTAGCGTTTTATCGCCTGAAGGAACATAGTATTGGATATTTTCTCAGACATTTCTTTATTCGTAGGATATCAACGTACTTCTATTTAGTAGATAAATAGTGTTTGACGAGGTATGACATAATTAATCAGAGATATATACAATTTTGTCATGTATCATGGAAGTATCTATAGATCTTTGACTGTAGGTCTATATTTTGGAAGGCTTAGCTTGTACGTTATTTATTTTCTTGCACATAGATACTTCAATGTTATGAAATGAAAGCACACATAAAATATTTCAAAGTAAAAGAACATGTGTCAGTATGGACATAACTCTATCAATAATAAAATGAAATTTATTAATAAAAAGCACGAAATGTAATAAGAAAAACATCATCAGTATGTTATAATAATACAATTTTAATTGTACAAACCAACTAAAAAGTTTATCTGCCCAATGAATAACACTTTATTGCTGTCATAAAACGATATGACAATTAACCAACCAGGGGTTTGGCCGACACCCACGGCAAACGGGTACTTTAATGACCACTATTTCAAATAAACAAATACATAAACATTCGCCTTATCCGAGATGGGCTGTAAAAACTTTGTTTTCAGCTACTGAAAGTTAACATAATTATTACCACGGCATTAGTCTAACTTCACACCATACAGAGTCCATAATTTTGGTCGTATCAAAGGAAATTATGAGAATATAAAAATGTTAACTATGAGGTCATGAATTGTGGTCTATGCGCGAATACTACACATCTATAATAATTATAAAAATGAATCGCAAAATGTGTTTGGTAAGCGCATAACTCAACAACGCCTGAACCAATTTGGCCAATTCTTTTTTCAAAATGTTCGTTGAAGTCCAAGGATGGTTCTTAAGGCGAGAAAAATCGCTTTTTTGGCAGGATGAAGTCTGTCGGGTCAGCTATTTGAAATAAAACTTTAAATTTTTATCATATATTAAACTTTTCAAATAAAGGTTATTTTACGGATTAATCTCTGATATAAATCACAAATCTGATGTAGAATGAAGATGAATAAAGACTCATGGTCTTGGAAAGGCGGTATTCCCGTAAATATTTATATTTATAATACTAGAAAATCTGTTTTATATCACAAGTTTTAAATAAACGAGAAACAACCAAATGTTTTAGTTTTGATTGGCTCAATCTCGTTTATGGTACTACCATTGTCTCTAGTCTCTCTCCACCACAGAATACATTAATAAAACATCCGAATACACAAAATGCGAATGCCATACCATAAACCACGTATGATAACATTCCAAATGCACCTTGCCTTATCTCGGTCGCAATTTGAAAACCTAAATTTTTCCCCGACATCCAGGGTGTTCCCTCATTGTAGATATAAGGGTGCGATCGCGTCAAACATTATTCATATCGAGGGGTGTCACACTAAAGATATTGTGGAAAGGGCATTAAGATTGCCAACTGCAATACATTGTCTCCCGCGCTCCTTGTTTTGACATGATAGAACATTGGCTAACAATATCCGATTTACCGCTCCACCTCGATTTGACAAGGGATTTTGAGCTCTATATGGACATAATAAAACATATATGTACTTCCATAAATTGCAAGGCTACCTATGGAATTTGAAGCGTAATAAATGTTGCGTATCGATGCGTTTGAAGATAAGTAATGAACAACGTATATGTTACGTTTAGAATGGCAATGTTTTTTGTCGTAACTTTGTAAAGACTTTGCGTAGGTACGTTTTGAACGAAAATAATGAGCCACTTAAAAGTTTTTGATTGAAAAGTGAAATAAAAGTATTTTTGTGCTTTGGTTATTTATTTCTGAACCTCTATGTAAGTTAACATAATTATAAGTGTACTGTACAGAGGACGAGTAACTATTTCAAAGAGATGTTTTATAATTACTTCTGGGAACTTTTCGGTATTGGATTTTTGAGCATAAATGGTGGAAGTACGTATGTCACAGAAATATTTTTTAATGTAGAGAAGAAGCGATTTTTTGTTTAAAATCGGGTTAAAGGAAGGTTAAGTAAAACTATGGGTATTGTGGAATAAGTTCCATTAATACTACGAGATCAAATTATGTACTTTGTAGTATTAGATTAATATCCATAAAGTAATCCACAAAATGTCCTAATATACCCACCAAGGGCGTTTTATTTATGTTTATGTTAATACTGAATTGCCCATCTTATGAACCCTAATAGCTTTTTAAAGTGCATAATGTAATATCTACGCCTAAATCCAATATATTAGTGGCAATTTGACAAAATGCATCTCGCCAGAACACCACACTATTCTCTGCCTCTTATATTATGCAGAGAGCAAAGCTGGGGGTCGAACCCCAGATACTATTACTTTTATTTGTGTTTTTCTCATCCCGAGTTACAGCTATAGTAACATTTTGTGGTGTTTTCATGCCATTACCTGCTTGACAGACCCATAAATATGTTTGTATGGTGGTCATGTATCAAAGCTTACTGCCAGATGAAATACTGTATAGTTTTGTGTGGTGCTGAGTAATTTGTTGTTTTGATTTTATTTTTATGTCGCCATTACAAATGCAAGTTTTCAAAATGTTTGTCTTTGGGAATCGACATTATGAGCCATATACGTCACGTGCAGGTTCGCACATAAATGATTTATTATTTAATAAAATAAAACTGCAACAAACATGTAGGTCTATATGTAATTTTGAAAAGGTTTTAAAGTCTTAAAATTTTAGGTACCAAGCATAAACGTAGGCTAACATATTTCACTCTCTATAGTAAAGAGCAAAGGTCACAATTAATTAAATTTAAAATACCGAATTTAAAAGTCGTAAATTAAACATTTTTAAAGTTGACCATTTGACCCGACTCACGATCGTGTCACTCGGATTGGAGGGCTAATCAAATTAAAGCTTGCTACTGATGATAAAAGATCACCGATACTAATAGTGATGTTTTAAGTCTTATCGATACTTAATGTTAAAAAAGCGTCGATGGGCGAGTGTTTAAGGTCGTTGCTTGTCATGCGAGAGGTCGCCAGTTCAAACCCCGCCAGGTAGGACCAATGTGTTTTTCATATTTGAAATTCATATGTACTATCATTCGTATAGTTATTTTACTATAGCATAGTTCTAATTTTTTTTGTAGTTTCTGTATTGTGTTATTTTACTATTGCTTTTCTTTTAATTTCCGATATTGCATGTATGTGTGTCTCTCGGTATAAATAAATAATAAAAAAAAAATTCGACGCTTTAACGTTGAAGGAAAACATCCTGAGGAAACCAGCACACCTGAGAGATTTTTCTTCGGTGTGTGAAGCCATGTCAGGGACCTACGGGCGGTTTAAAAACTCTGACACCAGGTTGTTCATCAACCATACGATATGAAGAAGACTTAATGTTAAAAAATGAATGAATGTGAATTATGGTTTATAGGGTTTCCTATACTGGATTTACGTTTTTAGGTTTCGGAAACTAAACACGTTTACTGAATCTATTCCTTTCTAATACCTTAAAGATTTGTTGTAGTCGGTCTTCGTATGCGTAGAACGGGTGGTATTAGTTTTTTGGTATTGGTCAGGAATCGATCGTCTACTTCACGCTATAAAAATGGTCTCATTGATTGTTATCTGTTATGGGTGCCATAATATTAAATAAAGGTAAAATAAAATTCGCCTATTTCATTAAATTAGTTAAATTAGGTCATTCAAACTCAAATTGGTATTTAAAGGATCCAAAAGTGCTCCAACTTATTCTTTTATAATAGTGTTGTGACACTAAGGAAAAGTCTATGCCTTAGCATCTCAGGAATATTACATCAATTAATTATACCAGAAATTTTGTGCCTTACTATACTTTGACGATCAACTTGACATCTTGATCTAACGTTAAAAGGCAATGTAAATGCCGTTGTCCATGTATACCTACTACTAACCTAAGTTAAACCCCCATAATCCTTGATTCGTAAAGGTGGTTGTTAGAATTGACAAACATGATCTGTCGATAAATCTTGCAGCTTCCTTACCCCAATAGATGAAACAACAGATTCATTTGGATCGAAACCGTGACGGATCCGTTTAGGATAGGGTTCAGGGCGTCAGCCCACCCGCACGATTTGATGGCAGCGTTAGGGTACGATATTAAATGATCGTGGAAAAATAAATGTACATATATGAGGTTATGAGGTATCTGTTTAGAGGTTGCCTGAATATAAACTCGGGCTACAATACATATACAATACCTAAGGGAAACGTCAATGACCATCACGATAACTAACCCTTAGTTATCGTGATGGTCATTGACGTTTCGTTTTTTCATTACGTATCAAAATAACTAAAGTTGTTTCAACTACAGCCGATTCAACTATGCTCGACTCACCTAAATTCATTACGACTAATGCACGACTCGCCTAATGCTAAACTCGTATAATTTTGTTTGAACTAAAATTGTTTGCACTAAGGGCCAATTAATCTAATGCTTTTTTAATCTAATGCTTTTTTAACATAATACATGTTTCGAATATGTTTGAAATACCTAATCAACAACTCGCCTATTATTTACTCCACGACTACGCGGGCTTGAATTACACTGTTGGGATAGGACAGGCAAGACTACATGGAGTCGGGTTTGCAGCTATTTGCTTCTGTCCGACCGATTTCAGCCATGGCGGCCTAATATAGATCAGCCAAGTGCGCAGGACATATTATTGTGCACAAGTGTGCGCGCAAACACAAGTGCACTATCTATCTTCCCTTACTCTCATAATTCGGTGAGGCGGCAATCCGCCATGACCGATGAGAGATCAGGCGCTGGACCATCGGCTTAACGTGCTTTCCGAGGCACGGGCGTTCAACCGCCAACTTTCGAACTCCGGGCTGAGTAATTTCATTGCAGAAAAACTCACACAAATTTAGCCCGACCCTGGACTCGAACCGGGGACCTCCCAGTTCTTACGCAGGGCTTGCTACCAATAGACCAACGAGGCAGTTACCAAATACCAAAGTATAGACAGTAGGTGAATTTACTCTTAGGTGAGTAAAGCGTTAGGTGAATAAAGCGTAGATGAAGAAACCGTAGTCGAATAAAGGTGAGTGGTGACTAGGTGAGTCGAGTGTAGGCGAATTCTCCTTTAGGGATTGCGTGCATTAGTTATTATGAAATTATGCGAAACGATTATTAGGTATTTCAAACATAAGGTGAATCGAGCATAGTTGAATCGACAGTAGTTGAAACAACTTTAGTTATTTTGATACGTAACCTAACTAAGAGTAAATTTAATTTTAAAAATAATCGCATTCATGACCCCGCCTGAACGGTGACATGAACCACCGGACCATCCGATATCGCGTCGGTTGCTCTAACCTCTGTGCTATCCAGGCGTTACGTCACCAATGCGAATTTTCCTATCACATTTTACTTATATTTTATATTTATGTATATTTGTGTATTCACTGTTGATCTGTAACACAAGTGCTTCAGCTAGGACTTATCACTGAATCAAATAAATGTTTTACCTGATTCATCCTATTAAGTCGTACCTATATACACATATTATATCCAACGCTTATCGTCTCCCGATGTGGCTAGCCCAACATCGTATAAAAAAGTTAAGTTTGAAACTTGTAAATTCGATCCATAGTCTACTGCTGTGCAAGACTGACTGACTAGCCAGTCTAACCTTCGGCTACCTTCGTCTGCCTCCGTATTATATGGTGCAATCTATCATAACAATAACAGGCAGTTAACAAAGCCGACAATAACACCGATTCGCAACGCACTGAACTGCAATTTGACTTTATAGCGGTGCCTTCGTTTAGCAAACAGCAGATATTTACACTCACACCGAAGGGCACTTGTTAGTTACCAGTCGTTCTTGGGCATTTGCCAATCTATCTACACGTTGCGGCCAAGTGGCTAACTGGCCAATCAGATATTTTGATTTTACACACTTTTGCACTCCGGGATAATAAGTCAAAGTCAAAGTTTTTATTGTGAGCTAAGTGCTCTGGTGCCAAGGTTTTTGGAGAGCAGTTTAAAATTAACAGAAAAAGCTCTGTACTTAATCCTTACTTAATGTATTATGAATGAGAATAAAGATTTTATCAGTTTGTCTTTGAGCTTTCTACAGATTTGAACGATATACTCGTACATCTTCAACGATTTATATCATTTAAATCGTCGCGTAACTATCGCTTAAATTAGTCTAGATTGAAAAAGGACATAGGATACTTTTGACCATTTTTTTTCCTAACTGACATACGATGATGGCTTGTAGTAGCCTCGTCATGATCACCGGACTTGCGGGGGAGCGGATGGCTCTCACCCGCGCTATAGGAATTTATGCTCAGTAGAGTTACATTTCACCCGATAAACAACTCCACGTTGTCACGGTTTGAAATCTAGAAATGAAATGAAAATTTTATTAAAATATTTACAATTTATGTATGTAAAATTAGGGGACCTCTATGTCCAGCAGTGGACGGAAGTGGACTGATGATGATGATGATGATGATGTAAAGTTAATTCGTTAGGTACCCACCGTGAACTAGGAGAGAATACATAAAGCAATATTGGAGAATTTTCCAAGTCCGATAACAAACTTAATCATTTCTCTCTATTACTCAACGTAGGTATTGACTTTACTTCTTATAATAAGCTGCACTAATGGTCTAATAGACACCGATGGCTCCAATAAGTCGGGCGCAATAAGTCAGGCTCGCGCGTCCGCCGCCAAACGCACAAATCGGTTCGTTTGCGAAGACAAATGGCCGCCGTCTGCCTGCGTGCCGCTACACAGATTCCGTTTTCAGAAATTACTTGAAAAAGAGTCGAAAATCCAATATCGACTGCGGAAGGGTTGCCAGTTTTGTGGCGTGGATACGGACATTACACATACATGTATATGTACGACAGATTTCGGCCATACCACCGGGTGATCTCAATGGATATCAACCAAATGCGTAAGTCCACAAACGCAAGTGCACTCTGTTCCCGCACTCACTTAGTTCTAAAATTTGATATGACCGATCAAAGATCTGATACAGGTCATGCAGGTGGCTTAATGTACTTTTCGTGTCACGGGCAAACGGGTATCCTCCAAATTCGTGACTTTTACTGAGTAGAATCAAGGTTGTTATACTATTATTAAATGGAACGCGTCACATTAGTGTACCTACAGAAGGAAATACAGTTACTTACGCACTTTTCGACTGGGTTACAACAATCATGGTCGCAAGCTGCCTTGACTGGACTTGACCTTTAGCCTATTCAATAATAAATATATATTTTTTATATTTTACCTATAATGACGTACTGGGGATAGGTTATGTTGTTTAGCGTTGTTGATTAAAATAAAAAGCTCAGGTTTCGCGTCTTTTTTTTACGACATTATTATGGTCGTAGAGTTATATGACCATTAACAGCTTCTGTTTGTTCCATGGTCTGATAAATATGATCCTTTCACTAATCAACACTAGAAAAGTTGATTTATTTGCTATTACTAAACTAATAAGTTTTGTTTCGGTAACTTAGTATTTGAAAGCCGAACACATAGTCACCCTAACTGCAAGTGCAAACAAAGGGAAGCTATGTTGTTTAATTTTTTACCGTTTCAAACTTTATATGGCACAAAACAAAGTCAATTCTCGTTTGAGTACAATGAATTTTTGGCAGCTGTATGATGAAGAGCGATGTTCCGATATGCAGTCGTTTTAGTGTTAGAATTTAGAGCCAAGTTTAGGAACCAAAATGTAATAATATTTTCTTTTTTCTCTCGATGAATAAAGGTAGTCTGCAGTGCACTCGATTATTACTTACTTACTTATTATTGTGGTGATGGCAATTAGTGGCCAGGTTTAACAGATTAATAGATGTTAAAAGATTTAAAATATACTGTAACTAAATTGATATTGTACAGCAGTGTACATTTTTTATCTAATTTAACCTTAAAATGTTTAGACAGGTACAACATTGGTGTAGTCATAGCTTACTTAGCGAAAAGCGATGACGATTAAGTTACAGATCGATATAACAGTAGTTTTGCGAATAGCAAAGGCCAAAAGTTCGTTAGAAAATTAATAAAAGGGCCATTAAATCTGGCGTAACAGGACTTGGTTTGACGTTTACCAGAATACTTTTGGTGGTACAACGATATTCCGATTCGCATTGTTAGAGTGCCCGTGCCGTGTCGCCCCTAAGCTGTAAGCCGTCAGCTTTTTGTTCAACCACAATAGAATTTCGCGAACATACCACAACATTAGGCATGTGTCCATTGTTCGATTAGCGATCAGTGTGCCGGAGGAATGTAGTTTTGTAATATTTAACGCCGTCGGCGACATGCAAGGCGCTTCGCACGAACTCTTTCTGAATCCAAATTGCAATATTAACTCAGTAATTAAGATTAATCAGAGCAGATAACGTTAGAAACAACGTGGCAGCGGTCTCACCCCGACACAAACATCTGATGGCAAGAACTGGTTTTAGCATCTTCACGCATAAATCAACAATTAAAGTTGTTGTTGTTTGATCTTTTTCTACTGACCGACTTAAGATTGTGTCTGGCGAGCTACTTGGAATTGGAGACACCATTTTAATTGTTTCTTATTCGACTAATTACAGTCCTTTGATTTCTTTTAAGGAGCAATATTGCTGTATCCGTGCTAGTGTTTTTAGCAACAAAGCTGCAGCTCTCCAGTGTTTAAGTTAGCAACCAGCATAATTTGATAAAAAATATATACATATAAGGCGTTCAATCGATTTTGTAGCCAAAATCGATCAGACGCCTTATATATGTCGCAGTCATCTGGTTGAATCAGCGATTTGATTGGATCACTAGCGCGTTCATTAAATGACGACATTCAATTGAATGACTAGGTCGAACGTTGAATGAACTATCCTCACTCAACGTCCAACAAGTTAGCGGATTGAAACATAGCCCTTTGAACATAGCGGATGTAAAATCAGTCAGGTGATTGTAATTTAGTTCGTTTTTATTCCACTGCGGCATTAGTGCTTATCAAAACAAAGATGGCGTCAAACAGCTGGTACAGATATAATCGAATAGCACTGTGTTGATACTTTTTGAGTGAAATTGATATTTAAAGTGACTTATTCGTAAAAAAAATTAAGACAGCATGGATGTACCGATTAATACGCTGTCGCCGGCTACTTTAAAAGAAAAAATTCTGGCAAAACTGGCTGGTTAATAAGGTGTGTTATGTCATGTCCGCATTTTTTAATCTAACGTTAGTTATCTTTTAAGTTGCGAACTATTACCCTTTCACCCTACCTATTTTTACGGTTAGGTTACCCTAATCAAACATAACAAAGTCAGCTATATCCCATTCAACGAATACACTAAATGACGTTCAGTCAAGATGTTGAACGTTAGATTCAACAACTTCACGAGTTGTCCTTTAGTCATTCAATTGAACGTCGTCATTCAATGAACGCGCTAGTGATCCAATCAAATCGCTGATTTAACCAGATGACTGCGACATATATATGTTTTTATTATATTGGTGGTGGTGGCTCATATCAATGGAGATCACCAACTACACAGGACATATTATTATAGTACACAAGCGTACGCACATACACAAGTGCACTCTGTTCCCTTACCCTCATAGTTCGGTGAGACGGCAATCTGATGAACGATGAGAGATCAGGCGCAGGACCACCAGCTTAACGTGCTTTTTTGAAGTGAGCAATTTCTTTACAGAAAAACTCACACAAATTTTGCCCGACCCCGGACTCGAACCGGGGACCTCGCGGCCCTAATGCAGAAATTGCTATCAATAGACCAACGAGACAGGTATAATTTGATTTAATTTGATATAGTTGGTAGACGAATACGCTCCCCATCATTCCTCCATATCGTTTAACATTTGGCACGGAGGACAGTCCATCTGTGGGATAAATTATCTCTTTGCTAATACTCAGCCCTTAACATTACTCACTCTGTCAAAAATTTGTGGGATCTTCGTAGATTGAGCCAACTTTAATCACACTAACGTTAAGAATTGTTTTAAGATGTCAATAAAGCCTTTCGCTCACCCTCCCACGCATAGCCACTACGAAAGCACCGTGTCCATTATTAACGACTACATTGAATAAACAGAAAAATCATCACCGGAAAACTGTATAAGTAAGAAATCTCTATAAAACTGATGCCATAAACGCCTCTTACGGTGACAAACGGGTTCAATAGCAGCCGTAAGTATAAGATCCAAATTGAGCCGGCTGCAGCCGTCCCAATAAGCGGCTTGGCTCTCAACACGCCTCGTAAATTCCTTGGCAATTGTTTGTTCTCCACGCAAAACATTGCACGCTCTAAGAAGTTACATTTTTACAACGACTGGTTAGGGAGGACATGCTGAGATTTTAATTTCTTAACATATGAGATCAGAATAGCACTTTGGTAACACTTATATGATATGGGTACTGACAATATTATTGATTAGTAATATTCAAAAAGGTCATACTTTAAGCAATAGATTTATGAAATTCCTACGGGAATGGGAATTAGCGGGAAAATCCTTTTGTATGATAAAATTATGTATAACCGGGTAAGATAGATGATTGAAATTTGGCATGCAGGTACCCTAATGAACGTAAAGCTTACTTGCAACGCAATATTGCGAAATTCCTACAGGAACGGGAGTTATTGGGAAAAAAATGTTGTATGTAAAATCCTGTAGTCTACGAAGTCGCGGGCACAGCTAGTATATATATAAATGTTTTATTATATAATATTGTAGCTTAAAGCTTCATCTATATACCATTTAAACTTAAACGCTGATCCATACAAACCTCGCGCGGTGAATCCCCCTCGCCCGTCGGATGCACTACGTAAATCTTAACTTTCGTCGGCAATCTCGGTATAAAATTGTTTTAGTGTTGGAACAATGCGTATCTATTGATACGTCACACGTGTATGTCGAGGTGATTTGCTAAACGGGCCACTCTGATTTATACGTTTAGTCTGCGAAAGTTTTTTGACTTAGAAATTTCGGTTTTCTTATTAGATTATCTTTGGTTTATGTAGATTTTATTTTAGTTTAAGTTTGTTTGAAAGTAGCAATATTTTAGGTTTGTAACTTATCCTTTAAGTGCCATTAAGTACGATGCGTAGGTTTTTCTTTTATAATTTAAAGCGACCTGTCATTAGGGGGGATAATCATCCGCCACCAACGACTTCATACCCAATAGACACCTCATGTCAATTATTCGCAATGTAAACATTTCAGTCAACTACCTGAGGTACGCGGGGGGAGGGTGCTGAATGCTAATTGGTCGCAACAAAATCATCACAAAACAAAGGGATGGGGTACATAAGTTTTCATTGAAAATAGGTTATCGATAAATTGATGCAGTTCGTAACATAATTTAAAAATATTATAAAAGATAATTTTTGCTTGGACATGTAATTTATATTTACCTACATTTAATGGATTTGATTTAAGATATAGATTAATACTATGGAATACATGATTTATTTTACATTATATTGTTTACATTCCATACCCAAACGGTAAAAATGGGCCTTAAACCTGAGAGACCACCTTTGTTGATGGACGTGTGATGAACTTCCGTGGTAGAGGCCTAACTTGGTAATAGACAAATAGACGGAAACCATGTCTGTCTGTTACTATTTGTATCTGATAGCTAGGTGTCATTTTAAAAGATTATTTATTTGTACCGCCAGGTACCAATGTGTTTTTCAAATTTGAAAATCATATGTACCATAATTCGACGCTTTAACGGTGAAGGACAACATCGTGAGGAAACCTGCACACCTACGAAGAAATTCTAAGGTTGTGTAGTCGACCAACCCGCACTTGGCCAGCGTGGTCGACTAAGGCCTTATCGCCCTAGTTTAGGGTAGGCCCGTGCCCCAGCAGTGGGGACGTATATGGGCTGATGATGATGATGATGATGATTTATTTGTACTGTGTGTTAGTAACATTAGTGAAATAAAAGTATATATTGTAGTTTTACGTATAACAATTTATTTAATCGTTTTTAAAATAAATTAATTTTGTAAATATTCGCCAGACTGAGGACTTGCGATCGACGGACTTGGATAAAAATACATATTTTTGCATCACACTCATTGCCAGGTCAACGACATGATTGGTGTCTTCCGAGTGAAATTTATTTAGGTACGGAACCCTCTGTGTATTAGTGTAAACATAATTATCTCACCAATAATGATAAAAACAGTGAAGATATGGCAAATGTGAGGAGTCTCCGACGTGTTTTCATATTAATAAAGCAGTTTCTTTCACTTCACTATCTTTGAGATACCTAAAATGATAAGTTCGCTGAAGGTGACATAACAAAAATTTTACAGTAACAGTTAAGATTTGTATGTTAGTAACAAATAGGCATCGAAAGTAATTTCTTTAAAGGGACTAGAAACTACTGGACAAAAATGCTGCATTATATACGTAAATAAACAAGGGCACCTTCTCATCCCTGTACTCCGCGATTTTATGCGCTTTATAATATGTCGGTTTAATTAATAATTTGTGAACTTTATCAACAACTTTTTTTCACAAATCCCCATCAGAGTCATCTATAGGGATTAGTGGACAAAAAGTTCACTTATCCCCATTGATGGGGATTTCCAATGGAGATTAGTGGAATAACCCTAACTAGGTTAGCTAGCACCTCCTAGCATCTGTTGGAGTTTCTGAGATATCAGTTAGTTAGTCAGTGAATCAGTGACATTTCGCGTTTATATTTATAGTAAATTAGAAATCTATATATCATACTGAATAAGATAATAAAATATGATAAATTAAAGTCAACTCTTATATTAGCAAAATATAATTTAGAATTATCCAATTGAAAATTTAAATCGATCGATTCTGAGTATTTGGTACGGTACAGCACTACGTACACGTGCACGGAGAACGATAAGGATAAAGGATATAAAACTGCATGTTACAAAAAGAGATGGGTGGTTGATGACGCCGACCGACCGGCCATCTAAGATGGCCTCCGGTCAATCAAAAAAATATTAGTTTTAATTGATTAAAAACACTAACCGGTGAAACTAAATGCCATCAATTTTAAAATTTGAGCTCTTGCAATCTTTTCCACACCATCTTATGCTACAAGGAGCCATGGCAACAAGGTTCTTAATTTTTTCTGTAAGCGAGCACGGAGATGTTCACGGGTCTCAGATCTGGTCGTTACTGACGAAGCATCAGTGGGCGTGGTTTAATATAAGATCTATTTATCTTATGTGTTGTCTGAAAACGCTCGTCCTGTATTAGGTGTCTATTGGGTATGAAGTCGATGTCCGCCACCCATCGTAACCACCGCTCCCCAGCAAGTCCGGTGATGATGAAAAGGCTAGATACTCCAAGCTATCATCGTAGTCACCAAGAAAAAAAAGTTACCTGTTTCGGCTTGCCACGGGAGCAATGGTATTAAAAGCGTCGATTGCCGAGTGGTAAAGGTCGTTGCTTGCCAGTTCAAACTCCGCCACGTACCACTGTGTTTTTCCAATTTAAAATTCATGTGTACGCTTATTCGACGCTGTAACGGTGAAGGGAAGCATCGTGAGGAAACCTGCACACCTACGAAGAAATTGTAAGGTTGTGTAGTCGACCAACCCGCATTTGGCCAGCGTGGTTGACTAAGGCCTGTAGCGCTACCATGAGTTAGCTATCGAAAACTTACGTACTTACGTTAAAAACCTATCGAATCGTTTTTTTCATACTACCGATTTTAGTTTTTTACCGTTACGTATTTTTTCATTGACATTTTTACATAGGCGATATCGAGTCTGTCACTTTTAAACTCATGGTAGCGCTACTGATCGCTCTAGTTTAGAGTAGGCCTGTGCCCCAACAGTGGGGACGTATATGGGCTGATGATGAATGGTGATACAAATATCAGTGTGTATTTGTATGTATATCTACTTCAGAGGTACATTAAACCTCCCTCTTGAATCTATCTATATCTTACCATACCAAAATTCATTGCGTAGTTCTCTATTCATTTGAAGGGTTAGGTATATTAGTAATAAACGGTTTGATTTACGGTATTTACATACATACATAAAATCACGCCTTTTTCCCAAAGGGGTAGGCAGAGATCACTTCCAGCGATCCACTTTTCACCTCTGTGGGAAACGTGACGTGACGGGTTGTGAACCACGTCGCCGCCATTCTGCCTTGTGCATTGTTTTAACAAGGTCATTGCGTTCCCACAAGTAGCAAGGATATATGACGGGGGAAGGAAAATGGCAGGAAGGATACTATCGCCTCGGATGATTTGGACTGAGTCGATAGTAGCTCGAGGAGCCGGGGTCGCTTACCCGTATACTGTTCACCAACCACCGGACAGATAGTTGTGACTGGTATCCCCTGACTTTTTACGGTATTTAATATTCAATATAGGGGTAACTTATGCATGCGGGTTTCTATTATTGTCAGCCAATACGAATTTAAATAACCACTCTTCTCAATAATTTTATAGTTAAGCACGATTTAAACATTTCAAACAATAGTTAACAGCGGTGATATTATTAACCCATATTATCCCAAGATATTAAAAACACAAAATTTTGAAAAATAATTTCCAAATTTAGATTAAGAGGGTTCAAAAACCGACCAAAAAATTTTTTTTATTTTTTTATGTACTATACATAATGTATTTCAGGACCGCACCTTAAATGGGGCGTTGGGATAATATGCCAACGGGATTTGTATGGAGAAATAAGAAACGAGTTTTAAGTTTTAAACTGTTTTATTAGTAAATTAACTTTGAAAATTAATGAAGTGGACTACAGTTTTAAAATATACTTAAATGTAGCTGTAAATATACATATATATGTATATCGAAATATGAATAATCTAGTGGTATAAATAGTTTAGGAACAATGTTGATGTAAACCAACTCCATATTGACTGCATCTAAACTAAGTACCTACCTAATACTAAGTATAATTGTGATGCTGACATCGATTTCAGTTTCTTTTTTGACGATACATGATGTCCTTTGTCCAATCTGATAGAATCCGGTAGTTTTCTTGAGGGTCATTGGTAATTTGAACTCGATTCGTTTTGGAAGAGTAGATGATGTTTCACCAAGAATAAGATGCGTCTGATCGTCATGAGCATCTTTAGTTTCTCCTGCAGCTGGTGAAAGTTGATTCAGTTGAAATGTGTTGTTGACGCATTTCAACATGCATTTATAGGAAACATTATCATTTGCAAGTACCACCTCTTCAACCTTATCCCAATCCTATAATAGGCGGTCGACGCCATCACTAAACTTTTTATATAGTTGATAGCAATTGGGTTGGATTAAAGTCTACTCTTCTATTCTTGCCATTCTACCTACGTTTCACCTTGCCGATTGGCTGACATCATTTTCCGTTGAGGCTATATTCACTCTAGTATTTTCATTCCAATATCCTATTCACAACCATTTTAGCTTTCTTAGCAGGTGGTTCCTGAGAAGAAGTCCATGGTTGGTTTTATCATTCTGGCTTATGAATGTTATTCTTTCGACCTTTCAAGTGACCTCTGTACTGATGAATCTGACACCACATTTCGACTTTCGATCAGTAATATTGCCAATATCTCCTGAATTTTCATCTCCACTATCTTCATGACTCAATTACCTGTTTTTAGGTGGAATCATAAATATAGCCGCTAATATGATATGGCTATCTTCTATTAGGACTGATAAAATCGTGTTAACATTCTACCTGAAAAGAAAAAAAAGCGATTAAAACAGAAAATAGTATGTGTCAACTATTTCTTCAAAGAAAATTTCCACGGTGCCTGTTGTTCCCAGTGCACCTCAAATGGGGCATCATGTAAAACTTGCAAAAAATATATCAAAAAATTAAAATATCGTTTTTTTCACTTTACTCAATGAAAGATAGAAGCACAGCAATAAAAATAATAGTATTCATATAATTGTAAAATTACATACATTTATAAAATAACTTACCTTCTTTTAAAGGTCCCGTTGAGCGAAATTCACTTACTTCCACTAATTATTCAAAAAAAAACTTACGCGCATTTGTAATATAAAAAAATATGATCTGATAGACAAATCCATGTAGATAACGATTTTTTTTAAATTTACCTATACATGTTCAAATATTAGATGTATGACATTAAAATGTTAGTGCACCTTAAATGGGGCGCTGGGATAATATGGGTTAAGTTAAATTTCCTAACACAACTAGTAGTAAAAAAAAATTCTAAAACAGTTGGGTCTGGTGAATGTTTGGCCCCTTGGATCGGTCTGTCCGTTTGCAAAACGTTATAAAATAGTTGTTTGAATAACATATATAAAAATCAAGCATCAGAAAATAAGTGACCTTAATTATTTTTTTTCATAGCTTTAAAGCGTCTGTAAGGTAAAACCGCCGACCGCATGTGTCTGGGAGTAATGAATCCTGATTTTTAATGATATTGTGTGAAATATATGTTAAAATCAGCCATAAGAATTTAAGTGAGATGAGTAGTGTTTCTATGTACTATCAGCAACGCTGGCGGTCGACCATCTATAAGGTGAAAATCGCTTGGCGCTTACGCGTCTGTCAGAGCAAGCCCCGCCCAAATTGTGGTCCGAGAGCCTGCAAGAATTTTTCGGTAGGTATATGAGGCAAGCTGAAAACTTGTCCTATACCTTTAATATTATAACCCAACACAAAACCGCAGACCTGGCTGAGTAGCGGGGCCAAACCAAACCCCCAATTTAGTTTATTTAAAAATATATTTTATAATCCAAAAAAATATAATTTGTCAGCTCACCTGACAGGTAGAAGTACCATCGAAATGATTTGTCTTAGTGAGTCTTATTTTTTAGTTATAAATAAAAAGATGAAAAATATTTTTGGGGGTTTGCTTTAGCCCCGCTACTCACCAGCCAGGTCTGCAGTTTCGTACTGGGATATAATAGGAGAGGTACAGGATAAGTTTTCAGCTTGCCTCAAATACCTACCAAAAAATTCTTGCTAGCTCTCCTACTATTGGAACGTTTTTGCTTGGATTATGACAGATTTTCTTCAAGTGCTCTTCTATTTGGCCAGTGGGCGGGGCTAATGGCGTTTAAAGAAATCTGTTTGAAAAGTGTACTACCGCCAAAATTTCCGGTTGTACCTTGATTGGTTGATATCTGAAAAATGGCCGTCTGGTCAAGGTAGCAACTAGTCATATGATGATAGTACACCCCACCACTACTCAATCGTATATATTTTGTCCATTAGAAAATAAGTGATGTCTGGCAGCTCTGGGATCTTGGACCATAATATGGTCGATGAACGTCAAAAGTAGTAAAGAAATATAAAGCACCATTGTTAAATCGTAGGGTTTGACCTTTTTATGTTACAAAATAAAAGAAAAACTTTTAATGAAACAGGTTTAACTCAAATTTAGCCGAAAACAACGACCTTTTATGAGTTACATCTTGAAATTTGCCGAAAACGCCTTTCAAATTCATACCCAGGTCACAACGAACGAATATAAACAGGAGAACATGAAGAATACTGTTCATGGGCTGGGCATACGGCACCAGATATTGCGAAGGATTTACATACAGACACGTTAAGTTTTATATTATATCAACCGAATTTGGGCTCTATGACCAATGCATAAGAGTTATGCGTCTACTTTCAGCAGAGTACCTACGAAATAGTGATGTGTTGTATCGGTAAAACGACTCCAGTTAATTTGAGATACGATTCATTTGATCAGTGCCTGAGCGGAAGGTTTAATTTATTTATCAATAAGTGTTATCATAAAATACTAAAAACAAAAAAAAAACCAACATTATACTGAGTTACTAAAATTAACCAATTACAATTTTACGGTATTATTTTAAGTCTCACGTTACTGTTCTTTTAGTAAGAAAAACGATTAAAGTCGACTTTAATTGATTAAAAGTTAAAAACTAAAACCCAACTACGACAAAAAACGACGCTGAAAAAGTATAAAACAAGACTTTTAGAACATACAATACTATTTTGAAGTATGCAATATTTACTATGTAGAGATAAGTTTTCATGTTTGGAAAACCGCAGTCACACGTTGTCAAAGTGCTACGGTAGGTAGGTACTTGTGTATGGAACGTGTGACTACGCCTTTCCAAACATGAAAACTTATCTCTACATAGTAAATATTGCATACTTCAAAATAGTATTGTATGTTCTAAAAGTCTTGTTTTATACTTTTTCAGCGTCGTTTTTTGTCGTAGTTGGGTTTTAGTTTTTAACTTTTTATTATTTGTACTATTTTGGTGTTAGTAAGTAGTAAAGAAGCTATGAACGAAAAGATGTGAACTATATGCAATCAGTCCATGAATATACGTAAAGTCACATGCAAATGCTAGTAATATATATATATTTAAAATGTACAAGTAAAGCGCTTTCCAATGATACCAAACACGGCGTATTTATCTTAACTTTATTTTTTTACTCTGTATGTTTTGTCCGCTAGTGGGCGCCACATTAGATTTTGTGAAACCCTATATAGCCTATAACCAGCGGACAATTAAGACGCTTCTAATGATATGTCATTTGTCGAATTCTGACAAGCAATTTAGAAGTTATGTGGAAACAGATGAACATACATACATACATACAAACATACATACATACATACATACATACATACATACATAGCCTGTCAAAATCATAACCCTCCTTTTGCTTTGCCGTAGTCGGGTAAAAAGAGTATAGTGAGTTAACTTGGTTAAACCGTAACTATACACCGTGAAATTTGAGTGGTGGTTTTTCCGTGGCAGAACGATTTGCCTTTAGTAATACTATCAAATCATGCAAATTATTCCTTGAAAAACTTTTTTCTTTTTAATTTTCAAAATAATAATTTTCTAACTCGAAAACGAGTGAAGCTATCGTTCTTTTATAAGATGTGACGTAATCAGGCACTTCTTGGCGCATGAATTCGATGCTTAAGAAGCTCTTCGCCCTAGGTAATAAAGCGGTTCGAACGTGCTTTCGAGTTTCGGTTAAACCTTTCGTAAAACCGGCATTTATTGATTTTAATCAAAAATAACTGTACAAATCTATTGTGCTACTAAGATAGAATCATTTTACTGCGGGAGAACAACCACTAAAATTTCACTTTGTATTGATTAATTATAATAAATAAATATAAAAATAAATCTCTTATTACAGAGATCTCGGATCATCCTGAACGTCGTATATTAAAAAAAAAAGACGTGTGGCACTCGGGGACTGCCGCGGTATAGCTATTGCATAGCATCGTCCGATTTCGGAGCAGCTCGTCTCGATTCGTGCGAGTTTCGTAGAGTCGTATAATACGTCTAACCGCACGCACACAAACACCGTGCCGAAGTCTACCGAACTGAAACGACGTTAGACGATTGTGTGTTTTTTTTCGTTACGGAATTTCATGATTCGGTCGCCGCGCTCAAAGCCCGCGATAAAAGCTATGCAATAGCTTAAACAAATCGTAGGTATATCGAGTAAACTCCATTTAACCGTAACTTGAGTTAGCTAACTCAGATTGAGCATCACTAGTACGAAATGCAGCTTTCGACCCCTTTGACGGACTGCCGATTCGTTCTCTGAATTATTCATTGGTTACCGAAACTTGGGCCAGACGGTATTGTTTTACTGTTTAACATTTTTAGATTGGACAAGTTTTGATTTAAGCATCGTACAGATTTAAGGAAGTTAGTTGGTACACTCCCTAATGTTGCAATAAGCATAATCTTCTTTTGAATATTAAAATTTTATCTGCAATGTAATATAAGTAAGAATAACGGAGGAAGTGAAATATTTTATCTTTTGTATAGCGTAATGTATACGATATTACACAACATCACATACATAGATCTGATCCCGTGGTAAGTAGCTTAAGCACTTGTGTTACGGAAATCAGGATCAACAGTGGATACACAAATAAACTTAAATATATTTAATAATACACCCAGACACGGAACAAACACCGATGTTCGTCACACAAATATTTGTCCCGAGTGGGAATCGAACCCACGACTCTTGGAAACGTAGGTTTTGAACCTGAGTCACTAACCACTGTTCCACCGAGCCAGTATATGGTACGGATATTTTATTTACGTAGGCAACAAACTTAATTGCACACTGCGACAACACATTTCCATTTATACCTGCCAAAAACTCTGTACTTTACCCTCTTAGACAAATTAAAGCCAAAATAAAAAAGCACTTTAACCAGCAGTTCCCATTAAAATCTAACCTACAAATCCCCAACAGTACCAAACGTAAGAAATGTTTTCTACATTTTTTATTGCATCGCGCTTTCAAACCCAGTTTTCCATAAAAATCTAATAGAGGAAGCATTTGGTCTGGGTCTTGCCATCGCTCTCCATTTTAATGAATAAGTAAACAAAATTAGTGGACCCCAATATCGAAATAAGAACTCTTAGACGTTCAAAGCTACGGGCACGGCATATAAAGTATCCATTTGAAGAAAATAATTTTTACCCAGGGCGCTTCGGCGTTTCACCAATTTGAAACGAGTTTTCAGCGTTAATAAGCAATAAAAAGTAACCTTTTTGGAACTGTAATCATTTATTTTAATTGAGTTCGCGTGTGCCTAATGCTGATTTGGAAAGTAAATAATAAATAATGGCCACTAAAGCGCAAATGCCTTCGCTTGTTGATTTCCGAATTTATTTATGGTTATTATTTTTGTTGTGCCCAAAAAGCGTTTGCGACATTCGGTTTTCGTGATCCCGTCTCGTAGGATTAACGGAGACTTTACTTAATATAAATTAATGAAACAATAGTCACGAAGTTATATAAAACTGTTACCAACTCCGTTGAACTCTAAGCGCACTTTAAGAAATATACTATATTTTGCAGCTGTGATAAATTTCAGAGAGTTAAATATTAAGGCTAGTGACCACTACCAGACAGCGAATACTGCAGTTGGTCTTGCACCTAATTTCTCCCCGGTCATGTCCAGACTCTTTTTCACTGAACTGTGAGAGTAAACGAACAGAAAGTGCACTCTTATGCCATTTGATATTCTATCCCGTGCACAGTATCTACGAGGAAACTTTCGAGATTCCCCGAAAAATTCAGGACAACAATATCTTACGCTTCCACGTAAATAAGAATAAAATCTAGGTATCAAGGTCTTCGAAATAACGTTATTTGATTCTATTTATGTTAACACAACCGTTAGAAGCGGAATTCCCGAGAATGACTCCGCATTTAACCCTTAAGCGGTACACACTCGGAAATATCTTGAGTGCATCGTTGAAAGTAAATGCTGGTATAATTTCAGTTTCAACTGCGTTTGGATTGCATTACAGTAGAGAGGAGATGAACAGGATCAACTTTATGTGGACTGCGAGCAGTAAAATCGCCTTTATGACGATACGTGGAATGGTTACGGTTCCGTGTCGTTATGTTTTTGGTTCGAATGGATTTTTAGTGTGAATAGTGTAGCTGCGATAATGCGTTTTACCTTCTGCGGTGCGCCATTTGATCTCTGTGCAATCTAATTTTCATGATCGTAGTGGTGATATAATGCAATTCAAATGATGATATGAATGATTTCATTTTATAAAATGAAGTCATCTCATCAACGTATAAATACGTTTTATTGCCTAACAAAACAATTTATGTAATCACATGGTAAGAAAAATTGCAAAAAAAAAATTGAGGAGCTATAGAATAATATGACGATTTAACGTTTGTACACTCTATGCGGAAAGAGGTCAAAATAAAATGTTTCATCATAATCATCATCATCAGCCTATATACGTTCGAGCCTCACTGCTGGGGAACGGGCGGTGAAATGCTTTCTAAACTAGGGCGAAGACAACCACGCTGACCAAGTGCGGGTTGGTCGACTACACACCGTTAGAATTTCTTGATCGATGTGCAGGTTTTCTCATGATGTTTTTCCTTAAAGCGATGAATATAATTTGTAAACACAGTGGTACATGTCGGGGTTTGAACTGGCGACTTCTCGTAAGGCAAGCAACGATCTTAAACACTGGATCATCGACCCTGTTTTTTAGATAGGTACAAGACTAGGTATTGGTGTTATAAAACCTTATTGTAATAACATCTCTTATATTTAGAGCTACATGATAATCCTCCGGGGTTGCTTGCAACATTGCACAATTAGCATGAATATAATCATTGCATGCAATTATTAATTCTGCATAAGTAATGGATTGTCCGGCTCATTATAACAAAGCCAGCTTCCATATTATTACAATATAACATCGTTTTATGGTGTAGGAATTAAAGTTACTGGAACTGTCAAGCTTTGTAGAGGGTAGCGGTTAACATAATATGGTTATACAATTATTCTGGATCGCTTTTCTGTCTGAGAATGTATCTTTTTGATTGATTGATTTATTTATTCAAAATCCACAGCTCTTAAATAAAAATTACAGATAATCTTCTAAATCATAAAGCAAATGACGGATTTTTTATACATAGTTTAAAAAACTACTTTGTTACTTTACTTTGTTAATTGATTTATTGTAAAAAAAATAGTAAATTTCTAAAAAATCTTTTTGCTTTTTTACTTCAGGTGTTTTTGGTATGTCATTTTTTATCCTAAAAACATTCTAGCTGTCAGCTAATAGGAAATATTTCTTGTATTTCGTCGTCTACGCCTTAATGTGTACTTTTTTAACCGACTTCAAAAAAGGAGGAGGTTCTCAATTCGTCGGGATCTTTTTTTTTTACTTTCGGCTTGATGACTTCATAGCCTTGTCATCAACATTGGATTTCACCCTACAAGAACTTTGCCCTATATCCTTGTACGTGCCGTTCGTTGGCGAACATTTGCCAAACCGCGGCGACATGTTGCCACCATTACGCGTGCGTCCATGGCCGTTGGAATTAAATACATAAAGAAACAACATGGCCGCCGTGCCGTGCGAAGCGCTTGCGGTCTAGATTCTGTATGGGTTTATTGTAATAGGTTTATTAAGCGGTTGTGGGAATTTAATTTAATTACACATTATCTTTCAAGACTAAAATTAACCAGGAACGATTCAATTAGGTCGTTTTTTCGCAGTAATCCATTTGGCATGGAAGTTTACAATATTATGTAAGGAAATAGGAAAATGTCTGATGAAAGACAATGAGAATTAAAAAAATATGAAATGTACTTACATGAAGCAAATACATTACATTAACTTCATGTTTAATAGATATATTGAATGAATGCGAGTAGAAAAATAAAAACCACGTGACTCATATTTTTAGATTCAACACATTAATTAACCCTAAGTCAAAGGTAATCCTCATCTTGCATAAATATTTTGTCTCAAAAATTTGATAACTTAGGAATTTGGGAGTGGTACTTAGTTACATAACACTAATTTGCGTTTTGATTTAGTCTCATCACGCAACAAACTTACCTTCCACTAACTAAACTCCTAAAGGTTACCCTTTGAGCGGTCATAAGCAAGCATAGCATGGTATGGTACCACCACTTCATTATAATTAAGCAACTTCAAATTGACACCCAGAAGAGAATCTTCAACCCGTTAAATTGCTATGGGGTGGCCTGAATGACCCCATCTGAAGCTAAAATTACACTAGACACAAAGAAAATTTAAGTGTATTTTGGTTCAATTAGTGAAGGAGCAGGGGTGTGAAATAGCGCAAGGGATTCTAATTTATTTTGAGTGTGACATTTGGGCAATTTTGGTGTACCGGCCAGCGATTATAGGATAGCTTTGTGCCTATCTATATGGTTCGGAAATTGCTTTGACTAGTTTTGTCCCTTTGATTCTTATACATGTGAACGTTTACGTATACAATCGCTTGAATTCTGCAAGGAAGTTGATAGAGTAGTTTGGTTAGGTTAAACGAAAGTTTAACGCAAGAAGAAAATGGAATTATTAGGTACTTTCTTTTCTTAAACCAATGGCACTTTAAGTAACAAGATAGAAAATATCATATTATGTTTTAATTACGGTGACATGACGTGACCTAGTTTTCAGCACTCCTTACGCATTTGCCTAGTGTATAATGTAAAGAATAGTGTAATAGCTCCTGGTCAAAAATAAGATTTGACTAAGATCATATTGTGACTTAACTTTAAAGTTAGTGTATCAACTTTAGATTTACAGGAAAACGAATGAACAAAACACGACTTTGTGGATATTATGATTAATAGATATTCCGTTTGTATATATAAGTAACGGAATTTTCTAATACATTCATTTTTATTACCACAGTTATAAACGTAGTACCTATTTTCTCGTGTTTCTCCTGTATAATTTTGTTTTTCGCCCCGGTAAGGGTTGACAAACAAAATTATACAAGAGAAACATAAGCAAATATGAATTTCATAGTAACTTGTATTATCTCAATCTGAATACCCACCTATATCGAATATCAAACTAGCTATTTCAATACATTTACATACAGATTTGGTTAGATTGAATTTCTAGAAACCGTTGGCTTGTTAATTTTCCTAAAAGGAAAGTAATTGCTTAGATAGAATTTAGAGCGTGTGTAACGGACGACGTGAAGGCATGGGATAGTGAAGATTCTTTAAAGGAAACGGAGTTTCTAGCGAAATGCGATCTAGCTTAGTTACTGGCTTTTAGTTTTATGTCTGCCGTATTATATGCATTATTCTAATTGACGGTGTAAGAATGGCCCATTGAATCGCTAAGGCTTTCAATATTTATGAACATAAGAGTTTGTTAAACTGGAAAACTTTATTATGAAATCGAAGATGCAATTTTGGTAAAAAATAAAATTAATAGATTTCTTAGATAGTATTGTGTAATAAGTTCGACCGCAATCGGCATGGTAATGTGTATGTAACTGGCTCGTTGGTATATTGATAGCAAGTGCTGCGTTAGGACCGAGAGGTCCCCGCTTCGAATCGAGGTCGGGCAAAATTTGTGTGAGTTTTTCTGTAATGAAATGACTCAGCACGGAGTAAGGAAGTTGGCGGTTGAACAACCGTGCCTCGGAAAACTCGTTAAGCTGGTGGTCCGGCGCCCGATCTCTCATCGGTCATGTCGGATTGCCGTCTCACCGAATTATAAGAGTAAGCGGATAGAGAGTGCACTTATGTTTTTGGGGACTTTAATATCTCCTGCGGACTTGGCTGATCTCAATTGAGTCGGCCGCTATGGCTGAAATCGATCGGACGCCTTTATTTAATGTGTATGTAGAAAAGTAAAATAGATACACAAAGCCAGAGTGTTTTTTGAATATTGGGAAAAAATATTTTATTTGATATAAACGAAAGATTTTGTCAAGTTACAGGTGTGTTGTCTAGAGCTTTGATGCTATTAACGGGCTTCTTCAGTAACCTTTTACTACCGGAAAAAAAAATAATCATTATATTATTTAAAAAAAAACATGTCTGCTGTCTGTTCCTAAGTGTGCTTTATTTATTTTATTTATAAGTTACACGAAGCGAAGCTCCACTAACTAGTAAATAATAAAGAAACACATATGCCTATGCCTATTCAGAGACTTATCAAAAACTACAATGACTGCTTCCTATATGGGTACCCCAAAACGGCTGCCTCATTAACCCTACCAAACTCGAAAAAAGTCACAATAGACCCCGCGAATATTGCAAAGAAACGGGCGATAATAACCACCAATTGCTACACGTCTGTCTGTCAACGAAAACAGTCGGCTAGAGGCACGCGCCTCCATTGTCCGATCCACAATTATTCCGCGGAAGCGTACGGGTGCGGGACGGAAAGAACGTTTAGGGTGAGTCTGCGCGACTGTACAAGGTCCCGTATGAGCGGGCGTGAAATAACTTCCGCCGGAATACTGAAAAGACAATTGAATATCGGCATTTGAAGCAACGATTAAATTCAAAGGGTGTTCGTGATAGCGCCGTTGCGTCCCTGCTGCAGCTACGGCACACGCTGATCATTTTACATATTTCATGATCAATAAATGTTTACTTTCTATTTTTCTTTCTTTCTGATTCCATTACAGTGTCAGTGTTTGAAGGATCTTCGCGGACTCCGTGTGGTCGACTGGCGGGAAGTGGCGCAGGACCGGCCTAGGTGGAGGAGCTTAATATCGGAGGCCAAAACTCATTTTGGGTCGCTGCGCCAACCTAGTAAGTAAGTAAGTAAGTCAGTGTTTGACTGTTGTCAATGCAAGCCTAATGAATGTGAAAGTGAAAGTGCAACAAAGTCAAAGAATTTTAAGGATTTGTAACAACGTTTAGATGAAGAATAAAAGAGTTTTCGTAACAGTTGAGAAAATATAATAAATATAACTTAAATCATTTACTTATTTATCTTTTATATAGTAGCTTTCCGCCCGCGACTCTGTCCGCGTAGAGACGTTAACGGGTAAAACGTTACTTCTTTATAGCGTAGTCGGGTAAAAAGTAGCCTATGTCCCTTTAGGCTCTGGACTCTATCTGAACCAAATTTCATTTAAATCGTATTCTATGCGTGAAAGCGTAACAGACAGATAGAGTTACTTTCGCATTTATAATATAAGTAAGTAAAAGTAAAGTATATAAGTAAGTAATAATATAAGTAAGTAAAATAAAAGTAAAGTAAAAGTAAAGATATATTAGTAAGGAAGTTAGGATAATATATAAATAAATAAATATTTATAAAAAAATTACACATTTACTTATTAAAGAACAATATAATTTCTTAATTATAATTGTTTCTTAATAAATAAATGCATTTTTCACTACGCACACTACGCAAAATAAATGCATTCATTACTAAGGGGTGAGAACCAACCGCTCCCCCGCAAATCCGGTGATGATGACGAGGCTACTCCAGGCCATCATTGTATGTCAGTTAAGACAAAAACATACACCGTGAAATTTTAGTGGTTGTTTTCCCGTGGCAGAACGACTTGCCTTTAGTAATACTATCGAATCATGCAAATTATTCCTCGAAAAAAAAATTTTTTTTTTTTCGATTTTTCAGAATAATAATTTTCCAACTCGAAAACGAGAGAAGCTATCGTTGTTTTTGAAGATGTGACGTATTGTGGTACTGCTCGCCGCATGAAATCGATGCTTAAAGCTAAAGAAGCTCTACAGCCTAAGTCATAAAGCGGTTCGAACGTGCTTTCGAGTTACGGTTAAACCTTTTGTAAAACCGGCATTTATTGATTTTACCAAAAAAGATCTGCACACATCTTTTGTACTATTAAGATAGAATCATTTTACTGCGGGAAAACAACCACTAAAATTTCACGGTGTATAAGACAAATCATTATATTTTTGTTACCGATTTAGTCATATAGGAATCGCGAGAAAAGCCTGCGCTCCCAAATATCCCACTACAATCCAAGAGTCGTATACGCAATCACTTAATAACATCAGTCGGACGGAATTGTTTGTATTTTTTGAGTTGGATACAGCGTTCAAACTTACGCAGTTTCGTCAAATCCGATTAACAATTCCACCGCAGAACCATGGAAAGGAAAAAAAGAAATATTTATTCACGAGACGCAATCATGGCGAATAAAACGATTATCCGCTCCTATGTTCGTGGAATGGCTCCCATTCAGACAATAGATGTGTATGTTCGCTTTTTGCGTTCAGAACTGGGTTTAAGAGTCGATATGTGGCAGTTCTACTATAACGTTTGTTTACACTGTGTATGCTAATGCACTTGTGTTTGTGTTGTTTTAACTTGTTGCGTCAAATTGCTTTGCGTTAGATTATTAGTTTTAATTCTATTACGTTAAATAAAATAAAATAAAAACAGTTTCGCCGGTCTCACAGATTGCGAACAGTACTTATTTGTACGGGTTGATCATTTATTTTACTACAAACTAGGTCTAACCCACCCCTGCATCTCATGGTTGCTAAAAAGATAGTGTATTTTGTATATGACAAGAAATGACAAAGGCAAACGTTATCTGATTGATTTAATCATAGCATTACTGACGATTTTGGCAATTACAAATTTACTACAAGGTATATAATTTTATTGTCTTCGACTATATCCACTCTGCCGTCTCACCCAATTATGAGGGTAAGGAAACAGAGAGTGCACTTGTGTTTGCGCGTACATTTGTGCACTATAATATGTCCTGCGCAGTTGGCTGATGTCCATTGAGATCGGCCGCCATAGCCGAAATCGGTCGGACGCCTTATTTCTTAATTTGATTGTAACAATCATTATCGTAGCCCTTATAATACCAGATAAAATGTTATAATGAAAGTGTTGTGTTAAAAGAGCTGACTAATAAAATTAGAAGCAAAAATAAACAACTGTAACAGTGCCGCATTGTTTATAGTGTCCCGTCCCGTGTTTATTGTTTGTGGTCGCCTTAATTGTTTTCAGCTCTCGTAATAAAAACGTTTGCCAAGACCGTTCCTAACTAATGCGCAGAAGGGTTACTTCATAAGCTTTATGTTACCCAAACTAGACTTTGTGGGCGGTTAGGGTTAGCTACTCGTCATTGTTTCAATAAATTTTCAACCCACCATTTTATTTGTCACTTAGGTAGGTACTTGCGGAATGAGTTGTTTATTGCTCTAGGTACTAAGCTCACCGGAATTATGCCACATCAGGTGATCCCATCACTTCTGTTATAATTTTCAAAAGTATAGGAACTCTTTACACGAAATATCATTATGATAAATTGTCCCTTAAATCGGGCTAAATTTGGTTTAAGAGATACTTTTTACATACATTTACGTCAGCATTGTATATGCTCCATTGTATGGAGGAATATTAGTCTCAAAAGGTCAAATCAATAAGAACCTACGAGAGTTTTTTGAGAAAATGAACACCTTCGAATAACTCTGAATGGGTTACGAAGATTCGATTTGCCTGATTCCCCTGTTAAGATGTAAAGGTCAGGTTGCAGTTCGAATAATTTGATTACTAATTCTGCTAAATGCTTAATCTTTTTATCGCAATGAAAAAAATGTCTGTTCAGTTTCTGCCACTATTACTATTCTTTTTCTTTCTCTATTCTTTTGGGTAAATCTAACTTTCAACATGACGTATAATGTTGACGTATAATGTTGTGCCACAGATAAGTCACACAACAAACACTTTTATACAGAAACTAGCTGTGCCCGCGACTTCGTTCGCGTGGACTACAGGATTTTATATACAAAAGTTTTTCCCGCTAATTCCAGTTTCCCGTGGTAATTTCGAAAATTCCTTTCTTAGTGAACCTCTACGGTACCTAAGCTACGTACCTTCCAAATTTGAACTTGACTTGACTGTGCGTTGATAGGTCAGTCAGACAGTCAGTTTCTCATTTTATATATTTAGATTGATAATAAAGGATAAATTCAAAAGAAACTTTGAGAGATTCAGAATCAAAATTACACCTCTGTATAAAAATACAGCTCACAATGCCGCTCAGTTTCATATTTTTCTTTCTTCCCCTTTCTAACAGAGTGTGATACTACTCATAATAAGACAATTTCTTTAAAGAGTACCGCCATGTGGTACTGTCGCATCCCTCCTTTAATATTTTAACACGACTTTATCTACCCAAATTTGATGCAGTTTAAGGGTGCATAATTTACTTTTGGGTAATTATTTTGCAATAGGGTTGCGCAGATGGCGTCCTCTCAAATTAGCTGCAAGAAAATTTCTAGGGACAAACTTTGTTCGGAAATTTATAATTAAATTGGTACGTCTTATAAATGTGATGTCTATGAGAGTGTGGTTTTTCTTAAATCTTTGATACGGCATTCGTGAAATTCCATTCTGGCAAGAAATAGTATAGATGTTTTTCACGTAATGCATTCATCCTCATTATTTATTATTAATATTAACAAAAGTACGACTAAAACAACGACCGAGTGGTTTTCCCAGATGTGTGATCAAAAACTATACTTTAATATCTATACGTTGTTCTTCGCATTCTAGTTTAAATAACCTACACTTAGGTAATGAAGACTATTATATTATGAATCAAATGTTCTAAAATATTTGATGCTTTACAAATATTTACATAATACTTACCTAATTGAACTACCTTTCATTTTCGGATGAAAAACCAGCTTCTACTTTGTGTGACTACATTTATCTCATATTATAATAATGAGTATCTTAAAAAATTAAGCTGCGTCAAATATTTGACACGTGCGTGCATTATCGGATGTTCATTTCAAAACAAAAGAAGATCCGAATTAAATTTCCAATCAGACAAATGAGAATCGCCAGTACAATCACGGATCGAGTCAAGAGGCAAATTTGACCGCCGCCGCATCGCCCGGCGTCACCCAATTTCCAATTTTCTATACGTGACCTTTTTCAACGGGGTTGTCACATGTTCAACAAACGAGGTGTCTTTGAAAACGTAATTAGAAAATTCCCAAACGACAGTGCCCGTTTTCTCGCTCGCTGCCCAGATTCGAGTTTCCGGGTGCTGACAAATTAGTTTTGTTCGTATGTATGTATGTATATCGCGCTTGTATGTGCGTATATGTGTTGATGATAAATTAGTTTTTGGTTCGCTATACCTCGCTTTGTTTTAAAAGGTTTTGTATTAGAAAGTTTGGTCGAATAAATGTGAAAGTAAATGATTCTGTTCTACAACTTGAATTAAATTAAAATATTTAATTGCATTATCGGAGTATGAATAGTACTCATTAGTCATTGTTTTCGTTTTAATATACCAAAATGTTTAAAAAATAAAATGGCCGGTTTTTTACAAACGTCAAAGTCACAAACTTTAACTTCCGGTCTCGATCGATTGATCACTTTTGTTAACTGCAGCATTAGCATTATCACAATTGAGGTACCGTTGGAAGGTAAGCAAAGACAAGAAAGAAAACGTATCTTGAGTAATTTTAAACTTTTTTATTAATGGAGTTCTACACAATTATATGAAATATGAATTGCTATGTTTTGTAGGTATAAAACTGTCCTACGTCGTATAGAAATTGTGACCACTGAAAGATTTCCCATTGTTTTTAAAAGTTAGCATTTTTTAAAATGTGTATGTGATGCAAATCATAGACAAAACGAACTTTATATGCTCATAATATGGTGCGAAATGATCGCGTAGTAAAGGGGCTCTTCAAATCAATGGGGGACCCTGCCATTTAAACGCGCGACATCTATAGAATAAGTACAATAGTATCTTTATTTTCCAATACTTTTACGTAGTAATAACTCAGAAGAAACATACTGGTCTCATTCTTCATTCGAAACTTCTTACCCACGCAGGAGATTGAAAACACACATATACAATTCAACGTTTTAATAGATTCAGTAACCCTTTCTGCCAACAGTACTCACTTTTCAGTTAAGCGTAAAATAATAGAATTGCCTTTCCCGACGGTATTGCGGCGCACTCCTGTAATTGGTTCAGATAAATTAGCAAAGTAGTTCCAAAGAGCGATACCCCACGGAGACAATTTAATTGTGTACACCCGCCCTTTGTTGCATTCTTGAGTTGGTAATGACTGTTATGGACACAGGCTTTATTCGGGCCGGTTGTTATAATGCAAAAACAAAAGCCGGCTCGATTCGAGCGACATTCGTGGTGCTGAAAATGGTCTTTATTATGAATGAGCGAGAATCGATTTTAACACCGTTTCGATACTACTGCAACCAATTTTATCGGTTGCATAAGAGTGCTGCTAAACACTGTCATGTAAATGACAGTTTATGTACATATATTTATACAGTATATGAATACGAAGTACTTTAATATCTTTTCATTAATTTTGTTTAGGTATGTATGTTTCATTATTTGTTTTTAATTGTGTTTTATTGTATTATAAATGTATTTATTATAACTTCGATTTGACGGTGAAAAATGAAGACAGCCATAAATTCAGCTTTCGACAGCATAACAAAAAACAATTGAATGACTACTTACAAATCTTGACGGTTCATTCAATACCTGATAATACTCGTATCACCGACGCGAGACCACGCAAACCCTATACAAACGTTTATGCGAAAGCACACACGCGATTCCTAAAAAAACCCATTTGCCCCCGATCCATTCAAATGCACCAATGCACCCGTCGTCAAAAGCTATGCCATTGACAACCGCGAAGATATGGAGCGTGTCCGCACTGAGCAAACGGACCGTGTGATAAGCTTGAGACTGCATAAATCTGCATAGGCGAGTACGCTGTCGGTGACAACGACAAAAACACTCGCCAATAATCTAAGTGTCGGACAGCCGCCCGAGTAAGAAACATCACATAGAACCGCGCTTGTATATTTTAATTCCAAATAGTTAAAATAGTTACGTTAATGAACATTATATTCGGCACAAATGTTTGATAATAACACAAACTCAAGAAGTTTACAAAAAACTAGTGATAAATGAAATCTATAGTGTGTTTAAGAGAAAAATAGTGAACCGAGTACCCCAGGAACGAGTCGTTTTTTTCAAATCACAAGTGCGTCGCTTAGCCCGGTCGTGACCTTGGACACGCCGATGGCACTGACTTGACTACTGTGCACTGTGCAGAAATACTTGCCTAGCGTACATGAATTTCGCCCGCGCCTGCTACGGCTGTTTAGAGAATTGTTGCAAACAGCGCTCTTCACTCGAAGACCGTGAGTTCGAATCCGGAGAAAAAAAAAATTTTTTTTTTTTTTTTTTTACTTACTACATTGAATATTACAAATAATAATGAGTTCAAACAACAAAATATGCTCGAAATGTAAAATTGCTTTTGAAAATAGGCAGTTTGCATCATGCTCAGAATGTAGCCAAAGTTATCATATTGAATGTGCAAATGTAAGTTTTGCCCGTTTTAAAATATGGACTACAGAGAACAAAAAGACATGGAAATGTTGTAAATGCAGAAACAATATCCAGCCGGAAATTGATTTTGTAACTTTCCGCCCCCGCTTAGAAACACGAAAAAAAAGCAAATACACACAGGATATTTCGATAAGTAAAGCCAAAAAGGTCATCAAGACGAAAATTTTGGAGTCGCCTAATTCTTCTGGAATGAATGTATTATCACCAACTTTGGCCCACAGAGAAACGTCCTCGCCAACTTCAACATCTTCCAAAAATCAGATATATGAGGAAGCCGAAACGAATACACCAGTATCACAGAATACACCGCTGACCAAATCTTTGTCAACCGAGTTGTTGCCTCAGTTTGGCCACAACTCATCTGGATCTACTGAAGATCTTTCAAGAAGCCTAGAAGTAACCAATGACCTTGAGATCTTAAGTACATTGAAATTGAAAATAAGCAATCTTGAAATGTCACTTGCAAGTAGCGAAAATGAATTAGAGAATAAAATTATTGAATGTAACGAACATAAAAGGCAAACGGATAAACTTAAACAGGAAATAAGCGTCCTACGGAATATCTGCAAAACACCGCAAAGATTAAAAACGGGAAAAGCACAAACATCAAGTCCAGGGGTGAACAATTCTCATCAAATACTTGCTCTGGAACATAATATCAAAATTTTACAAGAAGCACTCACTGAGGCTCAAGATGAAATAAAGTTTCTGAATGATAACTTGGTGCAACTTCAAATAAAATTATGCAAAAAAACTGACGAACCAAAGGAATACTCTGAAGAAAGAGTGATAAAGAAAATACAACACATTAGTGCTTTAGAAACAACTAAGGCTACAAAAAATAAACTGTGTGTAATAACAAGCAGTAAACGTTACAACATAATCAAAAACATGTTTAACAATGACCTCTACAATGACTACGAAATATGCCATTATCTTACACCTTATGTTGGCATTGAAATCCTTATGAAGGATGTTGAAATAAAACTGAAGAATTTTACTCAACAAGACTTTTGTCTCATTATGATAGGTGAAGCAGATTTCGATGCACCAGAAGACTATAAAGAACTTTTAACATCTTTCATGGAAAAAATCAAGAAGATCGTATATACGAATGTTGTAGTAGTTACCCCCACCTACATTTGCGGCAGACCTCTGTATAACTATAGAGTCGAAGTTTTTAACAACATCCTTTACCAAGAGATTATGACTTCTAATGCATATCTAATCGACGCTAATGTAGACCTCACTTTAGATATGTTCTCTCCAGTTTCTGGTAAAATAAAAAATATTGGTATACGTAGCATTCTGAAAAATGTTTCAAGAGTTATCAATAACATAAGGTTGGTACAATCAGACATATCAGATGACAAAAATAGATCAACAGAGGGTATAGGTAATCAGTTTTTTCTTAAATAATACAACAAGCATACCTCGCCATACTTGTCTCCGTATAATGCACCAGAATATAGCTGGTATTTTATCAAAGAGAGACTTATTGGAAGTCACATTAGAAAACCTAGAAGGCGAAAATAAACTAAAGTAATTTAAGAAATAAACAATTGGGTTACATGAGGGAATTTGCATGTAAAAATGTTTTTGAATGTTGTGGAATTGAGTTATTAGACTTTAAATTAACGGTGGTGTGTATATACCGCACTCCCAATTCAAACATTGATAATTTTCTTAAATGCCTTGACTTATTAATTTTTAGACTTGTTGGTAGAAACAAAAAGAAAATCATTTTAGTAGGAGATATTAACATAAACATTCTTAAACATACTAAAGTAGTGCAACAATTAATTGACTTATTGAATAATTATAATTTGACATTCTATATAAATGAACCAACAAGACAAGCTAGTTGTATAGATCATATCATTGGTAGCCGCATGAAAAATGCCCATGGAGAAGTTATCAGTCTTGGATTATCAGATCATGACACAGCACAAATACTAACATTACAAGTAAAGGATACATTAAAAAAGACTCCGGCTAAGTATTTAATAAGACGAGATTACGGTACGGATAATATAAACAAGTTTTTAGAATGTCTGAGTAGTCTCAGTTTTTGTGATGCATATATTGAGAAAGATTCAAATAAGGCGTTCAATAACTTTCACGACGATTTACTCTTGTTTTATGATCTGTGTTTTCCATTTGTTAGATACAATGTATGCAAAAAGAGGCGAAAGCTTCAATGGATTACAAAAGGTTTGCGATTAAGTTGTAAGACCAAAACAAGCTTACGCTACAATAACTACAAAATCAATTCGGAAAAAAATAAAATTAGGTACAAACAATATTCTAAAATTCTAAAACACTGCATGTCTTTGGCACAAAAAATATATAATCACAAACTTGTATCAAAATCACGAAACAAATGTAAGACAGCATGGCAGATAATCAAAGATGACTCTTATGAACCTAACTATGTAACTGAAATAAAGTTGAATGACGATGTTATTACTGAACCAAGCCAAATAGCTGCAGAATTTAACAAATTCTTTATTAACTCATCTAGCTATCAAGGAACAGACATCCATAACACAAGCAAAAACTATATTAGTGACAGTATGTTCCTCCAGCCCATGAATTCTTCTGAGGTAAAAAAAATCATACTGAGCCTGAAAAATACATCGTCTGTAGGATATGATGGTATAACCACAAATATTATTAAAAAATGTAGTAAAATTATCACACCTATTTTAACGCACCTCATAAATGCTTCATTTGAACAAGGAATATTCCCAGAACGTTTAAAAAAGTCCGTTATTAGGCCACTACATAAAAAAGGAGACAAAACGGATATGGTGAATTATAGACCTATTACATTAATCACCATTTTGTCAAAAATTTATGAAAAATCCATGCACAGCAGATTAACGAGATTTTTGAGTAGTTTTAATGTAATAAAATCTGAACAGAATGGTTTTCAAAAAGGCAAATCTACTACCCTAGCAGCATTTACTTTAATACATAATATTCTTAAGAATTTGGACTGTAAAATGCCTTCAGTAGTGTTGTTTTTTGATATGTCAAAGGCGTTTGATTTAGTATGCCATAAGTTATTATGTAAAAATCTATATAATTATGGGATTAGGGGGCCAGTATTGTCTTGGCTAGAATCGTACCTATCTCGACGTTCACAATGTGTTGAAATACAAAGTGTGGGAACGGATTGGACCGTAACAAACTATTTGTCAAATTACAATATAAATATTTGCGGAGTTCCTCAGGGGAGTATCCTAGGTCCACTCCTATTTTTGTTATATATTAATGATCTTCCTGACATCACAAGGCACAAATGTATCTTATTTGCTGATGACATATCCATAATTGTTACAGATAATGACCTTACTAATTTTGACGTTGAAATAAATATGACAATTCAATTGGTGCTACAATGGATGACAAATAATAATTTGAATGCTAATTTGAACAAGACTTATTTTATGGAATTCAAATATAGAGATAATGACAAAATGAATAGAATTATAAAACACAATGACATCAAAATTAATGAGGCCAAAACTGTAAATTTTCTAGGAATTACTTTAGACCATCTTAACAGTTGGAAACCTCAAATTGACAAGATATGTAATAAATTAAATAAATTTGTATATGTTCTAAGTAGACTCCGGAAAACATCCACTTTACAGACTACAATTTTAGCATACCATGGCTTTGTCGGCTCCTTACTAAGATATGGATTATTGTTATGGGGGAATTCTTCGGAAGCCAATAGATGTTTTTTATGCCAAAAGAGATGTGTCAGAGCTATAATAGGTATACCACCAGATGAGTCTTGCAGACCATATTTTAAAAGACTACATTTATTAACTTTGCCCTCTTTGTACATTTTTGAGGTGTGCGTCTTTGTAAAAACACACTCAGTTATGTTTCGCAAGGCTAAAGATATTTACCCAAGGAATACGAGAAATCCTGATAGATTAGTATTAGACTTTAAACCAAGAACTGCGCTGTTTCAAAAAAATTGCTATGCGATGTGCATAAAAATCTTTAATAAGTTACCAGCACATTTTAAGGATCTCCCGTTATTCCGATTCAAAAAGCACCTTAAGGAGTGGTTAATGGATAAAGCGTTTTACACCATTAATGATTTTTTGGTGTAGGACTAATTGTGCATGCCTATAAGTTTTTTGAAATATTGTGTGTGAAGTTGTATGTTGTTGTTGTTGTTATGAAATTAGTAAATGTAATGTAATTTAATTTAATTTTAATGAATTTCGCATACCACTCCGTGGTTAAATAGTCGAACCATATTTTTTTTAATGTCAACTCAATGTACGCTATTTTATGTGAAATATATTTCATTTCATTTCATTTCATTTCATTTCATTTCATTTCATTTCATTTCATTTCATTTCTAAATGCACTATGAAATTGTGATGGTAGTGATGGCCGTGTCGATTGCGATGTATTTAAAGATTTTTTTTGAGTTAATATTAGTCTTTATGGGTCTACACGCGTTATTAGGAGTAGCAAATTACAGCGAACTTAGTTCGCTCGCGACCACGATTGGTGTAACCCAGTCGAAACGTCGGGCAGTAAGTAGCTATGTAATTTGCTACTCCTAATAACGCGTGTAGTAATCCATAATGACTAATATTTAGTGATATCTTTTTTTTGAGTATTTATTAAGACGTATTTTAAATTTAATATAAGTTATAGATAGAATAATAGAGTCTATTTTCAGGTATATGATATTTTTTTTAACCAACACCAAACTGCCTATTACTCTTATTTCGATTTAAAACTTTGATAGGTACTATTTGATAGAATATAATATTTTTTTCCGCGCTGTTTATAAACCGTGTAGTCAAATTAAATTAAAATGTACTCGAAAATTCATAAACCTCTGTAATGACTGTATGTAGCAAAAATGAATGAATAAAAATGCATACACACATTCTTAATATGTCTTAATTTTAAAGAATTTATTCATCATATAAAAAATTTAACTATTCTCATCCGAAGGAAATATTTATTCTATCAGATATCGCTTGCGATCTAAGTTCACAGTGGTACCTTGAAAGTTCCAATAACCAGCTACTCTCTCGGAAAAAGCGTAACGTCATATCTGTATCGATAACACTCGATAGGGCACAATAACCGTAACCATTTACATCACTACACCGCTATAAGCGCTCGCGGCAAAAATTAACCCCAAGATTGCTCCCTTTATGAATGTGTATTAGGCCGTATTCACATAAACTTATCTGCCTATTCGGGTTCTACGGCGCAAAATGAACGGAACCCTCTTGCCCCGAGCTTCGTCACCCTTATTTTTTTATATTTTCTGCTCATCCTCCCGCTGCAAATTGCACATCGGAAGAAAGCTGTTATGTGAAATGAGAATGATTACACTTTTATACGATTTTATTCCTCTGCCTCTATAGGATTCTTTGGGGTGCGACATCTGAATGGGCCTAAGGGAATTGCATTGTCAAATATTGCAAAATTACTTTGAAAAGGTTGCGTAATTGGATTCTAAGATACTGCATTTGTTTTTAATGACTTCAAATGTGATGTCGTTTGAACAGTACAACTTCATGTTTAAGGTTAAAAGTTCTAATTGAAATGATATTATCTTTTCTATTTCACTTTTGAACCAATAATAGCAATGTGTAAATATTACTGGCTTAGTTAGGTATAATTGAGAATAACTTTTTGTATTAAATGTTATGTACTTAGAGTTTTATTAGGTACTAGCTTTCCGCCCGCGACTCCGTCCGCGTAGAGACGTTCAACGGATAAAACATTACTTCTTTATAGCGCAGTCGGTTAAAAAGTAGCCTATGTCCTTTCTCAGGCTCTGGACTATATCTGTACCAAATTTCATTTAAATCGGTTCATTACTCTAAGCGTGAAAGCGTAACAGACAGACAGACAGAGTTACTTTCAGATTTATAATATTAAGTAAGGATTAGTTAACTAATATGAGGTTTAGTCCAATAAACAACAGCCTAAAATAATAATAATAGTTGTGGTATGATAGTTTAAAGTAAATTTTGCATTCATGAACTTATGAGCTAAGAAACTATACGAAACCCATTACGGAAGTTTAGCATACTCGTAGTCCCTTACTTGACAGACTCATAAAAAATACATCTCAGATCAAGAGAAGTGTCATTGAATAATAAATAACTAAGTTCAAGACATAGATGTGCTCAAACGTGTCTAACTAGCGGTTAGACAGTTAACATTGGTTTCCTCAAAGGGCTTACGGATAAGTTAACACAGGATCAGGCAACTCGCAACTCCCATGTTTCTTGGTACTTTGTATTATGTAAACCGACTTCATCATTGTAGAGTTGCCAGTAATAGGGTTTGGCTCTATGTTAAGTGAGTATACACCGTGAAATTTTAGTGGTTGTTTTCCCGTGGCAGAACGATTTGCCTTTAGTAATACTATCAAATCATGCAAATTATTCCTCGAAAAAAAAATTTTTTTTTTTCGATTTTTCAGAATAATAATTTTCCAACTCGTAAACGAGAGAAGCTATCACTGTTTTTGAAGATGTGGTTCAGGTACTGCTTGCCACATGAAATCGATGCTTAAAGCTAAAGAAGCTCTACACCCTAAGTCATAAAGCGGTTCGAACGTGCTTTCGAGTTACGGTTAAACCTTTCGTAAAACCGGCATTTATTGATTTTACCAAAAAAGAACTGCACAAATCTTTTGTACTACTAAGATAGAATCATTTTACTGCGGGAAAACAACCACTAAAATTTCACGGTGTATAAAGTGTTATAATGCTTATTTCCAATTACATACTAAGTTACATTTTTATTTGGGTAGCAAAAGTAAGATTTATATTAGGATTAATGTTCCTTATAATAATAATCTATCAACTTCCTTCACTACGTAGTATGTGATTTCAAGTAGGTAGTATGCACATATTTTTAAAAAATAAAGCTTCGATTTAACCATCTACCTATTCTAAAATGATGATATTATTTTAGAATAGGTAGATGATTATATATATTTAGTTATATAGTTAGATTATATTTAGTATATAATAGTTAGATTATTATTCTATATCAATCGTGATTTTGCGATTTAAAGATGCGTGGTCCATCCCTATGGTAGGTCATGGTATATTCATAAGAAGAACTTTGACATTAGCACCTAGATTATTGTATCAGGCTGTGTTCTTATCATATTTTAGTATAATATGCAGGTACGGTTTGGAGCCGATATTCCTAATATAAAAGCTTGAGCAACTTAGCTCTGATTTGACAGGATAATTGCATGGGATGTTGTGTGTACTATTTATGATATCTATATTTAGGTACCTGCCTCGTTGGTCTATTGGTAGCAAGTGCTGTGTTAGGACCGAGAGGTCCCCGGTTCGAGTCCGGGGTCGGGCAAAAATTTATGTGAGTTTTTCTGTAATGCAAGCCCAGAGTTAGCATGTTAAGCCGGTGGTCCTGCGCCCGATCTCTCATCGGTCATGTCGGATTGCCGTCTCACCGAATTATAATTATATATTGTAAGGGAATAGAGAGTGCACTTGTGTTTGCGCGCACACTTGTGCACTATAATATGTCCTGCGCAATTGGCTGATCTCAATTGAGATCGGCCGCCATGGCTGAAATCGGTCGGACGCCTTTATTTAGGTACCTCTAAATTTATTATTTACACTGAAACCATTATCACTTGTACCCCTCATACTATAGTTCATAGTTACCCTAATGGAGCTCATATCAGCTTACCGATACCAACTTCCGTATTTCAAAAACGCCTTAAGCGTTCTAAGGAAACCTAATGTGTATGTTGGTGTTTGCTTCCTGCTGTTTGTCTCGGAATAAGGTCTTGATTGAGTTGAAGAGGAGTTGAGGGACTATTATGAAAATTATCTTTAGGTAGTCCGATAATAAACGAGGTAGCGAGGGATTCTTACTCAGTATCCGATAGAGAAGTTCCTTTTTTAAGACATTATAAGTTATGTGGTCTTTATGATGAGATTTTATGAAGTTTTATTTGCTCACCAAAATAGTTGTAAACATTTAACTAAGATTTGAATAGCCATGTTTACATCGGTATTTTAATAGAAGAAAATATTTACGAAAGCCCATGATTGTCACTGAAGTAAAAAGTTTTATAGGTTACTTAATATATTATGCTCCAGATTGTTTTAGAAAGTTCTATTCCCCATCTTTACTTACTACACTATTTAATATTACATTTAGATACCTACAGACTGAAAAAATTACAAAAGAGAAGTAAGTTAATTAAGTATAACACTCTATTAACACCTGTCTGGAACCAGGACAATACAGTAGTCACGGTCGGTTTCTCTTGCCCGTATAATATTTTCATCGCGAAACGGCAAAGTGGTTCATTGATCGTACTCCGATGAAACTTTAATATAAGTACCTCGGACTAATAGCTCGAACGTGACTGGAGTTAGGGGCCAATTTTGCAAGAGGACTTTAAGAATATCATACACCAACAATGTGGATCGCTTCATGCAGCGTGAATGAAGCTGATCGAACTAGGATCCAATGTAAACATATGGCAGTAGTACAGTATGTGAGATCCATCCGCTCCCCCTGATGATGACAAGGCTGCTTCAAGCCATAATCGTAGTCAGTTAGAAACAAAAAATTACTGTATTTCAGTTACCAGTTATGATGTTGCGCATTTGGAGGCGACAACAAAAGTTAAGTTGAAAAAGAAATTTTAGCGGAAGACAAAAATTATTAGAGTAAAATGTAATAAGTAGAGCTGCTAGTGGAACTTAAAGTTATATCCAAACCAAAAGCTCATCCTCTGAAAAAAAATGTGCAGGTTTATGACATAAGTCATTCTTAAACAAAACATAACTTTAATAAAAAAAACTAACGTTTCCATTTTTTTATCTTCATAGCCCCACAAAAGAGAAGTATAAGAAAGTAATTACAGTAAAGAAGGACAAAAATAATATTGAAATACTTACGAAAATCACTAAAACACTTAAACAATTTACAGTAGCTACATAAACCACGTTTCATTTACGTAAGATTTAATCTCATTACACTTAAGTCGTAAATATGAATTGTGCCATTATGCCAAAGTGGCTTTTATAGATTATGTCATTTTATTCACAGGCGCAAATAGACTCAGTCACTACGGCATAACATCGTTCAATTTATTCCCCTCTGCAAAGGTCTTATCTTGAATGAACGAAGCTTGTTTTAACGTCGTTAATTTAAAACTCTGCCGTAGGTAACGATTTCATTGTGATGTTGTCTTACCTATTAGCCCGGAGGCTTCAATAGACTTGTATATAGATTACCTAATGTAGAATGGCTTGTTTAGAATCTAGAATTGTGATAGATATAAAGCTGTTCTCGATATTTGTTTTACTTTACGGGTATTTAGATCGTTTCTTTCAATATGCTTTCGTGCTTCCTTTCTCTATTTATTTATGACTAGCTTTCCGCCCGCGACTCCGTCCGCGTAGAGACGTTTAACGGAACATAAAACATTGCTTTTTTATAGCGCAGTTGGTTAAAAAGTAGCCTTCATCCTTTCCTAGGCTCGGGAATATATCTGTACCAAATTTCGTTTAATCGGTTCAGTACTAAATGCGTGAAAGCGTAACAGACAGACAGACAGACAGTGTTACTTTCGCATTTATAATATTAGTAGAAGGATGTGCCGGCAAAAAATCATTGAATTTATAAAAATCAGAAAATATATTTTTGTAATACATTTCAATATTACATTTAATTGACTTCATTTACATTCTAAATAGAGCTAATACAACACTATAAAATTGCAAACTTAAATAATACATTAAGTTCAACAAGCACAAAACTACCTACAGCCATAAACATTGCCAGCAAATCTTAGAAACAGGCCATTATTTTAAACTAACTACCATAATACTGTGTGTTGTAAAAACTAAATCGATTCTCATACAATCATTACAATCGTCGTAAAAAATGTGTAATGCCTTTTAAGGAGTCCGTTTTTTGTCCGGTGTTATGGCGAAATTATGGGCGTTTTAGCTTGTTAAGGGGTGAATGGCACGAGACAGTATTCGTATGTCTCAATAAAAACAGATCATGCCGTTAGAAAGGCTGTTGGGTTCGTTTCCGATTTTATGTCATCCTTGATAATTTTAAAAATAAGCAGTAGTATTTCGCTGTCTACTGTATCTTAATGCAAAATGAAGATTAGTAATTTTTGCTACTTTACTTTTTTCATTGGTAATGTTACACTACTTTATCACTTATTTTAATAAAAAGGTTTCAATCCCAAACAAAACTATTATTTGTTTATAATTATATAGTAGTGATGTCTACGAGTATTATACTTAGTTGATTAATAATCTGGGTACCTGTATATGTCAATTGTGCCATATTCATCTATCTTCTAGCGATTTTTCCGGTAGGAATTTTTATTATACGTAGAATAACTATGTAGAATGGGTAATCTAGGCCATTATAGAATACTTTGTCTAACCGAGTGCATTATTGTCTATTTTTATCAGTGCTCAACAAATTTCAAACGACTTACTAATAGCTCGTCCTGAACTATTCGAAAATGATAGTGACATTAGCCCATAAAGGGGTGAATGACATCCAACAGTGTTTGTATCACCACACAATAATATGGAAATCCGATTATGTTTATTGCAGAGTAAACCTCCTTTTTATTTGAAGCTGGTTCTTGGATCGTGCGTTTTATTATCGTCCATAAAATTAAATTAAACACGTAGATAAGGAACAATGATGTCGAATCATAATGAACAGTTTGATGGGATTGTTACGTAATTAATGTGCCGTAAGGTTTTATTGAGAAGTTTCCGAGGTGTTGCTTTTACGATACTGTGATTGAATTTGAAATTCTATACGTGATAAAGTTATCAATGAAATTCTTGTACTTAATTAAAATTATTCCTGTTGTTAGTGGATCTTTGATGACATTCTTAGATATGGTCTGACCGAAACTTTATTACGAAAATAATTGTATTGGAGAAATAAAACAGCTGATTTAGAACATCATAAAAGAACTAACATTTTTACAATAACCTCATGCTGATAAATAGTATATTACACTTTTCCAAAATGACAGTGGAGTCTTTCAAATTCTACCTTTAAGCTCAATATACATACACCTACTTAAAATTTTCTACGACATTTCAAATGATATTTAATTAAAAATTGGTTGCACAATATTGTTTTATTTCTCTTATAATCAGCTGAGACGCCATAATAAACCTATAAGAGCGAGTACTTAATTATTTTTTCCCCTTACTGACTAGTTTGTTGTCTTTGAGTAGCCTAATCATGATCACCGGACTTGCGGGAAATCGGATGGCTCTCAACCGAACTGTATACAAGCTTATATGAAACACATATACATGGAATGCATGTGTGCACTCTTACATAAGCAGAATCTGCTAGTCCAAAAACCACTGCGGCTAACATTGTGCATTAACATTCGTATATTCCAACTGTCAATGTTCCGATAAGCCGGGTAATCTCGTTTGCCGCCGCATGAAAAGCTACAGCTGTTACAGATAATTTTATTAATGTTAAAGGATTTGCGTGAAGTTGGTCCACTGTATTTCATCGACACCTGTGATCGAGTCTGTTTGCGTCGCTTAATCCAGTTGCAAAACGTTTTGTTTCATAATAAAATGTTATTGTGATGTCATTATTTGCATATCGAATGCGAGGACATACGTGCCGGTGTAATTGCAAAAGCTCAGTGTTAGCAAACAAATTAACATACCTACACGTATGTGCCTACTGCTTAAGTTTTTGAGAATAATCGTAAAAAGGTTACTTATACAAAATCTAAACACTGCTTTCTCATTAAGCTTTAGTAACATGGTTATTAATTTTACAAACAATTTTGAACATGACATTGACTGCCACACAACACATGGTCTACTGGTGTAATCACCGTATAAAGAACGATAGGTTCAAAATACATGTCCGGCCAAATTTGTGGAAGTTTTCTGTAGAAAAAATACTTGGCTCGGACTCAGAAAGTTGGTGGCAATGCACCCTCTTGTCTCGAAAAGCATGTGACACTCTTGAAATTGATTCGTACAAACTTTTTGTATAGTTGTGTGGCTTATTTAAACGACAGATCTATAGTACGTAGTGGTTAATGTATTTATATGGCCTAGTTATGCAGACTCCGGTTCCCATTTCCCCCCTGAGAAGAAGTCTATTGTTAACAGTCCTTGTGCTAGATGACGTAACGCCAATCAATTAGGAATGTCGTACCAAGACAACATAAGTAACAAATGTTTGAATGACAAACGGTATTACTCCAAGATTATCGTTGGAACATGACTAATCACCTCTGTTCTCCCCATCGTCTATATACATGTTAATTGTACCAAATGTTACCAAGACTAATTTACACTTTGTCTATTTCACCACCAAACAAAGATCCGTTTTCAGTTTATTAGCTTAACAATTTTAAGCCTTAAAGTTTATGTCATAAGCACGAAATTTCTTAAGTCAATTTTAAAATTGGTTCCAAAGATTCTGATGCTCATGCGTTGTGATTTTATGGAAGCCTTTGACATTTGAAACTATTTTTCATCCTGATGGGAACTAAGTAAACAAAAGACCCACAAGTGTAGAAGAATTTATTGAAAAACAGCACGTTCAAATTGTAACATTTATATTCTAGAATTAAAATGTTGAAGTTTTTAATTTTGTTTTACATGATTTTACGAGTTTAAATTTGAATAAACATTGTTGTTTGAGCTGAATAAAAAAAATAAACATTAGATGTTAGATTCTTGTAATAATAGAATGTTTCTACTACCGTAAATATTTCAGTAAATCTATTGCAAGTCATTGTATCTAAAAGGCTCAATAAAGTTGTCTGTTTCATATCAGCGCGAAGTTTCTATATCGAAGATTGTTTTCGCATCCCAATGCCTTTGTGGAAGCGTTAAATAAAAAGTGAATTCACGAGTTCGCGCGTTACAAACTTTCCCTCTATGTGATAAACTTTTGTTTGAACTGAAAACAAGTCTAGACGTGTGAAAAACATATTTATGGACCGTTTCCGCATAAACGTTACCAAAGGAAAATATATTCGACTCTACTTTCGGTTTCGGTCCAAAGGGTTTCGGCGCTAAGTCAGTGCTTTTCTAAATAAACACCGATGTAAACGTTATTTATAAGCACACTTATCTTGAAATTGTGTTTACTTTTTATTTTTTGAGCTTTTTTCCATGATTTTACGAGCGTGCATTTTAGGAAATTACCTTACTGTTGTTCAACAGATTGTCCAGCATTGAGCATATATTTTTTTTATTTTTTACTACCCAATCATTTTATTTCTCCAAATTAAAAGCTTAAAATAGATAATTATGTAGAAAAGCAAGGTTTTAGCTCAATGTGTTGTAGAACGTAGCTAAAAGGGCATTTTTTAGCTTCTAAAGCCATAACCGTGGTGCAAAATAAGTTGGTAAAAAATTCTGAAAAATCTTACTTCGGTTTCGGTTCTAAGACCACCTCCATGCTTTAAGGCACTTACTAAACGTCAGAGCTTTTTATTTGCCCAGTGGCTCGCACTCTAGGCGCAGTGGGGACTTTGTTTTCGACTGTTTCTACTTTCGTTCTATTGTTTGTGTTTCATTTTAACGCTGTATGATTTTTTGACAAGTTGTCTTTGTCATTCGCTACTTTTATACGCGATTCGATTTGGAAATATTTTGTTTTGTGCCGTCTATCGTACAATGAAAGTGTGCAAATAAATGATGAAGTAGTTAATGGATATTGAAATAATTGTGCTTTGATTTGTTACGACGGGAAAAGACCTTTGTATTATAAATGCTTTCTTTGCATCTAACAAATATAATTTTGTTTTGATAACCTTTGTGCGCAAATATAGATATGATTGAACTTTGTAGACTTGTCAATCAATTACCTAGTTATTTTGAAATGCTTTTCAATTGATGTTCTTTAAAGAGATTTTATTACCTTTTGTTTTTAACTTTTAGAGTACGATAAAGGAAAAAAAAATCTGCTAGTAACTGATTTATATCGATTTTAGGTATCCGTAGATACGTAGAAATAAAACATTTTAAACAAGCCTTTCATGTTGTTAATTAAAACGACCAATAATAAATAGTAATTATGTTCAGACAGTATCTAAGGTAAACATTTTAATAATAGCGATCTTTGTTTGTAAAGTTTTTAGAATAGTTTTAAACTTTAGTTTGGCGCCAGTTAATGATATATTGTACTATGGTGTTTCAAATAAGAGCACTTCAGCACGCGAATCGAGTTTAGTATGCATACCAGACCGCCTCGCGGATAGTGATGTAAGGGAGTAATCGTTATTTAGAAATAAAAAACAATTTACTGGCTCGGTGGAACAGTGGTTAGTGAACCTGGCTGGTGGTTCCAAGAGTCGTGGGTTCGATTCCCACTCGGGGACAATATTTGTGTTATGAACATCGGTGTTTGTTTCGTGTCTGGGTTGGAATATGTATTTAAGTAATAAAAATATATGTTAGTATCATTCTCTGACGCCCATAGTACAAGCTCTGCTTAGTTTGTGGTCAGATGACCGTGTGTGGAAATGACTCAGATATTTATTTATTGTATAAAGAGGTAAAACAAAAAATATGACGAAAAAAATGTTAAATGACCTAATTAAATGTCAAAAATGTTTTTTTTTATTCTTACTCTTTTACATATTAAATAAATAAATATAAATATTACACAACATCACATACATTGATCTGATCCCGTGGTAAGTAGCTTAAGCACTTGTGTTACGGAAATCAGGATCAACAGTGGATACACAAATAAACTTAAATATATTTAATAATACACCCAGACACGGAACAAACACCGATGTTCGTCACACAAATATTTGTCCCGAGTGGGAATCGAACCCACGACTCATGGAACCGTAGGTTATGAACCTGCGTCACTAGCCACTGTTCCACCGAGCTAGTCAAAAATATTATTACTTATATAATACCACATTTTAAACCACAATCGTTAAATCTTAGCGATCTTACGTAAAATCTGAGCTTTTCCGTAATGGTTTCTCATACTTTTCAACATATTCGATATTAGCACGCAAAAAATATTTTCCATTAACAGCATCATTCCAAACGCGAAATGATTAAGGCGAATACAAACTTTCACACACTATCTTTTTCCGAAGTCGGTGGAGGTCCAATTTCGGCATCTGTCTAACAACGCACATCACTAAGCGCTAACAAGGTGATTATTGCTAGGGGCGGGACGGGTTCACTCGATAACCGCTCGTTACGGCCTCCTAGCCAAGAATATAATTACTTAAACCAACTCATGGGAAAATAAATCAAAGATTCCTAAAATAATCGAGTTTGGACGCAGTCATGCGCCGGAGACGTCACGCCTAGTGAGGTGCGCCATGAAATAACCATGTAATCTTCGTGTCCGGTATCGTTTGAATGGGATTTTTTAAACAAGATTCTGGTGGTATTACCTCTGTTGGTACTATCAGTTGTTTCTCAATAGATGTGATGATAAAGGTTTTTTTTTAAATTCGATCATGGTTGATACGTGACTAAAATTTTTTCAGTACACACCCACCAACTTTGATGGCATTAAAGTAGCTGAAAAGCAGCGCTGGCAAAGATCTCGATCCCATGTCAGGACTAGCTGAATCACTTCCATTTGTTCATTACTTGTTGATTTATTATTTTACATATTGTTGTAATGTACAAAAAGCAATGAGCGAATAATTATTTTATAAAATCTCTCACGGCAGAATATTCAAAAGCAAAGATATTTAGTCAGCCACTAAATTCCAATCAGCAAATCGGTCCTCATTATTTCATTATAAGTATTTTCAGTATTCTACGATACGATACGATGCATAGCTTATTTATTTCCGTCAAACGTCCGAATCGGTAAAGACATTTCCTTTACTTTACTAAAAAAGTTTTACGACTATTTAAATGACTTTAACGAAATAAACATAAGAAAAACATCGGACTCGCGACGTAAAATGGAAATGTCGTGTTGTATTGAAACGAATTTGAATTTTAAGTCTTTGGTGTAGGATGTAAGGATGTAAAGTCGATGTTACATGAAAAAATCGGTCAGTGTTCCGATCAACAACGGTAATAAAATGTTAACACAAGAAATAAATATATTCAGATGTCTGATGATAACATGACTTATAATAAATATTAAAATGGAAGTGGTAGATGTGGATGGAAATAAGTAGATTTGATTCAAATAAAGGGCGCTGTCTTTATTAAAAAACCAATTTTAGGCTTTTTCGTCTTATTCTTAGTCTCTGATGATGATGGGGACCAACATTATGTAATACATACCTACATACGTAAAATCTCGCCTTTTTATGTAATTCATTCACACCTGCATCGATGTTCTATTGCTGGAAATCAACTAAAAATTGGACTGGCATAAAAGAACTTGGTTGGACACATTATTGCATTATAATTTTATACGATGATGGGACTTTTTTAAGAGATGCATGTGGAAGTCGAAGAACACAAAAGTCTAAAATATTATTTTGTCGTTGTTTGTGTCATAAATAGTTATCGCACTTAGCCACTTATCACATTTAATTAATGTGATTGGTCAATCGATTAGGTAGCAACTTATACAAGATCTGCCTCCAAATGTAAACAATGCCTGCAACACAACATGCACACGGCTTTACCCATCGTCCAGTGGGTGGTCTAGCGATCAGGCGCTATAACGAACAACAAATTGGCTTGTACTTGTTTGTGCATGCCCACATAGCTCAATTACGCATGCTGACCAATTATTACGTAAACTCTTCCCATAGGCGGCTAGCGGTCGGTACGGGACAGTAAAGGCCAACCTTTTTCTGGACAGATTCAAATTGACGATGAAAAAAAAATTTAAATTTATTTTATTCCCAGTTAACTTTTAGTAAATTGGCGGTACATAAAGTTATAATAAATTAATATCGATTGAAATATTCTCTACAATTGTGAAACTCAATTTTTTTTTATTTACTTAATAACAAATAAAGAAATAAAATATAGAAAAAGGCCGTATTATTATTGACACTTCGGACGACATAACTCGTGAGGAACATATTTAATCCAATCAAAAACATAAATGTGAAATGAGAGCCACGTTCAATATTATGATAATTGCCTTGGTTGTTGACTTCAACGACAAAAGAAGTGAGATCTAAATGGGTGCCAAGTTCAATGGTCAACCCTGAAATTTATTTATAAGTAACACTATAACATACCTATCATATCTTCTTATAACATAAGATAATGTATGGTGGTAGCCTATGAAGGTCTGTCTTGGCTAGTTTCTATAAACCTACCAACGTATTATTATGTTCGCTCGCTAGTTTCTACCAACAATCAAAATTTTCGGAATTATAAAATAAATACCGACAAATACCAAACTAACCAAGACAACTAACTAGACTACTAATTAACTAAATAAAGAAAACTAGCCAAGACAGACCTTCATAGGCTACCACCATACATTATCTTATGTTATAAGAAGATATGATAGGTATGTTATAGTGTTACTTATAAATAAATTTCAGGGTTGACCATTGAACTTGGCACCCATTTAGATCTCACTTCTTTTGTCGTTGAAGTCAACAACCAAGGCAATTATCATAATATTGAACGTGGCTCTCATTTCACATTTATGTTTTTGATTGAATATCATTACTTTTTGTAGAAAAGTATATATCATCGTAACGCCGTAGGTCCTTTGAAAAGGACAAATTCAAAACTACAACTAGACTTTATAAATATAAAACAATTGAATCAGTTACTGTATTTTCCTACGTTTACGGGGTATAACCCTAAGTAATAAATATGAGAACCGACTATAAGTACCTACTCTTAATTGTAAATAAGTAAGTATGTATACCTAAATATATACTTAGTGCTCTGCCTTCCCCGGTATATAGGCGTGATTAGGCACTAATTAGGTATTTATGTTAAGCGTTCATAATAGAACCTAACCGCAGCAGTGGTCTCCTTTTTCACGGCTTTCAGGGTGAGTGCGACAGGCTCAAAATGGTCTATTGTGCCTGTCGACCTCATATGTGGATCTCACTACCGCTTACCATCAGGTGGAGTGAGGTCATCTTGTTAGCCTCTTATAAAAATAAAAAAATAATAATAATAAAAAAAAAAACTTAATTATTAAAAAATTGCCAGTTTTTTATTTTTTCCTTTGTATTCATGTAATTACCTATCTGCATACCAAATTTTAACTCTCTAGGTCATTTGGAACTGGGTTAGAATTTTGATCTGTCAGTCAGTCAATGATAAAAATGAGGATTTTTGGACATTAATATCTAAATAACTGTTTGAGATAAACATGAAATTTAGAGACACATATTTATCTCGCAAGTCACAATATATGAGCCAAATTTGATACGTTTATGTAAAATAGTTTTTGATTTATGAGGGGTTCAAAAGTGGTTCCAAATGGTTCGTGTAATATTACACACGGTGCGGTCCGCCAGTTCTGTTTCTTGAACTTGGCTTGACACGCTGCCGCGTGTCTAGATAGGAAAATCACAATCTGGACATCCGGACTCTTACGTAAAATTATTTTTCAGAGAACATGTATCAATAAATAAATAAATCTGTTATTGTTGGTTAGAGTGAAGTTTTAACTCTTGATTTTTATTTAGCTACACAACGTTAAAAATACAATACTTCAACTGAAATCTAAACCTACTACAACGGAGCTAATTCCCTTACAAAACTCACAAATTCATAAAATAAATCCAGTAAAACTAACCGACAGCATTCTACGAGTGCAAACTCCTGAAACGGTGGCGTGACTTGAAAAACGTTGGCGCGGAAAACGTTGTTCTATTTTCTATTGATTGTAATAGCTCAGCGAGCCGAAGGTTGAACACGCCTGGTCTAGTTGGTATGCACCTCAAGCGGCCAAACCAACCGTAATTACGAATGTTAGCTTTGGATTTTTTCTGCCATTATTCAAATCCGAACTGATCGTGGTTATGGAAATAATAATCTCGCGTATCCGGTTAAGTAGATCAGTTGCGGGTAAGACTTGAAAGTGTGGCTTTTGAAAATGTAACTTGTAGTAGTAAAGTAATAGAATTATAAAATTTTGTAAAAAATTATGTAAAGTATTGTAAGCAGTGTGTACTGCTAACTGACTGTAAGACTGTAAGACTGTGTAGTCTTGCCCGTGACCACGCATTCGAAAAGTTGTGTCTTTAAATATTATGTTAAGAATAACAATTCACACGAGTTTTATTTGTAACATTGGTTTTATTTCAAAAATAGTATTTTAGTAGGACATGTTACAAAAATAAATTTTTGTTACACAAAGGAATTTTATAAAAGTTCAAATAATAATGAAGTTGGATTCCACCCTAGGATTTCCTATGTCGTGGAGGCCAGAGTCTTCTCATAAAGTCTTATTATTATATAATATTATGTAGGTACTTAAGCTTTAGCAACTCTACTGAATCTTCTTCAGGCTTTTGTGTATAAAATAAGAGTATGTATATTTGCAAACGATAGATTCGATATTATATTGTCCGCAAAATACGACCGGCATCCCGCACGCTGAATGACCTAATGGGTGCTTCAGATAGAAGGAATCGCGTACTATCGTTGAAAACTGGGCCGAATACATTTGATTTTACCATCAACTTGAAAAGAAGAAGTAGAGCAAATAAAATTTACCTGACGCAAAGTTATTGGCCGTCCAAACATGTTCCTTAAAAAGTAATAAAGTTGTGTGTCCACTTTTTTTTAAGCAAAATTCATTACTAGTGACCCGCCCATCTCTTTGCTTCTGGTAGGAATATCATGAAATGATAGAATTTTAATAACTACAAGTCTACAATTCATATAAAAAAGTGAGTCCAAACATTGCATAGTTTTACAGATGTAAGCATACACAGGGACAGACGCGATAAGCGACTTTATTAAATACTATATGTTAGTATTAGAGATTACTAAATTTGTTGAAAACAATCTAGCCAGTGTAAAAATTACCAACTTCTCACATTGTAAGCAACTGACCTATGAAGATTGTTAGCCAGTTGTTACTAGAACCAGTATTATGGCAACAACCACATATTTAGGGCAGCTGATGATGTTATAAAAATACGTAGGCGTACACTTAAATCACGTTTTTGTATAGGCGTGTGAAGTTTTCTTGTTTAGCCTTTGTACTTTTTGAAAGATTGGGTAAATTTATGACTACTCATAGAAGAAATTCTAAACATTGTTATAACTTAACATTTCTTGCTAACGTGTTATTTGCAATTAGAAAACTTTTATTAGTTTGATTATTAGAATACTTATTGAAAGACTTTTAAGGAAGGGAATATATAGAGAAATTATAAATGGAAATATCGAAAGGTCAAATCAAAAGTACGAGCGTGCATGAAGATGTTGATGAATGTGGAAGAAGCGAAGGGGGTGTGTCAGGACCGTAGCACATGGCAGGAAGTGATCTCTGTCTACCCATCTCGGTTAGTGGTTAGTGACCCTGGCTATGACTCCAAGAGAGTTGATGCCCGGGGAAGTCGAATGTTTGTCATTCAAGCGATGATCATTTGTGTTTGTTCTGTGTCTGTGGCTGGAGTATGTATTTCTACCAATGTCAGAATGGCCGTGTGTGGAGATGTGCCAAATATCAAATCTGGTCAAATATAATAAATGACCAAATATTCACGGATTGCAGACTGCTTTACCGTCACATCTTTGAGTTAGAACATCTTCCAAATATGACTGTTCCCTGAAACGTTAATATCGTTATCCCGAACACCTGTTGTGTCTTGAACAACTTCGGGAAACTTTTTACTCAACGGAGAAAATGGGATAAAAGCCTTGCAAAATAGTTTTTGGGGCACCACATGTTTGTAAAGTTAACGCGTTCACTTGTTTCGGGCATATAATGCTTAAGGTTTTTTGTAAAAAATGAAACTTTCTCGACGGACATTTTTAAGTGTATGAATTTTTTACGTATGTAGATGCGAGTTGGAAGCGAAGTTAATGGCACAATATTTTACGACACAAGACATGTATTTTTCGTGTTTCTAATTCAATGGTTATTTTTTCAAATGTTGTTTTTTTGTGTTAACCTTTTATTCATAATATTGAGTCACCTAGTATAGCATCAAGTTGGTAGGTATGTATGTTGAAAAATTTCGAATCCTTTATTAACCACATGGTGTAATGACCGAAAATATAGTATGCACCTATATACTCAGACTATTTCAATTAAGGTACTTACTTGTAAACTTCTACAATGCTTTGCGCGCTTGAGCGTAATTTTCAGAGCGTAGTCAACTTTAAAAAGAGTAGTAAAAATCATGGTCAAATTAGAGCTCTATATTCAACATTACAGTGTTATTTTATTTTCTACTTAGCCAGTAAAAACTTAGAATTTTTTACACTTTATTTTGAAATAAACAGCTCACCTAATAAAATGAACTTGTTTACGTGTAACTTGTTTATTACTTACTGCAGCACGCAACACCTAACCGGAGATCAAACTTAGGATAGCACGATCTCGCAACGCGTAAACAAAGTTACTACGTCCCAACTCTCATAAGATTCCAACATGATTAATATTCTTATAAAACATAGTACGTCGTAAAACTGCGACTTCCAGGAAACTCGATCTCACTTTGTTTATAATTAATGCCCGATACACCCGCACGGGAATAATTCAACGGCTTATGCACCCTTGATAATATGAGATGAAGTTTCTTTAGAAGCCGGGGCGGCGCGGGGCGGCGTTGGGCGGAGCCAGCGAGTTGGATCAGTCGGTGGGCAGACGTCGTCCGCGCCGCACGCCCGTCACCCACTACCCAAATGCCACGCGTATCGCGATGTCGCTTCCACCGCGTGAATATTTATGACGCGATCGACCAATTCGCCTCCTCATAAATGGCACTGCCGACCTCGATGCCTCATCGCACCACATTTTCAAACGTAAAATGCCAATAAAACAAACTCTCGTTAAAAGACTCGAGCGCCGAACTTTCAATCAAATCATAGTGTACGTGTTGTTCTACTGTCATGCGATCGAGAAGAATGCAGCGGCGGAAATGCCTCACGAGTGCGCCTACCGCAGCTCCGAGACGGAAGCGTCGGAGAACGCTGTGCTGTTCTGCAAAATTCGGACGATAAGCAGTTTGGACCACCTGTTACAGAATATAAGTCGGACGCATTTCGACGAAGTGTTGTCTTTGCACGTTCAGTGCAGTGAGATACTTTTCTTCGAGAGCACGTTGGCGGCCCACGCCGACAGAACGCCGGGTAAGCAGACGAACTTGGGGAAGTTGCGAGACCTCGTCGTGGATAAGTGTAAGATACGCCAGATACCGGCACGCGCTTTCGAAAACTTCAAAGACCTCAAACGACTCCACGTGACGACTCATAACAGTGAGTGGTCTGCCATGACAATGGAGTTGCACGAACAGGCCTTCTCCGGCTTGAATGAATTAATCGAACTCGATTTAAGTGACAACAACATCTGGAGTACTAAGACGGAAACTTTCTGCTCGTTGTACAGTTTGAAAACTCTCAATCTGACCAAGAACCATTTGCAAAACATTAAGACAATTGGCTTCTCTGACTCGCTCAGAGAGCAAAATTTAAGTGTTAGAAGTTGTAATTTAGTCATAGAAATACTTGATATGTCTCATAATGACTTGATTGTTGTAACTGATAATAGTTTGTCAAAATTACGATCTTTGGCAAAATTATTTTTGCAAAATAATGCTATATCGACTATAGAAGATGGTGCCTTTGTTGGACTTCTCAGTTTGCAGGTCTTGAATTTGTCTAGTAATTTCATGAACACTATACCCCCTGATATTTTTGCTGATTCCAAAGTTTTGAAAGAAATCGACATAAGTAATAACACGCTAAACGTTTTACCACCAGGGGTATTTGAGGGTTTAGATCAGTTACAAATATTAGATCTGTCAAACAATGATCTTACTAGTCAGTGGATAAATAAGGGCACATTTATAGGTTTACTTCGTATGGTAATTTTAAATCTTTCATATAACAAGTTAACTAAGATTGATCGTTATATGTTCCAAGACCTGTATAGCCTGCAGAAATTGAACTTGGAACATAATGATATAACATTTATTGACGAACATGCTTTCGAAGAGTTAAGAAATCTTCACTCATTAACCCTTTCAAACAATAATCTTGTACACATTCACACGCACTTGTTCACCGACTTGCATGTTTTGCACGAACTTTTTATCGATAATAATAAAATAAAACACATAGACGATAATGCTTTCGATAACATGACTACTATCGAGGATTTGAGTTTGAACGATAACTTTTTAGCCTCTATTCCAATTTCCGTGCGAAAATTAAGGTCTCTAAAGTCCTTAGATATCGGGAATAACAATATAACCCACCTGAACAGGGAAAACTTCCGAGGTCTATCCGAACTATTCGGTTTGCGTCTAGTTGACAACAAAGTTGTGCATTTGAATGAAGATACTTTCGAACATTTGCCACAGCTGCAAGTACTTAATTTAGCGTCGAACAAAATAAAACACGTTGCCCCCGGGTGTTTCCATAAGAACGTGAATTTAAAATTGTTACGTATGGATGGAAACGAAATAACTAACTTCGATGGAATATTCACAACTCTCAACAGTTTAGTTTGGCTAAATATGTCTTCTAATAAGATCATGTCATTCGATTTCAGAAGTTTTCCTAACAGTTTGGAATGGTTAGACTTGCATAAAAATTACATTGAAAACTTTGTTAATGATGATATGTTTTCGAATATAAATATTAAATTACTAGACCTCAGTCATAACAACTTAAGTCACCTTACAGTCACCTCAATACCACAATCGGTAGAAAAATTGTATTTGAACAACAATAACATAGAGCATATTCAAGTCGGCACTTTCTCTAAGATGCGTAGATTATCAACCGTGACATTAAATAACAACAAACTTGTACAACTGGACATGAATGCCTTTCGATTGGATCAAATAGATGAAGCAAGTGATTTACCCGAATTCTATATAAGCGGAAATCCATTTGTTTGTGACTGTTCAATGGAATGGATTCAACGCATAAATGATTTGAGCCATAGGCGACAGCACCCACGTGTATTAGATCTAGATAAAGCATTGTGTTCACTAGTACATTCACGTGCGAAAGAGAAAAAAATGATAATTGATATGTCACCTTCAGACTTTCTCTGTCAGTACGAAAGCCATTGTTATGCCCTTTGTCATTGTTGTGACTTCGTTGCTTGCGACTGTGAAATGATTTGTCCGAATAACTGTAGATGTTATCACGATATTACATGGAATGCGAACGTAGTAGACTGTTCGAACGCCGGTTACACAGAAGTGCCGGAACGAATACCGATGGACGCTACAGAAATATATTTAGACGGTAACAACATAAATCACTTGGGCAATCACGTGTTTATTGGTAAAAAGAAGTTGCAAGTACTCTATTTGAATAACACTAAATTGAACGAAGTCAATAACCAAACGTTCAAAGGTGTTGACTCGTTGAGAGTGTTACATTTGGAAAATAACAAGTTAGTTGAACTAAAAGGGGATGAGTTTTCACATCTTAACAACCTAAATGAGTTATATTTGGATCACAATGCTATTGTACATGTGGCAAATAATACGTTTTCATCCTTAAAGTCCCTTTCAGTTCTCAGAATTGACGATAATAAACTTGTAAACTTTTTCCCCTGGAAATTGTTAGCATCGTCTTCCAAAAGTTTGGCTCACGTTTCCATTGAGGGCAATCAATATTCATGTGATTGTAAAAGTATAGCCGAATTAGATTCTTGGTTAAGAAGGGATCCAGGGGACCCAGAGAAAATGCTTTGTACCGATACGGAAGGAAAACCGACAAAAATAACTATCGCCTCTGTATTGAGTCATTGCAAAGAGTATATGGGTTCATTAAACGACCCAACGGTATCTAAGGACGAAATCATCTCCAAATCAATTTTCCTACCGGATAATTACTTTGCTGTTATATTTGGTGTAGTGATTATACTTGTAATAATATGTTTAATAGGTGCTGTATTTTACGCTTTCCGATATGAAGTCAGTGACTGGTTGTATACTAAGTATGGGGTGCCGCTGTTCAAGGAACAGTCTTGTCCTAACGTCGAACATATGTTGGAAGGAAATCCAAATCACATGTACGACTACTACGTGATATGTAATACCAAAGATACAAACTTCGTCTACCATAACATAATGTCAGAGATAGAGTTTAGAAAAATGACCACGAAGAAGTTTTCCCCGAATGATCCATCTCTAAACATACTTACGCTAGACAGTTTTTCCAAGTCATCCAAATTGACGAAACGTCTCATAATTGTTTTGACAACTAGTTTTATATGTAACGATCTGTGTGACATACATTTCAAGAATATATTTTACAGTTACCTAAAATCGCTGAATCGAAGCGATACAAACAAAATCATTTTCATAAAGGTTGTGGATAACAATCAAATTAACGATGAGCTCTGTTTCGTAATAGATAAGTTTAAAAATATATCGTGGAACGACCCTCGCTTCTGGGACAGATTCATAGCTTTGCTGAACTCGACCGATACTATTATCACAGTGAAAGGATCCGAGAAGAGCGTATTCAAGAAGTCGTTACGTCAGACGCCGACGTTGAGGTACACAACAATGCCGGTCTCAAACGATAGTTGCTCAAAGCAGAATTTTACGAATTCTTTGCAGTATTGTAAGAGGAACGATGGGGAGTCCTCGCAGAACGATAGTTCTCCTTCGTCCGACAACAACACATACGGGGAAGGGAACAATTCGAACAATAGCTACATGTCGATCGACAACAGAACATGTCCCCGCTTTAATTATGACCTCAGGCTATCTCCAAACAGCGGTCACGTATATTCTAGGGTGGAGGATATTTCGCCAACTGTACCTCGTTCTATGACAAGCAGCGCTTCTGCTAAAGGTCGCACATATTTCGTTTGAGACTTAACTCTTATTAAACTTCTTATTACAACAATCTCGCACTGTACATTTATCACATTTTTAAATTCACTTCGTTGTTCGTTCAAAAATGTACATAAATACATTGAACATTATTGTCAATTTTCACATACGTAATCTAAGCCATAGGGTCGAGAATTCGTATGTAGATACGCGGAAATATTTTGAATCAACAATATTTTGTACAAAAGGTCGCGTGAAAATGTTGAGTCTGATTACGGAAACACTTTCCATGATTATATACTAATGTTATTAGACTTGTATTAATATAGTTTATTAGAGCTGTGAATTATTCACACAATGGTCACTGTAATGCAACACCAAATAGCTTAAGGTTTTATAATAATTCCCATAATCCTTATAATAACAAATCAATTGTATAATTTATTACCACTATGTATTTGTTGTATTTAAACAATATTTCTATATCTAATACCTAAGTAAAATTAAGAACAGCAGTTTGTTTGTGTAAATTTTAATACAGAAATTATGTTTATTTTATTTTCAGGGTTTCCTAAAGTTTAATATTGTTTTTCTTGATGTTTTTTCTTTTATGGATTGTATTTGATTATCGAAAATTTCCATTTATCGCTAAAGGTATGTAAGAGTATTTATTGCATTTATTAATGTGCTTACTTGTCATAAAAGTGTAAATATTAAAGTTATGAATAAATTAATAAATGTTTGCGATGTTATCGTTTCCTGGCTTAGATGTAATGCTTGAGTACCTATTTTAATATAATTAAGCTAAATCGTGATATTAGATTTAATAATTATAAACTTAAAAATAAATGTAATTTTTGGATTGTAATTATTAGTCTTAATGAAAAATTATTGTTTTGTATAAAATTGTACAAAGGTATCTTGAGACCGTAATAAAATTATACTGACGTTTTGATACTTATACAGATTTTCATTTCAAAGGCTGCCTTTTGAATTAAAATTGTTTTAATATTTAACGACTGCAATATCCTGCTTCCTGAGAGATTGCTGTGTAAATATTAGGTAGTTGCAGGCTTTAAAAGAGTCTTAAAAGAAAGTTGCTACGTGTCCATCCAAGGGGAGGGAATAAAACATTTCCTTGAGTGACTAAGAGTACATTTTTAATAACATCACTTGTGTGGTTTTACCAGAATTCATTCTCCTTACTGCTAGTATACTACTTTATTTATTCTAGTGGTCAATGTCCGATATTGAAATGATATGGATTTTTCGCTCGCTACGATCTGGAGCTTCCGTTTTACTTAGCGAAGTTTGTAACATATTCGCAAGTGAAAGAAATTTAATGCATTATATTTTTTCTTATGGTTAATACATAATATTATCATTAATAGTCTTCAAAGACTGATCAGTAATTTATGTTTGAATTTAAGCAACTTCACTGCTAAAAGAATACGATGCGTTATTGATAATATGTAGTAAACTAGCAATATTACTCACAATACTATTTATGACAGTCAAAATTAAATTATTCAAAACAAATAAAAGAACACAGTAGTAACAGAATAGTCAAAAACTAATATGGGTTAATTTAATTAAATACCTACAATTTGAATATAGTACCCAGTATTTGGGGAGGCCTATGCCCAGTAGTGGACAAAAGTGGGCTAATGATGATGATGAGATGACCCAGTATTATATTATATAGGTATATCATATCATTTTCTATGTAAGAGTTTAGAACAAAGAATTATTTTCGAATACACTGAAAAAGAGATCAAGATCAGTAAGTAGTTTTGGATTCTATGTAGTTTCTTTATAGCGGATGCGTACAAACCACAGAGCTATACAACAATAGGAGAACTTCTAAGCAAAGAATTTTCATCAACAGAAAACCACAATACATTATTCTCTGTAACCGTTTTCTTAGACGTAAAAGAATACTAAGTAAGAAGATTATGTTACAGTTCGCATTTTATTTGCATTTTATACACATCTTTAGTACTTCGCAGCAATCGTGGTCACTATCTTCTCACTCAGACGCCGTTATTCCCACATGTGCATTACATTCCAGTGATTTATTTCGCGCTTAATATTCAAAACTAAAATGCAGAATACGAGCAATGCTATGTCGACGACATTTTGTGCGATGAAATTGAAAGACGTCTCAGTTGCTGTGTTCTAGATATTATTTGAAATTATGAAATGTTGTCTCGGAATCTTAGGTGATTCTATTTTCAATAGTACACAATAATTAATTTTAAATCAAATTGGTATTAAAAGTTTTATTAAGGATTTTCAAAGAAATGGTCCGGTTTCGGTTCAGCTAGCCGGCTGGTGTGAAAGGATATAAATACATAGTAATGCTTTATGTAATTTATTCTATTAAATTAGGCTTGTTTTAAACTAACGAAGGTGATTACATATGCCCATGATTCATTAGAAGCCTATCATTTTCCCTGATGCTGCTTGCTTAAATCCATGAAAACAAAAAAAAATGCTAATACATTACGTATACTACTAACGAAGAAGATTATAATTTAACTGTTACTGTAACAAGATCCAATCAAAAACAAAAATGTGAAATGAGAGCCAAGTTCAATATTGCCTTGGTTGTTGACTTCAGCGACAAAAGAAGTGATATCTAAATGGGTCCCAAGTTCAATGGTCAACCCAGAAATTTATTTATAAGTAACACTATAACATACCTATCATATCTTCTTATAACATAAGATAATGTATGGTGCTAGCCTATGAAGGTCTGTCTTAGCTAGTTTTCATATATGAATTTATAGCCGTCGCAAGTTCTAAGCCTACAAGTATTTGTCGGTTTTTATTTTATAATTCCGAAAATTTGGATTGTTGGTAGAAACTAGCAAGCGAACATAATAATACGTTGGTAGGTTTATAGAAACTAGCCAAGACAGACCTTCATAGGCTACCACCATACATTATCTTATGTTATAAGAAGATATGATAGGTATGTTATAGTGTTACTTATAAATAAATTTCTGGGTTGACCATTGAACTTGGCACCCACTTAGATATCACTTCTTTTGTCGCTGAAGTCAACAACCAAGGCAATGTTGAACTTGGCTCTCATTTCACATTTTTGTTTTTGATTGGATATCATTACTTTTTGTAGAAAAGTATATATCATCGTAACGCCGTGGGTCCTTTGAAAAGGACAAATTCAAAACTAAAACTAGACTTTATGTAGGTACCTACCCTAAGTAATAAATATAAAAACCGACTATAAGTACCTACTCTTAATTGTAAATAAGTAAGTATACCTAAATATATACTTAGTGCTCTGCCTTCCCCGGTATATAGGCGTTATTAGGCACTAATTAGGTATTTATGTTAAGCGTTCATAATAGAACCTAACCTAATTATTAAAAAATTGCCAGTTTTTTATTTTTCCTTTGTATTCATGTAATTACCTATCTGCATACCAAATTTTAACTCTCTAGGTCATTTGGAACTGGGTTAGAATTTTGATCTGTCAGTCAGTCAATGATAAAAATGAGGATTTTTGGACATTAATATCTAAATAACTGTTTGAGATAAGCTTATGAAATTTAGAACACATATTTATCTCGCAAGTCACAATATATGAGCCAAATTTGATACGTTTATGTGAAATAGTTTTTGATTTATGAGGGGTTCAAAAGTGGTTCCAAATGGTTCGTGTAATATTACACACGGTGCGGCTCGCCAGTTCTGTTTCTTGAACCTTGGCTTGACACGCTACCGCGTGTCTAGATTATAATTTATTCAAATAACAAAAGTGCATTTTGATCGGAAACTATCTATCTGTTTTTCTTTCTCTCTCGAGTTTATGATAGTATTCTCTAACCTTAATGTATTTATTAAGTAAGTATTAATGACCGTAATACATTGGAATAGTTCTAATATGTTGCTATCCTTCCACACATAAATAAATAAATAAATATTGCACAACTTCCCATACATTGAACTGATCCCGAGGTAAGTAGCTTAAGCACTTGTGTTACGGGTATCAGAATCAACAGTGGATATACAAATATACTTAAATATATTTAATAATACACCCAGACACGGAACAAACACAAATATTTGTCCCGAGTGGGAACGAACCCACGACTCTTGGAACCGTAGGTAGTAAAACTGCGTCACTTACCACTGGTTCCACCGAGCTAGTCACATGAATTACTCTTGACAAGTACTGTAAGTCAAGGAGTTCCTTCACTTTCATAGAGCATTCAAATGGCAATTTGCCAAGACTGGATACCAATACCATAATTAATAAAAGTAACCATGAAAGACTGTTGGTGAAGGGAACAATTTTTTTATTCAGAAGTAATATATAGATCAGATCCTGACCAATAAGTAAATAATTAATGACTTAACAGATAAACCAGCCGAAGTTATTAGCCTTTCATTAAGTGCACTAAATGGTATATTTGTATCGTTGCTCTCACGAAATTAATATCGTGTAATTATGTATGTGAATTTCAAGTTTTGTTGTCGCTTAAGCCGACAATACAACTTGTGTAGTGAACCCTAATTGGCTGATTGTTACGTCAATAAAGATTGCCGAGATAAGTCAGGCCAATCCGTAAGATCGGACAATTTATATTTTCATTGAAAACACTGCATTGATCTGATGGGCAATTATTGCAGTGAATTTATAAAACGTTGAGCCAATTTCTTATGCTATCGGCATAATTTTACTGTGACAAACAAACAGTTCAATGGTTTCTTAGTTACTAATTGCTAAGAATCTATTATATGAGCAATTCAATACAAAGTATTTGCTTTTATATACCTATACATATATGTTAAATACATAACCAATTTCCCATCTCCGTCCGCTCTTATTAGAGCAAATTTACTAATTTTTCTCAATAATATGAAAACGCCCAAATATTTTTCTTGTTGGATAAGTATGTAATCAGAATTGGAATTTAAAAAAAATATGTTAGTTGACTTAGTACTTCATAAAAAAAATCTAACAAGAATTTTGTAGTCGTTAAAAACAACGTACCTGACACATTCATAAATGAAAATAGAAATTTAAATTTTAAGCTCGGCTGTTCCTTCGGTGAGCTATTCCAATACAGAGTCTAGTTTAGCGCCTATAAAATCACGAACACAAAAGACGATCTCCCTCAGGGGTCCATCAAGGTTGTCCCCGCTATCTAGCCCTGTTACAATTTACGTACACCGCTTTACGGCTTATAAACAAATTCTAAGCAACCACAAGGAACATTTACGGGAACATTACGCGACCGAGAAGGTAAAAATAACAGGTTTATTGTTAAAGAGGATTCGGAACGATTTTGAGCTTTAGCGTTTCGGAAGTAGCTGCGTAAGCTGTGAATTTTATGCTTCTTATAACTCTATCAGTTTGATGTGTGAATTTAATTTCTGTCGTATTTTATGTTGGGACTTAGTAACAAGTTGTTAAAAACTAACTTTTAGATGTTTTCTGTAGATTTTTCAGAGTTAGTAGTAGGTACCTAAAAAGTGAATCTTAACATAAAAAGGCTCATTTTCATTTAAAAATTAACTTATGATGTAACTTCGATTGAAAATTGGAATTTTCTTATTAGGACATTTTTAGGTGGAAACAAATTGATGGTCCCCTATTTAATTTTCTTATCGGAAATCATATACATAATGCAAAAACTTATTAGATTTCATCCCCCTTTGTATTAAAAAAAATACATCAGAATCCGTTGCGTACTTTTAAAGATTTAAGTATACAGAGGAATTTAGGAAAAGAGAAAGCGACTTTGTTTTAAACTATGTAATGATTAGTGGTTAAGGATTTTCTATCTATGTTTCAGAAAGTATAAGTAACTATACTTACAAAAGTACAAATAGGTTTGCTATACTTTCTATAATTAAACTAAACGTAGAACTAACAGATGGCGGACGAAGGGATTATAGTGATCACCACTCATCATGTTGATTTACTCCTTAGCAAGACCCTATTTCATTACAAATCATCTTCGCTTGTATTTAGATACCGGTTCGACCAACTAAAATTACATAGGATGAAATTCAAAAGCGAGTGGTCATTGAATATATTATTTTATTTAATAAACGTAACGTGGTTACGTACAAATATACTTATAAGAATATAGATTACACACACAGACATTAATGCTCATCATACAAATATTTACTCTTATTGGAAATCGAATCCACGGCTCTACACCAGAGACAGGATCACTACCAAAAGTGCCATTAAGCCCGTCTTCAACTATCATAACAGGAAGTCTTAGTAGGTTTTTGGTAGCAAATAAAAGCGTCGATAGCCGAGTGGTTAAGGTCGTTGCTTGCCATGCGAGAGGTCGCCAGTTCAAACCCCGCCAGGTACCAATGTGTTTTTCAAATTTGAAATTCATATGTACCATCATTCGACGCTTTAACGGTGAAGGAAAACATCGTTAGGAAACCTGAGAGATTTTTCAACGGTGTGTGGTGCCATGTCAGAGGCCTACGGGCGGTTTAAAACTCTGACACCAGGTTGTTTATCAACCATAAGAAGAAGAAGGCAGCAAATGCGTTAGGTCCAAGAGGTTCCCGGTTCTATTAAAACGCTATAATAATTTGTAATCAACTGTTTTTATTTTCTTAATATTACATTAAGTCAATAGGTACACTGAGACATCATCATCTATACAGCCTAATATGTTATACCATAAATGACACTAGATGGTGCTACTAGTCATACAGAACAGTTATTTTGTTATATTATTTAACACCCTGACCTAACAAAATAAACCAAATTCTCCCTGACCGAATAAGTCAAACAAAATTCCACCTTACAGAATAATCCAACCCTTATAATAAACTGTAATACCTGTGTGACACATATATAAACTATACATATGTAAACTAAACTTTTGAAATATCCATTAGACTTAAAAACTTGTAATGTTTGTTTTTACATAAGTGAACAAGAAGCCCAATCTGCATCTACAAAGCCATACATATTACAATTGGTTTTCTTATATACAAGACCATTTTCTCTATAAGAATAACATCTACATACTTTTTCTGGTCAACAGTAATTCTGTCTTTGTAAACATTTATATTCATACCAAGACACTGTTTTAACTGACCTAAGTCTTTGATTCTAAATTTTTCAACAACTCATTTAATAATGATGTATATTCATTGTGACAAACAAAACAAAAAAAAAAAAACCGGCCAAGTGCGAGTCGGGCTCGCGCACAAAGGGTTCCGTAGCAGCAAATATAATAAAAATCAACCTATCTCAAAAACTATAAGAGATACCTTGATCAAACCAAAAATCGTTGAAAGAGTTAATTAGCATGCATCACCTCTATTTTTTTTAGAATTGTATACCCCGTAGTTATAAAAATAGAGGGGGGGGGACATACTTTTTACGACTTTGAGAGCTGATATCTCAAAAACCGTTCACTTTAAGAAAAATGTTTTTTAGAAAACTTTATATCATTTTAAAAGACCTTTCCATTGATACCCCACACGGGTATGTACATCGAAAAAAAAATTTCATCCCTCAGTTACATGTATGGGGGGCCCCACCCCAATTCTTTTTTACTATTTAGTGTCATATTTTTGTAGCGGTTCATACAACACATATTCCCATCAAATTTCATCACTGTAGTACTTATAGTTTCCGAGTAAATCGGCTGTGACAGACGGACAGACGGACAGACGGACAGACGGACAGACGGACATGACGAAACTATAAGGGTTCCGTTTTTGCCATTTTGGCTACGGAACCCTAAAAAACATCCAGAAATAGAGCAATATAGACTTTAACATTTTTATAAAAAAGACATATCTTAAAACTGGAGAGAAAGTCTCATCAAAGTCAATACCTTTCTTCTGGGAAAAACCTTTGGCCACGAGCCTGGCCCTGTACCGCACTTCACCATCACTGTTAAATATCTTTTTGAAAACCCACTTAGCTTTAACCACTGTTTTGTCTTGTGGCTTATCCACTAGCTACCAAGTGTCATTTTCTCTAAAAGATTTTAACTCTTCAGCTATTGCACACTGCCATTTCTCTTCTTCAGGACTATTCAACACATCACTTGTAGTAAGCTGTTCACCTGACATTTCCACACACATGCTCGCAACGTTATAGTAATCTGGCTTGCGCCTCACTCGTTTTTCTGGAACATCAGTGTTATACTGGAGATCCATGTCTTCTGGTGCTAATGTGTCTGAATAACTATCATCCGATTCATCTGAAGAGTCGCTTGGTATGTAAGTCTTATCCTTCTGACTACCACTGGCATCTTGATCTTCACTTACAGAAGTTTCGTCATCTTGTGCATTTCCAAGTGATCTGCTCTCGTCAATGGTGATGGTTGTCGTTGATCTATCATGGATGTCTTCCATGATAACGACATCTCTGGCTACAGTAACATCTCTTGCTACTGGATCATATAAGCGATAGCCCTTGATATTTTCCGAATATCCAACTAGGAACATTTTCTTCGCCTTTTTGTCCCATTTCTTGCGTTTTTCTTTGGGAACATGTACCATGGTTGGACTGCCGAATATTCTCATGTGATCCAACTTCGGCTTCCTGCCCGTCCATATTTCATAAGGAGTTGTTGTTGTAGTTATTTGAAATTGACGCGTTCTCTGAGACAGATAGGTGACAGTACGTTTTTATATTGTTTTATCTCTTTGCCATCACTGCTGTAATGTGCTAATGTGTTTTCTATTCTGTTTAAATAAAACCAAGTAATTATTCTAAAGTCGTTTAATTACAACAGGTTATGGGCCCAGATCACAGAACTGTAATCTGTTTGTAATAAGTATCAGTGAAAAGTAAGCCGCGTGCTGTGTGTGAAAAGTGAAAAGTCAAAAATGTCTTCAAATGCCATGACTCTTATCGAAAAATTAATTGGTCGAGATAATTATAATACATGGAGATTTGCCGTGATGACGTATTTACAACATGAAGACCTCTGGTGCTGCATCGAAAATGAGGGCAAATTTGTTGATTCAAAGCTCGACCTAAAAGCAAAGACGAAAATTATATTGTTGGTCGACTCCGTGAATTACGTACATATACAAGAGGCAAAAACGGCAAAAGAAGTGTGGACCAATTTACAGAAAGCTTTCGACGACAAAGGTTTGACACGACGCGTTGGCTTATTGCGAGATATGATTACAACAACATTAGAAAATTGTCAAAATGTTGAAGATTACGTCAACAGAATAATGAGTGCAGCGCATAAACTTCGAAACATATCATTCGACATCAATGATGAGTGGCTGGGTACTTTGCTCCTTGCTGGATTACCCGCTGTCTATAAGCCGATGATTATGGCTCTCGAAAGTTCTGGTGTGCCAATTACAGCAGACTCTGTGAAGACTAAGCTCTTACAAGAAATAAAGAGCTCCGAGTCAGTTGCATTGTATGCAAGTAAAAATAAACAAAAGGATTTTGATAATTCTCCGAAGTTTATGAAAGGTCCCCGTTGTTTCCAATGCAACACGTATGGTCACATGAGTAAAAATTGCAGAACAAAGATAATGGACCAGGGCAAAGAGACAGGCAAAGAAACTGAATATGTCGCCGTGTTTTCGACATCCGTTGCAGCAAATGACAGTAATAACTGGTTTGTTGATTCAGGAGCATCCATGCATATGACGATGAGGCAGGACTGGCTATATGATGAATCATCACCTCCGATTACTAGCATCCGAATTGCTGATGGTAAAATGCTGAAAGTGAAGAGCTGTGGAAAGATAGATCTGCCAATATATAATAGTACAGGACAAATACAAACCATACAAGTAACCAATGTGTTGTATGTGCCTGAGTTAGCAAGTAATCTTCTCTCCGTGAGTCAGCTGATAAAGAAAGAATGTTCCGTACAGTTTAATAATGAGGGCTGTAAAATATTCAACAAATCTCAAGAAGAAGTTGTAGCTTGTGAGTTAGTGAATAACATGTATCGTCTGAATGTAAGTAGTGCACAAGCATATGCATGTAATACAAAGGAAAGTGACAGCTATTTATGGCATCAAAGGATGGCTCATCTTAATATGACTGATCTGAATAAACTCTCCAAATGTACAGAGGGTGTCAATCTTACCGACAATAAGATGGATATGATATGTAAATATTGTCAAGAAGGAAAACAGTCTCGGCTGCCGTTTCCCAAAGAAGGTTCTCGGGCTAAGAAGGTTCTAGAACGTATACATTCTGATATCTGTGGGCCCCTGGAGGTAAAATCAGTCGGAGGAGCTCAGTATTTCCTCACATTTGTGGATGACTATACCAGGAAAGTATTTATTTATTTACTTAAAAACAAGTCTGAAGTTTTCAGTAAGTTTAAAGAGTTTAAAGCATTTGCGGAAAATCTACTTGAATGTAAAATAAAGAAATTAAGAACTGATAATGGTAGAGAGTATCTAAGTAATGAGTTTTCTGAGTACATGCATAGTTGTGGCATTGTACATGAAACTTCTAATCCATATACCCCACAACAAAATGGGTTAGCAGAGCGTATGAACCGTACATTGATGGAGAGAGCTCGTTGTATGTTGCTTAATGCTAATTTACAGAAACACTACTGGGCTGAAGCAGTGACAACAGCTGCGTACATTACGAACCGCTGTCCAACGAAATCCATTTCATATGCTACACCTGAGGAGTTATGGTCCGGGAAGAAGCCAAATTTGAAACACCTTAGAATCTTTGGATGCGAAGTCATGGTTCATGTTCCAGACGTTAAACGTCAAAAACTGGATCCTAAGGCAAGTAAAATGATATTTATTGGCTACTCAGAATTCCCTAAAGGTTATAGACTGTTAGATACTAAAACAAGGAAAATTCTTATCAGTCGAGATGTTGTATTTCTTGAAAATTCAGTACAAAGAAAGTATGCTATGGTTCCGCTAACAGAAAATACAAATAATGTTAAAATATGTGCTGATGAAATAAAGAACATTAATGATTCTGTTGAGCTAACAAATCAAAGCACAAGAGAGTTAAATAACTCGTCTGTGACATTATCCGATGATGATGAAGAAACATTCTTCTCCGATGATGATCCCCCGTATTTACCTACAAAAACAATAAACATTAGTGGACCAAGTAATATAACTCTTAGAAATAGAGAAGGAAACAGAAAACATGAATCTAATACTTACCTTTGTCAAGGTGGAGAACACGAAGAAAATAAGACACTAATGACTTACCGGGAGGCTCTGTCATCTCTGGACAAAAATAATTGGAAAGAAAGTATGAATTAAATATGGGAGTTGGTGAAGAAGCCAGATGGAGTGAAAACTATTGGGTGTAAGTGGGTTTTCAAAGTGAAAGATACACCATCAGGATCACTGTATTAATCAAGACTATGTGCCAAGAGATGCTCACAGAAATACCAGGTTGATTACACAGAAACATTCTCACCAACTGTCAAGTATGACTCTGTAAGAGTTTTGCTTTCTAAAGTTTGTTATGAATCCACCAGATGGTTTAGATGTACCTGAAAACCATGTTTGTAAACTTAGTCACTGGATTGCAATAAAACGGATAATGAAAAGAAACCTCAAAGAAACTAGTGATTATGGTCTGTACTATACGCCTTCGCATAACAATATACTAGAATGTTATTGTGATTCTGACATTGCGAATGATACCGAAACAAGAAGGTCGATGACAGGATATCTAAGAAGCAAATTAGGTATTTCTAAGATGTAACTGTACTTATAAAACTTGATTCTGTCACACTTTGTTCAGTAATAGTATGGATGTATAAAGTACTTACTTAATTTTATGTTTGTTACTAATTTTGTTACTATTACTTGTTTAACTGTTAGAATAAGGAACGCTGCAATTTGGAGAGAGTGTTGTAGTTATTTGAAATTGACGCGTTCTCTGAGACAGATAGGTGACAGTACGTTTTTATATTGTTTTATCTCTTTGCCATCACTGCTGTAATGTGCTAATGTGTTTTCTATTCTGTTTAAATAAAACCAAGTAATTATTCTAAAGTCGTTTAATTACAACAGTTGTATTACCAATGCATGCAGTGTCACACTTATCACTGAACTTGACACCTTCCACTAATACATTCTTCAGTTTCTGTATATCAGTGGAGTTTATATGTGCAAGTCGCCTGTGCCAAATTGTGCTTGGCACTGTCACTGATTTTATGTTGTGACTCTTACTACCGACACACGTCGTAATCTGTAGATCCCCTGAGCATTCCACAGGCACTATCGTTTTATTAGCCACGATAATCTCCTTAATCTTGAGTTGATAACAAATATTCGTGAACAAAATATTCTTGTTGGAAACCAAATGAGTACTTGCACCGGAATCTAAGTGCCAATCTGTTTGATTGAATCCTTTTGTCAGGAACACACTAAATGCATTTGTCTTCTTTTTTTCGGTTTCTGGACATTGATTTATAAAATGTCCAGTCTGCTTGCACTTGTAACAACGAATTGTTTTGGTTCTCGTCGATACATTATTGCCGCCGCCATCACTGACATTGACAGTTGACGGATGCGTTCTGTTTCCGTTCATTCTACTGCCGCCGCCATATTTATGACTTCGAAAATTATTTTTCGCAACAAATGCACCTTCCGATTTCACTTCTGTACCCATATCCAACAATTTTGTCTTTATAGCGTCCTCGCTCATGTTGATGCCTGAATGTTCAATGGCCATAATCATAGGCTCAAACTTCTCAGGTAACCCGGCCAACATAAGTGATGCGATCCATTGGTCATTTATTTCGAAACCAGTTCCTTGCAGTTTCTGTGCGGTCTCCATAAGCTGGCTAACATAGCTGGTCATCGAATCGCAGTCTTCTAGGCGTATGCTGATAAGGTTTCTAAGCAAACTGATTCTACGTGAATATCCAGAATCATCGAACATATTCTTTAAAGTTCTCCATAATTCATATGTCGTTGCACATTGCTTGATATGGACATATAAAGAAGCGTCGATCGTTAGTACTAGTTTTGCTTTTGCCTTCATATCCTCTGCTTTCTGAACCGATGTAGCCATTTCTGCTAATGGCGCCTTGATAGCGTCTGCCATGCCTTCTAGTACTAGCACATTTTCCGCCGCGAAGCACCAGTCGTCATAATTATCGCGACCTTTCAGCTTCGGAATATTTGCTAAGTAATTAGTCGACATTTTAAATCCAACTGCACTGATTTAATACTGAATAAATTTTATTAGGCGAGCCTGGGCCCATAACCTATTAAAACGCTATAATAATTTGTAATCAACTGTTTTTATTTTCTTAATATTACATTAAGTCAATAGGTACACTGAGACATCATCATCTATACAGCCTAATATGTTATACCATAAATGACACTAGATGGTGCTACTAGTCATACAGAACAGTTATTTTGTTATATTATTTAACAGGTTCGAGTCTGGGAACGGGCAACCGGAGTCTGGAAGTTGGTGGATGCACGCCCGTGCCTCAGAAAGCACGTTGACCACCGGCATTCTTCAGCACTCGATTCTCTACAGTCATGTCGAATTGCCAACTCTCCGAACTAGCACCTTCTTACCCCTAATCCCTGTAGGGGTAAGAGAGTGGCCGGTAGCGTCGTGGTAGTTGGGCTATGCTAGGAACCATGACGTCGCCAAGGCACGGATGAGGTACATCGCGGTGTTTTAAACGGTAAACCCCCTGGGCATTGCACCCCGCCCAGGAGCAGCGATTGGCATTTACCATCTTCGCGCCAGTCGCCGGGGAGTCCGACACACCACTGGGAGAGAACCCCATCTACGTCAAGTATTTCACCGTGTCAAAAAAAAAAGGGGTAAGAGGGTGCACTTGTGTTTGATCGCACACTTGTGCACTATAATAAAGTCCTGCGCAGTTGGCTGATAGTCTAAGACTGTATGTCGATGATTCATATAACGAGACAAAGCATTAAGTGAAAGTAGTACGATAAAGTAAACACAATTGTTAATAATTAAATATTGATACTAGGATAAGTCGATAGACCAAAGTGCTTTATTTTGACGCCACATTGCTTCCGCAAACAGTCTTTGCTTAAGCGTAAACAGAATTAATCGTGTCATAATATTTGTTCAAGTTTATAACAACATAATACCTCGGTATTGGAATAATGGAGTCATTGTTTGGAACAGTTCTTAGGAATAGACAAAGTGTTCGGCGTATGTTTGTCTATTGCAATATATAATTCAAGTTCTATTACTGCCTTAAGCGGGACAAAGGAAGCTAAATATGTATGAGCTGTATGTAATAAGTTCATTACTCACTGTATGTTAATGAAGCTGAATCAGATTTTCTTCTTAGGTTTTCTTTTTCCATTTTATGGAGATAAACAGTTTCTGTTAATATTGATACTGTATTCACATATTTCGATATCGGGTGTTCTTATTAGAAAATAGTATAAAAATACTTCTGTGCGTCACAACCTTACCTTCACATTGTGAGAAATGTCTGAAAGTAAAATTTATAAACTCGTATTGCATTAAAATTTAATATTCCATGTTAAAATGCTTAAGCTATAATGCTATGTAACATATAGCAGAAATAGCAACAGTGATATACACTTATATAAAATAAATATAATTATAAGCATAACCCCACTAACTTAAAGACTAAAATCGACATTCATCTCACAAATATTTTGTTCCGAGTGAGAATTGAACCCACGACTCCTTGCGCTCTAGAAAGGGCCATTATCAAATGGACCATCAAATCAGCAAACTTTTCATTTGTTCATTTAAATTCAAGTGTAAATAGGTTAGTACCTAGCAAGATACAGATCCTAGCGAATGGTCAAACATTGTCACAAGCAATACGAAACTTCACACTTACCGAGACAAAACCAGTGACCGATTTCTACGTACGAATTGTTACCAAAGTGTCAAGTAGAAATCTTTTAGAACATTTGCTAGACAAACAACTTGGGTTCTAACTTTGTTTACAAGTTTTGTATTTGGTGCACTCTAAATACGCTAAGTGGAGCTTCAATTAAATCCATATTGGTCATACGGTTTCTTGCAAAACTTAACAGTGAGTTGACATTTCGTATTATTTTTCCAGTAGTACTTACGCGTAACTTCCAGATGTGTAGTTTCTAGACAGAAAATCTTATACAATTAGGTACGACCCAGGACTCGAATCTGGGATCTCTCGGTCCAACAGTAGACGTTTTGCGGATAGCAAGTGGACCAGTCAGTCATAAATGAAATGTAAATGATATCTATGTTATTGTAGGAATAGAAATTGCAAGATTTCGGAAAGATGTTACGAGGTTTTATTTCTTTCAAATTGTTAAAAAAATTAAGCCATTATGTTCTTAGTACGTGAGTTACATACTTGATTAGGTTAGACAACAGCTAGTATAATATTCAGGTACCATTTATTAGTAAACTGAGCTACCTACTAAGATTCTCAGTCTGAGTAAACAATCGCTCTATCAATCATCCAATTAACATCAATTCTATTGGCAATAGATCCCAATCTCATTCGGGATCAATATCAATTTCACTATAGGCGCGTTTTAATAACCTTTATCATCATCTAGTTACGTTACTCGTTCGTGAACGGTCCCCTATTGGCTGCCAATTTTAATCGGATGACGGTCTCTGCATCGAAACGCATAATTACGATTCGGGATCTCCCACGAGGGCTCGTTCGTATTAGTTTTGACATTCGGCTTGATGGATCCACTGCAATCTCTGGGCGAATCTCCTGAATGGACGTGCCCGTATAATGCAACATTGCTAGTGCATTTGTATCGTTATCTTAAGGGGTTAAAGTATAGTTTTTAGTAGTATATCGGTAACTGTTGATGGTAAGCGATTGGTGTCAAGTTGGAAACGACGGGGTTGGTCCGACAGAAACGGTGGTTGATTGCTGATTGATTACTTTTTGATGTTTTAAATATGTTATTGTTTAGGTAATCAGTTATCTCCTCCTGAATCTTGGTTTAATACTTACTTTAATTACTGACATGCGCTTAGCCAGCCGTAGGTAAGTTCACTAACGTTCTACTTTTAACGAGATATTGATGCTAGAGAACAAATACTTTTTTACACGTTTACCAGTCAGTTACGAACATGCCATTACTTATAGATTTTATCAATATAAAAAAATAAATATCGGCCTTTTCAACAATAGGTACTTCCGTAAGCGATTTTTTGCCGACAAACGTTAAATACCGGTTGTCACAGCTATCACAATAAATCGCTAACTTCCGTTTTTTTTTTCATCACGCATGCCTTACAGAACGCTTACGAAAACCATGTGTCCTTGAATGGGAGACATTGTTACATCCCATTGTAGAGAATTCTTAACAGCAAGCTTTCAAAATATTGTTACTGTACCATTGTATTTAACAATGCACCTTACTGGATACGTTTATTCGAGTATCTATCGAGAGCTGTTGGTGTGTGTCTGCGAATTTTATGTTATAGTGTGAATTTCGATTTGGTAGAAGTACTACCTCGAGTTCACTTGTCAACTTTCTGATTGGCTTTAAAATGTTATGTACATAATTTTAATTTACAAAAAATGTTGATTGAACTTGTTGTAATATTGTTGGTCAGTTTAAAAAAAATGCTTTTTTTGCGCATCTTATTTAATTAGCTTCTTCTCATAAAACATTTCTTGATTACCTACTAAAATATTTTTTGTCGAAATATTCAAAGTTAGTAGTTATTTGTAAACTATCAAAATAACAAGTAGGTTACCTTTACGTCGTACCGTGTTTCGTAATTTGTTACCTAAAAATATTTCGACTATTCGCAATTTATTTTCATTTACACACATATGTGCTAGAAACTCATACTCTCACACTAGGTTTCTGATCTGATCCTATGTACAGCCAGAGAGTGGGGCCTGGTGACCTGTAGCACAGGTTTCACTACGAAACCTATTTCAGGCACCAGTAGTTCACACTTGGGCTTAAATCAATTGTTTCTTAGACCTAAGTTAGTACTAAAAAAAATTTTATAATACGAGTGTCTATGATAACAGGAAATAAAAAACCACAATTCTTAACAGGAAATAAAAAACAAAAAAACATAATATTTCACACTAAAAACCGCTGCAGCGCTGGCGCGGTATTAGCAGCTCCATGTTACAACCAACCTCTGCTCCGCGATGCATCTCATACGATTACAAGCGTTACAATGATTACCAAATCCAAAGTGAATTCCCGATGGTAAAGCTCTTTAACGAGGGTCATTGTTGGACCTCTCACATAAACTAGAGGCTGAGGACAACGATGTGGTAAATTATAACGAGTGCCTTGTAATGGGTAACGATAACGACGGATGTGTACTGTGTAGTGAGGATAGCTTGTTAAGGAACCACCCAGGGGCTAATGGGTAGCGTTTGGAAAAGCAAAATGACTGACTCTAGAATGACAAGGACTCGTATGCGACTGAAGAATTCATAGGGAGGGTTAACGCCTAGCTGCGTGGACACGGGTCCAAATTAAAAATTACCCGTGGGGTATTTTAGACAATATTGAATACCTATAACGAGTTTGTACTCTAGTTTAATCTTAACTAATCAGTGAGCACTGCTTATATTACAAACACTGATATCGGCTTTGCGAAGCTGCTGAATGTATGAGTTTTAAATCAACCAAAACACTTAGAGTAAACAAATCCTAAACTAAAGTAAAGTAACAAACGCGTAATACAATTTAATTTATACTTATTGTCATTTAAAAAAAATATGCATACGCTTCGTTTATGAATTACTTAGTTAGTTATAACTGCAGTAATACAAAAAAATCACAATCTACATTTACTACATAATTATACATATACCTACTTATCCATTATTCAGTACTTAGTTTAAACATTTCCCTTTGAAGACAGCACTTTCCCATGATAGCGTAGAAAAAGTTAGATTTCAAAGCGAACGGACTTATCGGTACCAGCTGTAGAATACATAATTTAATGACGTCCTACTGTTACAATGTCTTACTGCATTTCCGATCCAATTTGCTAATTCCACATGCACCTTTAGTGATAGCAATAAAGCTTAGTTTGGCATAACCTGGAATTGTGGAGGTAGACTTAATTTGGTCATAGAATGTTCGGTGCAGAATTGAACAATACGGGCCACGAACGGGCCAACTTCTTGCGATTGACAATTGTTACAATACGAAATAATATTGTATTACCTTGTTCCTTTATGCCATAGTGTGGTTGTGCAAATAGATAATGATAGAGGCTGTTCGATGAATTAGGTTGCGTGAATATTGGTTCCAATTAATTATAAACAACTAGTGCCCGCGCTTCGTTTCGGGTATATTATTCATGAACTTCTTCTTGAATCCCACTATATGTTTAAAAAAACCGCATCAAAATCCGTTGTGTAGTTTTAAAGTTAAATCTTTAAAAAAGTATACATTGGGGCAGACAGACAAAGGAAGCGACTTTTCTTTATACTACTTATTTAGTGATAAAATATAATTAAAAACAAGGGTATGTTTCGAATGAACATGAAAGTTAGTTACGGAAAAAAAGAAAACATATTATGTTTTTAGTTTACTGACATACGATACACAAATACCGTGACATGCTGTCCAGACATAATTAGTGTTTGTTATTTAATGCCATTTGACAATTTATTAGAACGGACGTTTAGTTTTTCCTAGATGATTTGATTCAATGCAAGACTATGTACATAGTTAGGTACCATATTTAAAGAATACCTTTATTAGCTCAGAGTGAAAATAACTGAAACCACACATTGTAATAAATAAACTTTTTTCTTTATTATTCCTCCCATACTTGAAATACTAAGTAGACGAAAAATCACTGAGCATTTTCGGACCAGTCACGTAACACCGCACACTATTTTAGCGTACAACGAACAGCTGTACGTGAAGTGACAACCCTCTATAGGCAACACGATATTTTGAGCCACCCACAGGGCGAGAGTATACGGTTACAGGAAACCGGCGCGGTTGTTACAATTGTGTCATACGACAAAATGCGAATCGAATAACTACGACAATAATCAAAATCGAACCAATCTCGACCTACTTCGTTCGCGTTACGGCCACAGAATCGCGTATCGTTAAATACAACAAAAAAAAAGTTGCCAACGAAACCACATAAATGACAAATGACGATCGGAACATTTATGAAAAGATAAGCGGCGATCAATGGATACGATTGTCGAAGACGAATATTGTGATTCGGAGGAAACGATTGCCTTTATGGGATATCCGATTTGGTGGCAAAAAATATGTTTTGCACAGGTAATTTTTCTCATGGTTCTTTACTAACCAATGTTACTTACATTCCGTATCGACGTTTCATTATAAGACTGTTTCCGTTCATCATCAAAACTTTGAAACATGAGGTAATAATTAAAAATAAGAAGACTGAAAAAAAATACTTTGCTATCTTGCGTGACCAAGTATGCTACTCATGACCTCTGGATAAATACGGTTAAAATCATGAATTTTGAACAGAAATATTTAAGGGTGCCTAATGTTCTTAAAAATGTTCAATTCAAACGAATTCCAAATACATTCAAAATTACACTCATTCGAGTGAACTTTTAAAATATTTCCGAACTAATAGGCTTTGTGGACGGCAAAAAAAAATTAATCACTCGCAATTACTAAAGAAACAAACACGATGGTTTCTTAGAATAGGGGAGGCCTATTTTGTTTTTTATTGATGATTTGCCAGGTTGCCTTGGTTTTGTTAGTGGCTTTATTTATCTTAAAGATAAAATAAATAAAGCCACTAACAAAACCAAGGCAACCTGGCAAATCATCAATAAAGAGACTTGTAAAAACAAAACACAAAATCACAAGATCTCCCTGAAAGTGAATGATATTATATTAGATTCTGATGCTGATATAGCAAATGCATTTCAATCATTTTTCTCCAACATAGCTGTAACAACGACAAGTAGTTTGTCTTCCAGTCCGGCTCTTGCTCATTCACTTTTAAAGTCCCATGTAAGTGAATGCACATCTTCTTTCAATTTTGCTTACATTAATGCTCAAGTAATTGTGAAAGCCTTTAAAGAACTCAACTTAAAAAAGTCAGAGGATCTATGGGGACTCTCAGTGGACGTGTTAAAAAATATAATATATACAGTTGCTCCACTATTGGCGACGATATTCAACAAATGTATTAATGAAGGTCATTTTCCTGATCTGATGAAGTCAACCAAAATCATTCCTTTGTTCAAATCAGGCGATGACAGTGACCCATCTAATTTCAGACCCATATCCTTACTACCAGCATTTAGTAAAATTTTTGAAAAAATTGTATTTAGTCAACTGCTTTGCCATTTTAATTTAAACAATTTGTTAAATAAAAACCAATATGGATTCACTAAAGGTAAATCCACCACAGATGCTGGTGTTGCTCTTATAAAACATGTTTTTGATGCATGGGAAAGAAAACAAGATGCCATAGGCATATTCTGCGATCTATCCAAGGCGTTTGACTGCGTTAATCATCAAACTCTTCTACTCAAATTACGCCATTATGGCATCTCAGAAAAATGCACTTAGTCTAATTCAGTCTTACCTGACTGGCAGAACCCAAAAGTCAATGTAAATGGGGCTAGTTCTTCCGGCGCCCCGTTAGTTATGGAGTGCCCCAGGGCTCGATATTAGGACCTCTATTATTTATTATTTATATTAATGATCTTCCGTTCTTTACTGAAGACACATGTGAGATAGTTTTGTTTGCAGATGATACATCACTTCTTTTTAAGATTGATAGACAGCAAGAAAATTTTGACGACGTAAACAAAGCCCTCTTACGAGTCTTGCACTGGTTTACTACTAATAATCTTATGTTGAACGCCAAAAAACCAAATGTGTAAAATTTTCAATGCCTAATGTAAAGCAAGTCAATACTAAAATCATAATGAACAATGAACCCATTGAAGTCCTAAACTCAACGGTGTTCCTTGGAATCACTCTAGATTCCAAATTGCAATGGGGACCTCATATTGGTACCCTGGCAGGAAGACTTAGTTCTGCTGCATATGCTGTAAGAAAAATTAGACAATTGACTGATGTTGAAACGGCAAGATTAGTTTATTTCAGCTATTTCCACAGTATTCTATCCTACGGCATGCTTTTATGGGGATCAGCAGCTGATATTGATAGTATCTTTGTATTGCAAAAAGAGCAATAAGGGCCATCTACAAACTCAAACTACGCGATTCCCTCAGAGATCGTTTTAAAGAGTATAATATTCTCACAATGGCCTCTCAGTACATTTTAGACTGCTTAATGTATGTGTATAAAAATATACAATACATTCCTAAAAAATCAGATACTCACCGATTCAATACTAGAAATAAGCATAAACTTGCTATTTCACATTTCAGACTTAATAAAGTTAATAGCTCCTTTGTTGGACTAGGAGTAAAAATGTTCAATAAGTTACCTGTAAGTATTACTAAATTACCTTTGCAAAAATTCAAAGAATGTATTAAGAAGGGTCTTATTATGAAGAGCTACTATAAAGTAGAAGACTATTTTAATGATAAAAATGCTTGGACAAATTGCGTTAACTAAAATTTGACATTTGCAATAAAAATTTTCTAATATATAAATTATTTTAATCATTGACATTTTTTATGAACTTTTGTTGTTATTAATATTTTTTTTTTTTTATAAATAATGTATTTTAATTTATTGTTGTAATACAGTCATATAGTATTAAGATTCTACTCTATGTAAGCTATGTCATGCAGGTTGGAATTGTTGTAGTTATTTTATTGATTTGTTTTGTTTCTTTATGATTTTAATTATTGTCCAAAAGGCTCGAATTGTCATTATTCGGATCAGGTGCTACTCTTGGGCCCTGGACTGTTCGATCTTACCTTTTTTTTTCTATTTTTTATTATTAACAGTAATTGTAGTATAAGTTTTTTTTTCTCTCTTTGATACTGTGACATACTCAAACTGTACGACATGGCAATTATATTTAACAAGTTTATGTGATAATCGGTTAAAAAGAGTAACTATCGAGTTTCTTGCCGGTGTCTTCTCGATAGAATCGGCTTTCCGAACCGGTGGTAGAATTACTTATTTATTTAATACAATGACGATTTATAAGTGCATGTGAATGCCTATATAAATAAAGAAATTTTGACTTGACTTGACTTGACTTTAAATTACAGTTATTAGGACTGGTTCATGCAATCAGGTGCATTTCGATAACGACCTCGTTATATTAGCCCGCCATGACGAGTTTTCAACTGAAAAAAAAATTGCATTGTAACAAGGTACGCGAATAGGTTATTTTTAATTTTGTGTGTAGAAAATATGAGTACGTTTTAATGTTTGCCATGCACTTAGTTACTAATACATAAAATGTTAGTGCAAGTTACTTACATTTACCCTTTTTATAGCTAATCTATTTTTTTCTTTCCGGGTCTAAAAAATAGCTAAGCAATATATGACATTAGCTCTCAGAGGGTGATATTAGGTTAACAAAATATATAAAAACTATTTTAGCTCCATCATTCCTGCAAGGCCTTTAGAGATTCACATTAGATTATAATAAACAGATTATTGGCACATTTTTAATGTATGTCAAATGGTAATGGTTAGGTTTGCTACTTATTTCGTTTCAAGTAGAAGAATAGAATCGGAATCACTGATTCATCATCTAAAATAACATTATAAAGAAAGATTTGATTGATTGTTTTCACTCAAGCCTCACTTCAAGGCTCAAGACAAAGAAATAAATCCTTTAGAAGTTCAATAAAAAACAACAGCACAGGCTAATCGTAACAAAACTCAAACCGGACATCAAAATCGCGTATCTGATTCATCTTCAGACAATTCACATAGAAAATAGCAGCGGTATCCCCCATAATAACGATTCGACTAGTAATCTTCGTTACTAACGATCCGAAACATTGTTTGTTCTCGAGACGGAATGTTCAGTAAACGTATGTGTGCAACCTGCAATCATTCTTTACGAACGGACTTAATGATAACCTTTGGAACAAGTAAATTATCAATATGGCCCGAGGGTCCGGGCCTTGTTTTTGGAAAGCCGTAACGAGCCTATCATCTGCCTTTTTTTCCACGTTTTTTATAGTCGTCGTTAAATGAATGCAGGTTAGACTCAGTTTTTGTTGAAATAGGTCACCCTCGGAGGTTTTTAGGCGAGCATTTGATACGACCTGTTTGGTTAGCAACGATTCGTTATTACGAATCGTTGCTAACCAAACCTGCCTTCATACGAAAATCAAATTATAGGTAGATCTATTGATCTACCTATAATTTGATTTTCGTATGAAGCTTAAAATGCCAAACGGCAATAAGTGATATTGTGTTTACATAAGTTTTATTGGTATCATAAAGATAAGTGTACTTAGGTACACTAGTGTACGGCCTATTTTTATGAAAAACAGGTTATATTTACTGACAATTCAGGGCTACATTTGGAGCAAAGGCTAACAAATATAGGCGTAGGTAAAGAGCATGAAATACATTATGCCCATATTGTCCTTGTGAACGCGTAGGACTGAGAAATATACAATACGAAACAATTCCACCCACGGTACAACGGTACGATTATAAACGAATCGCCAACTTGCTTACATAGTGCCAAAACAAATAAGTAATAGTGATGTCAAATAGCCTTTAGATTAATCAAACCATTGGATCGAGAAATTATGGACGCCCATCGAATTTGCGACTACGTCCAGTTTGGGTCTATTTAAAGCAATATTGATTTAACGACACACGAACAACAATCGCCTAGATTTGTCTGACTAATTGGGAAAGTGAATAATTTTAGAAATTGTAATTAATAGGCATCCAATGGATTTGATCAATCTGGCTGGATATTGAGAAGTTGATTGTTTACCTTTAAATCATATTCAATTTCCATATTTCTATCGAAGACTTAGTCTTATATTGAAATTTCGCTGTACTGTAGTTCAATGTAGTTAAGTATTCCATTCCTCAGAAAATCTGCTAAAAGTTTTAAGGTTGTGTCATGTCAACCAATTTGCACTTGGCCAGTATGGGTGACTGAGGCTTGATCATCCCTCTCCTCGGTGGGGACCTATGTGAGCTGGGGCCAATGATGATCCATTCTTTGTCGTTACTATTCTTATGAAGGCATTTCATTTAGTTGTAATTGGTTTTTTTTCCTGACTGACATACGATGATGGGTTGGAGTAGCTTCTTCATCATCACCGTACTTGCGGTGGAGGGGATGGCTCTCAACCCTAAGTTGTATTAGAGCTTCACAAACAAACAAGCAAGTCTTGTTGTAATTTTATTTTCATTTTTGTGTGAAATCAAATTGGTTCGAATAGTCTCACTCTATGTTAAGCCAGTACTCATCATAACTTCGTATGAGTTCACACCACATCGGGCAATCGATACGACATTATTAGAGGATTAAATTGGTTCGAAATTACTTCAATCTAGTTTGCAGTCGCATGTTTATAACGAAAGCCATTATTGCGAACTGTTTGGGGAATTGGGTGGATATTTTTATGGACACTGCATCCAATGCGAAAATTGACATTAAGTATCTAGAAGTTGTGCATAGGGAATGAAAAACATTATTCAATTATTGTTTTGCTGTATGTTTTTTTTAATGTGTTTAACATCATAGAAAAGTTAGTCAATACTAGAGGAAGATCCCAGAGCCGCCAGACATCACTTATTTTCTAATGGACAAAATATATACGATTGAGTAGTGGTGGGGTGTACTATCATCATATGACTAGTTGCTACCTTGACCAGACGGCCATTTTTCAGATATCAACCAATCAAGGTACATAGAAACACTGCTCACCTCACTTAAATTCTGATGGCTGATTTTAACATATATTTCACACAATATCATTAAAAATCAGGTTTCATTACTCCCAGACACATGCGGTCGGCGGTTTTACCTTACAGACGCTTTAAAGCTATGAAAAAATTTTACTTTTACTTAATTTTACTTATTTTGCGATGCTTGATTTTTATATATGTTATTCAAACAACTATTTTAAAACGTTTTGCAAACGGACAGACCGATCTAAGGGGCCAAACATTCACCAGACCCAACTGTTTTTGATTTTTTTTTTCAAATTGAATTTAGTTAAGTTTTTCTAATAAAATAGTTTGTAAGGAACAATTCTATAATTATTGCGGTCAGATGAGCACTTTTTAGTTGTTTGAATAACATTATATAAAAATCGAGCATCAGAAAATAAGTAAAAGTAAAATTTTTTTCATAGCTTTAAAGCGTCTGTAAGGTAAAACCGCCGACCGCATGTGTCTGGGAGTAATGAATCCTGATTTTTAATGATATTGTGTGAAATATATGTTAAAATCAGCCATCAGAATTTAAGTGAGGTGAGCAGTGTTTCTATGTACCTTGATTGGTTGATATCTGAAAAATGGCCGTCTGGTCAAGGTAGCAACTAGTCATATGATGATAGTACACCCCACCACTACTCAATCGTATATATTTTGTCCATTAGAAAATAAGTGATGTCTGGCAGCTTTGGGATCTTGGACCATACGTTTTTATCTTCGTCTGTTTTAACTTTTTCTTTTTTCTAAGATTTTATCTACTTATTAGTCCAATGTAAAACCATGTAAATTATTTCCAATCATTTGGTCATAAGTAGACATCTTCGATATTACTTCCCTTATTAAACGTGCTATCAAATTCCTGGCAAGCGAATTTCCACGTCCACAGTGTAATCGCGTCAGTTAATTTTGAAAGCAATTTAAAACTAACACGATTTACATAAAAAAAATATAAGGCGAATACTAGGAAATCATGACCGAATGTAGGTAAGGGAAACTTGCAGCCTGTTAAGAAGCTGACGTCTGCACGAACGCAAACATCGTTGAAAGTTGAAGGTAAGTGACCCCCCCCCCCCCCCCCATCATGTTTATTACTTACTTTCCAACTTTGACTTGCGACTGCAAGGTTGGGATAAAAATACGGTATGGAAAAATTGTCGTTCGGAGCCTTTATTGATGATACATGTTTGGTTATCTTTAAGTTGTATTTTGCATTTATTAATATAATATCATCCATGTACTACGTACAGTGTTCCGTTACGTTTTATGTAAAGGTACTTTTACGGATAAAACTAGCGTTAAAAATTGACTTTTGTTTTTAAATATTGTATAGGGAATTATATTTAGTGTGTAGTTCTCTGTTTACTCAAAATAACTCTGGTCACTTAATAAAAATCAGGTTGACAATTTTATTGGCGGCTTGAAGTATGTTTACGATCATACGTTTACATGTTACCTAACTGTTTTGTTACTTGTTTATACTGTACCAATGCGATGCTTAGTTTCACATATCTGTGCACAGAGGTATCTAAGTGCGTGTGAAAAAAAAAGGCAAAGCCAAGTATAACCTATATAAGAACTCACGTTCTTCTGCGGCGTAGTTGAAAATTTTTTTTTGGTTTTACGGTTTCTATTAAGATTATTAATAATGCATGCATGGTAAAATGAATTTATTTTAATGATTTTTTTATGATACAGGTTACTAGTTACAATTCAAATAACTTAACTCTGACAGGATTCTGAAGACTTACGGTAGTAAAAGTGTTGATATGGTTTGACATCGGTGTTTGTTCCGTGTCTGGGTGTGCTCATATTTAAGTATGTATTTATAAATATATATGTATGTATATCAGTCTCTGACGCCCATAGTACAAGCTCTGCTTAGTTTGGGGTCAGATGACTGTGTGTGGAAATGTCCCAGATATTTATTTGTTTATTTTATTCATTCGTTAGAATACATATTTTTATTAGCATACGATCTTACAAATGTTTTATGTCTTTTGACCTTGATCTTGTGTTCATGACGCAGGCATTATTGATTTTTCATGACCATAACATTATTTCAGTATCGTATCTGACAGATAAGATACATGATATCACCCAGATACACTAAACAAAGGTTTTGTGTATTTGGGTACTTAATACAAATAGGAGTTAAATCAAGACATAGTATAAAGCAAAGCTTCCCGCGTTTGTCTGTCCGTATGTATGCTTAAATCTTTAAAACTGCGCAACGGATTTTGATGCGATTTTTTTTAAATAGATAGAGTGATTTGATAGCAAGGTTTTTATGTTCAATATACCCGATGCAATATATAATTTGTATAGTAATCATATAATATACTTGTGTCATATTTTTTATCAGGCGTTACTAATAATATAAAATTTTAGACTTTCGCGTTCCATTACACTAAATCTTTGTCTTTATGGGTCTAGGTACACGCGTTATCCTCATAACACGTGTAGACTCATAAAGACTAATATTTAAAGTAATAATATAAGTCGACGAAAAAGTTGAAAAAATCATACTTACTTTTGTAGTTTAGTTCTTATTAACAAATGCCGGAAAAAGATAAGTATTGTATGAATAAATGATACGTTTGCTATTTATTATTCTTTACCTTTATGTGTTTTGGTACAGAAATAAAACATTTTTCTAACGACACCGTTTCAAATGTCAATCAGATAATGGGGTACCACTATACATATAGCTATATAGCGGTTCAGCAAATAAAGCAGTTGGAGTCAGTTTCCACGGTAAAACTAAAAGTAATTAGCGAATCAAATATTTACGCTTTGTCCATTGACAACAACAGCCAGACTGTATAATTACAATTGAAACATTATAATTAAAGGCAATCGTTAAATTTACATTTTGACTGTCACGCCAATAGTGTAATTTTTATACAGGTCTTGGTGTAAAAATCGTAGTAGCGAAATAAAACCACTTTTATGGAGCTGGTGTGTGTTAAGTGAGTCTTCTCGTGCCTTAGATCAGAACGTTGCATTCCAAATCCTTACTAATATTATAAATGCGAAAGTAACTCTGTCTGTCTGTCTGTTACGCTTTCACGCATAGAGTACTGAACCGATTTAAACGAAATTTGGTACAGATATAGTCCAGAGCCCAGAAAAGGATAAAGGCTACTTTTTAACCGACTGCGCTATAAAGAAGTAATGTTTTACCCGTTAAACGTCACTACGCGGACGAAGTCGCGGGCGGAAAGCTAGTAATAAATAAATGTAAGATTTTAGACCATGATTGGTGTAACCCAGCCGAACGGGCAGTAAGTAGCTATGTATTTGATACTCCTAATATCGCGTGTATGGACTAATATTTAATTAATCAATCAAAATCAAAAATCGTGAGATGATGGTATGTATTAGAAATACAACATCTGATATAGTGCTAAGTTACTAAGGTAATTTTGCTATTCGGATAATATGTCGGATATTAAAAGTAACTGATATTGGTATACACACACATAATAATATACTTGAATATAATATTATAACACCCAAGCACGGAACAAAAACACAAAACTATACTTAGGTATTTGCCTCAACCGAGCATCGAACCTGAGTCTTGGCGCAAAAGGCAGGGTCTTCGGTCAGGGCGATCAAACCCGTCAATCAATAATTAAGTAGATACTCACCTTTAATAATATTTAATTATTTTTATTACCGACCAACAGAGCTTTCTCCATAAAAGTGATTTATTTCAAATGCGTAATGTTCACGCCTAATATTGTAGATAAATATCCCATAAGCTTGTTTGCTCAGTTGATATTATTAATATGGAGCGATATCAATATCTCGAACTGCTACCGGATTTACCAAGGCCAATTAATTGGAGTCATTTAAATTGTGTCCAATCAGGGGCTCAGGCGCGGTCACCCCTCCCACCGCCGCCATCTTGCTATCTGATGCGCGGGAGCAATAATCGGCTCTATAATTTGTTTAAGCAACTTAACATACCTATTCCTTAACATGTCGCCTGTATTGGGATGATAATGTTAGATCATTATAGAATGAGGATATAGATAAAAATATGTATGCGTATGATGGGTTTTATTATCCTAGCTAATTAATTTTTATTCATAGATAATTGCTGGCGCACAAAATGTTTAGTAAAACCACTTTAAATTCAGTGCATATTGTCTAACATAACGTTAAAGTGTGCTAAAAATTCAACTTGATCACATATGACAATTGTTTTAAGTTAAAAATGTTCAAAGGATGTTGTGAAGTTGGGAAAATATGTTTTTCATAAAGTAGACCAAATATTTGAAATTATTATCTTCACCAAACAGCTATTATATGAAAAACCTCGTAAGAAACATTTTATGGCAATTTGCTCTTTAACCTTTCACGCTTCAGTAAACTAACATCAAACGATTTTAAAAGGAAGACATCGTTATTTCGATTATTTGTCGTTATTATTTAGGGCAATCAGCATCGCTAAAGTAAACAGTTGACCTGTTTCGGCTTTTCCGTTTGTAGACGTTGTTGTTTACCAATTTATTAAGAAAAAGGGTATAAACAACATCATTAAATTATAAAGCATGTCGCGAAAAATTACGTGTCATGTCACAAGGAAATCATCTGAAACATTTTATTGGAATAAGAAAAGAAATATAATCTATGTATATTTTTTTAATGTGAAATATTTTTTATCATGTCAAATAATCAACAAGTGAGCGTTAAACCTATTCTTGTTTTGGTCTTGATTAGAGTAGACTGAAATAAAAAGTTTTAAAAAAGTAGCTTAATTAATGAACAATTGGGCACATCTGATGAAGACGAAGGACATACTCAACTCAAACCGCAAAAGGAGACGTGTCATCTCCTGTCAAAAAACTGTGACAAGTGACGATCGATTCGAAATCTCGTCTCGGAAATCGTTATAGTCCAGTCATTTAAGCTTAAATTAGGTAAGAATCTCGGAATTCGAGATACCCAGCTGTAAGTCTGTAAATACTTAGATATTGACACCCTAAAAGTGGTCTCAAAACCTACATATGGCAGGGTGTACGCAACTATAAAATTTTCGTGGTCAAATGTCACAAATATCAGTTTTATAAACTTTTGAGCGAAACGGGAAGTTTTATCATAAAAGTGTGTAGGAGAAAATTGCTTATCATCTAATTATCTATAAAAATTGTCTGTACGTTTTATTCCTAAGATTCACCATTTCAGAGATACAGCGATGCAAATAGTTGAAAAAGTTGTATTTTAAAAAGCTTTCAGACCCCCGTGCGATTGTGCTAGACAGTTAAAATTTTCACAACTGATGTATTTCAGTAGTCTCTATAACATCTAATACTAGAAAAAGCTTAAAACCAATGTTTAAGTGGGTTCTCATACAAAAACTATGGATTTTTTTTTCTCACACTTGGCCGGTTTTTAACGTGGTTACCCCAGTAAACCCATTACAAACGACACCTTTTATACGTGAAGAACACGTTGTTTATATGGAAGCCTAGTTAAATAATTGTTTTATGTTGTTTTTAGTACTATACATATACGTTTCAGTACATTTAAACTGCTTATTATAGGTCAATAACGCAGAAATCTTAAATCTTCTGAATACTGAAAACAACACAAAACAATTATTTAACTAGGCTTCCTTATAAACAACGTGTTCTTCATGTATAAAAGGTGTCGTCTGGAATAGGTTTACTGGGGTAACCACGTTAAAAACCGGCCAAGTGTAAGAAAAAAAAAACACAATTTTTGTATGAGAACCCACTTAAACATTGGTTTTAAGCTTTTTCTAGTATAAGATGTTATAGAGGCTACTGAAATACATCATTAGTGAAAATTTTAACTGTCTAGCACAATCGCAAGTGGGCCTGGAAGCTTTTGAAAATACAACTTTTTCAAATATTTGCATCGCTGTATCTCTGAAATGGTGAATCTTAGGAATAAAACGTACAGACAATTTTTATAGATAAATAGAAGATAAGTAATTTTCTCCTACACACTTTTATGATAAAACGTCCCGTTTTGCTTAAAAGTTCATAAAACTGATATTTGTGACATTTGACCTTGAAAATTTTATAGTTGCGTACACCCTACAATATGTAGGTTTTGAGACAACTTTTAGGGTGTCAATATCTAAGTATTTACAGACTTACAGCTGGGTATCTCGAATTCCGAGATTTTTTCCTAATTTGACTGGACTATTAGCCAATCGACATCTATCAAACGCGGAGTATTTTGACGCGTTCACAGCTGCCCGGGCCGTGTTAGCTGCGACTGTCACCGGCCACAAATGGTGGGCCGTAAACGTCGATGTGGCTAATTTAGTGCACCATCACGGTGCCGCTCTGTGTGTTATGTCGCGGTGGGCGGCGCTATGTTGATTTTCAAGATATCGCCTCTTATTTGATGATCTGTGTCCGTATTCGAGGTGCCTGTTCTCATGCCGCCTTCGTTTGTTTTGTCTTCAATTACAGAATTCACATTGATTGTAGGCAGGCACAAAATTGTATTTAGTTGATTGGGTCTTAATTAAGACATAATTAGTGTTGAAACCTTATTTTGTACTATTTTTTTTACTTAACAAATAGTTAGTTAATAATAGTAAGAGTAGTATTAAAATTGTCATCCTCATCAATACATTTTCAGATAATGAAAAACGTTACTGGGGTAACCCAGTCAAGATTTAACAAAATTGTAAATTGAAAACTTGGTTAAGTACTTTTTCTTTAAGGGTGAATGCCATCTCCTGCGCAAGTCCGGTGATGTTGACTAGGCTTTTCCAAGCCATCATCGTAGTCCGTTAGAAAAAATAGTATTTTTCTTTTCAAGTATTTTATTATTTTGAAAAAATATACGTTTTTATTTTAACTTTGTTTTCTTTACCAACGTTATTCTTTTAAATCTTTGAAAATTAAAACACCTTCGGGTCTGCGAATGATTTGTTCGTATCTACATAGTTTAACAGTTGGGTTCCAGACGCAATTCACCAGAATACGGATTCAATAAACCTTGTGAACAGCATACTAAGTGCTATCTGTTGTATTCCTTAGAAGGCAGAAAGTCATCTGCCACAAATTCTTGGACTGTTTGTACGGACGATCCAATGCAGTTTGTACCTATAAATGGGGTTTGATGACAGTGATATTTGTGGTTATGTACCTAGACCTATAAAGAAAAACAGCAAGTTTATTTTAAAGTAGATTCCATTGGCGATAGGACTTTTTTTTTATATTGTTTGTTCGCAGTTATCGAATCGATAATAAAACTAATATTTTGCATCCATGATGTCATGTCTGACGTTCAAAGTGATAAAAAGAGTGGGCAAGAATAGCAATTGTACGAGTAGTTAACAACCTCCCTAGTTCGGTAAAAATATATCTCAAAAAATAGCAATTTGCTTGTTATGATTTTCGATGTGACATGGTTTCTTTTCATATTACCCCAAAACATATTTGATAAACGGCGTACACTGAAAAAAATACCAATAGGAGGAAACAACATTATTCTGTAATGATAATAGCGACATTTCTTTTGCTGATCAAGTATCTTGAAAAAAAAAATGTTTGTCTCAGAAATCGTACCTAGTTTCCATTATCTTTTTTATCTTTACATTTAAGCGCCTCCACATATCGACGTTTTATTTCGATTGACTGAATTTGGGGATCGACTAAAACGTACCGGGATCTATTTTTATTGCCTTCCCCTTAATGGATTTTTGTAATATGATCCTTAATTTTGTTGTTTTTTTTACTATAGCCTCGCATTTAAACTTGTACCGCACACGGGTCACATTAAAACTTATCTTGGTAACGGATATAAATCTTTTAACGTCTTCTTTTACACTTTTATAGAAAATTTAGATATAATGTTAAAATCATGTCAGCAACAGTCATATTATCTTTGTTATATCAAAGGTGGCCCGTGATAGCGTGATTCTCAAAGTGATCATTAAATCCAAATTAGTTTGTTTGTAGTCTCTTTTATATGAAAAGCTAATCCTTAAGATTTTTTGATGAGGTGTTTAGAAATTTCAACGTTATTTAAATATGTTTGGATTTTATGTTTCTATGAAAGTAAAAAACGTTGTTCAGTTAAAATATGGTGCGCATTAAATTATTATTATACGTCGTCCCCGAAATCTTGTTCATAAAATAGTTAAATATTTTTATATACGACTTTGCAGATAATTAAATAAAGGATTCATATAATAGTTTCTTATTTAATGAGATTTGTCTGTGTTACTTTAACTTGTTAAAATAGGTATATACCTTGTAAATTCATAATATGAAAATAAGAATCACGTAAAATTATCCATGTCATTTGTAAGCTTCTTATTAACTTTGGTGTGCAACAAAGATGATTATTGAGCCAGTAGGTGGCAGAAGTAATTGAGCATTGTCTTCCAGCTGTGTGGGCGTTTTACATCTGAGTGACCCAACGATGATTATTTGACATGCAGGGTAAAGCTGGTGGTGTACCGAGATCCATTGAGCTATGAAAAACATCGCAGCCATACTGGCAGTAAAAACTTATCGTTATTCTAGCTTAAAAAATTGGTACTGTCGCTACTCAAATAGGACTTCTACGAAGACATTTATAGATTCCAATTTTCTTACACCTCAGGATCGTATTGACTGAATTATTAACAAAAAACAAGTGTTCTTCAATTATTGTATTTTCATAAATTTAATACTTATTTGTTTATAGAGATAAAAAAACAAAAAGTGAACCAAACGACCTTTTTACCGATATTATCTTTTATGTTGGATAGTAAAAAAAAAAAAATAAGTTACATCAAAATAAAAAATAAAGTTCCTTAAAATAAATCTTCTTTGTGCATCTTTTTTTTTTCCTAACTGACTAACGATGATGGCTTGGAGGAGTCTTGTCATCATCACCGGGCTTGTGGGGGAGCGGATGGATCTCACTCCTAAACCTTTTTCGTTTAAATATTATTAATGTTGCACACGGCTCCGTTTATTAGGTATTGAACTAGGTGTACATACAACCTTAACGCTTGTTGGTTTGTGTTATTAATGGATGTGCTGATAAGGAATTCTTGTGGTAATTTGTTATCATTATCATGATCGATATAAGCATCAACTAATATAAGATGTGTAGTTTAAAAACATTACACTCTCGCGAGGAAGGCAACAAAATGTAGGAGGTACCTGCATCATTATTTCTTAAGAACAGCAAGAATTTCGTAAGAAGATACGAATAAAAGGACTAAGTGCCAGGACCGTAGCACATGGCAGGAAGTGATCTCTGCCTACCCCTCTGGGAAAAAGGCGTGATTGTATGTATGTATGTATGTATACGAATAAAACGAAAATTAATCATAAATCTCAAACCTAAATTGAAAAATAAATATAATTATAAAATCTCAATATTCTCCTGCAGCTTGCGGATTTTGAATTAAATATTGCTATAATGGATTTTTCAAATGGTTTAGTTGAGCAGTGTGTGTTTGAGTCTTTAGAGTAATATTTTTAATTAATTTAATTTTATTTGTTCGCCTCTGTATATAATAGTGTTATATTCTGCACTTTGCCCCTCCTCTGATTGTAACAGCGTAATATAATTTAAATCTATGTATATAAAATCCGTTATTTACTTTATGATTTAGAAGATTATCTGTAATTTTTAACCGACTTCAAAAAAGGAGGAGGTTCTCAAGTCGTCTGTATGTATAATATTTTTTTTTTATGTATGTTCACCGATATTTTCGTCAATTATAGACGGATTTCTTAAATTTTTTTTTGGTTGGATAGAGTTTACTTCCGTGGTGGTCCCATTTTCACCAGTCCCGGATCTGATGATGGGATCCAGGAGAAATCGAGGGCAACCCTCAAATTTTATAGGGACATGTACCGCGTTTTGCATATTATCCTAAGTAATATTGGCATTTGATTCTGGCTATCATAATCTTATGATGCTGAGCTGATGATGGAAGGTCAACTCCTTAATAGTTATGAGTAAAAGGATAATTATTTCAATTCTCTATACATATTAAGACTATTAGTTATAAATCAGTAGCATTACAGGTGAGCTAAACTATTAGGTGGACCAGTTTAGGATCTGATGATGGGATCCGGGAGAAATCGTGGGCAACCCTCAAATTTTATAGGCACATGTACCGCGTTTACATATTTTCTGAAGTTATATTGGCATTGCTTCTTGCAATCATAATGTTATGATGCTGAGCTGATGATGGAAGGTCAACTCCTTAATAGCTGGGAGTAAAGGGATAATTCTTTCAAATCTGTGTACATATTAAGACTATCAGTTATAATATCAATAGAATTATAGGTGAGCTGCACTAATAGGGTCCAGTTTAGGATCTGATGATAGGATCCAGGAGAAATCGAGGGCAACCCTCAAATTGTATAGGCACATGTACCGCGTTTTACATATTTTCAGAAGTAATATTGGCATTTGCGTCTGGCAATCGTAATGTTATGATGCTTAGCTGATGATGGAAGGTCAACTCCTTAATGGTTGGGAGTAAAGGGATATTTCTTTCAATACTGTATACATATTAAGACTACTAGTTTTAATTTCAGTAGAATTATAGGTGAGCTGAACTAATAGGGACCAGTCTAGGATCTGATGATGGGATCCAGGAGAAATCCAGGGCAACCCTCAAATTTTATAGGCACATGTACCCCGTTTCACATATTTTCTGAAGTTATATTGGCATTTGCTTCTTGCAATCATAATGTTATGATGCTGAGCTGATGATGGAAGGTCAACTCCTTAATAGTTGGGAGTAAAGGGATAATTCTTTCAAGTCTGTGTTCATATTAAGACTACTAGTTTTAATTTCAGTAGAATTATAGGTGAGCTGCACTAATAGGGTCCAGTCTAGGATCTGATGATAGGATCCAGGAGAAATCGAGGGCAACCTCAAATTGTATAGGCACATGTACCGCGTTTTACATATTTTCAGAAGTAATATTCAGAGTAAAGGGATATTTCTTTCAATTCTGTATACATATTAAGACTACTAGTTTTAATTTCAGTAGAATTATAGGTGAGCTGAACTAATAGGGACCAGTCTAGGATCTGATGATGGGATCCAGGAGAAATCCAGGGCAACCCTCAAATTTTATAGGCACATGTACCCCGTTTCACATATTTTCTGAAGTTATATTGGCATTTGCTTCTTGCAATCATAATGTTATGATGCTTAGCTGATGATGGAAGGTCAACTCCTTAATGGTTGGGAGTAAAGGGATATTTCTTTCAATACTGTATACATATTAAGACTACTAGTTTTAATTTCAGTAGAATTATAGGTGAGTATATTAGTTCATAATAGGGTGAAAAAAAATGTAACACTAAAAAGTATGAAAAAAAATTGTAAACAAAAAAAAAACCGCCTTCAAAAACCCGACTCACTAAAAATTACAAAATAATATTCATGCAGCTTTCCTCAAAATTTTAATTGGCACCGCCTTCAACAACATATCAAATTCATACCCAGATTAATGTTCGTTATATTATTTTGTAATTTTTAGTGAGTCGGGTTTTTGAAGGCGGTTTTTTTTTGTTTACAATTTTTTATTTAAGAGCTGTGGATTTTGAATAAACAAATAAATAAATAAATTGAAAATGATCCCGACTCGTTAGGTGAAAATGTTTTCGTTTCCGTCTTTTAAGTAAATGAATTAACGTAAAAAAAAACAATCCGAATAATGAACATATCCTAATAATAGTTCATTCATTAAGCAAAATGAATGTCAGTCGCACCGGATAATTCCATAAGTAGGTTCGTTCAAAGGTAAAAACTCCGGTGGTATATAAAAGAAAACCCGTTTCACGAACAAATGATCATTTAAAACGGAAGGATGTTCCGGCAAAATGGGCTTTTCATATATTTTTTGCAAAATAAACCCTATTAAAACGTTAATCCGATTGCAGACAGATATTTTGCTACATGTCCGTACTTAACTGAGATTAAAACTTCTCCCTTTGCGTACTTAAAAGTTGATCGGCCGAACCTAATGGTGGAGAATTCGTTTTCTGCATTGGTTTTGGCCTAATCTCCTGTTTGGCCCTGTCTAATAAGGCCGCTTTGTCTGACGTAAATACGACACAGGAATTCTTATTAACTTCTCTAAATAATGAGATTCTTCTTAATGGGAGGAGAGCTGATTAAGATTACTCATTTTGTTACGTTTTTCTTTCGGGTAAGGATTAGATCTACGAAGGGAGAATTAGATAGACTATGTGCCAATTGTTGGGATTCACATAATAGGATTATTTGTGCATTCAGCCAGTGTATCGGTATGGCTTAGAATATTGGTTTAGTAATAAAGATGCTCAGTCCTTTTTTTTTCGATATAAGATTTTTGATTACATTTATAATTGCACTTCTTTCAAAACAATTTTAGAGACGTTTTTGAGATTAATGATTTCGAATGTGCTTACCCGGGTAGCGTACGTATCGAATGTCAACTAAAAATAGTAATCGTATTTTGTATTACGTTGTACTTACGGACTAAATATAGGATGTCCAATATTGATAAAACAACCTTGAGATACTAGCAAACGATAATAGTATACTTCAATCTCAGTAATAACGTGAAGACAACAAAGTCCAGAAGCACAAGCCATTTCTCAATTAACCGTCAAAAGCTGTCGTAAAGATCCACATGTTTTAATCCAAGCACTTAGATACTAATAACCCTCAAATGCAGAGTCCGGCCTAACCGCACCCCACAATGCAATTTAACGTGATTGCGTATAATACATTTATTATTTACCCTTGCCATATCTGGTGCAAGATTAAACGGCGACTTGTGCGAAGATTAAATCCTGGATTTTATTCCCATATTGCCGTACATTTCCACCCTACGGTTAAGGCAGAAAACTCGAGTATTCATTGCGGGTAGCCAAGCTATGTTAACGAGGGCTGGCGACGTTTTGTTGGTTGGCTACTCTGTATTTGAATTTCTAGTTGGCACGTTGAAATATTAAGACGCGCTCTCAGTGAAATAATGGCCACGAGTGTTAAAGTGGAGTAGGTGAAATTGAGGCAGTTAATGTTAAATTGAAGGTTATATTTGAAGATCACAATGAATATATTATTAAATAAGATAATCGTTATTATTTTACAAGCCTAATCATGCGGATTTATTACATATTCATATTTGTTTGTTTGTTTTACAAAAGACAATCAAGGAAGATTTTTATCAAGACACTATGTTTGACTTTTCGTTATATAACTGAAATTATTTGAACGACCGGATTCAAGATAGAAACACTACTTTACCATACAAAAATGTTACAAAAATCTGAAAAAAAAATCCGATCTAGCCGAATATTGTGGATCAAGGAATGGGAAGCCGATTTCCACCGAAATTTCGACAACCCTGCCCACAGCAAACCAAGATTTATATGGAGGTCGTGGTTATTTATACTCACCAGCCTTATTTTTATTCCCCGTGTGATATTTTTAATGAGGCAACTGAATAGCACTGGCTGCACCTTTTATTAACTTTTAAAAGCATTAGGCGAGCCCAAATAGTCGGAATTTACCACTAACTATTTGTTTGTCTCGCAACTCACTTTATGGTTTCAGTCTGTTGTTGTTACAATTTTATTTTGTGCCGGATACATCGTAGTTACAATCGCCCTATTCAAAATCGCGGGTGGTTTAGTTACGTAGTAAATCTTTTGGATTTGTGAACTGGTTTTGAGTGCCAGGGGCCAGAGGCGACCCCTACTTGTTTCGTAACATAATCGAGTGCTTGATGAGTCCATAATTGGGCCTCACATGGATCGCTATGCAAATGTAGCAATTAGGTTGATAAAGACCCACAGTGACCCGCTGCTTTAAGGACGGTTAACAAAGTTTACTCGGGCGTCCTCTTGCATTAATGGGTTAAGATTTTAAATCCGAGGTTTTGGGATATTCTTTACATACAACTGTACGTTTGAGGCAAGGTATAAAAGGATATGCAGGATATTCCTATTAATTTTAATAAGTATGAATAAGATATCTACTGGTTAGGCCTAATTACTTTTATTTTTTAACTAATCCCAACCTTGTAAAAATATTTTCTTACATAAGTCAGTAACAAAAGTAGAGTGGCATGCACATCAGTCAGGGGATACCAGATACAACTATCTGTCCAGTGGTGGGTGAACAGTATACGGGTAAGAGACCCCGGCTGCTCGAGCTACTATCGAGTCAGTCCAAATCATCCGAGGCGATACTATCCTTCCTCCCCTTTTCCTTCCCCCGTCATATATCCTTGCTACTTGTGGGAATGCAATGACCTTGTTAAAACAATGCACAAGGCAGAATGGCGGCGATGTGGTCCACAACCCGTCACGTCACGTTTCTCACAGAGGTGAATAGTGGATCGCTGGAAGTGATCTATGCCTACCCCTCTGGGAAAAAGGCGTGATTTTATGTATGTATGTATGTATGTCATGCACATAAAATATAAAACCAATTTATTTTCAAATGGATTATGTTTAAGTGATATGAATTGAGTCAAATATTACTTGCACATGTCAACTACTGAAAAAGTAGCGCAAACATTCAACCCTTGATCTAATTCCAACGCTGAATTGAAAACTAAACTAACACTACCTCCACACGTAAGTAATTATGACCTACGACTTCGATCTCGTAATGTCGTTTATCGATTGAAACTTACTTTTACAAAGAAACCAATAAAAAAGCTTTGAAAGGACTCAAAACTGATGAAAGTTCTGGTAGTTTTAGCCTGGATAGAACCTATAGTATAGGTAACATAATTCTCAAGAATCAATTATTATTTTAGTCCAATATCAATATTATTCTTTTAAATATATTATTTTTTCTCAATTTGATTTCTCTAGTCAATATGATTCCAAATTGTATCTCCAAACACTCGATAGTAATAACAGTTAAGCATAAGTTCATAAACCATTAAGAACTATTCTTCACTTAATTGCTTCCCAATTGCGAACACGCATCAATTCACTATACTCGTGGAAAGTCAATGCAACCACAAACTCAGATGGGCGCATCCACATCTCTACTCAAGTTTAAACGACCTAAATATTTGATGCGAGCGAGATCAAATGAAATAGCAATGAACAGGATACATCAAGGAAAGGGAGTTGAATGTCTACTAAGTTTAACAAGGGTGCTTGCAGAATATATTATGACAGGATCGATGGATAGGATCACCCGCCTCTGACGCGATTCCGAACAACTCAAATATTTAAATAGCTTTATCATGAAAGGATAGCTTTGAAGCGTTCGCTCATATTTTGGAATATGGATCCCGTATTAACCCATTTAATATGGCCTTGTGAGTGAACTATCGCAGAAATATTTTGTCTACTAACATGCATACCCGATTTAGAAATGGCTTAAATAGATGTGTGAACCTTTTGAAAATAGTTAAAGTACCTACTTAAAAGTTAGGTATAACATAAACCGAACATGTAAAGAAATAAGTGATCTCTCTGTAAGAGTCATTATCTTACTATGTCTGAGTCCTTTATTATTACATATTTAAAAAATAAAGTAACGAGACGAAAATAACATTTTATAGCTAAAATTGTATCCGAATATATCCGGAATGTACTTCATTGATATTCTGGTCGATTTTTTATTATCCTTACCTTAAAAAGTAATTATCAATTCGGCCGTGTCTTCTCACGATAAAAGCACAGTAGAAAATACATTGCTATTTACTGCCCGACATTTCGACTGGGTTACACCAACTGCTACTGTTTGAATCACATGAGGACTTTTTATTATTAAATTTAATGTAGCGAACGATTTATATCCTTACTCTAGGCTAGTTATGAAAACCATTATTTTAAAATGAAAACAGCCTGTTTATCGATATTCATAAACGAGAACGCATCAGAAGCGAAGCCAAGCAATAAACAAAGGCTGCCTCAAGTGAAGTAACCGATCCAAGTCGTCTCGCTTAAGGCAAAAACATACAGATTCTTAGTATGAACGGGACCGTCACTAGGTCAATGAAGAATAAGAATGAAGAATGTTGATGATTTTAGTTTCGTTGAAGTCTTTGATAAACTGAATTGATTTATGTAATTCGTTTGCTCATACAGTCAAAATTGAGAACGTTATGCGTGTTTAAAGTTCTGACCGTTTGCACTTTTTATACAAAATCACCGTAGTGCTATGACGTCACACTACAACATAGGTACATATAGGTAGGCAGTAAATGTTAAAAATATTTTTTCGTAATTTAACGACCAAAAATGCAAATTAGTTCTTAAAACATTTTTGAAAATATTTAATGTACCATTGTAAAATTGAGACACAGTAATATTCTTCATTATATTTATTGTTGTTTATTCATATAGTTTAATCATGCTTGCTTGTCCCAGATATTTATTTAATCCCTTTTTTCCCTATCCGAATCCGTCCGCATAAAGTCGATTATCGAATAAAACATTACTGACTTTTAGTGCAGTCGGTTAGAAGGACTATTATAATCAACTCTTGGTTTTAGACAACCTCCGCACTCAACAAAGGCGGTTCTTGAATTATTAATAACATTAATGACATGATTTCCTTTCCGATGTACCCGATACATTATTTTATCGAGATCTTACAAGACTTGTGATCGAGTGATCGAGTAAATGTATCTTTAGTATAAATATTGAATTAGTATTCGTTACCGTCTCGTAAAGTGCGTGTCAGTGACGAATACCACACCGTATATACCCACTTTTACACTACGTTCATAAATTTCAGTTTGCAAGTTGCACCGCGGAACGTATGGCAGAGCGCTCGATCAAGAAGCGTTTTGTATGGGTTCAATATTTGCAAACTAATACACCACATCGAGACTCGTATGTGCAAAACCGATATTGCTTACACCGTGAACTTTGCTTATTAATTGCTAAACGTTTTAATATACGTTGTAATTAATCAGCCTTGAGCTAGTTGATTCCGTACAACACTCACTTAGCGCCTGAAGACTTAGATTAATAGGGTGTTGGTTTTACTTTCCGTTTTGCTCGTGTTGGTTACTTAGAGCTGGTACTTCAAGCTACCACAAGCTTTGTAGTGATCATTAATGTTTCATACTTATTGTTTACTTTATTTGTAGAATTAAACGCTTTGGAATTTTAAAAGATGACGATTTTCCTATACTACAACTAAACATTACTAACACAATTCACGTTTGCATTTTCAAAAACAAATGCATGAGTTGTAATGTTGTAGTGCTTCAATGGATTTTATTTTACGAAAGTGATAATATTTCAGTGGTAGAAACATGCATGGTATGTACTATTAGACATTTTACACGTGGACTGCAATGGAATAACGAGAATTTTAAACTCACAACAAACATTAAAAGAATCCATTTTCACAAAGACGAGCGTGACTGGCTCTAATAAAGTAACACACAATTCATAAATCAGTGCCTAATCTAGTGGCAGAACATTAAATAACTATATCACAAAGGAGATTAAAAAAGTATCAGTCACAAGTGGTTTTGAACTATTTTGAAAGCACGGGTGGGCCACAATTTGATTCATTATAAACGTAGGTGGGCTACTCTTGAACTTTAGACGAAATGACCCATAATTCCCTTGTTGAGGCTCCAGGGGTATATCCCAAGCTAACGTATTAATCTGAAGTCATAAATAAAGATAAAAAATACAGGATCAAACTTGTCTGAGACGGCTATAAATCTTTAATCGAATTTAGCTAATTGATAGGGTTGAAGATCAACTGAGTTATTTGTGACTATGTTGAAATTTTAAATTTATCTTCCGTATCAGAATATTTATATTTACATACGCTTGTTAGGCGTTATTATTTTTTATTGAAGTTGTGAACGAAATGCTTTAATAATGTTTTGCTGGATGGATATATTTAACATTCACCAACATTCACCACATAACATAACATATGGATATGCTGTAACATTCACCAATTTTATTTGTTCTACTTGGTAAAAATTTTGGCAATTAACAAAGCTGAAATTTCACGGAAAACGCAAATCAACCGAAAGGTATGTATTCCAAGTAAATAATAGACGTCATTAATCCAAAAGTGGATTACACCATCATCGGACCGGCGGTATCAAATGTTTAATTAAAATTTATGGGGGATGATTCGTTCGGTATTACATAACAGTGTTACTGGCACGAGTAATATTAACCCCTAATAACTGTAGGGGCATTAAAATCCCTTTGTTCATTACGTTGCATGAATCATGAGCATGTTGGGTTGAAATCACCCGGCCGTTTGAAATGCGAAGCGGACTTCGTAGTTGACATTCGGATTGCGTCTGATCCCTTGTCTGGGGTTTGCAGTGTTTTGTTTTTTTCGCGAACCCGAATGCCATTTTAAAGTAGGCTTAATAAATGCCTAGTGCACCCCTATGATACTTGTTATTCGGCTGAGATTTTCAACAAGTCACGTAGGTACGCATAAAGAAAATTGGTAATCTGCGAACGAAATCCTGTCGCAGTCTTTTGTTTCTAAACCAAAAGATAGGTAGAATTATTCCTTCATAAGAAAATGAGCTATGTGATTTAAATCGTACCATGGTCCACTAAACCTTCTAGCATCGCCTTCAGCTAGGAGGAAATTATAAAAATACGGGTTTCATTAAATATCGATAAAAAGAGTTATGTAGGTAAGTAGATTAGTGATTTTGATAACAATAGAAACATTTTTGTTTTTATCATGACATTATTATAATTCCATTTAAGTTTGTTAAAGAACAGAATGTTCTTCAACAACTTAAATGGACTTAAATGGACAACTTTTTTGCTTATAGTGTAGGTACCCGAGCAATTGGTGGGCTAGGTTCCTCAATTAGTACCTGCGCGTCCAATATAATAATGCCTTTAGAATGCTGCAGCCCTGCCGCCCTGTTAGGTACAATAGTATGTCAAAATTGTCTTAGCAGGTCTGCACGGACGTTTTTTATGCGATCATGCGCTATAAGAAAGCTTCGTTACTGTGAATAGTAAAGGGGTAGTGACAATATTCTTAGAACAGAAGCAGCAATCAACGTAGATATTATGATAATTTATCTAGATTTTTAATAAAATGATAAGGTCCTTAATAAAACATCAAATATTAATGTATTTCCGCCTTCTACACCATCCGTGCGAAGTTTGTTTATCGCGCATAACATTACTTCTTTAATGCTATGTCAGTTAAAAAGTAGGTATATAACTTTTATTTGTCATGGTTCCATACATTAGAAAACTGAGGTAGACTTGTGATTATGGCGCTTGCAACAGTGCCGAAATATCTGGAACTCGGAAATAGTGAAACATTGTAATATGATAAATATCCTGAACATTTTCAGTTTTGTTATAAAGAAGTTAATGTCCTTTTCAGGATCTAGATTTCTTGTATTTGTAATAATAGTAAAGATATAGTAAGGGTTTTTTTGGAAATTGCTAACAATACAGTGCGATTGCACTTAAAAAATGACTAAACTCTAACAAAATAAACAAAAAAAGTCCACGTCACTGTCTCCTATGACCCATTAAAATGAACTGTTAAAAAAAAGTTGTCTTACAAAACACGAGTAGTTCCCTTAATCCCCATCGTTAGTCGGCTCTGTCGTGTATTATTTTTACTCGCGTCACTTACGTAGTATTTTCGGCGGCACAATGTTATTGTAGCATCCCCGACAGATGACAGCGTCCTCTTAATTTCCAGTAAATCGAGGTACTGTCTAGAGATGTGCCGACTCGTTGAGTCAACGCGAGAGTTGGTTTGAAATTTTAATAATTTAAAATTGGAAGTAGTTAATGGCAGACTTCTTTGCTACGTTTCATGCTAGGTACATCAAACAAAGAGTGAATAGAGAATTTGATGTACTAAGTTCTCGGCGGGTAATACAGAAAACATTTCTTTTCAGCTTTATATAACAACAGTTAGGTAAACACAAATGAGACGTTTCGTTTGTAAGGCCAAGATCACTACCGATCGCTGTGCCATTGGAAATTGAGCAAGTAAATTTGTAAACTAACCAACATTATGACAAGTTAATATTTAAATATCTGCAACAGTTTAGCGACAAAGTAAAATTAAAGTAAAAAGCAACTTTTTTTATATAAGCCTGTCAGGATGACCTCACTCCACCTTAAGCCTGTTGAACTTTCTTCATGCCTACGATTATTAAACTCGGGTCAACGCGAGCAACTCGAGTTATACCGAGTTCCCAACTCGAGTTGACCATCCCTAGCCCTGGCGGCGATGGTCCGCATCTGAATAAACATCGAGAGGAGCGGTTAGGCCGCTGATGAATGCGCGACCGGGTTTTGTTTTCGTTGCTAATTAGGTAAGTGAGGGTGATTTTATTGGTCGACAAATGGAGTAATGTAATGCTCTTTGCTGTACTGGAGTGAAAGCGGTGAAATTGGGGGTGAGAGCCATCCGCTTCCCCGTAAGTACCGTGATGGTTAGGCTACTTCAAGTAATCATCGTAGCCAGTAGGAAAAAAACGTGAAATTGCGAACAAAGCTTGCTCTCCAGTAGGTATATTAATTGGTACCAATTGATTGCTTTATGTAATGCTTTCAAAATGAACAACTTATTTTATATCTTGACATCTTATTGTAAATACGGTACAGTGTAGCAGATAACACTAACAATATTAGCGAAAAAACATAAATATAAATCTATTTGATGAAAAATGTATTCTTTAGTATGTCGATTTATTTAGGTATTTGAGTTCCATAAGTAAATAAATATAATTCATATCTGAAAGTGTATCAGTTGTTGTAAGGACTTTAGGTTTATACTATTGTATTCTCAAGTTCTAGGTTCATTAAACTAACTTTTTCCGTTTATTCTGAACCTGATTCGGAAACCTAAACCAGTCGTTAGATAAGAATTGGAAAAAATAATATATATTTCGGAATAAATCAATAATATCATTCAAAACCTACCCAAACTCACAACCAGGTCAGGTTATCAGATTATCAGGTTAAAAAAAAAACACTTTCTTCAAGCACGCATCGTAAAATGTATTTTGTCGTGTGATGGTTACTAACAAACTATGGAGTATGGATGAGTCCGACACCCATTCCTCTATCTTTAAAAAAAAAAACAATAGTTATTTAAACCAAAAAAATTATCACCTAACCGATACCTCGTCTGAGTCCACCCTAAACGGAATTACTCGTAGATAATCTCATCGATATATCAAGAGCATTGAGATGTCCGCGTTGGAAGTCATCAACTGCGGACGGGAAGTGAGTAATCAGAGCGGTATTTATAATCTCCATCTCCCTGTATTTATAAGAGGAATAAAGCTGTTTGTATAGATAATAACTGTGAAATGTGGGTAGGTTTCGTGTAATTATTGTTTGAGCGATTATTGGAATTATTGTTTGAATTATGGTTTTTCACTTTATGTTCTATCATTTTATGAACGGTACAAAGTAAATACCTTTTTATTGTAATAAGCAAAAGGCATACTCTGTATTTATTTATTGAACAGCTAGAGAAAGTTCCTTAAGATATTACTCTCCCCGTTTGTAAGAGTGGTAGGTTAACCAAATGTACATTATTGATTGTTAATTTTCAAGTAAATGATGGATAGTTACAATTGAATAATGAACTGTTAACTGTTATTATTTCAAATACATACATCAGTGAACCGACAAATATATTCTTTTTTTTGTAAAAGGCTAAAAAGATGACCTCACTCCACCTGATGTTAAGCGGTAGTGAGATCCACATTTGAGTTCGACAGGCGAAATAGACCATATCGAGCCTGTCGCACTCACCCTGAAGGCCTGCTTATATGACGTTTCACGCCCCGAATGAATAGCCTGGGATCATAGGAGGGAAGGATGAATGGACCATTTAACATTTTAATGAACAACTTTTTGCAAAGGAATTTTGACGACTCTCGTGCATCAATCAGGTTGCAAACTAGACGCACGCGGCGGTGACTTAGTAGCCACTACGGTAGAACAAACAAACGGCTCGCGGGACACGGTAAAAATGCTTAGGCCCTGTCCAGATGGAGCGTTTTTACTCGCGCGTTGTGGAATCGCGCTAAGTTGAGGTACTAGAGGTTCATATGTTCTGTCCACTGTCTGCGCGACTTGCTAGTATCTCTCAACCACACACAACCTAAGAATTTCTTCGTAGGTGTGCAGGTTTCCTTTCGATGTTTTCCTTCACCGTTAAAGCGTCGAATAAGCGTACCTACATATCAATTTCAAATTTGAAAAAGTTCTTACTCCGAATAAAATATATTTTCTTTGTTTCGACTTTTTACTTCCAAGTATGTATATCAAATCTTAAAGTACTCGTATATACTTAAATCTAACGACCCATTAACGATAAGGTGTCTTTATGTTTAGTTTAAACGTTTAGTCGTCTACATTGCTTTCGGTGTTAAGTAATGGGACTAAAATTACGAAGTACCGTTGCTTTAAGGATGTGTTATCGTACGAAGACTTCGATAGCTGAGTGTTGACTCACCACATGAAGTGAAGTCAGTCGAAGAAAACATGGTTGACTTAGTTGAAGTCTTTTTTCCTAACTGACATACGATGATGGCTTGGAGTGGCTACTCCGAACGAAAGAGAATCCCCGAAAGTCCAATGATGTTGACGAGGCTTCAACATCATTGAACTTTCGGGGGAGCGGATGGCTCTCCCCCTAAAGTTTTAAGATATTTAAGGGACATCTTTTATACGTTAGAAACACACTACCTAGATTACATAGTTGTACCTATTATATTATGGATATGCGATTCAGAGATCATTTTAAGTATTTTCATCGGGACCGACTTCGATTCAGCTTTTTAATATGAACCTTGGTAAAGCTCTATGGGTGGTTTTCGACCGCGTATCCTTTGATCGTGGGGAGGCCTATGCCCAGCAGTGGTCAAGCCTATAGGCTGATGATGATGATGATGACGATCCTTAGATCGCAAGCGTAGGTACCTGCAGGTAGGAATTATTACTTTCGAATGACTAATCAGAGTTGAAATGTTTTTAAAAGCTTGAAGTGTGTTAACGTTAAGTACAGTTTAATGAAAATGGTCATTACGTAATATACCGATAAAATTCGAACTACTGCAGTGTTATCGTTAAGTGAAGGAAATTGTCAAGTGAATATGTTGGTGGGTTGTCGGTATTTTATATTGAGATAGAAAATATGCACTGTGCAATAAAGTGTTCGTAAATTAATACAGTTTATAAAATATTAAAAGGTTCTACGAAATGCCTATGCGCCTGTAATAATTTGCTATAAGTGATGCCATAAGTAAATCCAAAAATATAAATTGAATTAATTTCAACTGACGAATACGATAAACATAAAACAGTGCTGGATCTATTCATTCTCAATTACTAGATTCAACTTTTAGTACACTAAAAGTGGCCGTTTTTCCGTCTATACAAATAAACTACTTTGATACTCTGAAACGCACACTAACAGGACATTTCAAAGGCCGGCAAAATTCATGTTAAAAATGTTTGAAAAGTGTGCCCGAGAGCATCAAACCTCTCTGCAGGAACTTTTATGTGAAATTTAATGTTGCATATTTAAAACTACTGCAATCCTCTTAGTGCCGGGGCTTGGAGTTTTCACACTTATGCCATTACTATGAATTGCAATTTAGTTAGCGCTTCGTTTTTCAAGGGGTTCCTTGAAGTGCGCCTATTTGGTATAGCTTCTAATGAAGCGCTTCAAAACTATTCGTATTCCTCAAGCGTCAAAGCGCATAATTGGTGAATAGATTGGGAGCTTCAAAAGCACCTTTTAGCTACTAAAAGATGTGCTTCAAGGAATTATTTGGGAGCGCCACGTAAGGAGCTTAATACCTCAGTTTTTATTACTATGAAACAAATTGTAGTTTAGGAACTTTTAATTGTAAAAATCAAGATCGGGTCTACCGCTGTCTATCTGTCCCTAATGTATGCATGAAACGTTAAAACTACGCTAAGGATATCGATGCGGTTCCTTTGAAGAGATAGCGTGATTTAAGAGGAAGACTTCAGACTTTCGCGTTCCATTACACTAAATATTTGTCTTTATGGGTCTACACGCGTTATTAGGAGTAGCAAATTACATAGCTACTTACTGCCCGACGTTTCGACTGGGTTACACCAATCGTGGTCGCGAGCGAACTGGCGCCTCCCGTCTTCGTCTGCCATTGCGGTTGTGAAGATCTTGATCCACCCCCGAACCAGCACTAATGTCATTTGTACAGCTACCCACATTTGTATGACACACAACACTCACTGAATCCGGGTTTATATTAGACGTAACTTTCCGCGGTATGCACTTACTAATCACTGGGTTCCTTGCCGATGATAACTTGAATCCATCTTCCCTATTGAAATTTCTGTGCTTCTTGATTTCAATAGCTTCTCGCACTATTCTTGTGTGATAGTGACGATCTGTTGAGAGGACCTTCGGGTCATGTAGCTCCATCCAATGATTAGTACCCATTTCTAATAGGTGCTCAGCCACCGCGGACTTGTTCGTTTGTCGATTTTTAACAGCTGCAATATGTTCTTTCACCCTCACGGCTATAGCCCGTTTGGTTTGTCCAATATAAGAACTACCACAACTGCAATCGATTTTATATACACCCGGAGTTTGGAAGGGAATAACGTCTTTCGGTGTACGCAACATTTTTGACATTTTATATAACGGAGTATATACAGTCTTAATGGAGTACTGTTTTAGAACTGTTCCAATCTTCAAGTGAGTGTTGTGTGTCATACAAATGTGGGTAGCTGTACAAATGACATTAGTGCTGGTTCGGGGGTGGATCAAGATCTTCACAACCGCAATGGCAGACGAAGACGGGAGGCGCCAGTTCGCTCGCGACCACGATTGGTGTAACCCAGTCACCCAGTTAAAAACAAGTCTAGCTTAGGCAGGGAATTCTAATAATAAAAAAATATCAGAGGCTAACTACTGTTTATGGTTTAACCATGTTTCGTTTCGCAATTACCTGTGCAGGAAATAAGTTTATTTTTTCTAGTTTTAGATTGTTTGTTGTTTGTAACTGTAATGATACAATGGGCCTCATATACCCACGAGGTCAAAAGCCCCGAATGATTAAAATAAAGGAAAATCTCCAGACTCTAGACACTTCTAAAGTAAAAAGCGATTTTTAAGAAATGTTTAATCGTTATCTAAATAGAATCGAAGCCTAGCCCTGCGACTTCATGTCCATTAAATCCAGTCCTGTGCGAAGTAAACGAACTCTTGTAAATAAACATTGGCGTATTATTCGGGGCGTATCGGAACATGTTTCGATGTCGTAATGCGCATAATAAACATTCGTTAATGAACTTCAGCACATAATGCAATGGACCCGCCGATTCAAGCCAGGCGAATAGTGAATTAAACGAATTGGATGGGCAGATGGGTCGTCGTGTGGTTGTGTTTTTTATTAGCTATGAATGTAATTGGGTTTGGATATAAACTTTATTTACCGCTGGGGTAGACGAGTTTTGGAGTGGATACCACGTCTCGGCAAACGTAGTGTAGGACGACGCCCGCAGGCCAGGTGGTGTGACGATCTGCGCGGGACGGCTGGTAGGAGCTGGATGCGAGTGGCCGAGGATATAGAGAAGTGGCGTGCATTTGGAGAGGCCTATGTCCAGCAGTGGACAGGTATGGGCTGATGATGATGATAATGATAAACTTTATTTAATGTCGATTTTGAAAGACATAGTTCACGTATGTTACGTACTTAATCATAGTATGCGCTTTCACACTACATGGGTTTTTTGGCTTTTATATCCGAATGAAACCTAAAATTTCGATGTTTGTTTTTCTGTCCATTCATTAGTCAGTCGCCGGGCTATATTTTAAGAAAACCGATAAATAATTAGCTAAACAGTTTAAATTTTCATAACTGATTGACTGTTGGCACTATGATAAAAAAAAAATGGTATACTGAAACATACATAATATAAATTTTATTCGTGATTTTCAGCAAGAGCTTGGAACTTGTAATATTATAACAATACGTTAAGTGTAATACTGTTTACATAGTCAGAGGTGTGAAACCATTTGTGCGCGAGTCTAACTCAAACTAGTCAGTTTCTCAAGTTAAACATACGAGGCATTTCTCTCGTAATTCTCAGAAAATCAGTACCATTTCCAAGCATATTGTCAGTGGCACCGATCTTCGGCAAAACGCAAGTATTATTATACAATTCTCACACATCATAATGCGAAGACAAAAACAAAAGAACCCAACAATATAACCTCAAAGAGAATATGAAGCGAAAGTGTCCCTTACTCGTTAATGGAATGAAATCAGGAACAATAAGAAATCCGATATAAGTGGAGGAGAGAATGTTTTTCCAACGGCGGGAATACGTTTGTTTTACCTTGCAGTGTCGATATGGGACGCTCACCGGCTCCAATGAGCTTTGGCGAAAAAATACAAGCGCTAGATAAAATATTGGAAGGGAATTGTGCACTGTATAAACAAGGTTCGGATGTCTGGTTTGAAGGCTCGGTTTACTTTGGGTGTGTGTTAGGAAATGAATTTACTTGATATACTATTCGTTGTTGTACTAACTGTGAATTATAGAATTCACCACTCCTTAGCGACTGCACAAGCAAATAGTTGTTTGAGCTAATAAAGGTTTAAGGTACCGCCAGAATTTGTTTTGGAAGTAAAATTTTAGTTAACTACTTCAATTTCTTTTTGGCTTTTGTTAGTGCTAAATACCTAATATAAATCAGGTCATCATCATCATCATCATCAGACCATATACGACCCCACTGCTGGAGCACGGGCCTACCCTAATCTAGGGCGATCGGGACTTAGTCAACCACGCTGACCAAGTGCGGGTTGGTTGACTACACAACCTAAGAATTTCTTCATGCCCTAGCAGGTTTCCTCACGATGTTTTCCTTCAAATTTAAAGAGTCGAATAAATCAGGTATTTATTGCTTATATAGAGTATTTATATAAATAAGCATGTAATAGAAACAATAATAAAATAAATAAATAATAGTTTAAGGAATTGGCAAGGTCAAGCCTTGAAAAGAGAGCTGTGGACAAGTTTGGAGGAGACCTTTGCCCAGCAGTGGGATGGCATGAGTTATTAAATAAATAAAAATAAAATAGTTTAAGCACTTCACATTTTTAAAGTTAAAAAGATAATATTATTATATTTTTTATTGTTCAATGAGCTTTGACGAAAAACTACATGCGCTAGTTAAAACATTGGAAGGGAATTGTGCACTGTATAAACACAGTTAGGGTGTCTGGTTTGATGGCTCGGTTTACTTTAGGACGGTAGAAAATAAATTTACCAGTTTTATCACGTTGTTGTACTAACTGTGAATGATAGAATTCGCGAGTATTAATTGCTGCCGTACAAACAGGGGTGTTTGGCGGAAAAAAGAGCTTTAATTTTAATTTTAAAATATTTAGGCTATTGTTTTTTACCATCTTGCAAAATTGAGGAGTATTTTATTCATATTATATTTCAATTTAAGGCAATATTCGTTGGGGTAACATCGTCATAGGATTTGAAATAAAACTAATGGAACAGATGAAAATTGCGTTTAATAAGTTTTTTTAATCTAAGTTTAGAGCACTTTTACATGAGTGGCAAGTGGCAAGGGAAGTCTGTTATTGTCTGTTTGTTGTAGAATTTATTTAATGTAGTATAATCACTATGCTGCCGTATAAATATCCTCGTTCTGCTTAATTATATTGAGATGACACACGAGATTATGTGCACACTTGAGCACTACATCCACAGTAAGTTAATATTAAATGAGGTTGCCTAATGTCATCGTATTCAAGTTGCTTAAAGAAAGCGAGTTCAAAAAGCGGCCCATTTGCAGCTTAACCGCAATGTAGCTTTGTTATTAAAACATTTTTGTATATGATACGAGCAAATAAAGCGAAGTCCATGCGCTTACTATTTGTCAGCGAAGCCGTGGCCGAGACAGATTTATCCCAGCATGTGACTTGTGTAATTGTAGTCTAAATTCTTTTGTCATTTCACAAGATGAGTTGCGGACAGTCCACACTCTGTCTGCGCTTCTATTTTTGTGGTGCAAATTGAAATTAAGGAAATGTTCACCTTCTCTGAGCGGTGTCTGCTCGTTATGGTTAAGATTTCGGGTTATGATATTTGGTTTAGTGGCATATTGGTAGAAATTGGATCTGTATTTTGATCGGACGAAGAAGTAAAGTTGAGTAAGGGACTAAAAATATTTTATAGAGGTCCATTAAACTTTCTTAATGTAAAGGTATCCTGATAAGAAATTTAATACTTCTTTGATATTTTTTCATTTATTTAGGCACAATTTATTTTATTAATCATGTTTAGTATGATTGTAATTTTAATAACGAAAATATTTAAGGGAATATATTATTACGGATGAGTATTAGCCGAAGAACGTCAGAAGTGACGTGCATTTGATGAGGCCTATGTCCAGCAGTGGATAGAAATGTGCTGATGATGATGATGACGATATTATTATTATTGTATTATAACCGGTCCGTTTAAATAATCACAATTTCGTAAAAGTGTTATATTTTTATCATCCAATTGTTTTCATTTTAATAACACTCTAATTGAAATATTAATAAAAGAATAGAAAATGAGTGCGTTTATTTCAAAAAACGTTATTTAATTTAGGCAAATTTCTTTAAGAAACCGCCCGGCGGCAGATAACGAAATTTATATGATAATATTTTGCTGACCATACTCAGAGGAGGGTCGCAATTCGGAGGCCAAACGACATCTTCTCATTAAAGTAAAAATTGCTAATGACTTTATCTCCATATTTTAGCATAAAAACGTCAGCGCTTTGTACCTATATTCGACTAACAAATACGGAGGGATTTGTGTCACCTTCCATACGTTCCGTAGGTTTGATTCATGACCTCCTCTCTTCTCTTAATATTTTATCTCGTATAATTAGTTTAATAGGTAGTTTTCTCTATTTGTTTACTCCTAACTGGGGTCTCCCCCTGTTAGAACGGAACAAGTAGAATAAACTCCCCTGCAATACAGGTCTTAGAACCTACCTTTTCTTTTACATACATACAATCATGCCTTTTTCCCAGAGGGGTAGGCAGAGATCACTTCCAGCGATCCACTTTTCACATCTGTCGGAAACGTGACGTGACGGGTTGTGGACCACGTCGCCGCCATTCTGCCTTGTGCATTGATTTAAAAAGATCATGGCGTTCCCACGTGTAGCAAGGATATATGACGGGGGAAGGAAAATGGGAGGAAGGATACTATCACCTCGGATGATTGGACAGGACTGAGTCGATTCTTTTATATAATGATAATATAATTTAGTTTTTTTAACTTAAAAGATGTGATCCACATGGCGGGTAAATAAATCAATTTATTTTTAAGGCTTTGACAGGTTTATAACTACTGGCGAAGTGGCGACTCAACTAGTCGACAAGAGAGTCCTTTGAGTGAGCCAGAGTGGACATAATTAGTGGTATTTTCGAGCCAGTCTATTTGTTACATTAAAAAGTAATTACAATATGTCTACACGATGAAAGGAGTAACAAATGAGTCAAATAGATAGCTAGGTACATACTTACTGCCCGACGTTTCGACTGGCCACCGTAATTGGTTTAACTCTCTCGAAACGTCGGGCAGTAATGTATGTATTGTAATGGAGCAAGTTTGTCTAAAATCAGAGTCTACGTGTCTCTTACTCATTCTTCGTATTTTTCCTTTTCGCGAGCGAACTCCAAAATTAATATAACGAAATACATCTGCATATCTTTCGACGGCCCCAGAAATTACGCGACACATGGCTGGAGATGTTAAATGTTCTGTTTTTAATACTTTTTGTTTGGCAAACAGATGAGTTTATTGCAATGTTGGGGGAGGCAATATTAATATTACACTCCTGAACGCTCACTGTTTATCTTTCTTTTTATCGCTTTACTGTTACGATCGCGAACAAACGAGGTTTTTACTCACTCAATGATCCTTTTTCTTAACTTCAGTGGCATAACTTTTGTAGGATGCATGTATTGACCTATATAGTGACAGTGTTGAAACTATGTATGAACAGATATAACAGCGTTTTATTTCAATATTAATTTTAAAAAGTTTCTAGCTTGCCTAAGAAATAAAACAATACTAATTATGGTCAGTAGTTATGCAAGACATACTTTTAAATAATTTCAATCGTTCAATACACTTTTCGTTAGAACGAAATAAATGTTCAATTAATAAAATACTATGTTGTGACATTATTTTTATTATAAGACTTATGTATGATTTTAGACTTTCGCGTTACTACACTAAATATTGGTCTTTATGTGTCTACAGGCGCGTAAGAAGCTATGTATTTGCAACTCCTAATAAAACGTGTAGACCCATAAAGACTAATATTTATTATAAGACTTAGTCAAAAGAAATCTGATTATAACAATACCTCGTGTGTACGAAGCTTAGGATATACCGACACACTAAACCACGCGGAAAATTACATTGTTGTATGTATGAGTGGATTCGCGAGTTAACGACGCCCCTAACTGTGAAATAAAAATTAAAACGGGAAGTTTGCTTGAGATGTTCACGTGAAAACACAAGGAGGTATCTTGTTCGTTAATTTGTTTACATTTCGCATACCCCCTCCACTGCTCTGTTTACATTTTACATCTAAAGATCCTAAAGCGTAATAAACTTGCCTCCGATGATTATGGCCCTTTGAAAATAAACTCGGAACGCGATTCGCAAACATTGCCTTTTTTATTTTTGTTTAGTTCACTCGTCTTTCGTCCCGTAGCCAAGTTATGGATATTATCGTTATTCTTTGGGAGTTCCCCGGGAAAGTTTGGCCCCTTTATTGATACGTAGGAATTATTTTTTCATTCCATCCCGGTTCTGTGGGAGAGAAGATGTTTGATTTTTTTTTACTGGCAACTCGGGTGTGTATTTTTTGGTGCTTTACTTTTTAAAGAACATTGCAATACCGTCTAGAGTGTGTACCATTAAATAAATTACAAATTATTTTCGTTTTGATTTTAAGAAAATTTATATTAACCTTACCCTACATACTTTTACTTACTATTTACTACCTTAACTTTAAAATTACACCAATACCTAGAAATCATATCCATGACGAACATAATATTATCCATGGCTGGCAGGATAAGATAATATGAATATCGCACAGAAATAACCCTTGATTTATTTGCTAAGCGTTTTGATTAAATTTGCAAAACTATGCATTCATAATTACACGCTCATTATTCACCTATTAACATAGTCCTACGTTTGCATATTGCACTTCACTTACCCACAAGTTCGTTTGCATACAAAAAAATATTCATAAGATAACGCGACACACATAAATTAAATTACAAAAGGAAGATACATCCATACGCGTAAGGTACCAACGTCCGCCCCTCATTTCCCTCATTATTATGGTTTCGTTATGAAATCGGAAAACGGGTAAACTGGAACGAGTTTATTTACACGTTTTTTTCATTATCTGGCCGTCATTTATCATGTAATAATTATGGAACACAAGGAAACATATGCCATTGTAGCTCCAATATACACCGTGAAATTATAGTGGTTGTTTTCCCGTGGCAGAACGATATGCCTTCAGTAAAACTATCAAATCATGCAAATTATTCCACGAAAAAAAACAATTTTTTTTTTCGAATTTTCAAAATTATAATTTTCCAACTCGAAAACGAGAGAAGCTATCGATCTTTTATAAGATGTGACGTACTCAAGTACTGCTTGCCGCATGAAATCGATGCTTAAAGCTACAGAAGCTCGACGCCCTAAGTCATAAAGCGGCTCGAACGTGCTTTCGAGTTTCGGTTAACCCTTTCGTAAAACCGGCATTTATGGATTTTGACAAAAAAGAACTGCACAAATCTATTGTACTACTAAGATAGAATCATGCTACTGCGGGAAAACAACCACTAAAATTTCTACGGTGTATACAGTTAAATAAAAATGAAATGTCAGTTTTTAAAATAAAAAAAAGATTTTTGCTAAATGTGTATTTAGCAAAGATCAATGACAAAACACAACTAAAAGCATTTTTGTCTGTCTGCGCGCTTATTCTTGCTAATCTCCGAAACTGCTGGACCAGCTCGACGGGATTTTCACTAATACATAGCCAAATTTACAAGGTACAATATAGGCTATTTTAATTTTCGGACGAAGTCGGGGGCGGCCGCTAGTATTGAAATAAAATAATTTTATTACCTGTTTCAGCAGTAAGAGCCGTCCTCAGTAAAAAGCTTAACCGATGACTTTATTGAACAAATTATTCAACTTTAGATAAAAAAATATTTTTGTCTTACACAAGTAATAATTACCAGATTAATTTACCTTTTTTTGATCAAATAAAATACCAATTACCTACTTAGTATTACAAAATAATAATCAAATTACAAAAAAAACACAATTAATACGGAATTTTGTACTGTCACCTACACTCGTACGAGGCGCTTCTTTACTTCATACTTAGGAAGCACGTGGGGTAATAAATATTCACTTGCCTGCCGTTTGTTTCCACCTCTTAGGCCTCATAAAATTAATGCCTCTATATTAATATTTATTAATATACGAACGTCTAGAACATTGTATAAAGCCATGCATGATAAAATGGTAAGTAAACTTTATGGTGTAATAAACCGGTATAATGTTGCCTCGACGTATGAACTTCTATTCGTAGTAATACCTACCTCTCTTTCGTTTGTGCAAGTAAAGAAAAGGATGAACGAGGTTGTAAACTTTACAGTCGATTATAGGACTTAATGATATTACGGAGTTGATCGACGTGTCGATCATTTAAGTATTTCTTGCGCGGTAAACGGTGGGATTAATTTCATATTTTATTGCGCGATTAAGCGACGACATTTGTCGTGTAAGGTATTTTATATTAATTGTCACAATAAATCTTACACGATACATGGGTTCATTAAAGAGTTATTTCTTCGGGTAACGATGATTTTTAACATTAAGTTGTTAGTTATTAGGTGCGATGAAATTTTTTATAGGTTTTATTTAACTTGTTAATACTCCTTCATGATAGGTTTATACTAATATGATTATAAGTAAGATAAGCATTCGATGAGCTTGTACTATCCTTAATTATAAAATACTAGCTTTCCGCCCGCGACTTCGTCCGCGTAGAGACGTTTAACGGGTTAAACATTACTTCCTTATAGCGCAGTCGGTTAAAAAGTAGCCAATAACCTTTTCTAGGCTCTGGACTATACTCGTATATAATTTCATTTAAATAGGTCCAGTACTCTATGCGTGAAAGTGTAACAGACAGACAGACAGACAGAGTTACTTTCGGATTTATAAAATTAGTAAGGATTATGCAATTTTTCTACCTATTATTCAAGTGCAATATCAGATAATACTGCGCTTTGAAAATAAATTTTGGAATAAATATTACTCAAAACGATACAAATTATTGATCAGTGTAACAATCGTTACTATTATTATTCTAGTTGTCAACGATATTCTAGATAACCTGCGCAGGTAATCTGACACGGCCGAGATTAAAGCTCGAAACATAAAAGAGGCACACCCAAAATTAGATTTTCACAAATCAAAAACGAATTTGTAATATGATAGAGCATCGTTATTCGTGGAAGTTTTGAAATTACTCTTCAGCGGTTTAACATTGGTGAAATTTGAACTTTATGTTTATGTAGTTAGGAGTTATCTTTGATTCGCTAGTGTTTCAAAGTTTTGCTCTACAACCATCCGGCCGGAAGATTGCTCTTTTGATATGATTAAAAGGGTGAAGACTGTTTTATGTGGTAATTAAGAGTTTTGTCGCCGTACTGTTCCTATTTCTATGTTAGAAAAGGTTAAAGGATTACGGTTGAACATAAAACACCGCGGAACAACATAATTATGGTGTTATGAGTTGTGTGACAGGTTTCGTTTTGTTTGACTACGTTTTTATTCACGCAACATCGAGCAAAATAGGTTTTGATATATCTTAGTTTCCTTAAGTGGTCCTTTTAATAAAAAGCTTTCGCCATATTTAAAAGGTAACAGGCGTATATTTTTTTTATTAATCCTTATCCTTACTAATATTATAAATCCGAAAGTAACTCTGTCTGTCTGTCTGTCTGTCTGTCTGTCTGTTACGCTTTCACGCATAGAGTACTGGACCGATTTAAATGAAATTTGGTACAGATATAGTCCAGAGGCTAGAAAAGGTTATAGGCTACTTTTTAACCGACTGCGCTATAAGGAAGTAATGTTTTACCCGTTAAACGTCTCTACGCGGACGAAGTCGTCACAGCCCAAACTATTGGACAGATCCAGATGAAATTTGGCATGCAGGTAGATGTTATGACATAGGCATTCGTTAAAAAAGTATTTCCCGAAATTCCCACGGGAACAGGAATTAACGGGAAAATCCTTTTGTATTAGACGCTTGAAATTTGGCATGCAGGTACTTTAATAAATTTAAAGCTTAGTCGAACAGGATATTGTAAAATTCCCACGGGAACGGGGGTAACAGGAAAAAAAAAAACTTTTGTATCAAAAAAATCTAAACCGCGTAAGATAGATGATTGAGATTTGGCATGCAGGTACCTTAATGGACGTAAAGCTTACTTGCAACGCGATATTACAAAATTCCCAGGGGAACGGGCGTTATTGGGAAACAACTTCTGTATGTTAAATCCTGTAGGACACGCGAACGAAGTCGCGGGCACAGCTAGTTATATAATAATTAGGTATGTCAAGCTATGTCTTGAAGAAAGATTAAAAATATTTCTTCGTCATCAATTTCGTTTTACATGCTACAATTTTAGTATAAATTTGGCCAGAAGAGTATACACCGTGAAATTTTAGTGGTGGTTTTCCAGCAGTAAAATGATTCTATCTTAGTAGCACAATAGATTTGTGCAGTTCTTTTTTATTGAAATAAATAGCAGGTATATTTAAAGGTATACCTTTCGTAAAACCGGCATTTATTAATGACTGAAACTCGAAAACACGTTCGAACCGCTTTTCCAATTTCATGCTGCAAGCAGTACCTGATTACGTCACATCTTTAAGATAGCTTCTCTCGTTTTCAAGTTGGAAAATTATAATTTTGAAAATTTTACATAAAATTTTTTTTAAGGTATAATTTGCATGTTTCGATAGTATTACTAAAGGCAAATCGTTCTGCTACGGGAAAACAACCACTCAAATTTCACGGTGTATAATAAATAAATATTGTAGATAAATCCTTATGTAACAACCTATGTTCAACCTTATACTGAAAATGATTAAGACATGACAAAACAGGGCGAATCCACTAAGTGATTTACGAATGCGCGCCCTAATTTAGCTAAAAACTTTCCCACTTCATATGTAAACAAAATTAAATTATGATACCGTATATCAATATTGGGTGTTTTTTTTACCCGCCATTCGGTAAAAAGGGAAAACAACCCAACTTTTTACATACAGCCCCCGGATTGGCGTGAAACACGAAACGTACATTAAAAAAACCAAAAGTTTGCAAAATAACTTATTAAGTAGATAGGTAGGTGTTAATAAAAAAATGTTAAGGAAATTTTAATAGTTGAATATTTTACTATCTTTATAGCGACTCAAATCGAATGGTAGAATTATTTGGCGTTTGTCCCTACCCTTGTACATAACCTTATTTAGTGTTGTATCCGTAGTTTTAATAGCCAAGTCTTTTACATGTACTACCTGCCTTCTCACCAGTACATGTGAAAGACTTGTATTTAGACTTACTTAACTAGACTTAATTTACTTATAGATAGTAAGTGTAAATATTATTACAGAAATTACTCTCCTGGTCATATTTACTGGTCTATGATAACCAGATAAAATAAGCAACTCAATTGATAAAAACCTTTTTGTACAAGCTATGATGTATTAGTTTAATCAAAATCATTGTAAATGTAAACTTATTGACAACCTGTTCTAAAATGAAGGATAATCATGACCTTTTTAATTTAAGAATACAAAACGGACCTTTTATGCAATTAACAAACTAGATTTTAATCAAATCTTGATGGGTTGAGACCAAAAAGGCCGAGTGCACATCCTTTGTCCTACAAAGGGTATAATTCCTAATAACAAACTGTAGGTAAGCTCAAATAGAGCAATGCCTTTTCTGTTCATTCAGCCCCGTATTTTGTTTTCGCGACAGGCGGAAACGGATATAGAGGGAGACAGAATAATAGCCGTCGGAAATGGTCAGACATGGTGGATTCTTATTTTTTTTCTCGTGCGCTGGACATTGCTAACTCAATACACGGGCCCTTTAAACCATTTCAAATCTTGCCTCGTCGGTATAAAACCTACAATTGTAGTTGCAGGATTGTTTTGAATAAGGATTCTGATGCGACAGAGCGTAAAGCAATGCATACGACTGGCCAGTACGAGATGCCATCTTAAATTTTGAGATTTCCGCATTTTTGTTGAAATGCAGCTAAATAGATCTGGTTCTAGATTAAAATAGTCGCTGTAATACAACCTGCGGAAATATTTTCTTTTTAATTATGAAAAAATAAAAGCTAAAAATTTTTTTTTTCTGTAATTTTTATTTCTTTATAAAGATAAATATGAATTTGTCTATCGTGGTAGTCATAAATTAAATTGGCAGCTCTTTTCTATAGCAGCTATCTTCTTTGTGAGCTTGTTTCATCTATTTATTCTCCAAACCTTTTGAAGATTTCAGTTGCAACCTTTCCATTATACCTGTACAATGACATTATACTAGGGTGGGTCACTTCAGTATGGAAAAAATTTTTTTTGTTCAATTCATTTTGTAATAGTTGTAAAAACGTGACGTACCTCTTATGATGTAAAAATAATGAAAAAAGAAGTTTCTAGTTAATCTCCTTCTACCCGCGCATTGACTTTGAAAATTTTCTTTTTTTCCTTTTTTGGTGAATAGAAAGGGTATCTGTTTTTCGTAGCGTATAGAAATAATAGATATATTAATTAATAAAATAAACAGTTTTTTAACCAAAATTTATTGTTAAGTAAGCATATTAAACAGTTTATAAAAGTAACTAAAAATATGTCTAGTTTATTTCACATGAAAGTCTTTCTTACTTTCAAATTTTGGCATAAGCTTTCGTGAGAGAATTTTATTTCTGATCAAAGCTTCTCTTGCGGTTTTGATGCAAAGCTATAAAGATGCCTCTGTTACTGTTTTTACAGCCCGCTCCACAGCTTGAGTATGACATGGCAGGCGTAGGAAAAGGACTTCATCATCACCACCTGCCTCTCATGAAGTGTCTCATCCGAAACATTGCTTAACATAGGCGGTTGAGAGTAAGGTTGTTGCCAGTCAATCAAATCAATGTACGATGAAGCGTTTAAATTTATCTTAGGAACTTCAAAGAGCCGATGTTGACGGTATTCAGGTGCTATCCTTGCCTTTAAAATGCGCCTAGCAGCCAGTTCTCTCACATGTTTCTGTTCGTCAGTTATCATGGATAAAAGCAGGTTCTCTGGGTGTGCAAAATAAGCATTTCGTTTAAGAACGGGATCGACAATACTCTTCAATTCTTGTGGAAGATATCTAGAATAAAATACCAACTTCCAAAAGTGCCTTGCTCCATCTTTACATGTTGGATGTACTTTAATCTCGAACCAAATCGGAGCATAAACTTTAACTACAAAAGTAGCGAGTTTTTTCAGTTCTTCTGAAGGTATGCCTATAGAAATGTAAAGGCGTAAGATTCTGTTGGCCTTGGTTAACCATCTGGCATGTGACATTTTTCCCGGAGAGCGATTTGACAAATCAGGAGAGCATTTACCACTTATTACGGCAGATGTGATGTCAAAAAGGTAACGTTGATCAGAACTTAGGTCTTTCACATTTGAAATATTTGGTAACATACCTTCTATCTTTTCGAATACGACGACAGAGCGCTTCTCACAATCATCTAATAATTTTCCAATAGCACCTGAGTATTTCTTATATTATATTTTTAACATTTCATAACTTGTTTGTAAGTGGGTAGTTGATTTTCGTTAATTTCATCTGGAGCACCAAAAATTGGACAATTCGTGGCTTTTCGAGTATTGTTTGAAATCTCCATTATGCACAAAACTTACAGAAACTAGGTAAAGTAACGAAAATGTATGAAAAATGCGCGCGACTTTTACCTTTAACACATTAGGCGCACTGAGACAATGTCGCGTGATTTGCGCGTGATCGAGAGTTTACGCCCCCTTTCCCCGCTCCCTCTCCCGTACTTTTCGCTTGATTATTTTAAAATTTCGATTTTACTATTATTTATACCAATTGTATTAGTCATATCAAGGATGTAGGATTATGTTGTACCGCGAAGTTCATACTTTAAACACTGATAATATAAATCGGAATATCAAATTTTTTTCAATCTTCTAACGTACTGCGCGGGTAATAAATAAAATTTAATAAAAACATTAAATTCATAAGTTTGATAGTCTCTAATCAGGTCATGTTTTCCGCACTATTACAAATCGAAATTCAGAAAATAAAATTTTCGACCCACCCTATTATACATATAATTAGCTTACATCGTAAAAAAGACCCTATTGAAAACACAGGTCCATAATGATGATGATGATTAATTACTCCACGTTACGCTCCATAACAATACAAAATTACAATCTGCATTATTAAAACCATTATCCGAAACAAGTTGTATCCGCACGGGAATGGGGGTAACGCAAACAACATCTCAATAACGGCTCAACTCAAACAATTTACAAGGCAAATAGTCAAACAAACTTAATTAGTCTATCTTATGAACCAATGTGAAATATGTAGGGTAACTATAGGGAATAATATTGATTGCCCATTAAAATAATAGGCGCCGGCTCAAGCGAAACGCTTAGTCGATATTGTGGGCATTCTTGAACAAAAATTAAGTTGCCAGCGGTGAATAATCTTCCTTGGAAGTATGTTTGTATCGATATTGGAGGTTTGGAAGGCTTTAGGTAGTTATGTCAGGGATCATGTTATACTGGACTTATGGATCCTATTTTAAATAAGGCTATTTTTACATCGTTGGAACGAAATTTGTGATGTTTAATTATATTTATGTATGTTTGACGAATACCTATATTCTTCATATTTTCTTTATACACAAACTATATGTATAATTAAGGAACGAAAGTTTTTAAAGGCTTAGTTGAACGAGAAAATTTATTTCATATACTTATTAGTTATACCTTGATTCGGAGGTTTAAAAAAAACCTTTTTGTTACCATTATAAAATTACAATCTAGTTTCTACATACGACACAAAGTTAAATTGTAGAGACAAAATGAGCTTGTATTAAACTTTTCCTTCATTTCACAAGCTAAAAACAGAACATTACGATCAATATGGGATTCTCCGCCAAGTCGACGAACTGGCACATAATTTTTATGGTTAAATGGTGAAGTCATTAAACATTCTCTTCTAAAACTGCATAATGTGGATTTTTCACATTTTTAAATAAACGATATTCACAGAATCTCAAATATAGATCAGTTCTAATAAAGAGAACTATGCAACTTTTCACTTTGACTAATTTGTAATATGTTATGATCAATCCTATTTTATATAGTCACTACATTCTCACATTGGGGTATATCTTCAATTCGTTTTCTTTACCTTTTTACGTCACTCCATTCTCCAAATATAATATTGGTACAAAAAATCTTACTAAATAAGAGTTTAGGTAGTTTGTTAACTACTCGTAAAAAAATCGGAAGACACTTTTAGATATTTTTTTTTTTAGATATTTTGCAAACTCGTGCAATATGCATCGATACATCTATACAAATAAATAAAATCGAAGTGTATGTTTAAAATAAAACAAACACGTACGTACGTACGTGTTTGTTTGTTTGATCGCGCTAATCTCCGAAACGGCTGGACCAATTTCATCGGGTCTTTCACTAATCAATAGCTAATTTTACAAGTTACATTATAGGCTATTTTAATAAATAATTGAAGTCATAAGATACAATTAAACGCGGACGAAAACGCAGGCGGTCGCTAGTCTAATATATTTACACACGAATCCTCCAACAATGTGCGAACGTCCTACATTCGAAGGCAGGTCCGACGTCGAAAATAACGTCGAAAAACAATAAAAAAAAATCGAAAACAAGTAATATCCGGCGTTGTATTGTTCCGTTCGTCCGCCGGCCTAATCGAAATTAAGTGATCCATTACAAGATACCGGTTAAGTTAAACAAACGACAGTATTATTTATGGGAGCGATATTTTTATGCGTCGTTAAGCATACCTTTGTTCCAAGTTTCCGTTGGACCGATTGGTTTTGTGTATTTGTGCCAATTAAATGCAAACATATATTGCTCGTAAAATGCCCGGTGATGGGTTTTCGTTTAGAGGTAGTGTTTCAGATTGGACCTCGTAAGATGTTGATTGGTGATAAATTGGTTGATGCTGATTATACGGGTCGATTTTCAATTTTTTCTCATAAGATGGTTTAAACAATAAGATTCCTTAAAACTAATTACTCATATCTGGATTTATTTTACAGCACAAGTGTTTTTGAGGATTTTTTTTAACTATTTTATTACTTATATATCAAATTAGCAGCATAAAAATCATCACCAGTTAATGTACCTTATGTAACGATACGATTTAATAAGAGTATACAGATAATTGTGGCAAAATTTTGAATTTTGTGTTTCTGAACAGTTTATTATTTATTTTATAAAAGCCATTTTAATACAACAACCCAAATAAATGCAATGATATTTTATGATAGTTACAATAAATTTTGCATTTAAATGAGAATTCGTGTGAACCCAACATAGCACAATCGAAGTGTCCGGATATTTAAAAACCGATTAAGCACAGAGTTACCCACATAAATAACTACCCCCATCCCCGTTGTTTCAGACTATTGCGTCATTAATTCCGTTAAAAAAAATCGGTTTCCCTTGAGAGCAATTAAAATAACACACAACATTTTTTTACCGGGCGTGTTAAAAACCACTAGAGTTTTTACGACTCAACCCTTCGCTGCGGACTACTTCGAGAAGTTACTTTGAAGTCGAGAGGAATTAGTTGGGGCGATTTTGTAAGGTTGATTTATCGGTGGACACAATTTGAGGTGTACTTGGTAGGGTTCCTTCAGTCTGGAAAGTTGACATACCGATTATGATCGTTCGATATTGATCGTTATATGGTTAAACTGTAGTACTAAATAATTTGTCGGAGGTTTTTTATATAAATAAATTAGATAACACAAAATTAAGCTCACGTTTACTTGCCACCACAATCTCGTCATTTCATTCACTATTCATCACTTTCACAGACAGATTTTTTATTAACAATCAGCATTCCGGCTGCAACTCTATCCGCGTAAAGTAGTTGATTAAATAAAACATTATTCTCAATAGCGCAATCGGAAAGACTTTTTTAGCCTTCAGATTTTCTGTGAAATTTTTAGATGTAAAATTTTGAATTTCGATAATCGATTCAATATTTTTAAAGGTAGGTATGGAGATGAAAATACATAACTATAAAAATTTTAAAACAATGCTACTTGTAAGAATTTGCAAACTATGTGTAGTAACAAAAACTTGACTCGCCTTAAATATTTTTACACAACCCTAGAACATCGGTGTAATAGCATTTAATCTTGATTTAAGAGACTCGGGCCTGTCAGTCCCGAAGTGCGATTTTATTTTACGATCCACGTGTGAAACATGTCATTGGGGTAATAAGTTATCGAATTACGTTTTCAACGGCCTGTGTCTATTAATGAAGCAAGTTCTGAAAATTAAACAATCGCTATAGAAGTTTCGATTATTCTGTACTTGCGGCCGCACACGACTTCGTCCGCGTAGAAATTTTAATGTTTCAGCTGCAATGATTTATTAAAATATCCTATAATATACCTCGCAAAATTAGCTACTTATTAGTGAAAGTCCCGACAAAATTGGTCAAGCCGTTTCGGAGATTAGCAATTCATGCATAAAGGTTACTAAACTACATCTCAAAATGTGAACAATCTTCAAGACCTATTTCATCCTCAATCAATATGAGCCTCATAATATCCCAGAAAACATTTAAGTTGGTAAGAGCTCTCGCTTCGCTTATCGGCAAACTTTAATAGTCTTTGAACATTGATCAAATAGTTAACAAGATTAATAACTTCCCTTAAGTATCCTCCGGGACCTAATAAGAGCGAACTTCGTAAAAATCTTAAAGATATTTTAATTAGCCTAAAAATACTTCAATAAAACCACTGGCCGAGGAGCGAGAGTTATAAATTAAGAACAACATCATATACTACTAAAGCACAGAAGGTTCACTCTGTATTCTGTGTATGTAAGCTTCAGCAATTAAAGTGAATGGTCAACCATTATTATAATTTGCCTTGACTATAATTTGCCTTTAAGATGTGTGTTAGAAAACTACTGATCCGATATTTAAAAAACATAAATATAGTATAGTTACAACATTATACATACATACCTACCTATGCCAAGAAGATCTTAGTTATATGTCATTAACGTATCATATGACACAAACTATAGCATAACATAACTTAAGTTAGCAAAAGGTATATACAAATAGAGAATGGATTTTGTAGGCAACAAAAGTAATACACCCTGTGCTTACCCTTCTGTATGTGTTTATTTTTGACAATTCCGAGTATGAGCTTTGAGATAATTATCTGCCTTTTTGGAGTTAAATTTATAGTTTGAAAGAAAGGGAACCAAACGTGAAGAGTGCTACTGTTTTATTTATCCGCTAATAAAATGAATTGACATTAAATCCCTTTCTTCCGAGGTAGTTGCAAGTGACATGTTTCAGCGGGCGTACTTAATAAAATGATTTATGTTTAATCAGTAAACATTGTTTTGTTTAAATTTATTGCTGTATTTATGTCATCTTTCTTATCTTTTATAATAAAAAATCAATAAGGTTTTCGGTATTTATGTTTATAAGGAAAAAGGGTGCAGCTTAGTGTCACAATAACTATTTAAAACAAATACATTATTTGTTCTACATATTACTGAAATAAATAATCATAAATGGCTTTTTAATTAAAATTAACCCTTTTACCTCAGGAAACCATAAAAATGTTCTCTTAAAGTACGTAACTTTTTTTTTCAATTCGTTTTGAATCATGAATCTTCGGAGTAAATGCGTACTTGTTGAAAAATTTTACATTCAATAGTTCAACTGTAGTGACTTGGACCAAACCCCAATACGACGAATGCTCACAAAGTTGACACTTACAAAAACACAGTGCTACCGCCTGGCGCCTCTTGGATCATCAGAAACAACACCGACAGGAAACACTGGTCCTGACTATAAATTGTGAAGCGCGTTAATACTTTGAATAAATGTTTTTATTGGCCATCGATCATGTTGCAGTGAAAATGTTAACTGGCGTGGTCATTGGAAGCACTATACTTACTGGATTAAGAGGTGGTCTTAATATTATACTTTATGTGGTTTATTGATATTAAATAAGTATTTTGTAAAATTCATTACTAAAATGTTTCTATGTAAGACTTACAGTATGACCTCACTCCACCAGATGGTTAGCTTTTCGCCCTCATCCTGAAGGCCTGCTTGGATGCCGTTTGTCGCTCCGTCTGAAGAGAAATGGATTATAGAAAGCATGCTGGAACTGCATTCTATGCCTTGATGACAAGAGACTGAAAAGTGAACTGAACCAGCATTCTATTTTGTTTGTTTTTTCTTGATTTTTATTCCAACTACTTGTTAATCTTTGGCAAGAGTAGAATCAATTTGCTTGTTAATAGGTACTGATACTTAGGTACTCTTTACTTAACTTTAGAGTTTACATCTTTACTTATGATTTTTTATTAATGTGTTATATTGTTGGTCTACTACGTATAAGTTGTAGCCAAAATTGTATATAAAGTAAAAAAAATAAAAATATGTAATTGCCCGTTGCTAAAATTACGAGCTACTGAAACTAACTAAAAAACTATTTTTTTATACTAAAATAATATTACAGGCTGTGGCGTTTCATTAAAAGTATGATTTAAAAACGTCTCTGTGACATATCAGCCCTCATTGGACATTCACCACTGTATCTGTAAAGATTTGCTTAATGAATCGTTTTATGTTCTTCGTACGTTGTGATTTAAATATTTAAGGGCCATAAAGCATAAAAGGGCATGCTTCACCGTCCACTTTGACGACATAATTTTTTTTACTCGTGTCTGCTTAATTAAAATTTTTTTAGACAGTGTCAACTAATAAAAGTCGAAATAATTCGACTCACGGACTTATATAAGTGAAGTGACGTATAAGTCGCGTAAGTCGTTTTAATGTATTACCGTTGTTGCACAAAAATAAAGTAATAAAAAAATCCAACGTAGTTTGACGCAATTAAAGTCTGATCTCTGCAGCAAATGAATAAAGTTGTATAGTGAACGTTAATAGTTCATAATTAAAAAAGAAATATACAGTATGTGAATAAAATATACTAGAGGTCATAAACTCATCCCTTTCAACGTGTGTTTGTTGTCTAACTCGAGAGACTGTCCGAACAAAAAATCCTTTCTTTGCCTCATTCAAAGTAGAAACTATTACTGAAACTTTCTTAAACTTAACCCTCAAACCGACTCGGCTATACTTCATAAACATTTACAGGTGAAAATTACGTCCATAAAAAGCGTGAATGATTAAACGCCGTTCGTTTTCACTTCATTAATAATAACACTTAGGAGCGTTTTATTAAACAGTGGGTAATTTATAAATAGTTAATAGGAACGCGACGGTTATATATCAACATAATTGGCGTATGGACGACGGGCTCAGTTTATGTCGAATGCCGTATTAAACTCGGACACGCAACTTGGCGGACTTTTGGCCTTTTTTTAGGTAATAGAGATTAGGGACATGAAATGGAAGAGTTACGGGTTAATGTTGCTTATTCAAGGATAAGTATTGATGGGAATGGGCATGTATGTTACGGAATACTAAAACGGTTATTACATTTTGTTTTATTTTATTTTTGTTTTTTAACATTCTCTTACATTGTAATCAATACTAAGAAAACAAAATATTAAAATACCTCATGCAGTCAAATATTGAGACTAAGTCAATATTATTGTGACTCAATTATTAGAGGAGTAAGATGGTTCTTAATTCGTTATTTGTTTGATTATTTTACATAGAGGATAAAATGGTGAAATATTGCGGTCTAATGTAGATATTTATTTCAACTTTGATTCAACATCATGCTCTTGTTTTTTTTAAATCTTGATTAGATATATCACTGATCTAGATACTCATTTGGACATGACATGTCAGAAGATTTTTTCTTAAACAAATGTTCCATTAGTAGTTTAAATTTACAAGTCATTTAAATAGTGACATAACAGGATTTTTTAAAAGAGCTGATTATCAAATTAAAACCAATTTCTCTGAGACTAGGCACCTCAATAATCACCTTACTAATATTCCGACCAACACGTTTATCCACCTGCATTTATTAATCCCAAGAAAATCAGGCACACAAAACAAAACAAACACGAAAAAAAAAGCTCACACAAAATGTTCGCCCAAGGTCTCTTCATGCTGGCAACTTTTACAGCCAAGTGCTCGCATGCTCAGGCCCCATTTATAACCTCGGAGAGCCTTTAATAGACTGTCGACAGTCAAATGTCACCACGTTTATTTGCTAACGTTCACCTCAATATTTTCACCTGACTTTATTATTTGCTGGAATGAATGCTGAACCTTTTTTGCTCGGAACTGAAATCTATTTGTTTGACTTTCAAGTATCTGCTTGATCGTTCTTGTGAAATTCATTTACTTCACTTCTGCTACAGTATTTTACGATTATTAAAATATATTAAAACATGAAAATATAGGTGCCATTTACACCTATTATAAAATATTTAAATATATTGCATTGTATTAAAAATTTAAGCCTTGTTTCAAGGATATCATGACCAGTCAGTACTGCTTATGATATACATTCAGTACCAATGCACTGAAAAACACTTGCAGTATTTGTTTTTTTTTTATTATTATTTAATGGAATAAATTAAAAATATAAGTCATGGAATGAACACAAATTTTCTTTATATGAATGTTTGTTTTATGTAAAATAAAAGCTCAGAGGCGAAACCAACAGTGCCAAAAGCGCCCTACAGCCAATCACATCCAATATTTATTCAATTATTTTCAATTAACGAAACAAAAATTCTGAGGCCACCATCAAAATTGGCTCGTGAAATTGCTACCGAAGGGAGGTTAAAATTCGTCGGCGACTTTAAACAATGGAAATACCAATTAATTGCTTCATTGTAAACAGATTGCTTAATTAGGGAAATGAATTGAATAAGAAACGTTTAGCGTAACATGGTCTCAAATTAATTTTAATGATAAACGGTTCGCGTAGCAGTCAACGTGAACTTTAATATTCTATTCTATTATTGTACGGTAGACAATATTTATGGGCTAGCACCTTTAACAGAGTTGTAACATTCTGGTATATAATGAACAAAATTAATTCATAGGTTGTCTGAAATTCTACGTATATAGATTGTTGATGAAGATTTTAGGTTTATTTTTGCGAAACATTTTACATAGTGTGTAATTTATTTTCATATTGAAACATTGAACTTTTCGCATATCTCGCAATACAGTTGTGAATGAGACGGTGAATTAGTTTAATTAATGGTAAAGACACTACTGATACAGATATTTTATAATATGGATGTTTTACGTAACTATGAGTATGAGATCTCCTTTCAACCGGTCTCGATTTATTGATGCAAATTCAACTGGACAGGCATGTTCTGTTTTTAAAAAGTAATCTTATTCAGCTACCCAAAATTGTATTAACAAGACCCGTCCACTCCCCAGTGAATGTTTTTTATTCCAAAGGCGTCTTCCTCAAAGCTTTTAGTGTAATGGTTTATAAATCATAAATTAGAAAAGAAAACACGCGTCTGTTTTCTACTAAGGACCAAGTATATAACTTTAATGAGACGGCTGCGTAAAAAAAAATAAAAGAGACTGGCCTTAAAACGGAATGCAATGGATATAAAAAAATGAACACACCCTTGTTTTTTTATACTATTGACTAGATGCGATTTTGTTTTTATTTCAAATTTAAAAATAACGCGTATGGCCATTTAAATAATTTTGTACATTTTTCTGTCCAGCTAATCTTGAATACTGTACGTTATCAAAAACAGGCTTGAATACTTACACTAAAGCCTAGCCTAGTATACATGCCTTTATTAAAACCTAACATAAAAGTACCTACACATAAATATGGAGTGAAAATAAAAAAATAATACGAATAGGTGCAACGTTTTGTTTGTTCAAGCTAATTATGGTGTAAAGGGTAAATCTGAATGGATTTTGAAATGAAATAGAATTAATTTTTTCTAAAACTGGAATACCGTTTCGTTATATCAACGGTCCCGTACATAAAAAGGCTTAAAATAATAATATTTTTTCCTTTGAAAAAGTATTCATTCGTATTTTTTTATTTATCTACCTTATATTTTGTTAGGTTCCCCTGTTTCGCGGATGTGGGTGCGGGCACGTTATCATCCAAAATTCTCTGCGACCGGACAATTTAGTATGAAATTGTATTGAACGTAATAATAATACAAAAAGGTATCATCAAAGTCTTTCCATACTATCGTACAGCCACAAATCCTTCGATAAGTGTAAAATAATGTTTTATTTTATTCACTAATGATTTTATTTAATTGGATAGAAACAAAAATCATTTAAATTATTAAATTTATAGATTACATTAAAATATGATAAAAGAAAACGTCGACGGCCGAGTGGTTTACAGCGTGTTCACACCTAGCGATTTCGATCACGATTCGCTGCGATATCGCCGCGATTAAATAATCGCCGCGAGCTCGCCGCGATTTCGCGGCGGTTACGCCTCATCCAACCTACCCGCTTAGCGCATGCGGCGCAATCTACAGCGCAGGTCCATTCATGTTGGAAATATGAACGCAGCACGCGTCAGAAGGCAGAATGGCGGCGACGTGGTCCACAACCCGTCACGTCACGTTTCCCACAAAGGTGAAAATTGGATCGCTGGAAGTGATCTCTGCCTACCCCTGTGGGAAAAAGGCGTGATTTTATGTTATGTTTATGTTTGTTTCTTAAATTTCATAGGTCATTAAAATCTCTTTCAATACGGACCCCTAAAGCAGGTTCTTTGAATCTTACAATCTACCGTGGCGTAATGTTACCTACCTAACAAAATATAAAAGGGCAATGCCCCGGGCAATCAGGTGTGGGGTAGCTAAGTACATAAAGGAAGAAAGCTTAAAAAAGGTTAAAATGAAATCAGAATTTTCGGTAAGGGAAATAATATAAAGTTGCGTTTTGATTCGCACTTTGTGGTTTAAAGTAGTGACTTTGGCGGGTAAGATTATTATGTTTTAGCCGATATCGCAACTTGTCTAAATAAAATGTCATATTTTTTTTACTAGTAATGGTTTTTTTTATCATCCCACTGCTGGGCAAAGGCTCCTCCAAACCTGTTCACCGCTCTCTATCGAAGGCCACCACTGGCCAACTCCTTAGATAAAATACATTGATAAATTAAAAAAAAAAAATTGTGAATCCATTTTCAATATTCGTACAGTACACTATTTGTACAGTGCGCACAAATGACTTTTATCAAACGACATCGTTGCATTGAAAAAATTGTATGTTGATATCATTAGAGACATGTACTGTGATTCCGATTCTGTAGTTAGGACCGCTGTTGGCGACACTTTGCCCTTCCGTATAACCGTCGGAGTACACCAAGGCTCCGTCCTGAGTCCGTTCCTCTTCAGCCTGATATTAGACGTATTGTCAGACAGCATCAGAGACCACCATGAGCAGCCACCATGGCTACTTATGTATGCTGATGATATCGCGCTGGTGGACTCGGACAGGGGACGGCTGGTGAGACGTGTTAACACATGGAAGGAATCGCTTGAGAACGGGGGTCTGAAACTCAACGTGGCGAAGACTGAGTACTTGGCCTGCAACACTACAGATCCCATGTCCGTCCGCATAGGCGAAAACACGGTCGAGCGCACGGACCGGTTCAAGTATCTGGGATCTGTACTCCACGCGAACGGCGACATCGACTCCGACGTCAAGGCACGCATTGCTGCTGCGTGGGATAAATGGCGGGAGGTGAGCGGCGTCACTTGCGACCCTAAAATGCCGGTTAAGCTGAAGGGACAGGTCTATAAATCCATCATTAGGCCTGTTCTCTTATATGGCAGTGAAGCATGGCCAGTACTTGAGCGGCACAAGCAGGAACTGCGGGTCACGGAGATGAAGATGCTGCGCTGGATGTCGGGAGTTACGCGAGCAGATCGCGTAAAGAACTCCCGTATTCGCGGCAGCCTTCATGTCCGAGACATCGCTGATAAACTGCAAGAGTGCCGCCTACGTTGGTACGGTCATGTTTTACGGAAACCGGCAAACTACGTAGGGAACAAGTGTCTAGCCATGTCGCTACCGCCGGGTCCCGGCAGAAGGGGAAGGCCCAAGAAGGCCTGGCTTGACGTCGTAGTGGATGACATGCGTGCTAACAAACTCTCCATAAAGGATGCCGAAGACCGTGCGAAGTGGAGAGTTAGGAGTAGGAAAGCGGACCCCGGGCTCCGCAAGGATGCAACCGGGAAAACGCAAAGATGATGATGATCGTTGCATTGAAAACAAAAAACCGAAACTGCATTCTACATTTCGTTTTATGCAGGATGAGATTTTTTTTTCCAAAATTGAATTGAAAGAAAATACCATAGGTTTTTTAGTATCTTTATTAGCACCTAAATCTGTCCTTTAATTTTTACGGGAAACAAATATTAAACAAAATTCATACTTAACTTATAAACTTGTCCGTTTAAAGTAATTCAGAAAAGGTATGTACAAAAGGATAAAGTGTATAATACGTATGTAAAAATACAATGTATACGTAGGTACATACGTTTGCTTATAACTTAGACAGTACAGAAGTTTTGAACTGTATAAAACATTTGTACTGCGACTGCTGTTTTAGTCGCCTTGGGCTATCGAAAATTAAAATTGCCGCTAGATTTTTTATCCGCAAATTCACGGTAGGCTTAACCGGGCTTTGTTGTACCTATTGTGATTTCGAGAAAAAATAACAAAACTCCTTGCTGACTTTTTGTTATAAATTGTGTAAGTGTGTTTGAGATTGTTTTTTGGTTTACCTTTGCTAGGATGAGTGTAGAGGTTACTGTTTTTTTTATTTTGTCCCGAACATGTGCTAAGATACAGTTTTATATTATAGCACAGGAATAGGTGGTATCTAGAAGAGATCGCTAAGAGATACAGTTAAAGTACTCTTGTATTTTTTTTACTTTCACGCCAGTCGGTATTGGTTTTCTTTTTTTAACAATAGCATTAGTATATTATCTTTTTTCACATAAAAACCTCTGAACTCTCCTCGAATGCCGAATTATGTTTTGTACTCTTTACTGAATAAAATAACTCCGAATATCGCTGGAAAACGCTAATAATTTTCAATAACAGCCTAATTTTAACTAATTGTTTATAAATCTTTTGGCCGGGCACAACAATAGGATCGGAATAAAATTAAGCTCGGCCCAAAATCAGTTTGCTACGTAATTAAAAGCTATGTTCCGATATAATTGCGGATTAATTATTGCAATCGGGGTCGGATTTAACGAACTTACATGACAATTTTGTTCCATAAACAGGTAAATATTACAATACATATACGATTTTGATTCGCACCGAATGTTAAACGTGGTTTTGGGTTGTTTCGAAATATGATTATCAGGTTAACAAGTACGGTTACATTTAGCTCGATGTAAAATGATTCGAACGATATTTGTTTGAATTTTAAATTTACTGAGGAAACATTTTAAGACTAACTTATTGGAGGGTTTTTGTATGTACATAGCAATAAAATTAACACCCGAGATTGGAATATGACAATAAGAAAGAACAAACCATATGAATCAAATTGGATGGAATGTGTGTTAGTTTTAGATTAGAAGTTTTAATAATGTGTTTATTAAATAAATAACTAACTTAGTACTTTGAACTTAAAAGTAAGAAATTATGAACCAACAACTGTGAGTTCGCTACTGCATTCATTTACACAGTTAATATTCTTAAATCTAATGGTACGCAAAGTTGATTATTATCAACAAGTTGATTATTATAATCATAATGAAACACTATGAAATTCAATTCGTACGGTCTAAATCGGTTATTATAATTTCCTTTTTTCATTTGTCGTTCATTTCTCCACATTCGCATCCATTTCTTTCATCTCTACACATTGTGCGTAAGTATCCGCCTCGTAAATATTGCATTGTTGATTACGTTTTATTGCGTACCTATCGTATGTGGAAGTAACGTTAATGTATCGGATTTTTCGTATACTGTCCAAAAATATACAATCCTTACGGAGGAATACTGAAACGTTTCCTAACCGCTGGTTAGAAAATAAAGTAGGTTCCAAATTTTAAACTCCTATGGCATTTTTAAAATATATGAGTCATTTACACTTCAAATGTTTACCTTGTTTTTGAATAATACTCAAACGACCGAAAGTTCGTTATAGTGTCATTAGCGAGATGTCAGCGGGCTTATTACTAAAGTATGAACACCTTTATATAAATTTATTTGAAAATGAAAAAGAAAGACGTTTAAGAAACCATGTAGCGTGATACTGTTCAGCTCGTACCTATATTAAAATTTAATTGTCATTGGAGGAATATGCATCAATGTAACACTGCTTTAATATTAGATTTCGTCAAAGCAAGAAATCTGCGGTGTGTCAAACGTATTGCATTAACATCTAGTCAAAGTGTGCTTTTCGCAAGTAACAAACAGTGCACGAACTATTCCGAGAATCGTACATTTCCCAACATATCCACAACACTCGCTCACTACCTCTAATAACGGCAAATGTTATTCACGTTAATACAACACACGTAGCCGAACGGCTTCACGTAAAGTTCTTTTTGTGTTCAAAAGCGCAGGTTCTCCGTTGTTACATATTGCTACAGAAATTCCTTTGTACCCCGGGATCAAACGTCGTATCTTATTCACAAAAGATTCGCCGATGTAATGATTCCCCGATATAGGCGGCACGAGTTACTTTAAAATAATAGGGGTGGAAAGGTCCTCTTGTTAAATTTGCATACCAGCACCTATAAATTAAACAAGTCTAATATGTTAAGCGCTGTTCCCCCTGCTTTGGCAGTTAGTAGCCCTCTAATAAGAAGGGACGGAAGAAATAAGGTCGAATTACACGGACTCATTAATAATGTAAATTGCATTGATTACTGTTCGGTACATGTGTGAAATAGGATATCGACCCAAGCGTGACCATTGGTAAAGTGACAACTATGAGATCAGTATCAGGTAACCTGTCAATGAAAAAGCTACTTTCCAATTCAGATTAAAATGCAAGTTGATTCTCTCTCGACTACACTAAACTTTACTCTACTACTCGTCTTTACGTTAAGGGTGGGTGCTTGTCTTCATAAGACGAAGATACATTCACTAGGCTGTGTAGGTAAATAAGTATCTCACTTCATCATTCCAAGTGTCTTAAGCACTTGTGTTACAATTATCAGAAACAATGTAAATAGATAAACACACCCGGACACAACAAACACCGATAGTCATCACTCAAATATTTGCCTCGAGTAGGGATCGAGCTCGCGACTCTTGGCGTAAGAGAGGGGTACTATCAAATACTCTATCGAGCCATATTGGTAGGTAGACAAAAGGTAGTTTCTACATCGTCATTATACTTAATAGCTATAAGCTACCAAGTACGAATTCCACTTCTGTCGTACGTTTGACGTCACATATTGCGATCCTAATCTTGCTACACGTAGACATCGTTTGATGACGTCTACTGTACAGTCCTAATGAATTCACATCTGAATTAATGGTTGAAATTTCTCCATGTTAGATTAACGTCTTATCGCGTATGATGTTAAGATGCCCGATACAGGATATTATGGTTGTATAGGGTAAATTGCAATGTCGGGAATACTGTTTTCGGTTTATAATTCTAGTTTCGATAATTTTATTTGTTTATTAGTTTCGGGGTGTAAATTTAACAACGAATTCTCTTCTCGTCTTGATTTTTTTTGTGTAAATTTGTGGGCTCAGAATTTGTATCTTTAATTTGACGTTACGAAACAGTTGACAGGTGATTTTAGTGATGACTGTGTACTATGTACCTACCTATAACCCTAGACGCTAAAAGAAAGGTGTTAAAATTTTGACCCCTATCTGTCTGAATGTACCTAACTTGGGTGCATCTGATATAAATTTTGGTGCATCTAATACAAATCACATGCGTCGGTATGCAAAAAAATACATAGCCGAAAGTTCCCAAACTTCAAAAATCCCCAACATGTCCTCAACTAATATGCCTTCAAGCATTACCTGCTCAAAATAACATAAGTTTCACGACAAGTAGCAATAATTAAACATTAACGCAAGATAATCTCACCTCGACTCACTTCATTTGTTACTCGCTGACAAGTTAAGTCGTCCAGGGTGGTTCTTGCGGGTAGTCAGTATTCATAAGACACTACCTTACAAGCGTTTCATTATAACCCCGCGGTATGAGTAGAGGTAGGAAGCTCGTAGAGGAGGCAGAGTTGCGTCTGCAACATTTAAAGTCGCATTTTAAGAGTTGGTAAGATTGTTAGGCGTTGATTAGTGTACAGGCAATTTTAATAAAATTGCTTACTAATTATTGTGGTGTTGACGTTTTTGGACGCTAGTTTTAGTTTATTCAGTAGATTCGAACACTTAATTTATATTTCTCGGCTCGGTGGAACAGTGGTTTGTGACCCTGTCTACCGTTCTAAGAGTCGTGGGTTCGATTCCCACCCTGGACAAGTATTTGTGTGAAGAACATCTTATTTTGTTTTAGAACTAAGATATCTGTTTGTCCAAAGGTATCGGTCGGATACCTTCCTTCAATAATGATGGCAGATCTCAATGGTGATCAGCCCACTGCGCTGAATATGTTATAGCTCTCACAGTTCGGTGAGACGGCAATCCAACATGATCCACATCACTATAAAATTATGTTTTCTATCTTAGAAAATAACTAAGTAATTCTTGTGGTTGCAGTCTGTAAAAAATGTGAGTAACCTTTGTTACCTTTAAAAGGTAGAATTTCAATCTGACGCATTTTCATTCAAATAACTATTTTTGAATGAAAGCTGTAATTACAGTTTTTTTTTCTTAACTGACTTACGATGATGGCTTGAAGTAGCCTCGTCATCGTCACCTGACTTGTGGGGGAGCGGATGGCTGTGATTAGAGCGTTTATTCGGACTCTATGGTTACATGATGCCCTAAATCTTCCATAGTCACCTCTACACATTCCCTCTCTATGGCCAATACTTTGCGCTTGTCTATTCTCGCGTCACTCGCGGTTTCGTCACATGCTCCCGGCCTCGTTAATGCAATTTTGATAACCTCATCAAGCTTGCACACTTGATTAGTGCTTTAACTATTCCGTGTGCCATTAATTAGGTTACATTCAAACAAAACATTATAGTTTTATTTGCTTCATTAGCTATGTATGCTTCCTCCTAAGTAGATAGGGTGTATAATGAGGAAGGGAAGTTTCTTAATAAGGTTGTTTTCTTTTGGTAAAGAGGATAGAACAATTCAATTAAGTTAGTACCCAAGCATATTATTTTCGGGTAAAATTTAGTCCTGTTGTATTTAATAGTAATTAAAATTTTTCAAAAAACTTTAATAAAGTCACAATAGTTTACCTGAAACTTTACGTTTACTGACCATTTTAATAAAATTTTATTGATTTATTGTTTGCTAAATGTTCTTGCCAATTCCTTGATAGAGAGCTGTGGACAAGTTTGGAGGAGACCTTTGCCCAGCAGTGGGATGACGTAGGTTATTAAAAAAAAAAATGTTCTAAAATTAATAAAAAAACCCTCTTAACACTAAATCTGTTAAAACAACATCGATGAGAAATCGCTTTTTAGCATGTCACGTAAATTATTTCAGTCGTTCGTAAAGGTGAAGTACAGTCAACAAAAAAAGTCCCTGTACAAAATCTTTATCCCTGACGTTTGTAAAACGCGACCTCAACTAATATCCACAAATATATTTTCGCTCCTTCCAACTGTAACTTTGTTTAAAGATGTTAATCATTCACATTGTATTAAATCATGAGTTAGCGTGAGAAGTTGACGACTGACGTAGGATTAGTTCGATGTTTTCAAAGGTTAGACTCGGTGCATCGCTCCCTAGGTGTCGCCAAAAGACGAAGTAAGCCCATAAGACTACAATTTGAATAAACGCACGGTGACAAATAACGTCGTTAATCATGCCACTTGAGACTAAGGGCATATGAATTCGTTTAATTTAAAATAAGAAATAAATTTGGAAGGAAATTATACACGCTTACTTGCAAATGTTGTTATGCCTAGTGTAAAGCTAAATTAGAATTTTTCTTTTTTAAAAGCTAATTTTATTTTTTTAGCGGTTTTGCAGTCGTTCAAATCATCTACGCTTGATGGTAAGCAAAACAGAAGCCCAAAGCAAGGAAATGAAAAAAAAAATCCTTTCAATCTGTAAAAAAGACATCCTATACTCTTCATCCTGGCGTGTTGGTTTCGGTTTGGTCGCCATTAAATTCTTTCAAGGAACCTGAAAAAACAAAATTTTTGTTTTTTTTTAAATATACACGTAGTGCCAACCTAAATCTGAGCCAACCACGCCGTACATTGTTCGAAACTTAAATTAAGCCTCTGTCCCATTTAAGTAGGCAAGTATTTAGTAAGGCAGTAATTCACGAGCGGAGTTAAGCGGGATTACGTAAGATTAAATTAGTTAAGAATGTCTTCATCAACATACCTCAAGGGTTTACGGTTTTCCAGGCTGTTGGGCCCGTTGAAGGTTCTACGTTATCTGCCGGTACGCAGCATCTCAGGATCCGAGGATACCGCAAGGAGTTGGGCTCCGGATGTGGGAATGGGCCGATGTGGTGTTTTACTATAATAAATTTATATAACGCAACATTTATTTGATTCGATTAGGGATGAGAGCCAATAGCTCCGTAAGACCGATGATGACAAAGCTGCTCCAGGCCATCATCGTAGTCAGGTATGAAAAAACCCATCATATAAGTTTTATGCTGTGTTACGGAGATTAAATATGCTATGATCAAGACACGGAACAAGCACCAATGTTCATCTTACAATTTTTTCTCTCACTTGGGAATCCATCTTACTACTTTTGGCGCAAGTAACTGAAGCACTACTTAATAGATAGCGTAACAAAAAAATATGAATTTAAAAGGGTAGAATAAAATTATTCTTATTCTGTGTTGTCGTAAACTATTGAAAAAATGTCACTATTGTTGTTTGAATATGACATTTGAGATTTGTGTGAAAGTGATAATAATTTTTCAGAATGAAAGAACCTTTCAATTGACCTCTAACAGTTTTAGATTTTTTATACCGAAAGTGTACGTAGGTCGTTTTAAAAATAAGTCATTAGAAGCCGTCACAAGGCCTTTAATGTATTTCAAAATTATTAAAGAAAATATTAAAGGCCTATTACGCAACAATACATCTTTTTTAGTTTTCACGTCATTGTCCGAAGATAGATCTTTTGAGTAAAAGTACTAAGCTTTATGATAAAATACATTATAAAATTATCAGACAAGCGTAAGAAAAGTTGCAATTATCATCGGCGTTCCCTAATTAGTAGTACTTTTAAAGAATAAATTTTCCTTTTTATGTTCAGTCATGCTTGTAATGATTAGGTGCATTGAACTGATTGACCTACGATGGTTGTTTAATGTTAACCTTCAAGTGGATATTAATTTAAAAAGTGTCACGGATGACTGATCTGAATTAACATAAATAAAGTAAAACTTATTGTTCAGTGAAAGCAAGTTCAGTGATAAAAGTTTGACTACGACTTTTTCACGAAACAACCTGTCAAAAGGCTAACTTTGTTAGAGACCTAATCAAGATTAGGAATTTTAGTCTCTAAAGACCATTTTGCCATTCAAAAGCTAAACAAAAAACGTAGTTCATATAATACAAAATCAAAGCAGCAAACTTCGATGATTTGAGACAAGTAACAGATAAAATGACAATTTAGATTAATCGGATCCCAGTCATTGTAATAAAATCAAAGTCAAATCTAACATTTATTGTTAACAATTGATACTCGATGCGATATTATTATTAAATTGGAATAATTTTACGGATTAAGCTCACGAATGTGGCGATCCTACACGAAGTTTGTAGAGACCCAACGTATTGAGCTTTTTCCAGGGCTTGAGGCTATAGAAAGACTGTTCAGAATGATAATATACGGGAGTTAGTTCGTAAAATTTCAAATGTGTAGTGTTAATATGAAGTCCTGTCCCAACTGCGCTCAATTTCTACTTGAACAGATAAGCGAACGGCCCAAAACCGCTGAAGAATGTCAGCGCTCAAGCATCGTGAAGGCGAGTAATTAGTGCTCAAGCTCTTATTAGCACTGAGGAACAAATATTTTTGTGGTAACAGCAGCCGTGTCTGCTAGTGACTCACAGCTCATTAAAGGGATTCGATTTGGTACATTAAAATGCTTTATAGTTTAGATAGACTATGAGAAGGTTATCGTGTCAGAACACGATGTAACGGTATGAGCACAAATTAATAAAACATTTTGTTTGCAAAATTTATTACAGAGATAGACAGAACTTGTAAGTACGTTATAGAATAGATATATTCTGTTATCTGGGTATTTTCCGCAATTATCCTCATAATTCATAGGTTACCATATCGTTACGGAAGTTTTATCTATCAGAAAAAATGTTGTATCCATAGATAACAGCGGCCTATAGAGGTAGAGAGTTTGGGTTTAGTGGTGAGTGCCATCCGCTCCCCCGCAAGTCCGGGATTGATGACGAGGCTACTCCAAGCCATCATCGTATGTCAGTTAGGAAAAAAAGGTAGATCTTATCGTTTTAATTGTACTAGATTATACTAGGTAGTATAGTATAATAAAATAAATGTCTGGGCTATTCCGCACACTCTTATCTGACCTTGTAGCTTGTAGCTTGTAGAGCTTGTACTATGGGTATCAGAGATTGATATACCTACATACATAGGTATATATTTATAAATACATACTTAAATAAATAATTACACCCAGACACGGAACAAACACCGAAATTCATTATACAAATTTTTGTCCCGAGTGAGAATTGAACCCCTTCCAAGAGCCGTTGGAACCGCCAGCCAGAGTCACTAACCACTGTTCCACCAAGCCAGCCTCAATCAAATCTCGCATACTATGTATACCGTAATGTAGCTTAAAGTATACACACACCCGCACGTGGGAGGTCCAGAGTAACTGCAGTAAACTCCTGTTACGTCCCACTTCATCCGAGCTTAATTAATTAATATTGTATTAACAAGCCGCGAGTGCTGTTGGCTTAACTTCTTGCCGTAATAATCTTACGGGAAATTTACACAATGTGTTGTACAAGTCGTATGTAATAATGACAATGTCTGCTTTTAAGTAAGAACGTATAAGCGAGTTTGTTTTCTAACAATTTAAGGGTATTATTTAATTAACTTTATTAAATCTTTCTGCCTGCTACTCGGTTCGTGAAGTTCAGTTAACCTTATAGCAAAGTCGGTTAAAAGTATTCATTTTCTCAGATTTTCGACAATCTCTATCTGTGCACAAAATTCTATTTAAATAGAATTCCAAATTTCAGCCATTTTGGCGTGAGCCCGACGGACAGACAAAGTGCTGCCGCACTTCAAATATTAGTAAGGATTATTATTTTTTTACAAATTAATTTAGGGTTAATCATAAAGTAGTACAATAAGATATAGCTACTGCTGCAGAGCGTTCAATCATAATTCGCAGTAGGTAATTGTGATGTTTCTGAATGGTGCTAGTATTATTTTGCTAGCCTATTACGGTGCACACTGGCACACTATATAAAAACCACGTGGAGCAAACGGTCGGACCGATTTCAAATCGTTACGAATCGGTTGGACCCCCAATTCCGCTAATTGCGTCCAAAGTTTGGCGACAAGGGCTTTTTAATTAAAACTTATTCAATATTATAGAGTCGAAGCGAGTTCGCTGGCCATTCGGATAACTTGACTGAAGTTTTAACATAACATTTGGGCGGCATCGTTTTGACGGATCTGTTAGCGTTATGAAGTCTTCAACTCTAATCTTTGAAACACTTTGAATTTGAATAACCTACTCTGAATCACCTTTTAATCTGAGTGATAAATGCCTCAGATTAAATGTATGTATACTTACTTTGTATACTGCATTTAACGCAAGGCTATTTTGTTTTTGAGCCCAACGGATCAATTCTTACGCTAAATATACTATTAGCAGTCCGTGGCGCGCTACAGTAATAAAACACATATAATACAGTAAAACAAAAAAGTCATTAAGTAAAAACATACAGTGAAACCAAAAAACAACAATTAAACCTTTTTCAATCGGTTAGAAAATCAAAAGTTGTCCTGATAAATTATCAACTCACTCATTCTTTCATTCACTGACTCATTCATTCGCAAGACCAAAAAAAGAACTCGCGCCTATGAAGATGTTATAGCAAAAATTTGTCACACTCACGTATCTTCGTGTCACAACGCAACGTGACAATGCTCTAGCAGCAACTATTTACAAGTAAGCAGTACTTCAAAAGTTTGTTTGTAATCTTTCTTATATGAAACTAAAATGATAAAAAAAAACATATGATTTTATAAGGCGTAGCGCATGATAACCTGCATAAACATCACTTTACCAAACGATTCCTACGGCGTTAGAGGCGGGTAAACAAATCCTGTAGGCTTTAATAAAATTAAACTTTGTTACAACATAAAAGTTAATTTTGCACTAATAATATAAAGCATAATGTTGCAATATGAGGCCGGTGCAGACTCCGTGTCGACTATCCCATTTATTTTCTGGGAACGGCAAACGACCTATAAGTCTTGCTTCCCGGGATATTAACACTATCATAGGTTACTCTCTAGTTTTATGAAGACACATTAGGTTTTGCGACATTTCCATAGGCGTTAATAATGCGGTGTTTAATTAAATCCTTTTTGAAATCGTTTGTTAAAAGTGGATCTACATTGCATCTGCTTTGTAACAGTGCAGTGGTGTGTATCTGTGATAAAACTGTTGTAAAGATTTATAGGACTCTATATGGATGGTTTATTTGTTATTATTTTTTCTATTGATTTAAATGTAATAAATAAATACGCTGAGTATAACTCGAAGTTTCTAGTTGGGTTACCAACCAATCGTGGCTATGTAATTTGCTACTCCTGTAGACCCATAAAGACTAATTTTAGTGTAATAGAACGCGAAAGTCTAAAATCTTACATAAGCTGATCTTATTGACACTTAGCATTAAATAGAATCTTACACTTCATGCATGCTTACATTATCAAAATGTAATCCACTCAAACAGACTAGACTTGAAAAATCCTTGATATAAATTTAGAACCGATTCGTAGCATTCGAAAACTTCGTGTTTACTTCCAAATTGATTTGATTGTACTATGCATTCACTTAAACCTAAGATTGATAGATTCCACCACATGACTCCGTAATGGCTATCGGCAGAGTGTGCACTCAAGTATTTAGACTTAACCCGATTGGGGTGTTAAATTAAATTTGCATGGAGACGGATGTAACGGGCAGCGCCTGAGTTTATTTTGAAAAGCCAGGCGAAGTGAAGTGAGAGTCAGTATGAAATGTCTATGATAATCTTTATGTTCTACTTATGTGCAAAAAGCCATGAAATGAAATGTCGAGAGATTTTTATTTCCCTGATTTTTGTGAGTATAATCGTGGTAGTATTGCGAACGCAAATGCTACCTTACTTACTGACAAGCTGCAAAATCGTTACGCATACTAGGCAAGAAAAAGTTACATAATAAATTGGGCAGGCTCCGACGGTATTGACGAAGAATAAACCAAAAACAATCATTTTACGTCGTAGCTAATTACATTATTAACAAAATATAATACATTAAGATTGCAGGCCAAACAAGGATGTGGTATTTTACCGCACCATCCGTTGGTCATGACAGTCTAGACGCAACTGAAACATAACGTATAATCCTATACATATGAAGCATCTATATCAATTCTATCTCTTCCTTCATGTCCTCGCCCTTATAGGCCCCATAGTGGCACTATTACTGTACGGCCAGTCGATATATTGTGTCCAAACAGCCAAACAGCCGAATGTCCAATAACTCCAGCACTCAATATTAACTGCGACATAGTTTACTGCATGCGCCGCGTGCTCATTATTGCGGCGCTCAGTTTTATGACATTTCAAATTTGAATTTATATAATTGACCGGTTCAAAACCGATTAAATACCGGAACCTTAATTGTAGGGGGCATGCATGAATGAGCGGTGTTATTTCTCAGTGTAATAATACAATGCAGCAATTCGAGAGGCAGTTGGATAAACACGGTCAGTTTAACTACACAATTTCGTTTCCTAAAGTATAATTTTTTGTGGCATAGCTAACGTGGCAAAATGTACTATAGGATATTATATTTTTACAACATGACTCACCTGAGAACTTATTAAATCCATTTTAAAATCAACGTTGTTTTTTTGTATCTTTATTGTCTTTGTTGATAAGTGGAAAAGGCATATTAGCTCTTATTTAAGAGTTAATATTATAGATTTGAGAAATGAATTTCAGTAACTAATAATAATATAATAAAATTCATAAAAATATAATAGCTAAACGTTATGCATAATTCATTATTTATTAATAGAGTACACTATAAAAATATTGTGTGCGAATATTATTTGATTAACAAACTGGTTTATTATACATCCTTTTTGATTACATTTTTTTAATTTCACGATTTTATTTATTTATTATGGTACACAAACAGATTACTTTCATTGAAACAGTCTCCTCGTTAAAACTTTTGGTCCATATTCAGTTTGTTAACTGATCAATTATTACTTTTTTAACAATAATTTGAAATGATTTAAAAAAAACAGCTTTCGTTAGTCTGTTCTGGGCTTTAGACTATTTTGTATCAATCTTGTTTTAATACGCCATCAAAAGTTATTTACTTTAATACTTTGGAAGTAGTAATATTTAATGTCGTAATTAAAAGCTAGGAACTACAGAAAATGGCTCAGACACATTTGTATTGGAACAAAGCAAGTCGGGAGCTTTTGATATACTAGATCATGACATGCTTATCCAACATAGACGAAATTAATAAGAATTCCAACCTAGGAAGTATGTATTAGAGTTGTGTGATTTGTTATAGGGATCGGTCTAGTAAAACCATTTATTTTTATTTTATTCAATAACTTTATCAAAGGAAACCTGACAGAAGCCAGTTCTAAGCAAAAAACCAAACCCAAAAAACAAAAGGAGGATATAAAAACTTCATAGTAATCCTATAATGTTGCAAACATCGCTAAACATACTTGTGGACGCTCAAAAATCTTACACCAAATCAAATACTGAAACAATGTTAAATTTGATCAGAAAAAACATTGTGTTCGCAAATCTAGGGATAACACGGGATAGGCCTTCGGCTCCGGTCTCCCTGTTCTTTGATACGTTATTTAGTTCAATTTGCGTTTTCGTATCCAAGGGATCCCTTGCAACGCTTCCGTTTGGAGAATTCTGGGTGAAAATTTGGTGGACGAAAATGGATGAAACCGTAAGCGGTAAACATACCTACTACCTTGACACTGATGGTTCGGGTAAGAATATTTGCTTTTGTATTCAAAATTTATTTGTAAGTAAGTGATTGATGAAAACGTTGATGGCCGAGTAGTTAAAGTCGTTGCTCGCCATGCGAAAGGTCGCCAGTTCAGACACCCACGTACCACTTGGTATTTCAAATTTGAAATTCATATGTACGAGGACGCTTTAATGGTGGAGGAAAACATCGTGAGGAAATTGAAAGAAAATTCTAAGGTTGTGTAGTTGGCCAACCCGCAATAGGACATCGTGGTTGACTAAGGCCTTATCACCTTAGATAAGTGTAAGCTCGTGCCCCAACAGGGGATGTTTACGACCGGATGATGATTGATGGAAAATGGTATTTTACAGAAAAGTTCCTTTACTAATATTTCGAATCTAAAAGTAACTCTGTTTTTAGCACTTACACGCCATACTTTCCTACGTATTTAAATGAGATTGGTACACATTTAGTCAGAAGTCTAAGAAAGGACATAAAGACTTACTGTTTAACTAACTGTGTTTTAAAAGAGTACTAGTAATCCGCCCTCGCTTCACTCGGGTGAATTATACATGAAACCCTTCTACTTGAATACCCTCTATCTATTAAAAAAACATCAAATTGCACAGTTTTAAAGATTTTAGCATATATAAGAATATAGCGACAGATAAACCGACTTTGTTTTACAATATGTAGTGAAGATTTAACTGTCTACACACTGATATAATATCACTTAACACTAATAAAAATTTTGTTTGAAACACAATGTTGTGTTTATACAAAAATTACACAGAACTAAAAAAAAAAACGAAACCACACAATCTTCACTACTTTCACCTGTGTTTCTGTTCAAAATACGTATCTAGCAAAATCCAACGGGCTGATTCGAGCAAACAAAGTTATCCTGTGGGTTTACGCGAAACTTTTCAATAATCAAAGGCGGAATCCTTCAACGGCCTCACCTTTGTTTCCGATCTGAGATAGCGGTCCGCATTAGGGGGTGATGGGATGTGAACCAGCTGTTTGGGGAAAGATTGTAAGTGAATTTGGCGGGTGATCGAATCGGTCGGCTGGGTTTGATGCAATTTTATTGCGGTTTCGAGGAAAAATAAGGAAGGTTATTTATTATTTTAGGTGAGAGGTGAATTTATTTTTATAACACAGGAAAAACCTCTAAAATCTCAGTTAGTAGCTTATTTCATAAAATGGTATTATGTAGAAAGATGATTATGTATCTTGATGGTATTTGTTATTCTAATTTATAATTAAATTTCCCTATACCCTATTGTACAAATGCACTTTGTTCAGGACATTTTCATTGTAATTATAAACGAACTAGATGATGACTTTTTCAAAGATTCTTTTTCAAAAGAAAAAGTGCTAGTGAAGAAAATGTGGATTAGCCCAATAAAAATAATTTATCTATCACAAACACCGACCTCACTCAAGAAAAACAACCGCCACTCTTTTCCACGTAAGCAAATACACGGATCTATGCGAATCTCGGCGTCTCATATCGTATTCATTAGATTTCATTTGTCAGCTCCCCGTTTCTTTGATGAATTATTCACAGCAGAAGCAATTTGTTTACACTAGTCATCCGCAAACTATCTCCGAGTTGCCGGCGTACCTACTATGTGGCTCATGTATTATGTACGTGAAGTAAATGACCAGCGTTGCTTCCGGTCTTAGCGTTCTACTAAAATACCATTAACGTTTTGGATTACCTTGCTCAAGATCTTGGTAAGCGTAGTTGAACCCAATTATGAACTTACCAAAAATTGTTGACTAGCTAGGACATTGTAAATGCGTCTTTATTTGTAACACCATTTTCGCTTAAAAGGAGTCTGCTATTCAGTTTCTTGCCGGATTCATTGGCGGTTGTTGTCAGTTCTAGTCGGAGAACCAGGAGGTAGAATTTTATTTTTTAATTACTAAGATGAAGATTTAAAAGTGCATGTAAATATCATGCAAAAATAAAGAATCAAAGTCAAAGTCAAAGTCAAATTCCTTTATTTAAAAAGTCATTTACACTCTCTTATAAATAGTCAGTACAGTAAATAAATAAATTTAGTGATTCTACCACTTTTTTAAATTTTTATTTGTTGTACCTATGCCTCTTTATATGTTTCAAAAATACTTTTGTTTTAACGTTAACACAAAAATACTATTTGCAACTAAATCTAGTCAATGCAGGTTTTGAGATACAGGCTGCTGAAAGTCAGACAGAGAGACATTGAAGTTTTTGTAATAGGTTTGTAGTCTTTACATACGGAACTTTAAAACACTTACAAAAATTCATTTCAGTTTGAGTTTAAGTAAGTGACTGACTTGGCGTAGTCTGTACATAGTATAATAATGTAGTTTAACATGAATCATCGTAATGTGAATTTATTATCTTCACTGAGGCCTTCAGGGAATGCTGTATAAATATAAATTTCAGACTGTGCCAGGCGTATATTTGTATGCTTTTATCATTATTTCACCTGGGATTGCCTCAAACAATTGCTACTTGCTTACTACGACATTTGTATTATCTAGACGAACTACATTAAAAATTTCTAGCTACTTAATGTAATACTAAAATACATTAATGGATTTACTAGAACGAAAATTAATGGTTTTGCGAATCTTCAGTTTTACAATGTAATATTTTTTAACCTTTTATAATTTGAAAAGTAGCTTTAAATTTATAATACGAAAATGTCAGATGATAGCAACAGTCGGTGATTTTGAATGCGCTCTCCCAAAAAATAAATTTTGGGAACATAAAAATAATTCCCATTATTCTTAAAAAATATTAATACGACCCCATCAACTTCGCGGTGCTGACGGACATTTTGAAAAATGCCGTAATTGCAAACCATTAAAATTACAATGTATTTTTTACGAAGAATTGTAAGAATGTTTACATCAGAATATGAGAGCGGCAATAAAGACATTTGCCGGCGGCTAAAGCTGCATGCCCAGTTTAAGATTGCGTTCATAGGATATAAGCTTAGCGGGAATAGACTTTTTACTCCCAGAATACTAAATTCTGAGAGTAAAAAGATGTGATATTGTAGTTCATTTTAATGTTTTTAGTGCTCACTTGCATGAACTCTTTTTTAATATTGAGAAAATCGAAATTCAACTGTTCCCCTACGGCTCGGGTATCTTTTGAAAATCACATCAATTATCTTTCCATTATTACTAACATTTGTCTAATAATTTAAGAAAAACAAATAAAAAAAACATCCAATTCTGGGGCACCCCAGGGTGAGAGCCATCAGCTCCCCTGAAAGTTCGGTGATGATGACGAGGCTACTCCAAGCCATGTCAGTTAGGAAATAAAAAGCCCCAAAGAAAATATGGACGCTATCAAATAAAATAAATTACCTAGTCACCAAGTTCAATTATGACCTTACTTATCTACCGCAATATTTTATTTTGTTCTATGACTATAAACTAGAATCTGGCAATCGACAAAAATAAGCTCCACAACTTTGGCTTAAATTATAACATATCAGATAAATGAAAATCTTTTCATTGACCGACATTAATTTTAAAACACCTTTAGTGATCCTAGGCCTGTTTTATTTAGTTTTCATATATTTTTTCTTAATTAACATCACTATGCCCGGACCCTTTTGAATATCCGTACACAGGTTGTAAGCAATGAAAAGCCTCACCTTTCATAACGATTACTCCAACGATTTCTTTATTAGCCCAACGGAGATTCATTTATTTAATGTTAATTGATACTGAGGAGGCTCGCATGCGGCTTCAAAGCTAATTAAATCATTATATGCCGCTTAAAAAGCCGTTGTTGGTACTAAATTTACCGATGTTCATTTATTGGTGAGATCTTGGTGGTAGATATATGATAGTATTAATTTAACAAGTGCAATGTTTGTATTTTGTTATGTTGATTGTTTTTATGCTTCACAATAAGTGGATGTCGAAGAAGCGAAAATGGTGTGCCAGGATCGTAGCACATGGCAAGAAGTGATCTCTGCCTACCCTTCTTCCTCTATCTGGGATAAAAGCGTGATTCTATGTATACTTAAAGCGTGAAATTTTAGTGATTGTTGCAGAACTATTTACCTTTATTAGTACTATCGAATCATGCTAGTTAATTCATGAAAACAATAAACTATTTCTATTTTATTTTTTCAAAATATAATCATTATTTCATTTCTTTTCTTTTCATTTCATAACTCTAAAGAGTGAGATGTTCTTTTAAGTATTGTCACGTAATAAGGTACTGCGTGCATGAAATTCAAGATAAAAGCTTAAAACTGCACAAATCTATTTTACTACTAATATAAAATCATTTACTGCGAGAAAACAACCACTAAAATTTCGCGGTGTAAAAACCTTAACAAATAACGCTATGTCTAATTATTCCAAAGCATTATTTTGAAAGACAAATTGAGTTACATTAAATATCGATATCGTGCCATGTAATCGACAGTCCTTTTATGTGATAACCTACTTATTCCTTTGAGAAGTCAGCTTAATGAAATTTCAATATAAAATTACTCCGTCGACTGAAATAATATCACTGCTTGATTTAATAAGTTCAATAAAGACAGGATCTTTGTCTTAGAAACGAAGTTTGAGAGAAAGGCCGTAAGGAAGTATCGTTATCAATTTGACGTTTATAACAGATGAAATTTCTCTATTGTGTATCGGATGAAACAAAGTGATTTCTTACTTTGTGTAAGTTTTTAATTTAATTTTGTTTCAATAATAGACTCAGTAAAATTTTTAAACTTTATGTTACTAACATACCATTGTTCTTGCAATAGATTTTGATACAACATTAAATTTGAATGTAAAATAAAGTAATTAATAGATAGTATAAGATGAAGAATAACAATACACGCGAGTTTAATCAGTAAAATTAGTTTTATTAAAAAAAAGTAATATGTTTTATATTATAATAATTAGTTGAACGCTTGGTTCTGTATCTATCATCTATTATCTAACTAACTAACCAACTATCATCGTTTAATTTTGACTAGAAATTTTATAAAATATCGCAGGATAACATGCAGGATTAGTCAGACCAGGTGGCGAGCATCGATTTAAAGAACTTTTTATGACTAATATCACGTCTAAACATAAACAAATGACAGCCTTTTCGAACTACGTAGTTGATTCGTAGAAACTACCACATCTACTGTCCCACAACAAGGAACAGTTTCACAAACCACCGACCCACACTAACACCTTGAAACAAATAATAATAGTCTCAAACTAGATAGGCCCACTGAACAAACAAGCTCATCCGTCTACATCGGAATATTGTCTAGTTTATTAGGACCGGACGCTTCCACCCCTCAGGCAAGGATCCAATATAATGGAATACTTCAATGTTATTTGCTGATACATGGGTAAGTACCAGTGAGGCCTCGGGCGGGTATTAACGTGAGGTATGCGTCTAAATCGTCGAGGAACACAGTGGTATTAGTTACTGTATTTCTTTGGGCGAGTTTGTGTTTTCGCAAATTCAGAGGTTTATTGTTGTTTGACCCTTTAAACGGTGTTACATGCGTGTTTTCTTTATACTTGTTTTTTTGGAAGGGTTCTTGTGTAAAGGTAGAGATTGCTATTGTTAAACGATGTTATTGTTGTAAGTGATTCTTTTTAAGCTTCGATTCATTTTTTTTTTAACTCGAAGACGCTTTTTATTAATATTGGAACAGTGTGTTCAATGCTCATTTTATTTGCTACCCTATGTAGCCCCGGGATAAAGTTAAAAACTTCAAAAATAGAAGACATTATTTTTCTTACTTTTTAGTTCGCGCACAACATTCCTTTTATTCAAATTTTAGGAATATAATTTCAGTTGCAATATTGCTTTTTCCTGCCGATTTCCTCACAATCTTTAAATTAATACAAAAACAACATAACAATTTATGTAAATTCACAATTTCATTACGAAAATGGTTGCACGTTAAATTTTGCTCGGCCGTATACGTTTCATGGAAATGTTTTGGCTCATTATGCCAAGTTCAAAGTTGGAGTACGAGCACATAGGGCCTATAAAGTTGTACTAATAAGCATGTGTATTGAAACAAGCCTGCGGCGGAATAATAGACAACTTCAACAGCGGATACAACTCAGTTACATAACTACTGTACTAAGGATAGGCGCTGTAGAGATGCGTCTTGCGACGGTAAGTTTGACTGCGACATTTTTTATATTATTTAGTTTTAGCTTCTAATATTAATATACACCGTGAAATTTTAGTGGTTTGTTTTCCCGTGGCAGAACGGCTTGCCTTTAGTAATACTATCGAATCATGCTAATTATTCCTCGAAAAAAATAATTTTTTTTTCGATTTTTCAGAATATTAATTTTCCAACTCGAAAACGAGAGAAGCTATCGTTGTTTTTGAAGATGTGACGTATTCAGGTACTGCTTGCCGCATGAAATCGATGCTTAAAGCTAAAGAAGCTCTACACCCTAAGTCATAAAGCGGCTCGAACGTGCTTTCGAGTTATGTTTAAACCTTTCGTAAAACCGGCATTTATTGAATTTGCAAAAAGATCTGCACACATCTTTTGTTCTACTAAGATAGAATCATTTTACTGCGGGAAAACAACCACTAAAATTTCACGGTGTATATGTTAACATGTTACTTAGAATATTTGGAGGTTTTAATGTTCCTTTTATCTTATTAGAAGCTGAGAGCTGTGTTTATCACTACATAGTATAAAGCAAAGTAATTTCTCGTGACTGTCGGTCCCTATGTATGCCTAAATCTTAAAAACTACGGAACGGATTTCGATGGGTTTTTTTATAGATAAAGGGATTCAAGAAAAAGGTTTTTATATTTAATATATGATGCGAGAGCTAATGGACTAGTCGGTCACTAGTATTTTATATAACTCTTACTCACTATATTTAGCTTCGTCACCTTTGAGGCATAATAGCCTCAAAGGCGATTGCTATATTAAGCAGTTATAAATATTCGTTTACATTAATCGACTACCATTTTTTTTTCTTAAAGCCAAAGCTCAGGTATGTTAACCTTGTCATTGGATGTTTCTAATCCAATAAAAACAATGTATATTTGTAGTCATCAATAGTCAACAGTTTATTACACGATTTCGCTACGAGTTACCTATTTTTGTAAAACGCATAAATAAATATTAACTTTCAATTTCCTAATCCTATAAATAAATAGATTATTATTTTTGAAAAAATCTGCATCTCTGTGGCAAGCTTATCCATGACCCAATGCTAACAGACATTGTAGCGTTGCATAGAGGCAGTTAATGTAACTTTGTAATAAGGGCTACACTATAGGTCCAGTGAGGTTCGCCTAGCTTTGTGTTTCCACAGACGTTGCATAATTTCGTTATGCCTTCTCTAGTGAGAAATATTCTGTACTGCAACTTGAGAAAACGAGGCAATCAGCACGGGGAACGCAATTGTCTCAGGTTGTGTGTAAATTAGTATTCATGTGGGTCCAGTATTCTATAACAATAATATTTTTATGAAATAGGCAATCTTTAAGTTACTGGCTTAACCTAACTTAGCTTTCTTAGAACTCATTTTATTGTAATGAAAGAGATTACAGTTTGTCAAAAGGCGGTAAAACTATTTTTAAGTAGCCTCCCAATGATGTCATAGTGACGATTGTTAGAAGTTGAAATTAATATAGCAAAATAATATTGTTTTAAATAAAATTATATTCGTTTTATTAATAAAGCATCAACAAAACACGTAATCGCAAAAATGTTTAGGACAATATACGATATACGACAAAGTAAGATATAACCAATAAGTAATCTTTGTATCTTACTTCTCGAATATTAATCAACTTTAAGTTAAAAACTGACAAGATAACTGATGAAATTTGACAAATTATCCATGATAATATACACGAAAAATGAAATCAAAATTCTCGTACGAACAAAAAGCAATTTGAACTCGAAAGAGATTCATTTCAACGTATAAAAGCCAGTCGCGTTGATAGTTTTCACAAAGCACGTGCACAAAATCAACGCCATGTGTTCCCGAAAAAATCTCAGGGCTTATCTTTACAGCGCTCTGTTTTTTTCAGTTTTAGCACTTAACGCTTTACGGTCATAATTTACGACCTTTTACAGTTTTAGCGAGGGACATTGGCACGTTTCAAGTGTTTGTTCCGAAAACATATCGCCCCATCTGTATTTCAAATTAAGCTGTCCTGCCGAGTTCCCAGAATACGATAATGATCGGTCACTGTATTATAATTGGCCGAAACAATGGCAAGAAAGTGTGGATTTATTTGATCTCCTGTTCAAATGGAGTTGTCGGAATTAATTACAATAATTTATGTTGTGTTAAATGTTGTACGTTCAAAAGGTGTTTTATGTGTGTAGTGTCCTGCGTATTGCACTATACCACTGACTAAGCACGCCTAATATTGGCTCGACAACGCACCATCACTGCCTCCGTAGCGGGCCGGTCGGACACTGACTGTATCGTCCTTTTCCGCCGCGCGTGACGTATGCGCACGAGACAAGTTCGTGCTTGTCAATACACTACATCCCTTTCTTGTTTTAATTTAGAAGATGTGTCATAAAAACATGCAATGAAGTATTAGTTAGATATTTGAAAATAACTAATTTAGTTCACAAACAAATTATCTATTTGTTAAATTGAAGTGGACTCACCGAGTATTTCTCTTTCTCTAGTTTTACTTCACTTCTTCTCACAGTGTTGTTTAGTTTATTATAAATACATCGTCGGCTATTGCTTTTTCTACCGTATGAGGTACATGGTCATAAATAAACGCCAGCTTAGTTTCTTTGGCTGTGTTCTTAACATACACTTTATCCATTAGTTCAAAACAACATTCCGTGGAGTTTTTATTCCGCTATACATCCTTCTTACCTTCTCTTTTTTTTCTGTACGGTGTAACACATGTACATAATGTCCATCCAGCAACATTCACCCAAATCGCTCCAATATCATTCTCCTAACTCAGCTAACATTTAGCGCAATCATCGCGTGTACATCACCTGGTAATAAGCAATAACGTATCAATAAATCAATATTTTCTTCTACAACTTTGGATGATAAAGTTGTACGGAAAGCACAGATTAATCTTCATGGTCTTTCGAGCCGGATTAGTGCAATGGCATGGCTGCACGTATGACGGTGTTTATCAGCACGTATTGTGACATCATGAGATGAAAAATCCTTTGATCTATTTGAGATCCTATTCCCTTCAAATCTGTTTGAACTTGGGTGTGATTGTTATAGTCTTCTTTAATCATCTTTGTTTCGCTAATAATGAGAAGTTCTAATTCCATCATATAATTTATAGTAGGGATCTCTATTTTCAGTAAAATGCCTCTGTGTTTATCTGTTTTCATTGGAGTTTATGAGAAAATGTGTAAAGGTTTTATGCTTTATACTTGTAATGCATTCTTCAAGGTTGATAATGTCATCTCCATTTAATTGTTCCGATGTAACTTGATTCCCGCATATGATACGTACTGTGCATGATTCGCATCACGAATAAAGGTGTGTCTTTGTTACGTATAGTTGTGACCCTATATGTTGGCACTTCATGATGGTCACTAACCTATTGTTTAGACACGTCATCTTTTACACAGAGACTGATCTGACGTAATATATTGGCTGTTGTAATGGACTTTAGATCGCGTTGTCTTCATATTGATTGCATGCTTGTAGATCAGAGTGATCTATAATCAGAAATGAGTCCTTCTGGATATTAATGGCTACATATTCCGAAACAGGCTGTATATTGATCACATTGATGCTGAATCGGTGCGAGCTGGTAGATCTCGAAGTAGTCTCTTGCAATCAATGGACTTTTGATTTCAAAAATGAAAAATATGTTATATTTTTTTTATTTTTGCCTTGATTTTAAAGATGATTCAGTTTCGGTCAGTGTGCTGTTGATCAGTAGTGACAGTTCATTGGCAGCTGGCCTGATATAATGTTCAATTCTTATATGAGTTGACCTGATATTATAAGATGATCCAAAATGAATGTCAGTTATCGTGTCCAGTTTTAGGTTTAGTATACCACCGTGGGCAATGAATTATGACAATATAAATTCATAAGTCTTTCCAAATGTTTGATGCTTTTACTCATGGCATTGGTTATGCTTAATGCCATGCTACGCCATTTACCTCTATGGTCTACCAGACGCCGTCCAAATGGGCGCCGAGTGGTATATAAAGCCATCCATGTCCGACACGCGCAGAATGCGCATACGCGCTCTACGCTAACTTCACATATGCATTTTCAGAAATACTTGACATACTTCTTCTACTACCAATACTTTGTCTCCTCACTAGAAACACTGCAAGTTCTTGATCCTAATAATCAATATCAAGCTCTACGCATATCCTGTAGTAATCTCCTAAGTGGTAATCTCGATTGAACATCGAACAACCTTTAGAAAGAACTGCAAGAAGGATCATCAAGCATATCAACAGCAACCTCAGAAGTCGCCTGTAATGCGCGTTTCACTCCCATCATACACCCAGGTTGTATTACTACTGGCACATTTGTGAATTTTTGTGAGGCATTTTGAAACCAACCAATTGAATGGTCCAGCTGGGTTTTTTACCCAATTTGCTGGCATCATACAATACCCAACTTAAATTCAGTATTTAATTTTCGTTTTATTAAGTTATATATCTTCCTTGTCAATTAAATGACCAGATTTGCTCTGCTTCCGTCCAGATAGGGAATAGAATCTCCCATTTTTTTTTCCCGTAGACTTCTAGTTGTTACTTCACAATTTCACTGTTTTTTTTTTTTTTTTTTAAGATCACAAGATCATATTCACAATATTTCCAATTTAATGGACATCTTAGGATCACAGTTTTTCCAATTTAATGGACGGCTTATGAACACAATATTTCCAAAATGGACATCTTAAGATCACAGTTTTTCCAATTTAATGGACGGCTTATGACCAAAATATTTCCAATTTAATGGACATCTTAAGATCACAGTTTTTCCAATTTAATGAACGGCTTATGACCACAATATTTCCAATTTAATGGTTATCTTAAGATCACAGTTTTTCCAATTTAATGGACATCTTAAGATCACAGTTTTACCAATTTAATGGACATCTTAAGATCACAGTTTTTCCAATTTAATGGACGGCTTTTGACCACAATATTTCCAATCTAATAATGGGAACCATATATGGAACCCATTTAGATGGCTGCTTTGCTGGCTCAATCATGTCACTATCAAGTAGTTTCTTGATTTTATTATTTTTGACTTTTTCCTTAAGAAGAATTGATTATTCACCGGCATGGTTAAGCTACAGGTTCATCAATCGCAATATCGATTAAGATATCTTCGATCTATCGAATTTGGGGAATTATATAATTTCTACTTGATTTATTCCAACACCTGTTTTTTAATGCGCTCTGTCGCTGTTTCCTTTCCTAGATATATTGAGTTTCCTTAACCTTATCCTGACTTCCCTCTCTTTCTATATCTTTAATTTCTTTTAATAATTCCTGACAATTACTTGTCCAATTCTGAAGTTTAAATCCTCCTTTGGCTAATAGCTCATTCATCTGTTCCTGTGTCCTGTGTTCCTGTGTCTCCTTGCTCTCAAACCTTGATATTAGATCATCCATATTATAAAAATAGGTAACAAACTTTTCAGCGCCTAGCGGATAATGTTCGCCTTCGTCACAAGCTGACTGCTGCAATGTATGGGGAGGAAGTTACGCCAAAGGTGTCTCGATATTATATAATGATTAATTTCAGCACTCATATTCTCTCTCCACAGTATCCCCTCGTCAGTATCAACGTTATTAACTTGTATCTGTCGATACATTTTGATAATATCTACTGTCAAGCATAAAGGTTTAACTCTCCAACGCAAAACCGTGTACCTTAGCTCTTTCTGCAACGTTGGCCCTTCCAACAAGTTATCATTCAGCGATTTATTATTGTTTCCCTAGCATGACACATCAAAGACTGCTCTTATTTTCTATTGAATTTATTTCATAAAGGTTCTTCCGTAATCACTTTTGAACCATAACAATTGAGTCAATTAAATGGTTAATATTTATTTTGAGCAAGCTACACCATCAACACAACGTTATACATAAATATTAAGTTTTTAAACAAGGTGAGTTCTGAACAATGTGTAATTTATAAGACACATATAATCTAGTTCACTGTTATTCCAGCTAATAAAGAAGTTTAGGTACTTAGCAACGCTTTTTCCTGATTTCTGTAATATCGGTTATAAGACCGAGAAGATAGGAAAGACCTGATATTATAATAATAATAATCAAAGACTCAGTGGTCTCGTGATGCAATCACTGATAATAATAATATTTTTTTCCAAAAGTAAAAGATACAATTGACTGTTGCAATTAGGTCGTTAATGGTCATAGTAAATTAATATACTCGCAGTTAACAGTCTTTGAATGTCTGCTTTCTACTAGGAAATATTTTGTATCGTAATCGGCAGCGAGTCCTCCTTTTATTAAAATGCTTCATATTTTATGTAGCTTATGTATTCAGCACATTGTTACAAAAGGGTTTATATACGATTAAATATTTATCGCCAGATAAGATAAATCATACCATGGTAAATTGTAACACTATTATTACCAACGATGCACAAACATTTGTTTGCATACACTAAGTATGTTAATTTAATAACCAGAAACTCAGCGAGTATAAATCTGCTCAAATTTGTCACCTATCCCCAATAACAAACTTTATATTATAAAGTTGTTTACAACTGTACAAAGTCTCCATATTTATTATTAATTATTTAAGTTGTTATTAGTATTTGTGATTATAAGGTAGCTATCATTGTATGTATTGAAGAAGACTATTTTGAACATATGCAACTAGCACCAGCGCTGTAGTGTGTGCATCCTTAAAGTTCAAGTACGTTTAATAACAACTAAAAGTTCAATTTAAAGTGAATAAGGTTACTAAGTAACTAACATACACCTTGTTTACGTATATGTCTCTTGGTAACGTTAAAAATGTGTGAAAAGTATTTTTCTTTATTTTATGAAAATAGCACCCCGTTGTATAATTGTGTACAAAAAATCATTGCAAAATAAGGAGTTTGCACATGGGGCACTACGTAAGAATATTAACGGGGTATTGTGAAATGGGGCAATATGTAATAATCAATTTAATGATTCAGATCTATATCATCTGCTTGTGTGTTTTTATTCAACATAATATTGTCTATTTCATATCAATTGAATGATCGGATTACTTTTATCCGCTTTAACTAGCAATCTAGAATAATCAATTCAATGATTCAGATCAATATCATCTGCTTTTGCGTTTTTAGACATTTTCCATTAATTTCATTTCATTTCCTCGATAAATAATCTATCCGACACAACAAGATTTTCTCAATCCGAACCAGTAGTTCCCAAAGATAGCACGCTCAAACAAACAAACAAACTCTTCAGCTTTATAATAGTATGATAAGTATAGGTATAATATTGTTTAAACAATATTATGAAAAATGTTCATAATACCAAACTCAATTTAATGATCAGGTTCTTGTCTGCTTACCTTTATTGTGGTTCCATCATATTAAATCTATTGAAAATATAAGAATTATCTGTAGAAGCAACAAAAAGAACAAAAGGTCCGCATTCCTGAGCCGGTCGGCCGGCCGACCGAGGTGTTTTTCATTATACCTATTAACTAATAATAAGTAAACACATTGAAAGACAACTACTTATCTTCATTTCAATTACATCAATTTCAATCAGTTCAATTTTAACTGCTTTAGATATGTAAATATTTATAGGTATATCAATAGTCATAGAAAGTCTTTTTCCCATCAATTAATGGAATAAATACATTTAAGTATACGTGAGTCCTGAAGATACCAATTAAATGGTCAACTTATTCAAATAGTATTTTATTTTTTGCTACGTTGCTACGTTCAGAGGCAACCAAGCATTAATCGTAGGTACCCTACGATACCTACCTCCTTTACTTAGCAGCATAGGAATATAATCGAATAAGGAACGTAGGTACCTATTTACATAACAAATTAAACATTTCAACATCAGAACGCATATCCAATACGGTCATTTATATATTTTCATATTCAAGTAATGCTATGTTACAATAATTCAATATAAAGTCATTTCATCTGGTAACTATACCGTTACGAAATACGCAAATGGCAATTTGCAGGATCAGTAGCGAGTGCATAACTACCCGCTGTTATTTTTATCATAGCAAAATGTTCTTAAAATATTCTACAATTGTAAGCTATGCACCGGTATTGGTATCTAGCAATAACTAACGTTTGAAACAACCGGACCAATGTAATGTAGATGTCTACTATGAGAATAACTTATCTTGTGCACTTTATTTTGTCACATAGCTCTTCCTCTTCCTTTCTTTTTATGATTTTAATGATTGTACTTACGTTTGTCCTCATCGCCACATGTAGTGTCCTGCGTATTGCACTATACCACTGACTAAGCACGCCTAATATTGGCTCGACAACGCACCATCACTGCCTCCGTAGCGGGCCGGTCGGACACTGACTGTATCGTCCTTTTCCGCCGCGCGTGACGTATGCGCACGAGACAAGTTCGTGCTTGTCAATACACTACAATGTGCAACAAAACAAGTAGTGTAAGATACATCACTTTGAGAAGATAATGTTTGTTTTGAACGGGCAATAAACTTTACCATATCAAATAAAGTAAAAAAAGTTAACACGCGATTAACTTATATTAGAATAGAATAAAAGATAAACGACGCCTTGTTTTGTAAAAAAAATGTTTTGAAAGAAACGCATTTGCTTGAGATTTTATGCTAAAGTAAGTTCTATGCAGATTGCGTAAGCTACGCGTAACTTATGAATAATTCTATCAATCAGTTAATTTTTTTCTGAGACACGCCTAAGTTTTAGGAAACACTGCAGGTGTTAAAACAAATGTGTTTGCAATTTCCGAAAAAAAAACAGGAACGTGTCCCTCATCGGAATCTGTATAAAATGACACGAAAAAATAAATCCCAAACGGTCTATCCGACCAGAGAGGTCCACTTAAGAGTAAAGTAGTACTCCCGAAGGATACAGTAGGAAGTGAATCTCGGAACAACTGTTCTCGGAACTTTATAGGATGTACGGCTAGCAGGAGAATAAGCCGAATACTTTTAGGCAACTGTTTTTGATTCTTACGCCTTTTGAATGAGAAGTAAAATGTATGCGATTAATTTAGATTTGATGCAATTCAAATACGTAATTCTAGGTTATAAAAAATCTCTTATTTATGGTATAACAAGATATTCTCTGCAGCTTATGATAAAAGTTTTTAAAGTCAATATTTAAAAGTCCGTGATAATTCCAATACAAGGCGATATAGTTCAATGAAATTTACTTTACTTATACTATGCGTTAAAATTATATGGAATTAAAAATTATATAAAATTTGATTCAATTCCCACCACATAAACAGACCGACCGTTGTCCATTGATAGCACCAGCATAATTTATTGCACCTCCATCGCGAAATATGTAAACGGCCGACAAAATAAACAGTGAAGAAATCACACAAAACGCCCGCATGCTAGACATTGTGCACGCACGTACTTCGTTTGGCGTGTAAACACGGGCCCAATGCATTTGCGGTGATCAAATGCACCGCGAAGCATGCAAAGCAACATGTTAGCCGATTATTGCGTGCGAAGCGCCCGCGCGAGTTATGGGCGTCTTAAACCGGCTCGAGAGCGCTCATCGTCCGTCTATCGGCACTCGGCACTGGTTGTAGAGTATGGAGTCGGATTCTGCCATTACTGGCTCGTATGGACTTATACAAACTAGTAAGTAATTCTGTTGGGCGTGGTTGATAATTAGAATCTTCAATAGCTCGTATTATGTTTCCGACAAAGGGCTCTAGCGACTACAGTAAGGCACCAAGGTAGGTTTTTTGCCTTAATGTACTTGTTGATTTGATTATGTTGACTATAGTCAACGCAAAAGCCAGTAAATTAAATATCAACTATAAAAATACCTTTCAAAAATGTGAGGACGATTTACCTAACATTTTTACCCACCTTAAAAATGACATTACACAGTGGCTCAATGCATTGACATTTGCGGTGATCAAATGCACCGCGAAGCATGCAACATGTTAGCCGATTATTGCGTGCGAAGCGCCCGCACGAGTTATGGGCGTCTTAAACCGGCTCGAGAGCGCTCATCGTCTGTCTATCGGCACTCGGCACTGGTTGTAGAGTATGGAGTCGGATTCTACCATTACTGGCTCGTATGGACTTATACGAACTAGTAAATAATTTTGTTGGCTCTGGTTCTTCAATAGCTCGTATGTGTCACCGACAAAGGGCTCTGGCGACTACAATAAGGCACCAAGGTAGGTTTTTTGCCGTAATGTACTAGCTGATTAGATTATGTTGACTAAGGTCAACACAAAGGCCAGTAAATAAAGTAATTACTGTAAAATACGTCTCAAAAATGTAAGGAAATTTTGCTTTACATTTTTATCCACCTAAAAATGGCAGTACACAGTGGCTCAATGCATTGACATTTGCGGTGATCAAATGCACCGCGAAGCATGCAAAGCAACATGTTAGCCGATTATTGCGTGCGAAGCGCCCGCGCGAGTTATGGGCGTCTTAAACCGGCTCGAGAGCGCTCATCGTCTGTCTATCGGCACTCGGCACTGGTTGTAGAGTATGGAGTCGGATTCTGCCATTACTGGCTCGTATGGTCTTATACGAACTATTAAGTAATTCTGTTGGGTGTGGTTGATAATTAGAATCTTCAATAGCTCGTATTATGTCCCCGACAAAGGGCTCTAGCGACTACATTAAGGCAACGAGGTAGGATTTTTAGCCTTAATGTACTTGTTGACTAGATTTGTGGACTAAGGTCAACGCAAAGGCCAGTACATAAAATATCAACTATAAAAATACCTTAAAAAATGTGAGGAAGATTTGCCTTACACTTTTACCCACCTTTAAAATGGCAGTATGCAGTGGCTCAATGCATTTGCGGTGATCAAATGCACCGCGAAGCATGCAAAGCAACATGTTAGCCGATTATTGCGTGCGAAGCGCCGCGCGAGTTATGGGCGTCTTAAACCGGCTCGAGAGCGCTCATCGTCTGTCTATCGGCACTCGGCACTGGTTGTAGAGTATGGAGTCGGATTCTACCATTACTGGCTCTTATGGACTTATACGAACTAGTAAGTAATTCTGTTGGGTGTGGTTGATAATTAGAATCTTCAATAGCTCGTTTTATGTCCCCGACAAAGGGCTCTAGCGACTACATTAAGGCAACGAGGTAGGTTTTTTGCCTAAATGTACTTGTTGATTAGATTATGTTGACTATAAGTCAACGCAAAAGCCAGTAAATTAAATATCAACTATAAAAATACCTTTCAAAAATGTGAGGACGATTTACCTAACATTTTTACCCACCTTTAAAATGGCAGTATACAGTGGCTCAATGCATTTGCGGTGATCAAATGCACCGCGAAGCATGCAAAGCAACATGTTAGCCGATTATTGCGTGCGAAGCGCCCGCGCGAGTTATGGGCGTCTTAAACCGGCTCGAGAGCGCTCATCGTCTGTCTATCGGCACTCGGCACTGGTTGTAGAGTATGGAGTCGGATTCTGTCTTCTTCTTAGATATCATACTGGCTGGTATGGATTTATACGAACTATTAAGTAATTCTGATGGGTGTGGTTGATAATAAGAATCTTCAATAGCTCGTATATGTTCCCGACAAAGGGCTCTCTCTTAATGAACTTGTTGAAAACTGTAAAAATATCATTCAAAAAATTAAAAAGATTTTCACACTATTCTACATTAAGGTAAATTAGTTAGTTTTGGCCTATGTCTAGCAGTGAACAAACGTATAGGCTGATAATGATGATGATGAGGTAGTTTTGATTCTTCATTAGACCATTTATATATATTATATATAGCACGATAGTGCCCCAATAAACCTGATTGTTGTCATTGACAGCTCATTGCACATAAAAGCTTGATCTACTACATGAATGCAATAAGGCCTATATAGGCAACGCACAAAGGCAAGGCAAGTAAAGAAGAAATCTAAAAACTATCTTAAAAATTTAGGCAACCATCATAAGTATTTTTTACCAACGTTAAAAATGAAGGTTCGCAGTTTAACCTATTCACAGCGTGATGTAGTAAATATAATTATGGGGAAAACATTCATTTTCACACATTCTCTCATTACTCTTTCATTATTATTTCTGGTGGGATTCATAAAAATATTATTAATCGCAAAAAAAATTACCATGGATTATAAGTATTTTTTTTATCAAATTGCTGTAACAGTTTTGAATCGTTTACAAGATTAGGGACTATTTCTAAACCTGTTGTGTCTCTTGTAGGGCAAATGTCTTCCATTTGAAACTCCGTTTAAAATTGTTACGTATCACATTATTACATTGTTTCAAATGAACAAAAAAATCTAAGAGGAAACTCCGAAGCCGCCTCCACTCTAACACCACCCGAAACGGAACAGTTAAGTGCGGTATAAGTAATTATTACACAATAACGTTCCCGGAATCGTTGTTCCGAGCGACGCTTCCTGAGCTCGGCGCCGGGTACTTACTCAACGTGTTCCTGTTGTGTTCAGGAATACTTACGGGTATTTGGAAATATGCATCCGAATGTTTAGGTATGAGTCATTCGAATTGTTGGTACCTACGTAGATAGATAGACTTTAACTGCCTCGTTGGTCTATTGGTAGCAAGCGTACGGACCGAGAGGTCCCCGGTTGGAGTCCGGGGGATCATCATCAGCCCATATACGTCCCCACTGCACGGGCCTACCCTAAATTAGAGCAATAAGGCCTTAGTCAACCACACTGGCGAAGTGCTGGTTGGTCGACTACACAACCTTAGAATTCCTTCATAGGTGCAGGTTTCCTCACAATGTTGCCTTCATCGTAAAAGTATCGAATAATCGTACATATGAATTCGAAATTAGAACACATTAGTACTTTATGGCACATTACATCAAAATAATTTAAATTTGGGGATTTTCGGAAACATGATTGTGTCTTTATCTTCTCTTCTGCACTCGGTGCCCGGTATTTATTCAGGAATACCTACCTACCTACCTACCTACTTACGGGTGTGTGGAAATATGCGTACGAATGTTGAAGTATCCTCATAGGCAACCTTTCGTTTCGCGTATAGATTCGTAATTATCTCTTTTCTCAAAGAGACTCTGTCCGCGTGCAGTTGCTTATCGCGTAAAACATTACTTCCTTACAACATAGTCGCGTAGTTTGCAGTAAAATGAAGCCTATGTCAATCCTCAGGGTCCTAACGGTGTCTTATTTTTTCAACAATCGGTCGGTAGCTTTGACGAGAAATCGAAATACACACAGTAGTAAGGAAGTAAAGATTGTGTTTTGACTGGCTCGGTGGAACAGTGGTTAGTGACCCTAGAGTCAAGAGTCGTGGGTTCGATTCCCACTCGGGACAAATATTTGTGTGATGAACATCGGTGTTTGTCCCTGTCTGGGTGTGATTATGTATTTATGTATGCAGTTACATTTATTATAATAAGTACGCTTCAAGTCAATTTAAAGATTTCATCGAGAGCTCCTTTGCTAACATGATAGTAAAGAGTCTACAATTCGTTAGCACAAACCCACACTTTTGAAAATAATAGTGTCGAATAAAAGCTTTATGCTCAACGCAGCTAATTACGCTCAAGTACCAATCAACACAGTAACCGCACACCGAAATAACAAAATCTAACACAATGGCGCCACGCATAGAAGGGTGAATCGAGCCATAACACAAAGAAAAATACGGTTATTTTACACAGTACTGCGGTAGATTATATCTTCTATGTTTAAAATCAACAGGAAACTTCCAAATGGGGCATGTAACCTACACTTATTTAGGATGCTGCGTAGTTCAATAGGGAGGGTGCATAAATTTCCAAAAGCAAACTTCGGCAAGGGTTTGTTCAAACAATAAAGCATGGAAGTAATTTGGTACGTTTTTTTAGTAATTGCATACGCCATAGCTGTGGCGACGTAGAGTTTCGAAAAGTTTAATTTAATTTTGCAGCTCGAAAGTAAACACTGAAGCATTCGGTTTGCGCAAAGTTTAAAAGTAGATTAGTCACGCCGGATTCAACTAAAACGACTGTGAAAAACGACCGCTATTTTTATACTGGGATGACCCAGCGGCCTTATTATCTTAATTAACGAAACATTATGAATGCTGTTCTAAGAAGTCGTGGAAGAGGCGAAGGTTAACTTATAACCTTTAACTGATATCATCGAAATAATACATTTTAAAATGACAGTGACCCGACTGAATTGATAAATGGGGACAGACATAAACATATTTCTATTTCCGTCGTTCTAAGCTTTTGTTTGTGAATGAAGATCTTATTTAGAATTGGTTAATAGGCATTAATGAAAATGTACCTTATAAGACAAAGAAAAGGTCAAAGTAATGAAGTTAAAATCTATTGATACAAAATTAGGATTTTGTATCAATAGATTTTCGTGTAGGCACCGATGCTTATTTGAAATAAGCAATGTTTATTAAATTGGTATACGTACCTATATACTTGATACTATTATATTTATTTGTATTAGTAGTACTTATTAAAAGATCGATTACTATGTAAGTACGTGTATAAATTTTTGGTTATCATATAAACTGTATCGTATTGCCAAAAGGTCAAAAAAATTAATTACCAGGCATTTGATACCCTATTCAGGTCAACTTGACCCCAAACCTGAAAAACAAGATAGGACCAACCAAAGGCATTGTTATTAGATCTTGTCTACCCGTTGTCTTAGTTCTATGGTCAATTTTGCACGCTCCCATAGCTCGGTGTTGTTGTTTGCGCGAACCCGCACTGTGTACTTTGTTATTAACTTGGGAATTGTTATTAAAAATATAGAAAGCGGATGGATAAACATAACCGGTTCATGTACAAACAAAACGGTATTTTTGCACTGTGCACCCGGTATTTTTTGTAGTCACAAACAGGGTAAACGACGACTATTTCCATTGCTATTTCCCAGCGGAGCTATGTGCTGAGATTTTGAGGTCAGTTGTTGCGGTAAACACGTTGTGAAGACCACTGTGCAATTTGTGCCCGACAGTAAAAAAAAAACAAGTGAAGTTGGTTTTTAATGAATTTGTCTGTACAATATATCGCATGGAAATTAACTTACAATTACGGTTCAATAGAGACACAGTACAGTAGTAGTCTATAAATATTGAACTCTATGTCATAGACATATTGTCTGACCTATTATTACCTAGTTAGCAGCCGTAATCAAAAGTAAGGAATGTTCAATAGTAAGTACATTTAGCTGGAAATAAAAAAAGCTTAAAAGGAATTTGGTAGGCAATTGCTAGACATCAAATGAAATCATAATAAAAGGCAATGTTACTCAAAAATCGTCACTTTATAAATGATGAGTGTCAGCCCATAAGGGACATAAGTAGATATCTAATAAATAAATGAAAAGGGAGACGAAACCCAGTTTGGAGTTATGTCGTAAACTCAATTAATCGTACTGACATTGTAACAAGTAATGAGCTTCGATAAAAAGTCCAACCACACACAGATAATATATTAACAGCGATACATTTCTCAACTGCTCACTAATCATAAATGTAATAACATGGGATTTAATAATAATTCACGTAAGCCAAGTTGTAAGTCAATCTTCATCCCGCCTTGAGGGGGCCCGGCGGAAACGTCAATTTGTAACTTTTTATTTGTCTGGAGTCATCCCGGGTAGCCCGAGTTCGGGATTCGTACAAAAAATCGTAACGCATCCTCTTTGCGTCTTTGCTCACAAGTTTTTGTCTAAACTTCGTGATTCGGATTCATGCGACGCGGCGATTTTGATGTCGGAAAGTGTGAAAATCACGTTTCGAATTTTAATGGCGTTTTAGCGAGTTCGTACTTTTTTAAACGGTTGAAATGTTTGGACAGAAGCGCGATTGCAAAGTATCGCCTTTTTATTGAGGTACAGAATATCGAGTTCGAGAAGGATGAAATTATTATTAGTACAATACCATCAATTATATTATCTAACTTGGTATGCTTTCGAACTCATGGTATTTCTTAAAAAAAATCAAAATAAGTTTAAATTTTAACAAGAACCGGAAACTTTCAAATTTGCATCTGTTTTTTTTTATTAAAAGCTTCTATTATTAGGTTTGACTTTTAAATATAAGTACAGCTAGTTTACAAAGAGCCTCTTATTGTCATAACGGCCAATGCAAATATAGTCGTAAAGATACGACGTACAACCTCACTCCCCAAAGATAAGACGTAACTTAAAAACGCAATAAATCTCAGATCACACGCCAAATCCGTCCTCGTCAGCCGTGCCACATGTTCGGCATTACCGATACAAGACTAAGTCCAACGATCATAATACACAATGTCGCGGATTATGTCGGATTTAGCCGGTCTAGTGTTGGTGGTCTGCCCCATTTTTTGTACCGTATGTGACATACGGAGTGGAGAGGTCATGACGCATCTGTCATTTTTAATTTTCGTATTTGAATCTGGATCGCAGGGGTGTGTAGTGCCGGCTAAGTTTAACGCGTCGTGTGTCTATTTAATAACGATGACGCGTTTTAATAGCTGTCTATTTTGAATAGTAGATGCTGTATTGATTAAACATGCCACTTTTTATCTAAATTTATTAAATGTAGATATCAAACAACAAACGTAATTCAGTTTGTCCATAATCAACAAGTGTACATTTTTTTCCTAACTTACATACGATGATGGCTTGGACTAGCCTCGTCATCATCATCGGACTTGTGGGGGAGCGTATGACTCTCACCCTTAAAACAATTGTATATTATTTATATGAATAGTAAGATGTATAAAACTAGAGATATTAAGAGATTGTGAGATAGATAACCATTCTTCAGTGATAACTTATTGCGTTTATTTTGTACAACTCTACATCAGTTACATGCATGCAGAGAAGAATTATACTAGAGATATTGTGTGATTGGGCAATATAATCGCAATACAGGAGATTGCATGACTAAGTACAATGTTATCAAAATGAAAACTCATTTGAATGTACTATTAAAATTGTTTCATACTTTTTTAGGAATAACTAATTTACTGCTTAGCATGAAATTTGTATTTTAAGAACTATTTAACCCCTTGGAAGGAATTTTGGATATCCCATCTTCATAATTTTTGATACCGCAACCACCATTATCTTAGGCTACCATTATAAATTGCACTATAAAATAGATCAAGCGTGCCGAAATGTATGTAAAACTATGCCCTCCGAATCACCACTGTACTTAACCAAATTGCGCTGTAAGCCTAGCAGATACATTTATGTATAACTAAGCTAATTCCGACTACGCTCCAGTATGGCGATTAATCGAGGGGACTTTTAACAACATTTGTTGGGTCACTCTGCAACCCTTCGGAGCTGATGCTCATGTTCATTCATGAATTGAGCCCCATATTGTGTTAACAGTGAAATTAGCAGAAAGGTGTGACATAAGCACTCGAACTGTATTCATGCGCACGAAATAAAACCAGTACGTTTTTTGTGTGCACGACAGTGGTTTTGCCAAGTCGGATCCAATTTTTATCGAAGTATTCTTGATCAATTATTTTCTTTAATTTGGTTGTTGGCGCTAGACAGGTCATTTTCTATAGTAGGTATAAATAGATAGTTGTTTAATCCCATCAAATTAATGTAATAGTCAGATTTGCTAGTCCATTTATAAACAAATTTAAATTTGTAAAAACAAATAATAAGCTATGTACCTCTGAAAAATAGTTTTCTGGAATGAAAAAAGGAACATCTTATTATTATCATTAAAAAGTAACCTGAAGATTGTAAATATCGTAAAACATATTCAGATTTACAAATATACAATCAAATAAAATAAGTATCTATTGGACACACGCTGCTTTCAAAACTTGGCCCGAATTGCGGCGAAATAATATTATTATTCTTATGGTTTTATGGGGACCATGATCCCTTTGAGTGGCCACCTTTTATCTGCTATTGCATGGCACGGGTACCACATTTCATAATAGAAGTTTTTTATACCTTAATTATTTGTATTATTACTTAATTTTTTGTGACAGGGTTGGTTGCTATTTGAATGGTGAGTACCCATGCGAATTTTATTATAAGGTAACTGAATTAGGGTGTAGATTTACACATGAAATGAGTACACGAACTTGACCTTACTATTAATACTTACTTTGAATAAAATGTTGTTAGATGGTTTACAAATTATTGCTTAGACGTTAGGCATTAACGCTAATATACTCATAAATTAATCGGATATTTTACGGATAAAACAAGTGATTGATAATATTCTAAACATTATTATTCTGAGACTCGAAGTTTCGAGCCCTTTACAGAGTCCTTGGTCACAACGATAGTGTTGTGTTGTGCGAATAAGTAGGTATAAATTTTTTATATGATTTTAAAATAAAGTATCCGTGAACATCTGAATAGTAATATAACTTTAATGTTTAAACTTTTCAGTTCAACGTATTTACTTTTGTATACAGTCAGAATGCACAGAATGACAACCTTATATCTTCGCTTATTTGCATGTTCCAGACGTTTCCATCTATTTACAAATGTCCTGATACGGCCAGGTTCAATAAAAGGACTAGACAGTGTAATTCCCGTTTAATCTTACCATCGACCTCTCGGGTGGGCCAAGTCTCGCACTTCTAAAGTCCCCATTAGACCGTTAGATCCAGTGTTGATGCAATATTAGTATACAAATTGCTCACTAAAATTCCCTTTCTTGGCTTTACTGTCACTTTGCACACTGGCGCGTTAAGGCAATGCGTTTATACGTCCAGCGTCAAGTCGTTCAGGGTACTGTGAAATAATTATCATTTTGCAAATAGATGTAAATCATTATATAATTGAGGTATAAATAATTTAAGCCAGTATTGGTACATTTGATCTAGAAAGTAGTATACGAGGATAATAATTACTACAGCATGTTTCATTGTTGTACTCTGAATATTTAAGGTGTTTTATCGCGTACAAGTAGCAAACAATATGTCTTTTCTATTCCATTTCTTCTATAAATTTACTTAAAGGTTAGTATTTAGCTTAAAAATGTTATATGAAATAAGCCAAACGTGAATTATTCGTCTGGCTTAAGTGCAAAAAATCCACTAAAATTGGTATTAATTAACCAATTATCTTCTTCTTCTTAGGCGTTTTCCTTCATTCCTGAAGGTCGTGTCTCTCGTGAAAGGTGTGTTACCGAAGCGCTATGTTAACCAATTATCTATCTTATTTTATAAAAAGAAGCTTTATTTTTATAACGCCAAACAACCAATTCATATAAGTGTTTAATACACAAAATACTAGTTTAAGTGCGATAAAAGCGTCGCTAGCTTCAAAGCTAGTGGCCCCAAGATAGCCGCCCAGAGAGTGTTTTGCATGGATAATTTGCTTAAACGCAGTTTACAACTTAAACGGCCAAGTCTCGGCCGCCGGTCACTCGCATCTCTTAATTAGAGCTTAATGTTTTAGAAGCAACAGGAGACGTGTATTCTTGGTGGGCCAGTGTGATATTTTGATGACTTAACGTACATACCTATATAATGGCACAATTGTCTATCTTATGTGGTAAATATTAAAAATATAAAAAGCACAATAAATTACATATACCAGGCTAAATATTCTTATTTCTCAAAAGAATTTAACATTCACTTCACTTACATGAGAGTTTCTACAAGTTACTTAAATATACAATTCTGATTGGGCAATATAATATCACACATAATTTTTTATTGTATTTTATAGCTTGTATCTGCGACTACGGCTATGTGAAGTTGTTAGTGGTGTAAAACATCATTCCCTTATAGCAAAGATGGTTAAAATATAGCCTGTGTCCTCATCTTCAGACTAACTTTGTACTAATGTTTTATTTGAAACGGTTCAGTAGTTACGGCGTAAAAGTAGCGATAGACAGATATGAAGTTACTTTAATTACTAGAAAAAGCTTTGAAATAGTCCGGTTTATAATTTTTATACACATCTAATCAAATCTAACTAACCAACTACTACGCTTGAAATTTGTCCATTAAAAAACTATTTCTAAATAAAAAAAGCTTATTGTCGGATATCGCGTAGTTAGCAATTTATCATGCTTTTCCACGCAAACAAACTTAATTAAGAGCTGTTTATCTTGATATGTACACTGGCAAAACTGATCAGGCTATCACGACAAACACTCGTCCTTTGTCAGAGGACTGACTCTAACTGGTTAATGAAAATCGGCTTGCTCGCTTTCTGCATATAGAGAGGCAATTTACTGAAACGTTCTTGCTTCGGGCTAATGCGAAATATCACCACGGGAAACCCTGATAAGGAAATACAAACTTTATTGCTATACACTGACGGATCATAGGCCTTCGAAGACTTCTGGCGCCGCCGATGCGTCCGATACTTAATGATTATGCAAATACGAAAACTCTAGGAGTACAAACGATATCACAGTGATAAATTGATAAAGAGAATGCGTTTGACTGTGTAAGGGATGGACGATTTGCAGCTATTGCTGTAATGATAAATTGTTAGGTAATTGTTGCGTGTAGCTTGCATTGTGTCGGAATTTATGAGAAAGGGCTACCATTCACGGCTATGAAAATGAATGGCTCTGTGTGGGCTGCATGTTGTTTATAGAAAAAGACGACAAATGCGAGTGTCGCAACGTTTACAAAACACGGGTTTAACTTTTGAGTTCCTATTATGTTTAAATCTTAAGATAGTACCATAGAACAACCCGCGCAACAAGCAAATTTTCATTGACGGGAAGACACCATAAGCCTTTGTATTTTTTTACCGTAAATGCTTAAAATACAAAAGCAATTTATGCTACCTTATTCATTATCAAGTAATTAATTAACGTAGGTAAAGGAAGATGTTTCAAAGTGAAATTTGTTTAATATTAAGAATATCTGATAAGAAATAAATTCAGTTATGTAATGTATAAATAGCAGACTTCCTACACGTGGTACTAAAATATGAACCTTAATAACCGATTTGTAACGTCCCACGCCGAATGACGGATTTTTTTGCGGGTTCATTAATGGGGTTCATACAAATATAAGCGACCCGACCTCGATTTATTATTATTATGCACAGATAGAGATAGAAATATATAAAATCCTTTTGTATCAATCCAACCTATTTAAAAAATCTCATCATAATCCGTTGCGTAGTTTTAGATATCTAAGCGTACATACGTACAAACAGCGGGTATATTTTTTATAATTTAATGAATGAACAGATTTGTCAGACAATTTCTTACTACCAAGCAGTTTCCAACTCCTTAAAAATCTTTCACGAAAATAACAACAAAACCTACATCCACATTTACCGAAACCAGAAACGTAAGTTGCAGCCCACAATCAAAATGAACACCGAAATATCTTCGCGCAAACATTTCGGACACTCAACACAGACCCGTAAGATAAAATTCACACTTAGTTAAACCGACATACATGTCCAGTAGTAGACAATTTTAGTTCAAAGCCAGGTTTCGTTTTCAGCTTTAACATTTTCTATAAAAGCCGAGGGCTGGAACGGATTCGTGACCACGGAATGACGAAGTTACGTGGCAGAACTGACGGATATATCCTGAACTATGGCGGTCCACAAACTGGAGTGCATTGTTGGAATTCGTAACTAAAAATGTGACACTCACATCGAGTTCTAGTTGGTAAACTAGAAGCCGATTACGTTCAAGTTGAGTTGTATAACGTAGTAATGACAAAGTTGGTCATAATGAGTTACTCCAAATATTAGTCTTTATAGGTCTACATGCGATATTAGGAGTAGCAAGTACATAGCTACTTACAGCCCGACGTTTCGACTGGGTTACACCAATCATGGTCGCAAGCGAACTCCGTTATTATTCACGTGTATGGAGTAAGAACTGTGAAACGCAAATAAATTGACATTTATTATAAAAAATATTTCAGTATGCAAAAGCTATCTTTCAATCCTTTTTCCTTCCTTTGAAATCAAAAGACTCATGTGTCCATTAATTCATGCTTAAAATTGCGCCCATTCCAAAACAATTGTTAAATTGATCATTAAATTTTTCGGTTAGCATATTCAATAAATTTATATGCTGCGCTTATATACCAATAAATGTATAAAATAAGAGAAACGGCCATAATAAATTGCACAAAGGACTTAACTTTTATTCTTGCAAGCAATAACCTTATGAATGATCGCGAAACGCTAACAATATGTCCGAGCGAATATTCTTTTCAGAAACCCACCATTTTTTACGGCACATAAATGTCACTTCGGTTTCATTCAGTAGCCAGACTGCATGCTGAGACGTAGACATAAAATACAGAAATAGTCTTATTACCATAATAAACAGTCTATCACAAAATAATTCTATGTATTTTATTGCATCTGATGTTGTAAATAAGTGAATCGGACAGGGCGTCGCGTATGTCATTTATATTTTTGCTGTTGAACAAAATGATACGCCTTCTCTTGAATGGTAATAATATTTAAATATAGTATTGTCATGATTGTGAGATAATTTAATGTCGAGCAGTTTAAAAAATTGTACGTAAATCGTTTTTTAGGTGATGTAGTGTTTAAGCTAACAAATAAGGGCTCTAACAATAAGGCTCGTAGGCTGTCCCTATTTGGTTACATAAATACTTTTAAAGAATTTGAACTATTTTCTCCGCCTTTGCAGATAAAGTTAAGTTTGAAAAGTGACAAAACACTGACTACTTATCTCTTTACAATTTGTAGGTTACATCCACTGAATATACAGATGCAGCAGATGAATGGGAATACATTTAATGCAAATCTCATGCTATAAAATCATATCCCCATCGCACTTTCGAATGTCGAGTACATTATAATTTCGTTGGTCTATTGGTAGCAAGTGCTGCGTTAGGACCGAGAGGTCCCCGGTTCGAATCCAGGGTCGGGCAAAATTTGTGTGAGTTTTTCTGTAATGAAATTACTCAGCCCGGTGTTAGGAAGTTGGCGGTTGAACGCCCGTGCCTCGGAAAGCACGTTAAGCCGGTGGTCCTGCGCCCGATCTCTCATCGGTCATGTCGGATTGCCGTCTCACCGAATTATGAGAGTAAGGGAATAGAGAATGCACTTGTGTTTGCGCGTACACACACTTGTGCACTATAATATGTCCTGCGCACTTGGCTGATCTCAATTGAGATCGGCCGCCATGGCTGAAATCGGTCGGACGCCTTTACATTATAATAATGTATTAAACTTATGTTTAATACATTGAACACACGATACTTTATTAATTTCACTTCCCTATTGCAAACAAAAAAGATTATGACGTAGTCGGTTATAAAAATGTGTTACTCGATGTTCACGTAAACTTAACCAACTCGAATAGCCCACGCTAAATTCACTTTCTTCACAAAAAAAATCTGTCTTAGTGCATTAAAGAATTCTTGATAAAGCGCCATCGATTCCGGACGAGTTTAATCAAAGTTGATGCAGGGACCAGCTGAAAGAAACCCGACACTTGTCCAACAAATCGTGAGACTTGTCGTCTGACGTTGTGAGACATGTGCTCTGAGACTTGTCAGCGATGGGAGTATTCTGGAAGAATAGCGAAAGTGTAGCGAACGAACACAACTAAAAATTTGAAGATTATTTTCGTGATAATGTAGCATGGTAGATTCATTGACATAAGATGTAAAGATAGAGAAATAATTCATGTCAGTCGCTCTATGATTGCCTTGCATTGCATTCACGCGCATACAAACCTAATTTTAATACGTATACAAATTTAAATATTAGACGTTTCGAACTCTTTACAGGGCTCGTGGTTAGGAAAGATTTTCCGCCTGTAAATATGAAGGTATCTATAATTTGGTCAACTAATCTTCAGATCAGCACATTAGTAAATCTAATCTCTCTTATATTCTCCAAGGGTGATAGATAGTATTTACACTACACATAAACATTCATAACTTGAACTTACTCGTAGTACTACGCGAGGTAAAAACGAGATCGCTAATGTATTTAGAAATCAAACACTCGGTAGCTTAGAAACTTGATACCGGCGCACGTCTCACGTCTTCTAAATAAACATTCCTACAAATGTATCCGAAATAACATTATAAATCATTTTCGGTTGCAGCGGGGATTTTTTTAAAGGGAAATTTGTTAGTTTCGTGACAATCTGTTCCGCTATTTGCTTAGCGTCACTAAACAGATGGTCGGGCGAACATTCATCATACGAACTCATTTTTGACTGCATGACGGTTTTGACTGCAATTTCGCTTTAAAGAATTTCGTTTACGTCCCAAATGAGAATGAATTCCGGGCTAACATTAATCAAAATCACAGTTTGCATACAAGAAAATGTTTTCATTCCAGTATGAGCCTTTGAGCGTATACTGTGCTACTCGTATCTTAATTTAGTACGTTTTAGATTTTTGCTAAATTGTTTGATACTATTCTACGTATAATATTATATTACTACACGTATTCCATACTTATTGCAGCCTTATCCCAGACTTAATTTTATTTATGTATGTTTGGTTCTCCAAAGTCATCGACATAGCTTATCGCATTAGTAAGCTGAAGTGGCAGTGGGCTGGCCACATCAGCCGTAGAACCGACGACCGATGGAGTAGACGAGTTCTGGAGTGGATACCGCGTCTCGGCAAACGTAGTGTAGGACGCCCGCAGGCCAGGTGGTGTGACGATCTGCGCAGGACGGCTGGTAGGAGCTGGATGCGAGTGGCCGCGGATAGAGAGAAGTGGCGTGCATTTGGGGAGGCCTATGTCCAGCAGTGGACTGTAATGGGCTGATGATGATGATGATGTTTGGTTGATTGTATCTACTATGGTGCAGCTAATACCCGAAGTGCGGCTACACCTAGGTTTAGCCGGCTAGAACTAGGTGTAGCCGCCTCTTGGCTAAACCTAGGTGTAGCCGGTGTTTTTCGGCTAAAACTAGGTCTAGCCACTTCATCATGCCGGCTACAACTGGGTCCAGCCATTCCATGTTCTGGTTCAGAGAATCCCTGTTGGATAAAACTTGATGCGAGTCCCGCTGAAAGCCTTCCGTCCTTCCCCGCGTCACACTCAGGACTCACAGCATCTGCAGCAGCAGCGCGGGGTGGTAGCGAGACACGCGCCTCTGCAGTTGTGAGCACCAAGTGCTGCTGATCTGGGTCTACTAGCGATTGTGACTCATAGCGTCTGTACATAGTTGTAACTGCCTCGTTGGTCTATTGGCAGCAAGCGCTGCGTAAGGACGAGAGGTCCCAGTTCGAGTTTGCGGTCGGTGAAAATTATGAGTTTTCTGTAATGAAATTACGCTGGCGGAGCTAGAAGTTGGCGGTTGAACGCCTGTGCCTCGGAAAGCACGTTAAGCCGGTGGTCCAGCGCCCGATCTCATCGGTCATGTCGGATTGCCGACTCACCAGTGCCAGGCCGGAAAAAGGGAAGAGTGCACTTGTGTTTGCGCACACTTGTGCACTATAATATGACCTACGCACTTGGCTGATCTTAATTGAGATCAGCTGCACCATGGCTAACTGAAATCGGTCGGACGCCTTATCTTACATACTTAGTTATAGCCGGCATGCTTTCAGCAGAGCTTTTTTAGATATTACAAAAACATCCAATAATTAGAAACCAAGGTAGTTTTTTAATTCTTTTAAATCAAGTGTAATAAATAACACATATTGTTAGGAGTAAATTGTTAAGTACAATAGGAACAATCAGGAACATTTTTTTAACAACAGACAATAGTTGCATATTATAATTTTAAAGAATATAATTATAAATCACAGGTTTATAAAAGTAACATAAACCATTTAGAACAATCTATACTTAAGTGACATTTTGAGTTGCACATAATACCAACAGCTTTGCAGAGGCACTTTATGTTGCCACATTTGGGTTTTGTATTTGCATGTTTTCTAATTAATGGATGTTTTTGTAATATCTAAAAAGCTCTGCCGATAGCATGCCGGCTATAACTATGTAAGATAAGGCGTCCGACTGATTTCAGCATGGCAACCGATCTCAATTGAGATCAGCCAAATGCACTGGGAATATATTATAGTGCACAAGTGTGCGATGCAGAATACAAGTGCGCTCTCTTTCATATATAATTTGGCTGTGAGTCTATCCGACATGACCGATGAAGTCGACGGGCAAACCGGCAACGTGCTTTCCGGAGCACGGAGCGTTCAAAATTAACTTCCTAACTCCGCTAGTAATTTCATTACAGAGTGAAGCCTACACAAATTTTTCACCGACTAGACTCGAACCGGCACAGACCCTCGGTCCTTACGCAGCGCTTGCCTTTAATGACCAACGAGCAGTTACAGCGCAGACGCTATGGTCACACTCGCCGAGCCTGCAGTAAATCTGGCAGCAGCTCTGTGCTCACAACCTGCAGAGGCGCGTGATCTCGCTACGCCCTCCACCCCACGCTGCTGCAGATGCTGTGAGTCCTGAGTGTGAACGCAAGGACGGAACTATTGGCATCTAAGTTTTATATAACAGGGATTCTCTAGTATTAGCCGACATGAATGGCTGGACACTAAAGATTTAAGGCCTGGTTTAGCCAAAATCGGCTACACTGGTTTAGCCAAAATAAGTCGGCCACTAATTCTAACCGGCTAAACAGGTGTAGCCTGCACTAGTATTAGCCGTAACATATATATATAAAGTGAACTGAGCGAGTAAATATAAAGTATACCTTTAGGTCAATAGCATCGACCAAAGTTAATTAAAAAATAGTCGTAGAACAGCGGATTCCGTCCCAAAGACAGCCAATAACGTTAAATCCGATGTCAAGAATGTGCAAAACTTAAATTGGGTGTCCCCACGTGCGGCAAAGAAATAACTGAAGTGGCATTACTTGGCTTTTTGCAACAAAAGAACTTCGATTACACCCCGGTGTCGGTAACGCTTGCAATGCTATTAGAAGCTGACATTTGCTCTTTTGCAACGGGAGCGTTCGGAGAATCTCAAAATTACTCATTGAGAATTTTAGTCACGAGCCCGCAATAGCAATACGACGCTGATTTTTACTTCTTCAAATTCCGATTGCACTATTTCACCTGGTAATTTGTCTTCATATTTTCCTGAATGGCTGGTCGATTGATATTAGCCCTGAGAGGAAATGGGGCTTGAATCAGTCTTCTCCGCTGTATAATTCTATGAAATTATCATAAAGCAACTGTGAAACTATGGTTAAAGTTATCAGGCAGAAACCCAGAACTGAAAGAAAAGTGGGAATGAAATAATGATGTTATTATATTATGTATTTTTTAAGATACAGATAATGACCTCTATCTACCTATCTATTGATATACCTAACTACATATTTGTTTTTTTTGGCTCCGATTTATTTTTACTGACTTTAAAACTTATTTTTACTTGAAAAGCATTGTATGACTATTGTATTAAAATATGATCACACAGCTTAATTAACGGTCTAACACAAAATCTATATTAGTAAAAAAAAAATTAAATAGTCGGCCATAATGAATCAGTATCTTCAAAAGATAACGATGGCCTTATTTAGGTTTAATTGCTCCGCGTTTAAGATTTTATCGTATAATTTAACATAAATTACTCCATGTCAGTGTCCATAAAATATAAATTTGTAACGCAAATTTATCTTGCTAAATTGAAAAAGATTCTTAATTACCAGAAAACCTGACATGTGTAGGACGTCGCAAAAAATAGTTCTCGTTAGCACCTTCACGCATATTAACATTTTCACAGCGAAGCAAATATGAACTAAGCTTGTGTTGAGCTTACGATAATGCGGAAAATAACCGTAACCGTTTCATAAGGAGAAGGCATTTTTTATACTTTGCAAATGTTTTACTTCGTTATAGAGTTGCTTCTACAAACATTATAATAAGACAAGACATCCTAAATGAAATACGCTTGCTTAGAATTTAAATTTCACAAAATAACCCCATTAATAAAATTATATCCGATTGAAGTTTAAAAGCTCCTTTTAATTGGTATTTCGTTCTCAAGTCCATTCGTTAAAAGGAGGTCAATTCGACCGTATATATGCTTTTTAGTACTCGCTTACGTTTTTTCAAAATAATTTATTTTATCGATAAACAATCATCGATGACAATCTGAACATTCAATAAGATTCAGTCTAGACCAGGATCAGGGCAAAAACGAAAACTTTTTAAAGCTCCCCCGGGATCAAATTTGTTAAAGCCGTCGCGAGTTAGTGAAAGAAAAAAGTCTCGAAACAAATTGTTGGCAAACGAGAGAAGTGTCCAAGAGCGAAAATATGTTGATTGAATAAAGAAAAACTATTAAAAGTTTCCCTTGAAGCTCAGTTGCTTTGGACGGAGCGGACGCAGTGCGTGGTACGCTGATTTTGCAACTCCATTTTCGAATGCTCTCTTAGTTAAAGCTCTGAAATCAAAGCAATAATAAATAAGTCAGTAGACGGTCTCAGTTTTGCCCGTCTTTATTCTCAGACAAAGTTAACATTATCAGAAATATATAGTTTATGTAAAGCCAATAGTTAGTCTTTACTTCTATGTTTTATTGCGTGAAAACAGCTTCCGTTAAACAATCTTACCCTTATATATTTTCATTCCTCATCAATCAATCATCCTAATAACCAACTGCCTTCTAAGAAAAGCCAATTAATACTATTTGGCATAATGTTATTGTATGAAACTTGAATTAATAATCGTGCTAAAAACGACCTTATCAACAACTTACAAGTCAAACATCAAAAGAGTACCCAAACTTCTACCTAACAGAGACACGTCTTTGGATATCATAGGCAGAGAAGTTTTTGTGGACGTAATATTAGGGGTAAAGTAAGTTTCTTTCGCCCTTAAGATTCGTATAACTTTCTTAATACCTCCCCGAGATTATACCCACTCATCCGTACCGCGGATATACCCGAATAATAATAAAAACGCCGATTTGCTTTTATTTGTTGCAATATAACTTCTTACGGCAATAGTCTAATATATGTAGTTATTAATTCTGCCCAATAAACTCGAATTATATTGGCTTCCGAGGAATATGCTTCCGAAATAAAGTTCGGCTAACATTCGACTTTATTCGTATTTTACGAACGTTTGCCATGATATCAAAAGGGATAGAGGAGTATTGAAATACGTTTCTTTATCGTCATTATTGAAACAGTTGAATCTGAGATGAACCCTTTTTGATACGGACCAAAATCGACAGCTTTATCGTTTCTGACGTTGGAAAATGTTCATTGTCACCGAACTTGTTTCGGTTAACCGAAACGCCTGGGATGTCAGTTTGAATTATTTGCATAGCACGGCAGTGAGTTCAGTCCAAATATTTCCAATTCCAGTAGCAGGCTTCGAATAATTCACTCAGAAAAGGTTCTTTTTTAATGGGAGCCGACGTCAATTAAAATAACGTCGCCAGGTTTTTTTGGTGAGTAAAAACTGGTGGATGGCGGGCTTTTGAATCTTTCGATGCGATAGGCACATTCTACAGGTGCAAAGTCCGTTGGTGGTCAGACTTGTCAACTGTTGGTTTTTTTTTATTACTTTGTAAGCCTTGCATCTAACCCTACATTGCTATTTTGTACAAGTTTGATCTTTATAAACAAAGCAGTAAGGTTGACTGAGAAACGTTCATCCTTTCAATTTATCTGAGTCGATGTCGAAAAAGCGGGAATAAGAATGATGGTTTATTTACAGGTTAGTAAAAAGGTCGAAACCTTTTTTATCTGGGAAGGTGTTTAATTAGTCTTAAATACGTGTTACTAAACTTGGGTATAATAAACAGGAAAAATACAACAGTAAAGGAGTAGTAAAGTTCTAGCGGTAGGTAAAAGCGGGAGTTTTAAGAAAAATTAAAAAGATGGTTCACGTTCAAACGTGTTTGATAAAGAATTTTAATTTCCCTAGGGAAGAATGTGCGGTTCATTATTTTGCGGGAGCATTGTTCTTATTATATCGAGCGGTAATAACCGTGTCTAGCCTTTCGTCTGCGATATTTTGTAAATAAATAGGTTTTTGTATCAAAGAGGTTGCTACGTTACATTTCATTAAAGATTCATAGGTATTCAGATGAAACTAGTGATGATAATTGTATATTTTTGTACGAAGAAACTTTTTTTGATAGAAAGGAAAAGAAGAAAACTTGCATTCATGCGCAAATTCCTATTTTAATTTTAAAAAAATTTCTACACAGTATTTCTGAAATTTTTACCAACATTGTAAAACTATTTACATACATAATTTTAATGCATTGATACCAATAATTTTGCCTTTAATACCTAAAGCCTTTAAAATAAATAATTTGGTTTGTACTCACTTAATATGTCCACATTTGATAACAGTCAATGCTTAATACAAATTTTCCGCTTTTAGCTAACCTTAAACATGCAAAATCGATCCCCAGATTAACTCCCGTCATGTGTCACACAACACCATTAATAATCCAATTAAACAGTTTCGGGTTTCGCGAGGGTCCAAACAAATTTGCATACGTGTATCCCTAAAAACCAATATTAAGACAATATATTATTAATCTTTAATTTACTTTATTAGCTCTCTCCCCTACTGCTGCACCCCTCCCGCGGGAGTTGTAGGAGAGCGAAGTTTTAAATTTGAATGACCTCCACGGTAGTAGATAGGTACTGCTATCTATAACGTAGTATTAAAGTAGGCTGATTTTTCCGAGGGCGAAATAAAAATAAACACAATTCTGGCTGGGATGATATAGAGCGGAATTAATTGACGAACATAGCTGATGTTTTGGCTGACTAGAGTAGGTAAACGCTTATTTATAAATGTTAATATTGAAAAAATATATTATATAAAGTACGCTAAGCAACCAAGTTAAGATATTTGACTTGAAGAATCAACTGTTATATTTTATCGCTTTTCGAATATTTCTTAATTATCCTTTTTTAGCGAAGGTCGATAGCCAAATAGTTAAGGCCGTCGCTTTCCATGCAAGAGGTAGCCAGTTCAAACCCCGCTATGTGTATCCAAATTTAAAATTCACATGTATGGACGTTTATTGGACGCTTTTACGGTGAAGGAAACCTGCAAGAAACCTGCCTGAACCTGCTGCTGGGAAGAAATTCTGAATGTGTGAAGTCGGAATTTTCATCCCTCACTTAGCCAGCGTGGTTGGCTAAGGACTGATCACCCTAGATTAGGGTGCGCCCGTGCGCCGACAGTGATGTGGGCTGACGATCATCATGATCATCAGCAGTTAGTTGAAGATTATATTTTAATTTAGCCATAGATATTTTTTTGACTATGATAGTACGGTACTTACCTTGACTTAATCCAATAACATCGGGCCCAAAGTGAGCCAAGGAAAGAGGATTACCAGAAACAGTGGGAGTCGGTAGCGTTGTTCCCAGGAACTGTGCATTCGGATGCAAATACCTCGCGATGCAAGTAATGAGCAGCTAACTGTATGCAATTTGAAAGAGGAGAGTCAACTACGGCCTGTTTTCCAGTGTGATATAAGACAACTGTTGAAAATAGCAATACATAATACATAATTGGAGGATTCCAAGGTCGGGTGTTATTTGTCCTTCAGAAGAGATGAGAGGAACGGTAACGATCAGGATGGGATGTGATTCCACTTACTATTTTCAGGAAAAAGCTTTCAGAATATCTTACGGAATTAGTTAATAATAAATAGTGCTTAGTACCACCGTACCATATCAACTCATTCGATCAACTCCGCCTTTGCCTGTGCTTTTTCTGACAAATTAAGATTTTGATAAGTTTTGGTTCTAATGCAGTTGAGTAAAAACCATAAAACTTAATTGTAGTCCGGTCGCACTTCTTATTTGTAGCTAAAAGCCTGTTTATGTTTTCTTCTATACATATAAATATTATTATAATCTGAAAATAAAATTGATTCAATTTTTTCATTCCACAATGTTTGGTTAAACCCCCCTTTACTTTATTTTACAGCGTTTTTACGTCAAAGTAAAAAAGTAAAGGAACGCTCGCACAGGAAGACGGGTCTTAAAACTCGCTTACACAGTAGATTAGACATTTCCACCCAAAAAGACAGTGCACACGAACGGATTAAGGATGAATAGTCAAACATGCACTTAGCAGTTACACCAACACTATGCAGATTTGTTTTGGATATTTTAAAACCTGCGAACTGGGTCAGTGGAAACGCGCTGTTTTTACTCGTGCGCTTATGACAATGCAAGGATTTCACCCAAAAAGTGTAGGTGCAACACTAAATAGAGTTAAAATAGCGATTTAACTAGATTTTTTTTTAAATGCAGTTGAAGAACTGTCCTTTTAAAAAATCACCACATTAATAATAGCTAAATACCATTATATCTTTGTATTCTGCCTTCCTCATAACAGGCTATTTGCATGCTATATAGCTTACTAGTGACCCGTCCTCGCTTCGCTTCGGGTAAATTTTACATACAAACCTTCCTTAAGAATCACTCTATCTATTAAAAAAAACCGCATCAAAATCCGTTGCGTAGTTTTAAAGATCTAAGCATACATACGGACATACAGCGAAAGCGACTTTGTTTTATACTATGTATTGATACGGTGCGCGTAGGGAAAGATAAGTTAAACTGAATGTTGAAATAAGACTAATTTATTAAAATAAGGAATGGTTTATATAGGTACCTCTTCATACATTAGGCACATGACTTATACCACTACAAGCTACTTTATTTTTAAATTAATATCTACATGATAATGTTACCTACCCTATTTACAAGCGAATAAAGAATTTTGATTTTGATAAGGCGTTATTCAATACTGCTCAATATAATATTAGGTATGGTAAAATATTATTTTATCTTATCTCCAAACGGCGGGCTTGAAAATAAGGCTTTTTTTAAATTATTGGGTCACTATAAACGTAATACACAAATATATTTGCTACTTTGTTTGTTATTTTGTTAAGACCCTTAAATATTCTGAATAGCTATGTTTTAATCGTATAAACATACAACGCGTTTTTTGTAAATAAATAAATCAAAACGCGCAAAGAACGCAGCGCAAAGAAAAACAAATATTGAATTTCATACCTCATTTCAAATAACGAGGCTAACAAACAAAAAGTTAATGAAAAGGCTTGAACAACAATCCTTTGAAAAAATAACATGAAATTGTGTAAATGAAGCATAAGTTCAAAAGGCAACTCATTAAGTGAGTGAGGAATGTTCGGGTCGTAATCAGCTAGCTGCTGGCGATTAAGACGCACAAACTCTGCGGCCTTGCGAGACAATGGGTCGGGAAGTTCGATGTTTGGAGGCGGCTTTATTATGAGAAAGCTTTACTAAGTAAGCTTGAAAGCTAATCTCTTTATAGCAACAAAAGTCGTGTAAGGTACACTATTTATAAGAACATTTTGATGGTCATAATTGGAGGTAGCTTACAACCGGGAGACGTATGAACATATGTCGTAACTAACTTCGTTATAGGGTAAACGACTCTACTCGGATATAGTCGCGGGTGAAAAACTAGTTCTTAATATATTGTATTTCTTATATTAAATTTTATTACAGAGAATTTTGCTTTCATAACATTAATACATTTTATTAGTAACTAATCTAATAAAGATATCATTGCGTTTTCCTCTACACCGTTGCAATAACCTTCGCCGTATATGCTTTTCAAACACTGCGTATAAGTTACGGGCAAATATTTATCCGCTTCCTCAACTCCTGAATAACTCCGAATGATTTACACAACTTGTCATATCCCACGGTTCAGAGTGGATTCCTTCATCCACGTTCCCCCTCCTATTTACCGAAAACTTTTCCGTCGCAGCTAATTTATTTTCCGACTAAATCTTATAAATTCTGGGCCGAACCGTCCACACGCAATCTCAGTCAGACGTCGACTTTTTGATAACACCATTATATATCGTGGATTTTTACCAACCTTCACGAATCTTGGCTTTTTATTTTATCGTAAGATAAATTGGTAGAAATTAAAACGCACCTTATGTATATTTTTGGACTAATTCTCTTAAATTGGGTAAAAAATATCTTATATGAACAATCGGGTAAATTTAAACCAATACTTTTACAGTAAAATATATCTGTTTACGACGCTTCAGTCAGGAATTATTATGTATTATGTAAATAAATGCAAGCATTTATCATGAAATATTTCTGATAACAGGTAGAACTATGAAAATATCATCCTTTGAAATTTGCGGTTTGAAGAAATTTCGATTTACGATTTTTTATTTTATATTCAGCAATACTTACACGTACACCTAATTAAGTATGGATAATGTTTATTTACACACCTTAATTCAAAGTAATTTTAAAATGTAAGTACTCAAAGTTTTCTCTCATTCGCTAAAACAACTAAATACCGCAACGAAATCACCTGCCTCGAAAAGAACTTATAAAGTGAAGGGCTTATTATTTATTGGAATAAAAACTCGGAACAAACAGCGAAATTCACCAGCGAAGCAAACCATTTAAATTAGGCCCGATAACTTCAAAACCGAATGAAAAGGGTTTAACCAGGAGTACTCCAATTAGCTGGCTGTTATTTTTCCATTTCGTTCGACGGTATTGGAACTGGGTCGGTTCGAAATCGATCGAATTACGTGTTTGCAAAATTTATGATTTCTTAATTTTACTTAGACACCCTTTCATTTATAGCTCTTCTGTTGGAAATATTGGTGACGGTTTCGGCAATTGGGAAATAAATGTCACAATATGTACCTATATTTTTTAAAGTTTTAAAAGTATTAATCACACAGATAGGTCGGGCTCCAATGGTGATGTACGCATGGAAAAATATTTAAAAAGAGAATAATAAAAAACGAATACACATTCATATTTAAAAATTTGATAATTATACTTAGCGTCTGCTAGACGCAATTGCGGTTTTAAAAAACATTGTAATGGTTTAATAAATTGAAAATGAAATTAATTCATATAAGAATAACTCGAGACTATATAAATCAACTAGAGCAAGAAAGCTTAGCCGCCTAAAAATCGTCAAAAAAAATGAATTAAATTATATATCGTAAAGGCGTAATATTAAATTAACCAAGCCACTTTACCATTCAAACAATAGACTTGTTTCAGTCAAATATTTGTATCCTTTCGTTGTCACCGTTCAATTTCGTCCCAAGTACTCCAAAATTCTGAGACATTAATAAATTCCCAGTGTTTTCCTTTAATTAATCATCAGCCTGCTTTGTTTGACAAAGTTAATACTTTTTATCGCCTAATGAATATTTGATAAAGGGTAAATGTTGGCGACTAAAATGGCGGAAAAAGGTTTTAAAGGCACGCTTATCGGAATCACTGTCACACTAATACGCCACGCGATGATAAGAAAGTCTTACTTTGAGTAATTGAGGGACTTATGTAAAAAAGTGTTTTCGAGTCAAGTAGAAAAAAGTTGGGTTCCGTAAAATAAAATAAAAGAAATATTTAATCTCATTTGAAATTAAATTGAGCTAGACATTTTTGTTGTTAGAACTACGTGAATATCATAGTCAAACAAATAATCGTTTCAAAAAATGTAGAGTTTAGTTATATTTATTCTTTACTTTTTTGAAGCTTCAGTGCTAATGTGGGATAACAAAGTGTATTGAATGCTTTACGTGTTGTAAGAATTTAATTATGGTATGTTTTATAAAACATAGTTAGACAATAATATTGTAAATACGTCCTATATAACGTTACACGATTTAGCAAAACCGCCTCCACACGAGTGTGAAAGCACAGTTTTATCGTGAAAAATCAACAGTCCACACTTTCCCCTTGAAAAGAACTCTTTTTATGGTCAAATCGCACAGTCGAGCGCACAATAAAGTAATGAGGGAAGTGACGCTTGGCGTCTAGCCGGCGACAGTTCGTATGACATCCCCTATCTGAGGGAACACGCGATGTGTGTTTGTAGAGACACAGTAGGCAGTTGGAAATGTTTAATTAGAACCGAAGGAAATATTAGGCCTTTCTCATTATCGTGTGTGGTTGTTTTAGGAAGTCGTTTTGCTGTTGTTTTTTTTGTGGCATTGTTTGTGCAGCTAACAAAATAGTACGTTGGCGACGTCATCAAGTTTCAAATATTACGTTTATCATTTTATAACAACGTTCACATATACCTAAGTTTTTAAGCTTTAGCGTTCCTTTACACTAAATATTATTAATATCGCTAAATATTTGCTACTCCTAATATCGCGTGTACACCCATAAAGAATAATATTTAGATTCACACATACCGTCAATCGATTAAGCCGTTTCGCGCTAATTATTACACGTGAAGTCTATCGGATATAAATATGTATTTTCATAAAAATACTTTTTATACATTGTAAATTCATTTGTCATATTTGTGAAAACCATTCTCATCCGCTCTTTGTAAATACCAAGATGGCTCAGTACTGCTGGCTTTCACATCGGAATGATTAATATGTCAATAAACAATAATGAAAAAACATAAATATTAATACTTGGTTAAAAACACAATGGGAAATATGTCTTCATTAAGATTACTGCAGTATCTCTGCGGTTGACCTGTTTTTAAAACGTGCGTCCGTACCAATACGTAATAAATAATAAGTTTGTTTTTTATGCTGTTACTGCTTAAATACTTACCGCGGTAACTAATGAAAGAAGCGAACTAATAAAATCGGAAACTTAGTTAACGATAGGAGTCGAAAAATCCAAACAAACTCTAATAAATCAGTGTTTATTGCCCATTTAAATATCTACAACGCCAAAATCCGTCACGTACGGTCGTCAGGTGCAAAAAGTCCTGTAAATTCTGATACTTATTGTAAGGTAGCAAGGTTCATAATTGTACAGATTGGACGGCGATTGTAAGTCAGCACAATTTACTTATGGTGCTTTCGCTGTATAAATTGGCTGATAACAATGCAGTTGTGATTTTAGTCACAATGCAATAACAGTCCTGAAATTGTGAACATATTTGTGGTAGAAATGTACTGTTTAGACAATAATGTTTTCGGTTCGATTAGACCTCAAACTACTGATTATGAAATTGCCTTTAATAGATCTGGATTTCAAACGAAAAGAGATAACAATTTTATCTATCATCAAATTTTCATAAATATTTGAACTACCTAAGCTTTTATTATCATTAGTGCAAAAATATACAACACAATAAAGATGAATAATGTTTAGCGCCGCTATATAACGCCTTAACTTTTGTGTTTTTAAAGCTTTTGATAAAATTTAATGTGAAAGCAATATTTGACAATAAAAAAAAACGAAAAAAGTTATCATTCACATCCAATCCGTGTTTTTTTAAAATAACCAACCATTTCTTCATGTAAAAGGTATCTCCTGCATGTAATTCGTGTACGTTTTAATTTAAACAACTGCATTGCCAATTCCATTTTGTATTTCACTGTCCCATCACCCAATTGACGTTAAATCCTTAAAAGCGTAAAAGTGGACTGTTGATTTCATTTTGGCTTTAAACCAGCAATTACCGGGATTGAAGCGTAAAATGTTATTAAAAGGCGTAAACACAATAAATGGATGAGTATGTGGAGCATCGTCGAGGACAGAAAAAGCCTATAAAACGTTGGAGTTTTAATTAAATGTAATGTAAACAGACACGGAACCGCTACCGAGTAAATTATGAGGGGGTGCTGCGGGTTGGACGCGTTAACACGTCAGATCGGGATAAAGGAATGGACTGATAAGTTTTTTGTATGTTTTTTTATTGAAGGGGTCACGGGATGCCTGGCGGACCGTTTCCGGTCGTCTGATTGGAGTGATTCGAAATTTCGCTTGGGAGAGTCTAGGTGGCCTTAAAAAGCACGGTGGTAAGCTGTAAAATATACGAAGTACCGACCTGCGTGATTTCGTTATTATCCTATCCTTATTTTGTTTTCTGAGTTCCTTGAGTAAGAAAACTTTCATATTATTGAATATAAATGCATCGAAAAATGGGAATTTATTGAAGTTATAGAAAAGTGTTCAGAGTTAGCCTTAACATAACAAAACTTGTATGTACAACAAACCAATTTTTTATTTACTACAGACCCTGAAATATGCGGTTCAGAGACTTAAAGCTTCAAGAAGCTTCCACTCATTTAAATTATAAGGAAAATAAAATCCCCTAATTCGCCGCCATTACAACTTAACACATTAATATTAATGTTTGATAACTATTGAAATTTCGTGCCCACTTTCAGAACGTGTCGCACGCCGCTATAAATGTCAAAACATTTTTACCTTTTGCCCTAACAAAGATATTCAAATTAGCTCTCATTACACTAGCAAGGTTCACGCTAATGAATCGTTCGAATAAATTCGATGCAAATTACTTAACATTGTTCGGATTCCTTTAGTTTTGTAGGTGGAACTAAAATATATTAAAACGCGGGGCTGGGTGGGGCATTGCATTAATTAGTTATTAAAGTAGGTAATAAAGTGCACTTCATAATTCTTTACTTTGTATTCAACTTTTATCTGCCACTTAGAAGAATAAAGGCGATACCTACATATACATACATCGACTAACAATGTGTGTTTACGAGTATGTATACTTAACGTAAAGTAATAAAATTAGTCAATTAGCAAAATAGCCCTACACATAGCAGCAAAAACACCCATCGCATGCACTTATGAATGCAACTAACATACTTTTGCATTTCTCCCATATCTATAATCACTTTGACATAAAATCGGCACGTACCCGCGGCCGCGCGCCACGCTAGCCGCTATCAACGCCGGTCGCTTAGCATATCACTGGACGTAGCTTTTTGTTGCTAGACGGTCGTGCTGGCTACGAGTAAGAAGGGGTATTCACGGTACGACTAAAGTAAGTAGAAATATCAGTGTAATTTTCAAGAAAAACATACCTAACACGAAATCGGTCGTTATAGTTGTAATTTTGTACATGCCAGAAAATTTGGGCAGAATCTCTTGGCATTTTAACTGAAAAGACACTTGAATAGCTTGATGGAGAAGTAGTTAGTGCCGTGGGTACACAAACAATTTGTGATTTCGGTTATGAGGATATGATCGAAAAATACGTATGCAAAAAAAAGGGAAAATTTACAAGAAATGGTTTGACAGGACACCTCAATCGAGCTCACCTCATCGATCGAGCGTTTGGATCATCGTGTGTATTATAATCACTTTGACATAAAATCGGCACGTACCCGCGGCCGCGAGGCCACGCTAGCCGCTAGTCGCTTAGCATATCACTAAACGTAGCTTTTTGTTGCTGGACGGTCGTGCTGGCTACGAGTAAGACTGGGTATTCACGGTACGACTAAAATAAGTAGAAATATCAGTGTAATTTTCAAGAAAAACATACCTAACACGAAATCGGTCGTTATAGTTGTAATTTTGTACATGCCAGAAAATTTGGGCAGAATCGCTTGGCATTTTAACTGAAAAGACACTTGAATAGCTTGATGGAGAAGTAGTTATTGCCGTGGGTACACAAACATTTATAACTTCGTGAAGGTCGATATGATCGAAAAATACGTATGTGTAGGAAGGGGGCATACAATATTACAACATACTGAATAATACTTCGGGTACATAGAAACCGATCTAATACTTTATTACTTTTCTTAATGAGAACCATATCCATCACTTATCACATTTATCAAAGTATAACCATTGCAATTGTAGCAAATGCCTAAGACATAAACTACAATTAGAGTTTAATTTATTAATTACAAATTGCACAGCAGCAGTTTTATAATTAACGATAATAATTAATTCGACAATCGAATTAATTATCCAAAGGTGTCTAGGATAAGCTATTGCAACGGTACAACGAGTGTTCCGTGCCACGCCAGAGCCAAGACTGCCTGCACTGTTCAAAGTGAGGCCTTTTATAGTCGAGTCGAGCGGCGAGGGGGAGTGACTAACGACGCAGCTGGTCGGTGACGTGACCCGTGCACGTGCAGCTTGTTACTCATTCTATAATGAAGGCGAGTGATGACTCCTGCCGACACGGCCAACCTGACTAGCGGTCGTCCTCGAACGCTTCAACTAAAGCATGTCTAGATTTCTGTAACAAAAGCATCGTTCGATCATCCTGACAAAATTAATTAGTCCGGTCTATAATGACCCTGCAAATCAATTAGTTCTGGTCTGGTCTACATTAACCCTTCAGATTTATTACAATTAACTCTTCAGAAATATTATTACAATTAACCCTTCAGATATATTACAATTAACCCTTTAGATTTATTACAATTAACCCTTCAGATATATTACAATTAACCCTTCAGATATATTACAATAGTTCTGGTCTGGTCCACATCGACCCTTCGTATATCTCACACTTTGCTCTGGTCCGGTCTCTAATTAGACCCTTCAGGCACTAGTATTGGTCCGGTTCCCTCTCCCTTTTTTTTAAAGAACCCTTCAACACTAGCCAGTTTTGGTCCGGCCACGTGCCCTTCAAAACTCTGCTCTTTTTTTTTTTACTTTACTCTTTTTTTTACTTTACTTTTTTTTTTATACCAGTTTTGGTCCGGCAAACAGCCCTTCAAAACTCTGCTCTCTTTTTTTTTTATTCTCTTTTTTATACCTTACGACCATATAAACCCTTCAAAGATATTTCTTGTAACACATTTTTTTATTGACCAAGTAGTGGGTGTGGATCTCATCCCACTTCTGATGTAGGAAGGGGGCATACAATATTACAACATACTGAATAATACTTCGGGTACATAGAAACCGATCTAATACTTTATTACTTTTCTTAATGAGAACCATATCCATCACTTATCACATTTTGCAATTGTAGCAAATGCCTAAGACATAAACTAAAATTAGAGTTTAATTTATTAATTACAAATTGCACAGCAGCAGTTTTATAATTAACGATAATAATTAATTCGACAATCGAATTAATTATCCAAAGGTGTCTAGGATAAGCTATTGCAACGGTACAACGAGTGTTCCGTGCCACGCCAGAGCCAAGACTGCCTGCACTGTTCAAAGTGAGGCCTTTTATAGTCGAGTCGAGCGGCGAGGGGGAGTGACTAACGACGCAGCTGGTCGGTGACGTGACCCGTGCACGTGCAGCTTGTTACTCATTCTATAATGAAGGCGAGTGATGACTCCTGCCGACATATGCAAAAAATAAGGGAAAATTTACAAGAAATTGTTTGACAGGACAGGGACAGGATCATCGTGTGTATTATAATCACTTTGACATAAAATCGGCACGTACCCGCGGCCGCGCGGCCACGCTAGCCGCTATCAACGCCGGTCGCTTAGCATATCACTGGACGTAGCTTTTTGTTGCTAGACGGTCGTGCTGGCTACGAGTAAGACTGGGTATTCACGGTACGACAAAAGTAAGTAGAATGTAATTTTAATCAGTGTAATTTTCAAGAAGGACACATCACGAAATCAGTCGTTGTGGTTGAAAGTCATGTACATGTGGGAAATTTTGGGTAAAATTGCTCAAGACACTTTAATGGATCGATGGAGCAGTTACACAAATTATTTATCATTTAATGTATATGCAAGGTTAGCTTGGTACGGGCATGTTATGAGGAGAGAAGAAAGCCATGTGACTAGAAGAGTGATGAGTATGAATGTCAATGGACGTAATGGTAGAGGAAGGCTGTAGAAGACATGGATAGATTTTGCGTTAGGTTGCGTGAGAGATGATATGGGAGTGAAAAGAGTAGACGCAGCGCTGACGAATGACAGGCCCGAGTGGAAGAAGTACACATGTTGCGCCTACCCCACTTAGCGTGGGACAAGGGCAGAGAATGATGATGATGTATATTCTGATGTGGTTGAAAAATATATACATTGGATGCAGAAATATTTAATCTAAATGCCGAAATTTAGGGGTAAATAATATAATGGTTGATAAGACACTTCACGCTCACAAACTTTCGCATTTACACTATGGTGTCCTGAGTTCCTCACAAATTGTGGCCGATCTCAATGTAGATCAGACATTTACGAAGTACATAATGTGAGCGTGAAAACACGAGTACACACTTTGTTACTTCACTCTCATAGTTTGGTGAGACAGCACTCCGACATGTCCGATGAGAGATAGGCACAGGACCACCGGCTTAAGAGGCTTTCCGAGCCACGGGCGTGCATACTTTAATGTCGGTCTTTATAAATGATAGCGACCCGCCCTCGCTTCGCTTCGGGGATATCTCTATCTCTATGTAATATATTTTAACCCCGTAAGAGAAATCTATTTTTTTTTATCTAAAAAAAGCCTATGACACCCAGGGATAGTGTAGCTTTCCAACAGTGTAAGATTTTTTCAAATCGGTACAGTTGTTTCGGAGCCTATTCGAAACAAACAAACAAACAAAAAATCAAACCTTTCCTCTTTATAATATTATTATATATTATATTACATATTAAATTGACTCCCCCGTACCCCAGTGCCGCTTACATGGAGCCTACATCGCATGCTGGCTAGCTGAGCGCGGTGGCGGCAACCAGGCGACTTTTTTCTAATACTTGCATTTTTAAACTCGTGATATCTTCCGAATTAAATGTCCGAATTGAATAATTCAAAAAGTAATAAAAAGGTATTGAAGCCGTCTTGAATATAAAGTAATTTATTTTGATAAGGATTAATACCAAGGTACAAATAAAGAGCCCTTTCAAGCGACGGCATATAAATTAAATTTTTAGAATAAAAAACCGCTTGCTGTGACATAACTATAATATTTAGACATATGCTGTCACGACACTTTTTGTAGATAATGATGAGTTCTGCAAAGTCTTAGTAAATGGTTTTGTTCTATCTTCAATAGTTTTTGCAGCGCAGGCGAAGGAATTTTAGGAATTTTTAAAGTCTATTTTTTACACCTTGGGTTACATTATTGGAGTTTTAGTAAGGATCCCTAATTTTTTTAAAAATATAATATAGCCTATGTAACTTCTGAATAATGCAGCTTTCTAATGGTGAAAAAATTATTGCAATCGGTCCAGTAGTTTTTGAGTTTATTCATTACAAACATACAAAAATACAAAAATACAAATCTTTCCTCTTTATAATATTAGTATAGACTAAATTGTGTTTGCACAAAGTTATGCACTATACTGTTTACGCAGTTGGCTGATTTCCATTGGAATCCGCCGCTATGGCCTAAATCGATCGAACCTTATTTAATGAGATAGTATAAGACTTAAATATAAATCACTAGCGGCCCGTCCCGGCTTTGCACGGGGGGACTTAATATTTTTTACATAGTTTTGCGTTTATTATTAAATTATTAACTTCGAAGTCCCGTCGCCAAAATGACATAAATTTGAAGCAAACATCTAAATCATTAAAACGATTGTTATGGGTAAACTATAAAAGGTAGACATATTCTCTCGCGGACTTTTTTCAAGATAATGTTAAGATGAACAATTCATCCATACATTTTTGTATAACTTTAACTATGTATAAGCTCAGCGCACGCCACGAAAGGCCTCAGAAACGATACTTTTCCCCCGTTTTTGAAACATTTTCGGTTACTGCTCCTCAACTATAGTACCTAGGGTGATAATTTATAGCCTATGTTACTTCTGAATAATTCAGCTTTCTAATGGTGAAAAAATTATTTCAATCGGTCCAGTCGTTTTTGAGTTTATTCATTACAAACATACAAAAATACAAATCTTTCCTCTTTATAATATTAGTGTAGACAAACATACAAAAATACAAATATTTCCTCTTTATAATATTAGTGTTGATAACTTCTATTTAACACTTGCTGTGCTAGCGACTTCATCCACGTGGAAGAGAGACTTAAGGCATCATTTTTAATATTCCCGTGCCTACAAAAAGCTCAGCAAATGCTAAATACTCGCAGCCCGCGCGCCCCGTCTTTCCCTCCCCGTTTTTACACATTTTCTAACGTTTCTTCGCTCCTATTGATTGCAGCGTGATATTATGGCCTAAAGCCTTCCTCGACAAATGTTCTATCCAACACAAAATAATAAATTGTTCTGTTCGAACCAGTAGCGCGTTCAAACAGACAAATAAACGAACTCTTCAGCTTTATAATATTAGTATGGGTTATTTCAATTATCTCTCATAAACAACGTTTATATCTCAATCACAACGGTACAACATAATTCTCATAATATATTTACAAGTCGCACGGTCAGTGCGCAGCGTTAATTTTGGTTTCGTGACTTCTGGCTTTGTTACGTCGGAATGCCGTTTGAAGTATTACCTGTCGGTATTCCCGCAAAAATATTTTATACCATTGCCAACGTTCTATGAAGCAATTTCGTAGAATTCCCATTAATTCATTTACTAAAACTGTGCAGTGTGCAAATGTGGAAATGGTATATAATGTATATTATATGTGTGTGTATATTTGGCTAATTAATTTATTCATATAAATGATCATTTATAACAGCTATTGTAAATAATCACGTAATATGATTGTGTATTTGTAAATACAAATTAAAGTTTCATTATAAAATAAGTATTTTCAAAATTAACCTATGAAATAAAATTCATTAATAGAATGTACTATATTTACTATTCCATTGGTGAAAAGACATACTCGACCTAAATAATTGACTTTAGGTTGTGTAAAATTAAATTTAGACACGTACTTTTAATGCTCATAATCACAATCATACGGAAGTAATTATTTAATCAGGTAGGTCTGCGAAAGTAATGAACCTATTACGTAAATTTCCAAGTGTTGACATACAAAGTGCGTATTGGTTAACGTGACCCAAGGCCAACGTTTTCGCTGCTCACATAAATCACACTAAAACACACAATGTATTAAGTTTAACCCACAGCGCCGTCACTTAATACTCCTTACAAATGATTAGTTTGGGCAATTAAAACGAATTAGGTTAATGTGTGTGGCTTTTGACCAGAAACCCGTTTTTTCCCCATTCGTGCGACGGCGGCTTTCCTTATCTGATGGCATTTATCACAATTTCCACCCCAATTAAAAGTGCTACTGGTTGCCTTTATGCGGCCGAGAACGAATTTCGTTTAGAGTTTATTTCCGTACGTTTTGCTAGCTTGTTCTACAATTGCTTTTATGACTAGTGTAAAGTTGTGAAAGCCACGTTTTGGTATTTACGAGCGCTGAAAATTGTGTTAATGTAATAAAAATCGTTGTTGTGTTCACGTACTTTTGTTTTCATATGCATAAAACGTATAATTTCAGTCACTGAGGTTATAATTAAATAAGATGAGGAGTATAATCGATCACTTATGTATATTTCATATTTAGTTCACTCGGATATTTGCTCGTATGAAAATAATATCTCTTTACCGGCTTTTTAATATATTTGCCTAAAACATATATTTTTTTATTCTAAACATTTTTAGTTTAGTTTTAATGAATAAATAATTACTACTACTACATGTTACAAAAAAATTGTCTTTTATTTCTCAAATATTTCTTGTAGTACAATTTTAGAGCCACTCTTGTAAGTAATACAATACTTGTGTTGTAATAAATTTAAATAACTTTATTTGGGAACGTAAGCAATTGAAAATAACCAAGATATTTCCTTTGTTGCAAGTAAATATTCTTTTTCACATTCATTCATTTAACTGACATAAGTTCGCCCTACGTATTGAATATTAACTAGACCGACAAAGCCACCATACATTTCCACACACACACACACACACACATGCCTATCCCCGAAAGCACACATTTTTTTTTAATTTTAAAAAGGTCAACACGCCATTTTCGTCAGTGTTTGTCAACTGTCAAGTCGTGCGGTCAGCGGCCACAAATCATTCTAGCACCTGTGGTGTTATCGCCGGCACCGCGTGAAAAATTACCGTCTCCTAAACTGCGAACGCGGTTTTTCCTCGCCAGGGGGCGCTGGTCATTAAAATAAATTGTTGACGACAACTGGCGTGCCACGCTTAGCGCCGTTTAAACCAATTGAAGTTGCTTAATAATTGGGACTCTTTATTAATTTATGGGGCTTAATTAATTTGTGGAGTGAAGTTGTCGACTTTTAAATTACTTAATAAGAACCCTTTACTTTGTCACTGTAGTTATACATTTTGTTACTTTGTGGGAACAATTGCTGAGATATTGCGGCTTCACTCAGTTTTAATTAATTTTATCGATTAATAATTTATATCAAGAACATTTAATGACTGGCTCGGTGGAACAGTAGTTAGTGACCCAGGTTCACTACCTACGGTTCCAGGAGTCGTGGGTTTGATTCCCACCCGGGACAAATATTTGGGTGACGAACTTCGGTGTTTGTTCCGTGTCTGGGTGTGTTATTAAATATATTTAAGTCTATTCGTGTATCCATTGTTTATTCTGATATCTATAACACAAGTGCTTAAGCTACTTATCACGGAATCAGATCAATGTATGTGAAGTTGTGTAATCTCCTGTAATATAACTTCCAATATAATCCTACGAAAGCATTTCTTCCGAGGAACGTGGTGTCTTTTCAAATACATTTTCATACCGTGTAGTGCAGTAGTTGATAAAATTAAAGCTTTTTGGTTTAAAAAACAAAACGGCGATGTCTGTCATGTGGTTTCAATGTTTTATTTCCTGTCGTTCAAAGCATGCTATGTTAACACGAAAGCCGAATTTAAATTTACGTACCTTGAGCTAGCAATTTAATATTTGCCCACAGAAGATAAACAAGCAACCACTTTTAGACTCCCCCAGCGATATAAGAAAACGGTCATCTGTTATACCAACCTTTTTTTTTGACGCGGTGAAATGCGTTATGCACCTTCACCGGGAGAGGGGGTTCTCTTCCGGTGGTGTGTAGGACTCCCCGGCGGCTGGCGAGAAGATGGTAAATGCCAGCCGCGAAGTGCAATGCCCAGGGGGTCTACCGACTAAAACACCGCGATGTACCTCCATGGCCTTGGCGACGTCATGGTTCCTGGCATAGCCCAACTACCACGACGCCACCGGCGATCAGCCCCAAAGGGGCTCCATTCAAGCCTCCCCCGCGTAGACTGTTGAAAGTAACCATATGTCGGTCTAATATGTTCGAATTAGAGGATTTCCCTCATTCTGGGACTCTGATCTGAGAATCGATGTTTGCAAGGGCTGCAAAAGTTTATGTGTATACTTTATTTGCTGATTACTGGCAAGTAACTCTACATAATATTATATCAATAAACGATGATACAGAACAAATCGATCATGGATCTTCATTTTATAATAAACTAGCGGCCGTCCGCGACTTAGTCCGCGTATTAATGGGTTTTAGTAGCAATGATGTATTAAAATAGCCTATATGCCTTGTAAAATTTGTTATTTATTAGTGAAAGTTCCGTCAACGTACTCCCATAGTACGTTCCCCCCCCCCCCCCAATTACTTCCATGGGGGTCGAATTTTGAAAAAAAAGTAGCGCTGGTGTCTTTCCAGTGTGCCAGCTACCTCTATACCAAGTTTTATGAAAATCTATAAACACGTAAAAGTTCTCCCATACTCATTTTCTCCCACCCCCCCAATGAGGTTGTATTTCGAAAAAGAAATTGCGCTGGTGTCTCCCAAGTTTTATAAAAAGCGACAAACACGTAAAAATTCTCCCATACTTATTTTCACCCCCCCAATGAGCCACATGGGGGTTGAATTAAAAAAAAAATGTAGCCTATATGTTATTCCAGAGTACCAGCTACCATTATACCAAATTTCATGAAAATCGGTTCAGTCGTTTGAGCGTGAAAGAGTAACAAACATCCATACATACATATATACATCCATACATCCATACATCCAAACTTTCACGTTTATAATATTAGTAAGGATTCATTCTGTGGTTATCTGTTTGTGTATGTATTTAGACAGAACCTTTATTAGACAGTAAGAATTTAATAAAATCCTCAATGACGGAACTCGACAAAAAAGTAAGGTTTGGTCTTACCGATCTTTTTAGTAAAAATCCACCGCTCCAGCCTCCAATATTTACATTCAGGATGACCCGAGCATTACGCCGCCTTTGATCTCGGCAACTCTTTGACCGGACTTCGCTGCACTCTAAATTCATCTTGAATATTTGACCTGGAAACTTGGATTTTGTAAAAAAAAAATCCACCGGTCTACTGGTCATACTAGTCGGCGAAATTGAAACTTTTTACAATGTGTGGTTTAATAAATTTTTAGGTTACAAAAAAGAATCAAAGTTTTTTTTTTCAGTTGCTGCTTTACCTGCTTCTTCAATGAGTATAAGTCAATTTAGGATATTTTACGTCAAATGTAAAATGTAACTCCAAAAACACCAACTTCGTTAAACTTCACTGTTAACTGAGAAATAGTACCTATTTTCGGGAAACTAATAATTTCAAACGATTTTTACAAAAAACAAAACAATTGAAAAAAGTATGCTTAAATTCAAAAGTGATAAACAAATGACTACCTAAAAGCACAACACCACAATTTCATCACCCGAACCGACAATATGGGACTATTAGAACCTTTATGGCACATTTGCAAAATGCAAATGGACAACAACAGACCATTAGAAGAATCCGCAACACATCCATACGAACCGTAAAACCATAATGCGATTAAGTAATCTGCTAACTCCCGTAATCACTGCATTATCGGCCCATAGCGCGCTACTTGCACAAATTTGAATACGTTACGAAATTCATAAACGCAAAGTAAAACCGTGGATGCACTAACAGTGCCTTTTTAAATTTTATTTATTCATTTCAGGACAACCAACAAAACATACTTTGCGTGAAAGGGCAACAGATGTCTATCCAAAAATGTTAACTACAGCATTTATAATACATTTTAGTAGGATCTCACACTCAAGAACTTCAGAGTCGCATAGGTATTTTTACTGGTTTTTGGTAGATCTTTTGTGCGGTTGAACATCGCTTGCTCTACAATTTTGAATTAAGAAAAAACAGTTAACTATATTACACATGGATAAATTTCATATTATTCTCTATTAATTTGTGAAACGTTTTCTATAAGCCTATTGTAATTTTTTACAGAAACATTTTGTTTTTACATAATAAAATCACTGTCAGTTGCCTTTAGTGTGTCACTGCCTGAAAAGGCTAACGCACGTTTAGACGATCAAATTGGCCATTCAGCTGGTTGTTTACCTTTCTAAATGAGCGTCAAACGAGAACATACTGTTATTGGTGCGTAAACGCAGCGGTGTATCGATTTATTGCGACGTAGGCGGGTCGGGTTGGTCCGTGAGAAAAAAAGACCGTATTATGAAGATCCACTAATAGTGTTAAACTGGTCCGAAGTGGATAAACTGTTATGGTTATTTATTTATTTATTTATTTATTTATTAGGTATACCAACGATTACAACAATAATGCAAGCAAATAGTACATGACAGGGTGATAGATAATTGCATAATCACTTATAGGTATACACCACATGCATATTGTAAGTTATGCAACGTTACTTATACAACTACTTATATCTACAATAAAATTTACATTACAATAAAGTTATTATTAATTACTTGCTAAAATTATATATAGTCCAATTATGTTATGAGTTATTTAAATAACTCATAACATAATTAGAGTTCACAGATAGCTTCAAGAGCTTTGTTGCGAAATGTAGCTAAGGACATAGAGTGAACGTCTAATGATCCACTAAACTTATTATAGAGGTTACTAATCCTGGAGACCGGTGAATTAGTACCTAGTACAGTTTTGCGAGTTGGGCGGGATAGAGGTTCAATTTGTTTGCGTGGAATTCGTGAAGGAACTCTGAACCTGAAACTGCTCAGTAGGGTTGAGCAGTGGAGTTTGTACCTAACAATTTTATAAAAGAAGGATAGATCCAGTAAATTTCTACGGTTGTCAAGACTTTGCAATTTGAGGACTGTCAGTAGGTCTTTATATGAGTAGTGTTTTTTATCTCTGAAGTTAGAAAATATAAGGTGTTTTGTCAGTCGTTTTTGTATACGCTCTATCCGGAAGATATGTGAAGCATAGTGTGGACGCCAGACCGTACTACCGTATTCAAGGATTGACCGAACAAGGCTATTGTATAGCGCAATTTTGGTGGAAGTTCGCTTGAATACTCTTCCGTTTCTTATTATAAAGCCCAATACTTTTGATGCCCTACCAATTACATTGTCAATGTGCGGAATAAAAGTCATCTTGCTGTCTATTAACACTCCCAAATCTCTGACTACTTTGGTTTCGGTTAATGTGGTTCCTTCTATGGTATACGTTGATGGAATGAATTTATTTTTTCTTGTAAGTTTTATATGTGAACATTTTTTAATATTTAGTTCCATATCATTATTTTGGCACCATACCACCAAGGAGTCGAGATCAGCCTGAAGCAGCGTGACATCTTTCCGTGAGTCGATGACCTTCCATAACTTCAAGTCGTCTGCGAACATTGAGGTGCGCGAGTGTCTAATATTGATGAAGATATTGAAGAGAATGGGGCCCAAATGGGAACCCTGTGGCACTCCTGCTATTGTTTGGTGAGATGCCGAATTAAATCCGTTCACTACTACATAGAAGGAACGTCCAGTGAGATAACACCTGAGCCAGGCTAGGACTGATCCCCCTACACCATACATGGCCAATTTGTTGAGGAGTAGTTTGTGGTTTACTCTGTCGAATGCTTTGCTAAAATCGGTGTATAGAGCATCGACTTGTTTATTACCGTCAATACTACCGATGACGTCCTCAACATAAGTCACTAGGTTTGTTGTTGTTGACCTACCTCTTGTGAAACCGTGCTGATTGTCGCTTAGGTATTTTTCAAAATAGTTTTGGAGGATAGGGCAAACTAGAGACTCAAAGACCTTTGCCATGGTAGAAATAATGGAGATAGGTCTGTAATTGGAGATACATTGAGCATCTCCCGCCTTGTAGATGGGAACAACCTTCGAGACCTTCCAATTTCTAGGAAACGTACCAGATTTGAGTGAAGTGTTGAATATTATGAGAAGCGGTTTAGCCAAAGCGGCTGCGCAGCGGTGTACAAATAAAGGTGGGATTCCGTCATAACCGGCGCCCTTATGTATGTCTATACTGCGCAGTTTGTGGTACACTTGGATCGTAGAAAACTGGAGTGAGGAGAAACAGTCGCTGGCAAATATCTCAGGTGCTCCGTATGCGGTGTCATCTTTGGTAATAGGAGAATTGTTGTTTGTGTGAGATGTTATTGAGGCAAAATGGGATGCGAAGCTGTTGCAGATGTCAATTCCCTCAGTTTTCTGGTTATCTCCGGCGATCATGACAGATGGATATGCTCCAGATCCTCCCTGCTTAGCTTTAAGATAGGACCAGAAGGTTTTTGGATTTTTGGCTATATTATCTTCAACACTACGAATGTATGATCTGTAGCACTCGGCGGCTAGTCGATTGCATCGCTCTGTCAATAAGCGGAACGAGATTTGGTCAAGGGGATTTTTGTATTTTTTATACCTGAGTCTGTATTGATTTTTTTCTTTTAAGCGGTATATATTTTATATATATTATGGTTATGAGACTTTACCTCGTTTTATGTTTCCTTTCCACCAGAGGCTTTTGTAGCGTTTGACAGTTAAGTGAGCTAGGTTTCCTTTTTAAACTCAACATCAATCGAAGCTTTAAGCGGATTTTCTTGTGCTTTGTCTAATATAAGGAGCCACAAAGTCAAAGTCGATGATTCGTTCTGTAGAAAGTCTTTACAGGCTTCATATAAGCTTATAATGTACCTCCATGGTTATACCATTGAGTCAGTATGCCTAAGGCTTTATCTGTCCATAGTTTTCTTCACCTACTACTAGTTGAGCAGTATGAAAAACGTTGTTAGCCTTTCGTAACACCAAAATGAAAAATTGTATTGAATTACTTAGGTTAACCACTGTTAATATTCGCTTCAATCAAAACATTCAACCTACAACAAAACGTACGTATCTTAATCAACGAAATGATCATTCCTCGTCAGTGTCAAACCTCTTTTAGCATCATAATGTCCGTAAAAAGGTTCCGTCAATGACCGGCGCCATCTGGAACAGTTCCATAACACGTTTATGGCACTCCTGGCTAGTTCACACACCTACCCGAAGACATGATGGTCGTTAAAAACGCCCGCCGACGGTGCAATTGGAAGCTTTTATATCGACACTGTCATCTTAAAAGAGAAAGAGACGAAACTCAAAAGGATCAGTACCGACTTCACTGTCATAGTATGTTGCGTGAAATTGAGTTCCCTCCTGAGTTCATTCATTGCGGTCGTGGGTGGTGCAACCTGGATAATCATAAAATAGTGCTTGACAGGCTTTATAATAATATTGTTAGTGCTCTCTGTATAGCTGCTAGTGAAACTAAGAAGCGGCCGTGTATTAAGCCAAACAGGAATAGGCATCTCTGTGGATGGAATGAACATGTTCATGAGGCTCACAGGGTGGCCAGGCTTAATTTTAAAGTGTGGTTGTTATATAATCGTCCTTCCTCAGGGAAAATTTATGATGACATGAATGTATCGAGGAAAGTCTTTAAAAGTCGTTTAAAATGGTGTCAACGTAACCAAGACCAACTAAAAATGGACGTTCTAGCAAAACACCGATCAACTAAAAATTTTAAACATTTTTGGAAGGCCACGAAGAAATGCGATGTTAAGCCTGGCCTCCCGGTAAGCATTGAGGGGCAAGTGACTCTGTGCAGATTGCAAATTTGTTCAAGGATCATTTTGCAGTAGATTCTCCTCTGGGTCCCTCGCTGTTTACTTCTAGCCCTGCGCCCGTTAACCGGGAGTCGAATCGGCATTACGCACTATAACGGCTTCTCAGATAAGAAAAGTGCTCAATAACATGAGCGGCGGCAGGTCTCCAGGTCATGATGGCATTAGTGTGGAACACTTAAAGTATGCAGGGGTTCACCTGCCGAGGGTATTGGCTATGTTCTTGACAATGTGTATTAGTCACTGTTATCTACCGCTAGACCTAATGAAAACCATCGTTGTGCCCATTGTCAAGAATGGGACTGGTGACACCTCGGATAGGAGGAACTATCGGCCTATATCCCTGGCTACAACAATTGCCAAAGTGTTGGATAGTGTGCTTAATTCTGAACTGGACAAACATTTAAATTTACATGACGCGCAGTTCGGTTTTCGACCTGGACTTTCAACTGAAAGCGCTATAGTAAGCCTTAAGCATACTGTCCAATACTATACCGATAGAGAGACGCCGGTATACGCCTGCTTCCTGGATCTTTCAAAGGCATTTGACCTGGTGTCATATGACGTCCTTTGGGGAAGCTGGGGAGCAGGGGTGTACCGGTGGAAATACTGAACGTCCTGAAATTTTGGTATGCTAACCAAACAAATCAGGTGAGATGGGCTGATTCTCTGTCAGATCCATATGTGTTGGAGTGCGGGGTAAGACAGGGTGGGTTGTCTTCTCCAAACCTCTTTAACATTTATGTTAACGATCTCATCGTGGAGCTGAGTAGCATGCGTGTCGGCTGTCGTCTAGACGGCGTTAGTATGAACAACCTTAGCTACGCAGATGACATGGTGCTGCTCAGCCCCACGGTGGGTGGGCTTTTGGATATGCTGAGGGTCTGTGAGTTGTATGCTGCCAGCCACGGGCTCATGTACAATGCTAGCAAAACGGAATACATGGTTTATGGGGCTGCTGGGAAATGCCCAGATAATAGTACAGATATTACCCTTAATGGCTTGAACATAAAACGTGTAACGAAATTTAAGTATCTAGGGCATATCTTAACCAGTAGCCTCAAAGACGATGATGATATCGAACGGGAGCGTAGGGCTCTAGCGGTGAGAGGTAATATGCTGGCGCGCAGATTCTCTCGTTGTACTGAAGACGTCAAAGTGTCGCTTTTTAAAGCCTACTGCCAAAGCATATACACGGGAAATCTGTGGGTCAGACACACCAAAAAATCGATGGAGACCCTAAGAATCCAATACAATAATGTTTTTAGGATGATGTTGGGTCTGCCGCGTTTTTGCAGTGCTTCAGGGATGTTTGTGGAGTACCAAACTGATGGTTTTGAAGCAGTCATTCGCAAAAAAACTGCCTCCCTGATTAGAAGAGTGAGAGATAGTCCCAACAGCATCCTGAAGACATTGGCGGATCGGTTCACATCGCCCCTCTGGAGATGTTTTGTGCAGAGGGTGACGGTCACGGGAAACTACCCTCTCTCGTGATGGTCAGCCGTTGCACTAAACATTTATTTTATGTTATCTTGTCTTATGTTATAGTTATCTTTTAATTTTAATTTTTATTTTATCTTATAATTATCTTTGTGTGAATGTATTTTTTTATGGATGTAACTTATCTGAAATAAACTATTATTATTATTATTATTATTATTAATTAAGATCTACAATTTATGTACTGTTCTTTTTGGTTACATTAAGTGGCGTGATCTACGTTACCGTAGGTAAAGCTTGTTTAGGTGTTTATGTTTTTGGAAAGACGCGTTTTATACTATTTATTAATAGCTTTTGCAAATAATGAATACATTAATATTTATTATATGATTAATTGTATCTTTATAATTATATTCAATTCAATTAGTGCTTTGTATGTGTGATGTCTTGTAACATGCATTTATAACATGCAGTTGGTTATATTTAGGTAAACTTAACATATACGTACTATATTCTAACTAACTGCGATTTAATATTATTTTTTTCTTCTTTTTTATACATGGCTAACAAGCTGACCTCACTCCAACTGATGGTAAGCGGTAGAGAGATCCACATATGAGATCGACAACCACAATAGACCATATTTAGCCTGTCGCTCTCACCCTGAAGGCCTGAATAAATAACAATTCGGGCCATAAACATAACGATACAAATCCCAGTAATTAAGATAACGTAAAATATGTCCAACAATTTCGCATTTCACACGGAGGACTTGAAAGTTCCGCACTCTGATATTGGCTTCAGAGTTAAAATTTACGCAATCATCTACAACCTTGACGTCTAAGTAATCCCTGAAGTGACGAACTCCAGCCATTGTGAATGTGTCGAGGGGTAGATAAATATATTATGTGTCCCTAAAAGCGTAAGAAATCCGAAGATTTGTAAAGTTTCCCCCTTTATGACGGGTGAAGCGCTCTGCCAATGTTTTCTGCTTGAATGATATGAAAAACTTCTGACAAGTTCCCTTTATGCGAATTTCTGTCTTAACTCTAATTACCTAAGGGTGAGTTTACAAGGGAATGCGGCGGGAGGGAAAAATTCATTTGCAACGTTAGTGGATAGTCGTTTATATCTTAGTTTATGATTGTGAGTCAAACGACGAACGGGGAAACTATTTATGTGGTTGTTAAATTTAAGACAGATTGCTGTGTTTTCTTTTATATCATTTTCGTATGGGACAAGTTTAATTATGTCTGCGGCTCCGCAGTTTGTTAAACTCTAACCATGCTGTTGACGTTTCAGTCATATAGTGTAGTCATTTCGTATCTTTCATGGAATATTTTTAAATGATGTCCTGTCATCTGTAAAGTGTTGAAAGGAAATCACATCACATCAGTTAAAACAGGTTTTAGTTGCAAAAATGAACAAACCAACATTTGAGAATTGGTAGTGCCCCGGTCTTATACCTCTATGTGCGGTTCCTACTAGTTAAAATATTTGTGTGATTAACATCGATCTATTTCCTTTCTAAGTATATTATTCATACTGAAACACCACTTAAATATCATCATAAACTGCTTCTAAACTCAATTCCGGTACCAATTTGAGTTTTGAATTTAGAATCTTCATTGTTCAATAGTCATTTGATTGCCAACCCTTACTTCGAGTCGCTAACCAATCAGCGTGTAACTATTCTACTTCCCTATTCCAACAAAAATTAGATCCCCGTTTTGCTCTAGTGCAATCATAGGGTAAGTAAGTACGTGCACGAACAATGCATAATTAACAGACGAGTGGTTTCGTCTCGAGAGTGGCTGCAATTTAAGGCAAATCTGCCGTAATTAGTATATGCACGGTAACTAATAGGATCAGTGCGGAAAGCCTTATGTGGGCACGTTAGATGATTTGTGATTATTGGGAGGTTTAGTAAACATCTCTTGCAGTTTTGGTGGTATATTGTATGAGTAATAACTATTGGGGTAAGCAAAGTTTGCTTAACTTCTCCTGAAATACTCCTATCATATTTTGAGCTAAGTAATAAAATAGAATAGTAAGCTTTATAACAAGGAAAAGTCACTATGTACCAAAATGGGTTTAAACTGACTACTTGGTTATAATTAAGTGTAGAAATGTCATATTGACCAATATTTGATTACTTACTCAGGATACAAAATACAGTTTAAGAGACGCAAGTGAAATATTTTTTTCTATGGAAGATTTGAATTTGGTGCTAAAAAGAAAAGAGAACGTTTGAATATCTGCAAATCAGTAATTATCGTATTCGGTGAACTTGATGATTTTGAAAACTTAAAAAACTAAAATTATGCAGTCATATGCAGTCACCCTAACACTGAACGTCAATAATCCGTCACCGCGTTCAGTACCTTCCTTCAACACAATTGAGACTCAAAGAAATCTACGCAACAAGACACCTGAAGACGTGTTTATATCTACCCTCGTAAGACGGGAGAGTTTTCGTCAATCAAGGGATTTACATTACACTCGAACTGACAACGTTCTTACGTTACAATCCGGGGCTTAGCAATCTGACACGATAAGTGTACTGAAGCCTGTTAAAATTCAGTTTTGAAAAGTGACAGGATTTCATGTTGGGTAGGCAGAGGTGACTAGAGGTTAAGTCACTTGACATCGATTTGTCAGGGGACTGATTTTTTGTCTTTACACGATCTTTAGCGATGGACTTTTAAAGAATGTTTGACATTTTTTTTATGATTTATGACATTCTGTTTAATGTCCATTTATGTACAGCTCGTCAGAAGTCTTGTTAGACAATGGACTTTGGACTGTGTAGCGCCCTTAAATACTGGACATTGGACGTATGCATTACTATCGCACTATCACTGTTACGTTTTACGTGTTGACTGTACATAATAAACAGCTGGTAACACCTTCAAGTAAGAGGCAAACATAGTTTACTTAGTATAAACTTACCTCTAGTCCAAAATATCTCTATGAATCACTCAAAAAAACATAAGATAAACAAGTTAGTAATCTGAATATGACCATTATCACGGGTCATGTTGTGATCTTGGCTCTTGCAACAGTGCCAAAATATCGGGAGCTTGTTAATATAAAAAAAACAGCATAATGTACGATTATTCGACGCTTTGACGGTGAAGGAAAACATAAAATAAATAAAAATAAATAAATAAAAAACCATTTATTGCCTCAATAAAAAAACATTTACAACTTACAACATAAAATTAAGACAAATTGTCACCGTGACACACATCGTGAAGAAACCTGCACACCTACGAAGAAGAAGTATTCAACCAACCCGTACTAGGCCAGCGTGGTTGACTAAGGCCTTATCGCCCTAGTTTAGGGTAGGTCCGTGCCCCAGCAGTGGGGACGTGCATGGGCTAACGGTGAAAACAACATGATAAACATCTCGGTCATATTCACATCTTCTAGGTTGTGTGCAACAATGATAGTTTAAAATCTTCTATACTTACAATAATAAATCTGTAGAGAGGTTAATTCTGTACATTAAATATATTTCCAAAATAACTAGCAGGGGGTGATTAGTGATCGATACTGATGCCAAAAATGCAGTCAGTAAAATTTTTGCTCCTTATAGGAACTAAAACTACTAGGCAGATTTTAACGAAACTTAGTACAATTATTCTTCATACTCCTGGCAGGTTATAGTATACTTTTCATCACGTTCCAATCAATAGGGGCAGAGTAGTGAAGGGAAACGTCGGGAAAACGAGAGAAGTTACTCCATTTTTTAAGCTTCCGTCGCGTGCACACGCGTCTTAATGGTCAAAGTTACAAAGAAATCATGTATGTAGAATATTGACATAAAATTTACTAAAAAATATTCCGCAACAGTATATGTCTATCTTTTATAGTTGACTCACAATAACACGTGTATATTCAAAAATGCTGCCTTAAGTCTCTTTTCCGCGCGGGCGAAGTCGCTGGCATAGCTAGTATTATAATAAAGTAGTGCCCGCCCTCGCTTCGCTTCGGGTATATTATACATAAAGACCTTCCTCTTAAATCCTTCTATCTATTAAAAAACCGCATCAAAATCCGTTGTGTAGTTTTAAAGAAGCATACATGCATACAGACAGACGCGGAAAGCGACTTTGCTTTATACTATGTAGTGATCAGGAAATCTTAGCAGTCGAAAAGTCATCACGTCAAATGATAACAGTCGTCTTATAATCCCCCCGTCGAGACTGGTAGGTACATAACATCGATCGCTGCGGACTCCCGGTATTTTGTGCAGTTAATTATCCGGGTGCCGTCGATTTAATCCGGGTGGGCTCGTGGCACGCACGTGCCGCTGGGATGCCTATGGCGGCAACGGTCGACTTCGGAGATTGACTCGATACGGAAACCGTCTACTTGAGTCACATTTGACATTATGTTGAGTTATCTTACCATGGCGGCTTATGATGGTAATTCTATGGGTTTTATTTACTGATAGGAATTGGGAAATAGACTGCCCCTTTTTGAATCGAATAACAGTTTTTGTACTACAAGAAAGTAGTACAAAAACTGTTATTAGATCGATGATACTTTAAACTATAAAATAATCGAAAACAAATTATTTACATCGCTATTTTGCGATTTGTGTACCTTGTTTTCGATTGAAGCGATAAAAATCTCTTAAAAACCTAAATCAAATGTTTTACCTACCTGAATAGAATTGAACATGAATAAAATATATTAATAAATAGGTACTTTATACTTTTTAACAAGCAATTGCTAAGTTCTTTGAAAAATGTAGCGAAGGGTTTAATAATAGTTCGCTGCTCTGACATAACAGGATTATATCAAATATTGGTTAAAGGTCGACATAATCAGTTATCAGATCTCCGTAAAAGTCAAACTGCCTATTATTTTTTAGGAAATTTTTACTTTTATGTGATGATTAAATTATTGTTCATGAAAATATCCATTTCAACAAACGAGATTTCTTTAATTTATCTGCTTAAAAGTAAATAATACAGGTTAAAATCCGTACTTGGGTTGTAGCTTTAAGCACCACGTAATATTTAATTGTATAAATAGATTACTGAATGTTAAATAACATACCAAAACAAACAATAGGACAGGGTATGTAGCTGAAAGGTTCAAACAAACCTTTTATGATGAAATGTGAAAGGAAATAATAACAACGAATATGAAAAAGATTTTTTTCAGTTTTTGCGAAGTGGGCTTTCAATATACCGTATACGGTTTTCACATGAAAAGCAAACAGAGTGGTGCCTTCCCTCTCTGAATTGTTTTCAACATGATCGTGAAATGGGGTGAGAATTTTAATAGCGACTTATGCATCTGTTTTAATGTGCTATGTTATAGTGTAAAGGCGAGGTAGTATAGGTATTTAGACAATCATTTTACTACTTAGAAGTTTTAGGATTTTTTTAAAAATAATTTATAAAATTGGAAAAATAACTCGAATATCATAATCTAAAAAACAACAAATATTTAACCTTGCTTAATTTTTAGTACGATAAATTGCTATATATTTTATAGCAATTTATCGTAATAAAAATATATACATATAATACTGGATTGAAACTACAAAGAACCATCTTTAAAATAATTTGAAGTTTTTTCAACTGAATAACGGTAGTCAGGGTATTAGAAATATAAACAGAAATATGTATATTTCCCCCCTGAATATCAGGATGAGTTGAAATACGGGACTTGACTATCTCAACCCTAGGTCAATGAAATTAGCGATACAACAAAGATTTCAACGCTCAAGTGGCCGTTAGGATTACATAAGACCCCTAAGGGCTTGCTTTCATATCTCCCTAAAATAACAAGGGCTAATTTAAAGTATAAGCATATTAGTGGGGGCACGGAATCGCTCGCGGCATATCGACTATTACCGCAAGACCCGTCCATAATATGATAATTTTGTTATTCTGACGGGAAACCGATTGAAATGTAAACGTTTGTTAGCAGGTATTTTAGGGTTAAAAGAAAATGCCGTGCAAAAGGGTAGTTCTTTATGTTATCTTCTAGCAAAACTCTACTTGCATGTACGAGTACATGTTAGGAATTACAAAATCTAGTTGCACGGGTATTAAACAATAACGAAAATCGTTGAAGCTAATGTCTTGAGTCTTTATTACTTTATTTCAACTTCGTCGGTAAGCGCCATCTCGCGGCCAATTTCCTTACTACACAGTCGACCAAATTAAACATGCAATTGCCTGCACCTTATCCCATTGTTATAAGGTTCTTATTTGAACCGTTTGTTTAAGCGGTTATTATTTTAATGCGTAACTTGGAAGGAAATTTCTACGGAACGGTTATCGTAGCAGTTAAAGAAGTTGTGGTTAAAGAATTGCTCGAATGGCTTGTGACTGCGTTCAGTTTGTTTTCCCGTCGACTTAGCCTTTAGTTTAGCTTTGAGTGTGTGGTTATCGTAAACGACCTCTGGCCAGATTTCAGCTTTGTTTCAATGTAGTTTAGTCTTATAACATGAGCTGTACTGGTGACATGGTCTTATAATAAAAGTGGTACAAAGTTTGTTTCCAAAGGAACGGATAGACCCGGGTACAGGATGACATTATACTCAGACCTTAGAGTAGACCACCGTACCTTATAGTAGACAACAGAATATTCCAAAGACTTACGAACTTATTATTATTCTTGCATGCATAATTACAGATTTTCCATTGGTTCTCACTTTCACACACTCCTTACAAATGGCTCGATTTCTAAGTAATCATTAACTTTTGGCAACGTTTAAAATTTAAATGTCATTATGAATAAGATCTGTACTTTCACACACATCATCTATGTTCTGTTTATTGATAGGACATTGGTCACCCTCAAATAAAATTCGTTTAGGAACATTGTACCTAGTACGCTGTTCGACTAGACCTATCAATCAAATAACCTGACACCCACTCAATAAATTTAATAATAGAACGCTTAATTCTTATATGAAATATTTACCTAGCAGTCTCTCTGACAGACTGGTCAATCTAAACCACATTCAAGCGTAGTAATAATCAAATCCAAGACATCCACACACGTCGTTTCTTGATATTGACTCGCACGCGAACAACAAGTGTCTCCGAGTGGCGATCGGGTTTCCATTTCAACGCGAGCGCTACCATTTCGAAAGCTCATCTAGTAAATGCAGTGCTCGACGCTAGAGGGCCGCACGTTCGCTTAAGTATTGTTGATATTCTAAACCACCCCAGTAGAACGACGCTGGCCTGTGTCGCAACCGCACACCGTCGCGTGGGTTTGCCTGATTGCAAGCAAGAGGGGATGGGTGGCTACGGTGAATAGGGTAGTGGGCGATAATGGCGCCTGTTTAGCCAGAGCTAGAGCTTTGGGATTTTGGTTTAGCGTTAATTTTAAGGTTATTAGGTCATCTCTCAAATATTCAGATGCTAAGCTATAGTGAAGATTTTGTTTGCAAAGCTACACAGCACCTCAAGGATTATCAAAGGATTTATTCATCTTCTAAATTTATGTAACTCAAAGGTGACTGACTGACATAGTGATCTATCAACGCATCAAAGCAGCCCAAACCACTGGACGGATCGAGCTGAAATTTGGCATGCAGGTAGATGTTATACGACGAAGGCATCCGCTAAAAAAGGATTACCCGAAGCTAAGCGAGGGCGGGTCACTAGTATATAATAAAATTCTAATTGATTTTCACACAACAAAATCATCATTCTTCTTCCCTTGTCCCACGCTAAGTGGGATCAGCACAACACACAACAAAATATTTCTAGTAAATCAGTACTGAAACTCGTTCAAAATTCATAACGGAAGATAAAACTGTTTTTACCTATGATAGAGGCTCTGCTGGATATCAGTAATTATGCTTTATTGACATCAGTTCGCTTGCATAATTGGATTGGATTGTTAAAATATAAAAATGCAGCCAATTTTTATATTTTAATAATTACTATTTTACTTGTTACCTTAAATCCGCCCAACAGCTCCATAGCTATTTGTTCATAGTGTTAAACATATTTTTTTATAGTGCAGTCGGTTGAAATTAACCTTCGTACATTCTAAGTTTCTAGACTGTGAAATGAGGTCATTTAATTTAATTCACTCCTATAGTTTTAGCGTCAAATCGGTATACAGTTACTTTCGCATTTATAACAGTGGTAGGGATATATGCCCGTCCAATCTAAAACATTCACACTGCACTGCCCATTCCAAAACAGCAGATCGTAAGAACAAGGAATTAATCAAAAATAATTTACCTTCATTCAACTATCGAAGTCATTCACCAAATTCGTCGTACGCAGACCGCACGCGTTGAAAGTCGTCTGCACTTGGTGAAGCGTTAAATGCTACATTTTCCGTGGCCATTTGCAATTCGATATCCAGCTAAGCTTCACGGGATTGAACTCTGCGGATTGCAAGTCTACTATCCGATATCGTAATAATATTCATCCCTTTAAATAAGCAAGGATCATGGGCTGCGAAGAGCGGTATCCACTTTCAAAGAATGTTGTGTGAAATTGTTTGAAATAGCGTTTGAAACTTTTTCTAGGGGAATAGAAAAGTTTACTTTATACGTGTTGCACTTCGACACAACCAATATTTAGTAACAATAGAGTTTTTGTAAATAAAATAAAATATTGGGTATTTAGGTCATCATTTAGATAAGTAAGTAGTTAACCTCAAGTTACTTCTCATTTCAATGTTGTACTACTAGAAAGTCCGTAGTATTGTAGTATATTCTAATTTGAAGTACATGATCATGCCTTGTCAGATGTCATTCTGTTCGAATACACTCAAATGTATGTTTTCAATATTTAATGTATCAATAAATATTTAAAACATAAAAATAAAATAAAGTTTTATCTTATAAGTGTCCCCAGATTTTGTACAAACAACAAAACAGGGCAACATCTATTTCACGCAAGCCCTGCCCGAGTTGTCTCAGCTTAGACAATCAAGGCGTGCGTAGGCGCCGCCCGCAGCACCATTGTACCCAACTTATTATTACAGAAACCTACACACTCGGTACCAACCGTATTATGCGCGTACAATAAAATCTTCATCATTCTACGTCCAGACCTACAGTAACAAATTGGCTGTGCCTCAAAACGCCCACCGTATTAAGAGAACAATGCAGACTTGCTACTTTTGTATCACTTTTAGTTGTTTAGTCGGATTTAGTCAGAGTTATTTCTAGAGCCAACTGTTGCGAACTACCCAAGTACTTTCCCGGAAATCGTTATCTTTTGACTGCAAATACTTTATTGTATCATTTTAATGAAATAAAGGAATAAGCAGGAGATTTTTTTGTTTTAGACCTGATTTCTTTATTAAGTTTATTCATGTTGTTTGCCCAACGTTGGCAGCATTATTTATTCATAACCAGCTTTCCAATTCCAAATACGTGGAGTCAGTTATCGGGTTAAACATTACGTTCATTCTCAGTCACTAGACTGTATGTGTACATAATCTTATTTCGATCGATTCAGTACTTTTGACATGAAAGTGCGACAAACAAACAAAACTTTACAAGAACATATTACATAGTAAGTAAGGATTATATAAGATCCATCTAACATAAAGTATCGAGTCTGCAACAACCCAATCGCGCATACAAAAAGTAGCCAAGCGCCCCAGGCCTAAAATATAGCGCAGCGCGCATCCCAATGCGTTTTAATAGCATCGTCCTACTGCATGCGGGGATTACGTTTGGATGCACCAAGACATTTCTAGGCAAGATAAACAGTGGAGGCGTTTAGTGAGATTAGTGCTAAGAGACTGGAGGCTCTGCATCTTGAATAGTTGAGATTTCCGTTTCTGAATGGCCTAAATATTTATGCAAGGCGCCTAGCGGTTAAGTAACAAGAGAATTTCGCGTAAGCATCAGTAGATAGTTGCATTAAGGGTATTAGAATTAGTCGGGTAAATAGTCTGTAATAATATCCTGGTGCATTACGATTTTGATTCTGAAGCGAGCTTATTACGAGAATAGTGTTCTTACGATACATTAATAATGTTTCATACTGCGCTTGTTTTGCCACTTTGTCTGAGATTTGCATATAAACGATACTAAGTGAGATCATTGTGTAGCGTTTATTTTCTACTAGATAGTAGAGCTAAAGTTAAAGGTGGAAGGAATTAGGTTTGGACGTTTAGAAGCTAGAAGGAGTTCTAAAGGAATGTATTACTTCCTTTAGAACAAGCTCAAATTTAAATAAACAAAATAAATACCAATCAAATTATTAAAATTACATCCAATAAATTCTTATCCCATATCCACAACACGCTTTTATTAACTCTATTTTGGAAATGGGTTCGATTTAGAAACTATTGAAAGTGTCAAAACATAGATATCAGAATCCGAACATCTGAAACACGTTGTGAATCTGTAAGTGCAGGGCAAGGTGCAAGGGCAGTAATATCATTTCCAAGAACAGCAAACATAGAAAACAAACTTCTTTCCGTCCTGTATATTCATTTGCCCAGTTCATCCCCAACGGTGCAACAGTACGCTAAAGTTAATTATTCGGAGTCACTGTTCTGCAATTTCGCGTTTGGATTCACGAATTCAGTAACATTTTAATTTCAGACGCCAACAGAGCAAGAGAAAGGTTCACATTGTCGTGGCATCTAAGAACTGGAGATGTGCAATGGTGAGGGTTGCCATGCAAAAAAAATATTACGAAAATGTTGAAGGCTTTTTATTGTAATCTACATATATTCGACTTTAAGGATGACTTCGCTCCACCTGACTAGAAGGGACGGTGAGGTCCACATATTATGTTGACAGGCACGATAGAACCTAAAGTGCAAGTAGCCTTCACCCTGAAGGTATGCGAAGATGTTGTTTCACACCCAGCCTGAAAAATCCGGGGTTTACGAGGAAGGCAACTCATGATATGTATGGAAGCTATTTAATAAAAGCTTCTTTTACAGTTTTTCGTATCGGATTTATTTTAATAACTATAATAAGGAACGGACAAGATGCCTACGCCTCAGAAATCATTGCCGTGGGGATATATTTTATTTCAATAATTTAGTATTACAGTATTTAAATAATTGAATTTATTTAAGTATCCCAGTTGAAACATTATTTCGACCATTGTTCAATATGCTATTTCATTTTTAGATCAATGTACGAGTATAAGTCAATTTTGTTCTTATTGATATTGAAGGCCTTGCACTGTGCATTAAAAATTACGTAACGTCATATGACATTTGCACCAGATTTCCATTTTAATCCCGGGCAACCCTAAGCCCCAGTCTTAATCTCACCCGAGAGCTCGCTCCGACTGCCCTAATGATATCTCAAGACGCGCTTAAGAGCCCATACATAACACTCTATGAGACGTTTTTAAAATTTAAGCCAACGTTAATGCATTCTACGCTGTTTACTGTAAATACTTATTCAAATTTGTAGCCGAGTCCACAATGCGGGGTCTCTTGCTTTTGTGATACTAGAATTAGCATAACACGAGGTGTATTCAATGGACAAAGTAACCGGTATAAAATAAAATTTTACGGTTTACCCTTATATTGAAAAAGGGAGGTCGTGTTAGGGCATAATAAAATGTCTACGTGTGCTGCGGTCGGCTTATGGGAACTGAATATTTTACACTGCATTGACGAGATTGTTAAACCTGTTTTAAGTTGCTCTTGTTTTTAGTGTTTACTTAGAATTTTGTGGGATTAAGTTGACTTTAAGGATTTATGGTCTTCTTTTTCATTAATACTAATAGAATATAACGGATTTATATATTCATATATCGGGTGATCAGCCAAAGCCCTGTGACAGACAGAGAACATACAACGGAGGCATAATAGAGTAAAACTAAAAATTAATAACCTTGATCCTATCTATGGCTAAATCTATTTAAAAATTTAGCGTAAATTAGAGATACTTCAAGCTAAATTTACTGAAGTTACTACTCTGTTATGAAATAGTATCAAGATAATATTAAATTCCAATAAAATTTATTAGGAATTTCGTCGATCTTGAAGAGAGCTTAATCAAAAATCTTACGGAATCTCCGATAAAAAACTCTCTCAAATAATAATAATGAACTCTCCAGAATCTTTCCGGGCGGATAGATTAAAAATTCCTATAATAAAAGACCACAGAAAATCCTCAACAAGTAAAGACTTGTTGGTAATTGAAATAACAAACTACGTCGCTGCGCGTGACATAACGATCGACGTTTAATTTTAGTGCGCACGGGAACAAAAAGGTTGCTTTCCATCGATTGTGCGAATTAATTTTGTGTGCAGATTTTTCTTGGAAATAACATATTTGTGCATATTTTTATGTGGAACACCTGGCAAGGGAAGTAGGGAGAAAATCGATTAGCTTTTATGTTAAGTTTTAATTTTTTAACCTTCGCTCATGTTATAACCTAGGAATTTCATATTATTAATTTGCTTTTGTATTTATACCTTTACACTTTTCTCATTACGTACGAACCACCTGGTTTTGTCGTACATTTATAAGTTCCGTAACGTAAAAAAAAAACGGAAATACTCCTTTGTATGAACTTAAAGTTTATTGTTTATTTATTGCAAAAGCTAAATGTCAAGAAAAGCTAAATGTCAAGATTGAAATGAAATGTATAATTTTCTGCATAACGCCGACGCGGGCTCGGGTTCATACACATTTCCTTTCGATAGGTGCTACTTTTAAATGGGATATGACCACACGTTGCCAACTGACCCCAAATTAAGCAAAGCAACGACAGGTGTATTTAATTCCAAACGCAGTGCCAAATTTGATACGAATCAGCCCTTAGATACGAGTATCTTTTCATTTATTCTTCTCGCCATCATGTCTCAATTCTATCAGTGCTAAAAAAGAACCATCTGAAACTTTGAACTGTAACAAAACAAGGCACCATTTAACTTCATTTGCTGAACTTAAGTACACGGCCAATTTTCCTCAATTAAAACAACACGAAAGTATTTGAAAACTTTCTTCACGAGGATAAAATGTTTTTCCGATCGGAGTTTCTTCTTAGATCCTTTTCAGTGTTGCTTTGAATTCGACGATGAATGAACTGAATACTAATTCAAATGTAATTAAGTATATGAATGTATTGAATGGCACTGGAGCTACTACTAAGTCGAAATGTTTTAATGTTCTTGGACGAAAAATAAACATTTTGAATTATAACGCATGTATCCAATTAATTAATGGTATTTCTGTAAATTTTTGTACTTAATTCCGTTAAGATAAGGTAATGTTGTTTTTTGCAACATCAAAATAACCTTAGTTAATATTTTAGCGAAAAATCCAACACACAAAAACACCGTATACGAAAGTTAAAAATGTTTCCTCTATGGCTGCTAAATTATTCCGTTATGGTTTTTTTAATAAATCAAGAAAATTTTAAACCATTAAAAACAAGTCAACGCAAGTTCATGAGGAAAGCTTTTTAATATTAAAACTTCAGAAAACAATTCGTTTCAATAATGGAGAATGCCCGCGAGCAACGGGGAACAAAATAAAGTATTTAGACTCTGGCGAAGCACAATTTATTATGAAATTTATCGTTACTCAAACTTTGAGTATCGATTATTAATTTTCGTTCAACTAGGACTAGGAATCAGGAAATGCACTGTTTTGAGGTTAGTATTGTGAATTTAGCTAATTTAAAAATGGACCAGAACTAAAATATTTTAACTTTAGATATACCTGTCGTGAGATGGATACAATAATTTGGTGATTTTAAGATCCCTTAATCAAAAAGGCAAAATCATGAAAATAATTTTACAGTATACTGATTAAAGAAGATACGTCAAAAGTCATAGTGCTTATTTTAGTTACTAAATACGTCATAGACAATCCTACTAGCAACAACACAAGCTGGCAGCCATTTTTCATTAAAAAAAAACCATAAGCTGAACAAGCAAAATAAGCAGTCCCAATTTAATTGTTGCCCGGATCGCGGAACTTAGACGGCGTCGACGTCATTAAACTTTCCGTTCAGAATGCTCTTTGCAGTTGGATAAATTTGCATGTGCATTGTCAAACCGTATCGGGAGTCGGAATGGACCGGCCGCTGGTTAGCTGAGTGCGACGGAAACTTTAGTCATTCTAGAACTGGCCAGGCGTTGCGTTTTGGGGTGGACTGTTCCGAGTCATGGTTGTAGCTAGAGAAATGTCATGTCATACAATGTTCGAAAAAAAGCATCGACGGACGATTGGTTAAGGTCGTTGCTTGCCATGTGAAAGGTCGCCAGTTCAAACCTCGTCACGTACCACTGTGTTTTTCAAAGTTGAAATTCATATGTACGATTTTTCGACGCTTTTACGGTAAAGGAAAACATCGTAAGTAAACCTGCACACCTACGAAGGAATTCTTAGGTAGTGTAGTCGACCAACCCGCACTTGGACAGCGTGGTTGACTAGACTATTAGGGTAGGCCCGTGCCCCAGCAGTGGGGACGTATATGGGCTGATGATGTGATGTTCGGACCCCGAAAGAAATTTGCTAAAGCACTTGTGTTACGGATATCAGAGACTACAGTGGTATAGGAGAATATATAAATAACAAACCAAGACTTGGAACAAACGGCGATGTTCATATACATAATATTTGTCCCGAGTGGGAATCGCAACCACAACTCTCAGCACAAGAGATAGGGACACTGAGCAATGCGCCATCTAAGTTCAAATGCCTGTAAAAAACAATCACTGGACGAGTAGCTTAAGAAAAATAGGTCCCATGCCTGACCAATTTCAGCCATAGCGGCCGATCTCAATGGAGATCAGCCAACTGCGTATTACATACAATTTTATTGTGCTAAAATGTTTCCGCAAACACAAGTGCACTCTCTGTTCTCTCACTCTCATGGTTCGGTGAGCTCAAAGGCCTTACTTCAAATAAACCTGCTTTCTAAATTAAAGTTTTTAACACTGCGTAGATAATGTGGCTTAGCCAATGGCATAATAGTGTTCGTAATTTTATTGGCACACTGATAATTTAGAGAAGTGCCCATAATATTGTTTTACGATTTTATTTCGCATGACAGTACTTAAAATAACTTTAGGTTGTCCCATGCCATCCAAAAAAGCGGTCACAATAGTCATTCCACTATTTTGCATATCCCGCTTTCAATTCTGAAAAACTGTGATTGTGGTTCATTCGAACTGCATTTGAAGCAATTCCGCTACATGTTAGTTACAAATAAATTTGTTTCACTGAATATAATCTTCGCCCGTAAAACGGTCGGAAATTGAAAATGTTTTCAGGTTAAAATGTTCTTAGTTACATATGAAAATTTGTTCAGTGCCTTTTCTTTCGTTTGCGGGAACTGGTTGTGGATTTTCATCTCTCCCTTTTCAATAGAAATAGCAGGTATAGTCGTAGCGTAAAACATGACCTTCTTACAGCACTATCGGTCAAAAAGTAGCTTATGTCCTTTTTCAGGCCTTCAACTACGCAATTACCAAATTTTATTTTAATCGGTTCAAAATTTATGACGTACAAGCGTGACAGACACTTACATTCGTATTTATAATATTAAAAAAGAAGTATGGATTAGTTGTTAGCACTGATTTAAGTTGAAAAGACCTAGGTTCAAATCTTGGTTTTGATCCTTTATCTTGTATTCTGCTAACCATATCAGAATCTAGAAGTACAAATATATCAAATTAAATTATTTGCAGTAATCCTATCATATTATTATCACCTAAAAGGTACACAATATTTCTTTAATTCCTTTCAAGAAATGTTACCATAACAAAGCGGATCGGTAACCGTGCGTTGTCTTAAAAATCCAATATCGGCAAAATTAAGTTTTTAATTAATTTTCTTTCGGAATTCACGGCTTAGTTTCCTCGCCCGGGGCAACCTCGGACACAATATTGAGCGCTTGAATATCTTCATAACTTGAGTATTGATTCGACATCGGTAAAACAAAAGATATTTCTTCGCAACGCGTTATTGCTTTTCCTTTGGGAAAATGTTTCTGCTTTCGTTTAGGACTGGCCTCTTAATGGCACATGTTATTGCATGTTCTTATGAAGAGGATATCCTTGTAATATCGAGAATTGTCTTTTGTGACGAACAATGCGTAACGTTTTGCTTATATGTTTATTTAGTGGAACAAGTAGAACGTTGGATATTTTATGAAATCATGAAGAACGATGGAATGAAGATAAATCATAACGAAAGGATTACTAGTGAACTATAATTATAGAAATGCATTGGCATAAACCTCGTGGTCTGGTGTGGAAGCTGATTTGACGAAACATCTAAGCTAGTTTTAACAGGTAGGTATTTGCCACAAGAAACCGATGAATCAAACCGTTTCGTTCCTGTTCATTTGCAGTATAACATATCATTACGATACTGAGTTTTATTACGAAATTCAACGGTGACACAATTCCAATAAAGTCATTATGTGTTCACCGCGCCGTGACGATGAGTGATCAAAATGATAAAACAAAATGACCAATGAGCTGCTATCTTACACATAATTTACTCGATCATTTGACAATGTTTATCGATATCGAGTGAGTTATTATTCATGTTTGATCATTCGTGTAGTCGTCATATCAGTCGTTAAAGCCAGATATGTATGAGGTTTTTACTAAAAAAATTCTTACGATACGATTAAATCGATTAAATAAGAAATGATTCATTTATTCATTTTCAGTTTCTTTGTAATTATCCCTAGTTTACGACTCGCTTTGTTGGTCTATTGGTGGCAATCTTTCAATCAAAAATAATAAAGGTTTGAGTCCTGGGTCAGGCCAAATTGGTGTAAGTTTTTCTGTCAAGAAATTGCTCTATCTAGAGTCTGAAGTAAACGGATGCACACCCGGGAAGCACGTTAAGCCGTTGGTCCTGCGGCTAATCTTTCATCGGTCATCTCGGATTGCTCGCTCACCTAACTATGATGGAACAGAGACACAGAGTATGTTTGCGCACGAATAGGTACTACTTATGTCCTGCGCAGACGGCTGATCTTTGTTGAGATCGGCCACTATGGCCGAAATCTGTATTTAATGAGTTTGTGCCTTCGATTTAGAATACAGAAGACGTAACAAATGATAAATAAGCCTTTATGAAAAAAGATGAGTGTCATCTCGAGCTTAAAAACAGAAGTCGAATTCTTTTGCAAAGGGGGCCAACGCGTGTGAGAAATTCACGAGATGGCAATACGTAGGCGTGAGGACCAACAGCATGATTGTTGAATATTGACATATCTGTCAGTTGGACCTCACGCCTACGTATTTCCATCTAGTGAATTTCGCGTATATATACATACACACAACGCGTATGTACGCGTTTACACTTATTGTTTATAGAGTCTACAATCTTTCGTTTTTACTCCTATCTTATCTCGTTCTTGCAGTATGCAAAAATATACAGTTGCGGAGACCCCACGACACGCAAACCAGTGTTGCGTATACTTCGATGAGTGTTTGTTTTGTCTACCCACGTGACAGGAACGATTAATACCTGTCCCCTACCATTTATTCGACAATCGCATGGGAGGAAGTGTGCTAAATTACATATTGTCCTGTAATATATTGTAATGAAATGCGTCAGTTGTCTGGCGTTTACTGAACCGGCAAATTGCTTAATCAGTCAGCTGTGTAATGTGTTCGATGATTAGCCTGATACGATATGAAATTGACGGTATAATTTTTGCGGCGTTTGCACATTGTCTGACTTTTGTGGTTCGCTGATTGACGTGTTGAACGTGGGAAATTGTTTTGGCGAAACTGCCTTTAAGGGATTTAATGAGATTCTCCTTCCTTTCGAGCCAATTGGAGCAGTTGTCTGTAATGACTTAATGAAAAATATGAAAGTAAGATGATTTGCGGTTGGACTTTGTGAAACACAATTTTGCAGATTTTTACTTTACGTTCGGACTAAATAAGAACATGCTCAAGATTACTTAATATAAAATAAATGATGGTTAACGTTTACAATTAATTTCTCTAAATAACAGTCAATTATTTTTAATGATAAATCAATTTATGATTACCCTTTAGTGATTCGAAAATTGGTAAAGACGAATATCTGTTACTTGAGTCTTACACTAATTTAAACTCTCACCGAATAGAACCGCGATAACACCACAAAACCATTGTTTATCAAGGTAGACATGACGTCATCAAATTACTAGACGGCCGACACTAAGCAACGTACACAATAAAGATACACGCGGCAGCCCCGCGTTAAATATTCCATACATCCAACCCTTCACGTGTGTACTACATGAGCCGTAAATTCGCTGCCAAATGGCCCCTAACGGTTTCCACCGAGTCAGTGAAATGAAGGAAAACAGTCCTCGCCCAGGCGGCATGAAAGATATATCGTCCACAGTACAGCCATGTCATCCAGATAACAAACGCCCTTGTTACACTCTCCACCCTTTTATACGAGATGTCAAATAGACACATCCCCGAAAATCGATGATTTGCGTGATAAATGAATGGAATCGTTCGTATCAATTATACGTTCTCGACTCGATTGTTTTCCGTTTCGGTGCGCACGGTTTTAATATCGTGTTGTAAAATTGGGGTAAATATGCACCGTGTCATATCGTAATTTAATTGCTCACCTATTGTTTGGTAACTGATTGTGGTTGCCGGATATGTGCGCTTAATGTTGGACAAGTGCGCTTCTGCCTCTTTCATTTTAGTTAAATTTTAACGCATTTATTTCAAGCAATCAGCGAGTGAGTTCTTCTTTGAAATTCCTTTCGAAAAGATGAGAAATGTGATATTTTGATCATCATCATCTTGGCGTTTTCCCGGTTGCATCCTTGGGGAGCCCGGGCTCGGCTTTTCTCCTACTCCTAACTCTCCACTTCGCACGGTCTTCGGCATCCTTTACGGAGAGTTTGTTGCACGCATGTCATCCACTACAACGTCAAGCCAGGCTTTCTTGGGCCTTCCCCTTCTGCCGGGACCCGGCGGTAGCGACATGGTATGGCTAGACACTTGTTCCCTACGTAGTTTGCCGGTTTCCGTAAAACATGACCGTACCAACGTAGGCGGCACTCTTGCAGTTTATCAGCGATGTCTCGGACATGAAGGCCGCGAATTCGGGAGTTCTTTACGCAGATATGATATTTTGATATATTTAAAAAATAAAATTTGCCTGAGTTAGCGCGCCATGATTTAAAATTTAAAGTTGCTTTGTGCATGTAATAATTTATAAAACTCTATTGGCACTAATGAGAGGCGAGCCAGATTAAAGCTTAGCTGCTTAGCTTAAGTGATTTATGGTCGACTACTTCTGGCACATATCCAATACTTACGGTCTATCGAAGCCAGTTGAAATTTTAGATATTCTATTAAGAATTAATAATTTATGAAGAATATAAGATAAGTGCTACCAAGAATCAAATCTACGGATAGCTTCCTTCCATCAATTCGTGGTTTGGTGAGTTGGTAATGTGCGACTCAAGAGATAGTTTTATAGTCCTTTCCATAGAAGAGAAGTACAATGCCGCCTATGTTGAATACATTGATATAAAATTAAAAAATGCCACCATAAAGCTCTTCTCTACCTCTTTAAAACCCTACGCGTGAACAAAAGACTGATAAATAGGTAATATGCGGGCAAAGAGGCGACCTAAGATTTAGTTTTATAGCCTTTTCTATGGAAAAGAAGTGTAATACCACCAATGTTGAGTACATACATTTAAAACTAAAATCTCTTATCTACCTTGAAACCTCCCTACGCATGATTGAATGACTTATAGGTAGAAACTTATCAATAGTTTAGTTGGTGCGCTTGTTGATGCGCTCCTACAGATCGCACGGTCTTTCATTAAGTTAACAAAATGAATGAATGATTAGTCGAATTAACCAATTAAAACACATTACCGCGAACACAACTCCCAGTCGCAAACTTGGGGGAAATCCGCGAAAATTGTAAGCGAAATTTGCATTCGGGTCATTCGTCATTTAGTATTCAAAGCGTGCAGCTCAAAGTGAATCGGAACAGAGACTTTCAATAGCAAAAAACATTCCCTCGTTAAGTGGCGAACGTACAAATTAGAGGACTTATTCATTTCTATTTTCATCTTGTTCGTAGTTTCGTTATGAAGTTGTGCTTTATGAGAGCTTTGTGCTTGTAGATAAAAAAGTTTAATTTTAACTTGGTTACTCAGAGTATATTATATAGTAATTTGCTTCTACCTTCCTTTTTATCACTCCTCTCTTTTTAGTTTAAGTGATCTAAGGTTTTTTGGTCAGACAATGGGAAAGGTAAACATTACTTTCTTGTTCACTTTGCATAAAGCATTAATTAGAATATTCGCTAGAATTGATTAAAAGACTTCGCTAAATAGATTTTTCTTAATATTAGTTTGGCTGATGGATATTTAAGAATATAGGATCAAGGAACTTTATTTATTTTTGTTTCAAAAATTGGTACCTCTTACCAGAAGTTAAACTTACAAAAATATTTAATGTTAATAAATTAAAAAAAAAACGTGATCTAGAACACATAAAACGTTATTTTTATTAAATTAAAAACCTGAGCGTGCGTGAGTGACTCGCATTTGCCTGTTTTATTTTTAATTTAAGTTTTCTAAATGAATAAAACGACTTGGGCAATAGTGGTTGTACAATTGTACATACATAATACATACAAAATTTAACTTAAGTTTTGTCAAAATTCTGACATCCTCCGTAACAATAACATGGAAAAAGCGAAAAATGTACCTTCATTCCACAATTGAACTTCACCAACGACAAAACTCCGAGCTTGTTATAATAACCATGCAGTGAACACGTAGTCATCTCCCAATACGGGATTAAACCTTATTCGGAGAAAATCCAGCAAAAGCTATTTAACTTTCGAAACAAATGATCACGAATAATAACATGCTGTTGCATTATATGGGAGTTAGAATTGCAAAGACGTCGACTTTAGCCCTTTCGCACACGGAGCGTTGTTGAATTGAACTGTTGGCGTTGTGTTACAAATGCCAATAAACGTATATTATGTGAGTTTTTCTGTCAATAAATTTCTCAGTCTGGAGTCAGGAAGTTGGCGTGGTCCTGGGCCTGATCCTTCGTCGGTCATATCGGATTATCGTTTTACCGAAATATGAGAGTAAGGGAACAGAGTGTGCACTTTTGTTTTTTGCTATCCAGCGCTGTTGGCTGGATAGCAAAAACGATATGACGATAATATGTCTTTATGATGAATGTGTTTGTATTTAAAATAAATATGGGCTCGTGTAGTCTTGCTTCAAGGTAATGATAACGTAACGTAACGTTCAAATAAATTAATGCATGATACAAATTAAATTTGTGTAAACTATGATTTTATTGCAACAGAAAAAAAAATCACCTACGTTATAATTTCATCTGTCCAACTATCATGGTTTCTACCGTCAATTTAAGCAGTATAGACAATAATATGGACCCATTTTAATCAAAAGGGTTACAAAAAATGTACATGTTCTTGGACTCTACCTTATTACACACTTGTAGAGCATAGCTACTGCGTGCGCGTGAAAATATTGAATAAACTAATCTTCAATATTGTTTGCCGGACCTGTTCTATGAGAAGCCTTTAATCTTCATAAGCTGTTACAATAAAGTCATGGTAAACATTATCCGCAATAGAACAACGCGTCCAGCAGTAAATCTGTTAATCAGCTGATGTCGCCATTACCCAGTTGGCCTATTTCCTTTATCACGTCCGTTGCAACGAGCCACGGATTACGTGCAATGGTGACGTCACGCCTATGGAACTATCCAGAATGCCGGCAGTGTTTATGACGGAAAGCTTTTAATGTTTATTGAAGGAATGTCGGAGCGGTCGAGAGTGTTCGCTGAATAGAAATGTGTCTTTGAATTTTATGAGCTGAGTGGAATGGCGAGCGTTTATTTAGGTTAGTGTTTTGTTTTAGTTTTTTTTTAAGTATCGCGCACATATAAATATTCGATTACTCTCCCTACTTACAAAATATTCGTTCACTCATACACTTGATCAAAAAAGTAAAGTATTATAGTTTTTTGTCCCACAAATAACATCATATTATTATATTTATTAAGGACAACCAACAAATCTTACACTAAACAAGTACAACAGATACATGACATAGAATAAGAGCTAAGTGCAGATTCAATTACAGGTTGCCACGATTTGCAATGTGAGATAATCTATATAATGGGGTAGACTGATGAAAATTTTAAATGACATCATATAATATGAAAATTACCAAATAATGTTACTAAAACACAGGAACCCTATTCAAAATATGACTTTACGACACAACCACGGGACACGGGGGAAAAACTTTACACAAAAACTAAAGGCCCCATCAGATGAGATTATTTCTATGACGTAAACCAATTTTATACGAACTGTTAAAACCATCGTTTCTGGAAGATACGACACAATTCTTAAAGTTATAATATAATAATACAAAAAGAGGGATTCATTCAAAAACAATTACTAAGCCACATGTAACGTGAAGGCTAAATGTAAGGGTTCCGTGACGAAACAATAATTATATTTAATAATTATCTTATCAAAGACGGGTAATTTGTTTGGCTTGATTCAATCTTGGTAATTGGGTAACCCAGCTGTCTGATTGATCAAAGGCCATACAATAATAGAGTTCACGGTAATTTAAGAATCTTAATAGGTTTTTTCTTTGCTAATATAATGTTAATAATTTGTTAAAGGACCATCACAAGTATTCAATGAATACTTTAAACCAATTACTTGACTCACTGTGTTTTAGTGTTGTGAGGAAAAAGTATTTTGTAACAAATTTCATGTAATGGTTAGGAAAAAATACACATATGAATCCTATATAATGGTAGAAACGTAATTTTCCTTCTTTTATGCAATTATTAAAACAGGCTGTAAAAAGCAATTTTTTTTATAATTTCACATAAACACAATATATTCGCCTCCGATTTAGTGTTTTTTTTCTAAAATGTCACATTATCTATATTTTTTTATAAAAACATGAACGAGACACATAATTACATACATCTCAATATTACATTCGAGTCCAATTTGCAAGAACAAAAGAACTCGCGAGACGAAACAAATACGTGTAATAAATTATGTTCAACTCGATATAAATTTTTGGCGTGTTCCCCGTCTCTCTGTCTGGCTGTACATCGTCATTTGCGATAATTAGGACGTAGAAGTGTCTTGGGTAATATCTCTTTGTGTCCAAAAGGTTTTGTCTTGTTTAATTTCATACTGCCTACCAATTATGCTCCTTCTCTGCCAATTACGTCAGCGGAGGGAATGCGACATAATACTGGGGAATTGGAACGTTCTTAATAGAAATTGTTGTATTGTAACACAATTTGTATATATTTTATTGCAATATGAAATAGGTTAACGGTTATGATTGTAACACTGACTCTGTTTTGTTTTTTTTTGTGATATATTATGTAATTATAATCTCAATGTTAAATGTTACCTACTGAATGTTAATTACTGAAATAGAGTGCATTTAGTACATGATAATGCTTTTTTTTCAGTGGTTATTTAAATCGGCACTGTTGCAAGCGAATTCAATACTGTTGCCATGATCACGGGTGAATTCACCTGACTGACTGGCTTGGTGGAACAGTGGTTAGTGACCCTGGCTGGCGGTTCCAAGAGTCGTGGGTTCGATTCCCACTCGAGACAAATATTAGTGTGATGAACATCGGTGTTTGTTCCGTGTCTGGGTGTGATTATGTATTAAAGTTAAAAATAAATATGTATGTATGTCAGTCTCTGACGCCCATAGTACAAGCTCTGCTTAGTTTGGGGTCAGATGACCGTGTGTGGAAATGTCCCAGATATTTATTATTTTATTTATTATTGGGAGCTCATTAAAACAATACAAATTGGTGAATATCCCGGACATTTTCAGTTTTCTAATGTGTGTGTGTAGCAGTTTAATATTTAAATGATATGGCGATTAAATTAGTGATTTAATTACTTTCATTTGAGTTAAACTTTTCTCTAAGAGTTTGATTACAATACTGGCGTTTTCACTCGAGTATATCTATTATGATATAGCAATCGTACTCTACTTACTATTTTCCAATTCCCAAAGGGTTTTAGTAATTTATGTGTTAGAGCGTAGCAAAAGATACATTTTGAAAATTTTAGCTTTAATAAAAATACAATTTATTTAATAACAGCGTGGGACTGACTTGCACTTGACCGGCTTTACAGATAAGGAGAAATCTAGTTTCAAAAACCGAAAAATATTAATAAAAGTAGTAAATCAAAGGAAATATTTCTAAACGCCGCTAAAATGGTTTTCTAACAACATTTACTATAACCCAAGCCAAAACCGGGTAACAAGAGGAATCACGTAACCCGATACGATTCTGTTAAATGTTTACAAACGCTTTATGTTTGGCGAAATCAAACACGAATTGAGTGGCGCTCCACAAAAATACAACCGAAGGGGAAGATAGGGTTGTTAAACGTCTTGAAACTTGTCCGACGTGAAATAGTTGTAAGGAAAAGTGAGCCTTAAAGCCTTAGGTTATTGAGACTACATAATACAGCCGGATAATCAAACGAAGTTATATTTTCGAGCGCTGACTTTTCGATTCAGTAGGTTCCCAATACAAAACTCTCATACAAATTTGAATTTCAGAGTTGCCTAAACTGTCCAAAATGAATTAATTGTCTTTGTAAAAATTTAAATTAGCTATCAATAATAAACATACTCACCGGCCGATTATTCGATTATCGGTTACAGCAATCATGAGTCTTTACAATTTTGACTTTAAAATACAATGTCGTGTGCGTGATAAGAGACTCTTGGTCGTTGAACGTCATTATACATTTATAAAGACAACAATGATAAATCGTTTGATTTTTTCCACACCGTCCATCTGGATATTCTTTAGTTTTACAATACATGTTATTGATTTCGCAATAGATAAAGCCTGTCAACCTCTTCATATTAACTGTCAAATTGTAGGCTAACCTAGAAGATTCACCCTGACAACCCTGCTATAGCGAATTCGATGCAAACAATGGCAGAAAGTCGGGCCAAGATTATTGGAGAATTTGTTTTAAGCCACTTGAGGCACTTGTAAATATTTGGTAAGCTTTCGTAAGGCGTACGGTGGCTCCACCTGCCTTCTTGTTAACATTTAATGTTGTGTACTCGGCCAATGGGATACGACATTTTTATTTGTTACAGAAGCCGTTGTGTTTATTTTACAATATGGTACGGACGGTATGTAGGATTTTTTTTGTAATCCATGTGAACAAATATTTCTTTCTATTTTGGTACTTACTGCAAAATAGCTTATCAAAAGCAGAAATATTGTATGCTTTTAAATAAAAATCGTGATAAATGCTCAGTTGTGTGATACATTTAAAAGGGCAGTATTTTGAGACATTTTAAGTAATGGTAAATAGAATAATATAAATATCATCTAATACTATTACGATCGGTATATAATCATCAGCCTCTTCTGGACATAGGTCTCCCCAAATGATCGCCATTTTTTTCTATTCTCGGTACTCGCATCCAGCTCCTACCAGCCGTCCTCTCAGATCGTCACTCCACCTGGCCTGAAGGCGTCCTACACCACGTTTGCGAAGACGCGGTCGAACATTATGATATTTGGAAATAAATAAAAAAATATATTACTGCCTTATTTTAAATGGGACCAAGTTCTGAACTAAAATTTTTAAACATTCAGAGAGAATAAAATAATATCAAATGAATAAAAGAAGGTTATGAATAAGCCTGTTACAACGTATGAATATAGCGTTACATTACCATAAAAGCTTGTGAAAATAAACCCAACCCTTTTGGGAAAGAAATCTAGAGAAAACTGAATTTACTTTCGCTAATGGCATGGAAATGGTGACGACACTGAGCGCAAACAATGAATAACTTCCACTTACACGTACTGGGTTTTAGCGAGTAAAATTTTGGTAAACAGAAAAAATACCGTCACACAAACGGAAACGTTTTTACGACCGAACAGAAACAGAAGTGCTTGTACTGATTTTGAATTTGGGCATGGTAACAAAACTCGTTTTGGCAATATTTATAAAAAATTAATAATAATTTTGTAAAATCACTGGTTGAATCACAAATGATTGACCTTCCAGCTCATGTTCGTGTTCCCTTGCATTGCGTGCGTGAATGCGACAGGTTCCATATGGTCTATTGTCTCTTCTTCTTATTAAATTATTAAAATAAAGTCGGCCCTGTGTCCAAAAAATTTCGTTTATACTACCTTCAAACTAAGTAATAACTTAGTCAAGGAAGAAAGAATGAAACCAACCGTCTAAACAATCATTGCCCAAGTTATGATCCACAAGTCCGACCGTAGCTAACATGTGTTATCAATCAGCGTATACAGTCGGCGTTTTTGAACGCGTCCTTTATGAGTGAAACAGACGTCGTAAATCCGTGATGAGAGTATATTGAAACCACGTTTAGAGAATCGTTCGTGCATCAAAAACGGTCGGTCTTAATTAGAGGAAATTTAATCTTTGGAGAAAGGAAATAGTGGCAAAGACCGTGGTGGATGGGCGTAGGATTTATTTTTAACCGATTTTATAGGGATGCGTTGTAGGTTACGTACCGAGTATTCGTCCTTATTCGTTCCAATTTTAGAAAATTAAAGTGCTATTTGTTTGGTATCAAGAAAATTTTGTATTGTATGTATTCTACTATCCAAAAATTTCTCAAAGTTATTTGAATGGCCCATTAATACCAGTAAGTTCATTCGTTACCATGCAACTTGAGTTAAAAAAGTAAAAAATGCAATTAATTGCAGATGTATACGAAATTGAATAACAGTCGGTACTAACCAAAACCTCTTAAATCAACCCGTTGAACGGTAAAACGCAGTGCCTCAGTAAACGATGATTACGAAACAATTTCCGAATCTTTTTTTTATCCAGACTGCAGAGATAACCACCGGGTATGCCGATCAATTGGCAAGAGTGAATTGCGCTGTCCGTAATAAGTTATCCTTACTCCGATACGGTCGGTGTGTTATTAACGTCAAAACATCAAAACATTTATATAGCGCCGCTCCCACAAGCGTGTCTTCAGAAAGCACGTAGCAATCATCATTACGAATCAATCGCGGAAAGGCAGATGTGTAACAGTTACACTTCATCAGTTGTCAGTTATGCACAGGAAAAGGCAACTAGTCTCCAGCACTGTCTAAACGAAAAGTAACTCTATCATGTAGGAATAAGCTCGAGATTCGTTGCACATTCACAAGGGGCGATTGGAACACGCAAAGGGTTGAACACAACAGGCTATCTGGATGTCATCGAGAGGATCCCTATATTTAGAATGTCACTTAATAGCGTACAATTTGGATGGCAATACTGCGCATTGTATGGACTCGCTCAGAGGAAAATGTTCGGCTGAATGGAAAATTTGTCGCGCCTATTATTCGCACTGACGTTTTGCACGATTAAACAACAGTACACGCGTAAATTAGAACCGATATCTGCAAAACTGTTTTGTCATACAGTCTCGTATTGAATTGTAATGAGTCTTTGTTCACTGGGTCGAGAACTAATTTACTGAATCGCTTACATCCACAAATTCGTTGCTATTATTTAAGCTGGCAATGTACCGGCATAAAATGAGTTATGAGGTGATAGAATATCATTTCGGAAACCATAGTGGTTACTGTGTATTTCTATTTTCGTTGTGTTAATGCTTCTTTGAGTGAAGCTTTCTTTTTTTATTTTTTGATAGAAACCTAAGGACTAAAAAAAAACAATCAACAATTATAACTGCATCACTCACATTTTTTTCCAAGAAGAACTTAGTCCATAACGGTTTGAACAACTCAATCGTGCCTACCATAGTATTCATATTGGTGCTCTACGTTAAAAATGAATCGAATTCAATATTAAAATTTTAGGTCACTGGTCTTTATCTAAAGCCTAAACCAAGCTCTAACTCAATACAAACTACAGCACTAATTTAAAACGATAAGACAAAGCGGCTAATAAAAAGATTATCTCAAAACAATTAGGACGTAAAGCGCGCCAAACGGTAACAAATTACCCCAATAAAGCAATTTGTCATTCGCGATAACGCTGTTTGAAAACATTGAATCAGTGAATAAAATAATCTTGCGCTCTCTGAACAAGATTTCCCAGTCTCGACTCGATTTGTTCCTTAGCGGATTGTAACTTAATACCTTGGCGCCGCCACCGCACCGTTTTGTAGATATCAACCAACCGCCTGTCATTATGACAAAGTGTTTACAAACTGCCCCATCTCTGTTTGTTTTGCTTTTGTATTTTACATTACTTCGTACAGCGTTTGGGTTGTAAAGATCTTTTAAATAGAAACAAAATTTTATCGATTTGAATATTTTGTTGTAAGAAAGTTAACATAATTAGTATCCTCATATTCCTTTTTTCCTATCTGACATACGATGATGGCTTGGAGTAGCCTCGTCATCGTCACCGGACTTGCGCGGGAACGGATGGCTCTCATCCCACGTTTCATCTGATTCTCAGTCTTTTGTTGCGGTAATTTTTTTTGGTACCTAACTCAGTAAAAGTTATAATTTCTTTAATAAATCATGTGCTTTATCAATTGTTATCCTAGATACGAAAAATATAAGGCCAGCAAAAGATTCAGCAGTAAATAACGAGATTACGGAGGTTCCCCGTCTTATACTATGTACCTTTTTTATCCGAACAGACAATAGCAAGCTTAGTTCGGCCAATTCAGCGGTCTCTGCAATAGTAAGACGCCGTATTTATACCCAAACGAACCAAAGTAGGTAAGCTGCTATACAGAAAAATTCCCTTAAGATTTATTCTATTTGTTCTTTTTCTATCTTGTTCATTTGTTTGTGCTTTTATTGTTTCTCGCGAACTATAATGAATTGGATTGACTTCCTCGTCTATTATTTGCTTAGGCGGAGGTCATTTTGTTTGTTTTAGAACAACTGCATACTGAGGGGACGATAGGGTTAGATGGATGCGGTGGGCGTTCTGCAAGGGGATCTTAGATTTATCGAGCTTGTTGTTAGGGGTTTCAGTTGTAACTCTCGTGATCAATAAAATAGACGTATAGATGTACGTATTTATATGGTCTTTATATTGCCTATAAATTACAGTAGTTAATCCAATACCCATAAAATGTAATGTCTTTTTCAAGTGGGTTCTTATTTGTAGTACGTATAAGTGCAGTGTTTAAACTGTCTCTAGAACAAAATAAAATCCTTATCAATATGAATAAAAGTACACCTGAAAATATAATTGCAAATGATTAGCCAATTTGCTCTTAAAGAAATTTGAAACCAATTGCCTAGTAATTATTTTAACTATTTATTCCAATGTTTTTGTAGTGCATTTTGCAGCAGGTTATGGAAAAAGTACTTTTCTTTGAATTTGTTAGCTTCCAAAATAATGATAAATATCGTTATCTACGCTTGTTTTTTATCGTAATAGTAACTTCGATTAAATTTCAAACTGAATTCCAGACGAGAGCTATTCGATTCACTCACAGCACATCTTTGTTTGACTTCGCTAAAAAAGGCTCAACTCGATCTCATTATGAGAAGAAACTTTGATGTAATAAAAAGAAAAGTTTTTAAGACAGAAAAGCAATGTTAACATTCCATACGATGTTAGCAGCCATTATGATCGCTAACGAGACGGTTCCCGGAAGCTATAATACTCTGTTACTTTTGTGAAATTGGGTTGTTATTTTTCACATAAATTTAGAGAAAACCTTAATTAGGACGTCCAGTTTTCAACGGTGTTATGAAAAATAGCATTTCGTTCTCTTTTGGTGAGTCGCTAACGATGGGCAGATCTCATTTATAATTAAATATAAATAGAAGTGATTCAGTTTTAAAATTAACGCCTCCTTCATTACTTGTCGTCGTTGGACACGAAAAAGCAGTAAATTGAGTGTAGGTTATTGGACGCTGGATTGTTTTACCGCGAAATACGAGTAAAATAGTTTCCAACTGGAACCGTTATTCTCATTTGTACGAATCGTTGTTTGTACGAAGTAAATTCCCATAATAATGAAAAAATATTTGTGAAAGGTAAAATATTTATTAGGTAGATAAACTTCCAAATGTTTTATAGATTGTATTCACTTGTTTCAAGATTCAATTAAGTACAACGTCTTCTCAACTAGAACATCGTTGTCATCAAATCTTATCTATCCGAACGTTGAATAGAATTTGTGCCGAGAACTGCTCTTACGCCACAAATTCTCACACTAATGCTCTAATAAAATTGTTGTTTACATAACATTGGGTAAACTATTCATAGACACTGGTATCATTAAGGCAGTCATTCCGTGAATTCATCCGAATGACACCTCTAACGACTGTATGCATCTCGGAGGCATATTACGGAATGCTGTTACAACATTTGGGGGCAGACAAGCCAAATTAGGTGAGCTCATTTACTGAACATACAGAAATTTAGTGCAACGTGTAAGGTAAGATAAACAGCCGTAGATAAGTCTAGAGTGTTGGCACAGAATATCTCTGTTCGGTGTACATGACTGGCTTCCTATTCGTTGATTACGGCGTGAGATAAATTGATACAATTGTCTCTGGTCCTATTCATCATTTTCCATTTATCATAGTTATAAACATTATACAACTACTTAATTCTCACGATATTATAGATTAGGTTTACGCATTCCATAACGACCCAGACGTATGAAAATAAAGTCTTCAGTTGACAATTTTACCTTCTTCATTGTGTCTGAAGTGACAAAAAGTTTTGTCAGTTTAATAGATAACTTTTCCTTGTCCAACAAACACAATTAAGTCCTTGAAGTAAAACTTTGTTAGTAAAAGTTAGATGTGCATAGTTTATTACGTGAAAACAAATATTTATTTTCCATTAAACGCTCTTCGTGATACAATGCCGGCTAACTTGAAGCTAGATTCAAAATTTTATGGTAATTTTAGTTGCATGTCCAAGTATAAAACGAGAAACCGATCATGCAATATGAAATTGTATGCAAGCACAAGTTGCCAGGAATTCTATTTTGGAAAATAATGAAATGATAATACTTTCTGCAGCTCTAGGTCTCTGAAGAACATGATTGTGATTAAGTTTGCGGAACTATTTTGAAACTATTGTTAGAATCACAAAAATTTTAAAAAATTGGATTATTTTGCATAACTAAATTTTCGGCTCCATAGAGTAACTAATACGATCACGGGTTACTTTTAATAGTTGCATCATTTATGAAATATAAACCTTTTCTAAAGTTATTAGTTTTATCCGTAAAATTTATTTCAAATGTGAAGTGTTCGCGCAAATAAAAGACAATACTATGCATCATTTATATGAAAATCTATGTCCTGACTACGAGTATCTATCTCTTAAGTATTTTTTTCGATCGATTCTACTTGCTACACATGTGTAGTTCTGAACTAACAAATTTGTTTTTTCATACGAAACCACCCTGATATTTCTGACATTCTCTGACGAATGTTTACATCGTCACCGCAGTGTCATTAGTCGTCGCTACAATGCATTCACGCATCTGGCAAACGCATATATTTTGACAAAGTTAAAAATCCCATTAACCAACATTATTACACTCTTATTTAGTTGTTTTAAAGTCGAAATTTGAAAATATGCTTCGGTTTTAAATCCTTGCAGCTTCCGTAAGTTATGGTATTGGAAATGATTAAATTTCGGAAACAAAACAAACAAACACACTCACACACATTCACCACCCAAAACTGCTTGCCCCTTGACATGACAATATTGAGTGCAGTAATAAAAGTTTTGATGGTTAACGTTGGGAAGCTCTGGTCGTGGTAAAAATAACCTTTGTGAAAGTCTTTAAATTTAAATCGATTTAACAAGGTGCACAGTGTTTTGAAAAGATATCCAAAAAATTATAGTTGTTGGTAATAATACAGGATAAGGACTGCAAAAGAGTTGTGTAAAACTTTTTCAATAAACTTTTTAATTTGTTTATTACAAATAATATTTACCTTAATTTACTATCAAATAACCAGCATTTATACTGGTTATAACAATTTTTACAAAACGATCATCCACACACAAATAAATTCCTAGTAGAAAATAAAAACAAATGAACGAGTAAGTGAAACAGAATCTCAACATTCACAAGGTACTCATTAAAATTGAAGTGACAATATTGTTTCCGAATAAAACGACGATATTGAAATCACAAGAGTAAAAGACAAAGAGCGAGTCGACGCGCGAAGTATCAGACGTAATAAATAATTCCGACGCTTTGCGACAAATGAGGTCATATGTTTCTCTTTTACGTTTTTATCGCGTCTTCCTTGGGGATCGTGTGTCTTCTATTTCCGTTTCAAAGTATCGAACGATTTGCTTCTTCAAATTTGGACCATGTTCGCTGTTTAGTTATGGCGCCTTGGGGATCATTAAATTCGTAACTCAAGGCAGATGTGAACGGCGAAGCATCTGGAGACTTTTAGGCGCGCGGCGTTTTTGGTGATTATTTTGACTTGTCAATTTTGTAACTTATTCATTAAAGGCAATATGTTTATTTACAGTATTATTTTTAAAGTGAAAACTAAAACATTAAACAATACATATATAGTATATATGTTATAGGCAATGTGTATAATCCGGTATTGTATAGATTACCTAGGTATTCTATACAATGCCTAAAACGTTCAGGCAATGTGTATAATAGGATTAATTTCACACATTGCCCAGATATTGTATAAAATGCCCGAAGTGCATCAGGTAATGTGTATAATGAACGACCACGGGTAGGACCTTAAACATTTTTATTTTATTTATTATTCAGGCAGAGTAATGTTCCTGTTGATGTCAAGTTCAAAATGTTGATTTTGAACGGGTTAATCAAATTTAACCTCGGTATATTTTGAATAATATGTTATTGCTTTGCGTAGAGTTGTTAGGTAGCATTATATTTTGAGTCCATCCGTTAACCCATGAATGGTCCGTCCATCCGTCTGTCACCAGGCTTTAACTCAAGAACAGTGATAGCTGTAGTTACAATTTGTTGATCATGATCATACATGTTACCGGACAAGCCCGATTTCAGGACAAACTCGTTTGGCCTTGGATAAACTATGTAGTACTTGCGGGCTCGGGACTTCTTGGCACCTTAAACTGAGAAATAAAAGAGTCCTCTTTGTGTTAATTTTTTTAAAACCACCCATATACACCGTGAAATTTTAGTGGTTGTTTTCCCGCAGTAAAATGGTTCTATCTTAGTAGTACAAAAGATGTGTGCAGTTCTTTTTTGGTAAAATCAAAAAATGCCGGTTTTACGAAAGGTTTAACCGTAACTCGAAAACACGTTCGAACCGCTTTATGACTTAGGGTGAAGAGCTTCTTTAACTTTAAGCATCAATTTCATGCGGCAAGCAGTACCTGAATACGTCACATCTTCAAAAACAACGATAGCTTCTCTCGTTTTCGAGTTGGAAAATTAATATTCTGAAAAATCGAAAAAAAAAAATTTTTTTTTTCGCGGAATAATTTGCATGATTCGATAGTATTACTAAAGGCAAGTCGTTCTGCCACGGGAAAACAACCACTAAAATTTCACGGTGTATACCTGTGACGCCGTTTTTAGCTTAGGCCGAACTAGTTTTTCCTAGAATTCCTATGTGACAAACGCTCTCTATGCAAAAAACACGGCATACCAACCGATAAAATGCAATATGTTTAATCAGCTTCTCTTTCTTGTTTAATCTGCTTGTGACAGTTAAAATTAGGATAAGATCTCAAAAGATCAGTAGGTACCCATCTAACTATAAATAAGGCGTCCGACCGATTTCAGCCATGGCGGCCGGTCTCAGTTGAGATCAGCCAAGTGCGCAGGACATATTATAGTGCACAAGTGTGCGCGCAAACACAAGTGCGCTCTCTGGTCCCTTACTCTCATAGTTCGGTGAGACGGCAATCCGACATGACCGATGAAAGATCAGGCGCAGGACCACTGGCTTAACGTGCTTTGCGAGACACGGGCGTTCAACCGCCAACTTCCTAACTCCGGGCTGAGTAATTTCATTACAGAAAACTCACACAAATTTTTCCCGACCCTGGACTTGAACCGGGGTCCGGGTCGTTACGCAGCGCTTGCTACCAATAGACCAACGAGGCAGTTGGCTATCTAACTAACCAAATTACGGAGAAGAAAAATCGATTAAATACATTACCTAAGCTTCAACCGGCATTCTATACAATGCCTAGGTATTCTATACATTTCCTAGGTAAAGTGTAAAATACTTCAAATATTGAGTATCATTTCATACATTGCCTAAGCAACCTCGGTATTCTATACATTTCCTAGGCATTGTATAGAATGCCTGCATTATACACATTGCCTATAACATATACATACATAAAGCAATCGAGTAATGAAAAACATGTTAACATTGTAAGCATTTTGGTTTTGAAATAAGAGGTTTCAAAATTTAAGTTGCAGTTAAGTGTTCAAAACAGTCTTATTAGTTCGTTACGTCGTCGTAAAGTAATCTTCTGAGCCATTTACCGTCGGTGAAAAACAAACTTACTCGTTTACGAAAGATAACTCATCACAGAAAATGTGCAAATCTTTTCAACAATTACTTCACTTCAAACGATAGCCGTACATTACCATCCTTTGTGTCCGACCTATTTGAGCAGAGCAAATAGGAGTTTGACCTCAAAACCGCGTTTGGCTTACACGTAGCCGAGAAACAATCAAAGTTAACCTTGGGAACATTTTACGACGTCGCCTCAGACGGTTATAAACACTCCGGCAACAAGTGTTCGTTTGAACGATTGCGGTTTGCGCACGTGGTAACTGAGATTAGATTCTCGAGTTCTGTTCTGTCAGGTGGAAAGATTGTTAATGCGTTCAACTTTTTTCTCTTTCTTTGCTTGCGGCAATCGATTGGATTTGTTTTGTGCCAGTTGAACTGCTTACGTGGTACGTAGTATTTATTTCGTGAATTTTGTTTTGCGAATGAATCAACAATGAATTCGAAAATCTTCATATTCACTAGCCGAGAACTCCTATTTGTTACTCCAAAATGTGTAAACATATTGGACAAGCTTTAGTATACCCGAAAAAATTGTGTAAACCATTATTTATATATCTTGTGAATTCCGTTGAATACTTACCAGAAACACTGGCATATTTCACAAGTACAACATGAACATGGAAATGTGCTTTTATTTTTATGCCGTTAATACACGGGCTGTTACTACCTAAGAGCATTTCCAGAAGGATGAAATGGAATGGCGCAATAAACTGAACCGTCTTACACAAAGACGAATAAATCTGTTCACATGTAAAGTCAAAGTCAATGGTTCATGAGTTTTCGCCCTGAGTCACAAAACGTAACGTATGCTCTTCTTACGTAACGAGTTTGGGTTGGTCAGAAAACGTATTTAAACTCTGTACATTAACTACTATTATTTACTATTGTTAAACTTTATTTAGCAATAACCGCACGTTTGGCATCAACATTTTACTAGGCTCAGCATGCTGATATTTTTCATTGGTTAATAAAATAAATGGGGTCTCTGTCCCAAAACAGTTAAAAATAATGGTATTTGAACAGTTAAAATTAAATATGGTTCGAATGGAGAGTTATTTAAAAGTAAACGGATAGAGTAAAAGTCTCAGTCCTCTATCAAAATCTCTCCTCAATCAGACCGTAATTAACAAAATTTTAAACATCTTTTGTTATGTCTGATTCCAAACTAAGTTGCTTTTTTTACGGAAGGTCCGTGATGTCTATAACGGTGGTATCCCGGTACAAACTTTTAGCGAAAGAGAAACGAGTTCTATCAAATGCGCTATCAAGCCAGTCTCCAAATAAAGGTAGCATACATATCCTGTTTCCTGTTAACCTGTACGCTTCCCAAAATTCTTGAACATCCCTGAAATCATAAATTACGACTTTACCAAGAACTCAAAGTCACGATCTATTTGAAGACCCTCTCAATCATCATCTTCGGCAGTTTCGTTAGCATTACGACCGAACTGAAACGTTTCATTTCATAACAAGCAATAACACAAAGTGGTCTGTTTGACAGAATTACGAGCCCCGCTGAGATGATGTTCGCTGCATGGGTGTGGTATCTATTGCTAGAAGGTTTTATTACTACGAATTAACCGCTTTTTAATTTGTGCGCTGTAAAGAGCTCAAAGACATCGGGTCTCTGAATAAATGGTAATATACGTGAGTTGATCTAAAATTAATTTCATTACAAATGTGAAGTGTTCGCGTGTCAGGTAACGTCCTCTTCAAATTTACGAAAACAAAACTTATTACCTACACAAGCATTAAATACGTATTTTTTTTTATTTCAATGTGTACGGCACGCGCAGATAATAAACTGCTATGGTATATCAATAACAATACTACGGTATGATACAACCTCATACCGTAGTATGATCGTATCATCACTACTATAAGTTAGTTCTTATATATTACAGTTCGTGTATAGCAGGTTATCCAATTTTTGCCCACTTTAAAAATTGCAACACTGCGCAAGCTTACTCTAAACTCTATGAGAACCGATTTCAGTAAGTAGCAGCCATGTACCAGCCATAGTTAAATATTAGAGCTAGCCTTTGTTTGAGAGTCGCACTCTCCTGTACAAAGCATAAAATTTTGATAAAATCGTAAAACAGCAAGTTCGTGACTGTCAGCATAACATTGACATTCTGCGCATCAAGTTTACGTTCCTTTGCAGCTTTGAGTGCATGAAATGTCTTACATCAATTACTTGAAAGCACTGAGACAATTTAAAATTCTACTAAACCAGGTCAGACTACTAAATTCACCAACAGGTACACAAGTAGCCTTAAGTAAAGTAGTTTTACAAACGTAATAAAAAGGTACGTAATTTTGCTAGCTTTTAGCATGTATTACTATCTACTACAAACATTTCAGGAAAAGTGTTACAGATTTTAACTTTTTCAATCAATAAATGAACTTTGTGTCAATAGGAAACCAAAGACTTTAAACCAACACGTTTTAAAATGTAATCATTTTTTGTTCGACGACACGATATACTTGCAGAATCGAGATAATCCAACTACTGTATTGAATAAGACCTCATTTTTAAAAATTAGGAAAAGATATCATTGAACAAATTTTTGAGAAATGACCTAAAATATGTTTTTTTTCACAATGGCCTGAATCCAGATCTGAAGCCTAGTACTAATCGTACAATATTTACCTCACAGCTGTAGTCATAAACCGTCTTATATCGCTCAACTACTTCTTTATCCGAGCTTGCATCCCAAATGGTATAAATACAGGCTGTTCCCAGCGGCATCACTCGTTCAAACATAAAACAGTGTGTAAAACAGAAACTCCACGGACACTGCCAACAATCGCAGAGTAGAACCTAGGGATGGACTATTTGAGTTGCTTTTTCGAGTTAACTCTAAAGGTAGTTCATGCTCTTAACTAGAGTTGAATCGCTACAATTTTATCAATACAACCTTGTACGTACATTGAAGATACATGATAAATATTATTATAGGTGGCTCTATGTATATGTACGTATTAAAACCTAAAAACAACAATACTTAGACTGTTTTTTGTATGGGATTGTGCACGTTAGTGTGAGAAAATAGCTGTGTCAGCGACTCGTCCGCGTTATCGGCCGTTTTTTACAGGTTTTTAACCGACTTCAAAAAAAGGAGGAGGTTCTCAATTCATCTGTATGTATAATATTTTTTTTTTTTTTTTTTTTTTATGTATGTTCACCGATATTTTCGTCAATTATAGACGGATTTCAAAATTTTTTTTTTGGTTGGATAGAGTTCACTTCCGAGGTAGTCCCATTTTCACCAGTCTCGGATCTGATGATGGGATCCAGGAGAAATCGAGGGCAACCTTCAAATTTTATAGGGACATGTACCGCGTTTTGCATATTATCTGAAGTCATATTGGCATTTGCTTCTGGCTATCATAATTTTATGATGCTGAGCTGATGATGGAAGGTCAACTCCTTAATAGTTGGGAGTAAAGGGATAATTCTTTCAAATCTGTGTACATATTGATACTACTACTTATTATATCAGTAGAATCATAGGTGAGCTGAACTAATAGGTTGTAAAAAAATGTAATACTAAAAAGGATGAAAAAAAATTGTAAACAAAATAAAAACCGCCTTCAAAAACACGACTCACTAAAAATTACAAAATAATATAATACGAACATTAATCTGGAAATGAATTTGATATGTTGTTGAAGGCGGTGCCAATTAAATTTTTGAGGAAAACTGCATGAAATATAAACGGCACCGCCTTCAACAACATATCAAATTCATACCCAGATTAATGTTCGTATTATATTATTTTGTAATTTTTAGTGAGTCGTGTTTTTGAAGGCGGTTTTTTTTTTGTTTACAATTTTTCCATTGTTTTTTTGAGCCTACATATTAGGTGCAGCGTGGTGTAATATAGCCTGAAGACTTCCACCATAAAAGGTCTCCATAAATATCAAACGCAAAATGATTTTTTAAATCGTATCAGTAGTTCCTAAGATTAACGCGTTCAAACAACAAACTGCTCAGCTTTATAATATTAGTGTAGATGGATTCGTGACAGGAAAACTAGTAACTAAGTAAGTGAGCGCTAAATAAAGCCTTCTTTTGTTTGAATATTACTTACACTTAAGAGTTTTATTTTTTGTTTCAGTATTTTACTAGGTAATTGTGAATGAATATTTTATTTTGTATTCATACAATTAAGTTACTTACTTAAACAACGTTATCACAGACCGCTTTTGCATCACGAACGCTGTGAAGCTCACGAAATGTTAAGTTCTGAATAAATCTAAGTAACATCCTATTTATACGCGAGCTTCAACCATAAAAGTAGTTTTTATTTAACTTACTTACGTAAGTTAGTAAGTATGTAGTTTTTATTAAACATCCGAAGTGGATCTTGGTTTCCGAAACGAGGATTCACCACTCCTGGCCTGTTTTCAGCCATCTATCGCCCGTCCGATAATTGATGTTGACTGAGATAATAAATAAATATCACACAACATCTCATACATACAATAAAAAAACAAATAAAAAATACTTACATACCATACAAATAAAAAATACTTACATACCATACAAATAAAAAATACTTACATACATCGGAACATTGTATGTAGGTATACATACATATATATGTTCCGATGCCGGAGAAAGTTGCACCTGTGTTGCGGACATCAGAAACGACAGAAGTATACACAAGTATACCTAATATTAAAATAGCATGTCTGGCATACGTAACAAAAATCAATCATTTATTAAATCAGACAACAAACAAAATCCATATACGTAGTTAATAGTGAACGTATGCTATGTTACTTACTTATCACACAAATAATTCCCCGAGTGGGACTCGAACCCATATCTTGGAGCAAGAGGTGCACTCCAACACGAGATCGACCTGCAAGTACCAGGTCCAAGTATTCTTTTTAAAAAGCAGATTCGAGTTTACGTTCAGTTCAACTCGAGTCAACTATCGAGTTTAATCCCAAGTCGGCGCATCTCTACAGTCACTACCAACAAAGCCAAAGAGGAAAGGCGATGTGCGTCGTTTAAGATCACGGAACCATGAGATGATGAATATTACAACTGGGCGGCGGGGCCAAGTGGTGTTCGAAACGATTGTTGAATCAAAAATTTGGCGTCGGAAACCGCGTTTTATTAAGCTGTACTGTTTTATTGTGAGCCGGCTTTAGTGTGGAGTTGATCGACGACATGACTATCTTTGTGATAATTTTTGTTTGGTACAGGAAATGTAAGGACTTTTGACTGGCTCGGTGGAACAGTGGTTAGTGACCCTGGCTTCAAGAGTCGTGGGTTCGATTCCCACTCGGTACAAATATTTGCGTGATGAACATTGGTGCTTGTTCTGTGTCTAGGTATGATTATATATTATTTTAGTATGTATTAAAAATATCTTTGTATGTATATCAGTCTCTGAGGCCCATAGTATAAGCTCTGCTTAGTTTGGGGCCAAATGAAGGGTTATGGAAATGTCCCAGATATTTATTTAACATTGACTAATGTTACTGTCACTAAAATACTATCTGCCGTATTGGTTTTATTCAATTTACCTTATCATTACGTTACAGCTAAGTATTTATTAGAATGCAAGTCAGGTCAGAAAATATTTAGGTACTACTTTACTATTATATTGTACATTCAGTTAATGTTGAATGTTGCTTTAATTTTAAATATGTTAGTGTACAATTGTTGGAAAACCAATAAATAAAAAAAGAATAGGAGTACTTAAAGAATCATACATTTTAAAAAAATGTCAGTTTTGATATGTCGTTTGGTTGTTATTGTATATAACAACCGCTTCAAACTTGGATCTTAAAACATCTTCTTTGATGAAAACGCATATTTTGTAAGATTTTAGACTTTCGCGTTCCATTACACTAAATATTAGTCTTTATGGGTCTATACGCGTTATTAGGAGTAGCAAATTACATAGCTACTTACTGCCCGACGTTTCGACTGGGTTAAACCAATACTCCTAATAACGCGTATAGACCCATAAAGACTAATATTTAACGTATATTTTATTCACAACTTAGAGATTTCTGCCATACTTCTGGCGCCCAATGAAAAATGTATAACATTTGTACTAAAAACTAAAATGAAATCATAACAAAATTTTCTTGTAAGCCAGCCAACTGACGAACAGACGTGTTTACAAACCGTTTCGTAATAACTAATGGCTCATTTTGTCAAATACCCAACTGTGTTGAGAATATAAACTAGGGTACAGTAAATGTTGAACAGTAGCTCTAGTTCGTCTCTTGTGAATTAATAAATATCTATCAACTAAATGTATGGAGGTATATTTTATGTGTTACTAGTCCAGAGGGATATTTGGTAGAGCGCCTTTAGTTCGATTTTCATCCCAGTACCAAGATATAATAGGTATGTAAATTGTATTTACAAAGTAATGACACGGTGTACTAATGGACTAGATATTAAACAAATAATGTAACTACGACCACTTTAAACTGTCATTTAGAGAGAATATATTCATCATACTCATTAATACTCGATATTGTAAGGACATTTAGGTGTTCGAGCCTACGCTTGAACCACTTGAGATTACGCTTCAATGATTCCGAGCTCTTTCTCGCTTACACCTACCATCCCCACTGTGTCTACGCTGTTGCTGTCTCTTTCCCACATAGCAGCGCGGCTGTGCGGCGCGTTCGCCGCGCTCTCCAGTACGCTTTTGAATTTCGAACTCGAAGCGCGTGACCAGCGCGCCGCAGTTATATTTCGTGAGTACCTATATAATATTATATATACATTCTAATACTACATACCGCTCGGCGCCCTGTGGCCCAGCGACGTCTGGTGCTCTCTTAGACACCCTAAAACACTTTTCTGCCGGATCGAGACGGCATGTCGTATCACCTCGCAAAGACGACATACGAGCCTACGGCTAAGGCGACAAGTCAAAGTGTAGCATGCTGGAGACGACGACACCACTAGGGCGACACGACAGCGTCTTTCTCGTGCTACACGACGCTCACTTAAGGCGTCAGGCGACACGACGCCGTCGGTAAGGCGACGCTGTGTCGCATACTAGCCAGACGACTACGTCGCTTGCTAACTCGGGACGACGATGTCAGTCACGACGTCCATTGCTTGATGCGACACTACATGTCCAGTGAGATAACTTCTATTTAGGCTGAAAATACTTTTTCATCATCTTTCCAGATCATGACGTCTAAAATAACTACGATGGGCGAATTGTCTACTCGTCCACGTCCAGATGGAGAAGAGGAGATTTTCGCAACAGTCATAAACATAATTGACGAAAATTTCCCTGATGATTGGCGTTCATGGGAGGTAAATGATATTTCATTTGCGGATCTTTTTGGTGACGAGGTCTCATCAAAAATAGAGAGTAAATTGAGATTCGCTATTCCGACTGCTGACCTGGGTCGAGCTTTTGCACCTGACTCATCATCATTATCAGAGAGAAAATACAGAAACATTAGGGCAAAAATCCTGCGCTGGCCTCTAGGTCGAGCCTTAGTACACTCACCGCATAGCATTATGGCGAAAATTCACGGCTCAGGTAAATACTACTACGCGTTCGTAGATGCTGTACGGACTATAAGAAGCAAGTTGACAAATCGCAGCAGGGCCTCCTCTGATTTGCAACAAAACCAACGAACCTTGGCTAGTCCTTCACCTGGGCCGTCCACTCCTAATGCGCCAGCCCCAGAATGCTCTTCAGGAAGGAAACGACACCATGAGCAGGACATAGTATTGGAAGATACCCCATCTAAGCAATCGTCAACCTCTCATCAGTTTAGAAGTCACGGGCAGGGTAGTAGCGACCATCTGTTGGCAGCAGTGCTAAATCAACAAATGGAAATGTTCAACCGTCTAATTAAAATCCAAAACAAACAAAATGACAACATAGAAAGGATTTTATCAAAACAAACACCACCAAAAGAAGTAACAAATCGCCGTAACTTAGACACGTCTTTCGATTCCTTACCCGACAGCACACAATCGGATGACGAGGTCGAACCCGCTCAACAGGATTGCATTACCGAGTGCTCCACAAATAATAATTTCTCAACCAGAGAGGATGAATTGCGAGCGAAAATATCGGACGCTCAAAGAGAACTAGCCGATTTACATTCCAAAAATACCGGATCTTTTGACTTTGATCCTTCTACGACTATAACTGAACCTAAAATGGCCGCAACTAATCCGGATTTTCTCAAACAAGGAATCCAATGCCAACAATTCGGTCAAGAGGGATGGCGAAACGTCAGATATTCGGAGACGCAGAAGCAATTCCAAGCATCACCCGCATTTTGCGCTCTCAAAGTTAACGATCTACTTGTTAGCATAGCCCCACCATGGAAGTCTTCTGCCGTGCTCGAAAAGTTTGACCTGACATTAGGCGCTATCACACACGGACTCTTACAACAAAGGAAGATATTTCAAAAATTAGTAGACCAGCTGCCCCAAGAAATGAAAAACAAAATTGGCAACGAATTTTTAAATACCGACTCTACGTTTAGAAAAAAAATCTGACGCCCTATTACAATATGTCTGTGGCCGGAGAGCAGAAATTATAGAGCAGAGAAGAGGTATATTTAAACCACAAAATAAAGCTTTGAACGATATACTGCATGAAATACCTCCCTCTGAAACACATCTCTTTTCTGACGAAGCGTTATCTAAAGCGGTAAAAGACTGCTCTAATAGTGATATCAGAAAGTTTTTTCCTTACCTCAAGAGAAAGAGGTCAACCAACTCTTGGCCAGGAGACAGACCGAAAGGTACACGATCACAACAGCCTTCGAGGGACAATGGTCGACCCTACCATTACCCAAAAGCTAATAACAGTGCTGCCCGCAATACAACCAAACAACATAACTTTAGATTGCAAACACAAAAGCAGCCTCATCAAAAACGAAATCAACAATTTAAAAAACACTGGGCGGAAGATAAAAGAAAATGACTCATTCAGGGCCGGGCGCTTAAAAACCTTCGCAAAATCTTGGAAAGCAGCACCAAAACTGATTCAAAGTTTTGTCACAGGCTACAAAATTCCATTCATATCAAAACCGCCAATCCGAAAATTCTCACGCGAAAACATCTTTCGATTCCGAACCAGGGTTTCGACAGCAATGGAAAAGCAGATTCAGGATCTATTGCGATCGCGCGCAATCCAAGAAAGCCATTACGAAAGCGGATTTCTCTCGGAAATGTTTCTTCGAAAGAAGCCAGACGGTACCTTTCGCCCAATATTCAATTTAAAAGGTCTAAACAAATATGTTCTAGCGCCCAAATTTCGCCTTTTAAATCACCTAAAGATACCTACTCTCCTAGAGGAGAACAGTTATATGATGAAGCTGGACATATCACAGGCATATTTCCACCTGCCTGTCACCCACAGTCACCGTCGATTTTTGTCTCTCAGTTTTCAAGGAAAAGTGTATCAAATGACGTGCCTCCCCTTCGGATTGGCAAGTGCACCAGCAGCTTTCGCCAAAATCACAAACTGGATTGCACATACTCTAAGGGGGCAGGGCATAACTATATTAGTATACCTCGACGATTTCCTCATCATTCACAAAGACCCGAATGTTCTACAAAATCAAGCCAAACAAGTAATCAAATTCTTGCAGAAATTAGGCTGGCAAATAAATCAAGAAAAATCATCAAAGATTGCTATGACAAAATTAGAGTACCTAGGTATTACGTGGGATACAAAATTAAACCGAAAGTCACTATCGAAAGAGAAAACAGTTCACCTCCTGATTCACCTGGAACAGTTAATAAAAAGAAAACGTTGGAGTTGGCACGATGCAAAAGTCATCTTAGGAAAATTGAACTTCGCTTCGTTCGTAGTACCTCTGGGGCGTCTTCACAGTCGGGCTCTCCAGCGAGAGTCGAACCGCTTACCAGAGCGAAAACCGAATGTAAGATTTCCGATGTCTCCTCGCGCCATACAAGCTCTATATTGGTGGAAAACGAATATTCAAAAAGACTCCCCAATATTCATACCGGAACCGTCTATATTCATAACGACAGACGCAGCGGACAGAGGCTGGGGCGCCGTAGTGAACGGTCGGAAATTTTGGGGCGCGTGGACAATACACCAGAGAAGATGGCACAGCAACCAAAAAGAGCTTTACACTCTATACGAAGTCATCTCAAAAGTCCTCCCAATGTTGCAAGGCAAAACCATAATGTTGCAGACAGACAACCGGACTACAGTTGCCTACATCATGAAGCAAGGCGGAACGAAATCCACGAGGCTACTAAAAACCTCGGAGAAGATTTTGGAACTTTGTCAGAGACAACGTTGCTATCTTATAGCACGTTACATACCGGGAATTTACAACGGGTTGGCAGACAGTCTTTCGCGAGAGAAGGGCCTCCCGGAATGGCACCTCAGCCCTCAGGCAACTCGGGAGATATTTCGAATGTTCGGCACCCCTGTGGTCGATCTTTTTGCATCAAGAAGATCTGCCGTGGTACCAGCGTATGTCAGCGAAGATGCGAAGGATACACACAGCCTTTACACAGATGCTTTCAGCAGAACGTGGGAATTCAGACTGGGATGGATTTTCCCACCTCCGTCACTAATACCTCGAGTCATACGCCACCTGAACTCTTCGAAAGGCATATTCTTAATAGTAGCCCCATGTTGGAACAAAGCTTTCTGGGAAGCCGACCTGAAGAAGCGAGCACTCTGCCCGCCATCACCAATAACAGACCTGAAATACAACTTGATAGATCTCCGAACGAACCTTCCACCACCACAGGTCGAAAACTTAAATTTATTGGTCTGGAAAGTACGGGCTGGGCCGACCTCGTGAAAGATTGGTCCAACATAGACTTAAAACTCCTTGAGACATCTTGGAGAAAATCTACCATTAAGACGTACAAACCCGCCTGGTCCCGATGGCTAAAGTGGGCTTGTAATAATAATATATCTGTTAATGACCCCAGTCCAGCAGATCTGGCAAGATATATTTGTTATCTTTGTAATAACGCAAAACTGGCACCTCGCACTATAGCGTTACACAAATCTGTAGTCACTACTTTGGCTAACCCTCAACGCACAGAAGAACTCTCCTCAAGCTACCTAGTAAAACACGCAATGAAGGCAGTTTTTTTAAAGCACCCTTCAGTAAAGAAACCTATACCCTGGAAAATAAACGACCTATTAGATTTTCTTAAAGCTTATGACGTAAACGAGAACAGCCTTTTCCAAATTTTCAGACATACCTGTGTCCTTCTCCTATTAGCTTCAGGAAGGCGGGTACACGACCTAACCTTGTTGAGCATAAAGCAAGGATCAATAATCGATAATCAAGATGAAATCATTTTGTGGCCGGAATTTGGCTCCAAATCCGATTCTGGCTCCTATAGGCAATCGGGTTGGGTTCTTAAATATAATGATAATCATGATCGCTTAAATATTGTGTCTTGGATAAGAAAATCCATCACTGCTTCCCAAGAGCGACGACATAGTAAAAACTTGGATAGATTATTTATAACTACGAGGGGAACAGCAAAAGAGGCATCGCGGACCGTTATCGCTGGATGGATACGAACGGTCTTCCGTGAGGCCGGTATCTCTGCATCAGCTGGTAGCTTCAGGGCCGCAGTTGCATCTGAAAACTGGGCCAATAACAGATACGACATCGATGAAATCCTAAAACGAGGAAACTGGAGATCGAAAAACACATTCTTCAACCATTATTTTCGGGAGACGCCCGCAGTTGATAGTCCTGGTCACAATCAATCAATGGCAAGGGTTTTAAGTGATGATTTCTCTACCCTGTAAATTAAAGGAAGCTGTTTATAATTAATTTATTAATTTTTTGTTGAATACATATTTTGTTAAATCTTAATATATTTAGTTTCTAAATTCAGCTACATCTCTTATTTAATACTCATATTACCTAATATACCTAGTCACAGTACGCATTAGCAGCGCCGGCAGAATATAAACACGTCTCAAGTGGTTCAAGCGTAGGCTCGAACACCTAAATATTACCGTTTTCCCCCCGAAGGGTAGAAAACGGATATTTAGGTTTCAGCCGTAGCTTGAACCACACCTTCAGGGTCCTTGCCGGCACCTTCAAAAGTACTGGAGAGCGCGGCGAACGCGCCGCACAGCCGCGCTGCTATGTGGGAAAGAGACAGCAACAGCGTAGACACAGTGGGGATGGTAGGTGTAAGCGAGAAAGAGCTCGGAATCATTGAAGCGTAATCTCAAGTGGTTCAAGCTACGGCTGAAACCTAAATATCCGTTTTCTACCCTTCGGGGGGAAAACGGTTCTATTATCGAGTTTCCGATATTTGGAATTGTTGCAAGTCACATCAATAATATCACTAAGATGTTTTTGTATAACTTCAAACTGTTATTTAGAAAACTGAATATGAACGGGACACTTACCACGTTGCCTTACATTATAGAGGACCCAGGACCAAGATTCTGGGATGAAAATATAACTTCATAATTAATACTTCATACAAGTATAATAACGTCATTGGATTAGCATACCTATTATTTTGTATTATAGGTATGCTAATACAATGAAGTTATGACACGATGTACTAATAATTTTACAACAAATAATTTAAGTACGATGTTTTTAATATAACTTGAAACTAGAAAGTTGCCTTTCATTATCAAGTTCCCGATATTTGGATTGTTGCAAGCGCTATGAATAATATCAATAAGATGTTTTTATATAACTTGAAACTGTTACCTATTTAGAAAACTGAATATGAGCGAGATATTTACCACTTGGCCTTAAATTATAGAGTTCCCGATATTTGGCAGAGTTGTAAGCGCCATGATCATGGGTCAACTGCAAATATTGGGAACTAGATTACGTAAGCAAACACGGTAAATATCCTGGACATAGTCACATTTTCTTACCATGTTTTCGCTGTCAAAATCTTGACTCATTTTGTGATGGTTTGCTGGTATTAAACAAATACCAGTTACTGCTTGACCAACACACGTACTATGTCAAGAAGTCCCGGTGAATCACTCCAATGAATCAACCTATCCAAGATTACGTGATAAATTCGTTCGCAGCCTATATTAACTCGCATTCGCGGATTACCAACACGACATGAGTAAGTAGTTTCATGTCTCTTTATAAGTCGATGATATCGTTAAAATGTACTTCGTTGAATGATTATTTAACGTCTTAGTTGTAATAAATGTTAGTGTTAATGCGGTAACTAATTGATTGTGGACAGATAGTGTTATGGAGTCTTGAAACCAATTATTTATATATTTCGTTGGCGTGAAGTGCAATAATAACGCGTACATTATTATTATTGCAAGTCTGGTAAATTAATCTCATTGACATGGTTTTCCGAAAAACAAACAAAGAAACAGTAAACTTCTTGTGTGATTTCCGTGAAAGGATAACATCTATAAAGGAAGTTAGTCTTGTGTTAATAAAGTGGGATATATAAAAATCCCATTAACGTTTTTAGTAGCCACTCGTCACTTTTATTACAGATTTTTGGATTAGACCATTAAGAAAACCTCATTTTTTTATAGTGATCTCCTTACCACACTTAAAAATAATACGAATACACGTTAGGGAATTCTACCTAAATAAAGAACTTAAGATTAACATAGGATTGAGGGGATACAAACTGGCAATTAATTACAGACAGAGGATTACATAAACCAAAACATCGAGAGCTGAAATCTCAGACCGATACCTTACATACCTTAACTACCGAAACCAAGCCGAATCGACTATAAAAGCGACAAATTTGTGTGCGAGACTCAATAAATTAAATTCATTAAAAGTTAGTCAGCTTCGCCAGTGTGAACGCGAAAATGAACCCTAACTCCGAAGCATAGCGAATAACGTGACTTTTCGATTTTTATTTCCATGTGAATCCAGCCGCCTGGGATTTCTTTTACGCCGGCCGCGCGGTTATTTTCAACTTTAGAGACGTATTAATGAAAGTAAACTTTTTAATAGTGTTGTTTATTTAATGTAATCCTTAAGCATGCATTCAACATAATAAAATCTAAATTTTAATCGATTTTTCTTTTAAACTATTTGTCTTTTTGGTTTAGCGATTTTAGAATTCTACTTACTCATATTTTGTAGTACTTGCATTATATTTTTATTGTATTTTTAATGACTTTCCAAAGTTTAAAACAAAACAACATGGTAAATATCCCGAACAGTTACAGTTTTCTAATGTGTGTAACCATGATAGTTTAAAATTATTCACTTTCCAAAGTTGTTTTCAAGCGTCGAGTAAAATGTAATCCTTTCTGTCGCTTATATTACTCCCCTTTTCAAATCTCGTCGAAAACTGTTTTAAGTTTTGAAATTTTACTCTGTCTTTATATTTAATCAATTGAAAGTTTCAGATAGGTGTCGTTTATAAATCCAAATTCTATGATATAATGCTTTATTCGCAGCCAAATAATAAATTACAAACTTTCAGTGTGAGTATTTCTAATATAACATTGAAAGTTTGAAACTTTTCACTTGCAATGCATTCAACACTGAAGAAAACATTGCCGTGACATCTAGGTACTTAGTTCAATGCAAAAACAATCGATCATCGACATCTCACATCGAGCAAAAAAGTATCGACTCATACCCGCCTCTAACATAGTCTGAGAGCCCGTCGAGTGGCGCTCCATGTTTTATTCGGATCGTTTTATTCGCGTTCGCATTCGTGAACGATTTATTGCGATACGCCGACACTTGTCCGCGTCGCCGAAAAGCTTAATTTGCGTCATTAACACGTCACTAATTCGAGTACTCAGTGGATTTGTAATGTCATTTGAGATGTTGGTTTAATCTGTATTTAGGAATAGTGCGTCGTTTATGAATAAATAAATGACAATTACCAGACTTTAATTGAAGTAATGGCTAGAATTTTTATTAAAAAAAAATCTAAAAAAAAACGGTCGAAAGAATTTTAACTCGAATTTTTTTACATATTTTTATACTTTTCTTATGTTTTGGAAAAAAAAATATAATGAATTAAAGATTTGATATTTTCTGATTTATTTTAGCCTCATTCCTCCTACTAATATAACAAATGCGATAAACTGATTACTAATGAAATATCTTATGTGAAAATTATTTTGTAAAAAATACTCAAATAATGGTCTGCCAAAATGGCAAAACTATCAAAGCTGAAAATATGTTCAACAATGTATCATCCCGATGTGTTACTAAGGCGCTAACTTCAAATTCACAAGCCAACAGCTGCCGTCTTTTTGTCAAGCTGTTAATGAAGATTTGTAACTGTCCGTTACTTTAAGTGTGGTCCACAACAGATCACTAAGGAGACTTCTTTACCCTAAAGCTAAAAAGAGAACTGCCTACATAATTTATACGTCTCTTTGAACCGAACTCCGAACTATTTCCAGATATAAACACGTGTTTGCGGACTTGATGCGCTTTTTTTTATTGATTGCATCGAACATGCGAGACTCATTGATGCTAATATCAAGTAGAATATTTTAGGAGTTTAGCGTTTTAGCTATCTTCTTCTTATCGTATGGTTGATGAACAACCTGGTGTCAGAGTTTTTGAACCGCCCGTAGGCCTCTGACATGGCTTCACACACCGTTGAAAAATTTCTCAGGTGTGCTGGTTTCCTCACGATGTTTTTCCTTCACCGTTAAAGCGTCGAATCATGGTACATATGAATTTCAAATTTGAAAAACACATTGGTACCTGGCGGGGTTTGAACTGGCGACCTCTGGCATGGCAACGACCTTAACCACTCGGCCATCGACCCTTTTTTCGTTTTAGCTATTGCTTGTCAGTTCTTCTGGATATCAGGGACTACTATGTAAGAAATCAGTTCTACAGTTAGCTGTAAAGTCTAAATAAATTTATGCAATGAAATACTTTAGACAACGTACGTAAAATTCGTTGATACTTATACTACTACTGATTTTATAATAAACAAGATGCAGATATGTTGTAGCCGCGCGTTAGATGAGACACAAATCTGCCCTAATTAGGGTACCTTGTGATACCGCTATCTCTTCCGTTTGCGTATTTCTTCGCATCTTTTGTTTCATATGACATATGAAACAAAATATGCATGTAAAGTGTAAAAAAATAGAAGGGCTTAGCACATCAGTAAAGTATAGAAATATTTATCTATAGCTTACTAATATCTTGTTCTTAACGCTTTATTAGCATCGTAGCATAAAACTATACCAAAACATTTGAAATAAAAAGCATAAAAAAGTACGCTAATCGAGGGTGGCGCGTCTTATAAAACTATGCTCATCCAAACCTACGTTTATAAAGAGAATTAAATGTTATAAACACGTACAAGTAAGGCATTAAAGTCCGGACATGCAAGCGTCAAGGCGAACGAATTAATAAAAGGCTTGCCCCTTAGCATTAAAACTTAATGGGAAACAAACAAGCGTAAACAAAAACATACAAAACAATATTACCGCGGGCTGAGATAGCCAACTTCTCTCGATAGAGCACCTGCAATAGCGATCTGCACTTAATAAAAATTAAAAGCGAAAAACTTTTAATTTTCACCCGGGAAGTTTGAACGGGCCCTACTTTATTATTAAAATTATACGCTTAGTAACCAAAGTGAAAACTGTTAAAGTTGTACTGTGTACTATTAAACGTTTAAACACCTAGTAATGTCTAATCAATCTATCGGATAATTAGACAAAACCACCAATAAAAAAAATGTTATGTTATCTTACACATGAACTGTAATTTTTAATTTAAACATTGATCTGGATGGGCTCTCACCAAAACAGATTTCATTTTTTATTTCTTCTTATGTCAATAACTTTTGTAATTTCTAAACAATGATGAGAAGTATTTAATGTTTAAGTACTACTGTACTATTTTTTTATGAAAAAAGAAATGTTTATACTCACAAAGTTTTCGCTCAGTGGCCAGCATCAAAAGATCCAGACTTAATTTTAATATAAAAAAGGAAAACTTTTCAATTTCGCTTATTACCTCACTGGGAAACTTTCGCCCAAGTCCCATTTTGTTCTCAAAAGTTTAGGCCGTGTGCGTATGACATGTTGTGTATCTCGAGAAAAAAAAAATTAGAGACAGCTATCGGCAAGTAATTGAGATGTCAAAAGTTGTCTGATTTTACTTGCAAAGCGCGTGGCGATATGAAATTTTTCGCGCGCGTAGATTCCACAAAAAAAAAAGAGAATTCGATATGAGGAGAGTGTGCAATCAGCAGCCGACCTACATTCCTATCGGTTTATCACAGTGTAGAAAGGAAAGCTGTAGAGTTTCAAAGTTAGTTGTTGTGTGGTTTCTTGCTATAGACCTAATGGTCTAACAAAATGACAATTAAGTCACATGAACCTCTATCAAAAGTAGTGTCTACGAATTCAACAATAACAATATACATAATTGGACGTACAATGTTTGGCTTTCGTTCTTTCATTTAGTACACCATTATTCTAGAGCCTTAGAAAGGATATCGGCTAAATAATAATATAATTAACTTTTAAACTGACTTCCCAAAGGGGCGTTCTGTTTTATGCCCTGATGGAGTATATCTATATGGCAAATTAGTGCGAATAATTTTAATTAAAATCATTTTCCAGCTGCCTAATATACGAACATTAAAATCAAAAATGAGTTGACTTACTGTTAATACAGGTTGTGGTGGTCTTGTGCATGTGAATTTGCTTTGCTTCGACGGTGGGTGTCGTTGATTGGAAATATTAACGATTAATTAAAAAGGGAACTCGTATTGTCGGATTATTAGATTTTTTTATACCCATGTAATAAGTACGCATTTAGCCGGGAGCTAGAGACTAAATTAAATTCTCATACATACATACATACATAAAATCACGCCTTTTTCCCAGAGGGGTAGGCAGAGATCACTTCCAGCGATCCACTTTTCACCTCTGTGGGAAACGTGACGTGACGGGTTGTGGACCACGTCGCCGCCATTCTACCTTGTGCATTGTTTTAACAAGGTCATTGCGTTCCCACGAGTAGCAAGGATATATGACGGGGGAAGGAAAAGGGGAGGAAGGATACAATCGCCTCGGATGATTCGGACTGAGTCGATAGTAGCTCGAGGAGCCGGGGTCGCTTACCCGTATACCGTTCACCAACCACCGGACAGATAGTTGTGACTTGTATCCCCTGACTGAATTAAATTCTCGAGCTTCTCATTTTGCTTTGCGCGAAAACAATTGTGTGCATCGCGTCATTATTGTGTTAGGTGTTAAATTATTAATAATCATATTTGAATACATTTACAAACAGGAATTAAATTGTGTTGTTTTTTTTCTAATTAGTTATTTTGTGTGCCATTAAAACGACAAAAGCTTGATTTGATAGTTGTTTTTGATAAAACTTACTATGTATTTGATCCATTCATTATGTATTCATGCTATAACTATTCTTCTTCTTCTTATCGTATGGTTGATGAACAACCTGGTGTCAGAGTTTAAACCGCCCGTATGCCTCTGACATGGAACCACATGACATGCCACCGTTGAAAAATCTCTCAGGTGTGCTGGTTTCCTCAAGATGTTTTCCTTCACCGCTAAAGCGTCGATGGTACATATGAATTTTAAATTTGAAAAACACTTTGGTACCTGGCGGGGTTTGAACTGGCGACCTCTCGCATGGCAAGCAACGACCTTAACCACTCGGCCATCGATGCTTATTAAAGTAACTTAGCAACATCATAAAACCTCCATATTTTCTATTTCACGGAAACCACCTCTCTATAACACCTCGGTTAGTCCTTCAACGTTTATGAGTAATATTTACACGAGTACACGTCGGTAATTCCAGTTATTTTTCACACGGCAAAATCAAAGCGTTTCGTTACAGGCTGTTTGCACAATAAACTTGCGAGTACGAGGCTGACCAACTTCGCCTTGTTAGGGTGTTGATAACAATGTCGTTACCTCTTTGAATGTTTAGCACACGTCGGTTTTTGATTTAATTGGGTCCGTTGGGAAGTGTGAACGACCTCTAATTGGGCGGGTACTAGATATCGGGTTGGGTTGTAGTGATTTGAGAGTTGATTATATATTGAGAGGGTATTGATCTATCTACGTTATTCTAGAGATACTCTGGACTGTGCAGCCTCTTTTCTGCTTGTGTAGCATCTTCAACTCCTTGTACGTGATATTAACTTTATCTCTATTGCATGTAAGTTCCTTGCGAGATTCCTTATTTCTTAAGAGATTGGAAGTTGATAATAAATATTACACAACATCGCATTACATTGATCTGATCTCGTGGTAAGTAACTTAATCACTTGTGTTACGATTATCAGAGTCAACAGTGGATAAACTTAAAATATATTTAATAGCACACCCAGACACGAAAGGAATACCGATGTTTGCCACACAAATATTTGTCCCGGGTGGGAATCGAACCCAGGACTCTTGGAACCGTAGGTAGCGAACCTGGGTTACTTACCACTGTTCCACCGTGTCAGTCAGATAATGTTTAACACAATAAGTGATCATATTCAGTTTTTTAATAATAATAATAATGGGTATCAAAATTGTACCATGAAGATTATGGACTAGGATTATAATAAACGTTATGTCTTATTAAACATCTGCAGAACATTCCAACTCAATTTACCTTAAACGCGCAAGATTTAAATAAGTGTGCCTGTCTTTTAATTAGTCGAGTTGTTTACAAGCTGAAAACGTTTCAGCTAATTTGCACCGGACTAATTTAGATTACGTCAACATTAAACACTGACTTTTTCTTGGCTCCTACATTTCATTACTCTCTCGGTCAGCGTTCGGTGTTGCCAACTTACAAAGGTTACAAATTAAGATTTTGGCTCGGTTTTTGTGGCTGTAAAAAGCCCATAATTTTGCATGGTCGCCTTTATTGTGATAGTAATTGGGTTTAATATCCCACACATCTATGAGAGAACGATACAACACAAACTTTTTAGGAAAATTGTGTTGTCTGTGAAATTCGCTCCAATTACCACAACTAAGTTTGAATGTGCTTTTTGGCTACTGCTATCAGCTGGTTTAGTCAAAATTAATGGTTGTTTGAATTGAGGCAAAATTCTATACTAGATGACTGAAAGATAAAAGATGTTATTAAGAAGACTAGTTATTATTGTAAATACGTTTTATCAATTTATTTGGTATATAATATTAAAAAACACTAATATTGGCATTTGTAATTTTTAATAATACGACTATGTATTGAAGTATTAAGTTAAAAGTATATTTTGTTGCAATATGTAAAAACTAAGATAAAAAAAAATATTATTATTAGATAAAAAAAATAATAGAGTTTATTTTTATTATTTGTTAACAGTGCTAAATGTTAACCCGTTCAGGCAACACAGGTCGGAAATTAAAACGTTTCAGACTAAACCAACAATCAAAAAGTAAAGTACAAACTTTCGTGTCTACCAGTTTTTTCGTTCTTGCTATTACGAGCTGGCTGTCTGGCATTGTGCTAATATTTGCCACCGCGCATTATTACTGCGCGTGGTGCACAATGGAGCGAGAATTACCTTTGGAGCCCTGTTCAGGCGTGTTGTGGATGCGTCTTGGACGAGTATCGAGGCAAGTTACGATTTTTATCTATACTAATATTATAAAGCTGAAGAGTTTGTTTGTTTGTTTGAAAGCGCTAATCTCAGGAAATACTGGTTCCAATTGTAATAATCTTTTTGCGTTGTATAGACCATTTATCGAGAAGGCTTTAGGCTATATAACATCACGCTGCGACCAATAGGAGCAAAGATACAATGGATAATGTGTAAAAAACGGGAGGAAACGCGAACGAAGTCGCTGGGACAGCTAGTTACTAAATAAGGGCCCACCCACAGATTAGGTTAAGAAAAAATTCAAGGATAAGTATTATATCTTATGTCCCTTGAACAAACTGAGTTCTAAATTGTTCTTAATTTAAATTGGTCAACGGTTTAGGCGCGAAAGCACTTCAGAGAGACCTTTTTGACTTTAGAATTTATAAATTATATCAGATTAGAATGAAGGATTTTCAAGACTAAATCAAGTAAATGGAAAAAGGATGCATCGCAGTCCCTGTTAAACACAGATACTAAATATTAGACTTTATGGGTCTACACGCGATATTAGGAGTAGCAAATACATAGCTACTTACTGCCCGACGTTTCGACTGGGTTACACCAATTATGATCGCTAGCGAACTGTTCGATGATTGGTATAATCGAGTCGTACCATAAATCATCATCAGCCTACATACGTCCCCACTGTTGGGGCACCTAAACTAAGGCTTGTCGCCCTATATCCTAAGTTATAAATACTAATATTCATTTTATTCTATCCCAAATTGGCAAACCTACAGTGTCCACAGGCCCCTTCTATCAGCTGAGCGAGCCGAGTCAACAGTCATTTCATAAACGGATGCCGAGCGCATGCATTCTTGATGAGTCGCTTTTTCTGCGCCTACCCGACCCACGGGTATGGCTTATATGGTATGGTTAGCTTATTTTACGAGTTGCCTGGATTTTGTTGGTAATCTTTGGAAAGTAGATGTTGATAAGAGATGAAATTGGATGCGAGTGTTTTTTTTTTAACTTTAGTGGAGGATGAGTCATCAGCCTACCGCTTGTACAAGGCAAAGGTTTACTGTAAGCTTGAACTTTATCGGCTAGTACTAATATTAAATCATTATTGTAACATTTTGAGATATTGAAGAAAGGCCAAGTCAAAAGTCCCCATTATCGACGAGCATGCATAAAGAGGTTAATGGACGTGGAAGCTGAGAATGTGGTGTACCAGGTCCGAAGCACATGGCAGGAAGTGATCTCTGCCTACCCCTCTAAAAGGCGTTATTCTATGTTTGTCTGTATGAAATATATTTGTTCCTAATTTACTTTTATTTTATTCAATTCAGTTTGCAATTGCTGAATTTCTTCATAAAAATCGGTGCTCTACTTTCATATGTCAAGAGAAAGACTCCATTTCTGCACATATTGATTAAGTCCATCATTGGGACTGGCGCAAACACTCAATATCAATAGGGTTACCATGCTGTACCATTTAAGGGATTATCGCCGTATTTCAGAATCGAGTTTCGAATTGTAACACATAATTTATTATTTCCTTATTTAAATAAGTAAATAGTCAAAGCTCGAATTTAACAACTGTGAAATACACAAGCTTAAAATGATATACATAATAACAGAGAAAAGACCTGGTAATCTAGTTTAATTTAAGTAATTCTGTCAAATTAATAAACTGCTCTCCTTCTTTGAACAATTTTTTTTTGGATTTTTGTTTGTATGCTATAGTGATCTAAAAGATACAAATAAAAGTTTATCAACCATTCCCACCCAAGATACGAGACTTTAATACCAAAAAAATTAAGATTATGATTCTTTACTTAGAGCATAATACAATTAAATAAAATGCTCGACAGCTTAAGCTTGGCTTAAATTCAACATCTGTATGATAGTTTTGAATTTAGAATCTATCTTATCGGGAAATTATTGTGCCTGTCGACCTCATAATATGTGGACCACAAAACCGCTTGCCATCAGTAGGAATGAGGTTATCCTGAGAGTATATTTTATATTTGATATTGCGATTTAGCCGCATCTCATAGCTACCGAGAGATTTGCAAGACAACGTCATCTCTTGGTGCTAAACCACAAACCAAGTTAATGTTGTCAAAAAAGTTAATATTATTGTGACTAATAAGCATGGCTACCCTAGCTTTCAGTCAAGCGCTGTCTAAACAGCGTGGGATTGCAGCATCCGAGATGACATCAGATCAAACAAGGCTGCCGTTTTTCCACGTCTCATTAAGGCCAGGAATGAACACAATGCATTGTTATAGTTTAATTTTGTGCGTGGGTGGATTGCATGGGATTCGAGATGTGTCCACATCAATTGTTTGTTGGTTTAATCCGTTGGTAGAGGTATATGAGTACTGTGTATTTTGAAAATATGCGTTTTGTAATTTATTTCTGAATGAGGTTTAATAAGGTAGAGCTTCTAAGTACCTACCTCCCACATGATTTCCGAAACACACATTTTTTTAGGCAGAAGATTAAATTAAATTTTATTTTCACAATTTTTTAGAGGAATACCTATTTCTGAAGAATATCCCATTAATCATAAATTTTCAATGATGAAATTTTGTAAAAAAGCAGATGAAAAAGGTAACCTAAAATAAATAAAAAATCAAAACAAACAAATTTTGTGGTCCTGTTTCAAAATAAATTTGGAAATGTTTTTTCTTATGTCGATTTTTCCATTTGAACATCGTTTCGCTGCATCTCATCTAAAAATATCATCTTATTCCTTCAAAAATAAATGAGATTAATATACAAAACAGAACAATGCCTACACGTGTTACATGAAAACATGTAACTTTATTATTCTGGCGCAGAAAAAAAAGCAGGAAAATTCCAGGGAGCATTATCAGAACACATTTTTCCCATCTTAGAAACCGCGATAACATGAAGCAGAGGATTTTATGTTCCAACTTCCAACATTTGGTTGCCAACGTGTTTAAGCCGCGTCTACAATCGTGATTTTAACAAGTTTTTTTACATGTTACAAATAAGTCTAGACTGTTTTTAGCTAAATAATAGGCAAAAGGTCGAATCACCATCGCTTGTATGTTTAATATTGTATTAGTTAAGACGGAGAAATATTAGCACAATTTGACGATTTGTGATGATGAGTCTATTTATATATTTATCTATCTACGTAAGTAATCATAAGCTACGTATTTAGTTTTTAGACAGAGGCAGGATGGCATAGTTCGAAATTTTCAATTTTAAAACCAGACATTTTGTCAAATAAATATATTTATTATTGCACAAAAAATTACTATTTATATCTATATTTCACTATTCATTTACACTATGAATTTGACGGTTTTTAATTTTTATAACATTCAATGTCAAATCGCTCCAATGTAGAGGCATCCTAACTTTCATGAGATTCCTCTAATTAGATAGCATTTTTATGGCGAGTAGTTTACATTTACACTTTGAATACTTGATTGGTTTTTAACTAAGCTTTTATGATATTATACTTCTTTTATCGTAGTAAAAAAAACACAATTTGTGCAAAATATTAAATACTGGCATTAAGTTAGTATTACGCTCATTTAGATAATTTTATTTCAAATTTAAGATACACATTGTAAAAATAATAAGCTTATATTAATACGATGCCATATCATCACGTCGAATAGAAAAGATTTACTCCACAGCTGTACGGTAAGATACTTATCCTAAATTATTAGCTCAGAATCACCACCTGTTCAAAGAGTCTTGATTGATCAACATCCGATAAAGATTATAATCGCTGAAATCGTGACAAACGCTTCCATACTAGCACGCCACTTACCGCCATAAACCGCCTAATAGCGCTCGTCCCATCAGATATTTAACGAGATCGTCTTTATTACAATTTTGGCTTGGATCCAACGGTGGATAACGAACTACCTACGTCCATTCGGCAGATGATTGATAGAGCTAGCTTAACACCTCGCTGGGCCGTCTTGATTGAGTATGGGCTTTTTGTTATATTTGATCAGCTAACCGATGGTCCGCTTGATTGGATGACTTCAAAGTTAATTCTTAAACAAGACTCTATTGTGCTCGGCGCTTGGCTATGCGTGTGTACGTACGAGCCACAAAATTGGCGAGTTCTGAATATTTTTTTTCACAGAATTAATATAATATACCAGATACAATAAAGAAAAATATTTTTGTACTGATAGAATCAAGTAAAGGGATATGGATTTCTGAAACCTTTGCATCACTTTAGTTTCCTTGAAATAGATGACATCTCAAATTAAAAAAAAATCCCTCCTGACATCCTTCGGACATCTGACTATTTTTACGGTAAATATCATGTCTAACAAATATTAAACAATTTATCAGAACTTACTTCATGAACTTTTTAAAGAATTTACAAACAATACAATTTGTGAAACGATTGTTTATACATTTTTCAAATCAAATATCGTGCTCTCGGTTCTTGGCGGCACTGTGTCCGCACACACTCGTAAGTGGATGTAATAAGCCTGTCAATAAATCATAGTTTTTACACACGGTAACCGTAAAAACGTCGATTGCAAATTGTTCTCCTGTCAAATTGGCATGGTAGTGGTAAAACAGGAAGACAGATGTATCACCATTCACCCGTACTAACTCCAATAAAATCTGTATTCTGTAAAAGGTGATGAAAGACATTAATGTTTTTTAAAAAAATATTAAAAAATTAGATGAGGCTTATGAGTATTAGTCGTGATTAGACGCACGAGTAATTTAAGCTGTTTGATAAATAGTTGTTAGTGTTTGTTTAAACAAATAAGCACATTATTGTTTTTATGATTGTGTTTTGTTATACGAATTTGTCTAGTGATTGAGATAGATGTAGTTTTTTGTGATTTTGGGACAAGTTTTCATAAATAATAATGATTATGGGGAAGGAAAATGAAGACAGGTGTATGTGTATTCAAAAAAGAAGGTACAAAGCGATTGCCCGTCACTCTTGCAAGTTTCTACATGAAAGTTATCATATTTGATTTATCACGTGTTACAACTAAAGTATTTTTTCTTAATAACTTGTTATAGTAAGTTGCAAAGGCGTTAAGGCGATTTTAAAATATTGAAGCCGCAAAATGTTCACCAAATCACTGTCGACTTTTAAATAACTTATCGCTTCCATCCACATTTTTATTTTCAACAAAAACCGTCCCGAAATCCAATCAAACGAAATCATACCGTGGCAAATCTCTATAAACATTGTCCGTTTGGAAAACCAATAAAAATAGAAGTCGAAAATCAATACTAAATAATAGCGGGCCGTTTCAAAGTTAGCATTGGAGGTAGGCGCTCAGTTTGATTGATTGCAACGCAAACATTCCGGACTCGGATTTTTTAAATTCCATACCGGCTGTTTGTATGAACAAAACGGACTCACTTTTGGTACGTAACTTTCTACACTTGCTGAATTTTAAACTGTTGAGCGTTGTTTTCGGATTTTTGCCGTTTACGTTTTGAAAACCGTCGAAATAGAACGCTATTTGAGTTTTGATGTGCAGTTGAAAAGGTTGCGAATTTGATTCTTGAAAGAGCAAGCGCAGATTTTGTTTGACCGGCTTGGTGGCGTATTGAATAGTGTCCCTGACTTATGCTCCAAGAGTTGTGGGTTCGATTCCCACTTGGGACAAACAATTTGATTTTTGTTTTCAAAATGTCTGTTTTCTTTGTTAGTTGGGATGAATCTTTATCTCATTCAGTTTTTGTTCCAAGTCTGGGTGTATTTTTTATATATATATATATATATATATTTATCTATCGCGACATCGCTGATAAACTGCAAGAGTGCCGCCTACGTTGGTACGGTCATGTTTTACGGAAACCGGCAAACTACGTAGGGAACAAGTGTCTAGCCATGTCGCTACCGCCGGGTCCCGGCAGAAGGGGAAGGCCCAAGAAGGCCTGGCTTGACGTCGTAGTGGATGACATGCGTGCCAACAAACTCTCCGCAAAGGATGCCGAAGACCGTGCGAAGTGGAGAGCTAGGAGTAGGAAAGCGGACCCCGGGCTCCGCAAGGATGCAACCGGGAAATCGCGAAGATGATGATGATGATGATATATATATTTATCTATATCACTTTTATTTTTCTTACATACGTAACACAAGTGCTTTAGCTACATACTAGGGAATCCTTTTATTGTAGGTGAAGTTGTGTAATATTTTTTTATATCTTAATCACTATAAACGACTATTTGTACGCATTCTTCCCGGAATGTTTTTGTATCATTTAAAAGTCATTATCGTTATGTTTTATTTTCCAAATCAAGTGGAGAAATAGTAAATTTAATACTTAAACATAATATAAACGCTAATAATACAGAGAAAACAATGAACAATCTCCGTTGACATAGTCTACAAAAGTGAGATCATTTTTGCATCACCGTCTAAGAATCTCAGTTCATTCCCTCGAACAACTCAGGCAATTAAGAAATTTATTGTAATAGCTCTATCTAGGGCGACCATTACAATAACGACCGCTAATTTGGATGCTCAAATCGGTAGGTTAGAATGTAATAACTTTAATTTTGACTTTGAATATGTGAAGACGAAAACATTATTTCAAGCTAATATTCGACACATAAACATTACTTTTTATTTGTAATCAACCAAAGGTTTTTTAATGAAAAACTGTATAGCAAGGGTTTTTTTTTTAAATTTCATATTGGTTGTGTATGCACAGTACTTACTTACGGACTTATTTAGGTACGTAAGTGAATGTAACTGAAAATATTTTTTTTAAGTCCTTAACTTAAAAATATATTTTTTTTTACAATTCATGAAGACCAGTTAAGATGGGTAGAGTTTGTAATCAATAATGGACATAAACATTTGTGTGTTTGAATCTTTTTTGCTTTCATCTTAAATCCATGACTTTGATGATAACCGTAGTATTATAATTTTACGCAACTACAAAAAAACAAATGCAACAGCTAATTTCAATCGAAGCATACTGTTTAACATCCAATATTCCAACATGTGGACGTTTTCATAAATATTTCAGTAGCATATACCTCGGGCACGTTAAAAAGATATGAAACTCGAATACCAAGTAGTCATAGCGTATACAAAAAATGCAGTAAAACAAATAAGTAACAGACATTATTAAAATTGATTCTGGGGGCCTCTGAGTACCAACGTATTCTTACAGTCTTCTCAGCGACCACATTTAAAGATGATTTGTTTAAAATACTGCAACCGAGGCCTGTGTGATGAATATCGCAGTCGTATATTGGAATAATGATCCTGCCTTGCACTGCATTCAATGGCATTTTGCATACAATATGGTAGATGGATTTATATTAAAATATGGCCAACGTCAGTGCCGGTTGCTAACAATAAATTATTCATCGCACACAGTCAATTTTCGTTCAAGATAAACAGTCGTATAAGTATATCAAATTCACAGATGCTGTTTACCCTCATAAATATTCAGATTACATATTATTGTTCTCGGGTTGTCGGTAATTAGATCGCCCACGAATGGAAGCCGTGCCTTAATAAGATAGTAGCGACAAAGTTCTTAATAAATTACGGATGCACTGTGGCGTTCCATTCTCTTTAATACATGCGCGTCATTAGAGTTGCATTGGATTATGTAGATTTCTCTGACGAGGTACGTTGATTCCTTTATCGCGTTATGTTCGTATGATTGCTGTTGATAGCATGAGTGAATGACGAATAACGATTTTTAGTGGCTGTCTATAAGATGAATGCCGAACATGACCCCCAATTTATACCGTCAAACCATAAATCAAGGCGATCAAAACTGACACGGATATCTCATACTGTAACCTCCCGAGACATAACGAATACAACTTTTTTTTCTTCGCATCTTTCTCGTAAGTGTTTGCTTCGGATGAATAGCAATAAAAACTTTATTATTATAGCTCTCATGGAAATAAAATTGTGTGATCAGAGTCTCGACTGGCTTGCGCCGAGGAGTTTGTGATATACGGTTGCCGTGGAGGTAATAAGAGATACTTTCGCTTTAGCAAAAGTACGGAGTGGGCAATTTGTTTTACTGCTAATGTATGAACGAAGTTAGGCCGTCAAACAGTATTAGAGCAACGAGAGGCGCAATACCGTTTTCAGCAGGTTTCTTAAATTATATTTTTCTTACTCTACTGTGATAAATGGTTCTGCATTTCACACTATAAAACTAAATTCCAACACCACGCCTAACAAATACCAGACACAGTGTATATGCGACAAACAAGCTTCAATGGCATGTGTAATAATCAAAAGTACTTTAGCATTTTTGAGTCAAAAATAGAAACGTAATTTAAGCCAAGAGTGAAAATGATATATTTTTCAACTCCATCACGCATCGACACTTGATTCTCCTCCGCAGCACTCTAAGAATAGGGCTTAAAATTCGAAAGCAGCATTGCTAATGCGAATAAAAAGAGCTATCCCCGTAATGACTGGCAAGTATTCGCAACACTAGAAATACAATATAATGTGAACAAACAAATTGGTGCGCCGCTGAGCGGTGATCGATGGGCTCGGGACGTGCGTTCGAAACAAAGGCCAAAGTGTTGGTTGCAATCACATAGCCTATTCAACATAACATCGACCTTTGAAAGCTTGCAGCGGCGGTAACTGCATTTCATTAAGCATTTTCACGTAAGTTCTTCACTCGATCGCCAGTTATCATAGCCCATTAATCGCTCAGTTTCAAGGATTTATGATAATAAAATTGCAATTCTATTTTTTTTTTCCTGAATTACTATGACGATGGTTCGGAGTACCCTTGTCATCATACCACTGGACTTGTGTGTAACGCAGAATAGTTGGCTCAAATAAACCAAATGACAATCCCACCAAATTCAACAATCTTAAACGTCAAAGTATTGTGCCTAGAAAAATAATTACTGTACATAGAATGATGCCAAATAACTTACTAGGTGAGAAACGTAATATGAATGCAATAAGCAGTTTGGTGTTAGCTCTCAAGATTGATAACATGATACGCTTTACAGACAGCTGTTAGCCGCGGGCAGAGTTAAGTAAAATTTTATCCAAACTTGCTCTAATTGCACGTAACCAAAAGATATATTCATTAATATATTAACGGTTATGACATAACTGGTTTCATCAAACCTTGATACGAATTGAATTGCATTAGGTACAGTCGTATATTCTTTGGTGTTACACATTTGAACAACATTATGTAGTAATCGAATATGTAGTATGTAGAATGTTGTTTAAATCAGCTGCATTATAAAAAATCTCTTAGTTAGGTGGGACATTTAATTATTATTCAGCCGTTTATTTTTTTTAACACGTCCATCAATTCCAGCTATCTAAATATGTAAGTAGCAAGTAATTAAAAACCACAAATAATAATAACATTACCTATGTATTTCCGATCTATCACTATTGTGTACGTTGGAATTCATACATTGACCATGATATTCACATTGAATTGAAAGTTTTAATTAGAGACTGGTACTAAGGACAAATTGATTCGATAGTGAACGTAAGTGTCCGGAATGTCCTAGGCAAAGAATACTGGGATCACAAAAAGGAAAAATCGTGAGGAAACCTGCACACGTATGAAGAAATTTATAAGGCTGTGTGTGTAGTCGACCAACCCGCACTAGGCCAGCGTGGTTGACTGAGGCCTGATCGCCCTAGTTTACGGCGAGCTCGTGCCCCAGCAGTGGGCATTTATATGGATTGATGATGAAAGTACAAAAACTCACTTCGCAATAATTTAGGATACCATGTGGTAAATAAAAATATTTTGCCAACTTCTCCAAATTTTCTGATCCACGTTGCAACGAGTTTTCATTGATGTTGATCCAGGATCTATTTCCATACCGAGCTTACGGACGGATCCCGATTTGATGATAACAATATTAATTGCAGCTATAAATTTAATACTAATCCAATTATATATTTAATTCAAAATAATTGCACCAAACGATTGTTACGATAGATAAAAATAAATTCGTAAATACCATTACGTGGGTTGCTTAATTACATTTAAAAAGCTTCTAAATCTTCTAAAAAATAGACCCTATTTAGTTACACATTGAAGAATTTGTAAGGGATATAATGTTTTAGTAGATGTGATTTAGCTATCAATTTTGATTTACACTATTAAGCCCAATTATTGTCATATTTCTTTTAAATATTATTTTAATTTATGGTATTAAAACTGATTATTTTGGTTGGGTTGTAAACCGATACTTTAGAAATCGATAGATGGGCAACACTAGTGAAAAAAGATGGCGGAACGGCATTCTATGCCGAGCGTTGGTAGATGAGATGTAGTGAGCGGAGTAAACGAAAAATAAGATGTAATTTATAGATTAAGGTGTTGAGTGCTGCAATAATAAACGTGTTGCTGTGTATCAAGTGTTTTATTATACTTCAGAAGTGGTAAGTACCCGTATTTGTCTTATAACGGAAAATAAAGTTTAAATATAAAATACTTAACGGTGGGTAACCGTTATCAGTGACGACCGATTTGGTCCACGGGTTACGAACGTTGCCTTTGAACTAAAAGTGTCGCGGGTTCGAATCCCGCACAAGACAAACATTTCTTTTTGTCTTGGCTTGGGTGTATACGTAGTTGCAAGGATAGGTATATAAGTAAGTTTATCCGTTACCTGGCATTTATAACGCAGGCCTTGGTATGCTGTGGGCCGGGTGATTGATATTAAAGTGTAAAATACAATATCAGACAATTTTAGTGTTGCATAAAAATGCCTAAAAGTATTTGAAATTACCATTCCCAACGATATAGTTGATACAATATTAATCTAAAATATATGAAAGATTAAGTTAAAAGAAAATGAGATAATAATAATAATATGCTGGCGTGCAATAACGTAATAACGGGATGCAATAATTTGAATGAAGTGACGGTTGATCTTATATTTTTATTTTTGTATTTATACACTATTATTGAAATCTTAACTTCGGGCTGACCTTGAAGTCACTTTTGAGGTCAAAGTTTTGGAGTACAAGTGTGGGTGAGGGTGTCTTAGAGGGACCCGAAAATTTCATCCATTTTGTGATAGGACGCCTCGTTTTCGAGATACATCAAGTTTTATTTTTACCTAATTTAGGATTTTGAGTCTCACTTGAGAAGTGAGTCTAATGCCGTATCATTTTGTTTTTACATGAAACAACGGAGCAAGACAAGAATCGCCGATTGAAAACTCCTACGTGAGGCGCTGGTCGCACCGACGACGATGGAGGCAGGCTGAGTCGCGGTCAGCCACGGAGCGTGGTGCAGGATCGCGGTAGCCGTTTTCGTCGAAGTCAGACGGAGCCGCAGCCTTGGAAGACGCAGTCGCAGCCACAGCCATCGGTGGATTCAAGAACTGGATCGCGACCGCGAGCGTGCAGTTGAACGGGATCCCGTTCACGTGCATCGCGCTCGCATGAGCGGCTTCAGCACTTACGGGAGAGGAAGACGGAGATGGAGCGTCACAAGCCGGAGCAGCAGAAAACGAGAAACAAGCAGAGGACTCCCCGGCTCACCGAGCGCTGGACTTGACAACTCACAAGGTTATGTACTCCTCCCATTTATTTTTCTTCTACCTCAAAATATGTTTTGCAAATCATTCCATCAAAAGTGGCCTGATATTGTTTGTATGGGAGGAATGGCAGGTTTAACTGTTGGCTGTTATCCATGGGAGCTTTTCAGTCGGTCACCGGAGGATATGCTAAGGTATATAAGTAAATTAAATGAGTCAATCAAAAGCATTATTGTGAGTAGCTAGCCTTGTTTAACCAATTATTATTATCATTTTATTGTCTCTGTTGCGATGATCACAGTAAGGGTTAATTTCCCGGCCCTTGTGGAAGACTTGCGTGTGAGCACAGGCCCAACACGTAGTGGCCCCTTGGGACGTTTACTATAAGTGTGAAATGGATATGCTACTCCTGTATGCACATGACGATGCGCTCTGCAGTAATACCCGGCGCAGAAACATATAGGACGGATTGGAATGTAAATATTTGGGCCTATGGAGTGAGGTTTTGTGGAACTGGGCCTGGTTATTATTATCAGTTATTATTGTTGTTTCCTACGATATTAGGTTCTCCATTTTTATTATTTACATTTTAGTGTTTTAGACGGTAGGTCACTTGCCAAGTGATTACTCTGACGGGAATGAGAAGTCGTCCTGTAGGAACCTCCGGCTGCAGGTGTTGAGAATTACGGAAAATTTTACGTTAGGGTTCCTACAGCAGTACAAAGTGTGATTATTATTATTTTATTAGTTTAAGTTCATACTCTCCAAAGAGGATATCAAATAAATGGTATGTATTAAGAATTGCTGCCTTTTGGACGAGTTTATAATGTGTTAGGGTATGTCAAGTGTAATGAAACTTGTATGTAGTGATCGAAGAATATAATCAGTTGTGAGACTACGAATGGCACTATTTTGTTATATTCATATTTCTATAGATAGGTTACGATACCTTTTCATCTTTTCGGTGAGGGTTGGTTGGAGGTTATGGCTTAGTAGTCATCTGGCTAAGTCTTTTAAATAAACTGTTTATTGATTATATTAGGATCCGGTCCGGTATAGTGCACTGTTTTTCCTAATTGTTCTGTCGTTTCTCATTTCCTAGTATTGCATCTGGTTTATATTTATAAAATGGTAATCTCTTTTTAGGAAATCATACTTGAGGGCTAAACATTACAGACTATTCTGGCTACTTTATCGTGCCTGTACCTGCACTATAACACTGCAGGCGATATCCTTACTAATATTATAAATCCGAAAGTAACTCTGTCTGTCTGTCTGTCTGTTACGCTTTCACGCATAGAGTACTGGACCGATTTAAATGAAATTTGGTACAGATATAGTCCAGAGGCTAGAAAAAGTTATAGGCTACTTTTTAACCGACTGCGCTATAAGGAAGTAATGTTTTACCCGTTAAACGTCTCTACGCGGACGAAGTCGTCACAGCCCAAACTATTGGACAGATCCAGATGAAATTTGGCATGCAGGTAGATGTTATGACATAGGCATTCGTTAAAAAAAGGATTTCCCGAAATTCCCACGGGAACAGGAATTAACGGGAAAATCCTTTTGTATTAGACGCTTGAAATTTGGCATGCAGGTACTTTAATAAATTTAAAGCTTAGTCGAACAGGATATTGTAAAATTCACACGGGAACGGGGGTAACAGGAAAAAAAAAAAACTTTTGTATCAAAAAATCTAAACCGCGTAAGATAGATGATTGAGATTTGGCATGCAGGTACCTTAATGGACGTAAAGCTTACTTGCAACGCGATATTACAAAATTCCCAGGGGAACGGGCGTTATTGGGAAACAACTTCTGTATGTTAAATCCTGTAGGACACGCGAACGAAGTCGCGGGCACAGCTAGTGTTGAATATGTTCTGGGCTATTCTCTATCTTTTGACTGGTCCTCAGTATTTTTTTAATAATTCTTTGTTTTCATCTTGAATAGCGATTATGAAGGTTTTGGTATCCGGACGTCGCAGCCGCGATTGGATGTTGATATGTCAGCAAGGGGCTGTTGAAGGTCTCTGTAGTGGCGCCTATGCAGACCCTTTTGTTTCCATACGCTTACGTTTGTACCACTAGGTGTTATTTATTTATAACATTACTATTCTGTATGTTTGACAAAGGGGAAACACAAGGCAGAAAAAGGTAGCTGAGACTGGTACCTAATGTCAAATAATACACTCTTGATAAACTTAACTTTAGATATTAATGTTTTTTTTTATATCTTATGTTAATTAGTTATTAGAATAAGTTTGTATGTACTTGTGATACTTATAGTTTGACAATAAAGCTTTTTATTATTATTATTTAGTTCAACATTAAGAAGGTGGTGATGTACCTGAAGTCTGTATTGGCTCTTCTTAAGTGTTTTCGGTATGACTCCTGTGGCTGATAATGCTATTGGTACGATATGGACGGTCTGTATTTTCCACTGTATTTTAATTTGAATCGCTAAATCTGTGTATTTGGTAAGTTTTTCGTTGATGGTGATTCGGGTGTTATAAGTATTGGTAATTGCTATGTCAATGAAGTATTCTACGTTTTGCTGTTGGTCATGAATTGTTATATTGGGTCTGTTATAGTGAGTGGTTTGGTCTGTTAATATAGTGCGGTCCCAATATATTTTGTGTTTGTTATTTTCCAGAACAGGGTTAGGTTTATACTTATAATATGTATTGTATTTATGGGCTAAGTATTGGTAGATAACTGAGGCAACCTGGTCGTGACGGTGTTTGTAGTCCGTGTTGGCCAATACTTTACAAGCACTAGTAATTTATTTATTTATTTATTTAAGATCACCAGCAAGATTACATTAACAATATGATATAAGTAACATGACCAAGATGAACATTTAGATAAACGCAAACTTGATTATAGGTGACAACTACCTACATGCATTTCAGACAACAGGCATTTTGAATTTTATCTAGTTTAAAATACAAGAAGTGGTTTTAGTTTTAATACTTCGAAACTTCAAGTGAAACATATTATATAACAATAATCGAATAGTTGGTTCAACCACTCAGGGATTGACCAAGCATTTAGATTTAAATTTGTGCAAGGTATCGGAATAAATATCGATGGAAGTGGACTTAGACAGAGAATTATATTTAGAGAACATTCTATATAAAGGGGAAAATAAACCTAAATTTGATTTAGAACTCTTGGTGTTAAACAAATTGTATCTAGTCTTTCTAGGTAATTGAATAGGTACATTTAAGTTAACTTTCAAGAGCAGATTCGGGCAGTCAACTAATCCATTCACCAATTTGAACAGAAACATATTGTCCAGCATAGTTCTTTTAACGTATTCATTTTAAAGTAATGTAATCTATTTTTGTAGTGGGGCTGTAGGAAAGATGGTACAAAAATATGTTTTTGAACTATTTAATTTTTTTTTAATATAGACGACATAGTGTGGGTTCTACACCACACTGCAGTAATGTGTTGTATAGTCTAAATGGCACTGTTGTATTGACGACACAGGTCGGTGGGAAGATTAAGTTCTTTAGTGATGTGTTTTCTGTAGTTGCGAGTGGCAATCACTTCATCCTGTATGGCAGCCATAAACGCTTCTTTCTCTGGGAAGAGCTCACCTTTCTGAAGCCACCCTCTGTCCACATGGGGCCGGTTTATCGCCGCAAGATATTATTAAAACCAAAACACCATAGGGAACTAAAAGTTTTCTTTGAATATTCCTTGCTTCATCGGGGTATTTTCAGGTTGATATTATTAGTTTTTCAGTCTTTCATACATGCGTGCAGGCACGTTTTAATTTGTGTGGAGGACTTTGTAACGGTGCAACACCTGATTAAGCCAGCTGTGGGGCACGAAGTCATATGATTTGCGGTAGTCGACATACATGCTGCTAGTGCCCCTTTCATGTCTGAATGCAGTTCTCATAACAACGGAGTACATTATAAACTGGTCCCTACGTCTCGTATGTTTCTCTTGCACTTTTGTTATTATAATTTATTTTTGTAAAGTTTTATACCTCGGTAGATATCTGTTGATTTTCCAAAAATGAACGGACCGGAGCCTTAGCAAACTCCCTACAAGGCTTTGGATGAATTTATTTATTTATTTGCAGTCACATGGTTTACAATGATGATGGTAACAAAATATGAAAGTACATTATACATGACACTCGGTAAGGGCACTGCAAAGAGTGGACAGCTGAATAAATGTATGCTTAAATTATTATTATATTGCACAAGGAAATAAAATAACTTTACAACAATTTAAAATAGAGATACTTAACTATTATTTTATATTATATTTATAAATTTTATCGGCATAGAATCATTTAATGGGTAGTAAGATTTATTGAAAAGGTGAATATTTAAATGTTTTATAAATTTATCAGTGTGTTCTATATCTTTCAATTTTATATTTGTCAGGAAAGGAGATGTCAAAGACGGGAGCCCCGCAATCCGTATCATGGCTGAAAATGATCTCAACCGCCTGCTCAGTGCGCAGCCAGAATCGAACACAGCCGCCCGGGGAATGTCTCCTGTCTGTCTTCTGTGGGAAGATCTATTATATCACGACGTGATTGGCTAGCCAAATGTTATGTATACATGATAGAATATTATTTGACTGATGCTTGAATCTTTGTGATGGAGTCTGCCTAGCCGGCTATCCAGTTGATGGGGAGGTTAAGCACGAATGGATGGGTTCGTGTCTTGACTTTACCACGATGGTTGACTGGTCGGGCGCGAGAATGGATGGGTTCGTGTCCTGACCTGTCCGCGATGGTTGGCCGGTTGGATAGATCCTATCTTGCTGTCCCGTTGGTGGGGATGTCGAGCGCGAGAATGGATGGGTTCGTGCCTTGACTTCCCCACTGTGGTTGACTGGTCAGGCGCGAGAATGGATGGGTTCGTGTCCTGACCGGCCCACGACGGTTGTCTGGTTAAATTATTGGGATATACATTGGTTATGATATGTTCTATACATAAGCTAGTTAATTGTGGTATTAAATTAAAATATTATAAAGCAAACATTAATGTACTATATGAAGAAGTATGGAAATACTTTAATGTATCGGTGATTATATTATGTTGTATTTATTTCATTGAAAAGGCTGTAAGAATGGATGGGTTTACAGTTTTGTATTATTTATAGTCTGGTAACAAAAATGGATGGACTGGTTGCCAAATTTGTAAATGGTCTATATCTCAAGATTATGGAATGTTTCCTATTTGCAAAAGTTGCAAATACTTATAGAAATAATTTAGTGAAGTGTGCTTCCTGTGGTACCCATAGGAATACCCAAGTCCTATTTCTAGTTTGGTAATTTACATGGACTGGTTGCCAACCTGGTAAATGGTCTATATCTCAAGAGTATGGAATGTTTCCTATTTGCAAAAATGGATGGGTCTGCAAATGGGACTCATTCTTTGTTATGTTTCTTATTGTATTTTTGATCAGCGGCGAGAATAGATGGGTTCGTCGCAGGTTGCAAATACTTATAGAAATAATTTTGTTTTGTGTGTTTCCTGTGGTACCCATAGGAATACCTATTGTGCATGAGGACATGCACAGTGTCAGGATGGGCGAATGTAAGGGATATAATGTTTTAGTAGATGTGATTTAGCTATCAATTTTGATTTACACTATTAAGCCCAATTATTGTCATATTTCTTTTAAATATTATTTTAATTTATGGTATTAAAACTGATTATTTTGGTTGGGTTGTAAACCGATACTTTAGAAATCGATAGATGGGCAACACTAGTGAAAAAAGATGGCGGAACGGCATTCTATGCCGAGCGTTGGTAGATGAGATGTAGTGAGCGGAGTAAACGAAAAATAAGATGTAATTTATAGATTAAGGTGTTGAGTGCTGCAATAATAAACGTGTTGCTGTGTATCAAGTGTTTTATTATAAATTATTTATAACGTATTTTTTATTAAACCTGGGTCGGATGTACGGATATATTTTTAATATAACATAACGATTGAAAAAAAAATTCGTTCAATAGAAAGTGACTGAAAAAATTAAGAATATTTTTTTCATAAATTCATAAACATGAGATGATTGATTAATTGAAGGCCCCATTCTTATTCAGCGCCAAAGGTCACAAGACAATTAGAATCTAGTAGGTTCCATTTGATTGTTGTTAGATTCATAATGTCGCAAATCAATATACTAAAGTTTAGTCTCCTTCGCAATTACTCATACAAATCTTAGCTAACACTCGGCATGGTTGTCGTCAATTTGCTGTCTTATTCTCTTAACTGAACTAGGGTGCTCACACACTCTGATTTCGCGTTAACCGCAGGGCCACGCCGGCAAAACTGATTCAGCCAATTAGCCGGGGCTATAGGCAGTGTTGCAACCAATCATCGTTTGACACAAGTCAAATTGGAGTTTGAGCGATTCGGTTTGATTGATACGGAACGAGGTCATCTACTGATTTATCAGTGCTCGCCTTAGACACTGGTAATTATTGCTCTATTATGCAATTGTGTGAGTGGCTCGATTAGAATAGATTGCTTGTTTGTGGGCGGTTTGACGTAATTTTTGTCGTTTGTCACTCTTGAAATCTTTAAACAGGGAGCAGTACAGGTCTTGCAGTTTTATTTTTTTATTGAAGAAATAGGTATATTAATATTACTCCTTCTATTTAACAAGTTTTTACTTACGTAACGAAATGGAATTATCAAAGCATGAAACAACAGCTCTATGCAAATAAAAAAAAATTGCGTGGGTAACCCAAGCACGCAAAAGTTTCATCCTTCTTCAGTTTTAAAAATATATTACGTTCATGCTATTCCATCTATCCGTTATCGCTAGCAGTCCAGAAATAATTTATCGGAACTAACCCTTACCATTATCCTTCCGATCCTCAGATCAAACTATCGACACAAACAAATAGTTTCCCATTTCTTTCTGAACTTTGCACTCAGCGTTAACGCGGCGCAAGTTCAACCTCCAATCCAAAGTTCAATAAGTTAATATTACTTTGACTTCTAAGATACCTCGGAATACAGGTCTTTGTAAAGCGTCAGTTGTAGGAAAAATGACCGTGAAAATATAACTATCCATCATGATGCCAGGTTACATTGTGCTCAGTTGATGTCCGAAGATTATTTACATGAAATTGATGGGCAGCCTATAGGCTAACATCTTTTGACCTTGACCCCCACGGTCTTCAAGATACGACTGGGCTAATAAGCGAAAAATTTACTATCGTCAATCTTGAATGGGTATCTGTCTGCGGGGAATTCTCTGCCATTAGAGTAAGTCGGACAAATCGAGTTGCTGTAGTAATTTGCCATAAGCATTTCGTTATTCTTATTGCTTTCAACCACTGTTAGAAATGGAATTCTTCGCGCGGAAATAGCGTAATAAGTAACTCACTAAGTAAATGAGATACTGTTTCTAATTTATTATTGAAGGGTAATTAAACAATGGTACATAATTACTAATATTCAAGCTGTGACCTAAACCAAACAGGAGGATACAGTATTATGGCTTAAGTCACCGTAGTATATTACTCAAAGGTTAATATTAATGAAATTCAAAGTCCTTGATTGATATCAGATAATTGAAGAGCATTGTACGGTACATTCAAATTAATGAAACATTCAACTCCGTAAATTAGACGCTCATACAATTGTTGCACTGTTCGAAGCTCTTTATTACACGGTATGACAGTTATACGTATAATTTTAATAGTTCAATAAATACCAGATAAGGATACGAGTTCCAACTATAGTTGAAACTGATCGTCAAAGAACAGACATCTGTTGTATTCGACCCATAAATCAAAGAAGCGAAGCATTCAAGATTAAAACCCTTGGTCAATATCATTACTGGTAATGAACACGATAGATAAGGTATTTGCGTCGAGGCATATTAATGAATGTCGCGACAAGTCGTAATCAATTTATATCAATATCGCCAACGACCCGCTCTGTACTTGTTAGCAAGCATTAATATGAATTTTAACGATAGGGGTGGCCCCGTGTAGTTAACATATGTGAGAAAAGTGATCTAACCCAAAAAATAACCAATATGAAACACCTCATCTAATAAAATAAAAGTCCTGAGAGGCTGATAGCAGATAAATAAAATATTTTAATGAAACAATATAAAGAAACTTGGTTTGCCATTTAGTTTGGCACAACAATACTTAAAATAAATACAAGCAAGGATACTCAAGCTGATTGCTATTGCTTTACTTACACTAATAAATATTACACAACATCACATACATTGATCTGATTCCGAGGTAAGTAGCTTAAGCACTTGTGTTACGGATATCCGTAGATAAATATATTTGATAGCACTTCTAGACACTGAGCAAACACCTTTACGCGTCATACAAATGTTGTCCCAGATGAGAATCGAACCTACAACTCTTAGAACAGTAACCAGGGTCACTAACTAACCACTGTTCCACCGAACCAGTCTATAAGTTATTACTGAACATATTTCCTTACAAAAAACAATAGAAAGTCTACTAAGAATTTTAATTATCATAGTTCTGGATCTAAAAGCCACAGTAATTGAAAGTCAATGTCAAATGGTCGCAAGGTTAAGATTATGATCGTGTCAAGTGATTCAGTAATAATCATAACGAATGACCTCAATTTCGCTTTGTCAAAGATTAGCAATAGATTTTTAGATACGGTCACTGTAGCCCGCCACTCCTATTTGTTTAAAATCGGATGCTTATTCTTACCAGACAAGTTAATTAAACGGATAAGACGCGCACATTTTAACCGATTTTTAATGAAATCAGGTTTTTATAACAAAAACGTTTAAATTTGCCCCAGACATTAGGAATGCAACATTTTCGTAATTAGTGGTATCATCATTAACTTATTTAAAATGATTTTAGTGATTTAGAACCAAAAACTTCAAGAAGGGAAGTTCTTCATCTACTTCAAGGTAGATTTGTTTACATATTGATCCTGAAACTTAACAACTGGTAAGAAAGTTCCTTTAAAGTAATCATTTCAGGTATGAATTGAATATTATGACTGATCGAATTACGTAAATTGCAATATCTTCTAGTCATAATCATCAGCCCATAATACGTCCCCACTGCTGGGGCACGGGCCTACCCTAAACTAGGGCGATAATCGCGATATCTTCTACTTATCTCTTGTTACTCATAAAATCATTATGTTCTCTTAAAATTGGTCAGATGCATCGTATGCACCTGAACATTAGCACGTAACTAATCCTGATGTAACTACGCAAGCATATGTTCCAACATCCTCCATCTTCCACCACTAGTAGCTAAGTCAGCAATTTACCGAGATGGCTGACATATTGTGAAATGCACTGCCAACCCTACTCGTCATCTATTCGAATTAAGGCAGAACATGTGTGGCATCTGCCTATATGCAGCGGGCGGCCCGTCGTAAATACTCGTATCTGCTTTAACAGCATGCGACTATATACACCGACCGAAACAGGCCATGTCCTCGCTTTGTTGTGTAATTGGAGACATATTTTAAACTGTTATGTAATATCAGTTGTCGGCCGTTATTGAGTATCGATTGGATGATGGTGATTCTTTATTGACTGTTGAAATTGGTGTTGCGTTTTATGATACTGCTGGTTATACGGAGTAACATATACGATTCGTTGGCGCAGTAGTAACAAGATTTTAAGCAGTTACAACCATTTATTTAGCTGGTGTATTGCCATAAAATTTTACTCTTTAATTTCATTGTTATTTACAGATTGTTCATAATTGGTCCAGGAGATAAATTATATTTAAATACTTTCCCACGCTTTGTATTATTTTAGTTCATTCTTTTTTGCTGTATATTATAGAAAATAATTCTTAACAACCTATGTTACCTACATAACAGCTAAGTGTTTTTTTTTTAGGATACGAAAATACTTAAAAATATTAGTTGGTTATTCTAGGAATCAAAATCAAATAACACATTTAATACGACCACAATGTTTTCAACTATAAAATTTAAATCTATTAATTTACAACACGCCAAGCTCTACATCAATAAATTTCCATTAAACTTGTCGTATCGAATAAAGCGCTGCATTTTCGGTTTATTTGGTCCTAATTATTCCAGACTTCGCAGGTTTGGGCACGCTGTTGTTATACAAATTAGAACTGATCAAGTTAAGTAACCACACCGAATTAATGGCGTAGTGACCAAATACATTATCTACAGTTTCGACCTAGCTATCTACAGTCATTAATCTATTGATGCCTACGTTTTAGTTGTACGGCTACCATCAATTACATTCAGTCAATGAACATTTGTTAGATTGGGGATGATGGTAATATTAACGAATTGTGGTCGATTAAGGTAAGACAGTGGACGATCGAAATGATTTTAGCGGTGTCTTCGATTTGAAATTAGTACTAGAAATAGATTACGGATATCCTTGATCGTAGATTTTCGTCGAAAATTAACAATAACATATGCACTTATAGAATCAATTCGCTCTTATACATTTTGGAAAGTACCATAATTTATTTTTATTTTTATTCATATTTAAGCAAGGCTACAATTATATTTTAATGGTAAACCGAAATTCTACCCGACATTTAAAGCTTACTGAATGATTGCCATTTAACTGAATGGTAAGTTATAAAAGGTAACATAAAACAATTCCATCTGTTGTGAAGTTTGTAGAAACTGCAATAAAACAAGCAATCAAGATAATAATTTGTTTGGGCTTGAAATGGAAAGTTTTGTTAATCGATTTGATACGCATGTGTGCACATCGAGTGAAAGACTGTACTTGTATCTACTACTATTCACTTTCTATGCGAATCTTAAATCCCTTTAAAAGAAATTGCTTTTGCTCTTTTATTTTATAGACTTTTAGAGATAACCATATTTAGGTCAATGCAATTTATTACTAGGAAGTAGTAATAATAAATATTTTCCCCAAATAGGGAAATGGAGTATGAAAAAACAATAGAGCAATAACGACATTAACCAAAAGCCGGTTTTACTTAATAACCTTAGAAATTCCTGACCATGCATATTTTCCTTACCATGAAATTGATACTCATCATCATCAGCCCATATACATCCCCACTGCTGGGGTACGGGTCTACCCTAAACTAGGGCGATAAGGCCTTAGATAATTTGATACTGACAACATGTGAGTATGAGCCAGTGTTATACTCGTAAACTTTGTATCATAAACAATTAATAACATTGAATTAATAACACGAATTAATTATTAGTTAATCAAATGCATCACCCAAAAATGATTTAAATGTATCAAGGATATTATGAACATGATAAATATTTATTCAGTTATGTTTATTTTAGATTAAAATTAACAATATCACTCACGGTGTTGTTGTTCTTCTCTTTAAACTACAAGCCATGTCTCAGATCAGTTGACTTTCAACCTCCTGCAATAAAATATCAACTCTTACATAATAACATTAAGGTCGATTCAACTGTGAACATCCCAAACTTTATATCACAGATATCATCATCTAACGCAATATTTGAACTTGAACTTGGCATTGCATTCTTAACCTTATAACATCGGAAATAAAGACTAAAATATTTATTTTCTGATGCTTCCGATAAAAGTTCAGTAACACAGATTTTGATTGATCGTAGAAGATATCTGCTTAAAGTATGTAGAATATTAAGCCGCGATGACTTAACATAAATAAATGAGGTACAATATAAAAAATTGTATCTGTAAGCCTCATACTCTATTAGCATAATACCCATGGACCGTAGTGTTTTGTCTGTTATTAATTCTTGGCTTGTCAACGTTTGATAGAATGATGTTCTTGTAATTTTGGTAACGCCCCGTCTTCGTTAAGCTATTTGTTTACTTTGTTATTTGATTGGAATCCTATTGATGTTTTGTAAATACCATGTGAATATAATGCTTTGTTTTTTTTTCTTAAGGCTTTTTGTGGTACCGGTACTTCTTTTGTATAGGTATGAGTCTATCCTGGATAGGTTTTTTAAACCAAGTTGTGCTTAATCGGCTTATTGAATAAATCAGTGATAAAAAAAATCATGGTATTTTTTTATTTATCGGTCCGATGTCTAATAATTAATGCAATGCTAGAGTTATTTTTAATTAGCTGTTGAAATAACGAACAGCAGATTATACACCGTGAAACCGTTTAGTGGTTGTTTACCAGATTGAATGATTATTATACGTAATATCTCAGTAGTAAAATAGATAAATGCAGTTCTTTTTTATTATAATCAAGAAATACCTGTTTTACGAAAGAAATACTCGAAATTTGAAACACGCTCGAACTGCTTTATTACCTACTTATTCACGGCGTAGAGCTTCTTTAGCTTTAATCATTAGGGTGGAGCGAAAAACATTCTTTTTTTATTTTCGAAATTGCTGTATTACTAATCGATGACGCGTTATATTAGAAGGCTTTATGCGAAATTTCAACAATTTAAGTCATCATCTTCAGGTGGCGCACTAGGGTTGAGTAAAATAAAAGTTGTCATTTTTGACTTATTTAAAAAAAAAAAATTTCGGGTGAGTAACTGTCTTGACTACAATATAAATACTTAAAATAACCAAAAGCATAAATAACTACTGAAATAATTTATAAAATACCGTAAATAAATAGTTTACATACATTAAGCCTTATGTTCAAGAAGAGTCTTTTTGATGAAAATACTGATATTTCGTGTCGAAAAGCGGCATATTTTTCCTGGCATTTATCCACGTTCCAATGAAACCATTTCTTGCTTCTAGGCCACAAACAGAGAATGAAGCCTCAGTTACGAGCTTCACACACCTTTTTACTGCTTTAGTGAGTCAGGGATACTTTTGAATTTCAAGCAAAGTGTCTTCTGAGGAAACGTTTAAAAGCACTGTGTTAGTGCATTTGATTGTCAACAGTGGTTCAGTTATCTATTCTTTTTCTCCCAATCAATTAAACCCTAATATTTTAATGCATCAGGTCTAAGTTTTGGAAGATTTTATTTGCGAATTTTCGCCCCTTAACACTGAATTCGTGCCTTTTAAACTCTCTCAACGGCCAGTTTCCTTACGTGTAACTCATAATGCTATAACATAGTCTGTAATACGTTTTCTGTATATGCGAAGAAGGAATTTCTTTGTTTAGTTTTTAGGAAAATACTTTTCGAATCACTACGCAAAACAAATACTTATCATAATGATTTGACAAATTTATTTTATTGTCAAGTGTAATTGTAGCGCTTGACATAGCGAAAATATGGATCAGAGCATCAAATTCTCCAATAAGGCATCAGCAAGTTGTCGCTAGGTTGTTTTCGTATAATAACAAGTACCAAGAGTCTTTAAATAAGTTATTTTATATCGCAACAAGTAAATGATCGTCAAAAGATGTGATGAGTATGACAAGTTTGTGAAGAAATCTCTTAACTCTTATAAATACTGTCGGTACGGTCTGACACATGTATTTAACATTAGAATGAGTTATAAGAAGTATGTTTTTGCATAGAGATTAGAAAGGTAGATATTGTCCTTAAAAACAAACTAAAAAAATCCTTCTTCGCTTACCCAGAATTTCTGGGTAACATAGTGGGTGGCTTGTAACATAGTCAGCAATACGTTTTCTGGGCCAGAAAACGTATTGCTGACTATGTTACAATATTTTGAGTACACGTAAGGAATCTGGCCGTTCCTTACGTGTACTCAAAATATTTTTTGAGTTTTAAAGGCACGAATTCGGTGTTAAGGGAAGAAAAATCGCGAATTAAATCTTCCATAACTTAGACCTGATGCAATAAAACATTGGGATTTAATTAATTGAGAGAAAAATAATAGATAACTGAACCACTGTTGACATTCAAATTCACTAACGCAGTACTTTTAAATGTTTCCTCAGAAGACACTTTGCTTGAAATTCAAAAGTATCCCTGACTCACTAAAGCAGTAAAAAGGTGTGTGAAGCTCGTAACTGAGGCTTCATTCTCTGTTTGTGGACTAGAAGTAAGAAATGTTTTCATTCGAACGTGGATAAACGCCAGGAAGGGGATACCGCTTTTCGACAGGAAATATCAGTATATTCATCAAAATAAGGCTCTTCTTCAACATAAGGCTTAAATATGTAAACGATTTATATACGGTATTTTTTAAATTATTTCCGTAGTTATTTATGCCTTCAGTTATTTTAAGTATTAATATTGTAGTCAAGACAATTAATCACCCGAAATTTTTTTTTTTTAAATAAGCCAAAAATGACAACTTTTATTTTACTAAACCCTAGTGCGCCACCTGAAGATGATGACTTAAATTGTTGAAATTTCGCATAAAGCCTTCTAATATAACGCATCATCGATTAGTAATACAGGAATGTCGAAAATAAAAAAAAAGTTTTTTTCGCTCCACCCTATTAATCATATCATCAATTTCGTGCGGTAAGCAGTACCTGATTACGACACATCTCTTAAAAGAACTGTTGCTTCACACGCTTTCGAGTTTGATGATTATATTTTTAAAAAAATGTTTTTTTTAAGAAATAACTGGCATCATTCGATAGAACTACTAAAGGTGAAACGTTCTGCTACGGGAAAATAACCCCTAAAATGTCAAGGTTTAGATAAAGTGACTGCTAAGAAAGGTATAAATGTTATTGCCATATATTTGTTTACTCTTCTACTCACAACTCTCTGGACAGTAATAACGAGGATAAGTGAAGCAAACTTCGTTTTTACCCTCAACTAGGAAACGTAGCATTATCTTAAGAGGAGCTTGACTTAACTTTACTAATATTATTACAAGGACCCGCTAAGTAAAAGCAGTTGGTAACAAGATCCATCTAACCAATACATTCAATACTGCTTAAGGAAATTTGTTTTTCTTGTAAGGCAGCTATAGTTTTTGGGGTAGGGGCGAATCTCATTATGAGATGTTTGATTGTAAACTTGGCTTTTTTTTTTTCTTTATATGCAGTACATTTGAGGTCGGTTTCTAAAAGAAAATCCGTTCTTCTGAAATTCGTCGATTGATTAGGCTTGCTTCAAAAAAAAACTACGTAAAAATACTATTAATAAATTAAATAAGTATTCATCTATAAAGTCTCCTTTTAAATTTAAACGGTTGAATATGTACTCTTGAATTTCCAAATTGTATCATGTTGAAAAAAACATACTTATACAGGGTGTAACAGGAGGGGTGGATCATCGTAAGTCAATCGATGGGGGACTTCAATACCTATCGATATAATCCCCATGTATGTTCAGCGATTTTCAATAGTTCCAAAGTTATTGAGATTTTTGTGAAATTTTTGTGAGAAGCCGGAATTCAGTATAAAAGTCTTCACTGTAGCTTAACTACTGGACCGGCTTGTATGATTTTTTTTCTAGAAGTAGTTCAATAGTGGGTCTTTATAATTACGATACCGATTTTAGTCATAACCCTATCATATTGGAGTAAAAAAATAATTCTTCACAAAAGTTTTACGAATCGAATTGTGTCTACCAACTTTCAAAGCCTCCAGTGAAAAAAAAGTGCCTGTGTTTTTTTTCTAGAACTTATTTTAAAAACTACCTACATTCATGGATAGTATACCCTGAAAATTTCATACCGCTACTGCCAGAGCATCAAAACGAAAAATGAACGCGAATGGCACAGGTGCCATAAATCAGTGTTTTTATTTTTAATGAAAAACTTTAATTTAAAAAATAAATCGATACGTTTCAGTAAATTTATGCTATGTTAGTAACATTAGTAGCAGTAATTTTACAGAATTGTAAATTGAAGGGGTGAAAATCAAACAAAGAAAATTGAAATATTTTTTGTTAATATTTTTTTTTATAGTAAGTGTTCATAATGGGCATTATTATTGGCTATGCATAGCTTAGACCTTCTTAAAAAGCTTTTTTGGAGGTTGTGGAATGCTTCTTTTTTGTAAAATTTTTCAGGGGCCCAAATTGTGACAAGGCAAAATAGAGTAGTAGCATTTTGCAACATCCGAAAAACCTTTGTAAAACGGTGTCGTACTTGTTTATGCATAGCCAATAATGGAGCCCATTATGAACACTTACTGTAAAAAAAATAATTAACAAAAATTTTGTAAATTTTCTTTGTTTGATTTTCACCCCTTCAATTTGCAATTCTGTAAAATTACTGCTACTGATGTTACTAACATAGCATAAATTTACCGACATATATCGATTTATTTTTAAATTAAAGTTTTTTATGAAAAATAAAAACACTGGTTTATGGCACCTGTGCCATTCGCGTTCAATTTTGGTTTTGATTCTCTGGTAGTAGCGGTATGAAATTTTCAGGGTATACTATCCATGAATGTAGGTAGTTTTTAAAATAAGTTCTAGAAAAAAAACACAGGCACTTTTTTTTCACTGGAGGCTTTGAAAGTTGGTAAACACAATTCGATTCGTAAAACTTTTGTGAAGAATTATTTTTTTACTCCAATATGATAGGGTTATGACTCAAATCGGTATCGTAATTATAAAGACCCACTATTGAACTATTTCTAGAAACAAAATTATGCAAGCAGGTCCAGTAGTTAAGCTACATTGAAGACTTTTATACTGAATTCCGACTTCTTACAAAAAATTCACAAAAATCTCAATAACTTTGGAACTATTGAAAATCGCTGAACATACATGGGGGTTATATCGATAGGTATTGAAGTCCCCCATCGATTGACTTACGATGATCCACCCCCCCTGTTACACCCTGTATACATAATCACACGCAGACACGGAACATAACACCGATGTTCATTACACAAATATTTGTCCCGAGTGGGGATCAAACCCAGGACTCTTAGAACCATCAGCCAGGGTCACTAAACACAGTCAGATGATTCATTCAGTTATTTTTAAAGTTAAGATTACCTAATCGTAAGTAATCATAAAACTACGTAACTGATGATATCCACTAATACCATCTCAACAAGACAATGAATTCCAATTTCCGAAAAGCATTTTAGTAGTGTCCCGATAAACGATCCCGCACAAAAGGATTACGTGGTACAGTGAGTGAAGGAAGTGTCCTTATTTTTTAAGGTTTAAAGAGTCACCCACGGCCACATTGTTCGGCGGTATCACTAGATCTCCCGTGTTTGTCTAACAAGCGACGTGTACGATTATTATTACTGTTTTATCTCCAGACGGATTTAGCTCGGCGGCGTTGTGTGGATACGCTGGCATTATTTTGTTTTAGTCTTTTGTTTCTTTTGTGACAGACACGTAAGATTTGCAGTAATCTTTTTTTGGGTCTAAATCGTTTTATTAGCTACAGGTCCCAAAATTTTTGATGTGATTTTGGATTGTGAAATCGTAAAGATTATTGCTTGCTCATTTTATTTAAAAATTAGCTGTGCCAGCGACTTCGTTCGCGTTTCCCCGTTTTTACACATTTTCACTGTAGCTCCTATTGGTCGCAGCGTGATGTTATATAGCCTAAAGCCTTCCTCGATAAATGGTCTATATAACGCAAAAAGATTTTTTTAAATCGAACCAGTAGTTTCTGAGATTAGCGCGTTCAAACAAACAAACAAACTCTTCAGCTTTATAATATTAGTATAGATAAACGTTGTTCTATTATATTTTGACTATTTACCTATATTGTATGTAAGTTCCAATAAGATTGCGTTTATTAAATATTTCGGTAATCTCCAGTTTATTTATGTACCTGTGTAATTGGGACAAGTTTGTCAGTTATTGATGTACTAATTTATTAATTAAATGAATAAAAAAAGAACTGCTCTTTATTTTATTATTTTTCGTAGAACTCGAAACCAAATCTAATAATACAATTGGTCAAGTAATGTACTTTTTGTATTTGTACAATTGATTAAGCGTGATTACCTGTCTACTAAGTACTTTCTAAATGGATCATTATACTATACAGTTAATATTTTTAGGTATAATATTTCTTTTTTATGTTAAATGCTTTAGGTTCGTATTCGTTATTGTAGTTCATACTTATTTTGAATGCGATAGACTAAATCAAATTGTTATGTGTACTTAAAATGCCTAATTAGATAAAAAGATGGGAATTTATATGTTTAAACTTAATTTTTTTTATAAAGATATGCTAAAATTTAAAGTATGTTCAATTTTAATAGAAATTATTCGCCTCTGCCATATTACTTTAGAGTCTTATCCATACAATATCGTCTTTAGTAGAAACATGATTTTAATAAGATTAAAATAATTGTATGGGTCCTGTGAGATTGACTAGCTCTCTGTTCAGGTGGCATATAAAAAGTGGAGCCCACTCTTACATTATACGTACTTACTTGGACGTGAGAGATATTATGTTCCTGATAGCAGCTTTGGTAGTAGAAAAGGCAACTGATTTCCCATGTCTAATGTTTGCTTTGGAACTTAGAAGCAGATAGTTTGGACTTTCACGGAGTAAAATAAATATTATGTATAAACACAAAATATTGATGTTCCACATTTATTCAAAATATTTATTCGTACAAACGAGTCTTTCCTCGGGATTAATTTTTACACGTTATAAATATCAATCACAAAAAAATACATGAAACAGTTCTTTGAATTTTTTTTATGCTTGTAAATGTTTAATTCGTGTGAAATATAAATTGTCGAATTTAAGATACTGAAGAAAGTAAAATTACAACAGATATTATTCTTGCCCTTTTTTTCAACAACAAATACTAATGACCCCTTTCTTCCCCACTGCTCAACTCGATTGCTCAACTTCATAAAGTTGAGCAGTGGGTAATACCCACTGCTCAACTGGTCATTGCTCAACTACGACAGTTGAGCAGGGGGTAATACCTACTGCTCAACTAAAATTGCTCAACTAAATTATAAGTACGTATATGAGTTACTATACACACACACACAAGTGGTCAGGTAAGTTATAATAAAAATCTAACCGTTAATATAATATTTAATATCTTAAAACAAAAAAAACTTCTTTCCTCTTACCAACGAACTTAAATTATTGTTTCATTTTTCTTGAATATCATCGCAATTTTTCGAGAGTGTGTCCAACTGAGATCTTTGGATGAGTAAGTTGCATATGTATATTATTGATTATATCATAATTATGAACACTCGTTTTTCTTCTCTTGTGCGCTATTTTATTTACAGAAATCTCGTTAATATCCGACAGTGCTTTTAATAATCGTAACAATGTCTTTGTGTTCTTATTTATTGACAAGACATTGACATCATCATAAATAATCCATAATCCGAACAAAATCAATGTATAATAAGTGGCTAGTACCTCAACAGGAGTTAAGCGAGGGGTCATATGTTTAATTTAACAACGATATGTCCCTTAGTGCAACTGAGTTGAGCAATAAATAGTTGAGCTTTGGGGACTAAAATATTCAGTTATACAAACTATGTCCTAATGCTCAACTGCTCAACTAGTTGAGCAATCGAGTTGGGCAGTGGGGAAGAAAGGTAATGACCATGCATGCGCATGGGCATATTCTCATTACGAAGTCCAATTTGACGAAATAACCTCGTAATTCGGTGAACATTAGAAAGTGCCATTTGTACAATAGCCATAGAATGTGTTGTGTGACAGAGGAATCAACATAACACCAATAACCTCCGGTTGATGTTTTAGTAGAGTTCCGGACCCCAATGGCCAAAGGACTGAACCCTTTTAAGATCACTTTACTGAGTTCTAATCTAATAAGACTCAGGCCAGGTAACCTTTGGATGTTGAAATGGAGAGTATTCGTAGACTGTGCTCGATAGCATTCAATATAAGAGCGATACAATAATATATCTAAGAATAGCATTTGCTATGCCATTGTGTTCCTATATGAATATGAAAGAATGTATTCGCATTAGCATAGTTAGAAATTATCCTGTGCTTAATTAATTTCTACGAAGCTCAATTATAACTCTAGAGTACAATACTATTCAAAGCATAACGACTCGTTAACACTACCCTGTAATAACCGAACCTAACAGGTCTAATATCACGCCCAATTACAAATTTAAGTCTGTTAATCGCCAGTAATTATGTAAATGTTTGCAATATATGTCCTGACAAGCGGGCAGATTCAGCGTCATGCATTATGCAAGTCTCTAATGCAGTCGTTAATTACGTATCCTTAGGGCTGTTATTGATTAGTAGTTTACGGTTATTTCGACCATATTAACCTGAGACGTTTATGCATTAGCGTTGATTATCCGTAATCTGATTATGTCCAAATTATGCTAATTGGGACTGAATGGCGCTTTTGAATAAAAAGGTTTCAAAGTTTTTACGACTGATCATTTCGATACATTAAAATGCACTTAGGTATTTTTAAGTAACTACATATTCCGATAAATAAGACATCTAATTATTTAATTAAAGGTACGCCTTTGCCCAGCAGTGGGACAGCATAGGCTAAATAAAAAAAAAAAGGTACGCGTAGATTAATACGTGTTTTATTTTAAATACTAAATATCATATTATTTTTAATGTCAAATTTATTTTAAAACAAAAAAATAAACGTTGGCTCTTTTATTTTAAAATTCAGTTAGCAATAAGATCACGTGCCATTAAATGTACGTAAACACCCAAGTGACTAAATTTAAATTAACACAAACCCTGAGAATGTAAAACAAAATAATATAGGCGCTGAGCTTGGACATTTTCCCGAGGTACATTTTGTGTAAGCGCCGGATAGCGTTTTTATTGTTAACAAGCCAGTGCCGGCCACGACGAGCGACGATGATATCTCCTCGTATGAATGATGACTTCGTGCTAAGCCTCTGGAAGCAGCCCGCGATAGACACAAGCACGGGAGACAGGACACGAATATGGAAATTCACCTTTCACATTCAAACCGCTAACTAATTCTATGCAAAAAAATTCGCGAACGTTTGCACGATTTTGCTGGTTGTATCCAGAAACTAGTTCCTCATTTTGCGTTTTAACATTCAGCTATTTCTGTGAGATGATTATTTTTTGGTAATTTTTTTGTTGTAGTTTCTTGAGATTACCGCAATTTTTTTATAGTCACACCCTTTGTTATGAGTCATGCAAAAAAAAAAAGTATATTCAGCTTACAGATTTAGCTGATATAATTTTTCTAACACTCAATTTAATTACCACAACAAAAACTATACAAGATTCTGCTTCCAATTATATTTATTGGCATTAAAGTTATCTTCTTGTGTCTATGGAGCCGACCCATCTAAGGAAGATAAGGGGTCGACGTTTTTAGCACAAAGCGTTTTCTGTTTCGGACCCTTTCTTGCAGGTTATTTGACTCGAGACGTGCCTTGGGTGTACCTGTTTACTAAGACCACCTTTATCGAGACTCAGGCAATATTTTGTCCAGATTATCTCTTAAAACGCCTTCATTCGTTCAACATCCACAATTCTAACAGATGCGATGTCTTACTTTACAAATCACAATCACGCTTTTAAGACATTATGGACAAACATGGGTTTTAATGATAAGGAAGAACGAAACAGCCACTATAAATTAGATTGCTTCACGCCTTACAAATGGACGTCCACTTTAGAAAATTTTGTTACTAAACCCATAAAATATTGCAGTTTATTTCATTACTTTATTGTTTGCTGTTGCTAGTTTACAAACATCAGCTTTAAATGTGTGGTTATTATTTGGCCACTACTAAGAAAGTAGGACTGGACGAGACAATACAAGTTCAAACTATTACCAAAGATTTATAGTAGGCCGACATTTGAAACAATCATACGATTATTTGCGGTGTTGACAGCAATAAACCGGACGACATTTGCTGGAGCCAAAACTATTGTCTCAACGTATTTTTATGGTGGCAATAACTTAATTGCGGTAGAATTCTTTTGTCTAAAAGCGGCGAGCTCGAATGCTGCTTTTATTGTGCACCGTAACTTTCAAAAGGTTTTTTCTGCGGGTTCGAGAAACTGACCGTATATTGTTAATTTCTCTCCACGGACGAGCCCTTTGTTTTTCTTCAGTCCTTTTTGAATACGAGAGACTGCACCAATACGGGTCTGTAAAGGACGTAAAAGGTTTTTTGGATGTTATGGCTAACAGAATCGATTTCAATAAAGCCGCGCAGGAGTTTTTGGTTTCTGTACGGTTGCGTCCTATTGTTCTGTTCCTAAGTTTCACGCGGAGACGGTTCAATTATTCAGTGCTTCCGTTTACTAGATGCCTTAATTTTTTTCTTTGAGTTGTAAATTTTCTTACTGGTTAGCTACTTACGGTATTCATTTATTTAAAAGTTAGTTATTTGTAGTGTAGGTGTCGAAAATGTCAACGTTAGAGATATGTTAATAGGTTATTTATATTATCCATTATGTAAGCAAATTCTGTACAAAATCTTTAATCTGACATATTTATTAAGTGAACGTTAATTTATTGTTAGAATACTCACTTTAAAACAACTCTCATAACCCAATCTGAAGTGCCCATTTAAACTCAATCTGTAATAGATTGTAAAAGCCATAAATATTCAGAGATAAACGCGGCCATTCCTTCACATAAAAGTTATATTGAACATAGTTCACCGATATCAAGTAAGTCAACAGAGAACAGAGGTTGTTATATAACGTTCCTCAGGGAAGATCGTTGGATGTTTTCGGAGCCAGTTGTTACTAAGATAAGTGGTAATATTGTGTTTGATGTCGCCTGGTAAATATTGGGCCGTATAGGCACGTGAGATATTGACTCCCAATATTGACTCGGAATATCAATAGTCTGGACCGTAATAAGCGACCTTGGGTTAGATGCGTGGTTCTGGGAAAGTAACTTATTGGTTTTCTGTTTGATGAATAAAATCCAAACTGTGCAAGACATATTATTATTCTAGTGCACAAGTGGCGCAAACACGAGTGCACACTTGGTTACCTCATTATCATAGTTCGTTAGGTAGGCCGAGGCATCCGACCTGTCTGATCAGATGCAGGACCACCAGTTTAACGTGCTTTCCCTGGACTCCGGAAAGAGTATTTGACCCGAATCGATACTCGAACCTCTCGGTCTCAACTCGCTTGTCACCAGCTGAACGATGTAAAAAAATAAATGTAACACGTGAACGATACCCAATCGATCTTGGAAGAGAAATTCCCGCGTCCTCGTAAGCCGTTCATTCTTAAACGTACTTTAGATTGACAAACTGTCCGGTCACAGAGCATGAAAGGCGTCTCGTCTCCCACGGTAGACGTTATTCGTCACGCACGTGTCTCGGCATCCGATGCCTCGCGATTACGGTGACGCACGGACCTACTCTACCTTTTGAATGGACGTGTTTTTGTGACTAACTAGGTTCACAAAATACGAAGTAGGCTGAAGTTTGGTATAGATATTGCTATAGAACTTAAAAATTACGAAGGTTCCATCAACTTTTGGAAAAATTACGAAGGTTCTAGACTTTTGTAAATCTAAGCACGTGGTACAGTTAAATCAAAAAATGTAAATAGATTTAATTAAAAAACAAGAAATTGTTTTAACAGAAGTGATAATTATTGTACTGCGTAATAATATTATCACTTCTTTTAAAACTTTAAATAATGCATTTACTTACGACGTATCAATCAATACATAGTATAAAACAAAGTCGCTTTCGCTGTATGTCCGTATGTATGCTTAGATCTTTAAAACTACGCAACGGATTTTGATACGATTTTTTTTAATAGATAGAGTGATTCTTAAGGAAGTTTTTTTATGTAAAATTTACCCGAAGCGAAGCGAGGGCGGGTCACTAGTGTGTTATAAAATTTTTAAGATATTAATTTATACCAAGAACAGATTTTTCACACACAGCGAAAAATTATGTTTCTGTGATTAACAACGCGCTATTTAACTTAAAAAATTAATCCGTCCATTTAGGTTGATTGGCTTTACACCAGCCATTATTTTTTGCCTAATTTTGGCCAAATTATTGTCTGTATCGTAATCTTAAAGTATCGTAGCATTTATGTTGTCTGGCAATTACATTCTATAAATCTACCGAACAGATTTGGTAGACTAAGCGTAGGCACGCTTGGTGTATGCAATTTTCTTTTGATTTAAGTAGAAAGTTCCACGTGAGTAAGATAAGATAACCAGCTTTTAGTTTTTTTATGTTTTATGCATATTTTCTAAAATCCATAATTTTATTGATCATTCGAACAATCTCGCCACATAATAATATTAAAATTACAGTCATAATATCATGTTCTTTAAATCGGTTAATAACACAAAGGGGATTTAAACGCTACATAATAAGTATTGTCAGTACAATAGTCTTTTTATTTCAAAACTGTCAATCATAAAGTCTTTGCATTGATCAATATGTCCGCCCTTTCTGTCAAACTTGCATGAATGAAAAATTTCGGGCTCTATTTCCGTCCTAATTCTTAAGAAAGCATCTCTCTTGATTTAGTTAACTAAAGTCTTAAAGTATAATAGATATTTTAAATACCTTCTCTATTTGAAATGTTCTGTGCAAAGCACATATCGGTTGCGAATTTCGAGTGCTTAATAAAACTTTCTTCTATTCTTTATATTTGTAACTAACTACGATTTCATTGTATCTTTAGAATCAAGAATGAAATTCTAGCCTTATTTGAATATCTAATAATTATGACGAGCGTTAATTTTAACACGCCTCATTTTGCTTCTGTTTCACATTCTCATCGACCTCCTTGGAGATGTAACTTGAGTAGGTGCAACCAGCGCATCACGCAGGCTTAAGTCTTCTACGCGCCACAAAACCAATATTTTCGAATATTCAAAAAACACGCGTGCCATCTGTTGTGAGATGCAGCGCGGGGACCCACCCGTCATTGTGACTCGTCCCCCGCCGGCCCCCTCCCCCCGACACCCATGCGGCTTTCGTTCGTTCAAACTTACGTAGGTCAGTTACCGCCCGACCGCAGGGGAGCATGGCTGCGTCAAAAGTTTTGTCGCGATCCCGCAATCTATGTTTACATTCGCTCTAAAACGAACTGTGTACCAATACAAACTCCGCTCAAAGACTGTTAAGTGTTTATAAAGTTAACTCAAAGACAATCAGTGATAATATATGTGACAAATGAACTGTGTTACTGTGAAAAAATGACCAGAAACTTTTACGGAATGGTTTCGTTAAAAGTTTGGATGTGCTTACTTATGGTGGTCGGTGCGCGCGCACGGGCCGCTCCGCCCGCCCCCGCCGGCTGTCAGTGGGACTATTCGGACGCAAAGTTGAGTGAATCTAACTTTCTCACGTGCAACATAAAGACCATCGGATCTGCTGACTTCTTGTTTAAAAACATTACCACCGCGCAGGCGTACAACATCAACAAGTTGAAGTTGACATGTACCGACTTACTCTTTTTCGAAAGCTCGCTACATATGAATACGGGCAGCTTCTTAGGACAACTTCGGAAACTTGAGGACTTGAGCATTGATTATTGCAAAATACGCTACGTGCCTGCCACTGTTCTCTCTCCGCTTCGTGATTTAACTAGTTTGACTCTACGTTCCTACAATACCGATTGGCCTGCGATGACAATGGAGTTCCATGCCGAAAGTTTTCGTGGTTTGATGGAACTTCGGACATTGGATTTGGGAGATAACAATATCTACATGTTGCCGTCGGAAGTGTTCTGCCCTCTCTTCAGTTTAGAGTCGTTGAATCTAACAAACAACAGAATACAAGACATATCTGAAATCGGTTTTTCCGATTGGGGAAAAGGGCCGGTCGCCCCGGGCAAGTCGTGCAACACGGGACTTAAAATGCTCGATTTATCACACAACAACATTTTACGGCTACCAGATAACGGGCTCTCCAGCCTTAGATCTTTAGAGGTCTTGAATATTCACAACAACTTAATTAACGAAATAGGCGACAGGGCCTTTGTCGGCTTGAATTCATTAAAAATCTTGAACTTGTCGGGAAATAAGTTAGTCGCTGTCCCTCCAGAACTATTTCAATCGTCGAGAGTTATCAAGGAGATCTCATTAGCGAATAACTCTTTGTCTGTGCTTGCTCCAGGCTTACTAGAAGGTCTTGATCAACTTGAGAAATTGGATTTATCTAGAAACAGCCTCACAAATGATTGGGTAAATAGAGATACCTTTGCCGGGCTTGTGCGTTTAGTAATTCTTAATCTTTCTTACAACGCATTAGCGCGCCTTGATCCTAAGACATTCCAAGACTTGAATGCATTACAAGTTTTGAACTTAGACAACAACGCCATTGAAGTAATTAGTAACGGCGCTTTCGCAGAGCTTAAGAATCTCCATCAGCTTTCTATATCTGACAACAAGATTAAGACACTCAATGAACACATATTCTCAAACTTGTTTGTACTTAGCCAACTATATTTGGATAACAATCAAATCACAACAATTCATGAAAGATGTTTTGAGAACATAACTTATTTACAAGATTTGGGTCTAAATGGAAATAGCCTGAATACAGTACCTGATGGTATTAAAAAGTTAAGGTTTTTGAAATCGCTTGATATTGGAAAAAACAACATAGAGAAAATTAGCAACACATCCTTTGAGGGTCTAGAAGAACTTTATGGCTTGCGTCTTGTTGACAACCATATTGTAAGCATACCTAAAGATACATTCAGCACATTGCCCTCATTGCAGGTTCTGAATTTGGCTTCCAATAGAATTGAAACTATAGAACAAGATGCATTTGTGAGCAATCCTACATTGAAAGCTATACGTTTAGATGGGAACAAGTTGACCGACATTCGAGGTGTTTTTAATAAATTGACTACCCTCGGTTGGCTCAACATATCTGATAATAAACTTATATACTTTGACTATAGCTATATGCCACAGACTCTTGAATGGTTGGATATTCACAACAACAATATCACAAAACTGGACAACGAACAGAATACGCAACAAAACATCCGTATGCTTGACGTAAGCTTCAATGCGTTAGAAAACGTCGATGAAAGGTCGATACCTGATTCAATAGAGATCCTTTTCTTAAATAACAACAAGATTCACACGATTCACCCAGGTACGTTCATACAAAAAAGAAACTTAGAAAAAGTTGTCATGTCAGATAATAAATTGAGGACCATAGAACTGTCCGCGTTTACTTTGCCACACATACCGAAACACAGATTGTTGCCCAAGTTCTTCATTGGGAATAATCCGTTTGTATGCAACTGTCACATGATTTGGTTGCAAAAGATAAATCTCTGGAATCATATGAGACAATATCCGCGGTTTATGGATTTAGAAACAGTCACGTGTGAAGTAGTAAGTAACAAATATGGCGGCAAGGCGAACTTGATGGATGTACCTGAGACCCAATTTCTTTGTTCGTATGAGACCCATTGTTCTTCTAGCTGTTTCTGTTGCGATTTTGAAGCCTGCGACTGTAAAATGACATGTCCTGAAGGTTGTTCGTGTTTCCATGACAGTAATTGGAATTCTAATGTGATTGATTGTTCAAAGGTTGGTTATACTGAAATACCAGAGAAAATTCCTATGGATGCCACTGAACTTTATCTGGATGGAAATGACTTCGGCTCATTAAGTAGTCATTTGTTTATTGGCAAGAAGAAATTACATAAGCTATATTTGAATAATAGCAACATCAACATATTAGATAATGATACCTTGAATGGCCTGCATTCATTGAACGTTCTTCACCTAGAAAACAATCATCTGACTGAGTTGTCTGGAGGTGAATTTTCGCAGCTAAAACACTTAAGGGAGTTATACATAAACGATAACCTCTTGACAAGTGTCGCAAACAAGACTTTTGAGAATCTCTCTTCTCTCAGAGTTGCACACTTACAAGGCAATAAAGTACTCGACCTTGATAAGAAGTTGGCACACTTGATGCATTTAGAGAACGTGAATATTCGTGGAAACTTATTCTCTTGTAATTGCGACAATGTTTTACTCCTACAAAACTGGTTCAAGAAGAATTATGAAGACCCCGCGGAAATGTATTGTGCTGATGAAAATGGACTTATATCGAATCTAACTGTGTTTGATGTGATCGATAAGTGTCGTGATTCTAGTGTAACGGACAATACTATCCCTACTGAAAATCAACCTTTTCAGTATGATGAAGTGAGCACTATCAAATTGAACTTTGTACCTTTGCTAGCTGTAGTATTAATAAGTGTAATTTTAATTTTATTATTTGGTGCCTTAGCATTCTCTTTTAGACAAAATGTACGTTTATGGGCTCACTCGAGGTATGGTGTGAGGCTATTTAAAAGTGCATCAATTCAAGAAAGCGAATTGGATAGAGATAGATTGTACGACGGATATGCTGTATATAGTTTATTAGATGACGACTTTGTATCTAAGGTTGTAGCCCCTGAAATGGAGCACTCTGGTTACACAATGTGTTTCCATTACAGGGACTTACAACATGCCCCAGATAATTACTTATCTGATCAGATAACTAATGCGGCCGAGTCATCTAAAAGAATCTTATTGTTTGTATCTTTTAATTTCTTGCAAAATGAGTGGTCCAAACTTTCATTCAAAACTGCTATTAAACATGTAATCACATCTATTCATCCTTCAATCAGAAGGCATAGAGTTATGTTCATATTGACAACAGATATAAGCGCTCTCAATTTAGATTTAGACTTCCAAAATTATCTTAAAACTTGTAACGTCCTTTTGTGGGGCGAAAAGAAATTTTGGGAGAAAATCAGGTTTGGAATGCCTGACATTTCTAATTTGCAATGGAATAAGGATACTTTGAATTACAATCATCCTGTGTGCCCGAATGCGAGGCGGCATCCTTCTAGATACACCGCGTCGCCTACTGCGCCTGAGCATTGGTATAAATATGATGCGATTCCGCCTCAAACACCTACTAACAACGTAGCAATTAATTTAGAGGATGATACGTCTATGTTGACTAACACAACATTGACGAGTCAGATTCAGGATGGGGAGAATTTGCATCATAGTTATATTTCAATAGATACTCAGAATTATGAGCAGCCGTACGGCGGCCGTCCTAGGCCTCCGAACACGTTACGCAAGCATCCCGGGCACCACTCCCCTTCAATGTTAGACGAGCAAGGTTACTTGCAGCCTCGCTCTTCAGTTCACGAGTGCTTGCCACAAACCCATTCAGGCGCACACAGATGATAAGCTAACTCAAATCTATCTTTCCCTAAAGATATTTTTAATGGAACGACACATTCCAAACACATGTGTAGGCTGCTTTTTATGTTCGCCATGCCTTATTAAAAAGTGATAATTTTACAAAAGGATTGGTTCAGATAATTTTGGCCAAATTTTGTAATAACTAACTTGTTCCTTCGTAGATAACAGAGTGTCATGTATGTTACAAAGACTGTATCTATTGTTATAAAATTAACTATAGGAGAAGCCTTATAAATCATTATGTAAAGCACGTAGAGCATAATTTATTATAAAAACAACCAAGAATTACGATTTATTGCTGTCCATTAAGACTGACATACTATGTACTAAAGTTATTAAGAGTTATTGCCAGTATCATGAATGAATGTAAACTTGCATAAGTATTTTCATATAGTATATTATCTCATTGTTACCAAATATTTTGTAGATAGATATTACGACTAATCAATGTTATAAATAAGTATTCTTTATAGGTTTACTAGTCATTAGGTAGGAATTGAATAGCGTTGAGAGATCGTAGATATGTGTAGATATTTTGGTTACATAGTTTGTGATGCTAAATCTGTGTATAAATAAACTAATCAGTACAGAATACTGTTGTATATGGATATCGTATCGTTTACTGTGTAACTGACTGTATGTATGTAAATTGTATTATTATTAAATAATTGTCGACTGTTAAACAAACTAAATTAAAAATAAAATATTATTACAAAATTATTTCTGTCTTTATATTTCTTTACCTTACACGATAATACCTAAGATAGGATAGGTACACACATTATATTAACATCTTTTACACATAATTTATTTGCCAAATTCGTATAAATTGGATGACTTCAAATATTATTTATTTTAATTAGTAGTATAAACTTTTTGGTTGTGTTTTATACTTAAAATCTATTCAGTCATTTCAAGTCGAGATCACTTTTAGTCATTAATTATCATCCACTCTGTGGTTTGTTTGAAGAACAAGGATGTTTCCAACCTTTTTGTCTGCCGCCAAAGATAAAAAAAACTGAGACTCATTGTGTAAAGACCAAATGTCGGCCCGAACAGTTACCTCCGTTGTTTTCACATAGCCGTTTATTGAGAAATGAGAAACGGCGCATTCAGAAGAAAAAAGTCCAGAAATAATTTCGGTTGCCGACAATCATCGCAAGCCATAATGATGGTCCTCTCTCAGGTAGAAAACGCACCCAAGCCATATTTCAAACGTCAGGCCAACACTATGGTAGCTATAAAAGAGATTTACAATGCATTCTACATTCAAGGCTAGTTAGATGTGTATTTGTGACCTTCTGTCGGACACGGTCCGAGGGTATTTATTGATTATTTTTAGGGTTCCATTTCAAATATATAAAATTGAGAACACACATATGATCACAATTAATTTCTTCGAAACATTAGTCTAATTGATCAGGCTGTCAACCGACTTTACATTATTTTTAGGTTGAGACATTATTACTTTACAATCAGGTATGTTTTGAAACTACTAACCATTACTACACTAGACTTTAATTAAACATAATAATAATAATATCATGATTGCCAATTTGCAGCAATTTCTTTATTAAATACTTACATAATAAACGATTATTTCATATTTTTAAGTAAATTGATAGAATTATATCTACAGTTTAAGACAGAGGTATTTATGTCATGAAACATAAAAAAGCCCAATAAAATACTGGACTGTATCCAAAAATTCTATTACCATTAGAATGCCACTCTGTAGTAGCTACCTACGATGTACAATAGATTTTAAATACATTGTATTTCCACATAAATTATTAGTACGGAACGTTGCTATGCAAATGTCGATTCTTGGACAGTTTTTGTTACAGTTCTCATAGTGCGAGCGTCGACACTGCAACATATGGCCCGATATGGTCAAAGGACGCTGACCGACTGCTTTAATTTTTTCTTGATCAAGTCCACTCGACCGGCACATTCTTGCAACTGTCACTGTTTGCTTTAAATTAAAATTTGTGCCTTCAAAATGTCCAATGTAAATATTATTAGGGCAACTGGTATCGGTTATAACTTCCTCGCTAAAGGGTAAGTATTTCCACATGAATTCACATTGTAATGGTTTTGGATACACGGGTAGAAATTACTAAATATAACTGAGAGGTTTTATAAAGGTATGAGATAGAGGATAAATAAATTATAAATTGGGGAGGCCTATGTCCAGCAGTGGACTGTAAAATGGGCTGATGATATTGATGAAATTATAAATTGAAGTTAAACGTTTAGCTATAAGGCGAACACAGTCGATAATTTTCCTGTATACTGATGAATTTCTTAGTAATAAAAAACCTTCTGAAAACTAAATCTTTATAAATGTGGTATTCTACTCTTTAAAATTTCTATTTCTTTGAGTTTCATGTTCCTTTGTGTCGGTATTAAATATAAAGATGGGATTAACTAGTAACTGACAGTGCAGCATACCTAAAAAATATTATTTGCGTTTTGATTAACCTTACTTATATGCATTTTGAATCAATGTTTAGCACGAACAAACTGACCACCGTCCGCGATTATTTCCAATTAAAAATAAGTAGTTCCTATACATAAAACAGCATTACTATTACCCATACGAATACGAACGTGTCTGACACACCACAAGTGGTCAACCACAGGGAAATTAATTGAGTGAAAGGGCTTTATAGGCAGGCATCTGATGTTGTAACCAAAATTCGACTTCGTAAGTAATTGTTGACCAGAATTTTATTGGTGAGCTTAACACGAAGTAATTTATCTATTTAGCGTTTCATTTTATTGGGTGACCGGTAGGTTTTGAAATATTCCCTATTTGAATACGTTATTTAAATCACTTTGGACTAATGGTTTTGGGTGAGCTTCAATAATGAAATCAATGATATTTTACCGGTTAGGTAACTTAAATTGGTGGTTAATCTTTAAACTAGAATAACTAACACCTATTATTTTAAAATATTCTGAAATAAATTTACGAGTCTTAGTTACTACAATTCGTTAAACATTAGTTTTATTTTCAGACTATGAGATTTGAAATCTAATGGGACTGATTTTTATAATCTTAAACATAATACATAGTAGTCAAAACAAAACATAGCCAGTTAGAAAGCAGACAATGTCCAAAACAGAGCGATGTCCAAAAATTTCCAACACAAGAAATCGATATGTCATAGCCGAGCCACTTTATCCTCCCCAATTTTATCTTCGAATGCCCGAAACATTTCTGGTTTAAAGATACCTGCTATCAATATCAGAGGATATCGGTCCTATCTCTGGATTTCACGGTTAGACGCACCATTGCTTCCCCCGATCATACCAAACGTGCCTGGCTAAGATAAGAAATTGACCAGATATCAAAACGTAAGCCCGGCTATGTAATTCGTACTATTACAAATTGGGACCTTTTTAGTATTGAGAATGTTAGGGGTAATAAAAAGGTTCTAGTATTATTCTAAGGTTTAAAGATACAATCTGCTGCTTGAACTTTTTACTATAGTTGAATATGAAGCAGTTTAGGAATCAGACTTAAACTTTTATCCATGTAGTGATAACCTTTCGTCTATTATTTTGTAGAGTTATTATTAAAAAATAAAATGATTATTATAATAATATACAACAAAGATTAGTCTTTTAATAGACTTATTTCAGTATTTAAAACAAATTCATTGGACTCAAAGCCTGGCAGAATATCCTAGTAAGTAACTTTATTTTTATGTACGAGTACCGTGTCCTATTATTAAATAAATTAATTCAATACCTATTATGTATTTATCTTTTTGTTAAATAGATTCATGTTTCTAGATTTTTTATCACAAATTTAAACAACATAAGACAATCAATCAATCGGACATGTTCCTCCTCACAATATTTTTACCGAACAATATACGGTCCCAACTTTTTGTGGGAGCGCAAACATCACTCGCAACAAAAGCAGTGACTAATCCAAGTTCTCAGGGTCAAATCAAATCAGATAGATTTGTATGTCCACTATGGCATTTGATCGACGTCAGATATCCGAAGCGGGGAGATTCTTCTGTTTTGTACATTAACGAAATTTGTTCGGCGTTCGGTCGGACCGAGCCACCCGCTGGCCGACATGGCGTTTCACACTTTAAGTTGGTACTAGGGTCAAAGGTCACGTCCTCTCACTCAAGCCCGACCAGGAGCGTTCGGAATTGGATCGTGACAACGGCGAGATATTTATCGTGATTTTCTGGCCAATTCCGATGCATCGCTTCGTTGTTACCGATGGGTAATGGGAGCATGGGAACACAGAAATGGAACTAACCAAATTGTTGAAGACAAATAAGGCGATGTTAGAGACGGTGATTGGGGTTACGCCTGGCCGTGTTGTTTGCACGCGTAATTTCCACGTACGGATTGATATTTGATTTGGGCCTAATATAATTTGTGTACTTCCGAATAATCCTTAACTCAGTTCGATGGTTGAATTGATAGAATAATTAACCGCTCTAACGGTTAACTCAATTATCTTACAATGTGTGTCCATCGAGACATGCCGTGGTGATTGTTATTAAAGATATATGAACTTTGAATTATACTGAAACATATTTTTTCTGAGATATCATGATTCATATGTGCAGATTTTGATGAGTATCTGTTAAGTGGTAGAAGGATCCGGTTAAAATAGATAGATTTATTTAAACTATTTATTATGTCAAAGTAACTTTTTAATTCACTGGAATTCAATATCAATCGACATTTTTGTTAATCATCATTCATTCTAATGATCGTCATCAATGCATTAGTGTTTTGTTCAAACCTACATACTTTTATTTTTGTGATAATAAAATGTAAAGGAAAAAATATTACAAAAACTCTTTCATACACCTTATCACATCCTTTCGTAGTGCACAGTGATCTTATTATTATGTGTTTATCCAAAATAACAAGGCTCTCTTGATTTGTGGATACATTACCATTTTCTCATTAAGATAAATTTTGTATTAATCATACATTTAACTGATAAATTAAATATCGCAAACTTGAAGTTGCCGCCTCGATTTTAATTTATTATTTAAAAACAAATACTTCACTATCAAGAAGTAATAATATACAACTAGATAATTTATTGACATGGGCAAGCAATCAGTTGTGAACAAATTAATTAGTTTCAACCATTTAATTAAACGTTCTACCGATTAGTTATTCAAATATGGCAACGATACAAATTACGCGCGTTACCATAAGGCAACATGAGGATTGGTTTAATAAAACGACATCGGAACGAAGACGTTCCGTTTCCTGCCTGTTATGATTCGTGAAACACCAATATAATGCCTCGGTAAAGGAAAATAAATTGGGTTATGGGAATCCGGACCGGGAGGAATCACATCGAAAATACTGTCACGAACCGACAAAAAATGAGTGGGAAAGAGGGGATTCCATTACTAAGACGCCGGTGAGCATGACTGACTTACGTCTGGTCAATGGAAGTTTCTTCGGCAATAACGAACTCAGCGCATCGGAATTATATTGTTAGGAGAAATCGTGCATTTTATATTTGTTGTTTTAAGTGCTGTATCGAATTTAAATTGAAATAAGAAAAAATCTGATACTTGGATATGTGTCTTGTTTCGATGAAATCGAGACCCTATAATACGTTTAGCACTTTGTTAGACAGGGACAGAATTATTCTGCCAAAATTACGTCAAGTTAGTTCAGTTATTTGATAAGAAAGTTTTATTCTGGGCTATACGAAGACTAGGACATCAATCTAACATTCTTGTATGTTGCAATGTAAGTAAGTAAGTTAGAGCCTGCCAATCGTAGTACATAATCTTATAAGTACCTCATTCATCATTCAATTGATCTAGATCCTATTTTGGGCTGCGGAAGCCATCACTCAGACGTAATTATGAGACTTGCTTAGCATTTAGTAAATTTTTGGACACAGGTATATCATTTATTAATCTGGTTTGTCTATGTTGTATTCATAAATAGTTGCTGATCTTTGTCGATTTCAACTGCCTTGTTCTTACAGCGTAGTCCATTTACTATAAACTAGCTAGCTAGTACTATATCTGGTTTGTGCCCAAGTTTCCTTAGAAAGTTAATGAAAAAATCCTTTCCTAATTAAAGTAGAACACATAAATAGTTACATACAGTTACATTAACAGCTATAGAAGCTGTTTATGTATGTTCAAGTGATTTTGTCTGTGTATAAACCTAATACACACTCAATCGTGGATATTTAACCTAAATATCTCGCTATAGAAAATAATATTTTTTCCCTAAGTTACATTCTCGAACCTTACATCCAGTAAATTTAACTCAATATAGGTAACCTAACGTACTCGCCGCATTTAGTGCTTGTAATGCTATACCTATTGTCATTCACTGCAAGGCCAAGACATGTTTGACTACTCGTCTCATTAAGATGGCACTCCAACGCCGATGCAGCCAGTTTTTGTGCATTAAGCAATAAAAACACTCATTCATAAATAACAACGTACTGTCAACCACAATCTAATCATTAAAGATTATGCTGTTTTAATGAAAACGAGTTAAACCTCAATCTCAGTGAGATTCATTAACCAAACTCACATCTCGACCACCAAGACTAAGTCCATAAAAACATAATCACATGAAAAGTCAATAACACTACGTAACCGGTCCTATGTGGAACAAGTCGTGGACAGTTAAGTTCTTTGTGAACACACGTGCCGTGTTTGACTGTATTGTAAAGGGATTGACGTAACCTACAGGTTCAATACAAGAGAGAACTATGGGCTTTTAGTTTGTGTTCAAACAGAAAATGTAAGTACCCAGTCAATGTGTTTCCTGAGAACGGCGCATGTGAAATCTATTCTAATATTCATTAAGTTTACAGATTTTCACCTAGGGTTTGCTCCTTTCTTACTACCCAAGATATTTTTGCAAATTAGCAGTTCTATAGGACCTTTTTCTTAATTGGTTTATTGATAGATACTTACGTTAAAATTTTTTACTAACTATTTCCACGACTTAATCTTTAAACCGAATTAGAAATTTAATATAGTAAAGAAGATGTTTTTGTGTCACATAAACAAATAAAATAGATGATAGAGTTGTGAGCTAAGTTAAGATACAGAGATTTTTTTTACCAGAAAGTGTCAAAACATCAAAATCAATCGCAATAATCTTACTCGTGGCAACAAAAGAGTCTGGAGCCGAACGAGCTATTTTCCTCAAGAAACATTTAGCGGTCGTCATCATTCCAAACAAAACAAGGTACCATTAGCAAGTTTCGTTGAATTAATGGTACTTAAAAAAAGCAATAGAGTAATTTCGCTGAGTCACACCTACCGAGGGAAGGCCCTTGGGTTGCTGGCTGCCAACCGTTTCGGTTTTGTCTTGAGAAGGTCTGTTGCGTGTGAGTGGATAGAGCGATTTTGATACTTTTTTTCACTATAGTACATGACGTGACATGGTCTCGTTATGTGGGTGGATAAAAAATATTTGGCAATTTCTCAACCACACCTACTACATACGCACCTAATTATATAGATACCTGGTTGTTAAAATGATTATGAATTCATAATACATATTACTAAACGGATAACATTATTAATGTTTGCACTTTATCTAATGGTATAATAATAAGACATAATAAAAATAAATGTGCCGGAATAGTGAATACTAATAATTTGATACCGGTTAATATCAATTTCAATTTCAGTACGGATTATAGGGTACAGAACTTAATTATCATCAAGAGATAATATTAATTTGTCTAAAATTATTTTAATACATATTGTATATCTGGCCTTTCATGTATTTTTTATTAATTACCTACGCCCAAACGCTAGACAAAATGCCCCACAAACAAGAATGCCCTACTAAGTCAAAAATTATTAACTTTTCGTTACAAAAATAAACTTTTAACTTAAGTAAACAAAGATTTATGTTTCCTTGCCATGACGTAGAGGTCAATCGTAAATGAATATTTGAAACTTTTTGTGTTATAAAAGTATCAAAAACATTTTTTCCTGCCTAAATGAAGACTGACTGAGATGAATGACTAAGATAATTGAAGTGTACGTTTGGAAATTATAAAGTTTTTTTAAAAGATTTATTTGTAAAACAATATAATGGTATTATTTTTTCATGAAAATAGGAAAAAAATAGAAATCAGGAAATCATCCAGGTAATTTCTGGCCTACCTATAATATGCCGGAATTTAAGTTTAAAATATTTATAAAAACTACTCAGTCTTAAAAATCGTACCCGTAACACGATCAGTATCATAATATGAAATTTCAATATTTAAATTTTTAAATTTTTGTAATCAAATAAAATAGAAATTAACAGCGCCATCTAGCGATTGTTCATGGAACGGTATTCAAGTCGCAGGCGTAAAAGCTTTAAGCACAACAAACAGCTAAGTGTTAAGAAAGAGGAGAGTTATTTTTGAAGGATTTTGTTTTGATAGTTATAGTGGAATGAAAAAATATTTGGGTACATTAAATTAAGCGAAGGGTGGCTTGTGTCATCTTAGAATATTTTGTGTAAAGACTAAAGATTATTCTGTGTTGGTGTACCTTGTTATAAATAAATAAATAATTAGGAGTAGGTACCTTAGCTAATTTTGAACATGTTCTGCAGCGAACATGTTCAAAATCAATGTATTTTTTTGATTATTGCAATGATTCTGGTATGGATTCAATTTGGAGTTCATTTTTTACTGTTCATGCATGAAGCATGCATGAAGAGGTTGATGGATGTGGAAGAAGCGAAAGTGGTGTACCAGTGCCAGGGCCGTAGCAGATAGCAGGAAGTGAAAAACTAAACCTTCCCCTCTGGGGAAAAGGCGTGAGTTTACATATGTATTTATTTTACTGCTCTGATATTTGTTTTCGGTTATTAATTCATCACTTCTTTTGCTTACTTTATCAACGTGCTCTCTGCTTACAAGTGTAATGGACATACTCGTAAAATTAGTATGAAACTATACCGGTAAAGTTTATTACACCCTGTTAGACTACAAAGGCAGCAAAGCTAAATCGACGCTAATAAACGTCAGATGTTCTTTGTTGGCTAACGATAATAAACTGTAATGCGGTGCTAAAGGAAACAAATTTTATAGCGATTGGGTGAATTCTTTTGGGCGACCACAAAAAATAAAGTGATAGCATTCGAATATGAAAATTAACAAAAAAAATAGTAAGAATGCAATTTCGCGCGCTGTCAATATTTACTCTTAGCTTTATCTTTACTCTTAGCTAGAGATGCATTTGTTTACTACAGAAATTTATAAAATAAATGTTTTAAAATGAACCCCAATTTATAACTTTGAAAACATCGTTTTGTATTTAAAATGCCGTAATCATCGGCAACTAAATTGTTTCTAAAAGGATAGGTCATTCTGGCCAAGCATTTATCCAATTCATTACACTCAGAATCGGCTTAACCGATTGCTACAAAACCTACACCATAAAATACGCTTTTAATGGACAACTAACGATAAATTGTGCTTAATAACAGAAATATTTTATTGGGGCCACAACAAAAAGTGTTCACTTTTCAATTTTTACTGCGTAGTGTGCCGGTAAAAAACGAAAGCCCTTAAAGATCGGATCTATCGTTTGTGTCAGAAAAGGGATAAAGTTAGTATCATCTTGGCGGGTGCTCGAGTTTTTTCGGTCGAATTTCCAGGGTTCCGTCATTCATCGGAAATGTTTTTTTGTTACTACTAGAACAAGGATTTCTAAGGATAAATATTAATCGGCAAAAATAATCACTCAACCTTCCTGCAAATCTTTAGTTGGTATACGTTCAGAGTAATGTCTAATAATGTTTAGTTATATCAAAAAAAAATAAGTAATCCCCTATAAAAATAAATTTGTAGCAGTTGAAAGATATTATGTGTACTATTGTACATGTAATAATTTAAAAGCACATAATTTTAAATCTCAAGTAAAAATTTGGAAACGAGAAATAAAATGTCCACATGCGGAACCATATAAACGCGCATCCAATCCAATCTTATCTCAAAAACTCACACCCGAAGGCGGCACATTTCTTTTATTTTTTAATAATTCCTATATGACAGATGAAGATGACCGGTCCGCCCGAAAAGATGCGTCACAGTCCTTTGGTAACTTAGATTTTGATCTACAAAAAGGTTTAATCCAGAGTAGTAGGTGATATTATGGGATACGGTATTTGTCAAGTGTCTTGTTTGAAATGACAAATTGCATGTAAAAAGTCAAGTTCTGAGTTGGATTAATTCATGCCTGTTAAGTGTGAGGGTTGGTATTAATTTGTCGTTTTTCGGTGACTTTGACATGAATGGACATAGATACAATATTTAATTTCATTTAAATGAGCACTGTGACACGTTTAATTTATGTGATTAAATTGTAAAAGATTTGAAAATACAAATTGATATAAGTACTAGTGGATTCGTAAATATAACTTACTTTCATACGTATATTCATAACAGTAAAATTAACATAATCCAAGAATGATTTTTAATCAACAAAAAAATTCGTGCAAGAACATCGGCCAAAATATGTATGTTCCAAATTATAAAGTAATTAATACTAATTGGTCAAAATTAATACTAAATTCGAGTCAATACCATTTCAAGTACGTTACAAGTCTTTTTACTCCTTTGATAATAAAATAAAAGAAACTTTTTTATTGCTAAACCGCAAAGCCGCGTCAGTCCTTTGCCGACATACTCGGTACACGATCCCACATACAGTAACGTATTGTTTGAATAATTCACTTAATTCTTATTTCATGACTTCGTCTGACCCCCGTTTTGTATGGCGAGGTCGACTCTTGGTATCTGATCGGCCCGGTCATGTCTATTGATGGTACGAATAATGCGGTGCACTTCGAGATGTTTTTGTTGGCGTCTTAGAAAGCTGATGTTTGTTTAATGTTCTATGCTCAGAAATCAAATTTGATTAGGCAAAGCTGGGTTGTGAGTTGTGTTATCTCGTTTTAGTGATGTATCGATTGTAGATTGACCTTCTTTCGAGGATCTTTGGCTATCGAGATTTAAAGTTTTAAGAACCTGTGTAACTAGTAATTATATTTTATTAATACGAGCTGGAGTATAATATTTTACAATATTTCAATATATATATTTTTAATATGTGAATTTAAATAAAAGAAAATCTAAACACCTTGAAAACTATAACAGAACAATAAGTAAGTAAGTGAGGAAAGTAAGTATACGAATATCAAACAAACCGAACCACATACCTACTGACATCTGCAAGATGTCGATTAATAATTGATGCTGTGTTATTGTGAACTGTTCAAACCAAATGTTCTCGGAGCAATCATTAATAATCCAAAAAACACATTAATCAAATCATCTCTACAATCGAGATGAGCCTCCGAACAGATGCAGAGTGTATCAAAAGCTTTTTACTAATCGAAAAAATCTCAAGATACAGTTTGTAAATAAACAAGGTGTTAATACGAACGATAAGATCGAGAATACTCCCCTTTATAAAATATTGATATTTAATAGTCACATCGCAGAGTGTAACGCTGGCAGCCCCTGCAGTATTCCTACGGCATACCAGATTACCACATCAAGTATTCCCTTTGACACTTCCATGTCACACAAAACTATTGCTTACCCTACCAGTTTTAAGTCCCAAAATACCATGAATGTCATCTCAACCTAAATGAGTGCAGGTGGCATAAGATCGCATCGCATTGGTTTTATCTTAACTATCACATCTTCAAATATTAAACTTTTACTTTTATAGTGCTTTAAAATGCAAGTTGTGTTAGCTAACGGGCATCCAATAAAGGTTAAATTTGGTTTTTGCTGTCGCCTAATGGTTCTTTATCACCATATTTGGACACTTTTTTTACCATTTTGTGACAAATATGTGGCCGTATTTGTGTTTTTTCCCAAGGATGGGACATATTTATCGATCCTTTTCTCAAAAAACGTTCAATAAATTTTTATATTTGGATGATGACAAACTAAAAAAACATGGTGTTAAAAAGCTCGGTGTTAATTTGTATATTTTTAGATAGAGTTTCTTCTTATTCAGAGCTAGTATTCAAAAAGAATGCCTGCAGTAATATGACTGTTTGATGTTCAAACAATTAATTTTGGGGTAAACAATTACGTAAGTAAACATAAATAATGAGACAACAGAATTATGTTTTAAGTACTAAATGCATAAACAAATTAACACCCAATTTGGACGGTGTACCTGAATAAACATGTAAAAACTAAATATTTGGAGAGAAGTCGCGTAATTCGTCCGCTAACAAACCGGTACAATAATGCTAAATAAACTCAACACCAAACCCTCTGTGATTTTCTTACGTTTTAGTATACTTCTGGGGACTATTTTAATGGCGAAAGATATCTGCTCCCCAGCAAGTCCGGTGATTATGACGAGGTTACTCCAAGCCATTATGCCTTCAGCCATTTTTACTAACCTAAAGACTCCTACACATGCCGGCGGCTAACCGCCGGGTACGTGTCAAGCGGCTATATCAGCTTTGCCGGCGGTATACAATGCTACGCATTGTATGCCGCCGGGTGCACAGCGGCTTGGCCAGCGGCTAGCCCGGCGGCTGTGCCGCCGGCACTATTACTGTATTGCACTGTTACGGTAGGAGTGTTTAGGTGAGTAAAAATGGGAATAATTGAGGAGTAGGTGTTTACTAGCTTTCCGCCCGTGATTCAATCCGCGTAGAGTCGTTTATGGCGAATCTCAAGGCTATGTGTATGAAAATTCACCTAAATCGGTAGGAGCAGTAGTTTTAGCGCGACAGACATTATTTTGACGACAGATTTTTTAACATTACGATTTTCCGATCTCTTATCTGGGTTAGTGTTAGTATTCCCATTTCTCTGGCTCACTAACAAAAATCAATTCTAACTATTGAACTTAGACGTAACAAAATTGATAGGTAAAGTGACGGAAATTTAACTATTCTTGTACAAAGTTGTAGTTGAACTAGGTTTATTATTAGGAAACAACTGTTAACATTCACATCATGGTAGCGTGTGAAAGACCTTGGCTTACACCAATCGCGTTATGGTGTTACGCATACAAATCAAAATATTGGAAGTTACGAATACACGGAACATTTTGTGTTACACAACATACCTTTGAAAACTTGATGTAGGATGTGTATTGTGTATGGCATTGTCAGATAAAAACATAATAGGTGACTTACGCCGATTACATTTAAAAGAAGCTTAAATTAAAAATTAATATCGCAGTTTTCAATTTGGAACCTACTTCAGCATTAAATTAGTAGTCAGAAATCAAATTTTCCCTATTCGGCCGTGTTTAAGATATATTAGAGTTATGTAAACATATTTTGATATAATTATATTAACTCTACATTTATTGTGTAAGATTAGTCCAGCGCAATGTTTTGACGACAAAATGAACTTGAAATTTAATACAACCAATGTTTATAACCCATACATTGTTGCTACTGCGTAATCATGTCGTAATACAGCTAACAGTGGCCTATTTGTGAACCGAACACACGTGCATAGTTCCAGATTTAATTGGAGAAATCGTGTCGCGACATGTTCCAAATTAACACAATGGATATATTGACATGGCTATATATTGCATAAGCTAGTATTTGACCTTAATGTTAAAGGAACAAATACGTTTTACATAGAAATAACTAAACAACAACCGTCTTCTATAAATGCTAAAAAGCTAGAAAATTCATCATCAGCCCATATACTTCCCTACTGCCGGGGCATGGCGGTAAGGTCTTAGTCAACATAATCTATACCACTTAATAAAATTGAAGTGTCCGCTTGTAATATTAAAATGATGACTTTTTGCTATGTAAATATTTACCTTTATTTGGTACACGTGACAAAAACACAATTAAAAACATTTTTTTCTGTCTGTTTATTCTCGCTAATCACCGAAATGATTGAAGGAATTTAGACAGGACTTTCACAAATAAATAGCAAATTTTACAAGTTACATTATAAGCTATGTAATCATTTCCGTTAGTTTTTAAATATATGTATTTTTGATTCGGAATAAACAAAACTCTCATTTTAGAAATATATTTTACAAAGTTACTTTACTGAAAGTATATCATAAAACAAGTTCAATTTTATTAGCCTTGAACTTCTAACGGACTTAATATTATATTAAAATGATTCCTCCGTTCTCCAAATGGTTATAACCAAAATTCTGATGTTTTTTTAAATTTATAATTCTAAGATAATGCTTCGGTAATGTGATTTAAACAATTGTCTTTTCAATTTCGTGTGTCAAATATTTGCAAGTGTAATTTTTGCAAGACTGGAGAAGTACGAAATGCCTCCTGTATTCAAGGATCTGGAAATTGTGAAAAAGAATTTTCTAGTTCCAAAATCGTATCACTATCTACAGTTAATTATGCGATCATTTTGAATACTGATGAGTCTATGAATATGCAAGGAATGGATAGAAGAGACGAGCTCCGGTTCTGTGTTGAGATATCTTTTGCAATTGTATTTTTTTACACTTAAATCTTTATTCAAAACGCAAACTAGAACGGAGAACGAGAGGTTTGTCATTGGCAGATGATAATATGATTAAAAAAGCCTCATAAGTTTACCAACTTTTCAATGTATAGCGTGTTGTATAAAGGAAATGTTAGTACTAATATTAACTCTATTCTTCTTACATTACTAGATTGGTCAACACTTTTCATAAATTTCGCTTAAATTCAGAAATTGTTTTATATACAATCTGATTTTTTTAAATCCCATATTACGAAAGAGGGATGTCATAACAGGGTATACAATTGAATTCAAATTCTAAAAATAAGTCATACCTTTAGTAGGTATTTCCAAAGTTTCAATTTAGTGTAGTAACAGAAAAACAACAACAACACAAACATACTATTAATAGAAACCATGCTTGACGCGCTACATAGTAATTTAATATGATGACCTTAAAATATTATGTTATTAGACACTCTGGATATCAAATGTCATGAGAACTACCGTTTATTTCTGAATGTTTGTGGAGGTATTTAATATTTGGTCATTCGTTTGACGTTCTCGCAAAATGTGAATTAAGTCATACTAATTTCAGAAGATATGTACGAGGTAGCTATTTAGTAGTATTTCAGCACAATGTAAATTAAATATGAATAATATTATTGTAGAAATATAAATCTGTAATGCATTATAACAATAATTAAATTATTATTTTAGCTTCTCCAATGTTAGAATAAAGAAGTTATTTAGGTATGTTAATCTATGTATATTGATTTATTTCAACTATAGGGAATTAATTGACACAGACACGAAGTTTGTACGTTAAAAATAAATTCAAGAGCTTGAAAACGAACCTGGCGGCAAAATCCTTGAAGAGGTTTTATGAAATATTGAATAATGATTTATCATTAAGAAACACTTGTAAGTGTGCGTTCAAATAAGGCACTTTTGTATTGCATCCGAGCTAATTGCTCACGCAAGCCTGGTATTTAAAAAAGTATTAACTTAGGAATAAAGCAATTAGTTAAGTTTTTACTCGTCTCACAAATAAAGGGTTGTGAAGGTAGGATGGAGCAAAAAGACTGAAGAAGGTAAAGGCAAGCCAAGTGCGAGACAGACTCGCATACGATGGGCTCCGTACATACATTTATAACTATTTGGTTTTTTTTTAAAGTTGAGTTGTAGTATGCTAGTATACTTACCTGTGAACGTAACATGTACATTGTACAATGCCTCATTGGTCTACTGGTAGCAAGTGCTGCCTAGATAGAGATAGAGAGACCTAGAGGACCCCGGTTCGAGTCCGGGGTCGGTCAAAATTTGTGTGAGTTTTTCTGTAATGAAATTACTCAGCCCGGAGTTAGGAAGTTGGCGGTTGAACGCTCGTGCCTCGGAAAGCACGTTAAGCCGGTGGTCCTGCGCCCGATCCCTCATCGGTCATGTTGGATTGCCGTCTCACCGAATTATGAGAGTAAGAGAATAGAGAGTGCATTTGTGTTTGCGCGCACACTTGTGCACTATAATATGTCCTGAGCACTTGGCTGATCTCAATCGAGAACGGCCGCCATAGCTGAAATAGGTTGGAGGCATTATTTTTATATTGTACAATGAATAAACAGTACGTACTCAGCATCCGGTTGTCTCACTAATATGGGTAGATACATAGCATAAAGCAAAGTCGCTTTCATCGTCTGTCTGTATTTATGTATGCTTAAATCTTTAAACTTATGTAACGGATTTAGAAGGGGCTCTTTAATAGTGGGATTCAAGCTGAAGGTTAACGTATATTGTTACTTAATATATCATTTTAAACTGTCATGGTTACACACATTAGAAAACTGTAATTGTCCGCGATATGTCTGCCCTACCTACCGTCATTCTCGCAGTCCTACAGTTCACCCGTGATAATGGCGCTTGCAACAGTGCCGAAATATCGGGAGCTCATTAAAACAAAACAACATGGTAAATATCCGGACAGTTTTAGTTTTATATTGTTACTTCTTAATCACAGTTAATGTGATACATGAGTTCTAGAGGTTTATCTATCAAAACACAGACTCCGTAGTCTTAGTAATAGAGTCCCGTTTTTACCCTCCAGATACTGAACCCTAAAAAGGTGAAAAATCAAGTTTCGTACTGGCCACCAGTGAGACTGTGGGAGGGCCATACTTGTCAATCATAGTGGCTGTGCAATTTCCATAATAGACTTTGTATAGTTGTAAGGCCGTTCACATACATTACGGCAAAGCAATGAACATTTGAGTATTAAGTATATTGTAATCCTGGTAGCTATTTGTTTTGAACTACTATATATAGAAAAGACATTGTTTTAGTAATGAGTGTATGGATATATGTGGAACCTCGTTTATTATAGGTACAAAACTTATAATATCCAGTACCAACACAATATGCACCATTTTCTCCACCATTAAACCCATTATTTAAACTACAGCATGCTAAATATGAAAAACGCGCTTATTATAAATAATTAATATTAAAACCAAAAATTGAAAGTTATTGGAAGCGATCGGATATGTGTACTAATACGCAATTAAAATATACAGCTTCCAATACTACATAATATGTATAATCATCTACCTCTACCCTAAGCTACGGCGGTAATGCCACAATCACGCTGGCCAAGTGCGGGTTGGTCGACTACACATTCACAACATTCGAATTTCTTCGTAGGTGTATGTTTACTCACGATATTTTCCTTCACCGTTAAAGCGTCGAAGAATCGTATTAATCACTACATAGTACAAAGCAAAGTCGCTTCCCGCGTCTGTCTGTATGTATATATGCTTATATATTTAAAACTACTAACGGATTTTGATGGTTTTTATCATAGATAGAGGGATTCAAGAGGAGGTTTAATGTATAATATAGCCGAAACGAAGTGACGGCGGGTCACTATTAATGTATAAATTACAATTATTATAGGAAACTAGATACTAATTCAGTTTTCTCCGTACTGCGTGTAAGAAGCCTTAAGTTATTTCGAACTTTTTACGTTGTGGGTATATTGAAACAAGGGTCTTTTTACTACAGGTTTTTGTAACTTAATTAATTCCTCGATGAAAGTGTAACAGGAAGTTATTATGTTTAATCGTCTACTGAAATTGCTTAGTAACATTAGCCATTGTTACACATATTAGTTTATGAAAGTTTAATCAAAGATCTCAATCATCTTACACCTTTATTCACTTTTTTTGTTTATTTAGGACTAGCGGCCGCCCGCGACTTTGTTCGCGTGGAAATGGTTTTGGTAGCATTGTCTTATTTGAATAGCCTATAACGCTTATATTAAAAAATCAAATTAGCTATTTATTAGTGAAAGTCCCGTCAAAATCGTCCCAGCCGTTTCGGAGATTAGCCGGAATATACAGACAGACAGACGGACAAAAATGTTTTTAAATGTGTTTTTGTTATTAGTACCCAATATAAATTCATACCCAATTTTTAAAAAGTCGTTATTTTAATAGTACAAACAGATACTTGGCCTTTGGTTGTACCTACAAAACTTGATAATACATTTTGTTCGGCTTATTAAACATAAAATTTACGTATATGGAGCATAATAATTGTTTTAAGTTTGCTATGCAAATGTTAACCAACTTTAACTGTCCTGTTCATTTCTTTAAATGCGCTTTAACCTTGATATTCTATAATGGACGTTGAAGTTGACTGACTTGACATACCGTCGTTATAAAAACACGCTTTACATACTGAATTGTCTCCCAAAGATAATAAAGACTCAAGTGCTGTCGAGATCAAACTTACCCCTAATGTTTTTATGGCTTGTAACAGTGGTACCATAGTTATGGTTAAACAATTAGGCGTCCGTGAGAATGCAGACCACTTCAGAGTAAATATTGCTTCGGATTTTCAAACTATGTAGAGAAGAACATGATACATCGTTATCTTGCATTGAAGTTGCATAGTTTTTCAATCGAAGGTACTATAATACTGATATCTCACTGAGTTTATGACAATTTAAAAGTATAGACCAGTGTATTGCAAAGATTCTAGCCGTACCAATCCCAAAACAGTTATTTTATTTTTAGACACACGTCAAATTACAATAGAAGAGAGATATTACATTAAATTATTGTTAATTAATTATTTAAAATATTTGTACACTAGAGGAGCAGAATAAGTAAGACTACTCAAATGAAATTAGGTTAAATGTCATTATTGTTATGTAGTAGGTATACTCATGGTAGTATTTTTAAAGATTGATACAAAAAAAAGTTTTTATTATTGTTTGAACTTTACGTAAGCATGTCAAAATAATGCAATTTTGTAACTCATTTATACCTTTACTTACGTTAAGAAGCGCAAAACGAAGCTCTCGCAAAATCTCCAAGATGCACTTAAACGATTCTTTATCCCACAGACCTCACATAGACCGTTGGATGCAGAAGCCAGGATTAAAGATGCCTCGTCACGAATTGTTGTAAGGATAACGTATGTTGCTAGTAATTTATAATCTGGTTCAATGCATCTCTGCTGAGCCCCATTTATCGTTTCTATATCGCAAGGTACATTCACGGAACACAGATTGTTTGTAATGATTTTTAACCGAGAATTTGTACAATAAAATGACTCGGAATTCAGTTAGCTGCAATTAAAGTTAGTTTCCAGTTAGAGCTAGACCGGAATGGAACTGTTTGGATAACTATGGGTAGAGCGGATGTTTGCATTTTTGGCACCAATTTGGAGCCATGAATATTAATTTGTCGAACACACTCTATTAATTTGGCCATTCATAAATAAATGTTTTTAACTATGATGATTGAAAATTGATATAAAGAGAACAAAAGTATAAAATATTGTAGTGCGTTTTATTACTTTTAGATTTGTGTGACTTGAATTGAATTTCGGAACAAATTGAGTATTCCGTTTAGTAGCATCACCCAAAACGAAATAAAGACCGACTCACAAAATATTTTTCGTTATTTTTATTAGGAGTAAGCAATGCAACAGGGGTCAGGGGTGCAGTAGATGCAACAATGTAATGTTTACTTTAGTTCTCAAGGGATACGGTTGATATTACTTTGACAGATAACTTAACAACGGTCCAAGATATCATTCGGGCTTGAACGTCAGTGCGATTTGATACAACGCGTCACATTATGACATGCCGCTTCCTTTGTATTAACTGTTATTAGGTTGTGTAATGATACGTTTTGAAGAAAGTTATGCGAGTGTCTCAAAAACAGCTGTCGACCTCACCGACCTTTAAAGCTGTATAAGGTCAAAAGTTTTTAGAGAAACACCGACTAGGATTACGTTAAGATTGGCATGAAGATAAAAACCTCAGAAGAATCACAAATTGTTGTATTCTAACCTGCCGTCTAGGTCAATTCGTGCACTGGTTATGATTTGACAGCCAAATTTATACATTTACACAAATGATTAACTTTATATAATGCTAAAATTATAACAGTCCTGGCAAGTGTGTCTACTTTCAACAACGATGTCGGTGTTTCCTTTTCATTACATTTAGAATAATAAACAGCGTTGATTGATCTGGCGGCCTTTTTTGTGGCTTTGAGCTTCTTAAGCTTTACATATACTAAAATATTTTTGAATTGTATACCTAAAATATTATGTAAGCCAATGCCAACGTAAACTTGTTGTATTCCGCGCTTAATCCTCTTCTATTCCACTCAGGCATTCTAAAGATCTTTGTTTGTTTTTAGCAATTATTCAAACTCTTTTTATTCGCTGTCTGGATATGCTACTGAGATATGAATCGTACTTGTCCCATGCTCACTGCAAGCCATTACCAAAAGCAAATGACTAATTATTCATAAAACGTCTTAATGCATCGATCTGGCAACAGATAACTTAAAGACCAACCAATACAGCTGTTAAAAGTCCACATTCAACTGTCCGAATATTATTGATGGACGTCGCAAAAAAATCTAAAGGAATTCATCTGTAAAGCACAATGCAATGAACCTGCAATAAAAATTATTAATACCCATTCACAACGAAATACTCGAGCGCCGTTGGCTGCGAAAACGATGATGGGAGCAGAACTGCGCCCAGACCGCTTGAAAATACAAGCTAAAATTGTTGGTTCCGTTTTAAATAAAGACTTCGGACCAGTGGAATTTAATATTCGTATTCCAGCTCGCGGGTCGAGTGGGAGTGGTTTAGTTGTTCGTACCTCACCGGAAAGATTTATATTACATGCATTTTCGTATGCAAGTGATCTGAAATTGTCGAGGCCGGTCGCCAAAGAGGTACGACCGACGGCATTGTGGACCCACGCCCAATCCTCTCTTAACGACTATTCAATACGCTCTTGAATGAACGATTGCTCTTTGATATATAATTCGAGCGGGCAACGATACGGACGTTTTGCTTTCGAGTGAAAAAGGTTGTAAAGTGATATGCGGCATCGTGTTCTAAAGAAATACGATTTGCATAATGCGAAACCTTTGCGGGCATGGGAATTGCGAATTAACATAATGTATTTATTGCCTAGATGATCTTATTAGCACTTGTGGCACTTACTGTTTACAAAAGATGATGCAAATATTGTTACACTTACGTTACGTTCAATGTGCAGTCCTGTCCACTTAGTTCTATTAGACTTACCCAATAAAAAAGGAGGTCTAAAAGGACACAAGTAATATTATATTTAACACGTCTGTTATTTATTTTTAGCATATTATGTAGTACGAAATTAGTTTATGATTAAAAAAAATTTTACGTGCATTTGTAAATCGACCGGTTTGGTTAACTTATTCTTCCGATAAAAGTTGCAGTATTGATTCCGAAGGTACAGTACTGTACTATATTTAGCTAGCACTGTAATTAGTCATTATAGTCACGATCCTATTGAATAATGTGGACGATTCAAAAATCTCACGCATTAAAAAGGCAAGACAGGTTAAGTATTATAAATACGTACACAAAAAGCCTGTCAAGACAAACAAAAATCTAAATACCGCGCATAGTAAATAGCGATGATATGATAGTTTTCATACGGAGGGACCCAAAAAACAAGGCCAACCCTTTCGTTGTCGGACAGTTGGATCTTTATACACGGGACAAAAAAGCCGGACCTATTGTCTAATTTGAAGTAAAGGAGATCTGGGTAGTTTCCGCTCGAACAATAACGCATTTTAATAAATTTCATTAAGATTGACGTGTCTGATTAGGGCTCTCATGCCGTCCTTTTGCTTTCATAGATAACGTTTTGGCTTAATTCCTTTTAGGTAGTTCAGATAACACAAAATTTTACTCTTAATTCTAAATTGCGTGACGAGTTGATAATAATTAATAACATATAAATAGAGAAATATATATCACACAAAACCACATACATTGTTTTGATTCCAAAGCAAGTTGTTTTTATTAAGTGTACACTTGTATTAGGGAAATTAGAAACAATAGTCATGTACATAAAAAATTATACTTAAATAAACACTCAGGTACGGAACAAACACCAATGTTTATAAGACAAATATTTGTCCTGAGTAGGAATCGAAGCCACGACTCTTGAAGTAAGAGACAGGGGCACTATTCAAAGCGCCATCGAGCAAGTCAGTGAGTATTATTAGTCTTTATGGGTCTTCACGTGATATTAGGAGTAGCAAATACATAGCCACTTACTGCCCGACGTTTCGACTGGGTTACACATCATGGTCGCGAGCGAACTGGCGTCGCTCGCCCGTCTTCGTCTGCCAGAGCGGTTATGATTTTCTAAATCCACTCCCGAACCAGCACTATTACAATTTGTACAGCTACCCACATTTTGTCCGACGCACAACATAATATTTAGTGTAATGGAATGCGAAAGTGTAAAATCTTAAGTAAGTATGTAGTATTGTAGTCGATATTTAAGTTAATTTTGACCTAAAGACTACCATTTTAGGACTTTAGGTATTAGTGTTCGATATTCAATCTTGAAATGCTGTAAATGACTGATAAGAATATAATTATTCCCGCATACTGATCTTCCTGTAACAATAGTATAATAGAGCTAGAATAACTTTTAGAGAAAAACCAATAATACAATGTATATTAGACGTCTTTAACCTGAGGCAATAAAGCATTTACCTGAATTAACTTATATTCGTTTAAACCGCAAAAAAAGTTTACTAACCATGCAACAAAGAGGATTAATTTACAAACAGAAGCTGAGTTCCCATTATCCTTGGCAAATTATGTCTAGAACGCACGGCCAAATAAATTTCTTTGTGGCAATTGTTTAAAAAGTGGGGGCTTAGACTCGCTCGGTGGACGACAAAGAGCGGCAGCTACAAAGGAGATTAGCTAAGGGAGGTAGCCGCCGTATCATCCCTAAGAGCCTGCTTAAGTTTGTGGAAAGAGTGTTTTAAGACGTTCAAACCATGACTTCCCTTTAAAAGGGTTGCGCTTTTTGTTGAATCACGCCCGCACCGATAATATTGAGCCGCAAACAGTGTTCCAAATGTTAAAATTAAGCAAGTATAAAATATTAAATTACTTTTTATTGAAGTTAAAAAATAATTTATTTTGCTTTAGTTAAAGTTAATCACACTCATTGAAGTAAGTAAGTTAAGGTAAGAAAATTATTGATATGTGTGTGTAATGTATTTACTTTGCTTTAACATGCATTAACCCTATAATGGATCAAATATTTCCGTAATGTAATTATTATTATTGTTCATAATAAAAAGTTAAAAACTAAAACCCAACTACGCCAAAAACTACGCTGAAAAAGTATAAAACAAGACTTTTAGAACACTGAACTGAACAAAGTTGCTTATGTAGTTCCAAGTAAATGGACACAGTAGACTCTACCAAAATGCTTATGTTGAAAATTGACAATAATGTCATACAATACTATTTTGAAGTATGCAATATTTACTATGTAGAGATAAGTTTTCATGTTTGGAAAACCGCAGTCACACGTTGTCAAAGTGCTACGGTAGGTAGGTACTTGTGTATGGAACGTGTGACTACGCCTTTCCAAACATGAAAACTTATCTCTACATAGTAAATATTGCATACTTCAAAATAGTATTGTATGACATTATTGTCAATTTTCAACATAAGCATTTTGGTAGAGTCTACTGTGTCCATTTACTTGGAACTACATAAGCAACTTTGTTCAGTTCAGTGTTCTAAAAGTCTTGTTTTATACTTTTTCAGCGTCGTTTTTTGTCGTAGTTGGGTTTTAGTTTTTAACTTTTTATTATTTGTACTATTTTGGTGTTAAAGTGTATTTGTGGCGCATAATATTATCAAAAGTTAAATTGATGAACCAACATGTTTTATATTTTAAGGGGACGTAGAAAAGAAGCTATGAACGAAAAGATGTGAACTATATGCAATCAGTCCATGAATATACGTAAAGTCACATGCAAATGCTAGTAATATATATATATATTTAAAATGTACAAGTAAAGCGCTTTCCAATGATACCAAACACGGCGTATTTATCTTAACTTTATTTTTTTACTCTGTATGTTTTGTCCGCTAGTGGGCGCCACATTAGATTTTGTGAAACCCTATATAGCCTATAACCAGCGGACAATTAAGACGCTTCTAATGATATGTCATTTGTCGAATTCTGACAAGCAATTTAGAAGTTATGTGGAAACAGATGAACATACATACATACTAGGGTGGAGCGAAAAAAACTTTTTTTTTATTTTCGAAATTCCTGTATTACTAATCGATGATGCGTTATATTAGAAGGCTTTATGCGAAATTTCAACAATTTAAGTCATCATCTTCAGGTGGCGCACTAGGGTTGACTAAAATAAAAATTGTAATTTTTGGCTTATTTTTAAAAATATTTTTTTCGGTTGATTAACTGACTTGACTACAATATTAATACTTAAAATAACTAACGGCATAAATAACTACGGAAATAATTCATAAAATACCGTAAATAAATGGTTTACATATATTAAGCCTTATGTTCCAGAAGAGTCTTTTTGATGAAAATACTGATATTTCGTGTCGAAAAGCGCCATGTTTTTCCTGGCGTTTATCCACGTTCGAATGAAACCATTTTTTGCTTCTAGTCCACAAACAGAGAATAGAGCCATAGTTACGAGCTTCACACACCTTTTTACTGCTTTAGTGAGTCAGGGATACTTTTGAATTTCAAGCAAAGTGTCTTCTGAGGAAACGTTTGAAAGTACTGTGTTAGTGAATTTCAATGTCAACAGTGGTTCAGTTATCTATTTTTTTTCTCCCAATCAATTAAATCCTAATATTCTAATGCATCAGGTCTAAGTTATGGAAGATATAATTCGCGAATTTTCTTCCCTTAACACCGAATTCGTGCCTTAAAAACTCTCTCAACGGCAAGTTTCCTTACGTGTAACTCAAAATATTGTAACATAGTCGGCAATACGTTTTCTGGGTATGCGAAGAAGGATTTTTTTTTAGTTCGTTTTTAGGACAATATCTGCCTTTCGAATCTCTACGCAAAAAAACATACTTTTTATAACTTATTCTCATGTTAAGTAAATGTGTCAGACCGTACCGACAGTATTTATAGAGTTGAGTTATTTCTTCACAAACTTGTCATACTCATCACATCTTTTGATGATCATTTACTTGTTGCGATATTAAATAACTTATTTAAAGACTCTTGGTACTTGTTATCATACGAAATCAACCTAGCGACAACTTGCTGATGCCTTATTGAAGAATTTGATGCTTTGATCCATATTCTCTCTATGTCAAGCGCAATTATTTCACATGACAATAAAATAAATGTGTCAAATCATTTTGACAAGTATTTGTTTTGCGTAGTGATTTGAAAAGTAAAAACTAAACAAAGTAATTCCTTTTTCGCATATCTAGAAAAAATATTGCTGACTATGTTACAACATTGAGTTACACGTAAGGAAACTGGCCGTTGAGAGAGTTTTAAAGACAGGAATCCAGTGTAAAGGGAAGAAAATTCGCGAAAAAAAATCTTCCAAAACTTAGACCTGATGCATTAGAATATTAGGATTTAATTGATTGGGAAAAAAAAAATAGATAACTGAACCACTGTTGACATTGAAATTCACTAACACAGTACTTTCAAACGTTTCCTCAGAAGACACTTTGCTTGAAATTCAAAAGTATCCCTGACTCACCAAAGCAGTAAAAAGGTGTGTGAAGCTCGTAACTATGGCTTTATTCTCTTTTTGTGGACTAGAAGCAAGAAATGGTTTCATTCGAACGCGGATAAACGCCAGAAAAAAGATGGCACTTTTCGACATTAAATATCAGTATTTTCATCAAAAAGACTCTTCTGGAACATAAGGCTTAATATATGTAAACCATTTATTTACGGTATTTTATGAATTATTTCCGTAGTTATGTATGCCTTTAGTTATTTTAAGTATTAATATTGTAGTCAAGTCAGTTAATCAACCGAAAAAAATATTTTTAAAAATAAGCCAAAAATCACAATTTTTATTTTAGTCAACCATAGTGCGCCACCTGAAGATGATGACTTAAATTGTTGAAATTTCGCATAAAGCCTTCTAATATAACGCATCATCGATTAGTAATACAGGAATTTCGAAAATAAAAAAAAAGTCTTTTTCACTCCACCCTAATACATACATACAAACATACATACATACATACATACATACATAGCCTGTCAAAATCATAACCCTCCTTTTGCTTTGCCGTAGTCGGGTAAAAAATCAGTTGGTTGTGATTCGGCAACCAACTACCTCATGCGAGCATTGAGTATCTATCGATGTCGCGCTTACTGGACCTTAATTTCGCCAGCTCTGATACCGGGGATGTAACTCAGTGGTAGAGTGTCTGCTTCGCATGCTGAAAGTCCTGGGCATGGGGTCTCATCCCATACATTGAAAATCATATTCCCAAAAACTACAACAGATGGCGACACGAGTATTCATTTGTTGATGATGATTATGCAAATCCCAGAAAACGATAAATCCAACCATTAAAAATATATAAGCTAGTATTTAAAAATATGATAATACATAACCAAATAAATTAAAACCCTTTTAGATGAATATTTTCATAAATTTAAATTTGCAATAATATTTGTAGTTTTCGTGAGTGCTAATCTGGTAGAACGCCATCTAGTTCAAAAAATGACTACAGTCCGTCATCAACTAGATGGCGTTGTTCGCGTATATTTTATATTGGATAAATTATAATTCTAGATTATTTAATTTCTTTTGTTAAAACAAGAAAATGATATGACACGAATATAAGAGTTACTTAACTATCAACTACAAGAATGATTAATCTATTCCTTAGATTAATATTTGGTAACATTTCTCCGAATTGTAGTAATAAATATTCCCTAACGCAACAAAAACGATTCAACTATCTAGTTTAAAAATTGGAAAAAAATCGCATTCTTGACCCCGCCTGAACAGGGTCCCCGTTTAAATAGAAATTAGATGTTTAAATTTACATAGAGCTTTGAATAGCACTAAAACAACAAATAAAAATATTCAACTATAAATAATTGGTCATAAATTTTTTAAAAATATTTTTCGAGTTTTTGCTTCAAAAATATATTTCAAATAAAATAAATATCATACAACATCACTTTCATTGTGTTCATTCAGTGGTAAGTACTCGTATCACAAATCACAAATAAACTTAAAAATACGTATATAAATAGCACACCAAACACGACGCAAACAACGATGTTCCATTAAACAAATATTTGACCCGAGTGGGAATCGAACCCACGAGTCCCACGACTCTTGACGCATGAGACAGGGGCACTATCCAATACGCCATCGAGCCAACAGCCATCCAGAGAAGAAATACTATATTATAATTTTTATATGAAATAGATATTATTAACACAATAACTCGAATTTCTTCTATCGTGAACTTTTAAGTATATTCTCATTTTAAGTACATTCTTTATATTGCTGCATTGTCATAAATCACCATTATAATTTGATTTAAGTCAATGGTTCACTACGCATAATAAAATAACAACTTTATTTTTAATACATTTTAACAAAGCCTAAGGTTTCGTCCGCCTCCCGCGCGGCACGATGTACTTGCGCGCGATGATAGCCTACCGACCAACGCGACCAGAACTCGCTTGCTCTAAAACTCAGAGAGCTGCCGCGCGCACACGGCGCTGCTATCAAAAAAATAATGATGCAGATATTCTGTGCCTTATCTCGAGTAATTGTTCCCGAAATTTTAAATTTGTGCCTCCAAGGGTTCGGAGTTAGTTAAGATAAACTGATTCTGCTGCACGAACGTTCGTCCAGCAAAATATTTTTTATGTTTTTAGTCTATCTGGATATAAAATATGCAAAAAGATAGCTTACATACGGCTGTAATTGTGCCGTAAAAATTAAATTTGAGCCTCTTAAGATTTAAGAGATATTAAATTTTGGCGAATGCTATATATCGGAAACGGCTGGACAAACAGTGATGATTTTTTTTATACAGATACAGTATATTTGTGCGTATAATTTTCATAAACATGACTAGCATGGTTCAGGAGTTTAATTTTTTTTCCTAGAAAATTAAAAAAGGCTCTAGCCCTCGAATGAACATAACCAGGGACTTCGCGTTGGTGCCGACAGTTACCTATTATATATTCTCACGATCCTATAAAGTTTTGATTATTGGCGAGTTATTAACGAAATTGTATTTTTGAGGTTATTTTGATCCAAATTACTTAAAATAGGAAAACGCTAGTTTTCTGTGAGCTGGCTTATTACATTCTTAAACAATAATTTGTGCTATATTTTAAGAATACGTATACAAAAAATCAGGTCAATATACCCATTAGATTAGACAAAAACGCTAAAAAACCTTTCGAAATATTTTATTAACCGACCAAATTCGAGTGAACATTAAAAAGCGGCCGCAGGATACTTCAAGCTATCCTTCCGTACTTGATGGTGTTAATGAAATTAAAATACTACAGATAGTTGCATAATTGTTAAGTTAGAACATATTTTATTAAAATGTGATATTTTTTCATTAAAGATATATTAATTGTTCTTAGACAACCGCAAAAACAATCTGTTTGTGTGTATACCCGTTAATTAAAACAATAATAATGAAGAACCATTCGAAATGTTTTTTATAGATTACCCGAAAAATTTGAGTAGACATAAAAAGGCGACCTCTTTGTTCAATCTGCTAATTAGTTTATTGCGTTGACTGACGCTTTTTCAATAAAATTAAATGTTCGGTCTAATTAATCAATGAATGTCGTCATTTAATGAACGCGCTAGGCATACAATCAAATAGCTTATTACGGACAATTAATTTGTAATATATAATAATACACTACAAATTATAGTGTAGGTATTATTATTAACAAAAAAAGCACATGTTATTTAATGTCTCTATTATAGAATATGTTCCAACTTAACAATTCATCACGCATCTGTTCTGTTTAAATATCTTTACAACGCCATCAAATAAGGAACATAAGCTTGAAGTATCGCGAGGCCGCTTTTTAATGTTCACTCGAATTTGGTCGTTTAATCTACCAAAAGTATTTCGGATGGTTTTTTATCGTTTTTGTCTAATCTAATGGGTATAATGAACTGATTTTTTGTATACGTATTCTTAAAATAAGGCAAAATTATTGTTTAAGAATGTAATAAGCCAGCTCACAGAAAATGTGCGTGGGTCAGAATGTAAAAATAGTTATCTAACTCATTCTGTTTTAATAATAAATAAATAAAAAATAAAAATAAAATAAAAAATAGCGTTTTCCTGTTCTAAGTAATTTGGATCAAAATAACCTCAAAAAAATACAATTTTGTTTAATAACTCGCCAATGATATGTAGCAGGCCTGCAAAACTTTATAGGATCGTGAGAATACGTCATAATAGGTACCTGTCGGCACTAACGCGAAGTCCTTGGTCATGTTCGTCTTTTTCATTTCCTAGGAAAAAAAATCATACCTCCTAAACCATGCTAGTCATGATTATTAAAATTTGAGCACAAATATACTGTATCTGTATAAAAAAAATCAACACTGTGGGACGTGGGTCCAACCGTTTCCGATATATAGCATTCGCCAAAACGTTCGCCCAAACTTAATATCTCTTAAATCTTAAGAGGCACAAATTTCATTTTTACGGCACATTTACAGCCGTATGTAAGTTATCTTTTTGCATATTTTATATCCAGCTAGACTAAAAATATATAAAAAATATTTTGCTGGACGAACGTTCGTGCAGCAGAATCAGTTAATCTTAAATAACTCCGAACCCTTTAGAGGCACAAATTTAAAATTTCAGGCAGAATTATTCGAGATAAGGCACAGAACATCTGCATCATATTTTTTTGGAAGGAGATACTTTTTTGCTGGGCGAACGCACACAATGGCACGCTCTGCTAATTTATAATTGACGTTTTTATATTAAGTATTTTGAGCAAGTACGTATCTTATTTATTATTCGGAATTACTTTAACTTCAAATGAAACTACAATAATAATGACTCATCAATATTGAATTAATAAAATATTGTTATGTAAATTAAATTACCTTGGCTGTTTCAATACAATACTTAAAAATAATAATAAAACCACGTTCCGCAACGGGGTTTTAGTAAAAAGTTACATAGACCTTTGAATAGCACTAAAACAACAAATAAAAATATTCAACTATCAATATTCGGGCATAAAAATCTTTATATTAAATACTTTTCTCTTAACTACTTACGAGTTTTGGTTCAAAAAATATATAAATTCAAATAAAATCACACAACATCACTTTTAATGTTCCGATCCGTGGTAAGTGGTTGTATCACAAATAAACTTAAATATACGACATTTCCGACCTCGCTCCCTTGTATTGAAGATAGCTGTTTCACGCGGTTTCACCCGCGTCCCGAGGGAACTACTTCCCGTACCGGGATAAAATATAGCCTATGTTACTTCTGAATAATGCAGCTTTCTAATGGTGTAAAAATTATTGCAATCGGTCCAGTAGTTTTTGAGTTTATTCATTACAAACATACAAAAATACAAATATTTCCTCTTTATAATATTATTATTATTATTATTATTATTATTATTATTATATTATTATATTATATATTATATATTATATTATATATTATATATTATATTATATTGAAGAAAGGTAATCGCCGATAGAGGTGTGTCGACAACAAATATTTGTGTACGTATATAAATAGCACACACTAACACGGCGCAAACACCGATGTTCGATTATACAAATTTTTGTTCCGAGTGGGAATCGAACCTACGCGCACGAGTCCCACGACTCTTGACGCATGAGACAGGGGCACTATCCAATACGCCATCGAGCCAATCAGCCATACAGAGAAGAAAGGATATAATTTTTAATTACATGATATAGATAAATTATTTAACTCATACATTATCGTGAACTTTTAAGTAGGTATCTTCTCGTTTTCGTTTCGTAAGTACATTCTAGATATTGCTGTATTGTCATAAATCACCATTACATTTTGAAATAAATCAATTGGTTCACTACGCATAATGAAATGACAACTTTATTTTAAATACATTTTAACAACGCCTAAAGTTTTGTCGGACTCTCGCGCGGCACGATGTACCTACTTGCGCGCGATGATAGCCTACCGACAACCGGGCCGCGCCAAAGAGAATATAATCACTAGCGCTTGCTCTAAAGCTCAGAGGGCTGCCGCGCGCACACGGCGCTGTTACATATTAACGGCACGCTCTCTGCTATTTTATTATTGACGTTTTTATTAAATTAAAACGACAATAATAATGACTCATCAATATTGAATTAATAAATATTGTGATGTAAATTATTAAATTATTATTGTTATGTAATAATTTACATAACAATATTTATTAATTCAATATCTAATAATTACCTTAGCTGTTTCAATACAATAACTAAAAATAATAATAATTGATTAAAATGTTCTAATAAATAATTTACCTAACAATCATTGTTCTATCGAAAAAGGCCCTCACAACTCCTTTTGTACAAGTGACACGCAGCTTCAAAGCAATATCAACTTCACGAACATATTGTTTTGGTACACTTTCGCACTGTCGCAGTAAACAGCCCTTTGCATTTTGCGCGCGAGACGTTTTCCTTAAAAGGAGGCAACCCTGCTCTTGTGTGAGGTTCGGTTACTCGCGCGTGCGTATTGTCATTCCGCGACCCTGTGACGTCAAAGCTGTTTGGGAGCCTTTACAGCGACATCTTTTGATGTGCTTTTTCGACATGCGTTTACACTGGATGGGAATGGCTCGCTCGCTCTAGCGACATCTGGTGTGCAAGACGGAAAACAGACATGGCGCGTGAGATGCCCGAGTTATGATGTCTACGTTTCAATGTATGGGATGGGGTATCTGTATAGTTATGTTATCTGTGTCCTGGGTTCAAATCCCAGCATCTCCATTAACTTCTTCTATTGAATGAAGATCACTTTTGTGTACCTTAGATTTTTATTTTCATATTTAACAATAAAATTGACGGTATTAGTTATTGTCAATTTAATGTAAGTTACAAAATATATATTTTATCTACATCAGACTTTAAATTGAAAAAGCATAAAACATTTGGGTTCTTGTTTTAAATTCCATTAGAGTTAGTAAATTTTTAATGTTTTATAATTTTTATTTTAGATTAGTAGTATCATAATGTGACCATTAATGTTGAAAGATAACATAATAGATCGTATAAGTATACAATGTGTAATGGCGTTAAAATGGTTAAATTATGATAAAAAGTAAGTACTTTTTATTATGATAAAACAATAATTTACCCATTTTAACGCCATTAGTATCTACATAAAATTACTTTCCTAACAATTAATAATTATGATTGCTAATAAAAACAAGTTTTGCCACTCAACAAAAAAAAATCAATATATCGAAAACATTCTCATTTCTAAAATGGTCAAAAATTGTAAAACATTTCAACGGAACGCCAGGGTACCCCTGGTAAGGTCTTACCCACGCGTGTCGGTTGTTTTTTTTTTTTCCTTTATAGGCACATCGTGGGGGATCTATGGGATATGGGAGCGGCCTTTGTCTTTGTTCATGGGTTTAATTAGTAGTTCCGTGCCATATTTGATAGGTAGACAAGCTTTTTCTTATATAAGTGGCGAAAATTTTTGTTTATTCTATTATAGTTATTTGAACCAATTTAATTGATCAAGTACCTAAGTTAGATTAGTTCGCAACATTTTATTTGCCTTGGCATAATAACTTTACAAAATATAATTATGAAATTCAAAATATCCAGTCTATACCTAAGAAGATTTAAAATTATTATTTATTTTAAACTCTATTACAGTTATTATCCTAAAATTACAATACAATTAGTTATTATCCTAAAATAACTAATAGCTCGCCGTGTATTATTCTTAAAAGTATATTTCATTTTATTTCGTTTCATATTTCTAATAGTACTAATTAATAAAATCACATAACCCACTACACAAATACACCTCAACCGATGTTGATTAAAAAAGTTAAATCATATGATTTATTACCACGGCCCCTAAACGCTATAGAATTTAGTACAAGAACGGGGAGACATTTATCATTTTTGCTATTAAACGTAACAACAATGCGCCGAACCCCGAAGGAGCAGAGTCTATCACAAAAGCAAATGATACCTTGGGGCAGGCCTCTCAATGTGCATTAATTAAGCCCCTCTTGCATTATTAACACAAGTGATTAGGATACAATATTTATGATTTCTAGTTTTAGGAGCGCGCAGAAGTCGATACGCAACATTTAGATGAACAAATGTAATGTTTGTTATAATGTTAACCGCTCCACCATGCTATATTTTTTGTAACTCGGTAAATGTACATATGTGGTTTTTTTAATCTATTTATAAACGCACTAATTATAAACATCCATATGAATGTATCTAAAACTTACCCGTAAAGAAAATGTCTACTGATATTGCATAAATGATGACTCATAAACACAAGTGTTTAGTATTAATAAGAGTTAAATGTGTTTTTATGCACAGAAAAATACTAAATTTTTTTAAGCTTTTTGTAAAAGTATTGTTTTGTTTAATTCAGAATATTGATTCATCCCGAATGAGAAAAGTATAAACGAGTAAAAAAGGTTTTTGCTTGTTACAATGCTTCAAAAGGTATTACTGTGCATCATATCGTTACATTAGCAGCAGTGCGATTCTTTGTGATTGAGGCACCATATGTATGAGATGTCTTATTAAGCCTCATAGTAAAGTGAGTTATTAACTCAACGTTCACGTTATTAAAGAAACCGAATAGGTAACCGCTTCAACAAACAAGCTCCTACATATTTATGATGCAAAAAAACTGTTCTCATTGTTAACACTGGTGGGAGACGCATATGTGGGGGTTTTTATTTTATTTTTTACTTTTTAATCGGCGGTCATCGGGCAGGTGCCGAAAACAGGTGAACTATTTTTTCAATTTTAAAAAGCGGGGTCTATCATTAGTCGTGTTGTAGTTTGTTTAAACTTCGTCACGGTGTTTTACCCACAAAAGGCATATAAAGTCCAGATCCTACCAATTTCGCTGACGTCATTTAAGTTGTCCGACTTTTGATTGCTTTTTTTGAAAAAGGATCAGGGTCAGACCTTGTGAATTCTTTTTAATGTTAGCCTGAGGGATGCAACGCCCACGGGGTCGGTAAAGATGAAAGCGATAATTATTTTATCGCAGCGAGTTTCTTGTTTGTTTCTCTAATAACTACTTTAATGGAAGCGGGTGAGGTCTTCGGAATAACAATAAAGCGAATGAAATGAATAAATTAAGTGCTGCTTATCTCTCTGACCATCGCTATTTCGTCCGATTAACTGCTTAAATAATGTAATAGATATGAAATATTGTTTTGTAATCGATTAGTCATTATGTTCTGTTGGATATTGAAATTAAATATGTTTTTTCATACAAATTAATGGTAAATGTGAAAATATAAACACCAAAATGCAATACGATAGGTAAATTTAACACAAGTATTTGTGCTTAAAGAATATTTTGTTGATACTGTTTAAGTAACACTTGTAGGTATTAAAATTCCAAAATTTGTAGGGCTTTTGTTGCCAACTACTAGGATGCTCAATTATTTATACATTTCAAATAAAATTTACAATAAGTACAAGTTTTTTAAAACTGTATGCACTACAAAACATATTAACGAGCACACAGGTACGTAAAATCATTGCTCTGAAATAAGATCACAACATTATCATTCCCTCGCGAGAACAAAAAATACTCCAGGCCATATCCCTCTACATTCAAACGTCAGTTTTTTCGCATATTTATTGCGTCGTTAATGGCTTATGCAATCTGCACCGGCGTTCTTGCGTCACAAGAATCCGTGGACGGTTAAATAAAGTCGGTAAGGGATAGAATAAAACATATGCATAAAGCACTTCCTATAAACTTAAAACAGCATGACATGTTAGCTGTTTTGCATTCAAGTACATGTCAGCATTATTGTCCACTATTGCACATGTACCAAACGAATACAGAGGGAATTAAGAGTTCTACGAGTGGTGGGAATAAGGTTGGGTTTTGGTTGTGTTTTCTGGTTGGTGGATGCAAACGAAAGTTTGTGATAGGCCAGTATTCTCATTGTGCTGCATCGATATTTTGTATGCACATTTAAATGCGGTCATCTGCGCCTGGGTTCGTGCGGCGACTAAAGCGTTAATACGCTACCGTGATCACTGAAATCGGAAAATTATTAATCGATTTTTATTATGCGTTCGTTCATGATATTCGCGACGCGTGGGTTGCGATTGCTTGCTTTTAAAATAAATATATATTTGAGTATGCGCTTTTGCATACAATTTACTTGTACAAGATGTTTCCTTTCATGTTAAAAGTAGGTTAGTTATAATTTATTCTGCGTGTTAATACCAATTAGGTTTAAGTATTATTTATTTGATTACATGAAATGATGACACAATGTGTTTGCATATTATCATTGTATGTGAAGTTTTTGCTTTAAGTTTGCCTTTTAAACCACGTCCGCTAAAACTAAGAACTTTATCATCAAAGGAAAAGGAAGTTGAGACGTAAATATTATCTCTAAAAGACGTTTGTCAAAATTCGTAACTGCAAAAATGTTTACAGAGCATATTTACAGAGGTTGCCAAAAGTACTTAACTACATATGGCTGAGATGACCTTAACTCTTCATTTTCAATACGTTCAAGATTCGTTGCGGTCAAATTCATTAGGCGCAATACAGTATGGGTACAATATGGATCGAACTTGTGACTGAATTGTATGAATAGTCTATACAAAATTATATTATAAAGTACTGTATACATAATGCAACATTCACGTGTCAATAATTAAACTAAATAACGCTTTACTTGACTTATGAACAACCTTGTTTTGTTTATTTCAGATACATATTATTAATAAGAATATTTAAAAAAAACTTCTCTTGATTAAGAAGGTTCCAAATAGGGATGCGACATTACAATTTTTAGGGATTTTTGTTACTTAGTATATATAAAGCATTTCATTTTAATGATATGATCCGTCTGGATCAATAATAACGAATACTAAAATATTTCATTCAAACCTGTTACTCTCCAACTTTGACCTCTTCAATGGTTTTTAGAATTAGTCGCGGTCAAAATCATTTCACGCTTAACAAAATGCTCACGGTTCTACGAAGCATTTGTCTTAGATGCTATATCGAGACAAACAAAAAGTTTGTGAGCATTCAAATGTTTAAGTTTATCATAGTAACGAAATAATACAGTGTTTAACGTCTAGCTTACTTTTTGATAACTTCGCTCGCAGTCACGTTCTTAAGCGGATTGTCTTTTATCATTAAATGCAAAAAAGAGAGTCGACTACTGAAAGAATAAGGCTGAAGCCTTATAGGCCTACCTATATCTGATACATACATACATACAGACATGCATAGAATTACGTCTTTTTCCCAGAGGGGTAGGCAGAGATCACTTCCTGCCATGTACTACGGTCCTGGCACACCACTTTCGCTTCATCCACATCCATCAACCTCCTGTATCGGATATAACAACATTTAAAAGGTCCCTCATGGATTCAGTTCAAAACATCAAAATTTAACCTGTCAGCAAACACAAACTCGTACACTCTCCAAAATATTCTTCAGGCTCAATATAGTCTATTGTGCCTGTCGACCTCATATTTGGACCACATCAGGTGGAGTGAGGTCATCTTGTTAGCTTATTATAAAAAAAAAAAAATTAACCACATTACTTAATATAGGCCGTCTCTTCCGACCTCTAAACGGCGTTCAAAATGATTAAACTCACAACAAACGTTCAGCGTCTGCCGATGCGGACGATTGCGTGCTTCCTTTATTAGCTTAGTCGTATGCGGTTATTGCGATCGATAGATGAGGCGAGCGTAATTTGTTTTTATGGGCGGCGCAAAAACAAAGTGGATTGACCTGGTGTCCGTCGCTTCTGCTGCGAATCGCGTGTGAAGGTGGGCATGTGGGTACGGTGATGAGAGGAGCGGGAGCGGAAGAGCTTTTATAGGGCATTACCAGCCCATATACATCCACACAGCTGGGGCACGGGCCTACCCTAAACTAGGGCGATGAGGTCTTAATCAACAACGCTGGCCAAGTGCGGGTTGGTTGACTACATAACCTAAGGATTTTTTCGTAGCTGTGCAGGTTTCCTCACGATGTTATCCTTCACCGTTAAAGCGTCAAATAATCATACATATGAATTTCTAATTTTGAAAACACAGTGGTACGTGGCGTTTCAACTGGCGTCCACTCGCATGGCAAGCAACGACCGTAACCACTCTGCCATCGACGCTTTTTCTAGGGCGGTTACTTATAATAAAATTCGCCGGCATACCGCAGCGGAGCGCGCTGCATTGTGATAACCGCCTATGTTTGAGTGTTTCCGATTGAAGAATTGTACAAATACATATGGATTGAAGAATTGTACAAATACACTTGGACAACGTGGTTAACTATGGCCTTATTGCCTAGTTTATGGTAGGTCCGTGCTCTAGCAGTGGGGACATATATAGGCTAATGATTAAAAAATCGTATCGTCAAGCTCTGTCATTTGATACCCATATTGTAAGAGTGCACCATTCTAGATGTGCCGCCATATTGATTGTAAAATAACGTCACAGGATATCATTATACCAAAGAACACCTCCTCCTTACTTAACCTACGAGTATTCAATATAGTCCGCAATGTATCGGCAGTTGTGTCACTAATTACACAACTGAAACGCCAAACGCGTGTGTTAAACAATAACTTGGCTGGCAGCCTAATAGGCCTACGGGACCACATTAGGGCACACTGGCGGGCTAATGGCTTCAAGCTTCGCCGGACGAATAGTTCGTCTAATAGTTACAGTAAGGGTTCAATGTATACTTGTTTAGGAAGGATGTGTCCTTGAATGATTTTGGTATAAATCACCTACTTGTTAGAAGCCCTTTGCTAGCCGGAGCGCCCAAAAACGAATGTAGTCATTGTCAAAAGTGTATTGATAACTAACTCTTAGCCGCCACTTTGCTTGCGTGTAGTAGTTTCGCATAAACACTCAATAAAAGATTGCTCTATGTCCTTTCATTGTCTCTAGACTATGTGTGTAACCAACAGAGTTATTTTTGCATTTTCACAGTATTATTAAGCATTCCAAAACATTATAGCAGGAGGAACACTGTGTAATAAATAAAATTGTTGCTATAAAATTGTGCCTGTCGACCTCTTAATTGGTGGAGTGAGGTCATCTTGTTCGTCTATTATGAATAAAACTACAGTGTTCATGATTTGTTGCAATTAAGATGGACAATAAATATAATTTGTTTTATAATATGAAGTCTATAAGTTGGATGCTCTATCTAGTTGATAAGGATACAATTTAAAAACAATGGTGTCTTACGCTTAGTCATCACTAATCTCACTACATAACCCCTTCTATTCCATGTGTGTCAAAAATGTCCGACACTAATCTTATCTACGCTACTACCTGGATAGTTGACAAAAGTAATTATTATCAACTTAACCTAAGAGCCATTACCAGGCACACTAAAAGTGGCCATATGAATGAGGAATGATAAGACCGGTTCCAAATGAACAGGTTAAAGATAACTTTATCAAAGGGTAATCCTAAAAACTATTTGCTAAGTGAAGTCATTACGCAATGTCTAGGTAACGGATGCCGCTTAGGCTGGTATGTCATAATGACTCAATTTTTACAATGTTGTTCATTACCACTAAACGTCTTGAACTTTAAAGGATAGCTCTACTATATTTGTTTGAGGTTAAGTGCCTTTTATATACGTGAATAGTCAAGACTGACAGAGACCAAATTTTGCATTAGTAGTTAGGCAATATTATATATTTGGTTCACTTTCCCAAATTCACATACTAAAACTTACATAATTTTTAAAATTAAAGAAATTATTTTAACTCATAGCGTCCGCAAAATTTTTTTTAATTTGCAATTACCTACTCTTTTTTTTCTAACGGCTTCACTAGCTTTTTGGTCATAGGTCATCAGGGCATAGTTACTAAAGCCATACTGTATAACTATTTATTATTCGCTCTTTCCATCCCTCATTCTTTTTATTTGCAACTTTGTATATTTTTTAAAACATTTCAATGTGGCATGGGCCTTAGCCGGCCAGTCATGTGAACTGACGCACGCAGTCAGATGGACAAGTGAAGATTTACCCACCTACATAGTGACCTGCCTTATAGGCCTTTAAACGAACATTTAATTATTTACGCCTTAATTGCGATAGGCACAATGGTTATTATGTAAATGATAAAATGGAAAAGTCGGTAATTTTATCGCTGAGATATTTATTATTGTTCAATCTGAAAGTGGGCGTTTGCTTTTTTGTTAATGCTTGGTTTTTTGTAATAAAAGTTCATATGTATAGCAATAGCTTAATATTATGTATGTGGAATTATAATGTAAAAAGCGTCGATGGCCGAGTGGTTAAGGTCGTTGCTTGCCATGCGAGAGGTCGCCAGTTCAAACCAATGTGTTTTTGAAATTCATATGTACCATCATTCGATGCTTTAACGGTGAAGGAAAACATCGTAAGTAAACCAGCACACCTGAGAGATTTTTCAACGGTGTGTGAAGCCATGTCAGAGGCCTACGGGCGGTTTAAAAACTCTGACACTAGGTTGTTCATTAACCAAACGATAAGAAGAAGAAGATAATAATGTGGAATCCTTGGAAGGTATTCTATAGACCGACATATATTTCAAGGTTAAACAAGTACTTACACATCGCGATTAATCTTTTTTTAAAGATTAATGAAGTATTATTTTGAATCTCATCTCAGCCAAATATAATATTTTACACGCTGTACAGCTAACATTACAATTTTTCACATTAAGATTGAAATAATGTTTGTATTTTTTTTTCTTTTTCAGAAATTTTACGCATAGCAATGCGATTTGTAGCATCAAGTGAGTAATAAATCGAAACTACACAGGACATCTTCGGACGAAACATCAATTTTACATAAGTACAGTAGCGCTACCATGAGTTTAAAAGTTACGGACTCGATATCCCCTACGTAAATATGTCTATGAAAAACTTGTACAGCGCCCCTGGTGGTTACGATAAGAACTAAAATCGGTCGTATGAAAAAAACAACTCGATAGGTTTTTAACGTACGTAAGTTTTCGATAGCCAACTCATGGTACCGTAGGTATACCGTAGGTAACAGAGAGCAACAAGGTATTATCTAACATTTTCTACGAATCGTAGTACACAACTTTAAATGTCGCCATTTATTTCACACCATCCAATTTTTGTTCATTTGCAAAAGTCCAACAGCCCGTTGGAAAAGTTCAACTGACAAACTGTAAATTTCGCATAAAAACAGTTTTCGGAATTCCACACGAACGTGACGACACATATTAAAAGAGGAATTATTCGAGTGAGCGTAATAAACGTTTAGTTTTTGTATCATAATAGAATATGGAGCAGTAAGTCTTCACTTTTTCAAATATTTTAGCGAGTAATTTCGTCTCCAGGAACTGAGTATAACTACTAACTACTACTAAAACTGAAAGTACTAACTACTGATAAAGATGACATATGTTGTGGCCAAACTGAATAATATTATTTTTTACGAGATTTTTTTTTGTCAACCCAGTTCTTCTCGGGTCAGATTGCCTTGGTTTGGATTGATAAAAATACTACCAACTAGAGAACCACGAGAGTTTTTTTTTTTCCGAACTGACATAAGATGATGGCTTAGAGTAGCCTTTTTTTTTCGCGGTGAAATGCTTTACGCACCGTCACCGGGAGAGGGGGATTCTCTCCCGGTGGTGTGTCAGACTCCCCGGCGACTGGCGAAAAGATGGTAAATGCCAGCCGCTGCTCCTGGGCGGAGTGAAATGCCCAGGGGTTCTACCGACTTAAACACCGCGGTATACCTCATCGCCTTGACGGAGTCGTGGTTCTCGGCTTAGCCCTTAATCCACAATGCCGTCGGCGGACATGGCTTAGAGTAGCCTTGTCATCTCTCTCACCCCTAAAGGGCCACGGGAGCGATGACAATACATGAGCAACTTAAATTTAATTTTAATAATTACCACATTTAAATTATTAAGGGTTTCTGCAATATAAATCTGCAAAATTATATCTTTAGCCACTTTGCCTATTACGTTTATTACCTAGCAAACACGGAGAAGCCATCCATATTTAGACGCTTTTGCTTTTATAAGTAAACCAATTAGTTGTCACCGAGATTCCTCTAGATGAAACGTCTTTGATCGTCCAAGAATCAAAGCGGCCCACTAACAAGGAGTATGACAGATTTATTGCGACTCCCAAAGAATTCTTAGGCGCTAGAATAATTTTTGAGAATTTGATTAAAAATAATTCGCTTTGGAGAACGTTTTTGGATGGTCGATTGCTTTTTTTTCTCTTATTTAAATGATGGCTACTGACATTAATTTAAGACAGATGTCTTTGCGACGATCTAACAATGTTCTTTGTTAAGTAATACGAACAAGGGAGATAAGAAATCTACAGTTTAAAATGTTTTTGTGTCATACATTATTATATTAATTTACTTAACAAAACCATTACCATCTGGTAATACCATAAAACCACCTACAATAAGTGTGATACTGTAGTATTGTCTATTTTATTTCAATGTGTTGATGATGTATAATTTCTCACCTAATGCAGTTTTTACTGAATGTTGCAATCTGTGTCTATTTTGTGTTTTAAATTTACAAACAAGTGACAACCATCTGTCCCAAACAGAAATAGCATTAATCGCGCTTGGAATTAATTCAGACACGCTGACAACTGCTAAAGTATGTGTTACATTAATACATGGTGCTCCGTAATTTATTCTCGGGCACCTCTGATTATAGAATTTATACGCATCGCATACAAACACAGTCGGTCACCATTTAGCAGGTGCGGTCATTGTACCCAATGACCAGTCGTTTGATTGAGACAATACTACGCTCCGTCACGCTCACCGTCAATACCATGATTCCATTTCCTCGGACTATCGACCATAACAAGAATGGCCGCACAGAATTCGACCATGAAAAAGCTTCAGGCAATGATCACTCGTAGTTCATTAACAATATCGCAATTGTTTTTACGCCTCTTAATCGTGACCAATGCACGAACCCTTTTTTTGTGTCTCGTTCTACCTAGCAAACGGTACCTTGGGAAGGTTGAGTGCATAGTAATAAAATACAACGTGGGCCCAAAACTATTCCAAATAGTCAATTTCTTTCTCATAGAGACGGCAGTAAACAGCTATTTAAAAACCGAAACGAAACATTAATGAAACCAAGATCACGGTCGATTTAAGGGATGAATGCAAGAAAGATGACAAAATATCCAAGTGTCAAGATCCTCGCGATTTCTAACAATGACACGGACCTTACAAAGATACCGCATGAATACTTTTTAATGTGCCAACGATAGGACCAACGCTTTATTGTGTAGAACATTAACAATGGCAGAATATTTTTTTCGTGAGATTTAATTCTCGAGAGCTTTTGAGGAATTCACATAAACTGCATTTATATGAAGTCGTATCTGCTAAAGGACAAAGGCTAGCTGTCTTGGTTGAGATACGGTTGACAGCTGCAGTTTTAGAGCGAGCGGTCCAACCGTGAAACTTGGTCCAACAAAGAGTCCGTTATAGATTGTAACAATTTGATTTTCATTATACCGTATGTAGCCACACCTACCGTTGAAAATAGGCGCCATTCAATTCGTTTGTCCTTCCTCGATCGATTGGTGCTCCGTGGTCAAATCGATTACAGTACAATACCAGTGTTTCTGCGGTATGAGAGGCCGCAAATAGTTTCTTTAAATTTATGCGTCACGCATCGTCGATCACACCCTCCGAGTTTTTAATTTTTGCATTGGCAAAGGACTTTTTATCTTACACTTTGCAAGTGGTGTTCGAAAGTGATTGATGCTTTGAGTTTTCACCTGTCTGAAGCACAAACCAACAGCTAAAACAGATAGAATAAAAAAAAAGTAAAATCAAATAGAATGTAGCAATAATACTAGTAAAGTTAAACATCTTTTCTAGGTGATAATAAAATTATCTTTTATTAGTATAATGGACATATTTACCTGGGAAAATAATATTATGGATATATTATTTCTTAATAACCAACAGAAATGGGCTACCAAGTCTATTCCAATATTAATATCCATCTAGAATCTCTAAGGATTATTCGGCTTAAAATGTTTGACCCATAAGTAAAATTTGTCGGATAAATACTTATATCATGCACGTTTAAGAACAAATCTATATCTGTGAGGAGACCGCGGGAAACATACTAAGTTTCGATTTCGATTATAAGTTACATCGGAGATATTATTTCCGATATTTTTTTAGGACCAACATTCACAATTATGACACTATTGTGCAACCCACCGCGCTCTATCAATCACTGTCAGGATTTGGGCATTTTTGATATCCCACTTTTATTTTTCTTTGCTTAAAAATTCGGCTGCCCGGACGACCTTTGTTGTTTTTAAGTAACAGGATGGAATGCTACCATTCCATCAAATTTTTCTAGTGTCATGATACCATTTCCAGCCACGTGCATATTGTTATTTCTTGTAAGTGAGCAGTTTTTTTTTTCATTCCTCTACAAGATTTTGCACAAAATAACGCCCACCGGTGTTTGCCCGATTTACTCTAAATGTAGATCAGCCAACTGCGCAGGGCATTATTATTATTGTAGTGCACAATTTGTGGGTCAAACATTAAAACTATAAATTGAATATCTAGTACTTTGGTTGAAACCCAAATGAAAATTGCTTAGATGTACCATAAATGACTCCGTCCACTTGCTATATAAGTTAAAGTAAATACTTTATTGATTACTTCATTTAAAATAAACAAAGCTAAATATCAATATTAATAGATATGCATCTAAATAATGATTTCTTGATGAAGTAGCCTTCTTGTGCAATGGTTGGAAATATCTCTCAAGATATTAAATGAAGTAGACAGATCAACCTAAATACGTATGAACTGACAATTAGGACACATCGAATGCATCGGCATTATCTGGGCAATGCTAATCGAGAGGAAAATTTATCAACCAGCTGGTCTGTACAGTAAGTACCGGCATATTAGTAGGCGATCGGTTCGTTTGGTACAGAGATAAGCGTCCCAAATCCCAGATAATGATCTGTATTCAAGTTACAGGGGCAATTGTCCGGAATTTTTTTTCTAACTCATTGTGCGGCGAAAATATTCGATTGCGTTTTAGGCGCAATATTATTGTAGTTCTGCTTTGACAGTAATAGATACAGTCGCGTATTCGGTCACACAAAAGATATATTGCGTATTGACACACGATATACCTGATGTTTTTCTTGTATTGTTACATGTATTTTTGCTGGATTGTGTGTGCGGACAAAAGTTTTAGATTTCTGATTAGCTGTCAACGGAGAGAATGGGCTATTCCGCATTAAGTGAGTGCCTCGTATGAAGTCTAAAATGCATTATCTTCCATTTGGTTCATTATTATCAAGTTAAGTATGAAGACGGAGAAAAGGTTTTCAAGAACTTGAAGTAAAACTACATTTAACTGAAACGAAACTTGTGTGTGGCATCTTCAACAATATAATTTAGAATACGACGTTATAAAACAATTCACAGTCGTTTTTTTTATATTTTAAAGTATACTTATTTCTATCAATAGAAATAATATGAATGGTGAAAAGTGATTATTACTTACTGGCACATAATAAATTACATTTCTTTATACGTATTATCCCCTTATTTAATATATTATCGTGTATTATATTTTGAGTAATACCAGAATAAGGGTAAACCTATTCAGCCTAATATTTTACATAAAATTCTTCAAAATTTTCTGATTTACTTTTTTCTTGAAGTTGAAGAACTAATCTATAGAAATTTAAGAGTAGCGACGTGTCCGACAAAGAAATAAAAATAAATTGTCCAAACGTAATGCCTCGTTCTGGGAATCTCAAATCTCAGTGGGCAATCGATTCAGCTAAAGAGCCCATGGGGTTTAAGGCAAATGACAATGCAACACCAGTAGGCCGGTCATTATCTCGTTCTACGGAAGCCGGACAAGCAACCAATCGTATTGTTCACCTCATGTTTTTACTACACCATTTGTTGTCTCTAGCGAAAACATAATAGGGTTACAGAATTCAACATTTCTTTGTTACCATCTGTTGCTACCTCTAAATTACACCCAGACAGTAGCAAATATTGTTTGTTTTACACTTGAAAGAGCTTTTAAGAAGTGACATATGGACTGTTTCTTTTGACTGCATCTAATTTATGGTACCGTGACCACCGGAGGAATTGGGTTATTGTTTAAAATTAGAAAGCTCGTTGACAAAGGAGACTTGTTCTATATGTTTATGACCACACACCGTCACTAATTCGTTCAATGCTAAAAGTCATATATTTGCATCTTGTGGAAATGTTTTATGGTGTGATTTACGACGTGTTGCAACTCAATTTGTGGTAGACATAACATGAATATTGAACCATTTTAAAAATACCATATTTCGCAGAGTAAATAAATCAAACAAACCAAAAAAGTAGAATGTTATTAAGAAATGTTTATATTGAAACTGTAATCGAAAAAAAGTTACATTTAACTTTTTTCGTTAGAAATAGATATAGTGTTTGTATTTTAGTTACGTAGTAGGCTCAATGTAAATAAACCAATTATTTATTTATGAACCAACTAGCGGACTTTAATATTATGGTTTGCTATGCATAGAATATGCCTACTTGTGATCTACACATGTACTTGATTTCATACTACATAAACTTAATATCGTTCAGTTAATCCTATATAACCATAAATAATTTAAAAAGTCAAGTATATAAAGGAATCGATACATGTACAAAACCTAAACAATAGTTTATACATAACAAGGAATGCCTCTTTAACGATAAACGCTCGTTACGTTCAATTAGAAAGGTATGATCCAACATATAATCTTTATTGGTCACATTAGAATCGACAGGCTTTCAACGAGAAAGCAACTTCCAATGAAGCAATTAAATAAATGACCGCAATTAAATTCAATAGAGTGCTGCATGAAATGTGTCCAGAGCCGAACGAATTTTATTGCTGTGAGAAACAATAAATGTTGTGATTATAAGCCGGCAATTAATAAAGGCAATGATAATTTTAATGGAGCAGTTGATAAACGAGCGAATTATGATCTGCAAATAGGAGAGATAATGTTGTGTGACGGAATCATTGCTGTGTCGATTGAAGATTTTTGTTTATGTATGTTCAATTAATAACCAAACTAGTAGTCCGCAAGCGTTCGCCCATAGTGGTTTCTCCTACGATCCGATCTACTTACTAACAGGACAATTTTTGTATATTTAGTAGGTACCATTGGTATTATTATCGAATAATTCACTGATTCTTGATCGGCAAAAATAGTTTGTGATTTTACAACGTAAGGTTCTACAAAAGATAACAATAACCTTCACCACGTACGTATAAACCATATAATGAATAGTGAAATACGAATCAAATGTTCAAAAAATAAATAAGTATAAGACTATTTAATAAACATTTCACACACGAAAAATTTCACGAATCTTAAACAAAATATGCAAAGTGCGAGTAAAGCTAATGAATGCACAAAACGTTTAGATTGTAAATTACCTAATTGTCGTTGCCTTGAATAAAACAAATATGAGAACACACAGTATTGTAAAAGTAACAAGATGTTGAGGTACAATACAAACTTTATACAGCATGATTCAACTTGTATATCGTTTTAATATGATTGTATGCATTGTTAATAAATGTTGGCAAGTGCTACTGTAAATCAAATCGGATGATTATGATTATAATATTGAAAAATGTTTATTTTCTGTTTAAAAGACTGACGTCAAATATAATGCCATAAAATTGTTACATGAAAAGCAACAATTTGTCTAAATCTGGAATATTATTTTAATGTTACTACTAATTTATTGTTATACTTAGTGTAAAGATATAATTTTACAATAAAATTCGCCTATATTTGGGGACTACGTACCATTTACCTATAAAAAACTCTACCTTAAATAATATCCTTTCTTCACGAAAAGAAATCTTATTTGAAACAAAAAAAAACACACTTTACACCGCAGATGCTATTGTGTTGATCCCTGCTGTTGTTTGCCGTTTGACATTGCGAATACCAAGATCCCAGCAGATAGCCTTAAACTCGATAACCAAAGGTTGTCGCTACCAGCAGAGTGACATCACAATACTGCGACATCAGGAAGCATCCTGTTTTGGTGGTATCACAACCGTCCGACTAGGGTATCTCACGCAAACGAATATTTTATATCGATAGTATCGGGATGGGAACTGAACGATAAGTGGCATTCTTGAAGGATCTACCGGTGTATTTCTGCTGAATAGTCGTTTTACATGTTCGATGATGGAGGAATATTTTATCTTCCCTTACACATGCTGACGGTATGTGCATGGAAATTGGAGACTATTGCTGTAAGCACTAAAGCAGTAGTTGTCTGAAATTAAAGCTTCTATTGTTTATTTATCTAAGAGAAGATGTTTGATATAATGCTTAAATGTTAATTCTTAAAAAAATTTTGAACTTTGTTAAAATCATACATTATCTGTAAAACTGCCCAAAATAAGATATCATGATATGTCAAGCTGGCAAAATGGCCATCGCTTTTCTCAAACACTGCTATGAATTTTAGTTTGCGACTCATATTAAAACACAAAAATGCTTGTTGACAATTGGTCTAGCAAAGTAATAGCACGCCTACACAGTCGTTATATCATTATGAATCTTAACTACATGATCTATTTTGTTTTTCTTTGTAATTCGTATTGTTAAAATATGTCGTTAACTTGTAATCATGTACTAGTAACATGTTTGTTTTATTTGACCAAATTATACGCTAGACACCGCTTAACTCGGCAGTAGGCGCTACCGGGTAAAAAATACCACATAGTGCATAAATTCGTGAATATTTATTTTTGTGCTTAATTTTCGGTCGCGCCGCTTTAGGTACCTTTCGAGAAACGTACGATATTTCGCTAATAGCAATTTGCAGCCAGTATGCGTGCAGCATTAAGCCACCACGGATTTATAAAGTACGAATGGGTATTTTTTACCCGGTAGCGACTGTTTACGTCCTGTAATTTTTATCAGACAAAATTTTATTTTTAGTCGTTTAAGACTTTTAAGATGCTTTAATTACCTCTTTATAAAGAACAAATAGAAGAGTGCCTATCGTTAGAAAACAGTGAAGAAGGATTGAGGATTATAGTGAGCATGAAACTAATTCAGAGCAAGAAAGAGAATATGTAAGGTCCTCCTCAGCTATGTCGACCTCTAGTGATGAGGGTATATTACCTCTGCTTCATATGAATAAACAATATCGTCAGTATCTTGATGACATGCCCTTGTTTTATGTAAAACGTTAAGAAATGCGTATTTCATAGTAAAAACAAAAATGAAAACCGCTGTGATGTTGTGCCACCAAACAAAATTCTTGAAAAGGCCGACCGTCACTTGTTATGCCACACATAAGGACCAGATCTACTATCCCAAACCTGTCTACAGATACTAAAGATAAAATAATGTATTTACTTGGTGGCGATAATCAAGAAAATATAAAACTAATCGTCGTCGTACTCATCAAGAAAGAGCCCTGCCTTGCCCAGCCGTGAACGCAACTGTCCTCATCACGATGTGCAGTGTGTCCTTGGAAAAAGGACAGAAAAACTAAAACTGGTTACAATAAATGCCATAAAAAGATATCTAGAGCATATACTGTTTCTATTTGCGAAAAATATGCCGAAAAAGTATAGATTTATAGAACAATATCAACATATATTATAAGGACTGTGATTATTTTAAGATTAAACTTTAGTGATCTTTATCCAAAAAAAATCCAAATTAATGCATGCTGCAATTGTTATTGTGAGTAAGACCACCTCATGTTGATTAGATATTGATCTCGTTTTTATTATTTTTTGTATGTTTGAGTCTAATTTTTGTGACTTTTTCAAGTCATGTGTGAAAAACATTAGAATTTACTCTGTAAATTTCGTTAAAATTATTTTTATATTATATTAAGAGATAAATACTTAATTCTCATATTTTTTCGTAAAAATATATTTAAAGTATTACTCAAAACTATGTTTTTTAAAAATACTCTAAAAAATCCCCCATTTTTTACAATAACAGTAATGTGGTATTTTTTACCCGGTAGCGACAGTCCGTGTTGCATTATGGGGCGCGCCTACTGCCGAGTTAAACGATGATTATGCAATTCCAAGGCCTTATGTTTATGACTCGTAATGATATACATTCCAACCAATAAACATACGAATTACGTATCATTACAGTTTAAATTCACCGTTAGTAGATGTGATGCGGAGATCTTACTAAGCTTTTCCTAAGAAGCTGTGTTTGCATAACATAGTATGAATGGACAACCTGTTCTAATGAAGTGATAATTACAATGATATCACGTTACGTACTCTTCGGGCTTACATACATTAGACGAGAAGAAAACTCTAAATTTAATACACAACATCATTTTTTTTTCCCAACTGACAATGATGATGGCTTAAAGTAGCATCGTCATCATCACCGACGGTCAGCTACGGAACAAAAACTGATTTTCTTCACAAATATGAAATGGGAATTGAACCCAGGACTCTTAGCGTAAGGGACAAGGGTACTATAAAGTGTGCCATCGAGCCTATTAAACTGATAAGTCGAGTTTAATTAGAAATGCAAGCTTTTATTGTTATATTATACATTGGATTAAGTAAAGGCTGCAACTTCTTCTCTAGGAGTAACGTTTCTTTTTTTGTCATTGTTTTTGTATTTGTATTTAATCTGTAAATAATTAACGTTACTCAAAGGTTCTGCCAGAATATCACCGCTGTAGCGACCTGGGGCCGCTATAGCATATGCTGAGGCGGAACCTATTGATCTATGTATGTGTTGATTTTACCTGTATTTGTGTTTGTTTAATTATGTAATTGAATAACTATTTGTTATCAATAAATGTTGTCTTTTTTCATTATGTAGTTAAACTAAACTACTTTCTATGTTTTCGTCCTTGTTAGCTATCGAACGCCTGATATTAGAGATAGAATAATAAGTGCCTAAAGCAAATTTGACCCTGTCTATTAATGATGTGGCTTTGTATCTATAATTCGTACTAACAACGTATCTTAACGTAAATGTGTTAAGTGAGCATTTGAAAACATCTCATATAACATGGGAACGCTACACAATTGGCATAAACTCACGTTTCCCGTAAAACTTTGCTAGTTGTACATAGTCGCATGTGTAGTATTACATTACTTCTTACTTAGCATTTCTAAGTTTGATACATACGTTATAAAAAATAGCAGCACGTTCACCCTTATTTATTTATTTATTTGACAAACCACCATCTATTTATATCAATTCATGATTTTAAGTGATACATAAACATAATATTACAAAATCTAAATGCAACAGACAATTACTGGTAAGCTCCACATGTATTACTTACATACTTACATTGTATTAAAAAATAAAATGAGAACAAAACTTAAAATAAGGTACAACTAAGATTTATGTAAATAATTAATTTAGTAGTGTGAAGACTTTAACTTAAGCCTTACAGTAAATATAGTCAAAACGTATCTCAAGTCCTTTCTCGGACTATGTACTATCGGAGTACGAAATTTCATTAAACCAGTTCAATAGTTTTTGATTGAAAGCGTCACAGACAGACAGAGTTACGTCCACATATATATTAGTAAGGTTTAATTTTAGTAGTTATCTATGTACCTACCTACAGCAGCAAAAAAAATCTAATTTTGTAAAATCATTGCAATCGTTTGGACATTTGTAACTTAGTGTTAGTAATCAAATAGTAACCGATTAATTCTATAGTTATAAACTAATAACTACAGAAGTTCTGTTATTCTATAGTTATCGTGTTGATAATTCAACTTTTCAAAATCCATAGATTGAATCAAATTCTCGTATATGCACTTTTACTTCAAGTGGCAGGGAGCTACCCATTGATTTCTCAAGCTTGACATGGCGAGGGGGTTCAAACCCAAGGAAATCCTATAATGTGCACGGGCCACCCCAAAATTTGAGCAAATCGAATTCCAATTAACGTGATTTTGTTTAGGTATTTCGGGACTTTTCCCTCTACAAGACAAAGGGTGAAGGGACATGACTTCGCAGATCGTTAAAACTTCTAATAATTTGATTAATTCCTAATGTTTGCCATCGGAAGGGTCAAACAGAATTGTGTTAGACACAATACGATAAAAGGGAATATGTTTTATTTCATTCAAAACATAACGTAACGTGTTTGCGTGATAGGTAACGCATCCTTAATGAGATCTAATACCTTAAAATAGTAACAGGCGTGTAAAAAATGCCATAAGCACAAAATAAATAAATCTTAGAAAAAAAATTATAGGTAAATTATAATATTTTATATACCGTTTTCTTTTTCTTTCAAACTTTGAAACATTATTCAATAAGGATAATAGAGAAGGGTTTTCCATTGATTGGATTTTAATAATAATCACTTTTGAATTTCATCTTATTAATGTTTCCTCTGTAATTATTAGATAGACATGCTAATTACATAGATCATGTTAAAGGCAAGCCGCCAAGACAAACTATTTAGTAAGAGTCATTAATTATCTTGATATCTGTCTCCAAATCGTAATAAACAAACAACCTTTAATCTTTAAGCTCAATGAACCACAAAAAAGTACAGCAAAAATCATAAACATCAATTAAAAATCCGTTTAGTAAAATATTTGCTTAACGACTGCTAACGTGTAATTATCAACTCAGGTGGTTCGGCCACTGAGCAATAATTATAGATTCAAAGTTGAAACTAACGGATGTGTTCAAAAACCATCGGCTCAACTGGACAGTTGATTGGACGGATAGTAATTAGAATCCAATTCTTTGAATATCAAAGCGATTAAGTTAAAACTAATTGGTGCTAAAGGAACACGAAAACATTTATAACATCATAGAAATTTTATATCTTTTCAAAAGGATAACTACAGAAAGTTAATGCCTACCAATATTGGTAAAAGTACAGTCATAAATAATAACGTTAAATGTCTGATTTACATAAAAAATTGCATTAAGTCATCTGTAATTAGACTTTGATGACTTACCATCGTTGAAAGAAAACAAGCGCTGTTTCAATTATCTTACTCATTGGTGAAGATGTTCTACGCTTATTGGACAAAACGCAGTCTGACTAGAACTTTACTACCTACTTCCTTCTGTAAATCAGTAGAAGATAACAACTAAAATCACTAACGTTCTGATACATCAGAAAGTATGTATTAAAGAAAAATGTAATCACGTCTTAGTGCATTGATTACTGTATCCGTCATCTATTTGTATTGATGGATAGGTTATACCAACGAATAGGACGATGTTGGCTATCATTTGCAAGAATTTTGCAAATACAAATAGCAAAAATTCGGTTTTTTACGCATTCGCAAAGAAGAAATATTATTCAGCACATGTTTTAAACTTGAATTTATTGACAGTGACAACAAAGCGCGTCTTAGTAAAAACAGTATAAGCAAAAGACGAAACGCGCACGAATCCTGTTGACTTCAAATGAGAATCCATTGTTCTTGTCACTGTATATGGGGCGAGGCACGCTAGCATTGTTTTTGCCTCATTTCAATCTTCATATAAGTTTACGCGAGTCATTTCAGAGGCAAAATCTATTTTCATTAGTTATTTTACTGGCAAAAAGTGTAGTTTATCTGGGTTTATTGTCATTGGTATACTGAAATCTGTTTATAGCCGCCCGGTATGGAAGTACACGCGATGACGTGAATTTTAATAATGAAGAAGAATGTATACTTTTTGGAATAAAATCGATAAATTATCTGGTTAATATCTGTACTTTACAAAACATCGGATGTGGTCTGTGTAGTGCTTCAAAGGAACATACGAAGATATATATATATATAGGCTGATAAACACATTATCACTTCTTTACATCACGCAGTCGGGTTAAATAAGGTTATTCTTCTAGCTAAGCTTTTTAAATCTATAAAGTTACTAAGTGTGTGCAGTCGAGTAATATTTTTTTCTAGTTACTTTAAAGCGATAATAGCTTTTTTGACTGAGTCTATGTATCAAATTGTAAGCTTGTTTAACATTTTTATTTCGGCGAATTTCATACCGCCAATACTGATTCTTTTTCTATATTTTCTCATTGAAACCTTCCCTGGACTGCGACGAACATTTTAAAATCAAAATTACCTAAATCGGTCCGGGCGTTCTCGAGTTTTAGTCAGACTAAACGAACGGCAATTCATTTTTATTTATCAATCAATACATAGTATAAAACAAAGTCGCTTTCGCTGTATGTCCGTATGTATGCTTAGATCTTTAAAACTACGCAACGGATTTTGATGCGGTTTTTTTAATAGATAGAGTGATTCTTAAGGAAGGTTTGTATGTAAAATTTACCCGAAGCGAAGCGAGGGCGGGTCACTAGTAAGATATATTTTATTTCGTTATGTATTAAATACATAACGAAATCACACATTATTTGGTTAAATGACACGATATAATTCACACATTAAACTAATTATGGGCCCACAGACAAGCGAATAAGCCCCCAGTGTGCAACTACGACAACTTTAAACAGTTTAACGTCTTCATAACTGTGTAGTTTATCTCAATATTCTCCTTACTCCACATTGCGGCAGTTTTAATTAAGTAAATTGCTTTATCGGCAGCGAGAAACAATGGGACCAATCATGGGGGAGATTTTATTAACACGATCCATGATCCTATCTGTTACCCATACGGGTGAGCTTCGTTTACTTAACAAATAGAATTGATTTGTTTGATTTTAATCTTAGCTTGCTCTATTTGCGTTGAGCATTGACTGATAACCGTCTCTTTCGACTTTATTTTCTTTGAACGATCGCTATGTGTCGTGTATTGCTTTTTGTGACTTGTGTTGTCTAAACTTTATTAAACTAATAAGCTGAGAGTTTGATTACCATTAATGATACTTACAAATACTTATTATTCTGTATGGCTCAATATTTTCACGCGAGTCATAATTTTTTCCTTTTATTCCTGTGATAAACTATATACAAATTGAATTATATTAAAAAATTAGGCAGATTGATTTTGGTAAAAGCAACTTCTAAACAGTTATTCAACGTTTGATTGATATTTTGTGATAGTCACACTTATTTCATACAAGTAGATAAATTAAGTATGCCACTGTACTTTTGTTTGCTTTACAAAGATTATACATACCATTGTCTAGACTAATTGGTTTATTAAATAGTGAGTCATTTAATAGCATCATTAGGTGTTACGACTCAATTGTACTAGGAAATTTTATCAAATTAAACAACCGATACATTTGATATAATAACTGGGCTTGTTGTATCTTGTACGAAAGTAACATCATAAGGCCATATACGTCTATACTGCTGGGACAAGGCACTACCCTAAACTAAGGGCGATCAGGTCAGGTCAACCACTCTACCCAACTGCGGGTTGGTCTAGTACTCAACCTAAGAATTTAATCATAGGTGTGCAGGTTTAGTCAGTTAGTCACGTTTCCTTCACCGTTAAAGCGTCGAATAATATTGTACATTATGTAATTCAAATTTGAAGCACAGAAATACTTGATTACTAAGTAGTTAATTACTAATAAGTATACCTTATGGAGTCAAAAGCTACCTATGATTACATTTAAATACTTTCATATTTTCCTTTTAACATTCAACTTACATTGCGTTTTACGAATAGATGTGATTAATAATATAGAAGCATCTCGTAACGATAATTTAAGTTAAGTTTCCATAATTTGTACGCAATAATTCCTAAAGCACAAAGGCAATGTATTCAATCGTGTAAACGATAATACTCGCATGCCGCTCTCATATTTATGTAGCAGTAAATTGCTATAGGGCGTAATGTAATAAAGTTAATTTACATAAATTTTCTATAACATTTACATTAGGAATAAATGAATTGAGTCTCACTGGTGCCTTGCTTGGATCCCTAAGTATCAGGAATGAACTTTCACAGAAGGTGCTTTCTTTTGAACTTGGGGGTATTATATTTGGGGTTCCGTTAGAAAAGTTTCAAACGGGACTCTAAACTAAATATCTCATAACAACACATACATTAAAATTAATCTTTATGGGTCTACACGCGATATTAGGAGTAGCAAATTACATAGCTACTTACAGCCCGACGTTTCGACTGGGTCACCAAATGTGGTCGCTTGCTACTCCTAATATCGCGTGTAGACCCATAAAGACAAATTTTAGTACATAACATGCATAACAAATACATTGTTCTGATTCCGAAATAAGTTGCTCAAACAATAAAATTGTGTTAAGGGTATCAGCAACAAGAAAGGTATACGCAAATATAGATACATTATATTTAATAACACACCCAGGCACGGAACAAGTACTGATATTCGTCAAACAAATATTTGTGCCGGGTGGGAATGGAACCTACACTCTTGGAACCGTAACCAGGGAAACTAACCACTGATCCACCGAGCCAATCACTTAATTTATTTATTAAGAGTATCACTGTCTGTTAACAGGTTGTATCTAAAGAATCGTAATAGCTCTAGACAGTTGAAATGTTCAGTTAGGTTTATACATTAATTAATTAATTTGCAGTGACATGGTTTACAAAGATGATGGTAACAAAGTTATGAAGTATTATCAGAAAGTTCTAATTACAAACATTGTAGTACCTAAAAACGACAATATTGCTCTTATTTTTGAGGTTTACTAAATTAATGCTTACTTTAAATAGTTAAATTTAAACATGAAACTAAAATAGATTACTAATCAATAGAATAATTTGTGTTGTATTTGTCATATAGGTATAACCAATTTAGTACTTATATAATATCAATAGAAAGTATATTCAAAGAATGTACCTTCTGTTTATGACTCTATGCAATAACACTTAAATATACATATAGCGAGTAAAAATAAAAAGCCCGCCCATCTATGGTAAAATATCCGTAATATTTTGAATATTATTAAACATTGGAAAAGAGAAAATTGCCATTTCTATGAATTTTCAAAATCTCATAGAATAATGTTTATCTTTATTATTGTGTTTTATGTCTAAGTCAGACTACTCCAAAATATGAACGAAAAATACAGTGCACTATGTTTAAGCTAAATTCTATAACCAAATGTATGTAATTGTCTTGTTAAAAGTGATACTTTCAACAGTGTCTTTGTGTTCGAGAGGTCCATCAAACTTTATCAAAATAAAAAAAATAGAAAATACCCTCACATTGAATATTAGTAAGATTAATCACACTTTATGTTTGGTATCGCTACAATAAAAACTTAACATTTTAAGCACCGTGTAATTACGCTTACTATAAAACAGTACGATTTTCAATTAAAATTGGCGATAGCTTAATCACTAACTGTAATCTACTGTTTTTATTGCGATTTAACGACAAAAACTTAAGAGTATCAATGTTCTAGTTACATTGGCGCAGTCTTATTTCAAAGATAAAAAGTTGTCTAACGGTATTCTATTTTATCATTATTGTTTTTGTAGCCATTAGTACACACACATTTAACGTAGATATTAGAGAGCTCACTTGAATCGGCCTGATCAGAAAATGAGTAAGCATTTAGTGAGATTTTCTTCTGTAGTTCCGAAAAAATCGGTTTCATATTTTTTGAGAAGTATGAACAAAGACAATCAGTCTTTTGTCTCTTTAGGGGTGAGAGCCATCCGCTCTCCCACAAGACCGGTGATCATGACGAGGCTGCTCCAAGCCATCATCGTGTGTCAGTGAGGAAAAAAATACTTGTCTCTGCTTCAAAACTGACGACTATCGCCACGTGTTGCCGTTTGGTAGACAGCCATTTTTTATCTGAAATATTCGTATGCTCGATATTTCGATCATTTAATAGCTTGTCCTTTGCGCTTTTAATCATTACTTCGGGATCATCATCATTATCATCATCAGCCCATATACGTCCCCACTGCTGGGGCACGGGCCTACCCTAAACTAGGGCGATTCCTTACTATCGAGATTAGGGGCGATACTTCGGGATGTATTATTATTTTTTTAAACAAGTCACACATCAATTTGAGTAGCAAGACTCAAAACTAAAAAGTTTAATTAAATCCATTCCAATCAGACTAATCAATGCTCCTGCCAATCTCATACACTGTGACAAGCAACAGTTGCGCAAGAGTAACTCCGAACGCCGCATTTGGCACTGTTAACTGCTCGAAACCAGGGCCGATAGAATGAAGCTGTCAATGACATTAATCGTAACTATCTTCGACACGTTCGGATTGCACCCCGGTTTACATAGACTTGACGGAGAGTGCGCGTGTCCATTGATTCACGAGATCTATTGCGATTTGTTTACAAATATTAGATAAGAAAGTTACTTGAAAAACTGATGCAATAATAAAAACATTTTAAAAGTTGGCGTTACAATGAAAATGTATGAAAATAAGGTATTTTAATGTATGTTTTGTATTCGAAATAGACATCCTAATCATCTCTTTTAGCTTAAACTCATCTTGGATCTCGTGTTAATACAATTAAGATGCTCCATAAACGAGTTACGTAATTTTACAGAGCATCATTCAATCAACCGATCTCAAACAAGAAAAGCCAACTGTGCAGGAAATATGGTGTTAACTTCACAATTGACGAGTATGAGATCAGGCGCGCACCGACATGACCGATGAGTGTTCAGGCGCATTGCTATTTAACTTGCTTTCTGAGGCGTATCCACCAAATTTCTCAGTTTTTTTTTTTCTAAAAACTAAAAAAAAAATATATTTATTTATAGTATACCAACAGGCGATAGTGAAAGAATATGCTGTATATATTTTTAACGTGGTTCAATGGAAACGCCCTGCATTGGTACCGGACAAGCAACAACGTCGGTACCGATAAGCGCGTACGAGTGTAATTCACCGATTAATTAAAACTTAAACTACCGTGACCGGCGTAATTGCTGTTTGTTACGTTTAGCGCATAATGTTTTATAGGTTAGGTTTATTTCCTTGCGCACTGCCTTAGCTTAGGCTTTTATGATGTCTTTAGGTCTTGAACAATACCCCCTGTACTTACTTTTATATGCTTACGTGTATAAAAGTGAGAAGGTACCTGGTTTTATATGAAAGCAACATACGCACAATAACGTAGTACATATACCTGGGTAGGTGTCTATTTGTTGATATTAATAAGTAAAGTTATTCAAAATAACTGTAATAGTCCATAAAAAAATCCTTCGATACAAAAATGAAAACGTATAGGTATGCATACATAGTACTTGCCTAACTCATAGTTCCTATTTCACGATTCAAACATCCCACAAATCATAAAACACCTCACATAATGCTTTATGTTTTGGGAAATTGGCACAGTGCTATTTGTTTTACGCATAATTGATCAATAGATTTACCTTTCATGGTGCAAAGGTTGATATCAGTGCGTGAAATGGGTGAAGTTTTTGATTAAAACTCCAACCGGCCGACAATCGAGGCTATCTGTATCGCAAAATCAACGATATTAAAATCGTTAGCGCGTGAAACTAGCAAGGGCTTATTGCGATAACTTTGGTTTTTATTTTTGCGACAGTTCATATGATTTTTTCCCGTACATATTGTATACGTTCCTCAATAAACTGTCAGTATTAGCGGCTTTGGTGACTCGTACTCGTAAAACGATGTAACCAATGTTATTGAATCGAGTTACGAGCACAAATACCGGTAGGCAGCCATTCAACACAGCAATCTTTGCACTTAATTCCACAAATCTGAGTCATAACCTCAAAATACCAAGAACTGCATCCAGAATAGCAGCAAGGGATGTAATTAATGGACCAAGCGTCGGCCAATTGTTAAACAGTAGCCGGCACTTGCGAACGCGGTGGTCTTTGTTCCAACAGTTAACACCTCTTGATAAATGTTTTTATTGCGAACCGCAAGTGCGACAAACCGAACCAGAGAGAATCACTCGCGGCGCGTAACGAACCAACAAACAATGGTTAATAGTGGGCATTACCTCCAAGACGAATCAAGCCGGTAGTGAGGCCCCTGAGCACACAATACGAAAAACCTGCCGTCACAATGCGCCTACAGCCGTTGACTTCTCGACGCAAATATGTCCACCATTCGCGACGCTACCCCATAAATTAAAGAGATAAATGGTGCTCCAACAATGGCTAAATAAACCAGAGTTTCTTGTGACGCTCGAAAATAAGCATTGTTCGGTGTTCCCTGTAAAAAATTGAGTATACACTCGCGTTTTGATACAATGTGTTTGGGATATTTTAGGGGAGTTTAACACTCGTTGGCATCTCGATTGCGGCAAAAAATTGCGTATTATGGGCTATTTTATGGTCACATTTAGTCTATTAAAATGCCTTATAATACTACGAAATGAAGTTGTCCGTAATAAACCGTCGTGGGACTCGGATATGGGTCAGTCTCTTCATCCAGCATAATATTTGGGTTAATATTGTTTTCATTGCCTTCGTTCGCCTGATCATAGATTTATGAAGTCGTTAAATTTCGCAGAACATTTGCTTTTATTTATGTAGATTTCCCATACATAAACTTGATACTTTTTTGGAAGATGGTTACTTACGCTTTAGTTCTTGAAAAAACTCACAAAGTAAGTGATTCGGAACAAAATATTCGATAAAACTTATTTTAGGTTTAGGGACTTGGCAAGAGATGTCTAACTATGTGTATCTCCGTTTATGAATATAATAAAATAATAAGCGTTCGTTCTTAAACTTTGATGCATAATAATAGAAAATAGGATGCGTTTATATATACATACTGCTTTTAAAAGGTATTTTTATGATAAAGTTGCAATAGTCCTGGGGTCGCTCTTACGATATATTATTTTTCTACTACACGATAGTTTTTATCATCAAACATTTCAAGTGTATCAAACTTGATGAACATTCCTGGGAAACCAAAGACTTACCTATGTTAGTAAATTGCGTTTATCATAAAGCGTTACCGAGAGAGTTCAAGGTAAAAATAAGCGCTTACTTTGTCGGCACGATCACACAGATTGCTTTGAAGTGGCTACCATTTCTGTTCATAGAAACCCTTCATCTACATCTGTTGATAACGATACATGTAACGGTCTCCCCTCTTTCAGTTCCTCCCCTACTTTAATCAAAAGTTCTATGATCTCGACATTGCATTCCGGTGCATGAAATATTTTAATGTGACCTAAGCTTAAAATAATGAGAGGGGTACATTTTTAATAATAGGTAACATTATTTTTTTATGCTTCTGTTGTTTGTGTTTGCTTATTTATATTTTCTAAAATATCGTTTATAGCTAAGTTTTGGTTACCAACTGAATAAGGTTTCAACAATCAAAATGTATAATTATCATAGTAAAATGACATTATCAGGATTTTTAACTTTTGTACGTCTCAAGTAGTTAAAAAGGTATGCTTATTTTTAATATTCAAAAAAATAACTTGATAATCACGAAATATTGTTCATTTAGCATTATTTTCACGCTCCTCTTCATCATCATTGTGATCATTAAAAAAATAGCAGACCTGTAACAACAACTTAATCAAAATACGGTCACCAAAAAAGCTACCCTCTCCTCCCAATTAACTCCGAGCACTTATAATCATACGGTCAACTGATCTACCACCGTATTTAACTATTTGGCAAAGTTCTTCACTTATTAAAGGACATACGGGCATGCCGCGGCCCGCTCTGTCACGTCTGAAGATAGATCTGCCCAACCCCCGGCCAACAAATTACATAGAGCAATTTCGGCTAGTCTTAGCGGCGATATTGCAGCAACAAAATTTCGCCCAACAACTTTGTAACCTATGCCGTGAAGTTGCGAACTGGGGCGATGAACTCTTTGATAGTTGGATCTGCTTTTTGTTTTGTAATTTTATGATGGGTATTGAAAGGCTTTGTGTGAGCGATTGCATAATCGTCTGAGATATTATTTTGAATAACTTGAATGATATTTTTTTTTGTCTTGAAGATTTATGCATTCAGATGTTTTTATTAGATGAAAATACACATGTATTGACATTGAAGCTTCGAAATTTAAAATCAACTTACCTGATCCTGGGCAGGGTATTTCAAAGAAGCATGTAGGAGTTTATAATAAAATTTTGTAAGTAATATTTTATAATTAGGTTTATTTGTGTATTCCACTAATTATTCTGGTAACGGTACCACAAGTTACTTACATATCTATGGTATGTGTAATTCTACGATTTTTTTCTAACCAAGATGTTATTTAAGGCATTTAGAAGAACAAAGTTACAAAATTCAATCTTATCCACTATTTTATAGTTCGTCGTTCCTTGGCGAGCCCCTAAAAGAATTTTGTCCACGCATCGTGCAACCCTCAGTATCGCACCCCCTTGAATTTTAGGGGAATGCAATCATTCCCTTTGATTCCTCTTCCGTTCTGTTCAATTAGGAGGCGCCTAACTGATTTTATACGGAAAATGCTTCCAATCTGATTCTCTTTACTATTACTATTTTCGTCTACGTTCACGTATTTACAAGCTATATCTGTTTCTAAAAATTTCTACATTAATGGCATATGGGTTTACTCGGCGGTTACATGCGGTACATTCAAATCTTATAACTGAATCCTAAACATAAAAAATTACAAATAAATCAAACAATGATTAGGTAATTTACAGAGTTTCTTTGCAGGTGAATTGCTAAGGTATTAAAATTAAAACACAAATTATTGCCTGTATTTATTTAATTTTTGTTTTTATTTGAACTTGAAGTTTTTTAAAGTAAATAGTGAAAAGACTTCCTTAAAACTTACATTTACATTGTTCTGTACTGTAATTTTTTATCTAATGCATGTATTATTTTAAGCGGTCATGTTTACACACATTAGATAACTGAAAATGTCATTAAAAGAAAACAACATGGTATTTACCATCCTGGATATTTTCACAAATTTAAGTTACTTCCACCCAAAAACACATCGATTTAAAAATATCGTCTGCAAAATCATAACAATCCCAATGACGTCACAAAACGCTAACGAAGTTACGTCCAAAAAGTCCAGTCACACGATTCGGATTCGGAACGGGCCCGTATTCGGTCCGATTCGTTCCGGAGCGTGGCGAATCCCGGCGCTCGCGTCGCTTGCGCAACCCGCTCTCGTTACTCCGGAACAAACTTGCGTGCGTGTACGACAGGGGTAACTGCGAACAAGGGAACATTTTTAACATTGGAGTGCCAAATTTGGAAATTGAAAAAAGACAAATCCTAACTTGTAAATCGGGGATTTGAGAGCACGAAACCAAGGAAAAAATTAATTTGAAACTACAAATCAAGCTTTTATTATTTAATTTTTGCTTTATTATTACAAATGCTTCCAAAAGTGTATTTTTACTAAATTTGAAAAATCTGTACAGGAAAATGCCTCACTACTTTCCTCACAATGTAAGACTACATACTAGGCTATCCCATTCATTGAAATCAGTATGCAATTGTGGAATTTATTATTTTGCTATATATATTTTGTTCAACTTGTTAATTGTCTAGTTCAATAGAAAAAAATTCACCACTTGCACAGTTATCGTTGTCGCCCCATCTACGCTGTGACTCGATTGGGCACACTCTAAGATAAAATATTATCTCACAGTACTCAGGATATGAGTTGTTCGTTGAAAAAAAAAATGTACATGTGACGTCATTTGAAGCGGAAGGATGTGAATCGAGTGTAATAATGCTCACCAATTTGTGTTAAGCTAAGGGCTGCTGTAAAGGGAAATGATTCGCGTTCTGCCTAATGTATTGTAGTCAATGAATGGAGAGGTTGTGAATATTTTAGCGAAAATCCGACAAAGTTGTGCAGTAAATTCGTTAGTGATGAGAATTGGAATGATTACTTTGTTATTACATTATTGTACGTACTAATTGTGTTTTATAAATAATATAATTAAAGTACTTGGCTAGCGTAGTTGACTCAGGCCTTATCGCCCTAGATTAGGGTAGTCCCGTGCCTCTGTAGTGGGAACGTGTATGGTCTGATGATGACGATGAATTAAAGTAACATTGTGGTAATGTTTATGGAAAATATCGAAGTGCAAAGATGTGACACATGTGTGTGATGTCACGATTCTCAAATCGTCATCTACGTTGTATGCACCTTAGTCTCACCATAAATTTCAAAATTTATGAACACTTCCATCATAATACTTTACCTTCCGGTTTTTGAATTCCATATGCCATGTATTAAATTATTCATATGCGAACAAAACCCGGTGGCGCCATAAAGGTCATCAGACAACATTAATCGGATGAAATTACAAATTCAAAAAGCCGGATTCTGTTGCCGCCTTACGTTCCCATATTATTCAAATCGTGTTAACAAATACATCGTCACATGCATATTTTATCACAGTGTTCATTATAATATTTTTAATTATTCAACCAATTTCCAATCTTCACTTAGTTTACAAATATAAAGAAACAGCGGACTAACACGAAATTGATGAAATTGCATTCTTTTTCCTAACTGACTTACGATGATGGCAATGTTTATGCGAAACTATTCGGTCACTTAATTTGTTTATTTTTTTTATAAAAAGCTACCTAGATGATCTCACTCCACCTGATGGTAAGCGGTAGTGTGATCCATATATGAGGTCGACAGGCACTATAGACGATATTGAGCCAGTCGCACTCACCCTGAATGCCAGCTTAAATGCCGTTTCCGAAGAGCCCGGGATCATCGATAGGATAGGATAGAATTATTTCTTTCTTTTGATATTTGTTTCATAGAATGGCGATTAAACGACTTGTTACTTATGCTTCTTATGATATTCTCATAGGGAATGATATCCATCAGTTAGTCGGAATCCCAGTCTTTTGAATTGTAAACTACTGATTCTAATCCTCATAATCAAATCTAACGTGCCACTTCTTCACCTGCGCTGTGTACAGTGTACAATCTCATAACAGACTGGGGAACGTCAGCAATCGATTTTATAACCCTCACTCCTCATAATCAAATCTAACGTGCCACTTCTTCACCTGCGTTGTGTACAGTGTACAATCTCATAACAGACTGGGGAACGGCAGCAATCGATTTTAAATGCAAATTCGTACAGCTGTTTATCGGTCTCCCGATTGCATTAAGTCAGCTCCGGGCTTAATTGTACTACCGTGGGCGGGATTCCTCTACTAGTGTTGGTTAATATCACCAGCTTTGCTTTGTCTTGCCGTGTTCACAGAAATGTAATTAAATAAATCTTATTGCTATTAAACGATTGCTTCTTAAGGATAGCTTCTGATTCAGTCGTTTTGCAATTGCATTGACTTTGATATCTGTATCTGTGAGTAAAAGCAATATGGATGCTTGTGTACTTATTTTATACCGCTAATAGGAGTTTATTTTAAAACAAGTTCTGTGTCTATTAATTTTAGTAATGAAGGCCGGACTTTGTAGGATTCCACGAATTAAACTGGGTCAGTAGAGTTATATTAGGCTGTGGAACTGAGATACAAATAACTACACACGAGTATAACTTAGTTTCATTTGAAATGTGTAATGTTCACCCAAATAATTGACAGTACTACCTACATTACTTCAAATTGAATCGTTTTAAGCTGTCGTTTTTTTTTTCGTAAAATTAACGTTAAAGATTCGATAGAGGAAAGCTCTTTAAAAACATTTTACAGAATTTCTATGTGCACATAATCAATAAGAGTTCATTTAAGAAACTTAATTCTCAATATTACAATTTAGCCTATAAAAGCTTCTAAGCACAACACTACGCTTGGACGTACGCCAATCTACGTCTAGATGACAGCATTAGTGCGTGCCTGAACAAAAACCGGTATTAATTAATTAGATGGGACGATAACGAAAAAAGGAACAGGGCTAATGAAGACTGTGATACTGTGTCTAAGTCGCCAGTTTCGCGTTAATTGTATTGAAGTTTGACATGAGAACCGGAGTAGGCGTAGTAGTAGAGTACGAAGTTAGTCAACAAGTTTGTTTGAATGTTCGTTCTAATTATAATAATTATAGGTTCACTTGCGGCTATTTCTGTATAGTAATGTACCTACTTTAATTAAAGTGTACTGTTATTATACTAGGTACAGTGTTTCTGTTGAATATCTACACTCGTCAAAGACTCACAGACGTCAAAAACTCTAAAAAGCGTCGATGGCCGAGTGGTTAAGGTCGTTGCTTGCCATGCGAGAGGTCGCCAGTTCAAACCCCGCCAGGTACCAATGTGTTTTTCAAAAATTTGAAATTCATATGTACCATCATTTGACGCTTTAACGGTGAAGGAAAAACATCGTGAGGAAACCTGCACACCTACGAAGAAATTCTAAGGTTGTGTAGTCGACCAACCCGCACTTGGCCAGCGTGGTCGACTAAGGCCTTATCGCCCTAGTTTAGGGTAGGCCCGTGCCCCAGCAGTGGGGACGTATATGGGCTGATGATGATCTACACTCGCGAAAAAAATTATGATATCACTTACTTAGAATTGATTCTGCGCGATCCTGAGTACTAAATAACTAATTAAGAATAGTAAAAATATATTTTATTATTATGTAAGTAGTAGTCACAAGTAATATTCAAGATCGCGCGGAATCAATTCCAACTAAGTGATTCCAAATTTTTGCTCACGAGTTTATTTGGTCAAGCTACCCTAAATAAGGATACACTCTAAGCTCTAAGAACTTTTTAACCTTGAATCTTCTAAAAACAAGAAGTTTATTTGAGCTTGACTTATATATTTGTTATCAAGTTAAAACTGAAGGCAATAATGCTCCGCTGTAAAGTCCCGTTATAAAATAATGTGTGAAAATCGAAGATACTCTTAACTAATACTTAAATTACACGGATGAATCAACAACTCTGATTAGAGATTTAATACGCGTCTATCCCTTTAAAGACAATTTCCTTTTAAGTCAACTCTTGAATGAGAGGTGTGAAATACACTTAGCAAGTAAGCGGGTGATATAAGCCCTGAGACTAAGATAAGCTGAATACGATAACTAACTAGACTGATTGCGTGATGAGAGTTTAATTGCGTACCAACTCGTCTTTATGTATCGGGAGGAACCTAAACTATCGTTATCATTTCATTAAGATACTAATTGAAGATAGACATCAGCAATCGACAGAAGGATAAGTTACATTTTTGTTTTGACTGGCTCGGTGGAACAGTGGTTAGTGACCCTGGCTGGCGGTTCCGAGAGTCGTGGGTTCGATTCCCACTCGGGACAAATATTTGTGTGATGAGCATCGGTGTTTGTTCCGTGTCTGGGTGTGTAATGAAGTTGGCGGTTGAACAGCCCGTGCCTCAGGAATATATATGTATGTATATCAGTCTCTGACGCCCATAGTCCAAGCTCAGCTTAGTTTGGGGTCAGATAACCGTGTGTGGAAATGTCCCAGATATTTATTTCTTTTATTTTTATTTTTAGTGTCTTTGATGGTATGTCGATTTGTTGCAGTGTATTAGCGGTGGATATTTAAATTAAATAATTTCTTAAAGTTAGATAAGCACTGTACCTATTTTTCGCATTCTGAATCAATAGTTGTATACGTACCTCAATAACCTATATACCATATTTTGTCGATATCTATTTTTTCTAACTGACTATAATGATGACTTGGAGTAGTCATCATCACCATACTTGTGGGGGAGCGGATAGCTCTCTCCCCTAAATTATCGTCATATCAGATTTCAGTCATATCAAAACAACCTAACCAAATGACGAAAACAGATAGTGTCAATTAACACATTGATTAACAAAACGTTACTGAGCTTGTTGGTAATTAGCTAATGAAACAGATAGCTCCGCAAATTAACGTAATCGTGAGATCTATACGTTGTGTTCTACTTTTTACTTGCTCTTAATGTTAATACTGTAAGTAACGTCACGTTGACTTCAATGACTTTTATGCAGAATGAAAACCTTCTAAGTTATTTATCTATTGCATAGCTTTTATCGCGGGCTTTGAGCGCGGCGACCGAACCAAGAAATTCCGTAACGAAAAAAACCTCACAATCGTCTTACGTCGTTTCAGTTTGGTAGACTTGGGCACAGCGTTTGTTTGCGTGCGATACGACGTATTGTAGAAAACTCGCACGAATCGAAACGAGCTGCTCCGAAATCGGACGATGCTATGCAATAGCTTTACCGCGGCAGTCTCCGAGTGCCACACGTCTTTATATCTACGAGTATGTCAAAGGAAATTTGAGTAGTTGTATTTATAAAACTCCATGCTCTACATTTTGCATACTAATGTGTATTCTGAAACCTAGTCAAATTAACTAAATCTAAGTATGAAGTTATAAAACTAGACTGTAAAGTTGGTCATTGTCAAAAGAAAGAACAGAATTTGCAATAAAATATTGGATTATTTATTGAAAATTCTGCTCTTTTTTTTTGATTAATTGCCCTTGAATAACTTGATTAAAGAAGGGTTAACAAGAAAAATATGTTTAAAGAACATGTACTAATATAATAAATAACAATTTGAACATGTTGTAGGTATGCGTACGTGCGAACATTGATTTTAATGCCCGTTAAAAAGTTTAATATGGTTACTTGACAGTTGGTATGTAGAGACCCTTAACACGTTGTAATTTTATGACATAGGGGTCTTTTGACAAAAGTTATTTTTAATAAGCGTAGAAAATATACACTTTTTATTAATAAACTTACAATGCTTGAACAGAGGGCATTTACATTGATAAATAGCTCTTATGGCAATTCGTCACGCATTTTACATTCATTATTGTCTGTTGCTTTTTAAATCTGAAGATAATATTTAATACAATAAAAAGGGGTACTAATATTTTCTTTTGTTAGTAAACGTTTTTTGTAAGATCATGTTTAGTGCAACAAAATTTACTCTTTTTCTGGTTTTAAACGATTTATTTATTATTTATTTATCTTTAAGGTCTGCCAACATTTTTAACACCACGACATAAAATTAACAACATTAGCCTAAAAATTAAAAATTTAGTGAAATAACACTTACAGGCAAACAAATAAATAAATGTCGTTCAAATAAATACATTCAACGTTTATTAGAATAATTTTTTCACATATATTTATTTTTGGTACTATATCATTTATTTAATTTAACCTCTAATTTGAACTTCATCATCTACTTCATGAATAACTAGAATTTCAAATAGACTTTTACGGGTACCGGATATATAAAATAAGAAAGTAGTTATTTTTAAACATTTTACAGATTTTTGGTATCGTTAAGACAAAACTTATAAATAAAAACTGTGAGGGATAGAGCCAGGTTATACAACAAATCCTACTCTTGTGAAGTGAGTCTGTCAATGAAGCTTAGCAAGTAATCTGTTGAAAAAAATCTCAAAAACTTATTAGAAACGACACGAGCGCGATGTTGTTAGTTGCATTTCGGAACTGTTATTCAAACTTCCTTCGTGCATTCGATTCTCGTCTTTATTGCTTTAAAAATAAAACGGTACAAGTCCCGTTCTAAATTATATTTGTTCTATCTCTACGTTAGCGTAGGGCGTGCTAAAAGCTCGGTAAATAGGGCGGCTAAGTAACGTGTCAACTTTAGACAAAGGCGACTGTTCCCTGTGAGTCACGTGTGTATCGATTCTAGTTTGTAGTTAGGCCGTGAGTTTGTTAGCGTAACAATGTTTCTTTTAAAGAAACGCACGCACGGTAGGGCTGAATCATTTCAAGATGTTTATCGGTCGGTCTAAAATTAAAAGAAAAGTAGGGTTTCTTCAAAGGGCAATATTAAAATGTGGACAGAATTTGGAAAATCATTTAGGTACTTAATTTATACCAATTTATTATGTAAGACCCAGTTTTGACATGAACATTTTTTTTATTTTATTACGGGGATATAATAATTAAAATGTTATCTGCTGCTATACCATTATAAAGCAGGTTGATTAAAGGTACTAAGCAACTAATACCTTAAGGTATAAGGTAGGTAGTACTTCAGTAGGTACTACATCACTTTTCACATCTTAATTCCGAAAACCACAAAAACATCATAACCACATCCGTACGAACACCGAACTCATATCAAATGTAACGTGACACATTTATTAATAAAAACCAAACAGGCTGTCCTAAAACTAATTTAATATATTGGCAAACAGTTTATTTCCCGTTGCTCGTGTCTGCGGCACCAGATGCTCAAAGTGGGGCGGATCGGGTCATAGAGTGAAACAATAATGGTTATATCGCTTTGGAGATAGGCCATATATGAGTACAATTTATTAGTATGAAGTTTAAAATTTCTATAAGGATTTCATGCTATAGGTACAAGTAAGGTACCTATTGGTAATACAGCTGAAACCGAGGTGCTTCGTAACAGAAACATCGGGCAATAAATATCTGAACTTGCTACTGCGTTCAAACTAACAGCATAAAAAATGAGTAATGAAAGCCTTATGTATATTAATGAAAATATGTAGACGTTTACGTATAGGCTTGTGTGTGGACTAATGAATATTTTATACATTTGAGTTACATATTCAGCTTATTTTCATCATCATACAATTCCCATAAGAGAAAACGGTTAAGCTGATTTGACAAAACTACTCTATAAGAGCACACAAAAACAATCCAAATAACAAAATGAGCAAGTTTTGTTTTCACAGCATTCCGACTCCTGGATAAAGCCAAGTAATCATTACGAAATACCATTGTCATATTCCCAATTTAGATTTAGCTGACTAAGGGTAGTTACCAAAATACTGGTTATTGGAATGAAAATATTGATCACTTTTCGCTTAATGAAACAAATTTTGTTCAATAATAATAACCTTCACCTTTAGCGGTGAAGGAAAATATCGTGAGGGAACTTGCACACCTAAGAAGAAAATCTAAGGTTGTGTAGTCGACCAACCCGCACTTGGCCAGCGGGGTTAACTAAGGCCTTATCGCCCTAGTTTAGGGTAGGTCCATGTTCCAGCAATGGGGAGGTATATGAGCTGATGATGATGATGCTGAATAATACCTTAAAGACTGACATTACTTTGATTATGAAGTCTTCCTATTGCTTTAAAATAAAAACAAATTTATAACGGTAAATCGTGTACCACATCCCACGATTATGTACTCCACGCCTTAATTGATCTAAAATCAATCTACATTATATTCAACAACCTCTATTTAATGCGCACGTTTGACATTCAACAACCCGATCCCGCATAAGTAGCACTGCTATTTAAATCAGTCAAGAATATTCTCTAAATTCTTTACCGTGAGCTTGATCGCCCGTCTCAATACAATAAACATAAGAACAGCTAATACCATAATTCGGTACAGCTCAAAGCGATCTTCGGCAGAGATTTGGTCCGATGTCACTGATCGTATATTGTCGCCTGAGATGGTTCCGATAACTTTAAAGTCAGGATAGAGTGAGAGGCGGAGAGTTAAGCGGAGCGATTTGAGGAGAAAAGTAAATCTTGAATAGAAATCTTGTTGAATTCCGCTTTATCAAAGCAGTAGCTTACGCGAAAAGGAATATATAACATGTATGAATAGTTTATATAGTAACCCACTTCATCTAAAATTTTCTACGCACTCTTTTGTTTTACATGTTTATGTTTGTAGTGATAAGGAAGTGTTGTACCTGCTTTCTACAGGTAAATTTTCTACCGGCCAAAATATTCCCTAACTAATTCACAGCAAACCATAATCCAAACAAATCTGATTTTATCTATATCTATACTAATATTATAAAGAGGAAAGATTTGTATTTTTGTATTTTTTATATTTTTGTATTTTTGTATGTTTGTAATGAATAAACTCAAAAACTACTGGACCGATTGCAATAATTTTTTCACCATTAGAAAGCTGCATTATTCAGAAGTAACATAGGTTATATTATTTTTTTTTTAAATTAGGGTTCCTTACTAAAACTCCAATAATGTAACCCAAGGTGTAAAAAAATGACCTGAAAAATTACTTACGTCGCGTGCGCTGTGAAAACTATTGATGATAGAATAAAATCATTTACTACGACTTTGCAGAACTCTCCATTATCTACAAAAAGTGTCGCGACAGCATATGTCTAAATATTATAGTTATGTCACAGTAAGCGGTTTTTTATTCCAAAAATTTAATTTATATGTCGCCGCTTGAAAAGGCTCTTTATTTGTACCTTGGTATTAATCCTTATCAAAATAAATTTCTTTATATTCAAGATGGCTTCAGTACCTTTAAATAACTTTTTGAATTATTCAATTCGGACATTTCTTTCGGAAGATATCACGAATTTAAAAATGCAAGTATTAGAAAAAAGTCGCGTGGTTGCCACTTTGATTTTAACTTGAAGGAATTTTGAATTCGCTTTAAATTCGTTTCGTAGGTAAATAAGTACCTGATAATAAATATTATATTTTAATGTAATATTTTATATAGAGATAGAGGTATACCGAAGCGAAGCGAGGGCGGGTCATAGTCTTTCATAAAGAAAACGTTGAAACAACGCAAAAGCACTGGGAACGAGCAGATTAAATTACCTCACTTTATCTACAAACTCTCAACATTATACTTAATTGAGCAAACATGAACACTCTGAAATAAGTTGCTCAATAACAAAATTGTAATGCAAACTCCATTCGTTGTCGGTTTTAATTCGACCAATAAACTCTCCCACCTTGTTCTCTATCTTATCTGATGTCATTTATAGGATTAGGGATAGATGAGACAGATATCGTATAAATGGGTGGTTGGACACCAAAGAATGTTTAAGAGAAATCGTTCAATGATTTTCTTGCTTTGTTTTTATGTTAATTGGAGGGAACCAGTTGAACTGGTTGAAGTAAACTTCCGTTGATAATGTTTGAGCTTAAAATCACATGTTACGTGGGTACAGCGTCTAGTGTGAACTTTTACATCATTTCTACAAACAAACTGATATACACGCATGGTGGAACATGTTGTTTCATTAAGCCCAATTATCTGTTTCAGCTTACTCAAGTTGAACTTAAAGGAATGGTCAGGGTCACGACTTAACTTACTAAAGAGTATAGTTGTTGTTTTAGTTGATTGGATGGTGTATAGATTTATCTTCTTAAATAGGAATTCTCAAATACAGAAGCCCACACTGATACCAATTTGGTGGATGTTTAGAAATGAATTACTGTAATTTAGGAAGTGTTTCCTTCAGACGAAAGACATAGGACTATAAATAACACTATTTAATGTGTTATTTTTAAAGTAAACTGACTGACCCCGCTAACTTCGTACGGGTCTGGTCACCGTAATTTTTGAAATGGTGTGTTTGAAGTTGTTTTATGTTGGCTGAGTAACTATGACATTTACTCAGCCTACCTATGAATGATCATAGGTATACATTTCAGCGATCAATTTGTATTTTTACAGATTTGGCATTATGGCGTATTTCGTGTAAACCTATTATTATACTTTAAGCAAACTTTGTCCCAAAAAACAGACATAAAATAAAATTTTATTAATTAATCGTTCGAGTTCGAGCAATTGTAGTAGTTCGGTGAGTCATCAAGTGAAATTCTGACAATAGAAGCTCCATTGAATCTACAAAACAAAACCTCGCAAGTCTAATAGCGACATATCACCAGCTACACATAAAATCAGTTTTACCGACACACAGTCATCGATTTTCAAAACTAACACCATCACGGGCGAGGCCGCAACCGCAAACACGATCCTACGGCAGACCGCTAGACCGCCGGTCACGTGCCGGACTCTTCTTTTTGCGGACAAACCATTCACTCATTCATTCGTAACGTAACGGAAACGGGCCGCAATCAGGCGCTTTGTATTTGACGCGTGGATCGGTGACGATATTGTTTTTCTGATGAGAACTCATTACGCACTGTTACACTTAGCAAGATCGGGAGCAGGGCAGCCATCAATAAATGATTGATATTTATTTGCATTTTGTAGTGACCTTGTCTAATGTGCCAGTAGTCAATAGGTTCGATTCCCATCCGGGACACATAGTTGTAATATGAAAATCTGGTTTGTACTGTGTGTCATTTATCTATTTGAGTATAGTGGTGGTTTCTGACAACCGTATCACAAGTAGGTACTTAAGCAATTTACTTTGGTATCATAATTATGATTACGATAGTGTGTGATATTAATTTATTATTTCTAGAACTAATTATAAAAAGTAATTCTAGGACAAGCTAAGTCGAGTAATAAAGATTTAAAAACAGTTTAAACATAAGTATAAAGTAATTATTTATTATTCATAAAGATGACTTTAATGTAAATCATCTTACTTAATTCTTCATGTAGCTGCATAAAAAATAGGTATGCCCATTATACGAAATACTTTTCACAAAAAGGGTATTTGGCAAACTCCAACCGCTCGATTTCGTGGTTTGATGGAGTACCAAATGCAAATCGTGAACGTCGCGCCCAACTTTCGCCATCAATCCATTCCGAGGAGCACGTAAAATGATGTCACTTTACGACAATACACTGCATTTTAAACCGCACGAGACCTCGTGTCACACAAATCATCCTCACAGTTATTGCATAAAATTTCACAGAATTTCCCACGAACCACGAGAATGTGACTCTTAATAACACTCCAACAGAACACTATAACTCAGAAGATAGTACCTAATAATTAGACGTACGCAATAAAAACTAATAAGCAGACGTAATTACTGAAATTGCTCCCAAAACAGGGATCCAAAAGAAGCCCCTAATGAAAACAGTTTCCCTATTACGCGATTTGGGTACGTGTTACGTAGCGGAAATATCAAATCATTCTAATTAAAAGCAAACTTGAGAAGGACTAATAACAGTTTATTGTTGTCATTTACGGTACAACAACCACGACTCACGTTAAGTGGACATGTGAGTTGATTAAAAAGAGAAAATAAGTGAAGATCGCCGGTTTGATTGTGAGAGACAGAGGCCACATTATTGTATATTCGTCAATGGCCGAATGTAGGCGTTAGTGAGATATTTCCTACTTAAATTATGGCCGTGTAACGAATGATGAGTGACACACCCACTTACGAAATAGAAAACTCCAGGACTGGAACGGAAACATTCATACCTATATTTATGGTACGTTTGTATCGATGTATATCAAACTATATACGTAATAGGTATCCCAAAGCATTCATAAATTATGTTGAAAGACGTTGATACTTAAGGTTACACAACCAATTATATTTTATAACATGAAATACATCTATATAAAAAAGAAAAATACCTACTAGTCATTTAACACAAACGTTTTCCTTAAGAGTAATACAAAACATGAAATAAAACAAAGTTACATGAATCGTAATCACATATTTCACAATACACATTATGTCAACTCACCCTCCGTATCCAATAAAAAAACACTAGCCAATCACTTAACGTTCAGAACGGCCATGACAGTGCCAATTAAATGGCGATAGGATCTCTGAACTGGTCATGTTTCATACCACATCCTTTTCTCTGTAAATGAAAACCTGGCTCAAGTGAATCACTGGACATGAGTTGCAAATTTATTGTTATAAGCCTCTGAATACAAAGCAGGCTTAAAAGGTGTGTGGTTTGTGATTCACGAAAAGCCCGACGGAAGTATTAATGGCTTTAATGGATTTTTTTAGCTTGAGTAGACAATTTATTTACGACCTTACATTTATCTGAACCGTAACTATGACAGATTTAAAACATTATATTTTTTAATCACTTTCTTATAAGTAAATACCGCCCAACTCTGATTCAGACGCTCACAATAAAAAATCATTTTTTCCTTTATAGTTTACATGGTCTAAGTTTAAATTACCCATTTACCTACTCGTACTGATCGGTAACAAAATATGACAATGCGTTTGATATAGACAGACATCGAAAATTAATCATCTTTTATTCCCTGTACTAGGAATACTTCAACCTTAAATTCAAAAGACTGAGCGACAGAGAGCTTTGAATAAAATAACGATAATAACAAATTCAAGTAAAGTCGAAAAGCTTCCGTCTAAATCCTAAACGCCAGAGGATTTAACTGTAAGTGGTTTTATTGTACATGCGAATATAGCGGCGAAGTTTGCTGAAAAAGTGGAACCGCCTTGACCCGTGTTAAGAAACTTGGCACTTACTAAACTATCTTAAGATAATAAGGATCGAAACCCTTCGAAAGGGTGCGGACAAGAGTCAATATTTGCAAATATAAAACGTTATTTAGATGCAAGACACGATCGTCTGCCCTCAAGAGTCGGCCTTCTTATGCAAATCAGGCCATATCTCCGACTATTCACTAAGAGGTTTATTTGGCGACATCTTTTGAAACTCTTCGGAGTGGATGTATTAAATTTTTCATAACTGCCCACTAGAAGTAAAGTGCACGAGGCCTTTATACCGGCTCGGGTTTCCGGGATGAGCGGATCCCCATATTTGTATTTGCTTGAGACAATTTCATATTATTCGCTCACAGAATTGAGCGGAGAACACGAGGCAGTTTGAATGCGATGAAAGAATATGTGTGGTAGGCTACCTTTTTCGAAATTGGTCGTATTAAGAGAATATCACGTGCGCTTCGGTTCACCTCAGCATCTTGTCAGCACCTTTCAATTAGTACATGTAAAGCATTTTCGATTGAAAAATTTGGATTCGCTAACTGATGCGAATTGAAATTTGTATGAATACAATGAAATTGAATAATATAAAACCCTTTTTATTATTATACTTGTGATTTGGTTCATTGTCAGTATATTCAATAGGAAACTATTTAACTATTATTAACTATTTTTTATTACATATTTGTGTAAGTAACTAATTAATTAATTTGTTTATCCATGTTGTGTTTAATTAATTGTGCAATTTTTGTTATATAACTAAAAATAATTTTGTTATATATTAAAATAATAAAAGTAATAAAGAATTAAAATAAAATTTAAAAATTCAATCAAATTATTTTGTTCAACCATTTCTAGAATCGCAAACGATTCTATTTAAAAATAACACTAAATTATTAACTGACAGGAAAATATTATATGACATTAGCTCGCGTTCAATCAAGATAAAATCCTGCTCACGTTCCCTAAACGAAATAAGGAAACGTAACGTAATAATTCCATTTTTAGTCATAGAGCTGACCTATCGCCCCACCTGTTGTTCCAAACGAATTGAATTAAAGTTTTGCGTGTCAAACGGCCATAACATTCAAGAGTCTGCCTCCACGAATAATGATATCAAGTATTTCAACAACCATTGTTATTGTCAAGGGTGAGAAGATAAGTTAATAATATAATGATCTATTACTGTTCCCTCTATGATATTTCGGCTATAACCTCAGACTTACCTTACATAAATTACAACATTTCTCTCACCTGGCATGACTCTTATTTCTTTCACATTAGAAATCAAAATCGTTTGTTGTGACTCCGATACCGTTTTTTGATCTGAACAATCGTGTTGTTATTATGTTTATGGTATAATGTCAAAATAAAATGTTTCTGCTCTTGTAAGCGCGTCATTAATTCGATATTTATTCATATTAGCTTTCGTGACTACAATATCATTTTCTAAAATGTAAATAGGCGAGTTTAAATTATAAGTGTCTAGGATTTTTTCTGTTCTTGAGTATTGTCTATTTCATGAATACAAATAGAAGAGTTTTGATTGAATGACTTGAATGGACGAAAACAGCTTATTCCGAATTTATATATTTTGTAAAGAAATAACGAAACAAGAACACAAGCAATTGTAAATTATGTATCTTCTGTTCCTCCCATTTGGTATTTAAGTTAGCCATATTCAAATTTTTAATGGTCGGGAACCATTAAAAATACAGAAACATAACTAGTTAATTTGAACTAAAACAAACATTACAATTTAAAACCGATTAAATTTTGATAAAATGTCAAAATTAAAAAAAGAAGTAGTGCGTGTTTTTTTTTACTACATCGATTTTTTGCCAGTGAATATGATTAAGAGTGCTGTCATATATTGAGTCTTGAGTAATCCATCAAAGCTGAGAAGGTAATCCATTTTTCAGTTCCTATCTTTTTATTTATATTATGTGGGTAACCTCCCAATCTATAAACAAAAGCAATATAACCCTTTGCCAAGTATGATATTAGAATATTATAGAACTCTATTTTGCCACTTAGGAGACCGTGTCTATTTATATTTTGCCGTATAGGTCAATGTAAATCCCTTCCTATTATATAGTATCACGATCCTTTTCATATTGGGTTTTGGTTTTAGTTGTACTTTCGGCAAACACTTTAGCACCCCTGTTTGAACTAACTTTTTTAATTCCATGAATCCTTTAGAGGGGTTTTGAGGGTCATTTTTGTGTTTGCTTTTAAAGTTTTAAAGGCAGAAAGCGCTCGGTTTAATTGAATCTTGGGAACTTTATAAAGAGATTTTCCTCAATAGCTATAGACGTAAGATTAATGACGTTAATACAAGTGGGGTTATTTATTATTTAAATTAATTGACTATACTGATTTTCACTAATTTCAAAACGATAGGCTAAATACCCGGGCTTAATTAAGGACATTTTTTTTTCACATGCTTAAATTGACTTTTATAATGCTTTGTTTCTTAGAAGTCTTTAAATATTTTGATACCAAACGGGCAAAACACCCGCCCGTGACCACGAGCGCTGTAAAGAGCTCGAAACATCTGATCTCTTAATAATATGTTTAGAATAACAATACAAGCGAGTTTAATCCCTAAAATGAGTTTTATTTCAAATGTGTAGTATTCGCGCAAATAATAGACAATACTATGTCTCAATATCGCTTTGTTTACGACGTACTTCAGCACTGCAAAACACTTAGTTCTAACTTCAAATGCAGCCTTATATGTTTACACTCCTTCCATTCAAAAGGCTTAGGTGACGCGCCTTGCAGCTGCATTGTGTCTTAGTACCTCACCGCTAATAGGTGTCATTCTGTGTTTTCTATTCAGTCCACAGTTTGAGTGCGAGTCATTATGTGTTAATATCGGCAGGTTATATTACAGAGTGCGTCGGACGCGGCGTTCATAACGATACTTGCATTCCTGCTACGTGTGAGATCATTGTGCTATATTGTGTTATTTTTCTTTGTTTGTTTTTGATATAGCACTCTATACTTTAAGTTAAATATAATAGTAATTCAGACAGAGTTAGGAGAACGCGGCGTGGTTACGTACACAATTCCACGCGATGTGTCAAGTTTGTAAGACCTAGTGTCCGCGTAACGCATTTTTGGCCCTTAGTCAGGCTATCATCACAGGAAATTTGGGGTTACACAAAAGAGCTATAACTGTTACGTCTCGAACTAGACATTAAAGTAATCACTTTGCAGAACCTCATTCTTGCATTTGATAACATTTGGTAATATTTCCATCTTCTTAAGTAACTTAACAACAAAAGATAAATATGTATTGTCTTTAGCAAAATGCAAATGCAATTGAAAATTATCATTCAGTTTTAGGCCAATGGGTAAAGGTGGGAACCTTTCGACCCATTTACATATAAATAGTGTCTATGCCAGAATCCTAGCATTTCTAAAATATAACGTAAGAGGCTAAAATCGAAGCTGGATTGAATTCAATTTGCTTAATACCTTCGATTCCATTATAAGTGACGTGCATACTACCGTCTTATCGTGTGAGCGAGTATGCGAATACTCGTATAAAAAATTGTAAATGTGAATTTTGTAAGGAAATTAACTGATTTCAAAGTCAAAGACAAGTCAGTTTCGTGTACTGACTCCAAATCCATTTACACTTGGTATGCATCTAATTAGTACTGACTTATCTCGAGTTTGGAGTCAGTTACCTTACCTGTTTTTTATTCTAATTGACTACGATGATAGTTGAAGATAAAATAAAGATCTTTCCGCTTTTCGCATGCTAGCAAGCTTCGCTTTAGTCTTGGAGTAATTTCAACTCAGTTTTGGACTCCACTAGTACCTTCAACTCCCTGTACACGCCCGTTATATTAACATTTCCCTCTCCATTATTACTCTCTGTACAAATCAGACATGAAGTTCGATTGCATCAAAAATAGGTTACAATCTTAGTGACAGCGCGAACCCAAATCGTGTCCACCTTAGCAGTGTTGGTACTAAAAAAAAGGCAACACTCAGCCCGTGGAAAATAAATCGCTCCGATCACAAAAGGAGTCTGTTAAGTGAAACATCTCTTCGTGTTTGCTCCACAAACGGCATAACGGCTCTCGGCGATAAGTGCCGCGGCCAACAACATCAATATACTCTTAGCGATGTTCCGTGGAGTGCCACCTAGCGAGTCAGAGCGCTGAGCGCTCAACATGCATTCCTGATTCGGTGGAAATGGACAATTACCGATTTGGGGGAGTGCTGACTCGTTGCTGTCATTACAAAAATCGTGTTTGATTAATGAGAATAAATCGATGAGAAAAATCGATTAATCGATGCCAAAATAATAATCAACAAATAAATATCACAAAACATCACAAACATTGTTAAGATTCCGAGGTAAGAGTCATCCGCTCCCCCGTCCGGTGATGATGACAAGGCTAACTCCAAGCCATCATCGTAGACGGTTAGAAAAAAATACTACTAGCGATAAAGAACAAAGTAAAAAGAGTAAAGCGACAAAGTCACAATATCTTAACGATAACGAAGTTCGAAAAGAATAAAATGTATGGGATTGACATTAGACGGGATAAATCACGTGGTCAATCAACATTTTGTTCTTTTCGAACTTCGTTACCGTTTAGATATTGTTTCTTTGTCTAAGCACCCTGAATTGTAAGCATTTATGTACTAATCTATCAAAAATATTGTTTCAGGAAGTCAGCATCCAGCAAAAATCAGCATTGCGTTTATAACAAGATTCACCAATAAAACTGGAGTACTGAGCTACATGATCATTTTTCATATGACTAAAAATCTTAAAAGCCCATAAAATATGCATCTCTTGTCACCCCCGTCAAAACCACAGAAGGCCGTAGTGATATTTACAAGGGGAATATCGACGCTATAAAAAGCCTTTTCATAAATTTCCCAACACCACCTCGGAAGCCCTCATCGTTCAAGATAGGCTTGTAATAAAATAGCCCTCGTACATATCATAGTGTTATTATAAAGGAGGGACACCTCAGGGGACACATCGATTCTGTTTAGCCATTAATAGTGTATAACACAATCAGATACGCCCCCAGAATCCGAAGGTTTTATTGATGTTCGGTAACAGTGAGGGCGTTGTGATAATTTATTATTAATTATTGTAGGTAATTTTTGGTTTATTACTGGTAAAACGTATTGCCATTCTGGCATAATCAATTATAATTAACGGAATTTTGAATAATATTATGTAAACCGTGTTTTTTTAATTGTTACCGATACCTATTTGAAAATTAGTTAATTATTTGTTTGTAAATTTTTTTGTGGACTTTTTTTCCGGGTGAGTACTTATGTTACCTTTATCTTAAGATTTGATTAGATAATTTAATGTCGAAAAGAAAATGGTTTCGAAAACTCAGGTGACACTCAATTTAGGGAAAAGATGTCCAAAATGTAACGAGGAAAAGAGAGACGGCAAAGCACTACAGTATGGACGTGAAATTAACATCATAAAGGACTCTAAGCAGGATAAAAACAGGGGTTGCAAATTGCATCTTAAAAATACACAGGTTTTACGAGATTAACTGTTACATCGCCCTCGGGGTTGCTTTGATATCAAGAGCATCGAAGATCAAACAGTTGTTGAATAAAAGACCAACAGGGCTTTTAAAGGTACATCCTTAAAGTGAGAGGAACATCTAAGTGGTTTGATAATTAACTAGAGTGCGTTAGAACACTTTTTACCTCCACGAACTGAGCCCTTGTAGGTAGCGTTAACGGTAGGCAACATTCTGAAGATGATAATTTGAAAGTAGTCATATCATATGGGGTGTTTAAGAATATAGAAAAATTTGATGCCCTAATTGAAACATCAAAGCTATGAGTACTTTAAGTATAGCTCCTTCCTAGTTCATTTCATTCCTACCCACACTCAAGCGTACCTATGTCAAATTAAATAGAATGCCGTGATGAAATTAAGTGCAATAAAATTATATAAAGGCACTTCAATTGTGCATTCAAGGTAGTATGAATGATTAGTGAAGCGAAAAATGTTTAGCTTTTTATGACAGGATATATCGTAAACGAGCGTATAGGGAACATTATTTTAGTACCAATTACATTAATTCAATGAAATGATCTACAGTTAACATTACGTTTATTAACAGTCAAAGTTTATACAATTTTTGCAACCAGTTTCAAAATTAATTGTCATTTTCGACAAACGTTTACAAATTGAATAACATAAAAAAGTAATTCTATCAAAGTTAATTTTATGTAAAAATGTAACGTAAACAAAATATACACAAATTGCCATAAAATGTACACAATAACACAATGTCTATTTACACCATTTTGTGAGAACGCGTGAAAAATGAAATCTCAATATTAGAATCTAAATCGAGTTTTTGTCGGCAACAAAACGAATAAATCTACCCAACAGGCAGGTGTGTTAAAGGACGTGAAACATTTTTCTGATTTGTTAATAACTTTTTTGAGCTAGTGACCGTAAAATAGATGTGGATGATCATTAATTATTAGAGGGAGGTAGTTTGTTTTAGCCCGGTCACGGGCCACAAATTTATGTATGAGATACACACCATTAAGGTATTGTCGCTCCAGGTCGTTTTACTTATAAAGTAACAAGTAAAAAAGCTATCCCTCCCGAAAATAAATTAGGCCAGTAATTAAATACGCTTTAGGCGAATTTGTATTGGGATAATTAAGTGAAACCTCTACAAGAGTTATTCCGTGAACGAATCTTTACAAACCACCTGTGTAAACACACTGTCAGCGGTAACATATGAAGGTGTATCGAGTGACAGATATTAACAGGTGCCTGCACTTTTTACCGGCTTTACATCATCTGGTCGGTGATAAAATCCGAACATTGTCACCTGCTGCAAAGACACATTGTAGTTCACACCTGACCATATCTTTTTATGCCAATTATTTTATTAGTAAACAGTTCAAAAAGACCTTCAAGCATGGTTAATATCACGTTGTTTCTACTCAATGAAGGAATTTGTGGAATGGTAGTAGTTGATTAAAATATGTATTAGGAGTAGAATAATATAAAAGCTTTATTTATATTTCCATACCAATTATATTTTGTGTCATGTAAAAACGTGTAAATTAAAATTGGTTTTAAGGTCTACACAATTTGTAACAAGATTTTGGTATTTTTTTGTTTTAATCTTTCAATTAAAACAAATCGCAACGAAAAAAAGCAAAAAAAGCCTCGCAACGATTCTTACTTTCACACGAGTTGATTGACATGAGAGAGTGCATCATATCTAATTCGCGTGCGAATATACAAACGTACAATAAAAGACTTTCACTACGTCTACCTGAAGATTCCCTGCACACTTTTGGCATTGACGCAATAGTCGAATTGCGCATTTGGGATACACTTTTTTTGCAGTTCACACGCCTACACGTGTGGAAAATCCTTATACAATTGTATTTATAACAATTGCTAGCGATTTTATTGTGGTACCGAACACGCGTATTGTGCTGTATCACTGTGACCTAATAACTCGTTTCGCTGAACCAATGGGCTGATATCAGGTAACGCGACAGATGCTACGAAGCCAGATAGTGGGAAAGTCTGAGATGCAAACTAAGGCAGACGTGACTTTGTCAGACTTTCTACTGTAATAGGGTGCACTTAACTTGTCATTCGTGGGAATATGAATTATAAGTATGACAATCTTGGTGTCATCAGCGGAACAATGGGAACGTTCATATTTTGTTATCTCGCTTTCAGTTTCGCATTTCAATAAGGCTTAAACGTTTGGGTGCCTCCTTCTTTAGAATTATGTACCTTAAACATAAATCTTTCCGATATAGCGTATTTGTTGTTTTAACCTTCTTTATAGGATGATAACAGGTCAAAGAGAGAACTATTTGTTGCTATGCCCTTGCAAGGTATCACATCAATATCTGCAAATACCTAAAGGCAATAATATATGTTCTGTAACATGCTGTAAATAATTGGAATTTGAAGACTTAAACCATAACTGTTGAAATAATCGAATAATGCGAATATGATATGACTGATTCCACTGACCAATGCTGTTTGTAAATTATTGCTCTATTTTAGACACTCACAGCCCTTCTAATGCTGAAATCAATGAAGCTCAGCACAACGACCCTCCAGAAATCGAGTATTATGGTTTTTACTTGCAATTCTATGGCCGTCCGCACTTGAAATTAGTTATTAATTGGTTGAATTTCGGCCCCGTGCGTTCCATAGGTGATTAGTGGACACTTAACCCATCTTCAGGCCTTAATCTACGTCGGTCCCTATTAATTTGCAATCGGACGTGTGCCGGACAATTGAAACAGTCGAACGAAGCTCGCTTTAACACGCTTTGCGGGCAATTATGGCCGCTCAATACCATCGGGTGTGGTGTAAATGTGAAATAGCTAGATTTACCCGAAAATTTGAGAGCGCCATTCGATTTTGTCACAGGTGTTCAACTGAATTTGATTACGCATTAACCCTTTGACGTAAAAGGGACACCCCTGTCCCCAAAATTAAAATTGTATTTATTTCTAAACTAAGCATTATTGAGAACTAAACTCAACTCATGCTTATTGTATTCGAACGTATTTTGTTTTTTTCCTTGGTTGGTAAACATGCGCGCGAAAAAAAGAGAAAACGTCAAATTACTTTTGAGTAGTTTGCCGCGCTTCTTTGATTTTTTTCTTAAGTTAATAAAATGAAATTTTTGCTGCACCCAGTGACTGTTTATTGAATAATTTATATAAATGGTAAGTAATAATTATGTTGTTATTATTATTTGTCGTAATTAATAACATTTTAGTAACGAAAATATGAAATTATAAGTATGGGACGCCATTGTCCCAATATGCGTAAAAGGTCAATTATAATAATATTTGCTGTAACGTTTTATTGCATATTTTGTGTTTCTACACACGTTATAAAAACTTAATTTGATTGTTTTAGGCACGCAAAGGAAGTAGGGTTTTCCGTTTGACTGATTGCGAAGTCGAGGAATATCTCATGGCTGAAACAAGTGACACTGAAGATGCACTCACTTTGGATGACGAAGACCAGTCATTTTTATTAGCGGACATGCAAGCCGGATTTTCTGAAGCTGTTATTGAGCCACCTAGGTTCTATTAGAATCCACTCAAAATCCAGGGCCGTCTTCAGACTTTTTCATCTACTAACCCCATTTCTTCATTTTCGCGTGATCCGGTTCCTGAGTTCAAGTGGAAAAATAACATCTATCGCCCTTATATTTTTTCTGACACCGATTATGATTTTGGTAAGATTAACATTTTCCAAGAATTACAGTCTCTTAAACCTGTAGATATATTTGAGGCAGTAACAAATATTAAGTTATTGATGGAGGGATTAGTAATACCAGAGTCTATACGTTATGCTCATCAAAACGGCTCGGTGTTCACTACCGATCTTCAAGAAATAACAGCTTTCATTGGCATGAATTATGCGTCATGGGTTACCATGTATTACCTACACTGAGAAGTTACTGGTCCACTGAACCTGATATGGGCGTGCCATTTATAGCTAAAGTAATGCCATTATCACGATTCGAAGAAATAAGAAGAAACCTGCATTTCTGTGACAATGCATCCCAACCATCTCCCACATCATCATCATTTGATAGAGCTTACAAAATACGATTAGTTATGGACCATTTCAATTCAAGTTTCCAATTAGCAATGAATAATACAATGACGCAAGCAATTGATGAACATATGGTTAAATTCAAAGGTCACAATATCATGCGACAGTACATGCAAAATAAACCAACAAAAAGAGGATTTAAATTGTGGTGTCGTGCCGATTCTAGTACAGGATATCTATTCCAGTTCGATTTATATACTGGAAAAAGAATTCAGGTCCCGAAATTGGACTAGAGAATCTGTTGTCCTTGATCTTACACGAAGTTTTAGTAGGTCTTGGATGTGAAATATATTTTGACAATTTTTTTAACTCTCCCATGCTGCAATATAAACTTGCTAAACAAAATTTGAAGGCATGTGGCACTGTTAGAATACAACGTAAAATAATCCTAAAAGCTTACCCTTAGATAAAGATATGAAGAGAGGCGATATCTACGCTACTAGCTTCAGAAGGAATTTCTTTATCAAGTGGATGGATAATAAAGCCGTGCATCTCCTCACCAACTTTCTATCACCGGTACCTACTCGAAAGGTAAAACGCAAACAAGTAGGGATCAGCACAATGTCTAGAGATCACATGTCCTGACATCGTCCATAAGTACAATAAAAACATAAGGGCGGGGTAGATCTTATGGACCAGAAGAAGGTCACATACGAAGTTGATAGGAAGTCCAAAATTAAATATTATCTGCGGCTTTTTTTTTGATTTATTGGACATCGCTATGAACAATTCTTACATTGTTATGAAAAACTGCATGCGCAGCATCGCATAGAAGGGCATTTGCTCTCATCACTTGAATACCGTCAAGTTGTGGCTAGGGCTATGATCGGTAATTTTTCTATACGTAAACATGCCTTGCCATCCACTTCCATGACCAAAAGCGGATTCAAAACATGGGACACAAAACAGTCTTTACCTTCACACGTAATGATGAAGGGGTCTTCACGAAAACGATGTGTGCAGTGTGCAAAAGTGGAGTAGAAAATCGTACCATCAACATATGTAACATTTGTAATGTGAATCTATGTTTTACAGCAACAAGAAATTGTTTTGCAGAGTTCCATTAATGAAAATATTATTAAAGTTTTATTTTTTTACTGAATTTCGTTTTTTATTATCAGATAAATCTTGATTTTGCTATAATTGTAAGAACCTCACAAAATAGTAAATGACGCCCTATAACGCATATTGGGACACATTTGTCCCAAGTAATTTCTTAAAATCTATTGGTTACTTTTTAATTTTTAATACACACATATTTAGATTACCTTGTAAGAGGCTGAATAACGTAGTCATAAATAAAAAAAGTAACGTATACTTGTTTTGTGCGTCAAAGGGTTAACGCGCTTTATGCAGTGATTTTATGACGTAATCAAATTAACCGGTTAGATGAGAATGTAGGGGTTCGTGTAGCGATAGAATTTAACATTGATTATTATTTTCAATCCCTGGAAACTGTTCTATTTTGATAAAATCGTTTTTTTTCCGCATTAGTACTTTCATTTTCATTGGAAAACTGAAAGTGTCCGGGATATTTATCATGTTGTTTTGTTTTAATGACACTTTCAGTTTTCTAATATGTGTAACCATGACAGTTTAAAATTATATACTTTCATTTTCTTTCTTTCATACAACGGCCGCTTATTTCGCAAAATATTGATAATTTGCAATAGTGCGTTTCGACTGATTTTAATAAAGTATTGACTTGAAGTGGCTCTTCTTTGTAACATGATATGCGCCCAAGTAATATTTATAATAATAAAGAAAGCTACCTATAGTAAAAAATCTATTGAATGTAATTATAATATTTCTTTTTATTTTTAATTGTACTGTCTGGATTTACTCAAGGCTTACGCATACAACAGAATGTTTTCTGCCTATTGAGTACGGTACTCAGCAAAGCCTCTTAACATAACTTTATGTAAATAAACAAAAACGCTTCCTATTTTAAAACGACCTCAATAAAAATTAATTCAACCCATATAAAATGAATGTAGGACAATAATAATTTCGTTTTCCCAAAACGTATCCGTTCTCTGTGTCATTAAACCGTGCCTAATTTAAATGAACAAATTTAACTTCAATTATTTTGAAGTGGGGCGGGTCGATCCGTATCCTTTTCACGTTTACCCTTCCCCTCATTACAATCCACAATCGCACAATTCTACATCTAGATAAGAACCACCCATCTTTATTTTCCTACCAGTACTCCCTTCTGTATTTCGCTTTTTAGGGGACTCCGTTCATTTCATTTCGATTCAATTCAAAGCAAATGAATTCATTTTTTCCGCAGCCGGTGCAGGAAACTACTGATGATTTTGCTGATAAAGTTTCAAATCTGTTATTTGTGACTGTGGGATACCCCTTTTTGTTCATTAGTTTAATAGATTCGTCTCAAGTGAGCGTTATTTTCATTCTAATGCTATTGTTCGCTATAACATACATGTGATATTGTTAGAGTTGGGTACATGTACAATAATATTGTATTGTATGTTATGAACTAGTTGAACATATAATAAACAAGCTTACTGGTGCTGTTTTTTTAAAAAGAAAATTGTCCTAATTTCATAAAAAGTAATTAAAATCACCCGGTCTAGTTCAATATTATGATAATTACCTTGGTTGTTGACTTCAACGACAAAAGAAGTGAGATCTAATATGGGTACGAATGCTCTTTTAATCCCCAAAATTATATGACGTGTAAAATAAATAACGATTTAACGAGCAACATTTTTGATAAATGCTACCCATGTTTTAGTATCCTTCCAATCACAGTTTTGACTAAGGCTTTTCATAATTGCTACTTTGTAATGACCGACCAATAAGCTCTTGTAAGTTTAATCTAGACCCGTTGCAATCCACCTTGCTTTTAAGTTAAGTGAGATTTCACCCAGCAGATTTGGACAGTGTAAAATATAGCTAGTCGTGCCTTCCTACATACATACAACTTGAATAATAAACAAAAGTCAGCAGAAACATTGTTCTTGAGTTATTGCAGAATATGATAAAATCGGGCTTTATACCTTCGTTTACACGTGACGGTTATTTAAAGGGGCCTGTACACTTGTGTTGAGATATTTTTGGTATTATAATTCATGCGGTTACTTATACTACAGCTTATAACTTAGAAATTGTGGAAGAAATCTTTTATTACCTAAATTTTGTAACATACTTACAAATGAAACTAAATTTAAGGCTTAAAGCATTTCCATGTTGTTAATTTTTAATTACTAGTATTTCAAATACATTGAGCAGGCCTCTATCTGATATGTTTCGTTCTTTTAATACAGAAAAAAAACAAAAATTAACCTCCTTATACACCGTGAAATTTTAGTGGTTGTTTTCCCGCAGTAAAATGATTCTATCTTAGTAGTACAATAGATTTGTGCAGTTCTTTTTTGTTAAAATCAATAAATGCCGGATTTACGAAAGGTTTAACCGTAACTCGAAAGCACGTTCCAGCCGCTTTATTACTTAGGGCGTCGAGCTTCTGTAGCTTTAAGCATCGATTTCATGCGGCAAGCAGTACCTGATTACGTCACATCTTATAAAAGAACGATAGCTTCTCTCGTTTTCGAGTTGGAAAATTATTCTTTTGAAAATTTGAAAAAAAATATTTTTTTTTTCGCGGAATAATTTGCATGATTCGATAGTATTACTAAAGGCAAATCGTTCTGCCACGGGAAAACAACCACTAAAATTTCACGGTGTATAAGCGTTGAATTTTTAGTTGATATCAAGAAAACAAAATGTTTAAACCCTCCACGTAAAGACTGGATTACTAAACAAATAATACATGATATCAACAAGCGGAACATATTATGGCATAGTTATAAGAAAAACCAAACAGATGCAAAATTAGAGGAAGAGTTCAAACAGTCAAGAAACAAAGTGCATAGCAATATTCAGAAAGCTAAAAAGTCATATTACTATAAGTATTTTGAGGTCCACAAGAAGAAACCTAAGAAGATGTGGGAGGCCATTAATAATCTAGCAAGAAACAAAATAAAAGACACAGTTTTGCCGAATAAATTAATAATTGATTCAAGTATAATAACTGAAGAAATAGATATCTGCGAATGCTTTAATCGATATTTTTCAACTATTGGCTCAAAGCTTGCAAGTGAAATTTCAAACATACATTTACTGAGTCAAAGTCCTGTCACATCAGATACATCCAAAGCAACGCAGCTCACGGACTTTGAACTAGCAACCACGGATGAAATTAGAAATAATATTAACGAACTGGACCCAAACACGAGCTGTGGTATTGATGGCATCAGTACTAAGTCCCTAAAGTGCATAAAAAAATTAATCGTCCCTTCACTTACCATTTGCATTAATGATTGTCTGGAGCAGGGTGTTTTCCCCGATAGCCTAAAGCTAGCAAAAGTCAAGCCCATTTTCAAATCTGGCAACAAGTCCGACCCATGTAACTATCGTCCAATCTCAGTCTTACCGGTTATCTCTAAAATCTTCGAAAAAGTAATTTATTCTCGATTAGAAAAATATCTGGCTTCCAAACAATTTTTATATAAAAAACAATATGGTTTCAGATCCAAATCGAATACGCTCTCTGCTACAGTTGACCTAGTAACTAAAATTAAAAACAAAATAGATGAAAAGCAACTCGCCCTCGGAATCTTCATAGACCTCAAAAAGGCCTTTGACACCATAAGCCACGATATTCTCCTCAAAAAACTTTCCCATATAGGTATCGGTGGTAAGGCTCATGCAATGCTAGCATCTTATTTTGTAAATCGCAGGCAAATAGTAAAACTTGGGAAAAATCAAAGTTCTCCAAGTCTTATCACCTTCGGAGTGCCTCAAGGATCGATATTGGGGCCCCTATTATTTTTGATTTACGTAAATAATATTCAAAACCTGGGCCTTGCAGCCGATATCTCCCTGTACGCAGACGACACCAGCTTATTTTATTACGGTCACTCAATTAGAGCAATAACATCAAAGGCACAAGCCGACTTAGATCAACTTAATAATTGGTTCCTATCAAATCTACTTACCATCAATACTACTAAAACTAACTTTGTCATATTCGCCCCTAAGAATAAAATAATTAACGATAACGTCCAACTCAAAATTAATAACGTATTACTTGCAGAAAAAACACATGAGAAGTATTTAGGCCTTGTTCTTGACCGTCAACTTAACTGGAAAATACATATAGACAAAATAAAAACTAAAATAATATCTTTAACTGGAATCGTACGTAATATAGCTAACTACGTCCCGATCAAACAAAAATATTTGATTTACAACTCATTAATTAAACCACACCTGGATTACCTAATTGAAATCTGGGGCACTGCAGCTAAAACTAATCTAGAAAAAATACAAATTGCCCAAAATAAATTATTAAAATCCCTTTTCCACTTTGATTATCACACGCCTTCAAAAAATATCTACAGTGATACTAAAATAATGACCATTACACAAACCTATACTTACTACACATGCATTTTAATCTATAAAGTTCTCAATAGTAAAATCCATACATCGTTAACATTTCACAAAAAGACACAAAAAATTAAATTAAGAAACGCCAACCATTTGAAATCACGCCCTCCGCGAACAAATTACGGGAAAAAAAATATCGAGTTTGAAGGAGTCAGATTGTACAATAAACTACCTGACATAATAAAAGAAGCAAAATCAGTTCCTAGCTTTAAAAAACGACTCAAAACTTTTATACTTAAAGAAATAGAATAATTACAATTAACCCAATATTATTTTATTTTATTTTATTAGGAACAAAAAACAGTTACACATTACATAAGGAACAAAAAACTATGTTTACATATAAATAAATTAAATAAAAAAGTAACAAATAAATTCAAACATTAATAAAAATAAACATTAGGCCTAACTCGTCGTAAATAAATAAAATAATTAAATAACAATATATAATATGCATTCCTCTAGATTGACGCCATCGATATCATGCCATAATACACAACATGCCGCATCTAGAATTAACGCTCTGTGCGCTTTATATCCGTGGTTGCACGGCGAGTCCGGCCGCTCACAGGTGACGCAGTGTGAGATTGTTTTTAATATACCCTATTTTAACCGCGATAAGTAACTTCTGTGTACACTCGTTTTAATTTTAATTTATTGTTGTTCTTTCTCAGTAAGTGAATTTATTGTAATTCTTATGAGAAATAAAGAAGTCTTAAACCTGATATCATAGGCTGATAGAAAATACCATATCCTAACAAGAATTTCAACAAAATTCTATAACAATCATAACCGCATGTACAATTGTACATCCGCTGTTTTGTAAATTACAGTACAAATTTGTACAGTATACAAACCGCCTAAGATCAGCGAGTTTCGATCGTGACGCTCGCGCTGCTATCCGCGGCGCCATCTCACGACATTTTGACATGTCAAAATCGAGAGCAGCGAATGCACCCACCGACTCGCATGGTACTAATGGGCGCTTCACAAATTGACACTATTAGTCCCTTTCTGGCAAATGGTCCGAATTGTCGAACGCCAATTAGAAGATGAGGTTGGTGTTTTCGGTTCGTTTCTGTCTTATGAGAATCTTCTTGGTTATTACCATTTACTCACGGCACGTTTTTGTTCGCATTCCAAATATTGTACTTAAATTTTATTTTTAGAAATATCAATGAAGATTTCGCCCAGCATTTAGTAATAAAAGAAACAATGAAGATAATTTGACCAAGTTCGTTTGTGTTAAGGTATTTTGTTACTTTACGATCTATTCTTGTAAAAGTTACTTAGAATAATTGTAAAAAGTTTTGCTAGCAAACAGGTTTTATGTGAAAATGGATCAAATACATTAAGATATAGTTATTTTACTGCACATAAACCTGTCGTTTCATAAATTTTGTGAGTTAGTACAAAACATAACTATAAAATGAGTTTATAACTTACACTAAGATAAATTGCACATGATGAAAACAACGCAGCCATTTAATCAAAGTTATTTAACTTAAGATTATGACACGCTGATTTATTGCATGAACTGCACTTGTTGCAATGTAATAATAGGACCCTAAAACGTAATAAAAACGGACGCCAAAATGACGCCATAACGTATAGCAATTCATATTTGTGAAATGGCACGCTCTTACGGTATGGGCACTCGTCACCGATCTATTTTGCGAGCGTTGTGTATGAAATGAAATGACGCACCATACACCAATCACAAAAGCATACACTTCGGCCTTTTGCATCGATTTTGATCTTTATTTCAAGGGGATAAGAGTTTATTAGATTATGGTGAAGGCAAATATAGACGTGTAAAGCATTTCGGGCTGCACCGTCAGGTTTTTCCCTTGTGTTGCACCCTAATCGAATCTCTATACGCATGGTGTCTCCCGTCTTATGGGTGGGACCCCTGTCCCGGACATCAGAGGTCGAATTGCGAAAAATAAATACGCTCCCGAGTGCAAAGGCGCCCTAATTGGACCCTTTTTCCGGTCATCGTTGAGGATTACTAAATTTTGGTATTGTTAGCTCTTTGTGGGGTTTCAGGTGGAAGATTTGAACTGTGATTGTTGGCATATGAGTATTTTAACGAGATTGTAATCCAATTATGTTGTCAGTCGTTAAAATTGTACCAAAATGTATTATTTGCTCTCTGTTTTGACGTAAATTGCCAATGCTTCTTGAGGAACACTTTTATAGGAAAAAAAAAACACTTTTTAAAATATGCAAGTAAAGCAGACAGAAGAGTTCGGTTATATTAAAGTTAAAGTATCCATTAGTTAATATCAAAATAATAATAAATTATTTGCCAAAACATGATTGACAATCTTTCTAAAATCGTTAACAAAATAATATTCTTTTTGATTTGTCTTTGGGCGTCATTTAATAACCATAGATTATTCCAATAAGACTTTCACCATTATTCTCTCATTTTATTGCAAATCCTATCCCGCATTATATTATGACATCATCTATCATAAACCTATACTGATACATCATCTCCGACTAATTTCAACCCAAATACCCTCTACAGTAGACTTAAAACCAGACAACAGTAAATTATAGTCTTTCGTGCATTGGTATAAAGTTTACAATGGCTACAATAGATAGTGATAATTAGACGCATGATATTGTCTACTGGGTAGATAGTGTGGTATTTGTGGGTCTTATTCTGTTGGGATAAGGTTGAGAATTGGTTGTTGTTTTTGGTGGGGGTGGGGATAATCTGGTGGTGGATCAGGGCGCGTGGCGCGGCCTTGACAGCGCACGTCCACGTTTGGTCATGCTTGGCTGGAACGAATTGTCTTACTATAGGGGAATTGGGATTGTGTACGTTTTGTGAGCAGGACTAAATAAGTTCACCCGCGACCATTGCGCTTGCAACAGTGCCGAAATATCGGAAGTACATTAAAACAAAACAACATGGTACATATTCCGGACAATTTCAGTTTTCTAAGGGCTAAATAAGGTATATTTCATTAATTTTGTAGGACAATGCCAAGAGTACGGAGGCAGGTCACTCAGTCACTCTCAGACTTCTGAAAAACATTGTTTAAATTCAAAGTAAGCATTGACAAGTTAATTATTTTAATTAAAACAAGAACTAGCATATTTAAGAATATTTATTTCAACAACAATTAATACATAATGTGATGTTCGAAAATATACGAGTACAAAATAAGACTATACGAGTACGAGTAAAAAAATTTCTAATAAGATGATCACTTTCATTATCTTCCCAATTCTTGTTCGATAGCTATAAATCTTATAAGAATCAAATATTTTACCAATAACCATAAAGCCAAAACGCATCGATGGCCGAGTGGTTCAGGTCGTTGCTTGCCATGTGCAAAAGTTAGCCAGTTGAAACCCCGCTATGTACCACTGTGTTATTCAAATTTGATTTTGGTATGAACAATTAGGTACTCGACGGTGAAAGAAAAAATGGTGAGGACCGAAACACCTAGTAAGAAATTCTAAGGTTGTGTAGTCGCCTAACCCGCACTTGGATATCCTGGTTGACTAAGGCTTGAACGCGCTAGTTTAGGCTAGGCTCTTTCCCAGCAGTAGGGACGTATATAGGCTGATGATGTTTTCACCAATAAAAAGTAAAATACAAAAAAAAACAGTCAAAAAATTAATTAATTTTTTACTGGTGCCGCTAGCAAAACGCACATGCCTCCCTACATTATGACAAATGCAACATCCGGAAAAGAATACCGGAGACCCCTTCTACAAAGGACCCCAAGTCACTTTAATATACGATTCTAATAAGAGAACTTTGTCACCCGTCAGAAACAATAAAGGACGTTTCCATGACAAATAAATCTTGCTCCTAAAGAAAGTAGGTATTAAGGCATCTATTTGATCTAATTTGTTGAATCGTAACAGATCGTGATCTTGCTTGTTGTAATAGACACATTTTATCGAAGTCGACTATAACAAAATGGTGGGCGTAAAAGCTTAAAATAGTTAGTTTGAAAATCATACATTTTTCTAAAATAGATATTGCAATGAAAAAGCGAGAACTAAAATCCAAGATATTAATGAAACCTCAACACCGTTTAAAAAAATTACATTTCTCTTTCATTATTTTCTCGTCATCAAATTCAACGAAGAATATTACCATAAAAAATGTGTACAAAGTGCGCGATGTTAATACCTCTAGATTACGCTAATTCCATGGTAAAACCACAACTATATTTTGTTTACACACTAAACGACCGGCGTGCAAACTAAAACAAAAGACGACCTAATTATCACAAGTCAAGTATATCCCTAGCCGCGGAGCAAACACAAAACCGCCTAACAACAGTGTCCCTAAACTTAAACATCAACTCAACAAGACAGGACCACTAAGCTCATGTAAATCATTGTGGTCGCAGCGTTTGCAATCAACAGTTTAAAATAGAGACCGCAGGCTCTATTTGCCCCCGCTTCCTCCAGTTAATGACGTCATAAAAAATAAAAACCGCTTAGATCCCTCGTCAGTCAGAAAATGGTGCATTTTTCTCTTGGCGACGCGGTGGCGCGGAAAATTACGAATGTTCGCTTTGTTTTTTTTTTAATGAATATTTTTATTTAATACCGGCCGGTGCCATTAACATTGCAGGCCACCCTGTTAGAAGTTAAATTGTGTTGATAATTTCTTAGGCTTAGAATTGTCTATGTTAAGACATTATATTCTCAACATAGGTAGGTATTACAGCGAATATAAAAATTGACAGTATCATAAATGATTGTTAACTCCATAATTATATAAATTACAATTTGACAGTTTTGATTGTATTTAATTCAAGAAATTCGTAATTATCAGTATTGTTTAATAACGAAAGTGCTTTAAATAAGTACAAGTAATCGTATTTTACCTACCCTTTCATAAAAATCATGACGCCTTATTTTAACGCAATAGTGGTGAGCCTATCTAATAAAAACCAAATTAATTACGGTTACAATGATCATAGCGCATTAACTTTATAGCCGGACAATACATCAAATAACTCCTACTTACGACATTCTAATTCACTTAATGTCAACATAACGCGGGGCAATAAAAATCGTCTTAAACTCATTTTAATTTAATATATTACGGAAATTATATTCGAAAGCTAAAAAAATCCGATTTCTGTTTTCCCTTATTCTGCTCAATAAGCCATAAATTCCGATCAGTGTCTACGAGCGGTTCGAGTGAAATACTTACTTTTTAATTTTCATGGTAATATTGGAATGTTGACTGCTACTACTATGCCAGTTTATTCGGTAGGAGCTTTAGGCCTCTTACACAGTGAGAGCTTTTGCCGTGAAGCTTTTGCAATTTAGAAAAAAGATACGCAACACGTTTCTTCGTTTCAAATGTGACTTTTAGGTTAATGTGTAAAATGTAGGTATAAGGAATGAAATAGTTTTGATTGTAACAATCTTAACATACTAATTTTTTTATAAAACCCCTTATCACTTAACTCTGTACAAATCAATACAATTTTGTTGTCATTTCACAATGTTTGAGTAGGTAGATCATATTTAGTGGTGAGAGCCATCCGCTCCCCCGCAGGTCCAGTGATGATGACAAGGCTAATTCTAAGCTAACATCGTAGTCAGTTAAGAAAAATAAAATTCTTCTTCTTAACGTATGGTTGATGAACAACCTGCTGTCAAAGTTTTTAAACCGCCCGTAGGCCTCTGACATGGTTTCACGCACCGTTGAAAAATTTCTCAGATGTGCTGGTTTCCTCACGATGTATTCCTTCACCGTTAAAGCGTCGAATGATGGTATAAATGAATTTTATATTTGAAAAACACATTGGTACCTGGCGGGGTTTGAACTAGCGACCTCTCGCATGGCAAGCAACGACCTTAACCACTCGGCCATTGACGCTAATAAATGAAAATAAGTTTAATAACGTTAGCAAGTCTTCACTCACATATCGCTCTGTGTGTGTGGGGCCCTTATAAGAAACTGCTTTGCATCTTCACAACTGCTATACATGTTGGGTTATTTCATAGTAACATCCGTTTTGTGTTTTCTTTTATTCTCAGTAATAAATGCAAAGAGCGCGTAAATCAGATGCATGTTTATTTCACGTAATATTTTTTCTTCCTTCTTAGAATACGAATTGGTTTGTTTGGATGGATCGAATCAGAGGATTCTTTGGTATAAATAAAGAAAATCTCTGGACAAGCCGTTTAGCAAATAAAGTTGATATGCCAGTATAGAGGCGTAAAAATAAAATTGTGCTTTCTACAACTGAAGGAAATACTTCACCTACGATTTTGTGTTATGCTTGCTTATAAAGTTGAGGTTATATTTACCGTCAAATGTTTTATTTTTCTTTGTTATTTTATTATTACGTGTAGGTTGTTAGCAGGTAATTCATGAGAAATCATTTAAACAATTTATGTATATCTCAAATATCATATTGATAAAAATCAATTACCTAACTAATTTACTTGCACTTAGTTAATTTATTCGTTTTTTCATGACAAACTGACTTCTCTGTAAAAACGACAAACAACAATCAATATTCATTGCATACTTTAATCGATATTTGTGTACTTTTTTAAACTTCCTTAAAGTAACAAAGACCCAAATATAATATTTGAAGTCAAAACAAAATTCCCTCAACACTTGATCTTTTAACTAGTTCAATCTGTCGTGCGTAACTTGATAGCAGCGAGCTCATACCGATGGTCATCGACAGGAGGCGTTCTTGATGCACAGTATAGTATCTATGAGGCAGTATGACTGGACACTCTGAAGTAAAAGTTAGTTTCATGTTTCCACCTTTCAACGCACTATACTTATGTATATTTAAGGCAGGATCTCAGTTGAGATCGGCATCTCAATGGAGATCAGCCAACTGCGCAGGACATAGTATGCACTCTCCGTTCCCTTACCCTCATAGTTCGTTGAGACGGCAATCCGACATGACCGATGGGAGATGAGGGCCAGGACCGCCGGCTTGATGTGCTTTCCGAGGCATGAGCGTGCATGTGCCAACATCCTGGGAGTAATTTCTTAACTCACATAAATTTTACCCGACCCCGGACACGAACCTGGGACCTCTCGGTCCTAACGCAGTAATGCTACCAATAGACCAAGACAGTCAATTATACATCTATTAGTAGACAATCAATAGATGTCATCAATTGGAATCTTAGTTTATACTTTGAGTAAGTCTTTATTTTGTTTGACTTATAAATAAATTAAAAAATAAAAGTATTGTCGGCGATTCAAATTTCGGGTCCAGAAATGTACACTATTTTTAACATAGCTTGTAACACTTGCTCATGCAAAAAACTTTTATTATCTTACGTTAAATTCCTGTTGAAAAATTAAGCAACGGTTTATACTTTTCAAGGAAACAGAAACGACGCTTCATTTCACGTTAACGTTTTTTTACTTTCTTAGAAATCAAAAAAGGATTACGTGCTTTCCGACTATTATAATGCATCAGTTCGCTCGCGACCACGATTGGTGAAACCCAGTCGAATCGTCGGGCAGTAAGAAGCTATGTAATTTGCTACTCCTAATATCGCGTGTAGGTAGACCCATGAAGACGAGTTTTAGTATTATAATGCAGTTGGCTCACTGTTGTTTTTTTTTTCCTTCTCGCCCAGCGGCAAACGGTAGCAGTGGATCGTGTGACACAGGCGCCCCCCGCGGGGAGGATTTTGTTTTCTGATATAAACATTTCAATTTCCCGAGATCTTGTCAGTTTCTTGTTGACGAGGTGTTGTTTTGACAGATCGCGTGCTCTTACAGGTTAGGAAGTGTTTCTTTTTGGAAATCTGATCCGTTGATTTTTTTTACTCGGTGTGATTTTATTGTATTTTTAATTCGCGTTCTGTTGAAAATATTTTAGTTTAGGCACTCTAATTATGTTTAGCAGAAGACGAAAGTGGGCTGATGATGATGATTCTAATTATTGCTTACATTTTTCAAAAACTAATTCTAAATCAAATATGTAACGTACGAAATAAATGCATGATCTTTTTTGATGAAGAATAAAGATTATGTTTTATATTGTTATTTTTTGTACATAGTGATCATCTATACTAATATTATAAAGAGGAAAGATTTGTATTTTTGTATGTTTGTAATGAATAAACTCAAAAACTACTGGACCGATTGCAATATTTTTTTCACCATTAAAAAGCTGCATTATTCAGAAGTTACATAGGCTATATTATATTTTAAAAAAAATTAGGGATCCTTACTAAAACTCCAATAATGTAACCCAAGGTGTAAAAAATAGACCTGAAAAATTCCTTACGTCGCCAGCGCTGCGAAAACTATTGAAGATAGAACAAAACCATTTACTAAGACTTTGCAGAACTCATCATTATCTACAAAAAGTGTCGCGACAGCATATGTCTAAATATTATAGTTATGTCACAGCAAGCGGTTTTTTATTCTAAAAATTTAATTTATATGCCGCCGCTTGAAAGGGCTCTTTATTTGTAACTTGGTATTAATCCTTAAAAAAAATAAGTGACTTTATATTCAAGGCGGCTTCAATTCCTTTTTATAACTTTTTGAATTATTCAATTCGGACATTTAATTCGGAAGATATCACGAGTTTAAAAATGCAAGTATTAGAAAAAAGTCGCGTGGTTGCCGCCACCGCGCTCAGCTAGCCAGCATGCGATGTAGGCTCCATATAAGCGTCACTGGGGTACGGGGGAGTCAATGTAATATGTAATATAATAATATAATAATATTATAAAGAGGAAAGGTTTGATTTTTTGTTTGTTTGTTTGTTTCTAATAGGCTCCGAAACTACTGCACCGATTTGAAAAAATCTTTCACTGTTGGAAAGCTACACTATCCCTGAGTGTCATAGGCTTTTTTTTAGATAAAAAAAATAGATTTCTCTTACGGTGTTAAAATTTATTAATAGAGATAGAGATATCCCCGAAGCGAAGCGAGGGCGGGTCGCTAGTTTACCAATACAAACATTCCTATAGCTTTTAACCAAAATGAACAGCAATATTGAAAAATAGTGTGTTCAAAAACGTATTTAAGACTCGCGTATGGTAAAGCTACCAAACTTAGGTATAAAGTAAAATAGCAAGTCCAATTTATAATTTATTTATCTGTCATGTAATTACACTCGAAAAATTCGCAGCAAAGAAACGAAATTTTAATGACCCATAAAATGAAACACCAGTTTGTTCGGGCTCATTCATCATTTACTTTGGCACTTATCCAACAAAGAGTATTTTTAGATAAACAAAAAAATATTAGCAATTCTGATTTCACTGCTAACATTGTCTGGGAATTTTACAAAATGTGCCTTGCTTCGTAAGCGATGACTGTGTTTTTTTTTATAATCGACTGTAAGCTTAAAATATAAAGAGCATTTCTGATATTTAACAACGTATCTTACGGAATAAATTTGGAATCGTTTACTGGATATCAGAAATGACTAAAGTACTGCCTTCTTAGTATTCTTCGATCCGATTTACGTTAGCCTCAGGCTTAATAAGACAATATGCGCTACATCGCTTTTTATAGTTGGTAGAGCCCTCACAAATAAGACCATACTGTCTGTTTGTCAAATAAATTTCCATTGTCGTATTAACTTTCTCGATTTCGCATTGAATAGTACCTTTTTTAACTTGCGCCAAGAGACAAACATTTGTATTATGGGCATCTATGTTTGTGTCTCGATTTGTTCAATATAATAAATAAATGATATTATATTAGTGTTTCTGATATCCGTGACACGAGTGCTTCAGCAACTTACTACAAAGTCGTAACAGTTTTTACTGTACTGTGTGATATTTAAAAAAAAAAATCAAACGGTTAGTCACAATTTGTTTCTTTTCAATTGTTTCCAGCGGATTTCCTACTTTGAAAAATCCTCATTGTTACTACAAAAACGCATCGCCTCAGCATCCGTTAGGTGCAATTTGCTATAATCGCTGTGTAAAGAAAGCCCTACCCTCTAAGTTGATTCAGAAAGTCATTTGCGGTCTGTGTTTTTGATCACCTGTTTCTTAGCATTTGAATAGGGTGACCGTGTGTTATTAATTTTGAGGACAGTTCGAGCAACTTTGAGGAAAAACACAACTTATTTTATTAAATTTAGGACAGCTGCATTATGCGATCAGAAATTCTTGCCATACTTAAATTAAATGCATTTTATAAAATTTTAAGTAGTATAGTTAGTCCAGAAGTTTGGACTATACTTATATCAAAACCATGGAGTTAAACTTGAAGAAAGATTTAATCATTTTACGTCTAGCGATAAGGCAATTAGTTCTATGTAACTTGTTAATCGCAACCAACAATTCAGTTGCCAGAACTATATCAAGAATGGTGCTATAATTTGAAGAAAAATCCAAGTAGACCCGAGCAAAGGCTCTAGGAGAAAGTAGCTAGAACCACACCCAGCGATGGCATCATGCCACGAATCCGGTCCAACCGGCAAACCAAGGGGCTAATTTTCGTAATTATTAATATCCAAAACAATCAGGAATGCAATGCCACCCTAGTGCTTATTACAAGGCGCTCGAGCGCATAATTCTGCGGTTGCCACCGATTGGAAGAAGGTCGGTTAGACGCTAGACGGGCCGTAGCCACGTGCTACCGCTTCTCTCGTCTCAAGTAACTAGGTTTTGAAAAAAAAGGAGAGAAGGAAAAAAGGTTTCATCATCAGCCCATAATACGTCCCCACTGCTGGTGCACAGGCCTACCTTAAGTTAGGGCGATAAGGCCTTAGTCAACCACGCTGGCCAAGTGCGGGTTAGTTAACTACACGACCTAATAATTTCATCGTAGGTGTGCCGGTTTCCTCACGATGATTCCTTCACCGTTAAAGCGTCGAATAATCGTACATATGAATTTCAAAATTGAAAAACACATTGGCACGTGGCGGGGTTTGACTGGCGACCTCATTTCTCATAGGAATTACAATAAATTCACTTACTGAGGAAAAACAAATAAATTTAAATAAAAACGAGTGTACACAGAAGTTACTTATTGTGGTTAAAAAAGGGTATATTAAAAACAATCTCACACTGCGTCACCTGTGACCGGACTCGACATGCAACCACGGATATAAAGCACACAGAGCGAAGATAAAATGTTTATTCGGATACTAATACAAATACATTAAGGCTCATGATGCTTCACTTTGATGTTATTGTGTTGTATATAACGAAAACCTAACCTTTATATTGATACGGAATACTTTTCGGCTCCTATTTGCCTGATTACAAGGTATCAGAATGACCAGTCTTGCCTGTTGATGCTTTAATAAGTGACTGAACTGTTATTAACGCTTGTAATTTTCTCACAATTATAACGTTTATATATTACAAAAGTAATTAAATATACTACCTACTTCTCTAAGGTTAGCTCTTCTCTATTGACAAAAATTTTTTGCTTGTTATAAATGACTTCTGACTTGTAGACTCGTTTCAATTTCAATGTAAGACAGCGTTAAAAGTGCAATAATTAGTACATAGGAACCTAAATCATTCGATACAAATAACCATCGGGGTATTTTAATACAAACAATCTACGTTGAAAGAAAATTGCGAAGCAGGCAAAATACGCAACGACTTTTAAGACATTCACATGTAAACGTAAGTGTAAAGATTTCATTTTTCACACTTTCATTGGGTAGTGTATTCAGACCATTTTATTAACATCGTTACTGTAACTTCGAGTCGCTCACACATAAACACACCCACTCTAACAAAACTATTGACACAGTTAAAAGTATACAAGTAGTTAACTTTTATTGTTACAGTCTGACCGATTTTTCATGGTACCATCCGTTTGAATCATAGCTTCAATTGTACCGATTTAGGATTCATTGAATCAAAAAGGCCGTGCGTGAGACATCACATTGAAACTTTATAGTTGGTTTTATTACTTATAAATGAGACTATTAAATTTATTGTTCGTATGATTAAGTTTACGACTCAGTACCGGTTCCGTAGGTATTACACCATCAGTTATGCCTTATCTCAATGATTCTTAAATGGGGCTTTCTGTATCAATGTGAACATTAATTAGGTAGTAAAATGGAAAAGTTGGGTAATAAGTCCATATTATCTTAGTTTTATACTCGCAATCGAGGTGATAATATATGTGATGATTGATATAATAGAAGTCCCGTAGAAGACGATATCCCTATTTCGTAGTATCTTGTTTACTATGCTTGTTATCATATGTGTATTTTTTATTTCATAGTTTAAGAAGAATCGTTAGAATATCACAGGGAATTATTTTTAGTTCACCTCAATTTTTAAAACTATCCAAAGTTACCTGCAGTCCACTTTAACACGATACCATCTCATCCCATATCAATAAAGCATGTTCTATAATAATTAATCGTATAACAAAAACGATTAGCAAATAAAACAAAAGATATCAATAAAAATTCAACAATAGGAAATACAAACAATGGAATTAATTGTTCAAACACGACTGACGATGTTCTAACTGTGCCAAGGCCGATTTACGGGTTATGGTAGTCAATCCAAAAACTACTGTTACCTACTATAATGATATTGAAACCAAATGAACTATCAATGCAGAAGTCGTGACACTTACAAAACGGCCTAACGAGCTATATAATAGCGAGTCAAAATGTCGAGTACTAGACTGTTTATACAATACCGTCATCTTATTTCCAATGTAAATAAATAGAATTGAGAATTTCGGCATGTTTTGGTAAGCGTATCAGGCCAAGGCTAAACAACAATAGTAATTGTTAAAATAACACTCTCAGATGAAAAGAGGATCACATGAGATGTAGCTTTGGCAATATATCGTTCGCATATCGGTAAAGTAAGCCGTCTTGACACAGTTAGTATGAATAGCTACGAGATTGTAAGCGTGTATGTGTTAGGAAAATATTAGTTTTGTAATGTGCGAGCTTCAGTTTGTTGATGTCTGAAAATATTTTTGTAACAGCGTATTTATATCACTGCTTACATTAATCTCTATGCATTAGTATTAGCGACCTACTTGAATCATTTATAAAATACTAGCTTTCCGCCCGCGAGTTCGTCCGCGTATTGACGTTTAACGGGTAAAATATATTTTTTTTAATTTTGTTTATAGGGCAGTCGGTTAAAAAGTAGCCTATATCATTTCTCAGGCTCTAGACTATATCTATACCATTTAAATCGGTTCAGTACTCTATGCGTGAAATCGTGCGTAACAGACAGACGGATTTATAAATTAGTAAGGATACACCGCATCAAAAAGGATAAACTTTGAACATCGTCGTCAAGGAGCCAGAGTAAATAGGATCTGTTGAATTTCATACTATAACAATTGTACATACACAATCATTTTTAATTTATGTGTCAGTTGTTTACAGCTAGAGTTAGTTACAACCTTTCAATATAACCCAACTGATCAGCCAACTTCAGTAGACACTTTGAACAACTGACACCAATCTGCAATCAGAATAAATCGAACAGATGCCATGATAAATTGAAATCGATGAGACATAAAGCGCATTTGACTATGTGTGTAAAAGGGACAGAAACTAAAGTCAAATTAGTTGACCCTAAGATGCCCGCGCGCAATCAGCGTGCGAAGTCAATGCTTGTTGGTCCTGCCAGTCTTGTTTAAGATGATACTTGAGACGGATTCAAATTGGTGTACCATCATCGCTATGAATATCATGACTAAGTAAAAGTGGCTGTATAGTAATTTGAACTCGGGTTACACTGCGATTAAGTTTTGTTTTTGAGTGTTGTAGGGACTTGGAAATTCTTAGGTTCAACACTGCGTTACGCAGAGGGGTCATTCGAAATAGATTAGTGCCGGGGAATTTTGTACGACATCTTTGGCTCTGAAGCTCTTTGAAAAAAAAAACTACACAAAACCTTTGAACTGTATGACCTTACTCTCAATAATTTGGTGACCTGGCTTAACGTGCTTTCCGAGGCACGGGCGTTCAACCACCAACTTCCTAACTCCGGGCTGAGTAATTTCATTACAGAAAAACTCACACAAGTTTTGACCGACCCCGGATTCGAACCGGAGACCTCTCGGTCCTACCGCAGCGCTTGCTACCAATAGACCAACGTGGCATATGTACTCCATTACTAAAATCATCAATCATACGTACCAGACATTAATATGTGAATATTTATCAGAGTTTATCTGCTCTTTGAAACTTGTCAGTACCTCTTATTTAAAACCTGTCACAAAAATTTTACAAATATTCGGTTAGTACACTTATTGTCCACCACCGAACAAACTTGCATCCGATACATTCGTATAACGACTGCTTCAAATAACAAGATCCTGGAATCGGACCTTTGTTACCTCGTCGTTGTAACCGAAACACGGACGTTCTAAACATAGCCTATCCCTAGGACCGGCAGAGCCAATGGCCTTCACTAAAGATGCGCAAATCATTTCCGGAACCAGTTCCGTTAACATGTTCGCGGAACTGTTGAGTTCCACTGATATGCTTGGGCGGGCGGGCTAGTGCGCGCTCCCGTTCTCTGCCGGCGGAGCTGCGAGCGGCGAAGCGGTCAGACATCTGAGGAACTGTAAACATGTTTACCGCAGCGCCTCGGATCGGAACTGTACAGATCCAGTGTCGGACATAGTTCCTAGAACTATTTCGGTCCGGACCTACACATGTCTAGTCTTCACCCACATATTGTCTCACGTGAACCATTATAGCGCTTCCATCGTTAACGCGGGTAAACTGTACGGTGAAACACAACTCTTGTTTGTTAAGAAAATGTAAAGCTTCCCGATTTTAGTTGAGGTCGGTAACAAATACGTTTTGTAACGTTCACTGGTGATTAACCCGATAAATAATACCTACGTTACCAAATACATAAAAACTTATTATTAGTAGACAGTACTATATGGAACGTGAAATCTGTAAAAATACAAAATAGTCCAAGGAATCCGAAATTTTTTGCACTGACTATACACAATTCTTTGGCTTTATTTGTTTTTTTTTTTATTTTTATTTGACGTCCAGGATAACCTCATTTCAACTAATGATAAGCAACCGTGAGGTCCATTATATGAGAACGACAAGCACAATAAAATCTATAAAAATAAATACAAATTTTTATGTTTATTATACACCGTGAAATTTTAGTGGTTGTTTTCCCGTGGCAGAACGATTTGCCTTTAGTAATACTATCGAATCATGCAAATAATTCCACGAAAAAAAAAAAAATATTTTCAAATTTTTAATGTAATAATATTCCAACTCGAAAACGAGAGAAGATATCGTTCTTTTGTAAGATGTGACGTAATCAGGTACTGCTTGCCGCATGAAATCGATGCTTAAAGCTGAAGAAGCTCGACAGCCTAAGTCATAAAGCGGTTCGAACGTGCTTTCGAGTTTCGGTTAAACCTTTCGTAAAACCGGCATTTATTGATTTTAACAAAAAAGAACTGCACAAATCTATTGTACTACTAAGATAGAATCATTTTACTGCGGGAAAACAACCACTAAAATTTCACGGTGTAGATGAGCAAAGTGAAACAAGACTATGTTTACCTAGTTATATATTCCTAATAGATTATTATAACGAACACAGTCACAAAGTTTGTTTGGAACTAAAAATATAACATCTCCAGGAACAAATGATTATAACACAAAGGGTGAACATTAATACATCAACTCACACCGTAATGCCTTGCGTTTGTTAAACCGATGTGTCCCATTACTGAACCTTTTTAAGTCTCAAAAATCTTTTAAACTTTAACAGTAAAAAATGAGCATAGATATATTAATCGACTGACACGGGCTAAATAAAGCAAAATAAGATTTGCTCCAAAAATAGCAGTTAGAAGCAAGGAGACACATTTTTAGCCGCTCGGTCAGATATGATTTAATGGACTGGCGAGAGGTTCGTTAGCATTAATAAATTCAACACCCTAACTATTGGTCGTAGACGATTTTTTAAAATTGAACTAGAACGTAACTCGATTGCAGTTCTTACAATTTAACGTTCATGATTAGGATGTTTGACTTTTTCTAAAAGTTCGTGCTTACTACGCAAGATATGAGTATGAATGAAAGGTACGCGGTTTAGATTTTATCATAATTTTTTTTCCTGTCCCGTGAAATTTTTGCAATATCCTGTAGCAACTAAGCTTTAAATATAGTACTATTTACTAAAATACCTGCATGCCAAATTTCAAGCGGATAACTTAGGCGGTTTAGATTTTTCATCCAAAAGGATATCCCTATAATTCCCGATCCTGTGGGAATTTCGTTCATAGTGCACCTCTACGGTACGTTCTAAATTTCAAGTGCATAGGCACTGAACATAGGTTCAGCCGTTTAGGCTGTGCGTTGATATTTCAGTCAGTGTGTCAGTCATTCACTTAGTCAGTCAATCGGTTTCTCCCTTTATATATTAAGAAAAATGACAATACTTTACAGAAAAAAACTTAAATGTCCACTCTAACTTTACCGATTCGAATAACAAAACTGATCGCTCATAAAACTCGAATAGTTATCACTTCACGATCACACTTCTCAGAACAATGGTAAGGCCGAACTCCTTCCTTACCAGACGGTTTTAACTTTCGTTCGGCACTTCGTTAGCCATGTTTGTATTTATTTAAAGCGTGATAAGTTACCCCGCCGACGGAGGGGGAAACAGGATATGTTCCTCTCGACAAAGTCCCAGAATTCATTTGCCATTTCCACGCCTAATCTAGATCGGTCCAGCCGCTTTGTAAATTAATTAAAACTAAGTACTAACTTAAGAGAGTATTCTTATAAGATCTTATAAGAAGACTAGTGACCTCGTTTTACTTCGCTTGAATTTTACATAATAACCTTCTCTAATTACAATCTTTGAATTTATACCTTGAACCTTGAAATTAAACCTAGAATAAATTGATCTATTTAAATTAACCGTTGCAAATTTAAAATCATTGCAAAATTTTAAAGATTTAGGTTTGATTGATTGCGACTTTGTTTATACTATGTATTAGGTATATCTTTAGTGTAACGTATTTTAACACGATGCCACTAATGGAAAATTGAGATAAAATATACAGACAAAATATAACTATGAAATTCTGATTTCAGGTTCCTATAGCCGTTATCTTGCCTGAAAACGTCGGATTACATTATAATATGTTTTATATATCTACTGCAGACTTTAATAAAGCCATTACTGTTTCGAAAAACAATGAAAATGGTCCTAACCCTATTTTGCTTGCAAACCAAACCCTTTTTCGCTGTAAACGCCTAATTTAACAATTCACACTAAATTACGATAATAATCACGCCGTAAACCGGAGGAATGTCGGGATTAAAACAAAAACAATGGGACTGAGGCGACAAACGACGGACGGCGATCCACTCCCGATTGGGTACAGTGCCAGATTGTGAAGGTATACAATATTTACCTTGCCCGGGTGTGTTATTATAAGAAACAAAGGAAATACCTACAATAATAACCGTTTACGAGCCAAACTCCGGTTACAAATTGAATTTCTTTTCACACTGACCTGTTTCCTTCCACCGTTTAATGTTCAACGCGTATTTATAAAATATGTCGTATTTTTTATATATTTCATTTATACTGGCCGTATACACGGCGTGGTGATGGGAAATTCGATATCTGCAAGTTGCAAGTGAAAGCCACTTTTTATGTGTTTAATAAAAGCATGGAGCATATTAAAGTATTTATTTCTTTCATGAAAAATCACACGTATGAGAAATAACCTTTAGTCTATAGACTGGCTCGGTGAACTAGTGGTTAGTGACCATCTACGGTTCTAAGAGTCGTCAGTTCGATTCCGACCCGGGACAAATATTTGTATAACGAACATCGATGTTTGTTCCGATTTTGGTTGTGTTATGAAGTATATTATTTAAGTAAATTTTTCTAGGTATCCACTGCTGATCTGTAACACAAGAGCTTAAGCTACTTCTTCTTCTTATAGTATGGTTGATGAACCACCTGGTGTCAGAGTTTTTAAACTGCCCGTAGGCCTCTGACATGGCTTCACACACCGTTAAAGTGTCGAATGATGGTTCATATGAATTTCAAATTTGAAAAACACATTGGTTAAGCTACTTATGTATGTAATGTTGTGTAATACTCGTGTGTAAGAGTTTTTATTTATTTAATATTTAGAAATAGGTTGTACCATATACTATGAAACCATCTGCAGCGTTGCACAAAAATAATACTGAATTAATTAACTTTAAAGCACCGAAAATAGCATGCACAAGTACGTGAGAAGTGAGCGAAGTTAGAATTAAATTAACTTAAATAGCACCGAAGTGACCTAAAGAATAATTTACCAGCTCTCATCCGCTAATGAAGAATAGTGTCCTCCAGACAGCTATTTGAGATAAACTTACCCCATTAAGACATTACACCCTTGGACTTCTCGGGAAATATCCGATGGCTGAGCTCTAAGAGACCATTAGGTTGTATTTAAATAAGAAACTGAGAGCAACTGTTGTATTATATTATTCATGCGGAATAATTACTATGCTACTTTAAGAGCTACTACTTTTTATAAAAGAAAATAACAAATATGTATATTAAAATTCTATTATGATTTTATCCTGGAATGGTAATGTTCTTTAATATTTACTTTTAATGAAACAAATTTACCACTACATATATAACCATATATGTATAACCTCCCTTTCAAAAACCATATATGTGGTAGGAACTCAACATTTATTTAATTTAACCGGTCAATTAGGATTTCATTAATTGAAAAATCCCACTAACTTTTTCTTTAGAACATACCGTATTACTTACTTGCTTGAGTGTGGTTTTAATTATCCAGAAAGAAAAACTATAATATTTATCACAAACAACAATAAAACACTATGTTGAAAGTCTCCAACAAGCTTAATAACAGTATCATAATTATAAAAATCATCGCCTTTAATTAATAAACAGTAATGCAAAAAAAGTCACGTTAACTATTCACGATCGTATTTCATTGAAACAAAAAGTTTATGCGTTTCAAATACAAACATAAAAACATAACATTATAATGTGTTTATCAACAAACATAAATTTTGTTCGCTATCGTGGCCAGAGACAAGTTTCCATGAATAAATCAATGTGTTATCTGCCACGCTAGAAATAATTAGAAGTTGCTTAATTTGTGTATCAGGGTTTGTTTATTATTACCTACCTATGCTGATGAAATGACAAAGTGGTTCTTAGCGATATAGTGGTTTTACGAAAGAACGATAGACGTGGTTTAATTGAGACTAATTAAAACATATTTCTTTGTCATATGGGCGGTTTATGAATAGGAGTTTGTTGGACAATAATATCTATGAAAATATTAGATCAATAACAAGAATTGTGTACGTTTGTTTAACTAAGTATATGAAACAAGGCCAGTATTGTGTTCTTTTGATTTCGGTATTTCTAGCAAACTAAATATTTAACTTCAACATGACTGGCTGACATAGTGCCCGCCCATAGAGCCCAACTCACTGGACGGAACGGGCTGAAATTTGTCATGCAGGTCTACCTGCATAACAAATTTCAGCCCGTGTTATGCCCCTGTTATGACGTAGGATCCACTAAGAAAGCATTACCCGAAGCGAAGCGAGGGCGGGTCACTAGTTTACTCATGTGACTAATAATACAAGTAAAGAGTTTCAAACTTCGCATAAGTAACATTTTTTTTAAATTCTATCCTTTTGTGGATATTAATATTATGTACCAATGTTTTTTATTGATTGATTACGTATCAAGTAGCAAGGTTGGGTCAGTTGCGTTATTTCCCAGTTGCGAATTCACCCGAAATTGACCAGTTGCAGTTTTACCCAAATATCGCAACTGGTCTTTAAACAAACAAACTGTTTGGGTGAAATCGAAACTAACCCGATTAAGTGGGTACTTATCAAGAAAAACTAAACACAAGTAGGTATAAAGTTCTAATACAAATTTGTGGACAAAGGTTATGTGTATACAAACCTAATCTCACATGTGTACACGCTACTTATCTCAATCTTTTGTTTACTCTTCTTTGACCCTCACTTCCTCGTAATAAGACGCTCTAATTGGCCCAAACGTCAAGTCCACTCAATCCCCGAATGTCTACTTGATCATCCTCAAATTCGCCAGGGTCCCGTTTCAAAGGAGAACGGAACAGTCACTCGATACCAAGGTTGGTAGTTGAGAATTTACGGCAAATTCCTGATACTTGGATTGAGGAGATTATTTGGCAATCGAGCGTTTGGTTGAAAGCGATAGTTGTGTTGTTGGGGTGCGTAGTAGGAATCGGTACGAGTGACAGTGAGTTGAACAGGTTCTACATCAGAGTTACATATACTTATTTTTCTATCAATTTTATTTACCGATAATTTTTATAGATTGATATCGATTACTTCGGTGTAGGTTATTTTAAATAAAACATTTTGGTATTTTGTTAAGACCCCATTTTGTCGAATTGTTATAACATTTGAGAAGAATAAGAAGATGAAGAGAATTATAAACTAAAGAAAAAAAAAATTGGCAACCTTATCTACAGAAATTAGTTATAGTAACATGTTTTCTGTATATATTTTTTTGAAATACGCGATTCGGGTTGAAGCTCAAGACCAATTTTATACACCTTTCATTTCGATACCAGGATCATCTATACTAATATTATAAAGCTGAAGAGTTTGTTTGTTTGTTTGTTTGTTTGTTTGTTTGTTTGTTTGTTTGAACGCGCTAATCTCAGCAACCGCTGGTCCGATTTTAAAAATTCTTTCACTGTTGGATAGTCCATTTATCGAGGAAGGTTATAGGCTATATTACATTTTCAAAAAAGTAGGGATCCGTACGAAAAACCCTACTTTGTCACCCAAAATGTAAAAAAAATCCTTATATCGCTTGCGCTGCGAAAAGTATTCATTTTAGAAATATATAATGTACTACAATTTTGTAGAACACATTAATATCTACAAAAAATGTCGCGACAGCATATATCTAACTATTATAGTTATGTCACAATAAGTGTTTTAATCTATAATATAAAAATGAATCGCAAAATGTGTTGGTAAGCGCATATTGAGTTATGCCACCAACCATACGTCAAATATGTGAAGTTTGTCTTTTGAAATTGATAAATTTCGAGTGCCATTAAATTACGTAAATTACCAGAAGGGTTCTGAATCGACAACATGTATCGAAAATATTCTAATTGTTGCCTTTTTTCAATTTTAATTTACCAAAATAGTGTCATCTAATTGACATATTTTTAAGCTGTCAAAATTAACGAGAGCATTCAAATTTCCATATTGCCGAATTGAAGAAGGTTGGTTGTCAAAAAATACATTGATATTATTTATTACTCAAGGGTTTGGTATCAGAAAAAAGGATGAGATGATCACAATGCGATTAATACATTGTATGCACCAACCGGGTATTAAATATTCAATCAAATTGAACAAATTCAATATTGAGTTCAAAAAAATAATATGAAAATCAATATAATCAATGTATAGCATCAGCATATTTTATTTGGTAAAGCATAAAATCCGAAAGGAGAAAATGAGGGGTTTGGCTGCCTGGGTTTGGAATAGGACGTCCTTTATTTCACTTTGATCGATGAACAATTAGGATTACTTGAAGATGAAGCTGTTCACTATAAACATAGATTTTAGGATTTCGTACGTCGAAAAGAATAACCGAACCCCTATATTGGATCCGTTTATCATCGTCAATTTTTGCCAAGGAGAAAATATCAAACTGAAAGTTACATCAAAAAAGGTCTACTGCCCCTTCATCTGAGCCAACACAATCAAAAGAAACATTCATTTATGCTGCCAATTTTTGACACTCGCTAAGGGAACTACTATCTGCGAAGAACTCAGATTCTCAAAATTTAGAATAAAGCAATGTCAAGTACAGAGAATTGCGTAAACTTTAAAAATAAATTGCGTTGTGCGAGTCCGTCTTGCACTTGGACTTTTCTTTTTTTTTTTTCTTTTCTTGGGTTCTATTCCCGCTCAGCACAAATATTTCTGCGATCAATATCGATGTTTGTTCCGTGTCTGGTTGTGCTATTTAAATATTTAAATGTATACCACAGTTCTGATAAAAACAAGTGCTAAAGCTTCTTACCACAGGATCAGATGAATTTATGTGATGTTGTGTAATATATTTATTTATTACACGATAAACAAAAGATGATGATGATATAAACCAAAATAATTTTGTTTTAAATGTTTCGTCCGGTTGACTAACTTCTTAAGTGGCAGTAAAGATTTTGACAGGACTACGACTACTTCTAAGTTAAAAAAAATTCAAAATCCTGTAGTTCACGCGAACGAAGTCGCGGGTACAGCTAGTGATATAATAAAGTAATTGAATCAGCAAAATGTAATACCCACACATATACTTATCAATTTTTACCCTTGATCGAGTCAATTTTTATTGCCATCATCAAGCAATTTTTGTAATGATGATATGCCAAAAATGCGGTGCCCTGATATTTCGTGGTAACAACACAGAACCTGGGACCTCACGTACATGTACCGCTATGTAATTGCTAAGGGATATGGGTCACTATATCGCTAAGGTCAGAGGTATAAGGTATTTATAGTCGATAAATTTATGAGACGGTGTATTTTTCCAATTATTGCTTCAATATAACCTTGTATTATAAAGATTTAAAACGTAAAGTTGCTTTTTTCACAATTACAATGCACTTTAATGTGTTTTTTAAACATATCTACCCAATAATAAACTTCAATAAGTTTAACTTATGTTTAATTAAAAAACTTATTCAAGGTTGATAAATGTAGAAAGTATGAGCATCAATAAACAAATCTTTTATTAAATACAAATATCAAAAATAGCTTTGCAAAACAATCACTTTTATTGAATTGTCTTGTAGGAATTGCTTGGTTTAAGATTGATTAACTTGAAAATTACGGCATATTTAAATGTACCCAATTATGCATCTTGAATGTTAAATTAATAATTTTCTATTCGAAGAACGAAGAACGGTATTATATTTTTTGATTTTATTTATTATAATGGGCATTTCATAAAGCAGCAAGATTTTTAGGCCATTATAGAAAGGAATAAAATTAGACCACTACATTTTAACCCTAATCCACCCGAGTACGAAGCGTCGGGACGCAAAATGTCGCTTGGCATTAATTAGGCCGATTAGTCCATTCGTGATTGAGGGTTAATGGCGGTTGTTTGCGAGTGACCTGTTTGCCGGACATTTGCTTTTGTAATTAAAAGTACACATACGCAAATTGGAAGCATTTACGACTAATTATATATTCCGTTGTACCTGTGTTTGTTGTATGATTGTCTATGGCGCTGTATATGTATAGCTGAATTATTATCTTTGGTGTTGTGTGAGATGAATACAATTTTTTTATTTTTAAAAACCAATGAAAGGCTTTCTAACAGAAAATAAAGGTGTAGGGTTACCTTCACGTTTATTAATGTTAGGTTTAGGGAGCAGATGGCGTTACTTGTAGCAAATAATTATGGCTATATTTCTTAATACAAACAAGTTTTGAAAAAAAAACCAATTACACAGTTTCCGCATGGTAATACCTGCTATCAATACTTAATACTGTGTATTCCGGTCTTACATAGGTTTTATTACCTATACTTATCCCAAAAACTCATTATTTGAGACAATTATTGTAAAACTCACTAATGATGTTTACGTAGTAAATTTTGCTTTAAAGATATATATGGTTTGATTTATAATTTGCATTGTAAATATGAAATCATTGAGCTTTAAACGAATGAGGTATTTAGTACAGTTAATCGTTAACACCAAAGTATAAAATGATGAATTTTATTGCATATTTATTAAAACCGTTAGACCAAATTGAATCAGCAATATCTATCCACCCACGTTGACCATAAAACAAATATAATAAATTCTACCTATAATCAACATGCCGAAAATTTCGTGATTTTCTAAACAAATCACCCAATGCACTACCGATAGATTTGAATATTTGATGCGGTGTAATGTATAGGCAATCGTCGACTTAATAGCTTGACGATTGAAGCTATCTATTGGGCATTAATTTTGATTAGTGGCAATTAAACGTATGACATGACGATTTAGTCTTCATTATTTTGAAGGAACGTGTATTTATTTTTTTAATCATCCGATAAGAAGGTATATAGATAGGTTTGTACAAGTTTTAGATCGAAAAAATAAACTCGCTTGAGTAGTTGACCTTTGACTTTTTATTAAATCTGAGACTGACATGGGAGCATGTAGGTACAAACGGTTAGTCAAAATTGGTTTAGTAAAATATATTCTTTATCAAAATACCATCTGTATCTGATGAGAAAATGTAGCCGTAATTTTTTTTTATAATCCTTCAACCGCAAAAACACCGTGTCCAAAAATATTATTTGCTTTGACTAGACATCACAAAAGATCTGATTGCTATAAAAACCGACCGTTTGTCTGTGGTCCTCGTTTTATTTGAAAAGGCAAACACAAAACCGCGAACTAGGTCGAAGTGTGTATCAAAACGACCGTACCGTAACCCTTTGATACGTAACATAGGGTTCTATGTTACTGAGACACTGTAATTTATATCCATATTTATTTCAAGTTATTATGCAATGTTTAAAAAGTCTTATACAAATATCTTATTATTATAAACTTGTTATTTTCAAATTTAAGTTGAAATCGCACTCAAATTCGCACAATACATAATTAATTGTATGTTTTCCTACCTACATATCTTGATATCTTCACCGTAAAGAAGTCTTAGTCTATATCTTCATCGGTCTCTAAATAATTTGAGTAGGTACTATCGGAGTACTTGGCGGTCGACCACCTATAAGGTGAAAATCGCTTGGCGCTTATACGTCTGTCAGAGTAAGCCCTGCCCAAATTGTGGTCCGAGAGCCTGCATGAATTTTTCGGTAGGTACATATACCTAGGCAAGCTAAAAACTTGTCCTATACCTTTAATATTATAACTCAACACAAAACCGCAGACCTGGCTGAGTACCGGGGCTAAACCAAACCCCCAATTTTTCTTATTTTAAAATATATTTTATAATCCAAAAAAATATAATTTGTCAGTTCACCTGACAGGTAGAAGTTCCATCGAAATAATTTGTCTTAGTGAGTCTTATTTTTTAGTTATAAATAAAAAGATGAAAAATATTTTTGGGGGTTTGCTTTAGCCCCGCTACTCACCAGCCAGGTCTGCAGTGTCGTGCTGGGATATAATAGGAGAGGTACAGGATAAGTTTTCAGCTTGCCTCAAATACCTACCAAAAAATTCTTGCTAACTCTCCTACTATTGGAACGTTTTTGCTTGGATTTTGACAGATTTTCTTTAAGTGCTCTTCTATTGGCCAGTGGGCGGGGCTAATGGCGTTTAAAGAAATCTATTTGAAAAGTGTACTACCGCCAAAATTCCCGACTGTACCAAATTCCGTTTGAAACTGTCAACAGTTATGGCGTAAAAGTGCGATACAAAGACGACCAGAGCTACTATAAGGGCGAAAGTTAAGACTATCCTAAACTTTCCTACGTATAAGGATAATCTGAAAAAGCTTTAGTTCCCCAGTGAGACAGTATCTCACATTCGTAACACAAGCGCCACATGCTCCACACCGATACGGCATTAAAGAATCTATTCTACAAAATTCGTTTCGAGCTATATAAATTAGCGACGGGTTACCGCAAAAAGGATTGAGCAAACACAACGGCCGACAAAAGCGATACCGCCGTGCGAGGGTTGGCATGGGCCGGTTACGTCATCGATTGGCAAGAAACAAGAATATTTATTTGATAAAAATATGTGCTCATCGACGCCTTAGACTAAAACTTTGTAAGTGCATAAGAGGTTGCTTATCAGGACGACGAAAAAACTGAGCGCACAGCACAATATTTATGGTTATGGTGGATGCAAGCTGTGGCAATGGTACAATATGGCATATTCTACCTTTATTATTGGTCATCGACGGTTGCCTCGTAGATTATTTGAATGCAGACTATGAGTGTTATAATTTTTCAGTAATGTGGAAAGGTAAATTTTTAATTTATCTTCAAGTAACACTTAAAGAAAAAAACGAATATTATTAGCTCTCCTATTTAGCCTTAATATAGGCACTTGCAGTGTAATATTGGTTAGGCGTGAACGGAATGTTTACATTGGAATGTGTCTTGCATAATGCTCATAGATAAAACTGATTCAGTTGACAAGTATGTAGTTTGGTTACCGACTTAAATAAAACTTACCGATAATAAAAAAGAGTGGCGCGCATTTGGGAGACATATTATGATCAGCAGTAGACTGACTGGTGTCTGATGATAATAATATAATAACAAATAAGCAAAAAACTATATAAACCATAGATATAGAATAGAATTTCAAAATAAATAAACCATAGACAGCCCTAGATGCAGGTCTACAGAAAATTGAATTAGAAGAACCGTGACTAACGAGTCGTGATATACACATTCTTGCGGTTACAACTGATATACCTGGTTATAAGATCGCTTATGGATTCACATCCGGATGTTTCACCATATTGTAGACTACAAAGGATCAGACACGATTCTTAAGGAAGATGCGGTTATTATGTTTTATTTAAGTAGCAGTTGAGTTAAAAGTTTGCATGATAAATGATTTTAAGAAACAGAAGTAGTTTTGTTTTTTCATTTTAGGTACCATGAGTATATGAGCCTTTTTCCTTGTGTTGAAAACTTATCTTCTTTTATATTGCACAAAAATTTAATTTAAATTTTGAAAACAAGAACTTTTAAGTCTTGAAAAGTCTTACCTGATCTTATTTACTAGTGATTACGATGAATCATAATTGACTCCTAATTTTTACATGAGTAACCTAACTTTAGTCCATAAGAAACACTATCTATGCGTCTACTATTATATAACACTAAACATTGATCTTTTTTATAGATCTAGACGCGACATTACAGTACACAGACAGTAGCAAATACATAGCTACTTATGGCCTGTAAAGACCAATATTTACTGTAATGGAACACGAAAGTCTAAAATCTTATTATTATATTAATCGTGAATTCATTACTTGTCTTTTATTACCCTTCTCCACCTTAGACAATCTTTGAACAGTTTTGTGACTCATAATAATTAGGAACGTCCCAGGCTGGTTGCGACAGATAGTGTAAAATTTTACGAGCCCGTGTGGCAAGAGGTGTCAAAAATGACAAAGTTTATTGCCATTAATGCTATGCTTCACACCATTCATATCACGTTCTTGGGGCAAAGAATGTTACGCATAGTTTTGAGGCTGAGAATATTTATAATAAAATTTTAAATAGTCTTTCATTTATTAATGTTTTGTACGGCGATGTGTATTATTTCAAAAACTAAGAAACACTTTACTTTGATTCAGTATTTTAGTAACATTATGAAAATAATAATAGGATACTATTGACAAACGTAAGAAGTTATAAAAATATCCTTAATGCAATTGTACTTGTGTAGTGTAAGTAACATTGGTAATGTGCAGAGACTCATTTTACAATCATCATAATTATTATAGATTTTAAAAACAATCAATGACTATAATATTGGTACACAAAATAGCTCCCAAAAGCTAAATCCAATATGATTTGAGCTTACCGCATTTAGCATTCAGTCTTCTTGTATTTCATTTACCTTCATCATAATTGCATTATTTCTAGATTAAACTTGATATTTGCTAGTCCAACACGGTCCGTTTACATACTTGTTTATGGTTTTCAAGTCCCATTGCCCTCTAAAAGGTAACAAATTGTTTGAGCAATAAAAATGATAACTGCACTTTAATTCCCCGAGATGGCACGATAAAAGAAATTACTGTCTTTAAACCCATAAAACGGTAAGTCGGTTACAAAACATTAAAAAAGAGGTGTATTTTGTTGCCGATAATGATATTATAAAATCTACCATAAGTTTGTTAGCTGTATTACGGCGTCATTAAGATAGCGCTTATCATACAAATGTTTGTTTTGAGAAAATATTTACCAAACACAGCTTAAGGAGAGAAAGGTATTTGGGAGATAAAACTGAAGATTAAGGTTGATTCAGCCCACATTCGGTAGTGTGTTGTGAATTTTAAGTAATTCATAGTTTTGTGGTTATCTTAATCACTGGGCGAGGCTATTTTTATCTTTATTTTAAGACTTATTGACGTTGTTGAGAAGAATGGAAGATCACAATCATAATTGCTAACGTATCTACTTAAACTGACTACAAATGAAGGCTGGATAAGGCTGAGCTGTAGCATGGTAATACCGTTACTGTAGAAAGACATTCAGTTTATTAATATGGCTAGTGATGCTATTTATATTTAAAAAATGTCTAATGAGCTCACAGCAAAAGTACAAAGCGAATAATACTTTGCAGCAGTGGTCTCCTCTTTAAGCGGGCTTTCAGGGTGAGTGCGACAGCTCAATATGGTCTACTGTGCCTGTCGACCTCATATTTGGATCTCATTACCGCTTACCATCAGGTGAAGTGAGGTCATCTTGTTGCTTAAAATAAAACAAAAAAAACTTCAACCAACAGGACAAAAATACATTAAACAATCCACCTGAAATTCATCTTCTGCCTATTCGTAATCTAATAAGATCTAGCTATCAACGTTATTATTCTTAGTAAAACAACTTTCGTAAATTATCTTGTGAGAATACCATTGACATTGGATATAGCAAATATTCTCACAAGTCCAAACATTTGCCGTCGTTTGTTTTTGCCTTTTAGCAAAAGAAATAAAATCTGAACTCAATAGTAGCTGTGAAGGCTCTGCTTGTTGACACAGAGGGCTTGTTTAAGATGATACCTCATTAAGTGTCGTCCCACGCCGGTGCTTGCAAATATTGAACTTACACTTCAAACCTGAACCTGACATTCCGACACAAACATGCTCCATTTCTTACAAATTATTTGCTTAGAAGTGTCTACTTTAAAGAACGACTGCAGAATAAAGATGGTTGTGCTACTTATTTGTTATTGAACTTTGTCGTTCACGACATATTTTTTAATGGAAGTATACTATCGATCTTGATATAAAAGACATGATATGATTTAATTGGTGTAATTATATATTTAAGTATGTATTTAAAAACAATATCTATGTATGTATATCAGTCTCTGACGCCCATAGTACAAGCTCTGCTTAGTTTGGGGTCAGATGACCGTGTGTGGGAATGTCCCAGATATTTATTTTATTTATTTAATTACTGAGCATACGTTATTTTCTGACAATAACACCAATCCACGATTTTAATGCATATAAAATGGTTCAAAATGTATACCTAAACCTGAATAAAAACTTGCTCCCCAATCCCCAATTCTGTTTTGTATTTACAATAACAAACTTTAGACAAACATTTTTTTCTTGTTTTATTCTACAAATGAGAGACCTATATTGCAAAAGTTATGATAGAATTGCATCCATTTCCCCAAAGAGATCCGAGGCCTATTCATACAAATCATCCCGCTTATTAAATTGACTTAGCCGACCCTTGAGTGCATTGAGAGATTACCTCAAAGATTTTATTTTCTTTTTCCTGCATAATCTGCATATGAAAATTAAATGACTCCTTAAAAGAAAAATGCATCAGAATTTCGTTACAATAATTTTAATTGTTTTAATAGAAAGACAATGTATGAAAATAAAATACCACATACAATTCTCTCTACTGTTATTTAATTGGTCTTCAAAATAATAAAAATATGTAACTTGCTTTATGAATCCAAGGACTTTGTTAAAACTAAACCTTTTCCTTTATAAACGTTTCATACTACTATAACGGATTTAATATCCTTACAAATCGGCCACAAACCTCAATATCCTCAAGAATTACGATCTCAAGATAAGGTCCCATTCAGGCACACTATCAATCATAGTTTAGCGGTTTTATATCAATAATGCGAACTTGCACACTCACCCGCCTTTCAAGAGGGTATTCCACCTTCCAAGGAGCGTCAATCATTTGATTTGGGGTTACGAGAATTTTTCCCACAAAGAAAACTCATAATGCTCAATGGATGTTCATCTTTGTGTATCTTTGTCCAGAATTATGATATCGTGCTCTACAAAATGTTTCATGTTTCATTCTTACTCTCGACTCTAATGAAATTGAGATCTTCTTTCTGAGATTTAGTATGTCAAGTGACTCAATGTTGATACAAAAAACCATCATGAGAAATCGTCTGTTTCGAGTGTTTGTTTAAATAAACTCGGTATCATATGCAATGCATGCAAAACTTGAGTTAAGTACACATTTTAATGTCTACTCTTAAAAAATTCTGTAATGTAATTGGGTCGATCAACTTTTATTTGTCATGTCAGTATTATGTTGTGTCCCTGACCAATAATCGCAGATCTAAATAAAATTCATTGGTTTTTGACATATGTAGCATTTCGTATGTTATTGAGCAAATAAACCAGTAAATAATTTTTTATATTTATATTTATATTTATATTTATATATAATTTTATATTTTTTATGGTTGTCCGACTGAAAAACCATCTGATATACTGATTTATTGTGTGTCCCCCAGTAGGTTAGTAAAATGAAACATTACTTTATAAAAAAAAAATATATGGGGCGATTTATTGCGCTTGTACATAATTATTTATTGCAGTGTCTATAATGTCTCTAGCATATAGATTTTTGTCTAATTAAAAATTTTATCAATTTTTAGGCATGTTCATTTTTGTCCCTCATATATTTGAATATCCTTATGTTCACCGGACAACGGCAAAAAAGTCCCGAAAACAAAACACAGGTGGTGTGATCAGTGCCTTGAAAACAAGTCGATTAATTCATTGACAGCACTCACCCAACCGCCATTTCGAATTCATCTTTTCTGCGTCGCCAGTCGGCCGAGTGTGTCTTGAAGAAGTGGGTGGCTTTATTGTGTGTCTACCGGACAACCGGCATAAAAACTTAAGTATTTGACATATCTCAGTAAATTAAAGTGGAAAATATTCTATTTAGTCTATATTTTTACTGCGCGTAGGATCTAAATCAAAATATCATTATTTATTACCAGGGTGCTCAAATACAGATAAATCGATGGCTCCGCCGAATAAACGTGCATGTGAAAAACGTCAATTTTACAGGAGAGAATAAAAACGTTTAATCCTTACTATCTCGGGCATTATTATAGGTAGGTTAGAACAATGTATAATGAAATTAAGGATAAAAAAATAATCTTTTAGCTGATATAATTTATTTTAAGGAATAGTCGTTAATTTAGTCAATAATCAAGAAAATCCATATTATACAATTACTCGAGTGAAATTAGAGTAGTCAGTTGACTGTTATAGATCATTACACGTTTATTCGTGTGAATATTTACGAAGTTGATGAACATAACGCAATGATACACTATTATTCTAGGGAAATCTCGCGTCTTTTGATGGCGGCTGCAATTGTTTGCACGCTTGTATTACAGAAATATTTGGTGATCTATGGATGGTAATAAAAATTACATTTATATTCGTGTCATTAAGTTAGCTTTACAATGTGTTATGCATATTAACATTATGAATTCACGCTATGTAATATTAAAATTTTGCATAATCTTTAAAGGGAAAATAAACAAAACTTCTGTTTTTATATATTATTTTTATTTATTATCATAATAATAACAATGAAACTATTTTTTATAATAATCAGCCTATGACATTCATAGAGATATTTCTCATTACTATAGAAATTGAGCAAAAATCAACAAAAAAAACAAACAGCTTATCTTATAAGCATTTTGAGAACTAAATAAATTCCAACATAATCTTTAATGAAATTGTCGTCATCTCAGCCCATTGCTGCCCACTGCTGAGCATAGGCCTCTTCCGAAGCTTTCCAACAAAACCCAGCGATTTTCACCAGGTCGTCGGTCCATCTGGTAGGTGGTCGTCCCACACTGCGCTTTCCTGGACGTGGCCTCCGCTCCAGGATCTTTCGGCCCAAACGACCGTCCAATCTTCGTGCTATGTGGCCGGCCCATTGCCACTTCAGTTTGCTAATCTGGTGGGTTATGTCAGCAAGTTTGGTTCTTCTACGGATCTCCTCATTTCTGATTCGATTACGTAGAGAAATGCCGAGCATAGCCCTCTCCATAGCTCTCTGCGCGACATTGAGCCTTCTAAAAAGATCTTTTGTGAAGCACCACGCCTCAGCGCCGTAAGTCATCACAGGTAACACACATTGGTTGTACACCTTTGTCTTGAGACACTGATGTATTTTGGACGAGAACACGTTGTGCAGTTTCCCGAACGCTGCCCAGCCGATTTGCATCGGCCTACTGACCTCTCTCTCTAAAGTTGATTTTTCTAAACGGATTGCCTGTCCGAGGTAGATATATTCGTCCACAATTTCGAGAGTGAAGTTCCCAACAGTTTGTACGGTGGGTGCAACATTAAACATATCTTTTGTTTTATCCATGTTCATTCTAAGACCCACTTGTTGGGAAACTTTATCAAGGTCATCGAGCATTTGTTCTAGATCTTCCAGCGACTCGGCCATGACTACGATGTCATCAATATACAAGCAGCTTGAAGGAATCCTCCAGAGCAGCAGTAAACAGTTTCGGAGATATGACAACTACCTGTCGTACTCCTCTTTGTAAGGGGATTTCCTTCGTGCGATTTTCCTGTACTCGGACTGACATGGTGGCGCTGTTATACAAACACTTCAACACTTCAATGTACCGATAATCTACATGGCATCGCTGTGGGGATCTAAGAACCGCCCAAATTTTGACGGAATCGAAGGCTTTTTCATAGTCCACGAACGCTAAGCATAGTGGCCGATTATACTCCTCCGTCTTCTGTATAATCTGCCGCAGCGTATGTAAGTGCTCTATGGTACTAAAGCCTTTTCGGAAACCGGCTTGTTCCGAAGGCTGGAAGTCATCAAGCCTGCGTTCGAGACGATTCGTGATGGAGAACAGCTTGTAGACATGGCTTAGCAGTGTTATGGGCCGGTAGTTCTTCAGTAAGGTTTTGTCACCTTTTTTGAAGAATAAGACCACAACACCCCAGTTCCATGCTTCTGGCGTTTTGCCGTCGAGCGGGGAGAAATAAAAGAGCTTCTGAGGGACTTTTAGTACCGGTGTTCCACCCGCTTTCAGGAGCTCTGTAGTGATTCCATCCTCACCCGGTGTCTTGTTTTTCTTAAGTTGTTTGAGAGCCATTCTTATCTCGTACAGGCTGATGTCCGGGATGTCTTCGGTATAGTGTCGGGTTAGCTTGGCTCTGGGGTCTGTCGCCACAATAGCTGGCTCAGCACAGACCGAGGTATATAACTGCCGATAGAACCTCTCTATCTCCCGTAGCACCTCTGACTTGTTTGACGTCACGCGTCCATTTTCAGTCTTCAGCTTTGTCAGTTGGCTTTGCCCAATAGACGCGTCTCTTGCGAACACTTTGGAGCCTTGGTTCAGCTTAATTGTCTCCTTAACACGCTGGGTATTAAAGGAGCGTAAATCATGTCGCAGAGATTTCCTAATCAGTCTATTCAGCTGCCTATATGACTCAGCTTCATCTGAAGTTTTCAGATGAAGCTGAGTCATATAGGCAGCTTCAGCAGTCAGGTCAAATGAAAAGATGACTAGCCTGATGAGGATGAGGTGTCGGGTATGGTCGGATAGTTTTTGAGGTTTTTTTTTACGGTGGCTTTTGAAAAACTTGGACCGTACCGTATGAACATTTCAGTTTACAGCCTGATTTTATATCTTCCACTGATGAACAGCCGTCCAGCCATTGAAAGCGATTCGACAGTTCAAGCTGAAAGCTCTCGGGGTTTTGAATATGTGCCTTCGATGGTCGGAGCGTAGACTTCACCAGACGCGTTCTTTCCAGTTTGACGTTGATATTCAATGTGCCTCTAACGATACGGTGATCACGTCCGGTTTTAATCCTGTTGATCACGGAGACGTCGTTGAAATGACGTCTCCTAATGGTCATGATGTAGTCTATCTCATTTTTAGTTCAACCGTTCGGACCCAACCAGGTACATTTTCTGTTCGACGACTTTCGGAAGAATGAATTCTTCATAAAAAGTCCTTCTTTCTCCATAAAGTCAGCTAGCATCTGTCCCCTGAGATTCCGATGTTCATATCCAAATTGTCCCACTTTCAGCTCACCATCGCTTCTACGGCCCAGCTTTGCATTGAAGTCTCCCATTACAACAGTGAAATGTGTTTTGGAGCTATTTATGGCCCCTACTAATGTCCTCATACATAGCTTCCACTTCAACACTTTGTATTCTTACGCCGTCACCACACGGCTGGTGCTTGATTTATAGCAATAAATTATAAAACTTATCTATTATTACCCTGCGAGACCCGATTGCAAAAATTGATTGTCGTTTATATTTGGTTAAGGCACTTTTACTCTACTTTTTATTTTATTAAGAATAATGAAATACTGGTGCTTGATTTATAGCAATAAATTATAAAACTTACATATTATGGTAAGAAACAATGCAAAATTATTTGCTAAGTTACTTCTCGTGCAAGACACATTACTCAAAAAAGCACCAAAAAAATATACACGAATAAACGTGCAAACGCATATTGCCTATACTTAACAACAAAGAACTAACAATATCAAACGTTTTGCTGTTTATACACGTTTATTCTTGTGAAACAGAGAAAGTATGAAGCATGTAATAGTCACTTATAATAATATTCTTGTGACAAAAAATATATTATTTCCGTGGAAAAAAAGGTTTTTAATGCAATTACAGGCTTGTTTATGATCAAAAAATTCTAAAAAAAATTGGGGAGGTAGAGGAGAGGCTAATGTAACGAAATACCAAAAAAAAATTTTTTTGTGCAATGGCTATTACACGTTTATTCGGTGGGGCCATCGAAATGTCACTCGGACAACCGGTCACTTGGGCAACCAAAACCGTTGTCCATGGGACATTTTGGTTGTCCTTAGGACAAATTTAATAGAATTGGCATAAAAAAATACTTTATCTTCCATTTATTAGTCACGTCATTGAAGACACATTCACATTGTAATTTTGTTTTACATAAAAAAACAAATACAGGCGATTTCTATCCTAGTATTTCCTTCGAACTCCCGAGTATGTCCTATGGACAACCGTATATGTCCACTGGACAAACACTTTGTCCCTGACTCTGAGAGATACATTATTGTCATAAATACTTTCAAAAAAACAGAGAGCTTTACAAAATTTTCAAATATGAATGAAAATATAAACAGTGAATTCATAGACTGTTAAATATTACTCTATAAATTATTATTTTATTAGTTAAATGAAAAGTTTGTTACATTTGAAGGTCATCGTTGCCCACTGGACAATATTATTGGGAATAACTTATTAATTAAAAGCCATGTCATTTATTTGTGGATAATAAATTAAAATATGTCCTATATTTAATGAGAATAAAGTGACGATTTGCAATTTGACTGAATTTTTAACGTTCAGAAGCCTATTTAGTTCAGTTGTCCAAGAGACTACTTTAGCTAGAGTCATGTGGCTTTCGGAGTCAAATTTACTATTTTATTTTAATAAATTGCACTGCTCTATGTGAATTCTTAAAATATAAATAATAATCTAGTGCAAATGTGTAAAACAAACTTAATTGACGAATAAAATTTAAAAATGAAAATTTTTTACTGATGTACACTTAAAAGTTGATCGACCCAATTGCTTAAAAAAATAATGTATGGATTTGTCAATATTTAAACAGTAAGGCACTTGCTCTGGAAATTTGGAAAACATTAACCCAAATTCAAGGTGTTTCAATAATACTATTAATTATACTTCGGCTTCGTCCTCGGGATTAGCAAATAACACTTGTAGTACCGCCCAGTGGTTCGCCTTTGTCACACTATATTTGAGGAAGAAAAAAAAAATATCTTTGACGTTTGGTCTGTCACTAGACCGCTTCATTCGCTTTCTAGTGTCGCCAGCGATCACACGTAGTGTCTTCATTAAAAGTGATTTTTTACAATGCCTTAACGGAAAAGTGAGGATAAATACGACTGTTTAAAAAGTGTTTAAAAAGTTTAGAAAATTAGAAAAGAAAGTTCTGCGAGAATCTCATATTAGGAGTAGATCTAAATCATAGGATAACCGGTCCGGCACGGAGTCTCAAGGTCAGTCGTATTATCTTTAAACGTTAATTTTATCGTTATATTTTAACCTTATTTTCAATTATATGCTGGGTTTTCGTGCCACACTGTGAAGATGTGACGTACCCACTAAAGCAATTTTACAAATAGTATTATTGGAAGACTTTCTCTAATTAGTAAGCAAATCGTATTGTGATCAAGAATATTAAGCACATATTCATATTGTTGTCATAAGTAAATGTGATAATGTCGTGTTATATATGGGTTTTTACCTGTCATGTCAGGTTTGGGTGCTACCCAACGAGTTAGTTTTGCGAACAGAACTTTGGTCGGTCTCTTAGCTAATTATGTGCTCTGTATTTAAACATTACAATACACAATGCATGCAATGTATTATTAATCTGATTTTGATTTTGACTGGCTCGGTGGAACAGTGGTTAGTGACCCAGGTTTACTACCTACGGTTCCAAGAGTCGTGGGTTCGATTCCCACTCGGGACAAATATTTGTGTGACGAACATCGGTGTTTGTTCCGTGTCTGGGTGTATTATTAAATATAATTAAGTATATTTGTGTATCCACTGTTGATTCTGATACCCGTAACACAAGTGCTTAAGCTACTTACCACGGGATCAGATCAATGTATGTGATGTTGTGAAATATTTATTTATTTATTTATTTATTTATTTATTTAATCCGAGAGGTCGTTGTTTGCAAAATTGACTACAAACTTATGAAAAGTTTGACGACTTTTTTGTGTTTTTATGGATAATTGCGAGTAAGTAAGTGGTGTTATATATACTTACCTGTTATGTGGGTGTGCGTACTTCTCCTTGGAGCTGTACTACCTAACGAGTTAGATTTTCAAACAATACTAATTTATCTGAGAAGTCGTTGTTTACAAAAGTGACTACACACTTATAAAAAGTTTTGACGACGTTTTTTTGTGAAGGAAATGTGTTTTTAAGGATATTTCCGGGTAAGTAAGTCGTGTTAATACACTTACCTGTTATGTGGGTTTGCATGCTGCTCTTTGCAGCTGTACTACCTAACGTGCTAGTTTTTTGCGAACAGTATTTTGGGCTGTTTCTTAGCAAATTATATACACTGTATTTAATCATTACAGTAAACAAAGCATTATTAATCCGAGAGTTCGTTGCTTACAAAGTGACAACACACTTATGAAATGTTTGACCACATTTTGTCAGGGAAATGTGTTTTTAAGGTTATGTCCGTTTAACTAAGTTATGTTATTTATAATCTAATATGTGGGTTTGCGTACTTCTTTTTGGAGCTGTACTACCCTATAAGTTAGAATTGCGAACAATTCTTTGGGCTTTAGAAAACTGAAACTGTCCGAGATATTTACCATGTTGTTTTATTTTAATGATATTTCGGCACTGTTGCAAGCGCCATGATCACGGGTGAACTGTAGGACTGCGAGTATGACGGCAGGTCTAAGGGCTACTATATCGGTCAACTCTCTTTCTAAGTCTACAGGCGGGTTTGCGTACTTCTCTTTGGAGCTGTACTACCCAACAAGTTAGCATTGCGAATAGTACTTTGGACTGTTTCTTAGCAAATTGTGTACACTGTACTAAATCATTACAGTGTGATGTGTTTGTAAAATATGGGTTTGCGTACTTCTCTTTGGAGCTGTACTACCCAGCAAGTTAGCATTGCGAACAGTACTATGGGCTGCTTCTTTGCTATTTATGTACACTGTATTTACAGTGTGATGTGTTTGCAAAATACGGGTTTGCGTATTTCTCTTTGGAGCTGTACTACCCAACAAGTTAGCATTGCGAACAGTACTATGGGCTGCTTCTTTGCTATTTATGTATACTGTATTTAATCATTACTCTGTGATGTGTTTGTAAAATACGGGTTTGCGTACTTCTCTTTGGAGCTGTACTACCCAGCAAGTTCGTTATGCGAACAGTACTTTGGTCTGTTTGTTAACTAACATACACACATCATATGCAGAGCAAGAACGTAATAACGTTATAGAATTGCTTGGCCTTCTCCGCCACCGCGTACTACTATGGAGGATTTAGAGTCCAACAATGCAATACGGGACCTCACCATCTTAGAAATATTAGGAGACGACCCAAATGTTTCCAATACCTATCGGGTGAAAATTCATAAAGACCTGGCAGTCAGATTGGAGCATACTTCTACAAATGGGATTTCCAAAAGTACTCCGTAAGGAGTTCAATGAGAAATCTTTACTGCCTTGTAACTGCAGGCTTATCAATGCACCTGTTTTAAGCGCAGAAAGAAAGGCGGCTACCTCCGAAGTTAAATACTTAACGCGATAAAAGTATCGAAATTAGGTAGAATCAAGCTGCTACTGCCATATCATGTCTAAGTCGTGCAATAAATTTTCTCATTACTAAAGCTGATGCAGAACCAGAATTGGTAAAACATTTGATGGACCCCATCCGAACAGGACCAGGCCATCAAACTCATCGCGGCCCTTACAGCATCAGCCCACGCGGCCGGCGCTAGATGGGATAAAATATACAGGCAGATTGCCATTATTTTATGACCAATGGACCAACAGTCAATTTGTCCATTCTTGTATTCAAGGTTATAAAATCCCGTTTTCTTATCCTGTTACAAAAACATCTGTCGCAAAAAGTAAAATTCTTTCTTTACAGAAAAACTAAATTTTACAGAGGCAATTATAATAAATAACTTATTATCTACTGGAGCCATATCCAGGGGTCAGCCAACAAAAGGACAGTTTTTTGTCTGGCATATTTTTAGTGCCCGAGCCAAATGGTAAATACCGTTTCATTTTGAAATTAAAATTTTAATAAAATTTATAAGAGCAGATTATTTCAAGATTGAAGCGTAGGCCTTCAGTCTTACAGCTGTAAAATACAGCTGTAAAATTAATTACAAGAAATTGTTACATGACAAAGATCGACTTAAAAGACGCTTACTATTTAATGAAAATTCATCCTTTCATCATTCATTCATCATTCAGATTTCAATTTGACCAATATAAATGAATATGGAGTAGCATATAATGTATTAGCATTTGGTTGAGTACAACGCCCTATATTTTCACGAGGTAAACCTATAGACCGTTATTTACGCTCTGCCGAACTAATCAACTAATTACTTAGATGATTTTCGGCTAATGGGACAATCATACGAACAATGATTGTTTTAATACAAACAAACTTTAAAGCTAATCACTTCTCTTGGTCTTATAATAAACAAAGAGAAGAATTTTATGACACCAAACAAGTCATGTACCTTTTTAGGTTTTATTCTGGACTTAAAAAATTTCCATGTCACAATACCTATACATAAAATTGACCGCATTAAATCGGAAATTTAATTTTTTTTTTTTATGTAAGATACGTGAATTTGCACAAATGATTGATTATTAGTTTATGTTTGTCCTGCTGTTGAATACAGCAGCTGGCTATATACAAAACTTTTTGAACGGATTTAATATTTAAAATTAAAATTTAAATAACAACTACGATAAATATATTATGAACTTAATTGCGGTTTTGCAACCTGATTTAATGTGGTGAAAAATCATTTCGTAGCATTAGAGAGGATATACATGACTTGGAAATTTTCTCGGATGCCTCAAATACGGGTGGGGGGCTACCTGTGGGAGAAAGAAGGCTGTCGGGTTGTGGAGTGCTCAAGAAAAGATGTAGCATATCAACTATCTAAGGATTCAGGTTTTTTTTTTTTTTCCGGGTTAAAAGTGTTTGTCGAAAATTATAAACCGCTAAATTTTACTACGCATTGACAACACCACAGCTATCTCTTACGTAAACCGAATTGGAGGTATCCAGTTCCTTCACCCCATAAATATTACAAGACAATTATGGCAATGGTGTGAATGTCGCGAATAAAATGGGAATTGGTGGATTGGGCATACCAGGAAATAATCTTGAAGTTTGGGGAACTCCAAGCTGACTTATTCTCTAGAAGTATCATAATAAATGTTTAAATTATGTCTCTAGGCACAGAGACCCAAATGCCATGACAAACTGCATTTTCATGGACGGATATGTCCTGTAATGCTTACCCCATTCACGATGATCTTGAAAACATTGAGAAAGGTAACTTCCGACAAAGCCAAGGGCATAGTCGTCATACCTCTGTGGCCTACACAGCCCTGGTACCCATTTTTTAACATTCTCTTGTTATCTGACGAGATCATTTTTAAAGCTTGTAGGCATCCAATTTTATCCTCTAATTCTAGAGATTGCGACATACAGACCAAGCTTACCCTGGTGGCAGGGCTCTTATGCGGACGGCGTCAAGGAGGTGTGTACCCCCGTCAGCAATTGATGTTATGTTGTCATCAATATCCGCATATTTGGGGCACAGGCTTTCTTTTTGTGTGGTAAATAACATCGATACATTTAACGCCCCGATTCCACAAATCATTAAATTTTCTAAATCATCTTTATGAAGAAGGAGCTCAATATGGGCTCTTTATTCCCGTAGATCTGCAATAGTTCTTTTGATGAGAAATAATTTAGAAGAAGATAACACAATCAAAAGGTTTTTTCAAAGGTTTTCTGCACACAGAGTGCAGACACTGTCAAAAAATTAATACAAATAATATGGAGATTTTCTTAAATATAAAGATTCCTGATTTTCTTATAACAACACGTAAAGGTTCCCTACAACCTATTTTAATATTGCCATTTTTCGAGGACAGGCCCGAAATATGTGCGGCAAACTCCCTCTTCATTGCTTTTAGAAAGCTATGTAAAGCAGTAGGGCCCCAGACCTTAAGTCGGCGGATTAACGAGATGTTGCTCGATAGTAGTATCGATGTAGACGTATTCACCGTGCACAGCTCGAGCCACGCTGCCACATCCGCGGCTCATCGCTTAGGCTCAGTCTAGAACAAATTAGACGAACCGCTGGATGGAGCGGCTCCTACAATACATTCTATCGGTTCTATAATAGAACCACAAGTTATTTAAATGCTGATGAAGACACTTCTTTTACAAGAACAATTGTTAATGGAACCCAATGAATCATACCAGATGCTTGAATTGTTCCAACAGATTATGCTGATTTATATAATTAGATATAAACACAATATTTCATTATTTTTCTCTCAAAGTCTACAAGTGTTATTTGCTAATCCCGAGGACGAAGCCGAAGTATAATTTATGATTAAACGAACTTACCTGTACGTGAAGTTCTATCATAATTATGCGAAGGCTTCGTCCGAAGGGATTAGCAACCCTCCCTCCCTGCGAAAGCTTTCCCCCTTTTTATGAAATATTTTCAGCTATACTCGTACTCTAAACTTAATGAAGCGGTCAAGTGACAGACCAAACGTCAAAGATATTTTTTTTTTTCTTCCTCAAATATAGTGTGACAAAGGCGAACCACTGGGCGGTACTACAAGTGTTATTTGCTAATCCCTTCGGACGAAGCCTTCGCATAATTATGATAGAACTTCACGTACAGGTAAGTTCGTTTAATCATAAATTTTGTGTGGTGGTATTAAGAAGTGATTATATTATATAATAGTGATAATTTCCTAGATGAAATCTATAACTGCATAACTTTCATTTTTTTACCATTTCTTTTAAGTTCGTGTTCGAAAATTTATCAAGAGTGCTCAAACCCGACAAAAGCTCAAATCCTCAGCAGTATTCGCGGCAAGCACTCGATGAAATTGCACAGATCCAGTATAATGCAGTTTAATTAAGCTTTACAATCAGCAGCCGTTACCAAAGGAACGCCCCAAACGTGGAATAAATTCTTGAGGGGCTCAAATCAGTTCCACACCGACTGTGGTGATATCTGTCCAACTTGCTCTTCTGACTGCATCCCCTAATTTAGCTCCTCCGCCGTTGTCAGTAGTGACGTCACCAGACGCACGCCGAAATTAGTTTAGTTTTTCGTTCCGTGGGGTTGACATCCGAACGTTTAATTTTCTTTTAATCCCAAATAGAAAAACGCCTTGATCTTAATCATTGGGGGGTTGCCGCGTAACGAATTAAACGTATTGCATTGGTGTCGTAAATGAGGCCATTTTGTATCTCCTGAGAGATATTCTGTGCAGGGGATATGCTAGATTGTTTGGGTTTGCACTCGACTGGCTTGTTATTGGCATTGAAAATTGCGATATGGGAGGGAGTGTCTACGTATTCGTCATTTTATTTGAGCAGTCTAATTGGATTCAAATAAGATGAAAAGTATAAATAATTTAAATTAAATTTTGATAATTATTTGATATTTGTGCACCTAAGAGCTGCTTAAAATCAGGTGGAGTGTCAATTTGAAATCTACTTCAATAAAAATATATTTTTTATTCTTTCAAATTAGAAAAATGCTTTGAATTGATATTTCAAGATTAAAAAGCCAGAATCATGAGAAATAATTACATACAATTTGCGTAAGAAACATAACTTATAGCCCACATAAAGTGTGACTTCTGTATTCGTTATTTGCACTGAAACAATCGCTGTATGATTATGCAAAGATAAGAATAATTATTTTTGAGTAACAAAGTTGCTTCCACATCCAAGCAAGATTCAAGTACAGACAATCAGACACAGTACAACTGAAACACTATTATTTATCAAAGGATCCACCTCAAAGGCTGTATGAAGATGTTATGTGTGTTAGACTATACAATACGTTTCAGTGAGTAAGAACATTTTCAAAGAACTGCTAAGACAGACTGCAGCTTTACGATTTGCGAACAAAAGCTAAACAATCCATTGTCTATCGATTGTAGCCCGGAGTGCAGTTTGTCGTCAAAGGTCTTAAGTTGCGCTTTTGAGACAGAGTTACCATGTGTTACTTTGTGATTATCACTTGCTTTTTGTGAAGTGTATTTATTCGTTTAGCTTTTGCACTTTTCATTGTTTATGTTCAAACCTACGTACGCAACATCTCCTTTTATTCGTTATTACGATTTTGGCTTGGTCATGTCATTTCTGATGGTTAACAAAAGGTAGAGTCGAAATTTAAAACCGCTTCATTCATATATTTTATGTTTTCCTATCTTATTTTTTTTTATTTCATTGTATTATTAGATACATAGTTCATGTACTCGCTTTAAAAATAATCAAGAGAGCTCAACATCTTAATAATTTCGTCACGTTAGGACTTTGACTATCATCAGAAACAAAACATCATAATTATTATTTTCAAATCTGATTTATATAAGCTCGCCACCTATCGCGCTTAACAGAATAGAAGTATCTTAAGTAACACAATTAATTATCAAATAAAAATGTTTTTGTATGTATGTTTGTGTATTATAAATCAAAATCTTAATCATATAAAAGCGAAGTTGGGTGAGTTAACTAACATTATGATAATCTTAACCTTCAGAACTCTCAGTCCGGATTAAAATAAGATTATAGAGATTAGTAAAACGATCAATTACGTATTATATAGGAATTATATGAATACAGTGTATGCCGTAATTCCAAGAAACAGGTAAACCCAACCCTGGTCCCTAAAGCAAACTATCTAATTGTTGCTTAATAATAATCAAGTTCAGTAATTAGTTCCAGGTAAACTATAACTTATTCATGAATATAACATAGCAATTTGAAACTAAGTTGGCACACAAAAGAAAGAAATATGTAACTAGTTAATTGCTATTATTAGGAGATTTTCATGGACATTTCCTCAATGATGTAAATCAATATGTATCTACTATCTATCTACCTTTATAAATTTTATTCTATTAATATACCTACATACATGGTAAGTAGAAATAAAAGTAAATTTTGTTAAATGTAGACCCATCTCCGAAAAAGTTAGCGCTTTAAGAATTCTTAAGTTTATCTTTACCGCCACCTACTTCTTTTCACCCATTCCCGATTCCATTGAGTCTTAAAATCCTACGCGCGAATCAGCAAAATTAAATGTATTCACAAAAGATTAGCTCGTAAGTTCAGTTTATTTTTAGCCTGCAAAATGGACTAAGTCTGAGCCGTACAAAGTACTAAGGTTTAAAATAAGATCACGTTCAAGCTGTACATGAATAGCATAAGAGGTCTTGTGAAGTTCTTTGGTTTAAAAACATCTTGTGAGGTCTCGCGTCTCACGTTCGTATGTATTACGTGTAGTTCAACATAGCCCTCTAAATTCTTTCAAAGTTTTATCCGAATCCGAATGTTTTCGGAGCGGAATGTGCGAGCCCTTTTGGTTTTATGTCTTCAATCTTTTTAGCTGCATTTCGTGATTGGCTTAGCGTCTTACTTGTTCATACACACACACATACAAACGCAAACTGAATGTCAATGCACCTGTACAATTTTTTGTGATAAATAATGCTCAAGTTGATTTTTTTTCTCAGTATATCTGATACAATGTAAGTATTCGAAGAACGAAAATGTTTGGTAAGGTTTATGTCCCCATTGAGTACATCCCTTTACTTACACTTACTTGAAATCTTCAAATCGTAAATTATAACGTATGCATTTAAACTTCGAATAAAAAGTACGCTTATTTTGTAATTTAGGAGTAAAGAAAATAATATTTTGTCAATATCGTAAAAGATGACTCTAGGTACTTGTAACCAATTTTAGAATCCAAATTTTCAGAATCTTAAAGTACCAGATATTAAGTCATAAAACTTGTAATTTTTTCAGGACTCACCACTTGCTTGCTCACCACTTGCTCAAGGACGAAGGAAGGAGCCTCGGGTAACATCTATAGTACTATATTATAAATGTATAAATCTAAATAACTTTGTCTGTCTGTCACGCTTCCATGCCAATACTACTAACACCAAATTTTCTACAGGATGCAATGCCGGCGCTGGTGGCTCGGGCATGGAATGCCCTTCTTGCTCATGTTTTCCCTCTCTCATATGATCCCGGGCTATTCAGGCGGGGCGTGAAACGGTATTTAAGCAGGCCTTCACGGTGAGTGCGACAGGCTCAATATAGTCTATTGTGACTGTCGACCTTATGTGTGATATGTGACCTCATAGGTCACTACCGCTTACCATCAGGTGGAGTGAAGTCACCTTGTAAGACTATTATAAAAAAACTATTTAATCAGATGAGATATAAAGTAATAACGACTCTACGCGGATGAAGTCGGGGGCGGAAAGCTAGTTGAAATATAAAAGCACACGATAGAAGAGGTTCCCTTTGATGCTTCGTAACAAAGTTAGAAAAATATGTAAACGAGTCGGAATGTAAGGAAGATTCACATTATGTTTTGACTACTCCTTTTTATTATACTCGCATAAAATATATTTGAAGTCGTTTTGTCTCTTCCTTTAATAATGTGAAAGGTCCAATTTGGGAAACAAGATGTTTTCAGCGCGTGTTTTCCGCTTAATATAACCATTTCATAAACGGATGTATCAATTCTCAATTTAAGGATGAATGTTATTTGTGTTTGTAAATTAAGAATGAGCCAGACTTAAGAAATGTGAAGGGTATCGGGAGTATCGTACCAAATCATTACTAATATTGTAAGTGCGAAAGTATCAAATTAACTCTGTATGTCGCGCTTTTACGCCCAAACTTTTAGGTAATTACATAAACAGTCTTGAATCTGGAAAGATCGAACTGTTTCACGCAGACAGAGTCGCGGGCTCAAAGCTAGTATTTATTTATGCGATGAAATAACTGGCTATACTTAAACGATCATCGACGTGAAACTCTTGAGCTATCTGAAAACGAAACCTAAAAGCCGTTGTTAAAATAATCTTTATTTAGCGGCGCTGATACTCGCTAAATATGCCATCATCCCTTCAATTCCTATTAGTGTAGCCTCAGCATTATTTACAGGATCAATGTAGTTGAATATTCTTTACATAACCAAGCTCAAAATGTAAGCACTAATGTATAATGCGGGGCACATTTCCCCAATTCGTAAACCTGTAAAATTATCTTATCTCAGCGAGAAACTCGTGTCCAAATGTGAATAATTGTAAATTATGATTACCTCGTGAAAGGAGGATGCATATGAAATGCGCATATCTCCCGGTGCTATCTCCTATCTGTGCCAGCGTTCCCGCCAAACGACGTGTGGGTTTGCATAAATATTTACAGTTGCGGATCACTGGCTTAGATGATTGCATTAAAATGTGCATAATGTTGAAGAATATGTGTAAAATACGACGTACCTGTTAGTTCCTGACATACGTATTATACTTTTTTGTAATCTAGGTGTTATCAACGTACTGCGGTTGCAAGTAATAAAAATGCAGATGGAAAAAACGTACGTTAAAGTAATACTATTTTTTAGGGATGAGAGCCATCCGCTCCCCCGCAAGTCCGGTGATGATGACGAGGCTACTCCAAGCCATCATCGTATGTCAGATAGGAAAAAAAGTACTTATTTTCAGGCGATTCCTTTTGAGACGTCTCAGAATTAAAGCTTAATTTGAATAGTAATTTATTGCGATTGCGATGTCATACTTATAATTCTTAATAGTTTATAAGGTCAAGTAATTAAGTAATTAAGTGGCCTAGTTTACGTAATTGAAACACTTAAATAACATTGGTTGATTACTTAAATGACACAACCGAGCTTACCGTTACTAACTTCCATACAAATCAAGAATATAATTTAGTATAATTATGTCAAATTCAATGTAGTTAATACTGCTACACCATACGTTAATTTCCCACATTCCCTCTGACGCAATGTTAAAATTCTGCAACGGCAACGTCCGGAACGAAATCGATATGCAGATCTCGAATCTGCTTAGCAATTATATGCTTAAAGTCTCGCTCGGTTAGCAATCGTAATGATATATCATTTCATCCTTCCTTAAGTTTGTTGTAAGAAGTGGTTTGGACGCAGTCAACTAACCTGCCAATTTGTAGATTCCAAGTAAATGTCAGTTTTTGTTCATTTTGACTGGCTCGGAGGAACAGTGGTTAGTGACCCTGGCTGGCGGTTCCAAGAGTCGTGGGTTCGATTCCCACTCGGGACAAATATTTGTGTGATGAACATCGGTGTTTGTTCCGTGCCTGGGTGTAATTATGTATTTATAAATATATATGCATGTATATCAGTATCTGACGCCCATAGTACAAGCTCTGCTTAGTTTGGGGTCATATGACCGTGTGTGGAAATGTCCCAGATATTTATTTATTTTGATGGTTCAAAGAGATTTTGTTAGTGTTGTTCAATTTATGTTTGTTCTTTTACATAACGCTTGATGTTTAGTGTAATAACGAAATGATGTTTTGCATGTTTTTACAGGTTTGAGCCATCCGCTCTCCTGCAAGTCCGGTGATGATGACGAGACAACACCCAGCCATCATCGTATATCAGTTAGGAAAAAAACTGTTTTGCACGATAGTAATCATAATCATGGGTTATGGATGTGTTGTTGCCGATTGTTTTTCTTTTAAATAATAAATCGATAAGTTGCATATTATTGAGGATACGGGTAATATCTAACAACCCTTACCAAGTAATTCATATTTACTAACTGAAGTAGTCTATTTGAGGGGTTAACGCTAAGTGATTAAAGGATGCCTATGCAAAGTCTAATGAGAATGTGAGGCATATGTTGAAGAATCTTGATTGCGCGAACACTCCACAGTCCATTTGTACTATGACGATCTGGTCACATATCCTTCAACCATTTTACAATGAACTGTGCCTTCTCGGTACTTGTATGGACGTATGTGTTCAATTAGACTTGTTGACGGTTACATTAATTAAGAGATATTTCAACTGGTGACGCCGGCGCCGCCTTCTAAATGCCCCGACGAAATATCAAAGAGTTATTTTTGGTAAAAATTTAATTTGTTTTATTGGGTTAGTCTCGAGACGCGTCAAGGATAAGCGGAAATAGTTAGTAAGTAAGTATTTAATCAGGAAAACACAAAGACGTTTCACTTTAACTTGGTAATCTTGAGTAAAATATTACCGTGCTTTAAGGTTTTTCAATAAAATGAAGCAGTAAAGATAAACAATCGGACAAAATAATACCTTTTTGTGCAAAGAAATTAAAAAAAAAATCTTTAGGACGGTTTGTGTCGAATTAATTTACTTTCAGCAAAATAATGTCTTATTAAACTTTTTGATGGACTTTCCTTCGGGTAATCAGAGGCGTTAGTATATTTTTACGCATTCCATATCTTTATAAAGAAACAAGTTTATATGATAGAATAATACCTCTATTAAATAAATCACCTGATTCAAACAGTTTATTTCATAAGTAATTAATCGTAGCTACGCAGCCTTTGGCAAGTTCAACCTTAAAGTAAATTATGTTTACTCTGGTAAATATTGACACCAATTCAGGCTGGTTGCCCTGAACGCCGAACGGGTAACCCCTTAACCCCTAAGTCCACAGGTCATTTTCTGCGAGCTACTCGAGTTGAAGCTATGAGGGACGCCACAGAGTTGCAATTAAGTTAAAAGTGAAATGCTCTTTATTGATTCAATGCAAGTTAATTTGTGAAATCGTCTTAAATAGAATAATATAAAATGCAGTCACGGTAATAAACACGTAAACTATGTAGGACTTATGTTCTGCAAGAATGTATGGACTGCTTTAGGGTAGACTCGTGCCCCAGCAGTGGCATTAAGTAGGCTTTCTGTTTACGGTTGGTTTTGGATGTATTTAATAAAGGTTTTAGAAAAGTCATGGGTTCGATTACCTTCGAAACAAAATATATTTGTGTGATAAAAATTGGTGTTTGTTCCGTGTCCGGGTGTATTATTTATACATTTATGGTTTATTTCTGTAAATCACTGTTGTTTCTGATATCTGTAATCTTCAAATAAGTTTATATCGATAACGTGATGACTGACAATATAAAAAGTAGCATTTTTGTAGTCCCTATGTAATTCAAGCAGCAGGAAGGGTGTTTGATCCCAAAGTGAATTAGATAAAGTTACGATTATTTTTATGGTAAACTTCGATGGTAAGGTAAAATGCAATATCAAGTCACTACGGTGACCGACATGGGACAGAACTCATTCGTTAATTAATTTAGGTGGATAACACTACAAGGCACCATTAATGAAAAAGTCGCAACTCTACAGCACCTATGTAATCCTAGGCTACGGGAAGGCCTTTTGATCCCGTCATAGGCTCCAAAGGCACGAATGCGCTGCATTGTCGGCCGCTGTTTAGTACAGTTCGCGTGTAATCCGGGATCACCGCGGCCGGGACACGCCGCAGCTGATTGGAGCGGCCTCGCTCCGGGACACGGGAGGAAACTTAGCGCGACACCGTGATTTTACCTCCAGGGGCCCACAGATATCGGAATGTACAACGTTCTAGAACCTTCTTAGCACGAGAACCTTCTTTGGGAAACGGCAGCCGAGACTGTTTTTCCTTCTTTGACAATATCCACATATCATATCCATCTTATTGTCGGTAAGATTGACACCCTCTGTACATTTGGAGAAAGTTTTTTCAGATCAGTCATATTAAGATGAGCCATCCTTTGATGCCATAAGTAGCTGTCACTTTCTCTTTTGTATTACATGCATATGCTTGTGCACTACTTACATTCAGACGATACATGTTATTCTGGATAACTCACAAGCTACAACTTCTCTTCTGAGATTTGTTGAATATTTTACAGTCCTCATTACTAAACTGTACAGAATATTCTTTCTCTTATCAGCTGACTCACAGAGAGAACATTGCTTGGTTAACTCAGGCACATACAACACATTGGTTACTTTTTTGTATGGTTTGTGTTTCATCCTTTACTGTTATATATTGACAGATCTATCTTTCCGCAGCTCTTTCACTTTCAGCATTTTACCATCAGCAATTCGGATGCTTGTAATCGGAGGTGATGATTCATCATAAAGCCAGTCCTGCCTCGTCGTCATATGCATGGATGCTCCTGAATCAACAAACCAGTTATTACTGTCATTTGCTGCAACGGATGTCGAAAACACGGCGACATATCCAGTTTCTTTGCCCGTCTCTTTGCCTTGGTCCGTCATCTTTGTTCTGCAATTTTTACTTATGTGACCATACCTGTTGCACTTGAAACAACGGGGGACCTTTCATAAACTTCGGAGGATTTATCAAAACTTTTGTTTATATTTACTTGGCTTACTTGCATACAATGCAGAACTGACTCGGAGCCTTTTATTTCTTGTAAGAGCTTAGTCTTCACAGAGTCCGCTGTAATTGGCACACCGGAACTTTCGAGAGCCATAATCATCGGCTTGTAGACAGCGGTAATCCAGCAAGGAGCAAGGTAGTACCCAGCCACTCATCATTGATGTCAAATGATATGTTTCGAAGTTTATATAAGCTGCACTCATTATTCTGTTGACGTAATCTTCAACATTTTGACAATTTTCTAATGTTGTTGTAATCATATCTCAAGGGTACAATAAGCTAACGCGTCGTGTCAACTCCTTTCTGTCGTCGAAAGCTTTCTGTAAATTGGTCCACACTTTGCCGTTTTTGCCATATTTCTTGAATATGTACGTAATTCACGGAGTCGACCAACAATATAATTTTTGTCTTTGCTTTCTCAGGTCGAGCTTAGAATCAACAGATTTGCCCTCATTTTCGATGCAGCACCAGAGGTCTTCATGTTGTAAATACGTCATCACGGCAAATCTCCATGTATTATAATTATCTCGACCAATTAATTTTTTCGATAAGAGTCATGGCATTTGAAGACATTTTTGACAACTACGCGGTTCACTTTTCACACAATACGCGGCTTAATACTTTTTCACTGATACTTATTACAAACAGATTACGGTTCTGTGATCTGGGCCCATAACCTGTTGTAATTAAACGACTTTAGAATAATTACTTGGTTTTATTTAAACAGAATAGAAAAAAACACATTAGCACATTACAGCAGTGATGGCAAAGAGATAAAACAATATAAAAACGTACTGTCACCTATCTGTCTCAGAGAACGCGTCAATTTCAAATTACTACAACAATATTAGACGTAACTTTCCGCGGTATGGCACTTACTAATCACTGGGTTCCATGCCGATGATAACTTGAATCCATCTTCCCTATTGAAATTTCTGTGCTTCCCTAATTTCAATAGCTTCTCGCACTATTCTTGTGTGATAGTGACGATCTGTTGAGAGGACCTTTCGGGTCATGTAGCTCCATCCAATGATTAGTACCCATTTCTAATATGTGGGTGCTCAGCCACTGCGGACTTGTTCGTTTGTCGATTTTTAACAGCTGCAATATGTTCTTTCACCCTCATGGCTATAATAGCCCGTTTGGTTTGTCCAATATAAGAACTACCACAACTGCAATCGATTTTTATATACACCCTGAGTTTGGAAGGGAATAACGTCTTCGGTGTACGCAACATTTTTGACATTTTATATAACGGAGTATATACAGTCTTAATGGAGTACTGTTTTAGAACTGTTCCAATCTTATCCGTTATACCTCTTATATAAGACAAAAAATGCTGATTGCCGATTAACCTCTGGGTTCCCTTCCCTTGTATTTCGCCTTTCTAGTCCGCCCTGGAAAGTCCCATATCCGTTGCATGTTTTCAGTACCTCCTGAACATGCACGAGCTCTGCCTGTATATGCTCAGGGTCACGTAGTTCGTACGCGCTATTTATCAACGAAGACACAACAGATTGAAGGTGTCTGGGGTGGTGGTGTGAAGAGGCATGTAAATACCTGTCCGTGTGTGTGGGTTTTCTGTATACAGAGGAGCTAGGGGTCCCATCCTGTTTCGTACAAATTTTCATATCTAAGAAGGCCAAAGATCTATCTTTTCTCCAGTTCATATGTAAACCTTATTCTCGAGTGTAACGAGTTCAAATGTGTCAAATATTGTTCGACCTTAGTTGACTACCGCTGATGATGCAAAATACATCATCAAACGTACCTCTTCTACAGTTTCACAGTACAAGGTCCATTGTGTAATGCTTTATTTTCAAAATGTTCCATCCAGATATTGGCAATAACTGGCGCCAAAGGGCTGCCCATTGCCACCTGTCGATCTGAAGGTAGTACTGCTCCCTGAATAAAAGGTAATTTCCGTCTAAACAATTTTGGATCAGAACAATGAAATCTTTAGGCAACTCATGGTCTTCCAGTTTACATTTAATGACCTCAAGGCACCCTTCTTAACGGGACATTAGTAAAAAGCGATTCGACATCGAAATCCAACCATTATGTTCCGGGTTCTAGCCTGATGTTCTTTATAATGTCCCGAAAATAATGTCCACGATTGGTGTAACCCAGTCGAAACGTCGGGCAGTAAGTAGCTATGTAATTTGTTGAATTTGGCCTAATAACGCGTGTAGACCCATAAAGACAAATATTTAGTGTAATGGAACGCGAAAGTCTAAAAATCTAGCAGGAAGGGTGTTTGATCCCAAAGTGAATTAGATAAAGTTACGATTATTTTTATGGTAAACTTCGATGGTGGTGTTAAAGTTTAAATGACTGTAATATCAAGTCACTTACGGTAATCGGACCGACATATGTAATTTTTAGAACTCATTCGTTAATTAATTTAGGTGGATAACACTACAAGGCACCATTAATGAAAAAGTCGCAACTCTACAGCACCTATGTAATCCTAGGCTACGGGAAGGCCTTTTGATCCCGTCATAGGCTCCAAAGGCACGAATGCGCTGCATTGTCGGCCGCTGTTTAGTACAGTTCGCGTGTAATCCGGGATCACCGCGGCCGGGACACGCCGCAGCTGATTGGAGCGGCCTCGCTCCGGGACACGGGAGGAAACTTAGCGCGACACCGTGATTACTGCTCGACATCTGCCGCCGTGTACCGGCCGAGAACATGATTACGGCATCGGCTTACCAATGTACGGTTTCGTCTAGCAATGCTGCTGCTTGTTACTGGTTTACGTACATAAGTTCCAAAACTCAGTAGTATATGATGCAAACATCATATACTTGGACGTTTATGTCTTGTTTCCATTCAATAGGAACTCCAAAATTCAATAGGTTTAACCTACTACCTAAAATTACGTACACGTATTTACAAACAAAACTTGAGTACTCAAAAACACGGTAGCATATTGGTACAAACAACATACATATGTACACACACAATTTATCACTGTCTCGTTTACATAAATTACTCAAAATGTTGGCAGGATACACTCTATATCTCTGTAATCTTAGTTAGTCGAGTTGATCTTACTTTATAGATCCAACAAGTTGATTCAAACGCAATGGATATGATACTAAAAATTCCAAATTATTACTGAGGCATGTCCTAGATACTAAGTTATATTATTTTAAAGTAACAAGTTACATACAAAGCCATTGTAAAATAAAGAAAAATAACTTAATTCAGCCGCTCAGTTTCGCGGCTGTGTAAAACTTTGTTTTTTTTTACCCAATAAATATATTCGTAAAGTCGAAGTTAAAAGCTATGAGTATATTTCGGTAACTATACCAATGCTTAAAGTTGCGGTCATCTTTGGATTGCAGCTTTACCGTTTTAGATTATTCTGAAGAACGCACACGCAAGTTGTCGCAACGTCAACACATGGACATGCCACCGCATCAACGCAACTAAAAAGGCGCCAATCGGAGATGCAGCCGTCAAAGACGCACGTCATTCACTCACTCGTTCATTCGGTCTTGTTGGCGTCGCCAGTGTCGCGTGCGGGCACGATTTACAGCTGCAATTAGTTATGTACGACGCACGACAAACGATCCCGGCTGACAAATGGTGCCGGCCGGCTGGCCTGGGTGCTCGACAGCCAGCGCCGCAGACAATGAACGGCGAATACTTGCGCCGTTCAATCATTCGGTCACGAATTAGGGATTGTAATTTTTCAGTCTGATGCGGCGGTGAAAGGGTTAGGTCGACATCCGGCGGGGAATCGTTAATCCCGATTTAATTTTAATGTGTTGAATTTTTTCACAAATTCGGTATAATTTTAATATACATCGCTCTAACATTAAAAAAAAATTACTGGGAGGACCATGGAGGAAACTCCTATATTCGTCCTGGTGATCACACTAAGTACGCAAAAAACATTGATATAATCATATTTAGATTTAAGCGGGTATGAAAAGGCTTGTTAGTACAATATGATATTGAAATCAGTATATTTTGCTGCCAGTAGGCCTCACATAGAAATTCTTAGGCAACCTTTTTACAGCTGAGGCTATGACTCATGGTTAGTCATCCAGGTTTAATCAAACTGGCCTATCGCTATTCATCTAGGGGAAACTTGAATTACTTAGAGCTGACGTAAGTTATTTGTCTTTACGTAATGTAACAAAGGACAAAACTGGATTGGTTCTATTCATGGGAATATAACATACATAATAACAAATTGTAATGTAACTTACATCAGTGTTTGTTTATCTATGATACTGTACTCTGATTTTGACCATATTTATTTTGTTTTTAACCGACTTCAAAAAAAGGAAGAGGTTCTCAATTCGTCTACTCTGTATGTATAATATTTTTTTTTTTTTTATGTATGTTCACCGATATTTTCGGTTGGATAGAGTTCACTTCCGAGGTGGTCCCATTTTCACCAGTCTTGGATCTGATGATGGGATCCAGGAGAAATCGAGGGCAACCTTCAAATTTTATAGGGACATGTACCGCGTTTTGCATATTATCTGAAGTCATATTGGCATTTGCTTCTGGCTATCATAATCTTATGATGCTGAGCTGATGATGGAAGGTCAACTCCTTAATAGTTATGAGTAAAAGAATAATTATTTCAATACTGTATACATAATACATATTAAGACTACTAATTATAATATCAGTAGCATTACAGGTGAGCTAAACTATTAGGTTGACCAGTCTAGGATCTGATGATGGGATCCAGGAGAAATCGAGGGCAACCCTCAAATTTTATAGGCACATGTACCGCGTTTTATATATTTTCTGAAGTTATATTGGCATTTGCTTCTGGCAATCATAATGTTATGATGCTGAGCTGATGATGGAAGGTCAACTCCTTAATAGTTGGGAGTAAAGGGATAATTCTTTTAAATCTGTGTACATATTGATACTACTAGTCATAATATCAGTAGAATTATAGGTGAGCTGAATTAATAGGGTGTAAAAAAATTTAACACTAAAAAGGATGAAAAAAAATTGTAAACAAAAAAAAAACCGACTTCAAAAACCCGACTCACTAAAAATTACAAAATAATTAATACGAACATTAATCTGGGTATGAATTTGATATGTTGTTGAAGGCGGTGCCGCTTATATTTCATGCAGTTTTCCTCAAAAATTTCATTGGCACCGCCTTCAACAACATATCAAATTCATACCCAGATTAATGTTCGTATTAATTATTTTGTAATTTTTAGTGAGTCGGGTTTTTGAAGTCGGTTTTTTTTTTGTTTACAATTTTTTAATTGAAAATAATGGTTGTATATTAAAAATAGCTGTGTTAGTCTAAAGTAGCTGTTACTCGCTTATACGTCAATACTCCGTTCTTTAAATAGTTTCGGGATAAATTGACATAGATTAATGTTATTGCACTCAGATTAAAATATATTATTAACTAGCTTTGTTAAAGGATACGATCAAAGATAGCTTCCTCTTGACGCCTATAACTCTAGCTCAAGACCTCAACCGTATCGAAACGGGCGAGCTAAAATAAAACATTTTGATGACAATGCGTTAAAGACATGTCAGAGTACCCGTTTGTTCCTTTGGAGCACTCTACAAGAGCGACAGTACTTAACTTATCTCATTAAAATGACATGTGAGTCAGACTAAATGCTTCGCTTGTACAGTTAGTACCAAAGTAGCCACTCATTTGACATTATAGATCTTATTCTAATGTTTTAAAGGTCACCTAACAAATACCTTTTGATAGTGAATATACACTGGTTGGGTGCATAAATAAGTAATGAGTTTATCTTTAGTATGCAGTTAGGTACTTAAGTGGTTATGAGTGTGTGTTTTACTGCTTGCATCGAACATCAAATGGAATCTGAATGAATTTAAGTACGTTTATAACCAATATCGTAGCACATTGAACTTTTAGTTAAGCAATAAACTTGTTCATATTTTTCTGATAAATAACTTTTTCAACTTTGAACTATGCTGGTAACTCACATAAGTAAAATAAACATGTCCATGGGATACTTACATTGGATATTTTTGTCTTTTAGTATTTGGCCATTCCCCTATATTTCAGCATTGTTGCAAGCGCCATGATCACGGGTCAACTCAAGGTGATGGTAACAAAACATTTTTTTAACCCTTAACAACCCACAAGTGTCTCATGGGACACATTTTTGCGTTTAAGTTTTGATAAAAACTAAAGTATTGATTTTTATGAATCGGCTTTATACCTATTTGATCTCCAATGTTTTAAGATTCTAAAAGTGCTTTTAGAATATTTATAACATGTAAGATTTATTAGATATTTTAAAAATACAAAAATAGTACTTCATCAACCCACAAGTGTCCAATAGACACAATAACATTTTGTATGAGAATGTGAACAAAGATTGTTTTTTATTTATATTGACGTATAACTTATGATGACGGGTGGGTCATAACGATTAATATTTTACAGCCATAATAATCTGACACCACTTTTTTGCGTTATAATTGTCGTCTTTGTTTTCATGTCGCATATCAGTGATTAGACACACAAGACACCACATAATAGTCCACTTATTCAGTATTATTTAGATAAATAGATAAAGGGTAACCAATAAGACTTAAACGTCAACTTGAACATGTTTACAGTAACGATGAAAATACTTTTATGCATACTGATTCTAGATTGAAAAAAATGTGACAGAACCAGCAACTGTAAATGGTAATGAAAGAATTATAGTTACAATTCTTGGAGTGAGGGTGATGATTATGACTCATGAGTATATATAGTAGAGTTCAGTATAAAACGAATAGGTACCTAGCAAATTTAAAATATATTTATATTAGATGTTATTATGTAACGTAGTGTAGGACGATCTGCGCAGGACGGCTGGTAGGAGCTGGATGCGAGTGGCCGAGGAGAGAGAGAAGTGCATTTGGGGAGGCTTATGTCCATCATTGGACAGAAATGGGCTGATGATGATGATGAGATGTTATTGTATTGGAACACACGCAAAATAAAATACAAAAAAAACTATTTATGCGTGAAATTTCAACAGTATTGGTAACACCTCATACACGGAGACAAAGTAAGGAAAGTCCAACAAGTAATCAAATTGGCAGCCATAAACCATGTAGGAGCTGACCATACTGCTGACCAATTGGTCAGCAGTATGGTCAGCAGATTCAGATAATTATCTTAATCTGCTGTGAAAAGTATAAAGTGTTGTTAGTTTACTCTTCGATATTAACAGCGTTTCTATCAAGTGCTGTGATGAGTGCAATCATATAATGACTGCTACAAATTTTGAAAAAATATATCTGTAACTCCACAAGTGCAAAAATACATTACTGAAGTTCATTCCAATATCTGTTTAATTTAAATAACTTGTTTTTCACTTATCACACCTTATATTAAGAAGTTGAAAAAAAACACATTGGTATTGTGACCGAAGTAAATGATTGCCTATAAGCCTCTAAGTTTAATTTAATTATAAATGTTACCTTTATAAATTACGGGATTAACACTTAACTACAAATCAAGCATTTAACAGTTTATTCTGAAGGATACGAACGTGATACGTATGGATTAACCCATTCCTATATTAACCTACATGGTCCCACGTTATAGGTTTTACGTGCAAACCTAACTGCATCAACAGCATCACAAATGTGCATGTGTAGGCTGCAATCGCGACGTAAGGTGCGCTCAAGACTCTTCAGAATAAGTAAAGCTCAATTCACATCATTTCACTGAGCATTCAATATCCATTTTCGTAGATGAGTGTGTACTAAAAATACCAAATGTACGCACTTACTAGTAGGGTTGTTGGTTGGAAGGAAATTGTACGGATAATCATTGATTTTTGGCGAGAAAAACTCAAATAAGGTACTTTTTTTAAAATTAATAACCTTATTACTGAAAATATTTAAAAAAGTGTTTTTCTTCTTTTGGTTTTGGAAGGTTTGGAAGCTTCTTAGGATATCTTTGAAGGATCCTGTCATGAAGACTATAATATCCCAGGCCTGTCAAAAACTATACCATATTGCAAGACCTAAGGATTTTGTGAGCTATGTGTGCGTAAACCGGAACGCACAAAATAACTCACCAAATGGCGGTAGTGATTAAACTTTCATAAAATACAACTGTCATCTTCAGTCTTGCCCGTGATCACGAGCGCTGTAAAGAGTTTGAAACGAAAGTTTTCAATATAATTTAAAAATGTTTAGTTATATATATGTATACGTTTTTATAAATAAAACACTTAAGTTCTGTACCGGAAAATATTAGTAACCTGCCACCCCTAACGCCTGATACTAAGCACATCAACAGTAGATGTCTCGCGTGATAAATGAGCTGTATTAGGGCTGCGATAGACGCATTATGCGCGGTTGCCATTGATGTAGGGAGTGACAAATGTAACACTACCTTTACAAAAATGTTGTACTTTAATAGATTTGGATCAAGTATCAGGTATCTTTATCGATATTCTCATGATCTGAGGTTAAAAAATATTGTTATAGCTTACTAGTAGTGGTTTAGGGTGCTAACTGGATGCACGACGGATGGTAACGAATGCGGCTAATACAAATTCAAGTATTCCTTCTTCTTCCCTTTTTGAAGTTTACGGATTTCTATCGCCCGTAGCGACGGGCTCAGCGGGGGAGTACTGTGGTGACTACTGGCAGCTTTAAAAAAGAAAACAATACTTATAAACTTCAGACAATTTCAATGAATAAAAATCTCTTAAAGTGGAGTCATTGAAGCATTTTAGGTCCGAATTTTTTTACTGTGAACCGATTGACATGAAATTTTGGATTTAGGTCCATATTACCCTTAATATCAAAAGTGAAAATGATTTGGACCCCGCAACCACCCCGGGGGTGGTTGCTGACCCTTCTCGGTGGTGGATGGTTTATTTTTTTAAATAACCTCAGATATCGATAGAAGGTCTAATTTTAAGCAAAAATCATTTTGAAAGTTTTTCTAAAAATCCAATAATTTTTAAGTAATTAGCCATTGAAAATTCGCAATTTTTGCACGTCTTTCATCGGTTTTTAGCAAATATCTCCAAAAATATACGATATATCGAAAATTTTCCTTAACAAAATTGGAGCAGGTAAAATATGAACAATTTGGATATTTATAAAGTATTCTAAGTGCAATATTAAGCTAGATATTAAAGATCAAAGTCGTTTTTCACTTTGTCTGAACTTTTATCGATGTGGTCAATGTCATCTAGCGGCGAGGAAATGCATTTTATGCGTTCTAATAAATAGGGTTTTGTAGTCCATAAAATAAGCTTTCAAATGAGTACTATTTAAAGTCTTTTGCACCTAAAATAAGTGAGCTGTATTGCAAATAAGCGGAGCATCTAAGGTTTTTTCTCCGAAATCAATGGGTTTCATAAGTGCTATTTCCACCCAAATTGAAATTAATCGTATTCCGTCTAGAAATATCATTATAATAAAGAGTTTGATAGATTGTATCAGTTTGGATGCTTCAGGACACATATTGTTCAAAAAAGTCTCGATAAAGGAAATAATAAAAAATTCAATTGTTTAAAAATCCCTCCTTTCTTTCATAATATCTCAAAAATTACGACAGATACGTATAAAAGTGTAGGCATAAAAAAATTGGTATTTTCTAACAAACAATTTAGTTTTTTTGTTTGTTCTATCGAACAAAAATTGACTGAGATATGATTGTTTAAAGAGCGCGTGGCAGCGCAATCACAGCCTCTCTTAAGCCCTTTAACCCTTCCCCGTTTGTGTAAAATGTTTTTTTACTACATATTGCAATACAGGATGTTGTAGCTCTCTTAATTACCTTAACAATGGTAATTTAAAAATTGTGATAGCAAATAAATTTAAGGAGTTATAGTCCAAAAACGTATCATATATTTTTCTACTCAGTCTTCTTTTTCTACTGAACATTTTCGGGGTGTGAATATTTGGAGCAACGTGAAAGTACGCAGTATATTTTAGTATAATGGAGACCCAAAACTACTGTTATGTGTATACACATAACTAGCTGTGCTCGCGACTTTATTCGCGTGAACTATAGGATTTTACATCCAAAAGTTTTTTCTCAATAACTCCCGTTCTCGTATGAATTTTGCAATATCGCGTTGCAAGTAAGCTTTACGTTCATTAGAGTACCTGCATGCAAAATTTCAATCATCTATCTTAGGCGGTTTAAATTTTTTCATACAAAGATTTTTCAAGGTTTCAAGGGGTCGTTTTTAAGGTTTTAATGGATATTACATGGGTTGAAAGGGGTTGAAGTGTCATAATTATTATAGAGAATATAAAATATTACTTACTCTATACTTACATCTTTTATGTCATGCCAAAGTATTTCGTTGTGATTTTCAATTTAAGGGTTGTTTGCAAAAAAATGATTTTAATATGATGTATTTGTGTTAGAAAATACTTTACAATTTTACTACTTATTATTAGACATATTTTCTAGCGATAAAATGGCTCAATGTAATTTTTTCCATTAAGGGTTCGTTTTCACCCTTTAAAAATAATTGGCGGGGTTCAGATTATTTTCACTTTTGAAGAAAAGGGTAATATGAGACTAAATAAAAAAAATCATGCAAATCGGTACACAGTAAAAAAATTCGGAGGTTTGACCGTATTTTACGCTTCAATGACTGCACTATTATCATAAAATTATCGCAGTCTCTAGAACACGCTTTTCAATTATGGATCCTTCCTCTTCACGTCTATTCTACCGCAGTCGCTACCGCTCCCGCTACCGCGTATGTCCATTTTGCAGCCTTAGGTTTGTGATTGTGAAAAGCACCTAGAACAGACTGGCCACTAGTTTCTCTACTTGAGAATTGTTTTAATATTTTTTTAAATTATTATTTACATGCAACTCTGCGCGGAGTCCTTAGGTCGCGACAACGACTCGCACTTGACCGCTTTTTTATTTCAAATACGAGTACTTACGGGACTTTATTGTAAAACCGTTCATGAAAGATTGACAATAAAACTACCACTTTATACCTGCCGTAAAATTATGCTATTAAAAACCTATTATTAGACAAAACTGCAATAGAGTATTCTTAGATCCCAACTTTATGGTGTTGGCTGATTTATCGTCGATTGCTGTGTAGTAAAGTTCTAATCAAGGTATTTACGGTACACAATGAATGAACAATAATATTCTTGGAGAAATAACATTATGATACATCTGAAGAATCATAAAAACGTAGCTTAAAATAGGTAAGACTTTTATTGGTATGTAAGATATTGTTATAAGGAGAAACATCAAACATAATTTTATTTCTAACCCAACTCTGTTCATAAGCCGTTAAACTAAGCGTTCTATTTTAAATTCAATCTAGTGCCATATGGCACAAGCTTTATCAATTCTTCTATCAAGTCGCCAAGAGTCTAGTTCTAATCTGATATAAAACCTTAGGAAATTGGCTTAAACTGGGTGACACGTTCGATAAAATCAGACATTAATCTATGTACAGTAGACCAGTATAGAATCCATTATCGAATTACGGATCTTAACAATGACAAATTATAGACACAATCGTAAACAATTTGCTCCCTCATAGTCGTAGACAGTTTCATAATCTGAAGGTGCAATGAAATAGACTATTCAGAATTTGATTTGCGAAGTTGTCCAAAGATAAATAACCTCATAATAATATCATACTTCATGTCTTTCAACTTTATAAGAAGTTAAAAGCTGCAGTATGCAGTATTGGAAAAGGTTAAAATAAATAAAGATTTTCTTTGTACAATAATATAATATTTGGGAGTACAGAGCTTGTACTATGGTGGTCAGAGACTGACACAGATATCTATAAATAAATAATCACACCCAGACACCAATACACTACTTAAACTACATTATTCAAATAAAAACAAGACAACAACAACCATGACATTTTCTCCCAATACCTAACATATTTTTAAAAACACATACAAACATACATTTATTTTGATTATTATTGTAACTAACTTAATTTTTTTAATTGATCCTTAAATGTATGAAATATAAATTATTTTTAGCTTTCAATTAAGTGTGAACACACCTTCAATCCTATTCCGCCCTACGCTTCAAAATGAATTGGATCACATTCATAAAAGTCCTGTCATAAGCGTAGTCCATAGAAATTATTCATGAATGTCCAGCAATAAAGTAATCAACGATCAAGCGTTGACATCTTATACGATATACATTCAGTTAACTGCCATACAATTCATGTTAGTCGCTTTTTAAGTAGTCATTATATGCAAATTACTGAATCGTGATGATGTCTGCCTAGATAGACGAAACGTGTTTCATTGCATCAATGGACGTAAGGCTGTGTCGAAGGGCGAACGAACATTGTTCAAGTCCTCAGCAAGAACACAGTGTTTTTTTTTTTAATTTGACATAGAAATAAACGTAAATTTAAACGTACAAAACGAGGTCTGAGACAAATTTTTGAATGTTTCTTAAACTGAACTTATCATAAAAACATGAACATTAACTGTTAGGTCCTTGATATTATTAGACTTTTAGTCCTGAACGAATTTTTATTTATTTTGTCTTTCATCGGAGGCTGTGAAAGGATTATTTTTCCTTTACAGACCAATTTCGAAAATCAAATGAGATGAGATCGAAGCTTTTAAAATATAGTAGCTTTGCTGAAAAGACTAGACTTTGAATTTAACTCTCGTTCTTTCACCACTTTTTAACCGACTTCAAAAAGAAGAAGGTTTCTCAATTCGACCGTATAAATGCTTGTTTTTGTTCGATGAAAACACCACCAGTGTGTCACCCACCAAGAAGTGGAAGCGTAATTGTTTTGAAAGTAACTGTCAGTTGAGAGCCGTGTGGGAGTTTCTATGGCCTATACAACTTGCACAATTCAGCAAATGTTTGCATGGAACTGAAGCACGAAACACTCAGACATTCCCTTAACTCCCGTAACGTTTAATGCAAAAGCGTGCTAAGTGTACGTTTGACCTAAAACCCTATCAGATTAGTGGCAAATTTATGCCATCGCCGCTTATATTTACAACAGCTTAGGTGGTGCATTGATCAAAATTATCGCTACAGTTTGTTCCGTTGTGAGAACTTTAAATGCCATAAAACATTTCCTTATCGTTGACGAAAGCAATTGCTTATTCTTTTAGAGGAAATAGTGTCCGTGAAACAGACTGCACTCTACTTATATATATTTTTATTACAAACCTTTTAGGTTCAATTTATATGCAAAGTTAAAGGTCTAGATATGCCTATTATACTTTGGCATTTCATGCTCTAATTGCATGAAAATAATTTACATTATGCATAATATTATCTTTTACTTAAGTTCAAATACATATTATAATAATATACCAACCACCGAACTTAACCTTTAATACCATTATACTTAACCGACCAGCCCAATCCTACCAATTTATTAAGAATGTAAATAATGCCTGGGTTTGAATGTCGAAGAAATATCGGAAAGACATTACTAATTTTAATTGTTCCTTTTCCTCTTTACAATTTTTTTTTTACTCTACCTCTAGTTTAATTTTGTATTTTTGCCATACATAGTGTTTTTTAATGGAAAACTGGTTTCCCAAGTGACAGGTCTGACCTAGTATGGGAACCTCTGGTAATATACTTAGTGATATGCATTTAATTCTACTTTCCAATAATTTAATTCTATTTTCCAAATAAAGATTAGGTAGTATTTTTATTTTTTATTAATTGTTGTAAACTGTCGACCTCATATTTGAATCTCACTACCGTTTACCATCAGGTGGAGTGAGGTCATCTTGTTAGCCTATTATAAAAAAAAATACTAATAGGAACAATATCGAATACTTCTCTTCGCTCAGCTAATTAGTTCGCTTTAGTTCATCAAAACCTACAAGCTCATCAAAACCTACGAGCTACAGACGTTTCAAACATTCCCCATAGATAAGTCTCGGTATTCTTCGTAAAAGTTATACCAAGGCATTTGTTAAAAGCGAAATATTGAACTACAAATCAACGACGGAGCAAAGTCTCCCGGTCAGGTCGTGACGTCTTGGTGAAAGTAGAGATGCCGCCCATTCACTTGTCGCCATTTAAATGGAACAAAGTTGGGGCGAATGAAACTATTAGCTGTTTGCCGGATTGATTAATGAGGCCACTGGGAAGCACTGGCTTGATTCAGGACTTGGAGCTTTATTTGAGCTTTTTCATTGCTTGCTTTGAAAGCTTTGAATGAGTTCTGATGATATTAGTAGCGATGTTCTTTTAAGATAATGTGTATCTTTTGATCCTCAATAATTCTTAATAGTTCTTATTAGAATTTTGAACAAGAATAGGCAGAATTTTTTACTTTACAATCAGATTCGAATAAAAGGTTAGGTAGTTACTTAAACAAACTTTATAAAATTTATAAGCATACTTATTATTGTTTGAATTTCGTTTAAAAAAACTTAATCCATGCGTTCTATTTTAAAAATGAATAAATTGACAGCTGATATATATATTATCATGACAAATAACAGATACAAATCAACCCTTTGGTTAAGTATAAGTTCTGATTAGTTTTCCCATGGGCATTACGCGATAGAAATAATTTGTTTGTTGTGTTAGATTTTATCAGCGTTTTCAATATTTCTGCGGGCGGGAACGCCCGATTGCCATCAGTGAGATTCCAAATCAAATATAAGTAAGGGTGCGTTTGATTTAAAACAGAAAGGGGCCACGGATTGTCCCGGAAATATAAATTGAATTCTTATCGTGATCGTGATTATAGAAATTCATTGAGACTATTATTTTTGGGGATTGTTTTGGGGAATCCTTTGAGCACTAAATTTATTATGATTGCCAATCCCAAAAGAAAATTAGGAAAAGCCACAATTTGATATTGATATTTTCGTCGTTAATCCACGGGTTGTGCATATAAATTTCTTCGATAGCTTTATTTTTTATACATTCTACTTCAGCTCAAGAATTTGGTTACACTACGGTATAAACACGATGTTATTATACATACAAAAGCTTGATACAAAAATATAGCACTTCGTTAACTCCAAATGTTTACAGAATTGGTTCAAAAAGCGTTAACACAAAGCAATATCAAAGAATTCGTAAGGTTTACCACACTAAACGTTTGCTAAAGGCTTCGGAGTCGTAAAAAGTGGCTACGCAATGGGTGAAATTGTGAAAACATACGCAATAGGAACAATTGCGGTTCTCATACTCACAAATACCATTCATGAATAAATTATTTTATGAAACATTTACATTTACCTTCTGGAATGAAATTGGCTAAGGTTATTTATCTTATTTAAGCGTGGAAAACTATCACCAACTCTACAATCAAACTTTTCTACGATTATAACTAATACTTAGACTGTATTTCATATAAACATTTTAACAAATTTTGTTACCATTGAAATTATTATTATTTATCTTCCCTGAGATGTCCCATTACTGGAAATGGACCTCACCTCACTATTATAATATTGTTTTTAGTGCATGAACATTAAAAAATAACCAATCATATAAACGATATTAAAAAACCTTGTATAACAATTTTAAAAGTTGCTGGAATTATCCACACTCTATTTTGCATAAGGATCCTCCACGCTTGCATAAAACCTTTATGCAACACGAAAATATATAATATTCCAGTTCAACCCCCGTATTCACGTATTCCAAACGAAGTCTGGCGGTCGGAGTCAAAAATTCCCTCGTGTGTCCACCGCGTAAGTAAAAGAGTCAATATTAGCGTATATAAAAAGCAATTCACATGCCAGACGCGACTCCAGGCTTTCATCCCTGCCCATTCAAACTTCTTATGCAAATTACATAATGTTCTTTACGACATGAGACGGCGAACTTTACTTAGGAGTAAATATTTATGTACTTACGTCCGCATATTTTGAGAGGAATTCTTTCGGTGAGCCAGGAATGGAGGTTTCCATTAAGAAGGACACATGGATTATTTTCTTTTTACCATATTAGCGGCGTCGCCTGCCCTTAATATGCCTTATTCTGCATGCACTTTGTCTAGGCCCAAACTGTCTAGAGATTACTTAGCATAAAAGGTGCGAGGCAGTGTGTGCAAAGAAAAAGGGGCTTTATTGTAAGTGTAGTTTTTGTTAGGAATTCACTGAATTTTTACTCTTCTCGTATAAATAATCGTATTAACATAATTTCTAAATAGTTTTGTTAAGAAATTTTTCACGTAATAGTAGATATGAAACGGCTAAATACTTTAAAATAAAATTAAATTTTTACGAATTAATATTCCGCTTCTAATCATACGTTACATACAATTTTTCACATTATATATTTTTGTAGTTATTTTTAGTCTGCTTAGAATTTTAATAGCCTGAACTTCGTGATGTTATTACATACATAATAATATACAAACATTTAATCAAACTCCCTACACCCGCTATCAAAATTACTAATATAGTGACTGCGATCCATACCAGGATCGTAATTGCTGATACTAAACCGTCCAATTAATCACACACGATTATTGCCGTTATAAACTACTCGACAGGTATTGATTCCGCATAATTAAACCATATATTAATATAAACAATTACATGCCTAATTTCCATTACCGCTTTGACACACCAAATTAGCTTTAATCAGTTCTAGATAGTTATTGGGTGATACAATCATAAGTTACCAAATACACGGTCTTATATGAATTCTAGCGTGATTTCATGTATGTATATTAGAAAACTGTATCTGTCCGGGATATTTACCATGTATGTATAGCATCCAGTGATACGTTTATGTAAAAATAAAAATGTGTCCGTTTTCGAGGAAAAAAGAAGTGATACCGTGAGTGTAGTGTGTCGGGATCGAATTCAGAGTGACAATATTGTGAATGATGGTAGTGGTGTCGTGCGTAATAAAAGACTTAGAAAGAGGGTAGACCGATATGCCTGCCCTTAGACCTACCGTCATTCTTGCAGTCCTACAGTTCACCCGTGATCATGGCGCTTGCAACAGTGCCGAAATATCGGGAGCTCATTAAAACAAAACAACATGGTAAATATCCCGGACAGTTACAGTTTTCTAATGTGTGTAACCATGATAGTTTAGAATTATATATGTGTGTATTTATCAATTCCACATATTGAAGCAAGGAATTGTTAACCATATTTCGAGGGCTCGAAACTACAAGGAAAATGCGAGTCTCAGGCCTTGTCAAGACCCTTATCTCAGAGCTAGTAGGTATTGACTTTATACGAATTCCAGTTGCTTATTCCGTGAAAACAAAACAACCTTTTACGTCTATTTTTGTACAAGTTTTTCTGTAGTCACATAAATAGAAGATCCTTGAACTATCATTTATCACCATATCTATACTAATATAATAAAGCTGAAGAGTTTGTTTGTTTGAATGCGCTAAGGAGAGGCTGGCCGCTGCTGCCAATTATCGATGAAGACTTTAAGCTACATAACATCAAGCTACGACCCGTATTCGCGGCAGCCTTCATGTCCGAGACATCGCTGACAAATTGCAAGAGTGCCGCCTACGTTGGTACGGTCATGTTTTACGGAAACCGGCAAACTACGTAGGGAACAAGTGTCTAGCTATGTCGCTACCGCCAGGTCCCGGCAGAAGGGGAAGGCCCAAGAAGGCTTGGCTTGACGTCGTAGTGGATGACATGCGTGCCAACAAACTCTCCGTGAAGGATGCCGAAGACCGTGCGAAGTGGAGAGATAGAAGTAGGAAAGCGGACCCCGGGCTCCGCAAGGATGCAACCGGGAAAACGCGGAGATGATGATGATGAACATCAAGCTACGACCCTATTGGTCGTAGCTTGATGTTATGATGCCTAAACAATAGAAAATATGTAAAAAAACGGGGGGATACGCGTTCGAAGTTGTTGGCCTGTAAAAATATATTAAAATATATCACATAGTATTGTCTATTAGTTTTATTTCAAATATATCACAGTTTGCCGAGCTTACACTATTTACACTTATTCAGTTGCAAGATTGTTTTTTTAATACTCTTAGTACTACTGTTTTAATAGTGTAAGGTTAATGAACCACGAAGGTAAGCTTTATTGCTTTTCAATCCCTTGAGGAAGGCACGAATCTACGAAACAGACTGCAACATCTCCCCTAAGTGATTATGATTTTTTGGTCCGGTTCTGGCAAGAAAATTTGATTTGATTCCAAGTTGGGGTGCCAATGGTTGTGTAAAATCAAATGTGCATAATATGGTTCTAAATAATAATAGGTCCTCACTTGATTGCGTAATTATGATTTCAATTTTTTTTTTGGATTCTGGTCTTGACGCATGAGGTTCAACCATGAGGTATATAATAATACTCTCTTTTTGCGCTGCTGCTCAAATAGCCACCTTCATTGAAATTTGTACCTATAGAAAATTTTATCGAAATCGGTAAACATTGAATTTACGGGTTAATAGAGATTATATAATTTACCTACATTCATTATTGTGAAGAATACATTGTGAATTAAATAAGGAACCTGTTTACTTCTTATTTTATTATCTTATATATATATTTTTATTTTTAATGGAATATTTTAACAGTAAACATCAACAAGTTCAAAATGTATACTCCTTTAAAATTATGTGCGGTCTTAACCGCCGTATTATATTCAGAGTTCTTTTAAAAATACAGCACGGATATACTCACAAAAGCATTTGCAATAATTCATTCCTAGATGTGACTGGGTAGGTCAGGCAGGTCTATATACGCTGATTAGCTCTCATGGCGCTAGGAGCCAAGTTGGCGTGACTCCAAGTAGCTCCCCAATTTGGCAAGACATCTGATGGAGCAGATGTCACAGACACCTGAAAAGTTTACTAGTTCAAGTAAACATTTGGCAGCGATGATGCACAGGCTTAGTGCACTTACATTTGATGCCTTCATAGTGGGACGCGTCTGAGTGAAGCCCTTTCGTTGCAGTCAACTTCTTCTTTATTTAGTTATATAAAGTATGATTGTAGTAAGCTTAAGTGCCTGTTCACACCTAGGATTTTTGGGCGATTTCAATCGCGGCGATATCGCCACGATTAAATAATCGCTGTGATCTCGCCGCGATTACGCCGCGATCCCGCCGCGATTTCGCCGCGTGCTGCGTTCATATTTCCAACATGAACGGACCTGCGCTAAGCGGGTAGGTTGGATGAGGCGTAACCGCCGCGAAATCGCGACGAGATCGCGGCGTGATCGCGGCGAGCTCAAAATCACCCAAAAATTGCCAGGTATGAACACGCTGTATATGTAATCTTCTTCTTCTTATCTTATGGTGCATTATTGCTAACTTTTCTCTTGCATGTTACGCCTTAGCCTTATCTGGTCAAACTGACATACACAAGTTATATCTAAAATAAAATATCAAGTAAGTAATTACCTACGTTCTGACCATTTTCTATTAATTTAGGATATCCATTATTTTTTACCCGACTATTCACAGAAGGAAATATTTACAGTAGGACTTTAATTTTAATGGAAATCAACTGGCTGTCGATTCCATTATTTTAATAGGTAATCTATCAATTTAAGTACAAAAATCAGTATCTATAATGACGCTTGCACGTCTGTTAATTGGGAATACTAATTAATTGATTGATAACCAAAAAGGGAAAGTTCTGTTACTTCGCAACTTACACAACTACAAATCGAAGTTGAATACGATAAAACATTTCAAGACCTGATAAATGTAAGCCCAGAAGTTAACGGATAAGACAAAAACGATTAACTCTGAGAGTAGAACATTAATTAATTGAGCGTTGGATAAGTAATCTAGCAGTAGCCCGCTTCCCGATAATAAAGTATTGAGATTTCGCAAGTTCCAACAGCGATTTAATATTCGTTATTAGACTAAAGATAAAAGCATTACGGCCTTTGAGATAATATCCGATCATATTCAGCGTTATTGACTTATTTGGGTTAAACTTGAACATTCAATTTAGGCTTTTCGTAATGCGATTGATTTTCGATTTCATATTGATTTTGTTTCTTGTCAAGTTTAGGTGTAATTGCTTTATCTGTGGGCACGGCAGTGTTCCAGACAAGTTGTCTAGGGCGACTTCACAAAAATTTTATAGTTTCATCAATTTCATCATCATCAACCCATTACCGTACACTGCTTGACATAGGCCTCCCCAAATGCTCGCCTTATTCATTTACTGCTTTTAAATTAGGTATATACCTAGTATTAGTTATTATTATGCTAACCAATGTTGGTTAAAGTGTAACATTTTTATGCAAGATTACCATACCAATAAGCATATAATAGCAAGATTTTTTTATTGCTTCAATACAAAGCTCAAATGCGGAAAGAGGCGTACAATAACAATCGTTCCACCGTAGGCGATAGAATGAAAATTCTCAAACTGAACGGGAAAATATAAACTGCCAGATGTCCGTTTAGTCTCCAATTCGCACTAAATCGCTTCCATCCAAGGGAACCGTTTTAAATCGCCGAGGTGCCGATAAACGTTTATGTGACTGGCGCGAGCTCGGCTTATGCTAGAACAAAGCTTACATTTAAAATCATTGTTATAACACACTTGTCTTTTTGCAGTGGACTTTCATTTGACTGGTGATCCGGGACTGATTGGATTGGACTAGTAGGAACGATCGGCTCTGCCTTTTGAGTGTTTAGCGATGAAACTAATTACTAGCGTCTTTACGCCACGACGTTTTTAGTAGATTTTGCTTAAAAAACGGAAATTACGAAGCTAAATAATAAATAAATATTACACAACATCACATACATTGATCTGATCCCGTGGTAAGTAGCTTAAGCACTTGTGTTACAGATATCAGAATCAACAGTGGATACACAAATATACTTAATACACACCCAGACACGGAACAAACATCGATGTTCGACACACAAATATTTGTCCCGAGTGGGAATCGAACCCACGACTCTTGGATTTGTAGGTAATAAAGCTACTTGAGTTATTTGATTTTTTTTTATTTATTTATAATTTAGTAAAGTTTTATAATTTTGTTGCAGGTCACAGTATTTACAAGCTAAACTAAAAGGTTATATCTACTTCCTATACAATGTGCTATCTTATTCATAATATTAAATTTCACTCAGCCCCAATACTTCCACATCTAAATATCTGCAATTGCAATAGTATCTTTTAACATTAAGCTCTCTGATCTCAGATTTACAAGGCTTTACAGGTCATACACAATTCTTCTTTATAGCGCATACTCCTACGCGTCAGAGCATTGCAAGTGAGCTACATTAAATAGTGGATGAGGATATTATCCTTGTAAATGGCGGGCCGAGAAAGGGTTGAGACAATATTGAATGTTAGGCACCGTAGTGAAATGAAATTATGAAAAAAAAAGCAGTGAATGAGAGGAAATATTTTTTAAAGCTAATTATTTTGATACTCTCATCCAATAAGTATAATTTTAGTAAAAAAGCAATTATGGGTAGGATTTTTGAATACTATGATTTAGTACTTTTGTATTACTTACTATAAACTCTGCATACCATGAATTACAATCAAAATATTTAAAACGAATACAACACATTTCAAACTGATTGATTTGAATTAAATAATTTTAATCGATGTAAACTGAAATAATTTAATTATTAAAACATTGCCAACAGCAAAAATATTTTGGTGTTCTCAATGGTCTAATTAAAATATTAAAGCAAAACATTCTCTTCTATACATTTCCGCTACAAATTAAATTTCAACCAGTAGTTACACTAACATTAACAATATTGCACAAACTAATAAACTCATCAACGCTCCGCTTGAAAGCGGCGACGATTCAATAGAACCGTTCCTATGAATATTTAAATGTATCACCCTGCAATGCGCGCAACAATAATAAATAACATTAAGCTCACTGAGGAGATTTATAAGGCATTGCGGTCGGTCGTGCACAATCCTTCTTTATGGCGCGTAACACCTACGCCTCAAAAGCGACTTGGCACTACTTGGCAGCGCGTGAGTCGCAGTGAACGCGAATATTGTCCATTAAAATTGACCATGCCAGGTTAGGGCACTTCCAATTTATACGTCTCGTGCCGGACGATTGCGAAAAAAAGCGAGCCGATTGGTTAAGGTCGTTGTTTGCCAAACGAGAGGTAGCCAGCTCAAAAAACCGCTGAGTTTTTCAAATTTGAAATTAATATGTACGATTACTCGACGCCTTAACGGTGCAGCAAAAGTGCAGTGCACACCTACGAAGAAATTTTCAGGTTGTGTAGTCAAACTTGCCCAACGTGAATGAGGCCTTATCATCCTAGTTTAGGGTAGGCCCTGCCCCAGCAGTTGGGACGTATATGGCTGATGATGTGTCGGACGACTGCAGTGTCGTCGGTACCAGCTCGACAGTATGCCCGGCAGAATTTTAACTTGGATTTTGCAGAAAAACACACCACTTCCACACAGCAGCCGTCCGATTTGAAACGTATAAATTTAAAGCGCCCTTAGACCAACTTAACCTTACAGACAGATTGGTGAGTTTATGACGTTTAAGCGCCACCCACAAGTGTTTGCATAGTTTTATGGTCTAAATCGGGGTCGGCTTTCGTGCTATTGTCAAGAAAAGGAAACCAACCGGTTGCCTTCAATACTGTCTTGTCGCTGATATTTTATAGCATTACGTGTAGTATAGACATAAAAATATCCACGTTGATAATATAAGTTAAGTCCTTGCTACATAAGTACACCCTAACAGTGTCCATACAGTTATTTGTAAGTTACATAGAAAAGTGTTTAGTGTACTTTTATGAGGGTAATAATTAATACGTATTTATACCATTCTATTTATTTAAATATGCATAAAATGTGCAAAAACGGCAATAATAGTTTTTGTTTTTCATTCAAATATAATGCCTAAACTTCACTAACCACAAATTAGTCCCCAAGCACGAAATAGCGACCATCAGAATTCATTAATGCCCATCCAGTTCTAGATCGATCGATGTCGTTCGAAACAGTGGAGTGGCTCAAACGTGCCATTGTTCACACCATTTCGCCAATAAAGTGGTGATTAGTAGTTAGCACCGCGAATGGTGTCTATTAATTTGTGAGTTCCAATTGTGACGGGTCCCGTCTACCAATAATTGCGGACCGGCGGTTTACTCCTGCTTTCCGAATTTCCCTGCTCTATATTTTAGCAATTTCCTCGCGTGGACCTTTTTGGTCGGCGAGTTCGTATTCATTCTGTTTAAAAACTTTTGAAATTAATTATTGTGTTGGGTTTGTAGTTGCATCAGATTTTTTAATGAAAATAATCCGGATTTTGAAAAATCCTATACATTAATAGGATTTTCCAGAATCCGGATATCCTGAATCCCGATACCCGCGAAATCCTGCAATATTAATAATTGTACTCATTTAATGTCTGGAAAAATAATAAAATAAGGACCTAACTACAAAAATTCAAAATTAAAATTACAGAAATCCCTAAGAAGGTGTTTAGTGTTGGTTAACCGTTGGTTATATTTTAATAGTGTAATAAAAGAAATAAATAAAAATCCCAAAAGACGATTTCATTGAAATATTTTTTTTTGCTGACAAAAAAAAGAGACTGCCAATAAATGTTATAAACGTCCAAATTCTACTCCATTTTGGTGAACCTTCGCTATATAATTAAACCCTTTTATCTTCAAAGTCACTATAATCCTGGGAACGGTCTATTGGACGGTTTAGTAAAATTGAAACCCGTAGATTAATCCCACACAAGAAGCAAATTATTTAAGGATCTGCTCAAAGCATCTTATGTCCAACATACGTAATACCGGAACTGGGAATAATTAAGGAACTTGTATGAGGATTTAAGACTATCCTAATAGATGTTCAACTAAAGCTGATTATTTCTTGTGGCAAAGGCGAGTTTAAGGTAGAATGAAATAAGTAACATTATTTGATGTTTAAGGTGATAAAATTATTAACCAATATTTACAGTTTTCTTATATGAAAGTAATCGGGGTTAGTTGTCGTTACTAATGAATACTTATTCATTATAAGATTTCAATAAGCTTAATGTTCCGCTGAAAAAATAAAGAGGATTTTCAGAAAAGGAAGATATGTTCGTTATACTTAGATGTAGAGAGCCGTGTTGTTAATATTATCAAATTTCCATGTTTCAATAAAATCCTAAACAAATATTAAAATACTATCAAACATAATGATGATACCATCAAAAGTGCAAATAAAAAAGCACATTCAAGTTATCGACCTCGCACATCTACAAAGTAACGACAATAACCGTGAACCTATATATTTATAGCTAACCTGGTTGTCATTGTTTCACTAAACAAACGCCACTAAAAGGCAATAGACAGTCTTTGTCTGAGCCCTGCCTCGTAAAACCCTAATGCCTCAATCTGGGAATCCTAGACATTGTTAGTGTCGCTACAAGTTGGTAAGTAAATGTTGAAGCAATAATCATGATTTACTGCCCATTATGAATGCTCGTCTGAGCATTCGCGGTTCTTCTGAGATGTTTTACTGCATTATTGTTGGGATGGAGTATAAATTTGATTCTAACATTTACTACTATGACTTCATGGTGATAACGCGAAATGTTGCATTGGGACATTGTAGATTTGGCCCTTTTATAGGCGCAGTAATGTCGAAACGGGTTGTAAAACAAAATGACTTCCACTTTAGAATTACTGCGCCAAGTTCTAATAAGAATTTTCAATAGCAGAATACATTATTATTTATATTATTTTATAATCTTAACAGAAAGTAGGTACAACTATTTCATAAAGTATCCTATTAATTGTTTTGTTATTATTTCATTAGGCCACAAAACCCTTACAAAAGACAAAATATTTGCATGCTATATTTATAGTTAAATAGTTATTACCTTAACTAATTTATTTTTATACATCTACATAATACTTTAGTTCAATGGATAAATACATAAGTCTTAATTAAAAAAAGTATATTTAATCTAACAAATAGCCGGTGATAGAATCAATCTTGATTTTATAATTGTTGCAAATGTGTTAAATTTGCAATTAACATTACTTGGAATCACACACGTCCTTGATTATTAGTTTATAACAATTTTGATCCAAAATTGAAAATTATTAACAAAAAGTTGTAGAGCATTTGTCAATATTTTTTTCGATCCGCATACGCCATCTATCGTATATGTAAAGAATCATCTTAGTCCGTCCATCAGCGTCTAGAGGCCGCTACATGCCACATGAGAGGTGCATAAAAGTTTTCCAAAGCTAGTCGGATTATACTCTGAAAAGGATGTTTTTAATTTAATATTAGCTTGTGATTTGAATGTAGAGATCCAACTCAGGCTACTTGAGGATAGAAGAGTTATGTAGTTAAGAAATACACTGATCTGAATTAAATAAATATTTTCACCCATAAATTGTTTATTAAACCTCAAACAAATTGAGAGAAATAAACATCGGATCTCTAAATAATTATGTTTAATATCTTTATTATAGGAACGCGAGGATCTTTCGTACGTAAATAGGTATAGTTTATTTTTAATTGTTTACTTATTTTTCACACAAGTAATAAACCATACTGCGCCGTACCTTAAATACAATTCAGTGTGGGAAAACTGTATGACCTGTTCAAAAAAAAATATCGTTTGTTTGGTATAAATTCGGTTTAAAGAAATTTATTTCTCATACAAACATACAGTTCATTTACAATGAGATATAAAATACAATTATTAATTAAGCACATAATAAAGTCTTGCCTCTAAGGCCACACAAAACCATTTTTTATTTACAGTGTTTGGAGTAGATTTTTAAATTTAGGTATAGTGTCACATTCTTTAATATTGTTAGGTAAAGCGTTGTACAGCCGTGCTCCCTCGAATAGTATCGTGCTCTTTCCATATTGCGTCCTCGGACTTATTAATTTTAATTGATTTTTATTTCGAAGTTGATGGTTGGAAGATTTTTTGCTGAGTTGTAAATTACTTAACTTAAGTCTGCTTGCATCGGCCACGCTTACATAAAAGGTCCTGCGTGCTTATCACTTACGTCTCCTCGCTTCATACTTTTTATCAACTGACAAACGAACAAGTCTCATCACCATCAATTATTTATTAGCTCAATCACATTAGTAAGCCGTTGTTTTGTGACGGAATCGAACACGATCCCGGAATGCACATCGAGTGCTAATTGAATTGATAATTGAATGAAAAAGTAAAATGAGATCGTCAAGTTGATGGTTTCATTCGGAATGTCATAAGATTACATGATTCTTCTAAGAGTTTTTCCTGTTTCTAGACGGTATGTACTTTTGAGCGTTGTCTATCTTAATTTCTAGCATTCTGGGATAAGTAGTAAGTAACTTACCTATTAATAAAGTACTTTCATAAAAAAATACTGCATAAGCTTGCGAATAATTAAATTATGGATTAAGATAGTACAACCTCGGATTTTATCTTGCTTTTATAATTTTAGCAAGTAAATTATACTTGTGCTGGTATTAGACCATTTTACTTGAACACCATATTTAGGATAGACATGGTATAAACACAGATAAAATAATACTTAAGTACTAGTCTTGAAACTCTTAAGAAATATCATAATTAGTATCACTTGATTCGGCGTTACGGTATGTATCAAAATTTGATGTTAATTCTAACAGAAAAGGTTAAATAATCCTCAAGATCTTTGTATCAAAGTGGCGTTGAATATTCTCACACAAAGCAGTCGTAACTACGGACCATCATTCGAGACTTACAGTTCTGATTAAAAGGGATTAGCTCTCAATCTTGGTTCGTGGCAATGAGCAAAATGAGCTCCATATGACCTCTGCAGTACCGTCTCAGAAGTAGTAAGAGAGGGAAAGAGGATAATTTGAAATAGCCATCAAATGCAATGTAAAACAAAGCAAAAGTGATTAAATACACAGCTTTTACCATAAAAGTCTTTTGCAAAAAGGTGAAGGTTGTACCTTTTTTTGTTGTACCTATTTAAAAGTGACTGGAAAATCTAACAGATAAAATTAAAATCACCTCAGATAGCCTAGTATTCGAATTAGGCAAGTAAGTATTTTAAAGCACATAAGAGGTTAGTGAGAAAAAGTTTCATCATAGTTTTCGTAAAACACAACAAAAATATGAAACTTTTAAAAATAAAGATCGGTAAAAACCTGCATACAAAAGTTTACAAATTAAAAAGAAAACAAGCGGCAGATAATTTCTCACCAGTAGCTCCATAACGTTACATTCAGCAAATTACTATTTTGCTATAACCATAGTTAATAATGCTGTATCGAATTGAATATTATTAGATCCGTGTTAATAAAATGGCTAGGCTATTAAGGACTGCAACTTGATTTAGAACCGTTGCATTCGTTATTGCAAGTGTAATGTAACACGAGGGAATCCTAGGTCTCGTTCGACGGTTCGTGAGTGTACATTTTAAGCGTACGTTTTATACTAATTGCCTCTGTGCTATCTAACTCATTTATAACAGGTAGTACTTAGTAATTAATGTTTATTACATTACTGGCTTCCTATAACGGCATAGGGTGCGTGGGATTTCGTTTTTCGTTCAAGATGAATTTATAGGTACCAACTGTGTTGTGAATATTTTGCACGCAATATAGAAATATGGAATTAATTACAAAGTTACTTAGAATACGGTAGTTTCCTAAGTCTGATTTTACATAAAATTTCACAATTAACTGTAAGTTATATGTAACTGAATAACATTGTTCATTCGAATTCAAAATTTCTGACGACGTGAGATAATAGGGTAGTTTCCTAAGTCTGATTTTACATAAAATTTCACAATTAACAGTATTATATGGGTAAATCAATAACATAAGTTAAATCGAAATTCAAATTTCTTATGAAATGAGACAATAATAGGCTTTTCAAGTTAGGTGGGAAAGTCCATTTCCAAAGTGCGAAAATTCAATTAAAATACTATGCCATCTTATAAATTACAGAATTAGTAGTAACTTTCACTTTAAAACATATTCGTAAACGCAACATTTGATATAGCTGCTGAAAAAAGTTCTTACGATATGCATACAGTATATCGAGGGGTGACGTCATAGCTCGCTACGACATTGGTTTGAAGCATTTTGAGCTCGCCCAAATGATGTGCTATTGAAACTATAATATCTCGGCGAGTTTTCCAAATATCAAACCTTTCTTTTAAAAAAACCTTAGTAATTCTGTGGTCCATCCATCTATATCAAAATAAAAATATAGGCAACTACCCTATAATAGACATTTAAAGTTGGGTGGGAAAGTCCATTTCAAAAGTGCGAAAATTCTCCAAAATAACTATGCCATCTTATTAAATACAAAATTAGTAGTAACTTTCACTATGAACACATACTCGTAAACGCAACATTTGATATAGCTGCTGAACAAAGTTCTTACGATATGCATACAATATCAGAAGCGGTGACGTCATAGCTCGCTGTGACATTTGTATGAAGCGTTTTGAGCTCGCCCAAATAATGTGCTATTGAAATTGTAATATCTCCGGGAGTTTTCCAAATATCAAACCATTCTTTTAACAGTACATTTGCAATTGTGTGGTCCATCCATCTGTATCAAAATAAAAAAATAGGAAACTACCCTATTATATAGTACATTAGCTACGGGAAGTAATCTTAGGAGCCCTTTGAACGCTTTTTGAGGTTATGTATAAAATTAATTTCAAATAAGTTACGTTAACGTTGCGATGTAGAGTCGATTAGCCCGCAATCGTCTCATTTTGTGATAAACAACCTTTTAAGTCCTCGAATTATTATAGAAAGACAGATACTTAAAAGATGGATCTGGATTGTGTAATTCCAAAATTAATTCCTCCCACATCTGTATTCTAGGATTGTATCACTGCAGCTTTGTTGAACAAAAGCGCCTAGACTGCCTGTAATACCTTCCTTCCTTGACACAGGTCGTACTTCCCGTTAGGGAATTGTGCTATCAAATATTTAACGTCCGCAAAATTAGGATTTATACCGAAAACCAGAGCACATGTTATCAGACGTTTTGTTAGGTTGGTCAAAGAGAAGCGCCATTATTCTTTATTTTATTTCTTCTCTCTTAAATCTATAGCTCGTTCTGTTTGTTAAAAAACTAATTCTAAGTCACTCAAATGAAAAAAAAAGAACTTACAAACTTTTCAATAGAACATAATTATTGTCAGTATTTCGTATTAAAAATTCGTTTTTTGGTACTATTTGGATATTTCATTCAATCATATGATTATTATATCTTAAATAACATGCACAGCTAAAAATATTTTTAATAACTAATCATATTTCGTATGTAAATAACTAATAATACTAACTCCATTCACTACTAAAACTAGAAGCGTGGGAAACTTCCGGATAACAGATCTAGACTTTACAATTTAAAGTGTTTGTATTTTATAAACTCGCCGGGAACAATTAATGTGTGCCTTCCTTTAGACATAAAGTTCCGTACAAGGATTTACCCTACCATAAAGATCCATCGTTAATGAAAGACTCATTGTTAATTAAATTATTTATCAACTACCTAGTTAAACAGGATCTAGGTGGCGATCCTATCTCGATTCTCAGCTCAGGAATATACTATCTGAGATAGAGAAAATGCAATTAGTGTAAAGTACTGCAGGCTAACATTATCTTAAGCTGTTTCTTATTGTTACTGAGTTTGCTTTTAGCAATCAATCTTGGAGCTCTTTTTCGTTTAAAGGAGTGTTGATTGGCGATTTTAATTTCTAAAAACGTGTATAATTGTATTAGTGTAATTTTTCTCAGTGATATAATAATATAATGGTAAAATAATCGATATTTGTTAGTAGGTAGAGATTTCTTACAAACTACTGTTTGTAATGACAGTTTTAAAATAAAAAATAAAAAAGATAAAAAAGTTGAATAAATTAATGCGGCAGTATGATATTATCAATTAGTTTGTCTAATCATTCCTAATTCTTAAATTTTTTGGAAACCTTTTTGATACTATTGCCAAGCGGCAATAGTAACGGCACTAAGGAATTATAGTGTGTATCTACGTAATTTTATAGTCCATAAACTTTTCAAAATAATTAGTGACTTAAAACAAATAGTAAATTTTACTGCACAATTTTAATAAGTGCACATTTTTAATGAGCCCATTTAGAGTCGCATTTTTTAAACATTTCTCCGGGCGATCTCAACCGAATCGACGCCGCGCTATTTTATCGACTATCAAAATGCCTTTCCATAAAACATTTTCATATTTGCATCTCGGCACTGGAGTGCATTCCAAAAGGGATGCTAATTGGACTAATAATGCCGAGTTTATGTACCGGGAGCGGAAGCCGGGAGCACCGTCGCGGACACAATCGAACTTTATGTTCAGACATTCCACAAAAATAATAAGAGTCGTGTGATTTTTTCGTGTCTTGTTAGAATGATAGGAAGCGGGAATATTATTTTCAAAATGATATGTTGTTCTAAGGGAATTTTATTTTTTTATAAAAGTCTAACAAGATGAGACCTCACTCCACCTGATGGTAAGCGGTAGTGAGATCCAAATATGATTTATACCGTTTGCTGAATTTATTGGATAGAAACGTTAGAAAAATTTGAGGCGAGCTTTGAGGTTAATAATTAACTTTAAGTGTTAAATCAACTATACTTCTTGAATGAACGCATTTAAATTAATGAATTAAGTCGTCTGAATGTATCGACCATACATCCTATTTATACAGTGAATTGATAGGTTATTTGATGACTTATATTAGTTTATACTATACTCATTATTATTGGATAATCGCCAACACAATTGTGTTCCAATTTTAAATAAAACAAACTGCGTATTATATACGTACTTATCCACAAGGGTTCTATTTAGGGACCTTGTAAGCAATTTTTTTATTATTATTTTTCATGTGCTGGTGAGTGTGTCAAACGTCAGTAAACACAACAATCTTCTGATTAGAATCCTCAAAACCCTGGAAATGCTCCACGCATTCCGGATTAATTAAGTCCGCAAACACAGCAGCGACAAAAAACTGATTTCAAATTCAAACCAAATTAATAGCCCTTCATTCCTACCCTATAATTACGCAATTAACATAAAGAAGAAATTTAGTCTCGTACAGAGGTGGAATGTAATCCGTCCCTTGGCTGGTGATTAGCCTGTCATACGGACTTGTAGTGAGGGGAAGAACCATTGTTATCGGGTTCCCTACACGAGGACTTACTAATAGGAACAAATGTTCATAAAAAGATAGAGATATAATTCAAATTACAACTAAATAATATCAGCGATAATTTGAAAAAGCATGCAATTTTTAAAAGTGTTCAAATTACAGTACATTTTTAATGTTTAGATGTATCTTACAACTTATATCTCACCAAAATTAGTCTTTATGGGTATACACGCGATATTAGGAGTAGCAAATTACATAGCTACTTACTTATTACTTTCTTATATCTCACCTCCTCAATTTTCAACTTTCGGTATCTTGAGATTTTTCACGTGTTCGTGTTCAATAGAGATTTAAAAAAAACAACATTATGTTTTATTTCTCATAAGACAAAAATAAGAGTATGCACGCATGTCCAACATGTACCTATTCGATTTATTCTAAACACTTGTTCTACATTATCTGATATGAAAGTGGCGTACCTGCAACTGGAAAACAGTCTGAATTCTTACCACACCTTTTTAGCTATATCACTGATCTATTTGTATACAAGCATGTATTCTGCTGGTTTTTATACCGGATTTCATCAGCCTTGCTGTCACTCTCCTACCTTTCTCGCTTATCGATTTATCTCGCAATAAACCTATGGGGAGTCCGTTCGTGCGCTGGTCGCATCTCTACCCGAGTAGGGGAACAAAGACTTTTTTGTAATACCAGTGCAACTCAGAACGGACTGGCCATTTACATAACCGCCTTATTTTATTTAAGAGTAACCGCGCCCTGACTCCCGGCAGTCGGATATCTTTATGCAGTTCTCAGTATGCTGTTTTTGCTCGTCCTGTTTCATTGGGTGAGTCCAACGCAACTGCAAAAGTGTTCGTGTGTGTCAATGCGGCATTGTGTTTCGTGTGTTAGGGCACGTGCATCGGTGGTTCTTAATCTAGCCTGACATTTCACAAATCTTTTTTTTTGCTAAAACATACTTAGTACAACGTGGTGTTGACGTCATACACGTGGACATTGTGAACCCTGAATTCATATACTTCATAAATTGTATATAATATGTCGCAGAGGCTGCCAACTGAACAAACGGTAGCGGTGGCGGTGACTCTACCGCGGTCGCCGCCGCTACTGCCTCCGCGTCTCTTAGGCTGCAAACTTAACGCTAGTGGTAGCGGTGGTGGTGGCTCTACTGCGGTCGCCGCCGCGTCCCTTAGGCTACAAATTTAATGCACGCGGTAGCGGTGGCGGTGGCTCTACCGCTGCCTGCGTCCAGTTTGCAGCCATAAGACAACAAAAATTACTTCGTATGATATCAGATACAGTTAGGTAAGTATCTTGTGAAATAAAACGTAATAAATAAATTATATAAAACTTCGCTACTACTATCGCAACACTAAAACGTGCATAAAGTGCAAACTAAGTATTGTCCTAACAAAGTTCCAGATTAAATTTATTACTTTATCTTATTACTTGCTTCCTTTCATATATCTATTTTAAAACACAATATTTTTTATTTTAAAATAGATATATGAACGGAAGTAAGTGACAAGTAAGAACTTGTCGTAACTAAATAGACACGGTTGCTTCAAAATATTGCAATACTTAGTTTAGTTATTTTCCTTACATCACCTAAGACCAATTCACTATATTTATCTACTTCCTCAATATTTCTATCAAACTGCAATACCTTTCCATGCCCCAGTTTCCACGAAGTGACTGATATCTACTGAAGTGTGGCTATAAACATGACAACGTAACAATTTGTGTAGTTAGGAAATAAGACGGTTTGAAAACAAAATAATTACGAAAATACGATCCCGTTTTAGATCTTTAAAACATAAGTCTATAAATGGCAAGTAAAATAAGTGTAGAAAAGCCTCGCTTCTAGTAAAGCAATACTAGAATAATGTGTCACTAGTCTCTGTCTGTAAATTTGGGCCCCTATACTCTATTAATAATTAATAAAAATCAAAATCATAACGCAACATTTTTTTTTCATCACTTCTGATTGTTTACTAAATTAACCATTGAGCCATTCTGGCTAAAAAAATGCAACTTGTTGCTCGGCCCACTCTACATCTAGTGGCCTCATTTAAAAATAAAAAAATATATAAATATAATATAATTCTTATAATTCCAATATTTTCTTAACATTACCCTGTTTGTCTGTACATTTGCGCATGCCAATCTCAGAAACCGCTCAACTAATTCGCTTGCGGTTTTCCATTAATGCGTTGCTGTTAGCACGACTTAAAACTTAGTTTGTTTCATGTCAATTGGTTCGTTAATAAAAAAAGTTGTAGGTATCAATGAAAGACTTCCCGCTGGTGAAAAGCTAATTGAAACTTTTGTCGTTAAAGATATCAATTTTTTTAAAATTACTTACTATATTATCATACATATGTACTAGTATACCTCATCTTTTACAAATATTATAAATATATATATAGAAATATTATCATATCTAAACTCTTACAACACAGTATTCCTTTACAGAGATGTCAGCCCTTAATAGCAAAGTGATTCATAAACAACATAGAAATTATCATTTGCGAATTGAGGTCGTGATTAGCAAGAGGTTTACCATGCTAATCGTGCCCTAAATATCTGACTGGAACGCAAATTCAGGCCCAGTTCATAACCGTGTCAGATGCATGTAGATGAGATAGTGCATATGAGAAGCTTAGTATGTACTACGTGAAACATTAGTGGAAGAATTTACCTGTTTGCCTATACCTGTTTATTATTAAGCTGTTAATGATGTTCTTGTAGCTAATGAAGGTATTGATCGTAGAATCCCAGGGCTGATCTTAATTGATTTAATTTAAAATATATAATTATGTAAGTGCATAATTATGTATTATTGTTATCGAGAGATAATGACTAACATACCAGGTAAATATAATCACTAGGATAGTTGAATCATCATTATCACACAACCTAAGATTTTCTCCGTAGTTGTTCACTGTTCAGGCTTCTTCACGATTTTTTCCTTCACCGTAAAAGCGTCGAACAATCGTACACATACGAATTTCAAATTTGAAAAAACACAGTGGTACGTGGTGGCGGATAGAAAGAATGTCGAAGTTTAATAAACAATAAACGTTAATAACAACGTAAGATTAAACTGAAATCAAATCAACATAGTGTATACGTGTTAAGTTTTTTTTTCCTTAAAACAAAGGTTACCGAATATGTAAGCTGAACATTTGCCAGGCAGCAGTAAACCATCGCTGGCCATTCGCTCACAATCCATCTCATCACGTGTACCCCAGCCCGATTTCCCTGTCAACCTCATAACCGTGTCACGGAGCCCTCAAGTGTGTCCGCGGCTTAGCAACCTGTGCAGCGCACCGCGTCATTTGTAGCAGATGAAATGTAAATGCGCACTCGTTACGTTGCGCCCCGTCCGCTCCGTATTCATGAGATAGCTGGACGAGGTAGAAGATGAAGCGATCTATTCCTTTCTAATAGGTACCAAAAACAAATACTAACGTTTTTTGTTGTTGTTATTCGTCAATAGATCGATGAAGCAGGTAAGTCGAAGACGCTTTCATTTGTTTTTAAGATGGCGGTCCAGGGCGCTTGCATTACATCATTATCATCGTCTTCATATACGTCCCCTCTGTTGGAGCCTATTATAAAGCCTAATATGGCCTAGCATGGTGTTGAATACAATACCATTCTAGACAAGTGCGGGTTGGCTTGACCAACTTTAGAATTTGCTTCCCAAGTGCAGATTTCCTTTGTTTTTCCTTCCTCATAATAGATGAAAACATTAATTTGAAAACACTTTGGTTTATGGCGGCTTTGAACTGGCTATCTCTTGCACGGAATTATTTTATCAGCATTTATTTTTTATAAAATTTTTACACTGGGAAATTAAATGGAAAATTTTCATAAGGTGTTCTACATACAACGCTTCTTTGCTATTTGTTTCTTCATAAATGTTTTATTGAATAGTACAGACAAAATTTTGAATGGCATTCTACGACGATTTCATTTGTTTTTTACTCCTTCGTCCAATAAATGCTTTTAAGGGCTGAACATTATCTTTTTAATGACGTTCCACAAGGCACGCATTTCATTTTGTTGAAATCATATCTTTGGAGCTAACTTGTTACTCGCTAATAAACTTTTCGATATAGTGTTCTTTATGGTGAAAGCTCCTCATACTATTTTCACACAAATCGCTGTAAGCCTGAAACCTGAACCACACCCATACTGGAAGGACATGCGCACATTATCTTCAAATGTGTCAACGATTCGCTTTCTCACGTTTACTACTATCGGTCCATTGTGGACTTTTTTATTTTCTATCAGCTATTTATGAGAGCCTGTTCCCGTTGAGAATTTGCCGACCATTGTAATTTATCTGATAATAAACTATCCGCTTTACAATTCTGATGGTTTTACATAAGTGCATAAGTGTGTGGATGCAAGTCAACGATTCGAATGTGATTTCTGTAGTCGCAAACAAAGTGGTTTTATCTATACGATAGGAACATTTAAAGGTGTGAACATTTTCATTATCCAATAATTTTCACAGAATATGTGACTAAGAGAATCGATAGAATCAAGTAAGTAACACTTAGGCCTTCAGGGTGAGTGCGACAGGCTCAATACGATCTATTGTGCCTGTCGACCTCATATTACTACTACCGCTTACCATCAGGTGGAGTGAGGTCATCTTGTTAGCCTTTTAAAAAAAAACATTCAACACTTGATATAAAGAAAATATCACTTCACTTCACAGTATAAAGTAAAGTCGCTTCCCGTGTCTATCTGTATGTATGTATGTTTAAAACTTTAAAACTACGCAACGGATTTTGATGGGGATATTTTCAATATATAGAGGGATTCAAGAGGAAGGTTTTTATGTATAATATTATTATACCCGAAGTGAAGTCAGGGCGGGTCACTAGTATTATTATATAAGGTTGCTGTGCCTAATCCTTAAATCCCGTACTTATACTAGTAATTTAAAGAAATGCGTCCCTTAGTAATTTCAGTTATCTATATCGATGAATATTATTAAGATGAGCTTTATTAAAATTATCTTAAAGTTTTTTTGAGTTTAATCTATTCAAAGTATTAGTAGATTGATTGTTTTAGTAGAAACTCATAAATACAAACTGCTCAAACTTGCAATAATAATTTTATCCATATAACACAGGAAATCTTTACTAATTGCTAAACTTATTTTTATTATTACATTTAATACCTAGATTTACATATAAAACAACTAGTAGGTATCTCGAAATTTCTAACGCAATCCAAGTATCAATCAATGCTTCCTGTTACCGCCTAGACCGTTACTCACAGCCTCCTATCGCAAATCTGTCACTTTCAATGTCCCGACAAAAGTTGTTGCAACTAAATAAACTGTAACACACCAGGGTTTGTTTAGAAATTCAAATTACAACACGAAAAATACTATTTGAAATAATGCGTCTAGGAAAAGCGTTAGTCACCATTTGAGTTCCGGATAGTTTTGGTCAAATGTAGTTTCCAAAAAGTTTCTACATCCTGGATGCTGACTGCCTGTACACTAGGAGCTCTAGGGTTCAAACTCATAATTAATGTATGCTGTAGTATAGAAAGCGTCAATGGCCGATTGGTTAAGGTCGTTGCTTGCCATACTTAATAGAGGATCGCCAGTTCAACGTAAATAAAAATTTAAATTCATATATACGATTATTCGACGCTTTAACAGTGAAGGAAGACATCGTGAGGAAACCTGCTCACCTACGAATAAAACTCTAAGGTTGTGTAGTCAACCAACCCGCACTTGGCCTGCGTGGTTGACTCAGGCCTTATCGCGCTAGTTTAAGGTAGGCTCGTGCCTCAGCAGTGGGGACATATAAGGGCTGATGATGATGATGATGATGTAGAATAAAAAACTTACCTAAAAGTTGTATTATAAAGTATCTATTGTAGAAGCTCAGAAAATATAATATGTAGGTACTTACCTTCTTTTAATCATACTTACTCTTCTACTTATTTTTTAACCTTTTTGTGGTCTTGGCTCACAGGCAGGCTACAAAGTGTTCATATAAGGCTTCCATTTCCTTGAAATCTCGAACCCTAAAAGAAAGCGTGCCTACCTTCCTATCGCCACTGGGAGGAAAACATAATAGTTGCGAACTATAAAACAAAAGTGCCAAGGGGTCCAATTCTCGTCTCAAAATTTATGAGTTTCATAGTGAGCGGCGATGCATCTCCTTCCCGTGTCACCCGGCCGAGGTCCAATTAAGCTAGACTCACGACCTCGCGTTGGGGCCCTTGAATCTGCGGCTGGCAGTCAGCTCCTTGTAGTTCCGCTACCAGAATGGGGAATGTGCTACGATGACGGATGAATGAAAACACTTGAGTACAAGTCAAGCTCCCATTCAAAGGTTCCATGGAACTCTTCGTTTATCTTATAGCTTTACTTTTCGCCATCTTTAAAGGCCCTATTTTTTTTGTCAAGACTAATTACTTGCCGCCGTTTAATCTATATTTTTCTTTCGAACGGTAACGCAAAAACTTCAGCCTTTGGGCTATATTGAACAGATAGCAAATTGTGATATTGGGACCGTGCGAAGTGGGTGGAGGGAGAAATGGCGCTGATTGTCAAAAATGCATGGAATCTTATGCTTATTGCTAGCGGCGGCCGTTGGTACTAATTTCACTCCATAAGATTTAACGAAAGAAACGACACCAAAATGAGGGCAGCACCGTCGTGCACGCTCCCAATAATTGCCTAAATAGTATTTTTAGGAGTCAAGTCTGTAAATTTTTTGTTTTTATGTGAAATTCAGAATATCTATCTACCATTTGTGATGATTTACAATAAAAAAGCCTAACTTACACTTTATGTGTTGTGAAACCATAAAAGAAAATCTTTAATATCTGAAATCACGGCCGTTATCATACCGAGGAACATTAAACACCAATTCGCTATCTTCGTGGCCATACAGAGGTCTTCGTGCTAGAGAAAGCGGCAAGCGGGTCGCGGCTAGATCACCACTATTAGATTGTCATGCATGTTAGATGAGGTAATTAATTGTGACAGACAATTTTGTTCGAGTCAAAGCATACGTTGTAGGCAATACGTCACGAAACTCCGAGGCGAGGTGAAAGGTGGCTTATCATGATTCAATTTAATACAAGATAAACAGCTGGAGGTTCGGATGTCAACGGTGTATTGTTTAAATTTGCTAATTACAATCACGTTAGGTACTAACTAGCTACCGTCCTCCTCTCTCTGAAGTCGGTTACAGATTATGTGTAAGTAACAGGAAAAGATGTAACACGCCAAAACTCAAAATTAAGATTTAGCATTGACTGGTTCGGTGGAACAGTGGCTAGTGGTTACCCAGGTTTACTACCCGCGGTTCCAAGAGTCGTGGGTTCGATTTCCACTCGGGACAAATATTTGTGTGACGAACATCGGTGTTTGTTCCGTGTCTGGGTGTATTATTAAATTTATTTAATTATATTTGTGTATCCACAGTTGATTCTGATACCCGTGCCACAAGTGCTTAAGCTACTTACCACGAGATCAGATCAATGTATGTGATGTTGTGAAAATATTTGTAATATGTAGTTTATAAAAAAAAATACCAGTTATCCACATTGGGCAAAGTTCATTCAAATAAAGCTCTAATAATAACTTGCCCTTATCTGCCACTGTAGTATTAGCGCATTCCAAAAATAAACTACTTTGACTTGAATACAGTATTTAGCAGAATAATTTAAAGGCACAGCACCTTAAAGTCGTAGAAGTGTATAGCGAAGGTTAAATTTAACGTGTTGGTGTAATTATCAGCAATATCTCAGGCTTTGTGTAGGGTTAAGTGCTTATTACTATGCATAAGCTTCTATCATAAAAGTTCATCAGCAAAGAGCGTGGTTACTCAAACGTCTCAATTTTCTTAAAGTTTACTGTTCTGATTACTTGGTTTGTATGTGGGTTGTGTTGTTGTAGCTATAGTTTAATAAATTGTTATAATATTATGTTTCAATATACTTAGAAGTGTACTGTTTGAAACTTTATAGGATGAATATTAACTGTTAGAACTCAAAAATAAAAAAATATTCAACAAAAATTTTTTTATAAATAGGCTAACAAGATGACCTCACTCCACCTGATAGTAAGCGGTAGTGAGATCCAAAAATGAGGTCGACAGGCACAATAGACCACATTGAGCCTGTCGCACTCACCCTGAAATCCTGCTTAAATGCCGTTTCACGCCTCGCCTATATGATACTTAGTTGTTAGCTGCTACAGGTGAAGCACTTACATTGTATGTAAGTAAGACATGTCATACAATTCACAAGAAATGCCTGTCTCTAATAACAAAGAAACTCATCATTACAACTTTATACCAACCCCGTGGAAACAGGAACAAAAATATTGAAGAAATTATACTCACTGTATCTAGGATTCCTTCTCCGAGAAATGCATATTAAGATATTATGAGACAAATTTACTATACCGCTAAACGCCCACAGGTTTGGATTAGTAGATCGTCTTCCAGGGCGAGCGTGACCAAGGAGTGATAATTTAGATATGTATAATGTATGGAGACTAACTGTTCGTGACCTACACGATAAGTGACGTCCTTAGAAAGTGGCCTAGCCAAGAAATAACATGGCTAAGATTTGCTTAGTTCTCGGAAATGTTTTACTTGGGAACATGCGCAAGAGCTTATTCGGAATTACGGTAACGAGTAATTTTGTAAATATATTTTGGCACATTTTTCTATAACGCTGTTATTGGTATTAGATAATATATGTGTTCTATATTTCATAGGATCTGGGGCTCAATCTGAGAGCTATACAGACTGCAGACTAAATTCTGAATGAGTCATTTGACTCAGCAAACTATGGCTTTAATCGACAGCCACCTGGATGTAAATAGTATGCAGCAACCATTGAATATGCATGAAATATCCATTGGCACCTAAATAAGTCGTAAACTGGCTCTAAAAACAATTCCCTCCACACCTTCTAGTCAGGTACCCGCAAAAAGTTTATTTGTAACGCAAATTTAGTGAATTTGTCGGCAATAAACAACCACTTACATAGCCACTTACCAACAACGCTTCTCAGGGATTGCACTCTAATGTATTCAGTGCTATGGTCGGCATACATACTATTATACAATTTGCGTAATTGTACCTCTTTGTTAAGAACGATACTCAACGGGAGTTGAGAGGTGGAGGAATGCAAATTTAAGCATAGGGTGAAACAAGCTATCAACAACACCCATACATGTGTTTTAACGGCTCTGTTTCGGTTGGGCGATCTGGGTGTCCGGGAGAAGCCAATAAGTAGCCATTATCAACTTACCTGTTAGATTTTGGCTTCGTATGTCATATGAAAAATCTCTTTGTATTATCTCTCTCCCATTCTCACTGAACTTGATTATTAGCGCGTCTAGTTTCATGAGGAGGTACTGTTTTTATTTCTAAACTCTAACTAACTACGATCATGGCTCGGAGGAGCCTTGTCATCATCGCCGAACTTGCTCGGGAGCGGATGGCTCTCACTCAGTTGACGTCTATTTCCGGTTGTCTACACTTAGGTAAGTAGATATCCAGGACACTTAGGTAAGTAGCTGAGAAACTACTACTATCACATCTCTCTCTCTCACTTAAAGTGTCTCTAGATTATTTTGTGCTATCGTAAACGTAAATGTGACAGCGAACTACAACGTCTGAAAATATATTATACGCAATAGACGCGCCTTTGTATGTTAATATTGACGCCTCCCCATTCAATCTATCAGCGATCTCATTAAAACTTCATGTTACTTCAGTATCAAAGCACATTGAAACACGTACATAATTTAGGATTCCGTCTGTAGCGAAAAAGTGCATAATAAAGGAGAAGTTCCGAGCCTGAGGTGAAAGTTCAACATCTTTTGTTGGATCATAGACGGGACGGCCCTTTGTGACGGAACAAAACCGCCGAACAATTCGCTCCTTGATCGATTGATTAATTAACGGTATTCCGAATACGGTTACATCTTAGCTGCCTAATATTTTATGTAGATTGCAGGCCAGGTATAACGATTTACTCGTAACAATAAGTGGAACTTATTAAGATTTCATTATATTATGTTTTTATATTGCTGTCAAGATTAACGTAGAATGCTTATTAACATGCCAGTGCAAAAAACTACTCCATGGTTGTTTCGGATCATATCACAACAATTGCAGTTAACAGGCACATATTACTTTTTCTCATAATATTAATTTTGCCGTTGAATCTTATAGTAACGTACTTAGTTAACTTTTTTGTGGATATGATTGGAATATTATCTGTAATTGCTAACAATTGTGGAATGGTTTTTAAATCCTTCTTACATATAGGTGAATTCACGACTTTCTTGTGTGATTTCGTTTCCAAGAACAAAGGAACCTTGTCTTTGCAGATATAGATTTGACGAATAAACCATATAATGACCGATCATGTTTTGTGTGTTTCTCGGAGTTAAGTAGAAAAGTACCGAACATCCAAAATTTAATGTCGTCACAAACGCATCATCAAACCAACCATTCCTACCCGTCACGACGACCACATTCGTAGCTAAATCAAACACCACGCTAGTTAAAAACGTCTATTCATAATCTTGACACTCGCGCGCTCTGACAAATCGAATGCACCCGAAGTTACGCCCGGCATCCCGTTAGGCGGGCGATTCCCGCTACGCTGTCACAGAGGCGAAACAACGATATTCATAAACAGGATCATCAAAGAACTCGCTGACTCTGAGATATTGCCTGCGGAATCGTCCCGACACTGCCGTTGTGGTTTTATTTATAACCATTCTAAAATGGAACGGGAACGATCGTCGATGAAGCTGTCATTGGCAAATTAATTTTGGAAATAGGTGTTTAGTGCGAGATTTATAGTAGCGAATGTCATTTAGATAGTAAACCTGTCGTTAAATAGTTATAGAGAAACATAAAGCTTTCTTTGCGGTAAACTAGACATTAACAATAGTAGTTTTTCCACCACAATACCCATATTAGAGTCTCTCTGCATCCTGATTGTGATGGGTTTTATTTTAGACTTTATTAGATAGCTTCCACCAGCTAATTACTATTCCGTATGCCGAAAGCTTCTTCCACATTCGTCCATTATTCGTAACTAATTATGTACCTGACAGAAAAAAAAAATATTTTACTGAACAGGTCGAAATCCATTCACTTATTTACTGAGAATTTGAGTATTTTTCTTCAAAGCTTTCATGAGATTTTGGTTTGAAACTAGAACTAAAATGTAACCACTATCTAATAATATCCAGAGAACGATTATCACCGATCCGACTCGCAGATGTTGTATAAAAACCACTGCCTTCCACAGCAATATATTCCCTCCAATACGTTCCAACAAAACGAATCTTCGAAAGCCAAGCGTACGCAGGCCAAGAATTAAGAAATCCAATTCCCCCAAACAAATTACTACGATAAGTCAGAAGCCGCCGGTTAATGCGAGCCAAGGTCGACGGTGCACCTTGTTTGAAGCTACGTGGTTTGTGTCATTTGTGGTCGGCATTATCTCCGGCCGGGCCCTTGTTACTGGCGACAATTTGCTGCCTTTTTTCTTTTTAGGGTTCTGTAGAGGAATAGCAAGGACCAAGGTCTAAGAAGGTTGAGGTCTTTTTCTGGTCTGGTTGCTTGCCTTGCGAGAGGCCGCCAGATTAACCCCGCCACGTATCACTGTGTTTATCAAATTGAAATTTATACGTACTACTATTCGATGCTCGTTGAAGGAAAAAATCGTGAAGAAACCTGCACACCTACGAATAAAATTCTAAGGTTGTGTAGTCGGCCAACCCGCACTTGGCCAGCGTAGTTGACTAAAGCCTTACCGCCCTAGTTTAGGGTAGGCCCGTGCCGTGGGAACGTATAATATGGGCTGATGGTGATGATGAAGGTCTTAGAAAATCTATATTATCAGAAAATTGAATATGTCCGGAATATTTACCACGTTTCCTTAAATTATCGAGTTACCGATATTTTTGCACTGTTGCAAGCTGTTGTTGAGCCATGATCATGGCGCCCTGAAACATGAATATCCCGGATATATTCAGTTTTATACTAAGTGTTACCATGACAATTTTAAGTTAAAATCTTTATCGTCAATAGGCTATTTGTGATCAATTTGAAAATAATGATAACAAAACTCATACAGATCGTTATGATAGACTATTTTTGATTTATTTGCAAAAACAGATTGAAAATTAATACAAAAATTTGAGATTATTGGTGGGAGTACAATATCATCATGTTACACAACACACTTGATTATGCAAATATATATGTTTTTCTACTTTTTACCCAAACCATTTTCATAAGTTAGCCTTACATGCTCAACATGGTGCTACTAAATAACTTTTTTTCATTTCAAGTACGTGAAAGTGTTCTTCTGTGCTAACCCACACAAAACATGGTAAATTAAGTTTAAGTTTATGAAAGTGAAAAATTACATGCGGAACCCACCCAACCTTACACTGTTCATGCTTATTTAGTTTTTCTTTATACGAGATCAAGTTAGGACCTTTTTGTCGGTGAAGCGTGCTACTGTTATTACGTAAAGACTGTAATGGGTAGAGTATAATTTGTAGAAATTGTGTAGAAGACTAGACGTGTAGATGTTGGCGGCCGTGTAATGAATGTCATAGGGTTGTGGAGAGTAATTGCTTTTTGCAATTATCCTGTTCATATCCTACTAATCAGGTACATGTTGGGTATACTACCTAGTTTGTTACTTCCTTAGGGACCTATTATCTAATAATATAGGAAAAAAAGTTATCTCTCGTTCCAGCACAAGGGTTGACCATAATTTAGAAGTAGTTAAGTAGCCTAATTGCTTCCCAAAAGTCCGGTGATGTACTCTAAGCCATCATCGAATGTAAATGAGGAAAAAAACGCTGAAGATTTAAACAACATAAAAATTAAACAAAAAATTAAAGATAGCACAAAATTGACATATTGGTTACGGACACAGTTTATTCGCATTCTGTCGGACACAAAAATGACGCTTAAAATACAGAAAAATACACTACAGCGAGGAAAGTTTATCAAGAGTGAAATTATTCCTTGAATTAGTTATTCGTGCCACTAAGCAATAAAAACTACATGCCGTCAAACAACTGAATAAATATTGCCTTTTCTGTCAATTGGAATTTCAAATATCGGTTATCAATTCGACGGTGACGGACTGCCAAAACAGAATATCCCTAAAATTATTCTGGATTTTTGTTACCTACCTATTTACTAGACTGCCTCTTTGGTCGTTGGTTGGTTGGTTGGTAGCAAGCGCTGCGTAAGGACCGAAAGGTCCCCTGTTCGAGTTCGGGGTCGGCCAAAATTTGTGATTTTATTTTAGAAATATACTCGGCCCAGAGTCAGGAAGTTGGCGGATGCACGCCCGTTTTTTGGAAAGTTAAGTTAAGCCGGTGGTCCTGCGTCCGATACCTCACCGGCCATGTCGGATTACCGTCTCATTAATGTCCTATAAAGCTGGCTGATCTCCATTTGAAATCGGCCGCTCTGGTCGATATTAGTCAAATACCTTATAGGTACCTAATTCGGTTCTACTATTATATATTTTCGCATCGTACATTGCACTGACAAAGTATTTGAATAAAAAAGTAAATCGATGTTTGTATAAGTAAATGTGCGCCATATTTATCGTATTCCAGATACAAGATATTCCACGTGTACGAGATAAATGATAATTGTAAGAAGCTTTCATAAAAATATTTCCTTAGGCTTCAATGGGTCAGGCAGTTGCGTGTCACTAATACTCAACTCGGTGATTAAAGCCGACAGAAATGCTGAATACATATGGCTATCATTTTCTGACATTACAAGCAACTGCATTATCATAATCGTCTTCTCATTCATTTATACAGGTGGTGATCACGTTGATGTTAAGGGAATTAAGTTAAATTCATGAGTAAAATGAAAGCGAATTTGTATAGCAACACGCTAAATGACTCTTATTGGTTTGATATTTTTAATATTAATCTTTCTTTAACAAGATTATTAACAAATAACTACTAGTAATAAGGAATGTTTGTGGGACAATGCCGTAAGTCTTTTAATATCAATTCTCTTTTTTACTTGTACGACATACGATGATGGCTTGGAAGTTGGAGTAGCCACGTCATCATCACCGGACTTGTGTGGGAGCGCATGGCTCTTCCCCCTAAAATCAATTCTCATTTTTTCGATCATATTCATGACATCGAATAAACCTCGTTTTCATTGATAGGTAGAGCGTTAATATTAAGTACCACATACACTTATTTTGCGATAAAATTAATTTTTGCGCCTATAAAGGCAAATTAAAACAAAAATGAAGTTCAGTGAGCTAATTACTGACTGCGACACAGTTATTGATATAAATAACTGGATATTAAAATGCAAATAGTATTTCATGGAATTCCAATAAATGAACTATACTTTAAACAATGTATCTTTTAATATTGCTTTGGAATATCTTGTGCATCATTCTGACGTATGATGTTAAACCAATTTAACTATAAGCTAAGAGTGGTCCCTGAAACATATTTCCTTATTAAGGATAAAAAACTGGACAATAAATTGCTTTATGATTTAGAAGATTATCTGTAATTTTTATTTAAGAGTTGTGGATTTTGAATAAACAAAAAAATAAATAAATAAAACCAAGTTAAAACATTTTGATTTGGCCTAGTTTAAGGTCTTATCATTAAGTTTCTTCAAACTACTCGTATATATAAACAGTAACAAAGTTTAATTAGGACAATCAATAAATACGAGCATGTAAACTAAAATTTTATGCATTTTAATGGTAAATTTATAGGAAGATATAATATCATAAAGTGCATAGGAAATAACTTAATTCTTATTAAAGAGTAGGGTATAAAATACATATAAAATTGATCACTCAGATATGTAAGACCAAGACCATATTATCTAAATTACTTAATAAAACTATATGACGCAAAATATTCTACTGCAGCAAACAACTTCCCTATAAGCCCTTTTATTTTACATTCCAGTAACAGCTAGCCAATTCTCAATTATGGTATGCAATAAAGAATAAATAGAATAAAAGCACTAGACTACTTGTTCATTACCTGGGTTTCTCAGTTTCTTTGGTTTCTTAAGGATATCTTCTTTGCCAAAATTGTAATCATTGCTTAGTAACAAACGGAAAGTCCATATTGTCCAAATTTGGAGAAAATATTCTTATGGGGAAGTTAGTAATCTATGAAGTAGCCCCTTTTCCAGAGGGGTAGGCAGAGATCATTTCCAGCGATACACTTTCCACCTCTGTGGGAAACGTGACGTGGCGGGTTGTGGACCACGTCGCCGCCATTCTGCCTTGTGCATTGTTTTAACAAGGTCATTACGTTTCCACGAGTAGCAAGAATATATGACGGGGGAAGGAAAAGGGGAGGAAGGATACTATCGCCTCGGATGATTTGGAGATAGTAGCAAGAGGAGCCGGGGTCGCTTACCCGTATACCGTTTTCACCAACCACCGGACAGATAGTTGTGACTGGTCTCCCCTGACCTATTTACAAATTTCACATCTTATCCAATTTGCAAGCGGTTATTTTAATATTGACTGAAATGTCTTAATCCCCTTATTGCTATGCGGGCTACATTTAACCGCTACCTACAAGTATTTTGCCGCAAGTTATAATCTACTTACAATCAATTTATGTAAAGGAGGCCAACTATAATAATGATAAATAATCTGCCAAAACATCAAAGGTCTAAAATAATAACAGCCTAGCTATTTGAGCACGCGGCTTACTCTTTAGTATCGTAGATAAGGTTCTTTGCAAGTTTTAAATAGCTTTACGCCTTACGCTTGGATCGGACGGCTTTATTATTTATCTACGTTACATTTTTTTATCCATGTCTCATGTAAATAGACTCGTGTGAACTAGTGTTGTTTGTAATACATAGATCGAATATCGATAGTTGTAAATTGACTATCGGAAGTTTCTATCTACAAAATATAATAGTGGAAGCTGAATTATGTGCACCATGTCCGAATGTATGGTTTAAGATGAAGTTATAAAAAACACATTTGGAAGTATTTCACAAGGAACAGTAATGGACGCAATATTAACAATTGCGCACGTATAAAGTTTATGCCATTTCTTTATGTACAATATGTAGCAAAATTTTCTTTTTTCCCTGTGGCTTTTAAAACTTTGAAGAACTCTGTCTGTCTCCCATCTCACTTCAGCACCAAAACTAAAGATTGAAATAAATTTTGATACACAGTTTATCTAGACTAAAGTCATATTTTAAGCGACAATTGGCTCCACGTTGTCAGAGTCGCGTGCGGAAATCCAAGTCAAAATTTCGTAGGGAGGTAGATCTTTTACAAGCAAACAAAATGCGTAAATTTTTTTTTCAAGATCAGTTACATACATTGAAAGTCGATAATCAAACATCACTAACGGCAGACAACTGGGCAGACGCAGCCCGCTGCAATTTGCGTCAGCACCGACTTACCCGGTCGCAATTACTACGTCGGGACAAAGAAAAATTGATTTTTTTCAATGTTGGTTTTACTTCGGAGCATGTAATTATCAACTTCGTGCACGGTATTAACATAAATCATCAATTCACGTTTATGGCGGTAAATTAAAGTGCACTTGTCCGAAATAAGGTTGGGGGTAACGAGGAGAAATTTACTAAAGGAGCGTCCAATTTTATAAGTATTACGATTGTCGATTGTTTTCACTACTTTCCATTTAACATTTTATAGCTTAATTTTCAACTACTCTGAGTTATACCTTATGTGATAATTTTTTTAGGCCCGAACGAGACATCTGTGAAAAAGGCATTGTTGCGTTGATCTCTTGGGTGTTTTTTTAAGACGGTAACAGTACGGGGTAATATTATTAGCCTCTTTGGCCGAAAATAGGACAATTTTGTTGGTGCTGCACTCTACTGATGGTGTCTTACTTTTATAAAGTCTTTACGTCCTACATATAAAAAATAACTACCTTATTATTATATCGTCGTTAAATCGACGCGCAATCAGATCATTTTATTTCATCTAACGATATCCATATCGGATTATTGCAGATATTGTTTTTTTCATTGGCTCATTGTCATTTGCTTCGTTCATTCTAACTCAAGTATCAGTTACACTGCTCTTGCTGGAATTCAATGAATGAAACTAAAGAGGGAAAAAGGTTAGTCACATTTACTTTTAGTTATTTGCAAGATACAGACTAGCAGTTTGTAATTTGCCTTGAAAGCCTAGTTAGAGGCGCTTAGAACTTATTCTATAGAACAAAGCTGTTCCATTTCAGCTCTCATAACCACAATAGGCTCTACACTCTCATATTTATCACATAAATCTTCCCAAGTCACATAAATAAGGACTTAATCCACACATTTTGATGTAGACGTAACATTTGCATAACTTGTAATTGGATAGCCTTCAGTTTCTCGACAGTTGGCATGTTTAAATTAAATTAACAAGGGTATGGGAACATGCCCTTCAGGCCTAAGACCCAAATCACTTGTGTCTTGACCTCCCCTACAATTGAGAAACAGGATACAGCGATGTAAGTTTATTTACACAAATGTCTTCGCAGAAACTCTATGTGAGTGAACATATCTTAGGAAGAATCGTAAGTAGCTATTACTTCATCTTCTGATATCAAAGCTCATGATAACTTGCTTTGATGTGATGACTATGCTCTTCGATTTTCTTGACACCTGACATAACATGTTACTCGTAGTTAGACCAAATTCTGGCTTTTGATATTAACTAAAGGTGAAGAAAATTCTTAGGTAAGGTTAAAATTTCTAACATAATTAATTATTTATATCAATTGTTGCAACACATATTTCATTATTTAGACGAGTGAAGGTCACCAAACAAATAGTCTACTACTATCCGTTTGAATAAACTTAACAATATAGCTACATAAAACGAGATTATTTCAAAGTTTCTTAGGATACCTAAAGTTAATATTGACTATTGAGCGCGATTTAGATTCTTAATCAATTACATTGAACGCTGATTAATAAAAATTGTATTTTACCATCTACTTTTAACGGAGATACAACAAACAACACAGTAGTTACCATCAAAATTTATGCCTCATGTACTGTTGATAGAACATAATCGACCACCACTAAAAAGGGTACTTGTGTCGAATAGGGATTTATTGAATTAGGCTATCGCATGTTCGCCAGTAATAATGAAGGCAGTTACTGACATGTGCTATTTTATTAAAGGGGAATAAAATAATGAAAAAATTAATCGTCCGTAGTTCCCTTGCTCGTTTCGTTTTATCCAAAGCGTCTTTGACAATTTAATGCGGTCTTATCTTTTCGAGTGTCTTTGCAGTAAAAAGTATAGGGAAATGTGCATTGATCACGAACTTATATCGTTTTGTTATAAGGGACAATGTTTTGAGTACTTTTAGAACTTGGGTAGGTAAATCCTAACAAATAAACAAAATTAAGTCTAAATAAGAATATATTAAAGCCCGAAGTGACAAAGCCTTCGTAGATGAAAAATAGAAACACAGTTGGTCTATCAAGTGCAAATCAGAAAAGCTTGATTAAAAACATCACACGGCCGTTTGTGAAACGAAAATACGCACATGCATTACTTAAGCGCAAGTTATGACAATCGATCTGAATAAAAAAGGCATTAACATCGACTGATCGTGAATTATCAGGGTTATCTCGTCAACTATCCCCGCCGATTTATTTCGCCTCTCATTTGCACGAGGCGCCAGTAAATTCTCGTTTGCGGCAGCCCTGTGACACTTTTATGATAGCAGCCGATGTGAGGATAAAATCCTATTTATAGTACACCGGCGTGACTGCTGAATGAATGCTTTGTTTTTGAACGGTTTTGCAATAGCATTTTGTTCACCTGACGTTTTGAGGTACAGATTTTTATTGATAACATTAACTCAAACATTGGCATAGATCTTCTTCATACTTCTACCCGCGACTCCATCCGCGCGAAGTACTTGATTGATATATTTTTTATATTTGATTTTATTTTGTCTACAAAATAGAAAATATATTTCCGGTGCATTGGTCATAAAATAAATTGCTTCAACCATTAAATTAGTTCTTTCTACAAAGATCAACATTAGTCTTGGTAATATTATTATTATCAATTACCACACCTAGACATGAAACATACACTGATATTGAGTATACAAATATTTTTCCCGCGTGGGAATCGAACCCGCTACTCTTGGCGCGAGATATTGGAGCATTAATGAAGCGCCAGAATGCATAGAATAAAAATAAGGCCCACCTAAAAGGCAACACATGGATAGATTCAAATTCAGAACACAACTTTGTACAGTAAGTTACTGACCCGCTTTCATCTGTACATCTCCAAAGCAGAATCTCGAGAGTTCAAGACCTCAATTTTATCTAATCACAAACGCACACAATCCATTAATACCTGTCAATGATGTCAATATCGGAAGCCATCGGAGGACCACTATTTGTCCGTTGGAAAAAAGATCTCCGCATAACAAAAAGGTAATTGACTTAAGCAGCAATTTCGCCAGTAGCTGTGGTCACAGTGTAGGTTAGAGCAGTAGGTCTTGTTATCTGAAAAAGGAAACAAATATACTTCATGGATTTTTAACACTTTATTGTCATTTTACTCGTAAATATATTTTTACAAACGTAAATTATGTTTTACATAAATTATTTTACCATTAATCTACCTACGTCTACCAAGCAAGTGATGTGATTTCTGATAGAGTATTACACATTATTTGCTTGGTAGAAAAAAACTATTTAAATTAAATAAATTACAGAGTTATATTTAGTTAGTACTTAATTTATAATTAATTTTGATATCCAAGCATGCAAGATAGCATAACTAAGATATGAGAATAATATTATTATTGTTCTGATTCCATTTAATATCAACAAAACTCGATACCATGCTTTTAGATCTACTGATAACATTTTCTGCACTGTGCCAATAGTCCCAACGCTGAGGTATCATGACTTAGCTGTCAATCATCTGTGATGAATGGGCACTTAACGAATTTGTTATAACAATTGGCCATCTTGTTAGTGATTTATTTGTTAAAAGTGAACAGTGGTGGTTACAATCTTTGAAAACGAAATTACTCAGTCAAAAACAGTTATAAGCTCATAACTACTACTTTACATCGAGTATTTTTTTTATGCGTAGGTAACTAAATGGAATGACTGTACAAAACACTTTTTTCCTTAAATTTTAAGTTATTCAATCAAACATTTTACCAAACTAGATCAGCAATCTTCAGGCCATTATTCATTGTACGACCTTTTTTTTTTTTTTTTTTGTTTTTTTTTTTTTTTTTTTTTGACGCGGAGAAATGCGTGACGCACCGTCACTCCGGGCAGGGGATTTCCCGGAGTGGTGTGTGGGACTCCCGGCCGACGGAGACTGGGACTTCCGGCGGCTGCTCCTGGGAAGGTGACCCAGGGGTATACCCACTAAAACTCCGCGGTGCAACTACAATGCCCTATGGCGGTGCGACGGGACATAGCGTAGCCTTCCTTCCGCTACACCACCGGCATGCCCTTTCGGGCCCTCCTAAGCCCCCCGCCGCATGGGGTGGGGGGCGGCAGGAACACTCTGCACCAGTAGTTCCCACCCTTCATGCAGAGACCGAGTACAATGCGAGCGGGGACGTCCCCACGCCCCCACCCGCCGGCCTCCGCTGGACAGACTTAAGCCAGATTTCTTGCTACCTCTACAATGTTCGAGGTATGCACGGACCCGGCTAGCAACACGACGGCCGTATTCTCGCCCCGGCCGCCAAGGGTTCCTCTCCTTAGGCTTCCATTGGAGTGGAAGACTCTTCGCCGCGACGGTCACCCGCGCGACTCTTTTCAGGCTGGGGATCAAGTCCCCTTCTCCCTCTAGCTGGTGGGGGGCGACATGCCCGTCCCCCCATACTGTGTCCTGCGGGTAAGCCCGCCGCTGCGCAAACAACGCAGCTGGGCTCCGCAGTGCACTGGGCAGCCAGGTGTTCACGGCTGCCACAGCGGAAACAGAGTCCGCGGCGGTCTTCCACGGACGTGCACGTCGGGGCCGTGTGGCCGGTCCCCATGCACCTGTAACAGCGCAGGGGTTTCCGGTCCAGGACTTTAAGCTCGGCAGAGCTCCATCCTATCAGGGTGAGCTCCATCCTATCAGGGTGCGCCCCTGGGCCATAACTTCGGCCACCCTCGCGGGGCAACTCACGATAGCAGAGCTACCACCACCAGGGCTGGGTCGAATTCTCCCAACCCTCACTTCGTCAGGTGGGCAATTGGCCTTCTCAGCCAGGACTTTGGTGACGTCTTGGGCGGTGACTGACTCATCCAGCCCGTTTATTCGGAGTTGCGCCCGCATCACCGGGCGTACTACTCTGGCTGAGCCAGTGGGGAGAGCAGCCTCAATCCCCTTGGCTAGTTTCTCGGCTTTTTGGGCATTATCCGCCCCCGACAGCTCAAATAACCGAGCGCCGGTCGCAGATCTCCTCATCTTTATGTCCTCGATCCCGAGGTCCGCAAGATTAAGTTTCTTCCGGACGTGGGAGAGGACTTCGGCATGTGCAGCCATTCTCCACCCCTTCCGGTGTCAGAGTGACCACCACGGCCTCCGACTGGAGGACGTTCTGATGTTTTTTCTTCTTCCCCCGCTTACGCCGCCTCGACGCTTTCGTAGCGAAGGCGGTTTTGGGGGGAGCGGTTTGCTCGGCTGTAAGGTCAGGGGCAGGGGGAGGGAAAGAGGGCCCAGCCCCAGAGACGGGGGAAGAGGCAGAGGGCCTAGAGTTGACCTTCCGTTTTTGCCTTGTCACTATAGACCAGCTACCCTCATTAGGAGCCGGGACGTGAGTCTGGGGGACGGCCTTCGGGGGTTGTCGCTGCAGTAAAGGCTGCGCAGGTGACGGCTGTAACTGAGAGGCCACATCGCCGCGGGCTCTGTCTGCCGCTAATGGAGGACGGAGTTTTAAGGCAGGGGGAAGTCGGCTCTCCAAGCCACTCAGACGGGCATTCAGGATATTCCCCACCATTATGGCAGTGGAACGCTGATGTTCCTCTAACATGTCCTTAAGACCCGCCAGGGCATCGACCCCTTGCGGGGGAGCCACACTGGTGGGGGCTGGGGAGGTCTCAGATGACTTATAGTGGGGACGCACCGGAGAAGTGGCCACATTTCGTCGGGGGACGGTCACTGGACGGAGTTTCTCCACTTCTCTCTGAAGGAAAAGCACGTCCTCCTTGGTCCTAAACCGTTTCAATTTCTCCTCACTTGCATCCATGGCCATCTGCCGGACGCAAAACCATATGTCACGGATGGCCATCCGATTCTCCAGGATATTGACCGCCGTTCTGGGTTTGTCCAGTCGGGTAAACAGCCTCTCTGCGTGAACTTGTATGCGCTGGGTCAACAGGCACAACGGCATGTCCTCCACGGACATGTCCGTGAGTTCGGTGGGGACGTATTCTGGGAGGGCATTGAACTCTTGGTATGTGATGGAGTCGATATACTCCTCCTCCCCAGGTAATTCGGCGGGGGCGTCATTAACCCTCTTTGCGGTCTTCTTGGCTTCCTTTTGGAGCGCCACCAATCTGGAGCTGGACACTCGTTGTATTGTCCGCTTGGCTGGGGGCTTATCCGAGCCCCCGCTCTCCTCTGTGCTTTGGCGAGGACGTTTCCCTGTCTTCTTCCTCGAGCCACTCTCTTCATATAATTCCGAATCAGAATCCTGCTCACGTACGCGAGCTAAATCGGTTGTCCTTAAAGATGCGCCTTGGTCGTTAGATAAATCAGATCGGGTTTTTTGGGAGAATTCAGTAACAATATCCATAAAGTTCCCACGAGTGGGGTCGCAAATAAAAGTCCACCCGAGCAGAGGCGCCTTACCCGGGTAACCCTACAAACCGCACGGGGACGGGAAATCCCGCGGGGCGGGCCGTGCGCCGCCGACATACCCTGCCGACGTCCCCCTTTCGGGGGCGACCGGTATCACGAGCACCCACAACACCGGTCCTTGGGGTTTTTTATAGAGCGGAGCTGCTCGCGGGGCCGGCCAATGAAGGCAAGCCCCCCCACCCCTCCGTCTCAATGACGGAGGAACAGGTTGCCCGACGGTGGCCGAAGCCCATCCTCTGTGCGCGACACCGCGACACAGAGAATCCACCGCGCGGGTGTCGGAGTTTCAGCCGTGGCCATTAGTCGGCCACGTTGCCCAGGGTACACCGCGGGGAGGTTCTCCGACCTAGTACCCCTTCATTGTACGACCTTAGCCAACTTATAGCAACTGCTTTCACTAGTATTTCTTTTATATGAGTGCCTAAGTTACTAGAAGAAAGCACAATGTACCATAATATCTCACTAGTACGAGAGAATCCAGTCGATCATCACTTGACACAGCCATGCCATAGATAGACTTCATCATACTTTTTCTCACTCCGTTTGCGTCGTCGCCAGCTCTTCCTGGTCAACAAACTTCATGGTCATTATTTTTCTTTCACCACAAAAGTAGATCACGAAGTATCTATCCACGCACTGGCCATGAATATCTAAATCGTAAACCGCACAGAGTACGCATGAAAAATATTACTCGGCCGCATTTATTGGTGGTCGGGAGTAGACTTTTTGTTCTTCTATAGCAATTGAATCTTAGTGAATTATTGTTCACGATAATAATCACCATAAATTATAGGTGGACAGGTGCTCTGGACGTTCGGAAATTACCTGTTTGTATTATGAAAAAGGCATGATGAAAGTAGATTAGCTTCATGTGCGAATGCCTCAAACTATTGCAATGCAATTAAAGGTTCGTTTTGATTTGTGTTGCGTTTAGATGAAACAAATTGATGATTGTAAGGTTGGATAAGATTAACTTAGTGTTCCCTTGGAATAATTCAAGGGACTGTAGCACATGGCAGGAAGTGATCTCTGCCTACCCCTCTGGGAAGAAGGCGTGATTTTATGTTATGTTATTCCCAAGTCTTAGAAATATTAGTCGCGGACTTAGAGTTGCAAACTTACTTTGAAATTAGTAACTGCATTATTTTTTTTCAGTCTGAAAAATTTGGTTCGTAGAATAGAACAATTTGTGTAGGATTCTACTTAATCCTTGCCCTTATCAAAGCAAAGGTATGAAAAAAGATATCTTAAAGACAACATTCAATTTAGTGATTGTAAAGAAACTTCGTATTTAATTTCTTATTAATTATTGTAATAAAGTTCATCATTTCCTATTTCAGAGAACAAGTGGCTTTACATTAATCACTAAAACTTCACTCAGTCTCGGTTATCAAATAAATGTCGGTTTATGTTTTATAATGATTGAAAACTGAAATGATCAGAGTCACAATCAAACGCTAGCGGATAAATGAAAATGGTCATTTAATGGTACAATAAAACAACAATCAAAATAAGTAAGAATTAATAAGAAATCCAACCAAAGCCAATAAATTTTAATGCAGCTACCAACAGCATTTACAACACATTCATTAGCAGTGCCCTTTAAAACTGCGAATTTCTCACAATAAAATTTTATCATACCAATTTCTGTTCATACTCTTCTAATTGATGACGTGGGTCTGGAGGTACCTTTTAATTGCAATGGGCATAAAAGTACAATGCATATCTTGGCAATTCATCGCTAAATTGCTATTTTCGTTTTCCTTTTTACTTCATTTAAAATTAAATGTCTGTATGTTACTACATATAGAGGCCTTCAAGTTACTTCCTTTACTTAGCATCATACGTTTATTAACCGAAACAAAAGAGGAGGTAGTTCTGAATATGTCGAAATATTTTCCCTTACTTTTGTTTCTAGAGACGGTCGCCTAAAGGGGTACCTATCCCTTAAGGAAAATATGAAAAATAATTACATTAAAATTCTTGCAGTTCTTATTAATCTTGGACATCCTTGAATCTAATACGATGCTACTCATTTGGAGTTCACGACAGCTATAATTCTGGGGCAATACGCACTAAATTATTCCCAACCCTTTATTAGGAACGCTATATGTCGGCCGATTTAATTGAATCCGAGTTAAATCCACATTTGCCTTGCAGTAAATGCTTTATTGCTAATTGATCGAGACGATAGCGGTGTAACATGAAAACTAGGATTGTAAACGAATGAGTTTGTTTAATGTAATGAAGTAAACCCATCTTTAGAGGCAATTGTGTTTTGATCAATACAAGCATTCAGTTCGGAATTAATTGCTACCACGTAGGTATTGAATGGCACTAAGAACTCTGATGTATGTGGATGCAATTCGTTACTATTAATACACTGAGGGTTTTTGAGGTTGCATACCCGAAGGGTGCCAATAATATTTTATGCCTTCGCTTTCGTCTGCGTCTGCTCTTCATCACAAAGTTCTAGCTCATCAAACGAAATACTAAGAGTGTTAAATTTTACACAGTTTCCCAATTAGCATTCTTACAGTTATTGTTATTGATGTTGCGGATGTAACATCCTTGTAACGAAATCCTTGTATGCGACTCGCATGAGGCCGGCTTTTCGAAAAACGCGATACAAGAATAAATGCCCAATAAGTTACAGAAAAGACGATGATCATGTAAGCTGCCAAGATTATTTTTACTTGTTGAATGGATTATAGAAGAAGTTATTTATTCAGTTTGATCTCCAAAAAAAATAGCGTGCTACAGATGTTATTCTTGTGTTAGCTTCTAGCTCGAAGGGAAAGTATATAATCATTTTTTCCTATGGAGGATCTCTAACGTAACACTTTTAAAACCATCATGTTTATAAACTAAGTCGCCAAGAAGCTTCTTAATAACGTCAGTATAGATATCCCATAGAATTATCACATAAATCAACGTAGCCAATGATTAATACGAGCCACGGTGGGAGCAGTGCGTTGTCGTTATAACGGGCGATTGTAATTAAATCCAGCTTCCGTATAGCGATGTGACCGGTGTAATAGAGAGCACATAGTACTGTAGCGCTACCATGAGTTTAAAAGTGACAGACTCGATATCGCCAATGTAAAAATGTCTATGAAAAAATGTACAGCGCCTCTAGCGGTAACGCTAAGAACTAAAATGGGTAGTATAAAAATGCAATAGTTTTTCGACGTAAGTTTTCGATAGCTAACTCATGGTAGCGCTACTCTACAAAATACTACAATGTCAGCTAAAGGGCTTTATACGTTTTATGTCGGACGGCTGCAGTGCGGAAGCTGGGGCACGGGCCTACCCTAAACTAGGGCGATCAGGCCTTAGTCAACCACGCTGGCCAAGTGCGGGTTGGTCGACTACACAATACGAAATGCAAAAAGTACGGTGCGGCAATCGTGCGGTGTCGGTACCGCGAACGCTCGACAGCAGAAAAGCAGGAGTATGAAAACGAAATAATGTCTGTGTGTCGTATTACAAACGCACCGATTCCGCATTGTGATTTTTGGATGTTATGTTTATGCATGTATTGTTGGTGTGTCATATACAGGGTGTCCCAAAAAGTAGTGTCAAGCGGAAGTCCTGAGATAGAACACCACGTGGGGCATCCGAAACAACCCCATGTATGTTCCACGATGTTTTACAGGTTTCGAGTTATGATTATTTTTCTAAAATTTTGAGAACAACTGACCTAACCGACTAAAATTATTGTAGAGAAAAAGCATTTGACTTTTTTGAGTAATTCTTATTGCAAATCAATTTTCATGCGTTTTTCTTTAATGCCTAAATATTTGTCTTCATAACTTATAAGGAAGTTATCAAAATTATGGTTCAAACTGAAAATTCTGTAAATAATGTCTTACAATTTCAGTGTTTGATTTAAAATATTAGGAGGTAGCTGCATGGCTCCTAAGTAACTTTAAAAACTGCGCTAGACTTTCAGCTTTCATAATCATTAATAAAAACTGGTACTTAATAGGCTACTTTTGCTGAAATCGGACTACAAAGACAGAGAGGTGAAAAAATCATAAAATTAGCCATTTGAATACGAAGTATTATTTGGACATCTACATGTAATCTACTAGTAATAAAATATTTTCAATTTCTTTTTTCAAATCGTCTATAAGTAAAACATTGTTTTATCTGAATACTAAATATCTAAAACAAATACCACTGTTTATACCGTGAAATTTTAGTGGTTGTTTTCCCGCAGCAATATGATTCTACCTTAGTAGCACAATAGATTTGTGCAGTTATTTTTTTTTTAAATCAATAAATGCCGGTTTTACGAAAGGTATAACTGAAACTCGAAAGTACGTTCGAACCACTTTATTACTTAGGGCGTAGAGCTTCTTTAGCTTTAATCATCGATTTCACGCGGCAAGCAGTACCAGATTACGTCACATCTTAAAAAACAACAAAAGCTCCTCTCGTTTTCGAGTTAGAAAATTATTATTTTGAAAATTTGAAAAAAAATTGTTTTTACTTAGGGCGTAGAGCTTCTTTAGCTTTAATCATCGATTTCACGCGGCAAGCAGTACCAGATTACGTCACATCTTAAAAAACAACAAAAGCTCCTCTCGTTTTCGAGTTAGAAAATTATTATTTTGAAAATTTGAAAAAAAAAAGTTTTTTTCTAAGGAATAATTTGCATCATTCGATAGTATTACTAAAGGCAAATTGTTCTGTCACAAAAAGGAAAAAAATAAAAAAACATAATTACACCCATAAAATAGGTGATTTTACACATTGCACAAAAATACTTCACACACTGTAGAGATCTAATAAAGATAGCAGTAGTTTCGTAATATCCGAACATCAGGTTATACGACAACTGCAATAATACTGAGTCATGATTGGCCGTCGAATTGATTGTCTTGAAATTGTAGACAATGAAACATGGTGCCCTCTGATAACTGCTTTTAGCTAAATGCAAGGCAGTTGTTAGATGTGCTGTGTAACAGATAATGCTTGCAGCAACTTAGTAGTTGTAAACAACTTTTGCGAAGTCGTTTTTTAACAACACAACCTGCACGTGTGAACAATATCCTAGGTCTTTCTAAATTCAATGCAATATTACAAGTCCTTAGGTGTCCGTAGGCGGTTTTTATTTTCCTACCTTTGAGCATATTCTCTCTCTCTCTCTCTCTAAACTAATGAGAGTGATCAGGGGGCATCGGTAGAAATACGATAAAGGGTTGTAAATACAGCATTTATTATTGAAAATTTATATAGATGATAGACGTGTCATATCAGTCTGTATGATTCCACAACCATAGCGCACAACTAATTGTACCAGATACACGAAGTTAGTCGATGCACCATCTAAAACTGAATGGTCAAGTGCGCGTTAGTCGAATTCACACAACTTACAATACCTTCATCGTAAGAGCGTCAAATAAACGTAAATATTAATTTCAAAGTATTCCTTTGTATGCTTAGGTATTAGAATAACGTTAGAACCACACCAAACTCTACTCTACCAAGCAAAACCTATTATTGTTCCCAATTAGTGTGTGAGCAAACACAGGTGCATTTTGATCCCTCACTCTACTACAAAGTTCGGTGAGACGGCAATCCGACATGACTGATGAAAGGTCAGGCGTAGGACTAACGGCTTAACATGCTTCCCAAGGCGCACTTCCTGACTGTGGGCTGAGTAATTTCTCTACAATATTAAGGTTTAGATGAGGCAGCTTCCCCGAACAGCTGATCGTATTCATGCAAATTAGTTTGTTGGTATCATAGTTAAACTTCTGTAGAGACATACAACTAAGCATGTTAATAAAGCTAACATAGCTTGAATATTTTATTTTATTTTAACAAAATAACCTGTCATAACAATACCAACGCTACTTTAATAGTTTAAACTTCTGTTATTCAGTTTAAACACTCTGAGTGAGTAAGCTACAGCATTATCGTTCAGCATCTGAGCGCCATAAATAATATTTTCACATTTATAAGTCATGCTATGAAATTCACAATAACACTAATGGCATCAAAATTCGTGCCCACTATTGCATGACTGTGTGGTTATTAACATTTCAAACGTACGAGATCGTATCGGGCCGAGCTTAAACAAACAGAATGACAGAGACAATTCTAAATAATATTGTTATTTCTCGTAATAAGGATTGTACATGAACATTTTCATGAAGAAGATTTTATTTTTGGTTTGGAAGTCAGAACATTTTAAGTGAATTTATGGGACTATTGGGTACTCAGAACGTGCTCAAAAAAAAGTAACGTCAATCTTATGACATTTTTATGCAACGCGTCAGCAATTTGTTCGGCAAGTAAAAGAAATATTGCGTTTATGAAAATGGTTTTAATAGCAAAAATTAATATTAATAGTGTAATTTTCAACTTGGTATTATTTATTTTTGAGATTTTATAATGGACTCGCCCACCCAACTTTTAACGTCTTTATCGTCTCAATAACCAAAAAAAAATTACATAGCTTCACAAATAGTTCTAAGAAACCCAGCTTTTGCAAAAGCAAAAACTGTCACCTTCCCTATTAAATACGTTCAACAGTTTTGGCGTCAAACGAACAGTGGGGCTACCATGAGTTTAAAACTTACGCGCTCGATATCGACTACGTAAATATGTCTATGAAAAACATGTACAGCGCCGGCTGGTGGTTACGCGAAGAACTACAATCGGCCATATGAAAAAAACAACTCGATAGGTTTTTAACGTACGTAAGTTTACGATTGCCAACTCATGGTAGGCCCTCAGGTGACTGAGACGCACTATAAAATAAGTCAGGAAGTAAATCCAAATTACCGCTTTTATTTTCCTTTTTTACTCTAAATCCTTTAACAATAACTATAACTAATGGTGTACTAGCATTATTTTTAAGTGCTCGGAACACTCAACATTGCACGAACCAACTAACATTCTAGCGAAGGATTAATACTCAACAACAAAACCCTTGAACACACACGCTCATTCAACCGATCAACTTAGGTGGTCCCTGGAAGTCACGTTTGTTGTATTTCACGAGGTTAATTTTAAAATTAGCAGCAGTAAACAAATTGCTGCAAAATGTTTGCCCTCCCTGCCCGACAAAAGGGAGTCAATAGCAAAGAAGGCGCTATAGCAAGGTAAGGCAAACAAAGAGGAAGTAAGTCATAAAGGTTTTTTGTGTACTGACGCGTAGATTGAAGAGACATGTATAGAGACGTTTTCGCATATCGGTGTAATACGGTATGTAAATTAACATCGTTCTAAAGGGAAAAGTATTCATTAACTCGCTGAAATGAAAAATTATTTTTATAAAATTAAAATATGTAAATATTAGTCGCTACTAGTGTAATGACCTCGAAATTTTATTCCTACATTAAATAACTTATTAAATAAAATAATTATACAAAATCAAAACATCGTCGTCTACTTGGAAGCAAAACCAAAAGCAATGAGGTATTTGGACAATTTTAAACCAAATCAATTTTATTTGACATTTTCACCTTAGTTTCTAAATTAGTTAATTACAACTAAAAAAATTACGTACAATTTTACCCGTGCCCACGAGCGCTGTAAAGAGCTCAAAATGTCGGGTTTCTAAATAATATGTTTACATAGAATGACAGTACACGCGAGATTAATCCGTAAATTTTTAAATTTCAAATGTAAAAAAATATTTATAATTTTGCTAAACACACTTGTTACTGGCTCTTTCAAATGGACAGGAAACCATTTAGGATATATTTAGCCTACCATACTAAACTCCACCTCTCAACAAATTTGTACCATTTACGCCATTCAATAAACTGCACTGACTCCGAAATCTTCACAGATATTTCTTGGAAAGCAAAAGGTTACCAACGCTATGAATAATGCAATGTCTTCATTCAAATGCATCAAAATGTCATCGAGTACATTATTATTTAGCTTTGGAGTAGCAATTAAAGCGGTGATGTTGAACTTAGTAGTGCAAACGTGTCTGTATTGGCAAAACAAATCAAATACGAATGCTACTTACATACTTGCTTATACTCGTATGCCGTAACTTCAATTGACTAGTTGGTATAGAGTTGTGGCTAGAGCCGCTAATAAATTCTTGGAATTCCATCTAATTTGAATCTCGAATATGATTGGATATTCTAATTGTAAAATTGTGTGACTTTTTTCTGTAGAGAAAATAGTTCACCCAGTATCACAAAGTTGGCGGTGACGTGCCCCCATGCCTTATTATACAAGAAAGTTATTACTTGCGCGTGAAGTGGTTTTTGCTTAATGCCTACATTATGCCCATATAGCGAAATCTCTAGAATATCTTTATACCAAAGTACATTCAATAAATCCCAGTAATATTTGAAATGTATTAATTACATGCAAACATATTTTTTCCCATAAAATAGCATTATTATTTTGCAACATTAGCCGCATCTTAAGTTGTGCTAAGCGTGAAATACTTTACGTGCATTTTTTATCCCACCACAACACGGGATATTTGGAATGTTTAAGGTTTTATTATCATATTATTCGCAATTTGAATTATGGAACGTTATGAGACAATGGACCGGAAAACGCAGTATTGTCCCAGATGGAGCGATAGCACTATGGAATAAATCTCGATACGGTTTATATTAATGTTAACGATGACGTTGATTTAAAATAATAATATAAAGCACTGCCTACACATCAGCGTAGGTGGCGCTTTATTTTATTATTTTGGTAAGTGGTTTCGTAGCAACCAAATTTAAACTGAAAAATCTGCAGCATTTGCTCCAAATACCTTTAGGCACTTCATTTGATAAATAAGACCCGTATTCACAAAGAGTACTTGCTTGAGTATAGCACCGACACTGTGCAAAGAATGCCATTTTGCAGTGTGTTCCTTTTGGCAAGCCTTTCTATTCATAAACAACACTTAAGTTATCCTCGGCTAAGGGAACGCACTGCGTCGGATACTGCTCTGTGATTGGTCCATTCGTGTTGCAAAGTTCACGGCGGAGTTTGACAGCAGGAGGTATGTCAAATGAATAGCCTATCAGTCTGTTGAACTGATTGTTTACAGTGCAGTGCGTGCTATTTTTACTTTAAACATTTTATTTTGTAGTTAAACATGTCCCAGCATTTGAGATCATCAAATAAAAGATAATATCATGGATGCTATGTGGTAAGTGAAATTTAAGATCTTTGTTTTACGCTCATCACAATAATAAACTTTGTTTATATTGTAATTGTATGTTTCATTTATATTGAATAGACCTTTTGTTAATAAATGTTGACTAGGTAACAAAAGGTTATTCTAGCTATTAAATTACATGTAAATATGAAGAGATTTTTAAATGGCATTGTATTTTGTTTTAGTTCCAAGAAAATACCATTCACGTCTTCGGAGAGAGAACTGTGGGGCTACCATGAGTTTAAAACTTACGCGCTCGATATCGACTACGTAAATATGTCTATGAAAAACATGTACAGCGCCGGCTGGTGGTTACGCGAAGAACTACAATCGGCCATATGAAAAAAACAACTCGATAGGTTTTTAACGTACGTAAGTTTACGATAGCCAACTCATGGTAGGCCCTCTGATCGTAGCTTTAGCGCGAGAGCGACCAATTATTGAAGAGAAACGGACAAACGCCAAAAACGTTGAATTAAAAAACAGGCATGGGAGGACTTAAATGCTGCCTTTAATTCACATTCATATGTATAAGGATATCTAATCAAATAAATTAAGGATACAATAAACGATGTCTTTTGAAAACCTATAACGTCTTCGAAATTCTTCCGAACTATAATAATGGAAAGGATTTTGGAAGTCGCGTACCACTTTTCTAGTAATTAATATTAATCCATTTTATATTAGAATAACAACCTTTAGTATTAGTAAGAAAATAAATGATTCGATTTGATTTGAATTACTGATAGCTCTACCATCTACACTATGCGTTGTCTAAAGTAGCTAGCCCGCTCCCTTAGCTGTGCGTTCATTTTAACGGACGCATAGTGCGCTCTGACACTTAAGTATTGTTTCTGAATGGGTTTCGCTATCCCTGTGCGCACGTGCACACTATGAGACCTCACAGTAACGTTTGTGAATACGGGTGTAAGACCTTACCAAAGAGTATTATTATCATGTATGATCTGTCTTTGAATTAATTGTATGTCAATAAATATCACACACCATCACACGCAATGTTATAACTAAATGGCCATAAGCACTTGTGTTACAGATATCATAACAAATAGACACATATAAAAATATACTTACAGTCATGTAGAAAAAAAACCAACTGGGCACCCAAATGAGATTGCCTCTTAGTAAATGGATCCCATTTGTTTTAACTTTTTGGTAATAACTTCTAACTACTAATTTCAAGGAATAAGATAACAAACTGCAACTTTAGATCCATTGACGTAAATCGATTGCAATTTATCGATCACTACTACTAGTTACTATCGTGCGATCTACAAATAGATAGCTTCTGTCACAACAGCCGTCACTTAGATTCTATACACTTAGTGATAGTAGGTACCTTTATTAGGAATTTATGATTAAGCTCGCTTACAGCCCGCGACTTCGGCCTTGTGAAGTCATTCATCGCAGTAAAACATCACTCCTTTATAGCGAAGTCGGTTAAAAAGTAAATTAATTTAAAACTAGGCTTTAAAAAATACAAATTACTACGTTTAAATCGGTTATAATAATTATGTTGTGAATGTGCGACAGACGACATACAGAAAATATTGTGCATTTATAATTAGTAATGCTTAGTCACAAGGCTCAATATAACTGTTTTATTGAATTAAAGTTGGTAATTTATAATTATATTTTTATTATTATTAGCATTCTCTTCTTAAGTATGAGTGTGGCGGACATTTTCAATATTGTTCTTGTAGCATCTTATTAAATACGTCTTATTAGTGTTAGTTGTAGTGGTTCGTCCGCCACCATTATTATTGGTGTAACCCAGTCGAAACGTCAGGCACTAAGTTGCTATGTATTGCTACTCCCAACATCGCGTGTAGTAGACCCATAAAAACCAATATTTTGAGTGGTGTCGTCATTATTTCAAAACCAGAATGCAGCCCCGTACAAAGCTAGGGATATTGTCAAACAAATTTCGATTTGACTTTCTGAAGCAAATCAGCGCTCACGTATAGACTTTTAACATCGCGGCCAATCCTGAACAACTAACGAAGCCAGTTAGCATAACAATATTCTTGCCGCTCGTGAGCAAACACAGGATGCTATTAAAATTAGAATTCGTGCTATCGAGCTTTGAATACTTGGTGTTTTTTTAAGTTATTTTGGTTTATGTGTTAACTTATACACCAAAAACAAATCATAATTCACCTTCGCTTATTAAATACTACGTATTTAACATAAATGTATACCACGCACAGAGTAACGTCCAATTAAAAGACTATAACGCATTATATTATTTATTATGTGTTATCAATAAATCAATGGAGTTATTGTTTTATTTCCCTTACATTATTATTTTGATGACAAAAAAAAAATAAGTTTACCAAGTCTGAAATCCAACCAATATTTTAATAAACCCTTTAATAATTTTTATTTTAGAAAACTGATAATGTCCGGGATATATACCATATTGTTTTGTTTTAATGAGCTTCCGATATTTCAGCAGTGTTGCAAGCACCATGATCACGGGTGAACTCACCCGTGTAACCATGACAGTTTAAAGTTATATATTTTTATTTTACTTTATAGGTTCTGAGTTCGTAGGTAATTATGGTAAATCGATATCCAAAACAGCAATGCAAAGTATTATAACCTAATTCTTTACTCACTCCCTGTACGTAGTATTGTTCTTAAATAGGTACGTACGTGGCTTTTATGTAAATAGGCTTCGTATGTGCTGATATGAAACCTTTGTTGCGCGCTAGCCTCAACGCGGCTATACCAAAGCCACTCTAAGTTGGCCGATTTGACACTTTTTATTTTATATTTTGCATTTATCCTTGTTAAGAGGAACATATTTAGCGAATCATAAAGAACAACTTTAAAAAATAAGACGTTATTTCAAAATGTCAAATGCACCTAATTATCTAATTATTTGTCTTTTATTACTTAAAATAATTGAATTATAAAACGAAAACGTACAATTTCCACTCTGTATTACGCTTTTACAAGGTTACGCCGTTTGACACGTTTTCATAGTGACGTAATGGGTAATACTCACTAGGTATTTTTTAGAAATAGGATGAAGGATTTAATAATTATTGTTTTTAATAATAATTTTAAATAAGAAACTTCAATTCAATCTTCTGGATGTGAATAATGTTTTTAATAAAAAATTGTTATAATAGGGTATTTGACTATTTTTTTATTTTGATATAGTTGGATGGACCACTCGAACACAAAGACACTGTTGAAAGTATCACTTTGATATCTGGATAACTCAACGAGATATTACAATTTTAATTGCACATTAATTGGTCGAGCTCAAAAATGCTCCATACAAACGTCGACTGGCGTGTGACGTCACACGCTAGTTTGTTGTATGCAGCGCCTAAGAAGTTTGTTCGGTAGGTTCATCAAAAGTTGCGTTTATTGATATGTTTTCATAATGAAAGATGTGACTAATTCTGTTATTAATAAGATGAAAAAGAAATTTTAAATGATTTTCGCAATTTTGGAATGGACTTGCCCACCCAACTTTAAATTGTTTTTTGTAGTCTCATTTCGCTAAAAATTTAAGTTTCGTTTTCATTAATAATATTGATTTACATAAATCTTACTGATTTTCATAAAAATGGCAAGCATAACAACCACAGTCGAATACCCTATTAGACCTTGTTTGCTTATAAAGTGGAAATAACTGTTGCTTATATACTTCGGCAATTTTACCGTCGTCCCTCACTAGTGCAGTCAGTCTGACATGTGTCAAATCGGCCAACTTAGAGCGGCTCTGGTATAATGCCGTCTCTCGGCCCAATCAACTCACTTTTGACAATACCTTCATTTTGTTTTAAATTTAGAAGTGTTAGAAATCCCTACTGCTTTTATAAATGCGAAAGTAACTCGATATGTATGTAATTGTTGTACCTCAATCTGACCGTTTGTCGTGCTTGCACGTCGAAACTACTTAACCGATTTCAATGATCTTGGCACAAAGGTACTCAGAAGTTACTTGTATGTTTTTTTCACGATAATTCCGACGAGTTTACAGCCGGCTCTAAGTAAACTCTCTACAATCAAAGTCATTTTACCGAATGTTCCCGATAAACAAAATCTTACACATTATCTTTGTGATCTTTTCAGTGTAAAGAATTTATTTTAACACTGGATTTCCTTAGCAACACGGGCTAATCATATGAATCGGTTGAATAATGTACACAATTTTATACGTAAAAGTGTTTTTAATTTAATAATTCAAAACCCATCAAAAGCCGAACCAACCATTACCCTGCCTCATTAACGTCATCTGCAAAGTAAACAAAAAAAAGCAAGTGATACCGGGTCATTTGCATTTTTTATTGCAAGTAGTCAGTCCTCAGACAGTCATTTCCCTGGCTGAGACAATATTGACAAAAGCCACTCGTTTAGTAATGCAGAAAATATGCAAACAAGAAGGAACGAACTACCAATTTGAACGCTGTGTGGTCCGCCACTGAAACAAATATTTCCATAAATTGAATATGGGTAGAATGTCAAAAGATAATGAAGTACACAGTAATGAGTGGAGGTTTTATTTAAAAAATAATATTATACATTTAAATGAACGGTAACGTCTTCATTACCTTGATGAGGACATCAAGGTATGATTACTCGGTTGAGTCTTTTTTTTATGGGTGCTTTTTTGGCCACCTAGGGTTTGGATATCGATATATCGAAATACCACTTTTGCAATCAATTTACATACTTTTTTAGATTGAGTTCTTATTATTTTATTTGTTTTGAGTTTAGGATGTTATACATTTATTTGTTTTGTCATATTAGTTGATTTAAAAAAATGTAAGGGAATATTTTTAATTGTGTTTTTAGTGCCACACAGACTACTAATGTAAATGTTATCTCATTTAAATTTAAACTTTGATGTTAGGTAAATTATACCTACATTATACAAACAACACTTCATTTCTATTGAATAACTTATATTTTCAATAATTAATTATTTTAATCCTTATGTAAATATTGCCTTAACTACAAACTAACACCTTATTTTCTTATTGATTGATTAAGTCGCACCGACATTTAATGCCCTTGTTAAAAGCAAATTAAGCCTTATTAGAGTTCATCTTAATATTCCGTCCGTTAATTTATGACGCAGTGCTATCTCACACTTATATTTCCATCTGGAATCGTTTCTTATTTTAATAAGGCTTGATACAGAGCCAGTTAATTAGGTCTAATCTACGAATTTATCTCGTCGGATGTCTTAGGCGGTGCCAGTGATTCGTATTTAGTAAATATTTTCCTTGACGACTGGTCTCTTAAAGAGATAACAACACTTTACCATTGCGGAGTAAGGCCAGGGTTTTTAAGCGAGCGGTAAGTCGAGTAATGGTATGTTATTGACGTAATCATGCGATTACTTTTGAAACCATCCTTACTATATAATATTATACTGTCTGTTACGCTTTATTTTTTTATTTAACTAAACCCATTTAAATAGAATTTGGTACAGATATAGTCCAGAGCCTGAGAAAGGACATAGTCTATTTTTAAACCGATTGCGCTATAAAGAAGTAATGTTTTACCCGTTAAACATATCCACGCGGACAAAGTCGCGGGCGGAAAGCTAGTAATTAATATTTGAGAAATTACTTCATTCTTTGGTACATACATATTTTATTTTTCAATGCATTGTGAACTGAAAAGGTTTCGCTTAGGCCATAATTAAGTCAATAATTTTAACTTAGTCGCTAAGACAGTACGCCATCCATATACAACATTTTTTTTATAATAAAGTTTCGGCAGTCTAAATCTATTTTAGCAATAATATGTACATTACCTAAACTGTCCTTATTAGATGTCTCATGTCTGATATATTTAAGTCAACATTTTAGACCCATAGAATACCCGACCAAATCAATCTTCAATGGCTGTCAGTGAAACCGCGTAAACAGAATTTCATTTGAGACTGAGTACAGCCACGCATAAAAGCGTTACATTATCAAAAGGTGCTTTAATTTAGTTAACAAACCGTCAAGAATTTTAATATACCGCTTAAAGTTACCGAAGCTGTTCGCATCAGACGGATCGTTCGATCGCACGGGGATTACTCAAATTCTATGTTAGCGTAAGTGAAATTACGTTAAACCCGTATTTCTTTATCTACATCGTGAGTAACTTCCGTACTTTGAGTTGTTGAGTGCTTAAAGTTCGATGCCCATGATAAATGTGCTTAACAATTAGCTTTTTTTATCCAGATGGGAAATTTAACGCATGATATTCACACTTTTTGGTAGTTAGATACCGTTTTTAGGAATGTTTTCGTTTCAAATAATGTGAAGCGTCTTATTTAAAGCGATTTTAACTAAATATATAATATTAAAATGGAGCCTGAGAACAATTGAACCGTTTCGCTAGTTTTTCTTTTGTTTCGTTATTGTCAGGAGAAGGTTCTTACAAAGGAAAAAGTAAAAAAAAATATACGGAAAGTCAAATAAATGAAGTATTGGCGGTATGAAGATTGCCGGGTCTTTTATATTAACTTAAGAATATTGTGTTTAATCTGTGACTTTTTTACTTCCTTATTTCATCGGAGATCAATATAATGGGTTACGTATTAGTATGTTAGGTCATCATCATCAGCCCTTATACGTCCCCACTGCTGGGGCACGGGTCTACTAACCCTAAACTAGGGCGATAGAGCCTTAGCCAACCACCCTGGCCGAGTACGACTTTAGAATTTCTTCGTAAGTGTGCAGGTTTCCTCACGATGTACCATATGTAAGGTACAGTGTTTGAATCATACAAGTAACAACAAAACATTTATCTATGCATTTTGTGTATGAGTTTAAAACGGCATGCTTTAACACCTTATCTAGGACACAATAACTCACAATGCAGTACTTTAAATGCATATTAACACACAGGTGTAGTAGAACAAACTTGCCTGTAAAAGTTTCTTTAAATGACCCGTATTCCGAAAGACAGAAGAGTCAACAGGGTTATATGGGTACTGCTTTCGGCGTTCATTGTACTAAATCGTCGATAAGGGTCCTTACTCACTGTGATTGTTAGGATCGGTACAACCGATCTTCAATGCAAGTATAGGTTATATTCAAATAATGTTAAAATTTAATTTAATTTCAAATGAAATACATACTCAAATACCTGATGTTTTCACGATTGAACTGGAAGTAAAATCCGGTCAAACAATTGGAATTCTAACTGAATTAAACGTATGAGATTATTATTTTCACAATCTAGTTAATAACAGCACAAAATATATAGCGTTCTTGACTGGTCTGCAAGGAATGCATAACATTCATAGTTATGACTCATGATTAAACGCATCAATATAAGATGATACCAGTTACATACAACACAAATTCTGTCAAACGCACGTCTTAATCGCTACAAAAGGTGGCAATGTGTAAGTGCCCTAAGTACCCCGAACGTACAAAAAGGGCTACCAAATAGTCACGTGCTTTGAACACGCGAAGCCACTTTGCTTGTCTCCAAATTTATGCAACTCCGCGTCTATGAAAACCCTTAGTAGGAGTCCTATTCTGAGACCTCGGTTGTAGAAAATTGGAACAAATTTTTACCCAAGAAAGTTACTTCTTAGTGTGTGAGAAAGTTTGCTTTGGTAAAGTTTGAAGGAAAAATTACTTAGTAGGTTCAAGAATTATTTATACAGGGTGTAACAGGGGGGGGGGATCATCGTAAGTCAATCGATGGGGGACTTCAATACCTACCTATATAACCCCCATGTATGTTCAGCGATTTTCAATAGTTCTAAAGTTATTGAGATTTTTGTGAAATTTTTGTAAGAAGCCGGAATTCAGTATAAAAGTCTTCACTGTAGCTTAACTACTGGATCTGCTTGCATGATTTTTTTTCTAGAAGTAGTTCAATAGTGGGTCTTCATAATTACGATACCGATTTGAGTCATAACCCTATCATATTGGAGTAAAAAAATAATTCTTCACAAAAGTTTTACGAATCGAATTGTGTCTACCAACTTTCAAAGCCTCCAGTGAAAAAAAGTGCCTGTGTTTTTTTTCTAGAACTTATTTTAAAAACTACCTACATTCATGGATAGTATACCCTGAAAATTTCATACCGCTACTGCCAGAGCATCAGAACGAAAATTTAACGCGAATGGCACAGGTGCCATAAATCAGTGTTTTTATTTTTCATGTAAAACTTTAATTTTAAAATAAATCGATATGTTTCAGCAAATTTATGCTATGTTAGTAACATTAGTAGCAGTAATTTTACAGAATTGAAAATTAAAGGGGTGAAAATCAAACAAAGAAAATTTACATAATTTTTGTTAATTATTTTTTTTACAGTAGGTTTTCATAATGGGCATTATTATTGGCTATGCATAGCTTAGACCTTCTTAAAAGCTTTTTGGAGGTTGTGGAATGCTTCTTTTTTGTCAAATTTTTCAGGGGCCCAAATTGTGATAAGGCAAAATGTAGTAGTAGCATTTTGCAACATCCGAAAAACCTTTGTAAAAAGGTGTAGTATATGCATAGCCAATAATGGTGCCCATTATGAACACTTACTGTAAAAAAAATAACTAACAAAAATTATGTAAATTTTCTTTGTTTGATTTTCACCCCTTTAATTTTCAATTCTGTAAAATTACTGCTACTAATGTTACTAACATAGCATAAATTTGCTGAAACATATCGATTTATTTTAAAATTAAAGTTTTACATGAAAAATAAAAACACTGATTTATGGCACCTGTGCCATTCGCGTTCAATTTTCGTTCTGATGCTCTGGCAGTAGCGGTATGAAATTTTCAGGGTATACTATCCATGAATGTAGGTAGTTTTTAAAATAACTTTTAGAAAAAAACACAGGCACTTTTTTTCACTGGAGGCTTTGAAAGTTGGTAGATACAATTCGATTCGTAAAACTTTTGTGAAGAATTATTTTTTTATTCCAATATGATAGGGATATGACTCAAATCGGTATCGTAATGATATAGACCCACTATTGAACTACTTCTAGAAAAAAAATCATGCAAGCAGGTCCAGTAGTTAAGCTACAGTGAAGACTTTTCTACTGAATTCCGGCTTCTAACTAAAATTTCACAAAAGTCTTAATAACTTTAGAACCATTGAAAATCGCGGTATTGAAGTCCCCCATCGATTGACTTACAATGATCCACCCCTCCTGTTACACCCTGTATGATTAACAAAATAAAACTATATTTAAGTATCTGTACATTAGTCAAGGTATTATTTATTGTTAATTAATTTCACACACATACAACGAACAAACTCGTAGATATAGGTAGTACTCTACAATATAAATAATGAATCTACGGTCTCCGAATTTTCTAAACCACCGAGTACAATGTTTCTTACACTGTACATTGTACTCAAGCAACAAATTTAATCACGGTTTCCAACTTGAAATATTATTAATGGTTAAAATATGTCGTAGGAAGACATGAACGATATTGGTACATGGCAAAAATAAGTAAGGTGTTCTCTACCGTCTCTATGACGTGGAATGCTCTAAATAGCTAACTAGTCTCTTCCGAACAACAGTTGGACAGCACTGCCATCCAGACATAGCCAGGCATACCATGCAGGCAATGGTGGCCCGGACCAATTGGTTCAGTTCTTCACTTCTGCTCATTAAGGCATGTAATCCCCTTCCAGCTCTTGTTTTCCCTCCCCCCTTTAATCCCAGCACTTCAGGAGCGTGAATCGGCACCTTAGCAGACAGGGTGAGTGGTGAGTGCGACCGGCTTTATAGGGTTTACTGTACCTATCGGCCTCATATGTGGATCTCGTGACCGCTTATCATCAGATGGTCAACCTGAAAGCTCTTTATATAAAAAAGACGTGTGGCACTTGGGGACTGCCGCGGTATAGCAATAGCTATACCGCGGCGGATTTCGGAGCAGCTCGTCTCGATTCGTGCGAGTTTCGTAGAGTCGTACAATACGTCTAACCGCCCGCACACAAACACCGTGCCGAAGTTTACCGAACTGAAACGACGTTAGACGATTGAAACGTTTTTTACGATTATTTTTCGTTACGGAATTTCTTGGTTCGGTTGCCGCGCTCAAAGCCCGCGATAAAAGATATGCAAAAGCTTAAAAAAATATCAAACCACTCTCAGTAGCAATGTTTTGAGGAGCAATGTACCTAATACATGCGTGGTTTCAGGGAGCCATTTTATTTGGTTCGCAAGTTGATGGCGCTTCACGCACGGCCGGCTACCTCAAAGAGAAGTGCGGCGCGCCACTGTACTGCGTTAAGTTGATAGGGATGTGCCGTGGTAGCTGTGACCACATTCAACACAAAAACATGTTATAAAGATTGGAAACTTTGAGAATTTGGCATTGCATAAACTGGACATTTCAGGAGTTACACTTTTGTAGATTTGGATAATCTAAACTTTACTTCAAGGATCAATGGACGATGAATGGTAATATATTACGGAACGGGTTGATAAATCGCTCTTCTATATCTGTCTACACCAATTTCGAATGATCAATTTTCTTTTTTTGTCGGAAAAGCACCTATATTTCAGAAAATTGATATCATAAAAATAATCCTTTGTTTTTCGAACCACGAGACTAGAGTTCCTTAATTTGTTCATTCTTATAAGATCTCAATGGTTCGCATCACCGTTGACTTTAAATAAAATATTTCGATCAATCCAGTAATCTTCTTAATTTAACCAGATGTAAGGATAACAATAATTTTGCATGCATGAATTGCTGAAAAAAAATCAATGAGTTTTTTATCCAATGATATCCTATTTATACTCATATCAAAAGTATAGTGAAAGACATTCTGAGAAATCTGCTTGAGTCTGACCAATCGAGAGCAAATTCCCTCATAAGCACATTCAGCCAGGACATTTCTCATTAGCACACTCTGACTTCAAATAAAAAATCTTTTACGCAAATAGCTTACATCCCTACTTCACTCCTGTATTTACAAGGAACCTCTTTGCGGATATTCGTTAACTCCATCGGGAGGATCGGACTCGCGTGTTTTTTCAATGACCGTCCCACTGGTATTTGTTTCGAGGCAATATTTATTTTCTGGTTCAGAAAATGTCTTTGGCAGCGTGAGCTTTTCAGTTTTTATGAAGTTAAAAAAGCACTTTAGAGCTATCTTTTAGATAGAACCACGATATTAATTACATGTTAGTTGTAGTTCAGTTGTAACTTACAGTGATATTATGTAGTTCTGTACCTTACAGTGTACCCAAAACAGCAGGTACCTTATTAAATAAATATTCATGTACAAATATTCCATTCAAAATACTATATATCGAATCAATCTTGCGATTTTACTTGCTAGTCCACTTATTTTTACAATAAAACCATTCATTAGTTACAAAGTGACTTTACGCTCACTTAAAACCCGGTTAAACGGCGAAAGAGCATAAAAATCCTTCCCACAATTTATTACTTCCAGCGAACTCCCGTCTCAAGGCACGTAATATGTATGCTAACACAGACACGTGTAAATTTAGATTAAAACAATTTGCGTGTGATAGGCAATATCGGGCAATAGCGACGTGCAGGTAAGATGCTCGCAGCCTTGGGTTAGATCAGAGCTTATTGGATTATTCAGGTCATAGCGCGTCACAGAGTAATAGGGAACTGCTAGCCAGTAGGTATCGCATAGATAACTTAGTAAAGTTGCAGGCTCTTGGGTAGAGCTAAGACGCTAGGAGGTTTATTTTGCTTTAAGATAGTCGCTTTTGTACTTACGATTACTTTTTATAACTGACATCTTTGTTTTAATCGCTTTACTTATTTTTAGCGGTAAAGTAAAAAATGTGATATAGAATTGCGGAAAATCTAGAAAAAATATTTAATTAAAATGTACATAATATACAGCTTTTAAGAAAAGTTTAATGTTTGAAATTTTGTTGTACCTATTTATGGACTCTTGAGGATAGTGCCTATCAGAGCCTCTAATCCTATACATACAACCAGATGAATCCGAAGTAAAAAATCAATAGTTTACTATTTATTAGAACTTAAAACGGTATGTTAATCGGTTTCAAGTACAATAAGCTCAAATAATTAATTATATTATGCTATTCGCACGTCATTATACCACTCTCCCCAAAAATCTCGAGCTTATTAAACATTCACATTTGGGGCTACCTACCTAAATAAATACCTAGCTAACCCTCAAAAATATGTCGTAATTAAAATGATGTAAAATTGTATCACAAAAGCAGTTGATAATGGTACATTCCCCAAATTCACAGCGCGAGCTAATCTTTGACCGACCGTTGTTCGACGCAATATAACCTTATTAATGAACGACAAATACTAATTTCGCATGCCTTTGTGAAGCTCGATCATCGGCCTGACACGCAATAATCCATTCCTGACTGACATTTATGAGTAAACGGATCGCCTTGTGTGGTAACCGCCCTTTGTGGTGCATTCAAACGGCATAAATTGAAAATTTTAGTTGAAACCCGCAGATAATGCAAGAGATGTAAGTGTTATGACCTTATGGAGTCATCTTTGAACTTATTTTTTTTAGTGCACCTACCAGTGCAAAGATAAATAAAATTAATGGCTCGGTGGAACAGTGGCTAGTGTTCCTGGCTATTCCAAGAGATGGCCATAAAGTTGCTTGTGCACTAAGTGCTTATACTACTAATATAGCACAAGTATTGTTTTATATAAAGAACAACAGTGGTATGCACAAATATACTTCAATATATTTAATAACACACCCAGACTCGGTACAAACACCGATGGTCTTATACGAATATTTGTCCAGTGTGGGAACAAACCCACGATTCTTAGAAAACCGAAAATGTAAACTACTGCAGCAGTTGACCCGTGATCATGTCGCTTGCAATTGAGGCGTCAAAGGAAACATGGAATATTGACCATGTTTTCTAATATTTTTCATTATTTGAAGATAGCCTTCAAACTTTTGCTACAGTGTCCCACCATCTGGTAGTTGGCTTGATTTGAAATATATTCAAGAGAATCTTCACGCGATCCCTACATAACTCACCTATCCCGCCAACATCACTTATAACTCTTCCATTCTTCCACTAAAGGGAGGTCAAATCAAAAGTACCCGTAATTGACGAGCATGCATAAAGAGGTTAATGGATGTGGATGAAGCGAAAGTGGCATGCCAGGACCGTAGCACATGGCAGGAAGTGATCTCTGCCTACCCCTCTGAGAAAAAGGCGTGATTTTATGTATGTATGTATTATTCCACTCTATACCCATTGCAGTCAAGTGCGGGACGTCCCACGCGCGTCGGCCGGCAGTCGCCGATTTGTTGCGTGTCGCCGACGCACGCGCCACTGACTAATTGGCGTTATAAATCGACCCAACCGGGCCGTAATCAACGCCGATCCAAGTTGGGAATTGGGAGCGTTTCGTTTTCATCCGATTGAGCTTTTGAGCTGGCATTGTACTCAGGTGTTTTAACTTTTTTCTAGTTACAATTTCGTGAAAAGAGTTAAACAATATAGAAATAATTGAACGGGTGAAATGACCCTTGTTTATACACGCGAACTAAGTCACGGGAAAAAAGGCTAGTACAAAAATTAATGCATCCTAAATGACTGGATTAGTGGTTAGTGACCCAGGTTCACTGCCTACGGTTCCAATAGTCGTGGGTTCGATTTGCACCCGGGATAAATATTTGTGAAACGAACAGCATCGGTGTTTGTTCCGTGTCTGGGTGTGTTATTAAATATAATATTTAAGTAGATTCTGATATCTGTAACACCAGTGCTTAAGCTACTTACCACGGAATCAGATCAATATTTGTGATGTTGTGTAATATTTATTTAATGAATGAAACCTCTTTTTTGTTGTGGATCCAAAACACCGCGTCATTCCCTCACTTGAATCACTTAATGCGGAACTGCATGTACTTAACGGTTGATACACGAACGATAGCAAAAATCGCAGTCGTTTTAACTAATTACGGTACATTAGCGACACGTGTGTTAATACGCTGTCCTTTACTTTATAAATGGGTTCCGATACACTGAGAGCGCTGGCTACGTCCATTAAAAGGCAGTTTAATACCTTTATTTCTTTACTGCGTACCTTTTGGATTGGACTTACCAGCGAACGATTTATTCGGTAGTAGATTTATAGATAGGTACTGATAGAAAGCTATATAGCGATAATGGTTACATGAAAGCTTTAGCTTCATGTATAAACTAGTTGTTGGTAGCGACATTAATTTCAAGTGGGAGTCCTGAAGCATAACGTCGCTGCACCTGATGTATGGGGCCGTGAGGTTTTAATATGAGATTGATAGGCACAATAGACTATTGAACCTATCGGCCCCATCCTGAACGCCTGCTTAGGTGCTACTTTACACCACGGGTAAAGAGCCCGGGATTTGAGGAGGAAGGAAAAATAATAGCTGGAATAATACCTTTCTCTATCTAAAGAAGAACAGAGCATGACATTTCAGTCGGAGTATACTATTAGTATTCTATTTAGGTTACCATACTATCTAGCGATTGCCAGTATTGAAAAGCTACTCGAAACAAGCTTATATCTTAAAGTCAAAGTGCAATTAGTTTTATAGTTAAATAATATCTTATAAGGGCGATGGAAGATATCTAGTAAGGTACACTTAGCTTATGAAAGGGGGTGAAGGAGTTCACAACGAGTATACCGCGTGGGCATAATTTAAATTTAATCATACATACATGTCCAGCAAGTACAGTTAACAGAGTAAAGATTCCAAAATTGGCGGTTAATATTATACTTTTATGTCTTTGTAATCATCTTTTATGTAAATTGTACAGTTTGTTTTAAAAATAAATTTTATACACACTAATTTTTATGCTACTTGACACATGATGAGATGTTTTGATGTTGTCTGATATAAGCATTATTAATTTATAGCGCTTTACGTTTTTTAACACACTCAGATTTCAAATTGCAAAGTTATGCTCCAGTAATATAAAGTTACATGATCAAATGTTCTAACCAAAAAGATAAAATGTTTTCGTGGCTGATTTTGCATAGTCATATTATTATATTAAGTGGAGTATATTTCTATAAAAATTTTTTTTCGTGGTCATCAAATTTTCGTGTTGATTTCAAACGTTAATGGCTCTTGTAAATTTCAATTGGGGTCATATTTTGTACAGTGTGTGTTGTACAGAAGAAATATGTAACATACTTAACGGCCATCATTGTAGATTAAAAAATAAAAACGCATATAACCTCAAATTGAAGGTGCTGACTATACGTCGTTGTTACCTACTAGTCACTTATTACCGCTCATTATCCACAAATAAACGTTAGGGTGGTACGTCCATGAGTTAATTTGATCAGAGTGAAGATTACGCGGGTCCCGACCGACCACTTAAAATCTTATTTGTTAAATTACTTATTTACTTAACATTTAACAATTTACTGAATTGCCAACGTGAGTGGGTCTTGATAACTGTACGGCAAAATTCCTTTACGTAAGCGGGAGGGTATGCATGGTCTGCGTTTTATGTGGACTCTATCAGTTTGAATATGTTAGTACTTGACTACATGGTCATGTGCATCCTGCATATACATAATGTATCTAACAAAGGCATTTGGTATTATCCTTACTAATAAATAAATAAATAAGGCGTCCGACCGATTTCGGCCATGGCGGCCGATCTCAATTGAGATCAACCAGGTGCGCAGGACATATTATGGTGCACAAGTGTGCGCGCTAACACAAGTGCACTCTCTATTCCCTTACTCTCATAGTTCGTTGAGACGGCAATCCGACATGACCGATGAGAGACCGGGCGCAGACCCCCGGCATAACGTGCTTTCCGAGGCACGGGCGATCAACCGCCAACTTCCTAACTCCGGGCTGAGTAATTTCATTACAGAAAAACTCACACAAATTTTGCCCGACCCCGGACTCGAACCGGGGACCTCTCGGTCCTAACGCAGCACTTGCTACCAATAGACCAACGAGGCAGTTCCTTCCTCCTTACTAATACAATGATTGCAAACGTCCATCTGACGCGCTTTTACGTCAGTACTACTTAACCGATTTATACACCGTGAAATTTTAATGGTTGTTTTCCCGTGGCAGAACGATTTGCCTTTAGTAATACTATCGAATCATGCAAATTATTCTTCGAAAAAAAAATTTTTTTTTTTTGATTTTTCAGAATAAAATTTTTCCAACTCAAAAACGAGAGAAGCTATCGTTGTTTTTGAAGATGTGACGTATTCAGGTACTGCTTGCCGCATGAAATCGATGCTTAAAGCTAAAGAAGCTCTACACCCTAAGTCATAAAGCGGTTCGAACGTGCTTTCGAGTTACGGTTAAACCTTTCGTAAAACCGGCATTTATTGATTTTACCAAAAAAGAACTGCACACATATTTTGTACTACTAAGATAGAATCATTTTACTGTGGGAAAACAACCACTAAAATTTCACGGTATATAAAACCTGATACGGAACAAACACCGATGTTCGTCACACAAATATTTGTCCCGAGTGGGAATCGAACCCACGACTCTTGGAACCTCTTGTTCCACCGAGCCAGTCAAAATGAGAATATGAGTATATGAGAGCCAGTGAATATGAGATTGATATGCACAATAGACTATTGAACCTATGGCCCCCATTCTGAACGCCTGCTTAGGTGCTACTTTACACCACGGGTAAAGAGCCCGGGATTTGAGGAGGGAGGAAAAATAATAGCTGGAACAATACCTTTCTATCTAAAGAAGAACAGAGCATGACATTTCAGTCGGAGTATACTATTAGTATTCTATTTAGGTTACCATACTATCTAGCGACTTCCAAAAGTATTGAAAAGCTACTCGAAACAAGCTTATATCTTAAAGTCAATTTCATTACAGAAAAACTCACACAAATTTTGCCCGACCCCGGACTCGAACCGGGGACCTCTCGGTCCTAACGCAGCACTTGCTACCAATAGACCAACGAGGCAGTTCCTTCCTCCTTACTAATACAATGATTGCAAACGTCCATCTGACGCGCTTTTACGTCAGTACTACTTAACCGATTTATACACCGTGAAATTTAATGGTTGTTTTCCCGTGGCAGAACGATTTGCCTTTAGTAATACTATCGAATCATGCAAATTATTCTGATACACGTAAAAATTTTCTAGAGACTGAATAAGTGCAAAGACTACTTTTTACCGACTTCACTATTTGGAAATAATGTTTTACGTGATTAACATACTATCTAGCGACCAGTATTGAAAGGTACTCGAAACATGCTTATATCTTAAAGTCAAAGTGCAATTCGTTTTATACATACTTATACAATAAGCAAACGTATGTCTTACGGGCTTTGACGTCAGAACTACTTAACCGATTTAAATAAAACCAGATACACATTTAATTGTCTAGAGACTCATTAAGTGCAAAGCTACATTTTACCGACTTCGCTATTTGGAAGTTATGATCTACGTGATTACGACTTCTCGAGACAGGAAATCTTGCAGTATCCGGTTCCAGTATTCATTTAGTTAAGCTTTGTCTACTTTATAAAACCATATTTCTAGTCATAGATAATTATTTTTATGCTTACATATTTATGAAGTAAATTTTTTTTATTAAGTGAAAGTAAATACTTAAATGCACCTTCAAAACAAATTATAAAAAAACCTATGTAAATTTACTCCAAACTGACTTAGATAACAGCTTAATGTCTGAAGCTCGTATTTTATCCAAAAATAAATAGTTCAAAACAATTAAAGTAAGCATGTCGGCAGGAAAGCGGTACAAATATTTAATTTTGTTTCTGAATAAACATTCACGACTTGTTATCTTAATCAGGTGTTGGTGTCATTCACATTAGAGTTGAAGCTTCTTTATAATTTTTAAGCCACGGTTACATTAGCATACATAATAATGTGCCCTCGCTTTACTTCTGAGCATTGTATTTAAAACACACTATTTTTGGTGTATGATTATGTTGAGATAAATATTAGATTCATCAAAATAAGATCTGATTATGTTACAGCACAATAGCTGTTTAAGTATGTATGTGAAGTTCATACTAAGAAAAATAATAACCAACTCTTGAGTGTAACACTTTTATTATACCTAACGTTCTTTATTACGATGAATATAACTTTTTACGTGCAACTAATTTTGCAAAGAAGCAGAAAAACATATTTTTTCTTTTGATAACAAAACGATTGTAAAATATTGTCCCGTTATCCATGCAAACTTATTACTTTAATTTTAATAAATTAATATACCGTTTTTACGACTTTTAAATTTAATTTAAGGAAATTATATATATTTGAGTACTCTCGGACCATTGTCTTATTATATCGTAAAACACCATTATTGTTTACCCTTTATTTGACCAATTAAATTGGATCAACGCGAAGTACTAAAAAACCGACTCATTTGTGTGTAAATCTCAAGAGTTTTATTGGTCTCATAATCATAATCATTTCACCTAATTGTACAAGCAACAATATAATATTCCGATCTCTATAAAGGCCAACCGTAAAGCGGGCATAAAATATCAAGTAATTAAAAACCAATGGAGTTGCCCACTATACATGATAAAAACGCAATAATTTAAATCGTTTACGATCAGGTTTATATGCAATATTAATTGTGTTGAATATTTTATGGTTGTTCTGAGTTGATAAAAGTTATATTCAATACTACGGGCGTACGTTCAGCGAAGGTTTATCTCGATAAAATCATTTAAATATGCGATGGGTGCAATTAATATTCAATAGCATTTATTGATAAGCCAGAAGTAATGGTTTTTATAGCCACTCCATTATTCGCAGTCGTTTAGGCAAATCGTTTATACTTGAACAAAAGATGTTAAAACGGTTAGTAAACTTTACCGGTTGGTTAATTTAAAAAATCCTTACTAATATCCTTACTTCTTTACTAATATTATCAATGCGAAAAAACTCTGTTATGCTTTCACGCATAGAGTACTGAACCGATTTAAATGAAATTTGGTACAGATATAGTCCATAGCCTGAGAAAGGACATAGGCTACTTTTTAACCGACTGCGCTATAAAGAAGTAATATTTTACCCGTTAAACATATCTACGCGGACGAAGTCACGGGCGGAAAGCTAGTATAAAATAAATGGAAAAGCCGAAAGCAATTACCTTAACCTTTTTATTGTGTTTCTCAATTAAACGAAAAGCCTGACCTTTTTTGTAAATGTAAATAATTATTATACTGCAAAAAAAAATATTTACATACGAATAAAATTTAGTGCTTCAAGAATTGAAATAAATGTACTAAATAGGTTTTTCTTATTACACAACAGTGAAACAATTAAATATAATACCACGTTTATTAGTAATTGTTATTCGTTTCATTATACCAACTTTATTACCGTTTAATTTAAAACGAAGATAATGGAAATACTTTGACGTATTTAAACATAAAATTAAATATCATTGAAAAAAACTGCTTTATTCAAGAACCAAACGGAATAAGTAATTATGCAATATGAGCACATTTATAACTGAATGTTTAAATTATTAAATTGCCTACGAAGTAATCCTTATTTCATATCAACTTTTATAGGTTTTATATTACTCTCCTAATCTTTCTATTAAACTAAAATAATTAAGACAAATTAATTACAAATGAGTATGACTTCTTGGAAATGTATCAAGATTATTTAATATATGCAATCATCATGGAAATTGTTTGTTGAGATAACGTAAGTAGAAGATATCTAAACGACCTGACATAATATAGGTACGTATATCAGAAGAAAATGTGATCATAAGACAGTATGAATTACTAAGAGGAAACATGAAAACTACATTAAAATACTTCAAAGTAGCGGTTTATTACATTACTTTCATGACAATTAAATGAATAATTAGCGCCTAGATACAAAATCCTTTTCAAATCAGTGTATGAAAGAAAAGTGCTCGATGGAGCAATGGTTTTAGTGATTGTGGGTTCCAAGAGTCGTGGGTTTGATACCCAACAATCATTGCGTTAAACATTTTGTATTTGTTCCGTGTCTGGGTGGGAATATGTATTTAAGTAGATATTTATGAAAAATTACGCATATAAGTTCATCAGTCTCTGACACCCATAGTAAGCTCTGCTTGGTTCCGTCAGATAGCTGTGTGTGGAGATGTCCTAAATACTTATTTATTTACTAACATAATATAAATAAAAAGCATTAAATATTCGCCAAAACTTAAATTTGCACTTTGATTTGACTAAACATTGTCACCAGTTGGCTATTTGTCCGAAATTGGTTGGATAAAATTATTGACGTCCTAACTGCCTACTACTTTGAATGTGGGAAGTCGATTCGTGTTGAAATAACTCCCGAAGCGGGTAGAAAATCGCGTAAACCTGTGTTACAAATCATCAAGATCGGTTCAGCAGTTTTGGCATTAAATTGCGACAGACAGACTAACAGGTAGAATTAGAATTGTCTAAAAAAAGATATTCTTCTTCTTCTTCTTATCGTATGGTTGATGAACAACCTGGTGTCAGAGTTTAAACCGCCCGTAGGCCTCTGACATGGCTACACACACCGTTGAAAAATCTCTCAGGTATGCTGGTTTCCTCACGATGTTTTCCTTCACCGTTAAAGCGTCGAATTATGGTACATATGAATTTCAAATTTGAAAAACACATTGGTACCTGGCGGGGTTTGAACTGGCGACCTCTCGCATGGCAAGCAACGACCTTAACCACTCAGCCATCGACGCTTTTTTAGAAAAATATATTAGGTAGTAGAAATAAAATAGATGTAGGTCGCTCACAACTAAATGTAACTGGACAGTCGTTTGAAAAGAGTTTAATTTAATCCTTTATTTGCCCCGATAAAGATGGATCTCGGCCGTTGGCCGTGTACGATCGACTTAAAGAAGACGAATGGTTTCCGAACGATTTATATCAATTCGACGAATTTCTTTGATTCCTTTATTCCTTTGATAAAAAATCTATTAGCTAACGCAGTTCTGAGATTAATAAATTGTCTTTATAGTGAATGAACGGAAAGCATAAAATTTTCTCGGAGGCATATTTTAGTATAATTCCTGTCGTCTAGTTTATATCTCGCAGTAAAGTGAAAAGTGCATTTTAAATGAAATGATCAAGGATATACAGCTGTTTCGATGAATGTTTTTATTACTGACGGCTTTCTTAGAAACGCTTGTTAAATATTCAAACGGTTTTATATATCGCTACCTTAAATCTCAAATGGCGTAACCGCCAATTTGGTCAAAATGACTTTTTAATGCAGTTTTATTCAGTTTTTTTTTCTCTATCGATCTGTTTATTTAAAATCCTCAAATTCGCAAAAAAAAGGTTATTACGACCCAATGTTTTTTATAGATTTGAACACTTTTCATAAGGTAAACAGGTCGTAAAAGGCTTTGTCTAATTTACTTGGTGTTTACGCCCCTAGAAATTATTGTGACGTGAAAAAAATGTCAAAAAAAAAGGGTGTAAGTGACATAATTTTCTGGCGTAACTCGTAAGACACGCTATTTTTCGAAATTGCAATACAAAAGAAAGGCGTTTACACCCAACATCGCTGAACACATGATTGTCATTATTATTGTTAGTATTGATGCGCGGGGGATTAAGATTGCGGAGACATTGGCTATTTATTGCTTTTCCTTGTTTCGGCATTTTAAATCAATGTCCAAACACAAATCAGAATCAAAGACCAATAACGCGCCAAAGTCAACGTAACGGTCACAAAAAATAATAAATACACCGAGGAACGTAATCTATGCGCACAAGTACGCAAATGGCTGAATACATAGATAAATGTATGGTAAATACACATCAGCGGGGGTTTCAAATGACAAAATTAATCGATTTAGATACGTAAAAATCTTAGTGAAGTTTCCCATATTCCAAAATTTTTCATCCAATTCTAAAAATTACGCGTTGAGTCACTATGAAAAAGTGTCAAACGGCGTAACTTTGTAAAAGCGTAATACAGAGTGAATATTTTACGTTTTCTTTTATTATTAAATGAGTTTAAAGCACAAGAAACATTTTTTTATTGGAGATACGACCTTCACCTCTTAAAAATCGTGATTTTTATGGGGCGTAAACGCCTTTTTGTAATATTTTAACAAGTCGTAACCGACTTCTAGTTTCTTAAATATAAGATTTAGGTACAAAGAGTTCCTACTGAATCCTTTATCTCAAAATTCTAAAAATTTGATGTATAAAACATTTTCATTGTATTAAAATTGATAAAGTTATGAATTTAAAAAACATTTTTTTTTTGTTTTTCTGCTCTCCTGAAAAGTAGTGTTTTGGTGGTTACGCCATTTGAGATTTAAAGTATCGATATTAAAAAATACTAAACTGAGCTTTTACATTCTTAGTGAAGCAATTTGTTTAGTAATAGGAAGACTGTAGAAAGTTGTTGAGTTCGATTTTTATTTTCATCATGTTGATGTATTTTCTTTTTGTGCTTTAATTATTTCAATACTACTGGCCGCCCACGACTTCGTCCACGTGGAAATCGTTTTGGCAACAATGATTTATTTAAAAACCTCGTAAAATTAACTGTTTATAAGTGAAAGTCCCGCCAAAGTTGGTCCAGCCGTTTCGGAGATTAGCGGGAACAAAAATACAGACAGACAAAAAAAGACCAAAAGGTTATTAGTTAAATTATTGATATTTGATATCGATTTAGTAAAATCTCGTTATGTTGATATTACAAACAGACACTACAATTATATTTAGTTGTATAGATTTACGATTATTGAACGATGAATAAGGAACATAACCACCAAACACACACGGTGCTATAAAGCCTGGACTAGAGATGCCTAATAAACATCTCGTTTTAGAACTCAACCAGACTCGTTAACGCTCCATTGTTTATCTCCTACCTTTTTCGCCTTTTAAGTGCCATGCCTTATTTAGGCGAGGATCACGGAGTGCGAAATGCTGTAGTGAGCTGGACAAAATTGCAGTCCACTGTGGGGAGTCGCAGCGACGGAAGCACTTTGGCAAATGCCTATAGGATCCGGATTTGTTCGCATGGCCCGGATCAGGGAGGCACGCGGTCACACCGAAGTGAATCTGAAAAATATTTTATTTTATTAATTTATTGAAACATCAAAATTAAACTTCTAACTAAGTTATGTCCCGCAAGACCGTCAAATAGTTTGACTGTAGGATCAGTTTACATAATACTTGTGTGTTACTTACTAATAAACTACGTATTTATATAATTAATATTCACGCAATAGTAGATACATGTAATGCCTAATAATAATATGTTTTTGCTGCGATTTTTTCTGCGATCTTAAGCTTCGAAGGAGACACCGGTCGCATATAGGTTAAGATAACTGTATGTTTAAGTATTTTTTTTAATACCGCGGCAAGCACTGATGTTGAGGTCAAAAGGTGTGTGTTACATATGTGTCCTCTTATTATGTTACTTGCTATTGTCATTACTGTTACGGTTATAAGCCCGCCTTTTCAGTCTGCTAATCTGTCAATGCTATATACTGGTGTATAAACTTAATTTTAGCACTTTACAAAAACCTTTACTTTAAAAACATGGTTAAGTTTATATTTCGAATTTCTTACCATAGAGCTCATATTTTAGGAATCTATGTTAATGATAAAAATTAAAAAGAGACAGTTTGGACATTCTTTGTAACGCTATTAAGGCAATGTCAATCTCTAGCTCGTAACTAACGTTAATTATCAAACCTTGATAATTAAAATGAAAAACAAAATAAAAACACAGAAATAGACCATTGCACCACGGTGTCATAGGAGTTCTATAAATCTTAAAGGATTCGGGAAGTTGAACTGGTTTGTTACAAAGCATTCTTTACGGCTTCCAACAACAAAACACTTTTACGTGATTGATTGTGAGCGTTCACTCTTTTTAGTGTCCTTATTTGTAACGGATGTTGTGATCAAAATGACATTTCCAATACCCGTATGAACCACTTATGGGCCATGAATTTCACGTTTCGTATCGGTGCAGTGAAGTTTTGAAAGTGGGTCGTGGTAATCAATCTTCTTGAATGATCTGTTTCACGGTGTAATAATTATTTAGTACGGTAATTAAGTATTGAGATAGGTAGGTCTACATTAATTTATCCAGATTTACCTACAGTCAATTTCACTATTGAATCTGGCGTAAGAAATTTGTCTTTTGAAAGATCTTGCGTACAACTTTTTAAATAATTTTTACCTCTATTATATTCTTATGTCAAATGATATCTAACGCTCAACTATTATGCTAAGCAACTAATATGTATCCAAGTGCAGAGAATCAATAACATTTCTGAACATAATTCAATTTAATCTTCGAGCATTTAATATATGTCCGTATTGTGCGTTCTTAGTATTCTAACTTAACTGTATAAATATTGTCAATATTACATACTGTCTTATAAATCAAGAAGCTTTTAGTATTAATGAACATAAATATTTTCACAGACGACGAACGGTGCAGCCACGATAGTCGTTCCGAAGATTCTTTTGTCTTCATTAAATCTACATTTCTCAGAACCACCGTTAAAGTTTAACATTCACTTTAACACTAGGCATTTCCTTGAAAATGTTTTGCATAAAGCCAAAAATAATTACTCGATAATATTTATAGCTTTGGTTGTAATAATGTTAACGGTAAAATGTAGTAAGACCTAATAATATAATAAATAAATAAGTACTTTAAAAACTGTGTTATGTATTTTGTAATAAGAGACTATTGAACTATTATTTTGCATAAAACTATTTTAGTAGAATTCCTTAAATGTTATTATTTCAATTGCATTCACTTCAATAGGTTTTTTTGTACAAAAACGTTAACCTTTTCACGTGCGTGTGACTCAAAATGTACCCTAAAACAGACATACCTATTTTTAAATTCCATTTCTATCCGGTGTTGTTCAAATTTGAGTCACGTAATGTCCTGTTGGAGGACGGTAACATCTGTCAGTGAGAGCTGTTTTAAAACTGATATGTCGGTGAAACCACGAAATGTGGCTCTTTTTTATAAAAACGGTTTATTGTTCTTGGCACCCGTTACACGAATGCTATTTTGGCTCCATTGCTGTGGACGTTTTAACCTGTTGGGGTTGACATAACAAGTAACGAGGGGTGCAACGTTTCTCGCTTACTTAGCGTTGCGAAGAAATTTTTGTTTTGTAATAATAGATTGTACTTTTTAATGTCATAGCCTTAAATTCAACAAATAAGCTTTCCGTCGTAGTCGTAGTCGTTTATCGCGTAAATCATTACTCCCTCACAGAGCAGTTGGTTTAAAAGTAGTCAAATCTGAAGGCATTTAACTGCCTGTGCAAATAGCTTAAAAAAAACATAAGGAAAAGGGATAGTCAGGATAATTCTTGCAGTGTCAAACCATGTCTAAAATTTGTCATTTCGGAGTTTGATCTGATCATTTTAATACGGAATACTTTCAAACAGAATATACACACGCAGAAATCAAATGAAATATAAATACATAATATGAACTGGTTCATTAGGTATAATAATTATTTATTTATTTTTGGTTTAGCAAATAAAATAAAAATTAAGTAAAAAAGAAAAGGTCAGTGCTACCAATACTCGAATGTGACAAATTCCCGCTATACCTTATCTCGCAACCAGAAGCAAGAAGGTCACAAAAAGACAGGTGAAACCGCTAAAGGTCAAACGCATTAATAAAAGAAAAGAGGACAGCAAGTCAATAAACAATAAAAGGCCGCGCCAACCTATTTGTAGACGGTGCGAAAAACCTCGTAAAACGCACCAAATACGCACTAAGTAATCGATGTGGAAACACCGCTTTACTTTACGACATTTTTGAATGCGCCTTCGTTTAAATTTAAATTCTTGTCCGAACAAAAACCGCAATAAAATAGGTCTATTCGACGGCCAACACGCAACTTCACTTACTGCGCAGGAGTGCCGTGTCTGGCTGAGCTAAACATCTCAGGTATTCAGGTGTATTCCTGCCCGCCGAATATTTCTCTCCGAGCTATTTATTAGCCTCGTGACTGATCTGAGAATTAAAGAGTCAAACCACCGGAAAATAATAAGTTAAACGGGGAATTTGCTCGCAATTAGGCCTTTCGGTACAATTAATGAGAACGCCGCAATCAACAGTCACAGAGTATTTTAAGTGAGTCAAGTTATTTTTTTGTAATGTAACGGAAAATACTCTGAAATTTACCACCGTTTTAATTACAATTTTACAGTCTATGAGTTTCTTTATATGCACGTGTGTGTAAAAAGTGTCCTTAATGCAAAAGTAGATACAACTCGTACATAAAAACCTTCCTCTTGAATCCCTCTATATATAAAAAAAAACCATTAAAATCTGTTGCGTAGTTTAAAAGATTTAAGCATACATCATAAACACATACAGAGAGACGAGGAAAGTGACTTTGCTTTAAACTATGTAGTGATAATTCATGAGGTGTTTAAATATTTTAACATTTAACTGTACATCTTTAGCAATAACAAGGTTGAAATCAAACCGTATGAAATAAAAAAGACGTGTGGCACTCGGTGACTGCCTCGGTATAGCTATTGCAAAGCATCGTCCGATTTCGGAGCAGCTCGTCTCGATTCGTGCGAGTTTCGTAGAGTCGTACAATACGTCTAACCGCACGCAAACAAACACCGTGCCGAAGTCTACCGAACTGAAACGACGTTAGACGATTGTGAGGTTTTTTTCGTTACGGAATTTCTTGGTTCGGTCGCCGCGATCAAAGCCCGCGATAAAAGCTATGCAATAGCTTAAAACGTTCTTATCAGTTGGTAGCTTTGGTGTAACGTTACTTAGAAGGTTACCATCATAAATGGTGAATATGTTCCGAAATAGCTTTCCTCATTACAATGAAATTCACAGTTCGCATAGAGCATTGCATTCCTAGTAAATTGCATCAGATTCGGGTGAACACTCAAAGGCTCTTTGGCTATGATTTACATTAAGGTGTCACATCATATACATTACAGTTATGTTTGTTGTAATAGTGTTCTGCTATTAAATTAATTAATAGCGACTGACTCGGTGGAATAGTGGTTGGTGACCCTTGCTACGGTTCTAAGAGTGGTGTGTTCGATTCCAACCTCGGACAAATATTTTTGTGACGAACTTCGATGTTTATTCTATGAATTTCCGTATTGTGAATACAGCTGTTGTTTCCGATATCCGTAACACAAGTGCTTAAGCAGCTTATTTCGGGATTAGAATATAATCCTTACTTTTTTAAAATGTTATATAGCCTATTATAACCTTTCGATAAATGGACTATCCAACACTGAAAGAATTTTTTAAATCGGACCAGCGGTTCCTGAGATTAGCGCGTTCAAACAAACAAACAAACAAACTCTTCAGCTTTATAATATTAGAATATATGTTGTGTGATATTTAATAAAATTAAGTGTTTAAGATTTCATTGTAAAAATTATAATTGAAAATAACATACAATTTATCACACATTTAAAGTTTATTTGATTTACGATACATAATGTTTCGGGTTTCAAATTCGACTAGCACTTGATCCCTGTATCTCAGTTTCCGTGCAACATTTCTATCAAGTCACAAGTGTGTACGTAGAATCTTTTTCCCAATACGGAACAAAGAATTTCAAACAGACAACTGTTCTGGCATATGACATAAGTTATACACAGGACAATACTAGACTCACTTAGACACTCGAAGAGTTGTGCGCTGAGTGGAATGGGACTTCTTACGTTACAGACTTTTATGTTGAGTGGATAGCACGTTGGGTTGAATTCAACTGCATTGTTTTCTTCCTTTCAGCGGTTATGTTTTGTTATATCACATTTCTTTAACACTTTAGGATGTTACTGCAAGCTATATCAAACCCAAGGCCATATATTTTAGCTGCAATTTAGATTGCAAGCGCGGTGTGGGTCGGCCACTTACCAGATGGACCGACGACTTGGTCAAAATCGCTGGGTTTTGTTGGATGCAGGCGGCTGTAGACCGGCCGTCCTAGAGAGTATGTTCAGCAGTGGACATCGCTGAGATGATGATGATGTTGATAATAATAAATAATAAATAAATAAATCTTAGACAACATCACATACATTGATCTGATCCCGTGGTAAGTAGCTTAAGCTCTTGTGTTACGGAAATCAGGATCAACAGTGGATACACAAATATTGATTTTCAATCACTAAGCTTATTGAAAAAGTTACTGCTATTTTTTTCTCAAGAAAGCAGTAGCGTAAGCACAACAATGTTTCGGTATTCTAATGGTATCTCCATTTAACTAGAATTACCATATATGCAACTTGTTCATCACTGACCTTGACTTAACTTTTAATTTTAAACTATTTATATTTAGTATTGTCTATTTTTATTTGCGCGTGCACTACACATTTGAAAATACAACTACAAATTTTATGGATTAAACTCGCGTGTATTGATATTCTAAACATTATTTAGATATCCGACGTTTCAAGCTCTTTACAGCGCTCGTGGTCACGGTTAAGACTAAAGTTGACAGGTGTCCTTATTAGTGAGTTTAATTTCCTGCCGTCATTTGGTGTGATATTTTGTGTGTTCCGATTCACGCATACAACGATCTATATTTAATAACAATGATAATATGCATCTATCAACATCACTTTAGCTCACCCAACCATGCATCGATATGTCAGGCATGTACCTAATCCGTCCGAAATATTTATCTCTAGCTCGCCTCACTGATAAAACAACAAACAAAGGCGATGTTCCTATTACGCGTTTAACAGTGACCATTAAACCCTAACAAAAAGCTAATGGTTATCAGACTGACCACCCAAGTAGAGGATTTTAGAGACGTGATCCTCTGTAACACATCGTAAATTGCCAAGACTTGCTCGCCCCAAAACGTTTCGCCGAACCAACGACATGCCGTTCAAAGACAGTTTTTTGCAAAAACGAAACGTAGAAAGTATTACCTAAGGGACAACATGAATTTTTACCAAGAAAGCCCTGAATGTAAATTCCACCGACTGCTTACAATCGCGTGTGGTCTAATTATGAATACGACACACGGCCATTAACTTTTTTCCCCTATGCGGAAAACTTGTACATTTTCCTGTGAAAATGGAAAACTGTAATGGATAAGGGAAAACTTCGAGACATGTTAAGTAGCGATAGCCTAGTTCTCAGCGCTATAACAGTTTGCATTTTATGCACCGTGGTGAAACTATTTACTTTATGTTTTCATAACGGCTATTCACATCGATGTGGGTTTAAGTTTGCGCTTAGTAATTTTGGTCACGCAAATTTACCCTTAAGCCGTAATATTGTACGAAATCTTTTAATCTATATTGATATTGCGAGTGCTCTGGCGGTAAAACGTTACCCTGTGAAAAATTGTTTAGTTTTGTAGTAAATATTAGGCATCGCAACGCTTTTATGAATAGTTATTTCACGGAACGGGTAGAGTAGACCTTTAGAGCTGAATTTGCTTGCGATCAGAAAAGACTATTGAAATTTGTAACAATACTTATTACACTTATGGAAGTTTATAAGGTATATATATAATTTTATAACTTAACTATAAAAACCTTGACTATTTATACATACATATTTAAGACTATTTATACATCTCTATTTATTAAATAAAAAATTAAAGTCATTTATTTCGGACAAAGTATCCATATGGATTAGTATTACAGCAGAAACTTAAAAACTATAGTTAGTAGTATTATATTTAAGAAAATCCTTTAAGAAAAACTTCAAAACTACTGAGTCGATCACACTCCTTAGATTCCGAAAGAAGCCCGCTTCGTAGTATATTTTGTAACATCTCGTATTTTTATTTAATTTGATATTTGAAGTTTTTAATGGACTCTGTTGTTTTCTTTATCTAAATGTTTTAAAATAATATAGATATTGAATAGGTCTTTACTTAATGTGACGACTTCATTATCGATAACACAACCCATACCTGAAGAATAATCTAAGATTTCTATGCCACCATTACAATAAAAACTAAATATTTTGCAAAATAGGACTTGTTGTGACCAAAATTAAAAGTATTTTGTAATAGTAACAAGATAAATGGCACAGATAAACGTTTTACTGGTCACATAACACCCAATTAGTGTGAAATTTGTTATTCAAATACAATGTGAATGACTCGATAAGTATTATAATGGCGCTTTTAAATCATAGGTAAATAAATATTTGAGATAAGCCAATGGAGTTATTTATTCAGTAGCTAATGCCGCTGTCGATATATTGCGGGATGCTATGACTAGTTATTACGTTTTTATTTTAATTTACGCACGAAACGCACAAAGATCAAAATAGCGATACAAAAATAAACTCATTAAAAACATGTTTTGAATTTTTTCATAGCTTTTTTCGATTACCAATTTCGATTAATGGCAATAAATCATAGCAATCCGTTTAATTAAGACAGGTACGTTTAAAAACCGTCATAACTTATTGTATTATTATTTTGTGTCTGACAAATTACACGACTAGGTTTCTCGGTTCTAGATTCTATATAATATATAAATTCATGTTATATAAGTAACAGTTAAGGACGTAATTGGACAGTCTATCATGTATTTTCTAATTATGTTGGTATGTTAAAAAAAACAACTGAACTATATAATAACACCTACAAAATTTCTGCTTATTTAGCGATACGTGCATAGTTGACAACACATTACACATGGAAGGAAATCTAATCAAGGACAAATAAATAAATATTTCACAACATCACATACATCGACCTGATCCCGTGGTAAGTAGCTTAAGCACTTGTGTTACGGAAATCAGAAACGACAATAACACACCCAGACACGGAACAAACACCGATGTTCGTCACACAAATATTTTGGGAATCGAACCCACGACTCTTGAAACCGTAGATAGTGAACCTGGGTCACTATCACCACTGTTCCACCGAGCCAGTCAAACCCGACAATCCGACGAAAAGAATACCCGTTTCTATCTTCGGACACAGTTTACGACGGTGACGAACAAAGTTCAATCAAAGTAAATAAACACTTTTGTCGATACCGATAAAACACACAACACTTTTAATAAAAAAAAAAACAAAACCTGACGCATAGGCCATCGCATTCTTAACTTTTTCAATATTTATAAACTTGACCTTTCAACTTGAATGTACCTGAGTCGCGAACGTTACTCAATGAAGTATTTTAATGTAATGCTAAACACAGAATAACCAGTGTTGCCAACGTTTTTAGTATTTTTTACTGGAACTCATAAAGATCAATCAGTCCAATTGGGAATATTTTATTTTTTAGACCTCGGAAAAAGTTGTATTCACACCACTTCTTAATGAGTTTACTTTTAGGGTAGAATTGAATAATCATTTATTCGGTACAGGCATTTTATTTCGCAAATGTAAACAAAATATTAATGTAAGCGGCCTATATTAGTGCGATATAGGACAAAAACTGTCCAATGATTTATTATTCGTCGACCAACCCGCACTTCGCCAGCGTGGTCGACTAAGGCCTTATCGCCCTAGTTTAGGGTAGGCTCGTGCCCCAGCAGTGGGGACGTATATGGGCTGATGATGATGATGATGATTTATGATTTGATTTCTACTTAGACGATTGAGAAGGTTCTTATATCAAAACCTGCGAGCCAATTTTCAGTATAGTCAGTCATTTCTACTTTGTCTTTAATAATTATAATAATTAAATAGCAGTCACTGGCGCTGTAATATTTTAAACGTAAGAAAATGTCTGTCTTTACACAAACGGATAAGTCTTGCGTACAAATTGCGTGAACTAACGTTGGCAACACTGAATAAAGCTGGAACAATGAGCCATAAAGATTGCCTGTATCAACGCATAATGCAGGGCCCGATGAAATAAAGCTTTATTTATTTCAATTATGGGTATAATACACATATATTATGGGTCGTACTTTAGCCGGTACACGACTTGATAAGTATAAGATATGATGTGCGAGACTTTTATTACTTTTTCGTTTTGCCTTAATGAACGAGTTGTTATCGTTTCGCATTATGAAAATGATTAGGCGAAGACACTTTAATGTAGAAGATTTATGCAACGTAATTAATAAGTGATGTTCAATATAAATGATAAATGACTTTATTTTGATTTTAAGAATTATTATATATTTGGTTTAATTTAATATATGATTGTATAGAATTAATTAATCAAACGGGGATCATTTGGCTTAGCAAGCAAATTATTAAAAATTTTCACATATGAGACATGTACGCTTCATATTGGTCTAATTACAATAATCCTTTCTGATATTATTGATACGTAAATAGCTCTAATTGTCTTTTAGTCGCAATTTATTGTCGCTGTTGAATAAATTCGGAAAAAGTTAAACTGAAATAGCCCAGAGACTTTACTATTTACAAAAAGGTACATTGTAGTCAAATTTACAAACTTTTACTGTCAACAAATAGTGTTGGGAGTGACTCCATTCGCTTTGTATGAAGTAGACCTAGTAAATGCCATTGCGTATGGATGATATCCCGGGGCAATAAACAAAACATTTTTGAATTATTCCCAGTATAGCGTCCCGTCTTGTCACGGAAGTGTTCAATTATTAATATCTCGGGAGGTGCGCTAAGGCAGTTGTTACATGAATAATAAAATAGTAGAATACACCGTGAAACAGTAAAGAAACTGCAGGGTGCAACACAATAGGGGTATAAAGGCAACAGTGTATCTTTATACGCGTTGACAATGTGCATTGTGCCTTAGGTTGCCTATGTTACCCGGGCGCCGCGAGTCTGACAGACAGTTACCTGGTCTGGTAAAAATAGGATCTAACTCGAAATATACCAATTTCAAATAAGCATGCATTAAGCATATTTATTATGCAACGTCATTGCCAAATGGCGTTGCATTGCACTTACGTTTGGGGAGGTCTATGTCCAGCTGAAGACTGCGACAGGCAAGCGATGATGATGATGATGATGATACATATTTTTTCTTTCTATTTTTTTTTCAGGATAGGAGCGATGGACGATGACAAGGCTAGCCCGAGCCATTCTCGTAATCAGTAACGAAAAAAATGGAATAAACAACGTTAAATTACGGCTGTACCTTTCTTTGAGGAACCAGAAACGCTGAACGCCCTAACAATGGTAATGATAAGGTAAAAAGTTTACTGTATCATGACGTCACAAGATATTCTATACGCCGTACTCTCTCTTCTAAGAAGTGGCGCTAGTGACTACTTGTCCATAAAAGCGGAGAAGGCGGCTTTAGGTAGGATTCAAATCGAGCTTAGCGCGCCGGAGCGCACTTACACGGCCGTGAAGAAAATAGTATTTTATTAACAGTTCTTAAAGTCGTAGACATAGAGGGGGAATGCGAGCTCACGCCACGTTTATATTTGTTAATTTTTTCTTTTTTAAATGAAGTGCTAAAGCCAGCGCATGCAGTGCTATATCAACGGACGCCATTGTATAACTAGAGAGGAGTCTCTGATGAAAACGCAAAGGCTAAGAGCGACTACAGCTCGTAAACGCGCAGTAGAAGCGCATTTAGAGACCGCATTGTGTGCCTAAGTTACAAGGTTGCGTTCACATCTCTTATGAAGCGCGTATCTTTTGCGCCTATCTTGCGCGTATAAAATACGCCTAAATAATTGAACCTTAGGTAAGTACTATTGATAAAATATATTTTCTTTACGGACGGATAAGTGCGCTCCGACGCTCTGCGCTACGCGTTGCTCTATGTGTATTGTGTATCCTACCTTACTCGGGCGCGTTCGCCAGAGCCTACATCCAGGTATCCTAGTGCAAAAGGCTCGTAAGTCCGAAACGGGCTAGTGAAGATTTTTAATATTCCCGCCTGGAGATAGAAACTGCATCCCGTCGCAGTGAGTTCGCTACGTGGAATTCTTCAAACGTTAATGAGAGTTATTCACTTGTGGACAAACTGGGTTTGTGAATGTTTCTTTTGGTTAATTAGGGCGTATATCTTAATTTGGTTGTAAAACGTGCTGTTTTTTCTTAATGATTTTTTTTTTGTTTTTACTTACGAATTTTGCACCTGTCTTTAAAATTTCGAACGCCAATAAGTTTCAATATTGAAATCAGCACCTTTACATACTGTTCTAATTTTTGTTTTATTTTTAAACCAAGAGTCGTTTTTAACCTACTTGTTTATCATCTACAATATTGAAATGGTTGTTATTGTGTATTGCAAAAGCCAAAATACCAAAAATGATAGACTTCTTTTAAACTAAATGAAATATTGAGAAGATGATAATGGTAGCAAGGAACAAGAATTGTCACAAAGATTACAATATCAATTAAGTAAATAAAAAAAGCAAACAGAAATATGAATTAGTTCAATTGAAACAAACAAAGAAACGATAACATAACTATACTCGTATTATAAAAACAGTCGTATGTTATTTGAATTCCTAAATAATGCACCCGACTGTAGGGCTCTGAAGTCGCATGTCCGTAGTGATGGCTACGATAAAGGTATATCGGATATAAAAGTATTATTTATTCACACCCAGAATAACGGACAATATGAATATGTTTTATAACGGTTGTGAATGCGTTTTAAAGGATAGCAATTGTAAGTTGATGTGAAAAATTTTATAATAAAAAGTTACCTACATTTTGTATCTACTGTAAATTTTATAACAGGTTTTGTCACTATATTTATTCTTAGGGATATTTTGTTACTTATTTACGTGATACACATAACGTAAGAAAATACGACAATTTGAAAACGGACTCATACATGTCAAATTATTTGATTAGTTTCTAAGATCCTTATCCGTAGATGAACCAAATACTTAGATACCTTTTTAATTAATATAATTATTCCATTCAATGATATGTGTGAATGAATGTGTGTGTGTGTGTGTAAAGTTTTCTTCAATGAGCAAATCATACCTGAAAACAAGAGTAATACGGTTTTAAATTCCAAAGTTGTCTGATGAAGTTGTAGATACAATAATAACGATGAACATGTCATATTTATTATCCACTTTCAAAATTTTACTTACTAAACTAAAGGAATACCACAAGAGTAATTGTCACATCCCTAAAATTTACATATGAATGTGATTTGCCGCACATCTCACTACATTATATTATGTTAACGACTTCTTACTCATTTGAAACGTCACCAATGTTTATGATAAACACGAGCGTGGAACAATAAACTGCAGTGTAGGTGGATTGTGCTAGGAAAATTGTATTCTTTCGCTTTTAAATAAAGGGGCATAAAGTTTAAAATCGATTGGCATGCGTCTATCAGTTAAGGTGAAGCTCTTTTATCGCATCTTCACAGTGAATCAGCTATTTCAAACTAATTAAAGATAAACAACGTTTGATGGGTACCCATCTCCGTAAGTTTAGGCGTGGAGGTCTATGCTCAGTACAATCTGATATGTGGTTTAGAGTTCCGTTTGTGATGGTTATTCCAATATTTATATCTCATATGAATAACCTGTCCAGTGAATGAATGTTGATTGATGAATGAATGAAAGATAACGCAATTGATAAAGACTCAGTCGAAGGCTGTTGATTATTTTGAGGCTAGGCATATTATTTTGTTGATGTTATGATTATTTTATGTTAGTGGAAGATCCCAGAGCGGCAGCTCTGCAGCAGCAGTGATGTCTGGCAAGACATCACTTATTTTCTAATGGACAAAATATATACGATTGAGTAGTGGTGGGGTGTACTATCATCATATGACTAGTTGCATTAACTTGACCAGACGGCCATTTTTCAGATATCAACCAATCAAGGTAGGTACACAGAAACACTGCTCACCTCATTAAATTCTGATGGCTGATTTTAATATATATTTCACACATTATCATTAAAAATCAGGTTTCATTACTCCCAGACACATGCGGTCGGCGGTTTTACCTTACAGACGCTTTAAAGCTATGAAAAATTTTATTAAGTTAATATGTGCATTTTAAATTATCTCTAAACCTTAAGTAACACTTTTTACCCTTAAATAATGAGCATACTCAAATCAATCATCATAAAGCTAATGATTATTATAATATTACCTCCAATCACGGTAAACCTTCGCCTCCATATTGAAAAAGAAAAAAACAAAATGGCGTATTAAACAAAACGATCAGAACTGTCACCCACGGAACCTCTCGTCGGCTGTCCAATATAAGCGGCGGTTTTTTTTTAATAAATTAAGTGCAGAGGGTAAATTAACTCTTCTCGATGCGTTGACGGCTGACGGCGGCCATTACAGAGTTCGGGGGTCATTGACCCCACTGCCACAGGTGGAGACTAAAAGCCTTAAACTTATTCATGGTATCTTTGTTTAGTTTATTTTGGCACGAAGTTTGACTATCAGATGGTATTATTATATTACTACTGAAATGACCGATACGATAAAGGATTTTCGATTTATTTTTTTTACCATATGTATAGGTTTTGCGGGTTTGTTTAAGAAAATAACGATAAAAATACTTGGCACTTTTCTAGGTACCCTATGGGTAACACTACAATAGCATGTATGTAGAGTCATAAATTAGGATACATTGCACACAGCAAACCTGTACCTACGGAAAAACTCGTACACGATACTCTTAATTATCCATGGGATCTTAAACGAAATTATAAAAAGCTATTTAACAAAAAATCATCATGAACAGATATTATTTTGGATCCTCTCTTATTCGAAGATAATTAAGCCTAGTCATCCATTACCAACTTATCTGTATAGTTTAGATACGACTTGCCTCACTGAAGATGAAATTTCACCCAACATAACCAAAATAATAAGCTTATCTTATCACGATATTGGGACAACTCTTGGAAGTATGTCTGTATGAGTATATTAAATTTGGATTCTCGTCCTGTTTTCATTTAACAGGCACCCTTATAAGCTTGTGTCACAAAAGGCTATGGAGTCGTTTTGAGTAACCAAATTTTAACGCTGATTGAATATAATACGTACATCATTATAGTATAGGAACTTTTGTGTCTAACTTATTTTTATAATTCAATTAATAGTCTCTGAATGACAAAAAGAAAATACTGAGTAAACTATAAAGTCAGAGGTAAACAGGCAAAAAAAACTAAATTTTCAGAATAAATGTAAGTTAGTAATACTTTGTATCAAAAACCTAGTTTACTTGAGCTAAATTTTGAGGCAACAATTCTACAAAATCTTCGTTCGTTCACTTTATATGTTGAGCTTTGACAGAACCATACTGCTATTATTATTAACGATTTTTAGGTGAAAATTCTTACTTACCAACCTTTTTAAAATATACAACAACTCCATTGTCGTCACTATTCACCGTTTACCATACTAGTTTAATAAAAGGGCGGGTACCCGTATCCGATAGACAAGCCACAGATAACATCGTACACATAAACACGAATAAAACCTCACACCAATTGGCCGATACCCTTTCATACCAATTCTCCTTTATTGAAAGCCCTCGAACGAACCCAAACAGAAATGATCCAGTTTAATTGAATTTAAGTGTCCCCGAATGAAAGGGTGGCAAGAATTTCAATGTAACGCACAGCGGTAGCGAAATGACAAATGAAATCCACCTAACCGATAATAGCAGTCAGGCAGAAAACATTTTCAAATATGCCACTGTTTTATCCGTAAAAGTAGTATTTTTTTTTCAAATTAACAGTGTAATTACCTAGAAATTAAATAAAAACTGTGTTTTCATTGAATTTAAAGTATCACTACATAGTATAAAACAAAGTCGGTCTCTCTGTATCTATATTCCTTAGTATGCTCAAATCTTCAAAACTACGCAATGGATTGGATGAATGCGGGTTTTATTTAGATAGAGGGAGGGAGGGTCATGAATGTGAATTTTTTCAAATTTTAAATTTAGGTAGAGGGATTCAAGAGAAATGTTTTTATGTAAAATTCACCCGAAGCGAAGCGAGGACGGGTCAGTAATGTATGTATAAAGAAATAAACCTTTAACAAGTGAATATACAGAGATTGACCTCAAGACAAAGAACATAACCAATTGTGTACCTGCATTCAAAAAAGAAACAAGAAGTGTTGGGTGTAAAATTATCCTAATTTCGATACAGTCACTACCTCACCAACAAATATTCCCAAAGGTTACCACCATCTCTACTTTTTAAGCCTCAATTACCCACAAGAAATAAATTGCCCTTAATAATATGGCACCAGATATTAATACTTGATTTTTAATATCGAGTAATTGAAAACTGAAAACCTGTCGTTTCGTTATGCTCCTTTCAAGGTATTAAGTGTAATTAATATTTCGACAGATAATGAGATTGATATGTATCATTAACTATCATTTTTATCAAGCGAACAATTTAATCCGTTGTTTTATACCGTATGACTGTTTTAATGAAGTTTCTGGTAAAATGTTGATACTTTATGGACGAATAATGATTGTGCACCTCGATTAAAAGATCAGGATCATTAACTAGTTATATTTATTTGCTAATTCTTATCTTTATTCCCGTACACTTATGTAGTTCCTATACTAGTATCAATTACCAGCTTTTAGATATTTATGTGCCACTGCTACTTCTGACGCTTAATAACTACCATTCAAAACTGACAAACACATCATAAACAAACAAAACAGTACCTATTAAAAGCATCTATCTTCCGATATGCATCAGTGAGAAATGGTAATAGCCTTTTAAGAATAATTAGCATCTTATTTCGTTAGGTGCGTCTTGTACTATAGTGCGGGTGGAATCGTTTATTAATAGGATCCCGTGCAGGAGTAGACGCCCTGTGGAGAAACAATCAATTTATTGTGGTATAAGAGACAAATTGCATAGACTCAGTATGTGTTGGTGTCCCACACCGCGATATAGATTGCTATCTCTTTATTAGTGTCCCGGGTCATATATTATGGACTAATGCGGCCTTCAAACAGGTCTACCCGGTTGTTGGATGATGAGCGATTATTTTGAAGTTTGTCAGTATAACGTATCTACAGCTTAATTGATGATTTTATTAATAGTGTTCTGACTTAATAATGGGTAAATAGTTTTTGCATGCTCATTAAGTATAGCAAATAAAAGACGTGTTTATATTTCGTATTGCAATAAAAAAATGCTTTAATAAATTACATATACTCAACGGTGTAAGTCTGTAAATACATACGTGTATATTAACACCCTAAAAGTTATCTTAAAATCCAAATATGGTAGGGTGTACGTAACTACAATATGTCTTTATTATTGCCATGGTCCGTATAGGGTATGTTCTAACCGATTTTAATAAATAGTCGCAAGTAGAAAAAGTATAGAGGAAGATCCCAGAGCCGCCAGACATCACTTATTTTCTAATGGACGAAATATATACGATTGAGTAGTGGTGGGGTGTACTATCATCATATGACTAGTTGCTACCTTGACCAGACGGCCATTTTTCAGATATCAACCAATCAAGGTACATAGAAACACTGCTCACCTCACTTAAATTCTGATGGCTGATTTTAACATATATTTCACACAATATCATTAAAAATCAGGATTCATTACTTCCAGACACATGCGGTCGGCGGTTTTACCTTACAGACGCTTTAAAGCTATGAAAAAAATTTTACTTTTACTTAATTTTACTTATTTTGTGATGCTTGATTTTTATATATGTTATTCAAACACGATAGTACACCCCAACACTACTCAATCGTATATATTTTATCCATTAGAAAATAAGTGATGTCTGGCAGCTCTGGGATCTTGGACCAGTACGCGAATACGTTATTGAACTTAAAGAATGACGTCACTGCTATCCAAACTCGTCATCCGCTTGTCACTCTGACAGCGACGCGGGCAGTCAGCCGTCGATTAAACGTCAATATACGTCCGACGCGCCAACTCGGGACGTGTCACGTGGGGAATGTACGTCAAATTTTGACAGAGACGCGCCGTATTTTTTTCTTTTAGCTTTTTAAAGTTACTTGGCTGCCAGTTTTTAATTGGCGTTAAATTAATTATGCCTGCATTATGTATGTGTACGTTCACGGCTATGAATTATTGTTGAACGATTACGTTGTTTCACGGTCCATTGAATATTTGTGTCCTCAACCACTTAATGGATTGTCACTGTTAAGCCGTGTTACAGTTTAATGCACAAATAAATTCATAATAGAATTACCTTTATATCGCTACGAATTCATATTTTTTCCATTATTCCAATATTACATTTATAACAAAATTTTGTGAGCTTGTTGGCTTGGTGGGGAAGGCTTCAATATTTTTGCACAAAATTATAGTTCTGTTCGAAATATGTTTTATAGATGCAATATTTACCTAATATTCTTAGAAATAAAAATATGTACACATACCCCTACAGTCCCATAATTAGTAGACTAAAACCCAGTTTAAAGATTTCAAAAAACATCTTGACGTGTGTCAAGAAATATCACCTTCTAAATTCTTTATGAGTTCCATACGGCACTTTTTATGGTCCCATGAATATATTACACGTTATAATCATGCGACGACGAGATTTAATAAACTTGTCAAATTTGACATGAAAATAATTACGTACTTACCCATGCAGCTTTCAGTACGCCAGTGATACACATATATGCCAATCATACTTATACAAATAAAGATTTTCATGCCATAAATGTGTAGCGTAAGGTTTATAAGGATTCCTAACCGAAACAGTTACAAAGAAACAGCCCGCCTACGAGTGTTGAAGTATTTCACTCTTAGAATTTACACTGTCAACTGAAATAGCACTCTATTAAAGAGCATTAATGTTTGTTTTTGAGTGAAGAGAAAGCAATGCAGTCCGTTGAAGTGCGTTATGTTTATTTTGCGAAATCCAATTTTCTGCTGACAACTCATCTGTCAAATATGGCGTGGGGTGTTTTGCTGCAAAAGTGTCCAGAGCACAGCGAGAATCACGAATGACGGCTAATCTGGAGAGTATTTTGATGGATTGGACGCCGCGATAGTTTATTTAATTATGTGAAAGCAATTCCATTTGAACCGTGCAATGCAATACCGATACATGTACACGTACAGCTGATTGCTTTGATTTTACCTCTAATTATCGCTGGTGGACTAATTTATTAGACTTTTAATATTACCACATAAAAAATTTAAAGCTCTATCAAATTAGATAGATAGGTTTATTAACATAATCATGATACTTCAGATAATATAAAGGCTTAAAGAGTTTTTAGTATTGGGTACTTTGGGTCAAAGACGTGAAAATATGTTTAAAGAAACTTTGTCTTCTTGAGATGAACATGAGTTTACACAAAATAATATAATTAAATGAAGAAAAGTAGTCCCAAGCCCATAATTTAGGCTTAAGTTTATACATTAAATAAGGACTCCATTAGTTCAAGATGGCAAGTTAAGTAGTTACTTATGTAAGATGTATTCCTACGCAGTCACGTATACAAAACGTGAGAAATTACTTTAAGACAATTATAAAGTAAAAGGTCAGTTTCTTAGGTAATGACCATCTTCTAGTTCATTACTTTAGCTAAATTACCAACTAAGGAATATGTTGAGGTGCTTAGACCGCAGTGTTACAGTGGGAGCTTCTCCATAATACGAATAATATGGATATCTTCATAGAAACAATAACCCGACTGCAAAATTACTGAAAAGTATGCAAAAAGTTGTACTTTTAAAAACTTTTTGGGTGAAATCGGCCGTGAAACTGTTTAGGAGGCACACAAAAATTAAGCAAAATCTTTCAACGTTGAGTAAATAAGCTGTGAATTATGTTTTTAAATTAATATCTAATTCCAAAGTTACCAAAATCGTAATATTAATCAAATTGAAATAAACTCAAAAACGATGGAAATTTCAATGTGAGTATTTGAACAAAATTTTCAAAGACAGAAGTTTCGACTCAGAGTTTTAGAAGTTACCGTTTAACTTGTCTTGGTAATCAGAGATGGAGTCGAGTCGTTCATTCGCATTATCATCTGCGTTTTAGATTCTTACACGTGTATCCATTATTTCATGCTTGTTTTGCTATCGGAACACTTGCAATAGACATCAAAAAGAAATATTAAAAGTAACAAACACCCGCCAACATCAGTCATCTATGTTATTCCATTCGAAGAGGCTTAAACATAATTTGTATTATTAATTATTACTAAATACTTCACCAACAGTAGGAAGGACAAAATAAGCGTAAATATTCGTCATATTTTTATTTTCCAGAGTGGGGATTGGAGATTTACATATTAATATTTAATAAATGACACCGCTTAAGGCCCTAATGAATACTCATTTATGACAAAACTTGGAAAGTCTAAGAAAAAAAAAGGCATAAAGTGTTATCTTTAGGTGGAAATCTTATCTTTCTGTTGATATTTTTATGTGAGATACCTGTTATAACATACGACTTTCACAAGTAACGAACTACTGTATATCAAATGTAGCTGTTGGTGTACGGGACCACACGCGATTTAAATAATTTGGCAATTTATCGATGTCAGATATAGTTTTCTCTCGCCACAGTAGGCGAGCCATGCAGTAGCCCATTTGCATATTGCGATTGAAACGCCTGATGCACTTAACCATTTTTCACTTGCAGTCTTAATTATAAGACTCAGGGGCGATGTGTGGGTAGGAAATTGTTTTTAAATCTGATGTTTATCAAAATTTATAGATCACTCTTTTTTACATTATTTTTAATTAAGGCGAATGTGTATATGAATATGAATGAAATAAATATGTGTACTTACAGTGGAAAATATATACTGGACTTATTAACTTAGATTGCAATATTATCTGTTTCCCTATCCTATTTTGTTCCATCATTACTGGTTATGCCTGCTCTGTAACATTTTATTGATAAAAAATCCTATACCAAATTTATCTACCAATAATCTCATAATATCCAAATACAAGATGGTTTAATATTAACATTTATTTGCAGTGGCGAGAACTTTTATAATGATTGATTACATCTATTATAACTGTTGATTTGTTTTGATTGGTGATATTTAGTTTTATTGCTCGAACGTTCATAATAATTACTCTAAGGAATATTAAAAACCGCTTCGTAATTAGTAAAGTTTCGCTAATAAGACCAGCTGCAAGCAAAAACAATAATTAATGTACAATTTCCCGTTTTAATTGGGCAAACGTTTTTCAAAGTATGATGATTAGGTTCAATTAACATTTTTGTTTAATGTTACAATGATGTTGCCTGAAACTATTTGCACTTATACTTTGTCGTATATGTCTTTATCAAAAGATTTTTAATTAACTGCCTCGTTGGTCTTTTGGTATGAATTACTGCGGTAGGACCGAGAGGACCGCGGTTCGAGTCCGGGGTCGGGCAAAAATTAGCAATCGGTCAGACGGCTTATAATCAAAAGATAATCATTTATATACCTAGTATTTTTTGCGACTTACAGAGTTGAGCATCGTGAATGCTACAAGTCTCCAAAAGATTAGCATGTTCATTACTCCAACTCGTATTTCATTTGACAGATCACACTCAAGTATCGAAAGCGAATATAATATTTTTATGTGACCTGTTCGCTTTAGTATATTTTCGTCGACATTCGTAATTTCCAAGTACAACTGATAGTGTTTACTGGAATCTTTTAATGGCTCCCTAGGGACTGAACAACCCCCATTTCATACGTGATTTATTACCTTTTCCGAGATTACCGATTGGTTGTTCAACCGATTTATAATCTTTGTGATTTATTGGCACAGTAAAGTTTTGCATCACCGTCATGACGCTTCTGGATGAACTAGAATACCGTGTTGTTGTTTTTTTTTAATTCGCAGACACTGTCGACATTAATTTATGACTGCACATTTCGTTTCAGACAAAACATTTGAAATTCCTGCGTCCAGGGACAGTCTGAACGGTTCACTTCGCCCCTTAGGGATCTTTTGTGTTACCCCTACCTTTATACACCTACTCCCTAAAGATCCAGTAAATTAGTGCAATAATGTTCCTAGGTATGAGGTGCCTGTATTCTTCTGGTTTCGGATAGTCCATACCACGTTATACCTACATAAGTAACAATATATTTTTTTACTTGACCTTTTAAAAAAAATCTTAGCGTTTAATGCAAGTCTTTTTAATTCAATAGAACATAAACATAATGACAAATTAATGTTACTTTTTTAAGTTATAAAGAGATGAGAGATCTACTTCTTATTATTCGTACATTTAAACAAAATACAAAAGTCAAAATTAGAAACAAGTATCAAATTAGTAGTTTAGGTTTTTTTTACGGATTACATCACCATGTAGGTCCCCGTTCCAATTACTTAAACAACTGATGATTAGGTAAAATAAACAGCTTATGTGGGCGACGTTTACTTAAGGGAACTACACACAATCGATTTTAGCACCCATCTGTAAGCAAGAAGCTTCTAATCGGCAATTGTTACCAAATTTGCATTTTCTAAGGGTTTTTATCGGAGTTAAATGCTTTAGACTCTATCCAATTATGTGGAAATGAGCGGTGTGTTGGCATATAGACAAAGGTATGTAAATGAAAAAGTTGCCGTTACATTTGGAAAAACAGATGTAGATATAAGTAACTGGGTACAGATATAAGAATAGGGTTTCACCCGTTAAATTGTAATGAAAGTTGAACTGACTTTTTACGAGCGTATCTGAAAAATGCACCTTTTTAAAAAAGGACACCAGAGAAAGTGCCAGTGAAGGTTGTGGTTTTATGGTCCTTCAGATACCTTCAGCTTCTTCCATCGTAACTTCTAGAAGTTGCAAAGAAGAATAAATAACGTTAAAAGTCTCTCGTATTTGTATTTGGCCCAAATCACTACAGTAATTACTGGAAGACAAATCTGTATAAAAAAACATACATATACTTACATAAAATCACGCCTTTTTCCCAGAGGGGTAAGCAGAGATCACTTTCAGCGATCCACTTTTCACCTCTGTGGGAAACGTGACGTGACGGGTTGTGGGCCACGTCGCCGCCATTCTGCCTTGTGCATTGTTTTAACAAGGTCATTGCATTGCATTAAAAAACAAGTTTAATTTTTAAAGTCATGTCAGTAAAATCTTACTGCCGCACAGTTGAATTATGTGCAATATGAACACAAAATCAATGCGAATCACGATCGTAGCGGAACATAGCGCTATTAGGTGCGATTGCCCCGATATTCGCGGCCATTGTGATTCATGGGTGTTCATAAGCATGCTCTTGAATCACTTTCCCTTTCACTGTGTTCCGAACTTATCACGTTCGTTGTACACGAAGCCATTTGTAAGCTGCAAGCTTCTATTTTGCCTAAATACGTACCTGTTAGAAGTTTTGATTCTATCGCCTTCCGACTACATGAAAGTTATTGTAGTAAGCTTAATACAGGCTATTTCGAGGACTTCGTTTTGAAATAAGTTAATTTATTTACGTCGAAAATATGGGATTGTGGTGCTTAGAGGTAGATTTACTCTTTTTTGGGGCCTACTTACTATTCCCTATAAAAACATGAAGCAGGTAATGATGAAAAGGTTACATCTTCTAAGTCAGTTGAGAAATACATATGAAAAGCTGTATTTATAGCTACGCCTCCTACAATTCCAGTCTCAGTTACCTTAAACGCCATATTAATCCTTCGCAGCAGAATCATTGCAGGAGTAACCGTGTGTAACCTCCCTAATAGCACGTCTCCCTCACGTTCCGCCGCATAACCTCCACGGAGATCCGCATACCAATTCAAAAATCACCAACAAACCGACGACGAAGAAAACTTAAACGAGTAATTACCGTGCTTAACCAATTTGGCGGCACAGGCCCCCTGCACCACAGGAAATTTGTTTTAAATTTCGACAACAATGGGAGATCGGGGTCGGATAATTGCGGACGGAGCTAACTGACGGCGAAATAAATCCGCCAATGAACGGTTAATGATAGCTTGTTCGGTTAAACAACGTTCAATGGGACCCAGTGTAGGTGCAATCAACAATCTGCAATTCGGAATCGCATGACTCCCGCCACTTACGGCCGGCGTAAGCAAATAAAGATGTTTGCGGAAATCATAGGGCTACTACTTGGGATGTTGATAATTTTGTGGTCTTATAATGGTCGCAGTTGGAATTGGAGGTATTATTCCTCTCATCAAGCAATTGTAACACTAAGGATGGAAAGTCACTCTCATCTCAGTCGCATATTTTTTTTTACTCGGAGGAAATCTCACCAACCAGCGATAAGTCACTGAATAGTTTGCTAAATCGAGCTGTATGACTTACAAAAATACATTGAAACACACTTCAATTTATTTAAGCGCATTTATGTCATTAATGTTACAAAAGGTGTTAAGTAGAATAGATACAGGATCACGCATACCCTTATAGTTTTGTTTAATACATTTTCTTACTTCTCCTGTATAAGTAGACGAAATCGAGTTTCATTTAAAGCATGCCCCTTAAATGCAACAGGAAGGATCGACTGAGTGCATCTACGCAAATGCACCCGACATCGAAATTAGATCGTCGCGTCGTGATCGAGTTAATTGAAACAAAACAATCCCAACTGCAGGAAAAGCTATCTTGTTGATGTGTTTGTCTTGTTTACAGTTACAGATAGGACTGCGTGTTGACAATAAAACGTTAGATTGTTGTTTTGACGTAAACTAAGATGTTTTAGTAAAAATAAAATTATAAAGTTAGATCCGTAAAAAATCGAATTAGTTATTATAAAAATAAAACATTTTTACGGATTTCTGACACATGTAGAGACTCGACGCGACGTTTCAAGCTTTTTACAATAATGAGCTTTCAAATGAGTAATGTGACACTATCGAATCAGTATATTATAATACTCGCACCATCATTACCTATTTTATATATTTGTGATTATCTCGTGTAAATAAAATAGATAATTAATACTTCTATAGAAACAATTTTTAAATTTGTTTTGTCATTTAAAATGTAAATTACTTTACTGCCATTTCAGTATTCGGGCATAATGTACTCACACCAAAGTTATGCACAAATAAACCTAAGTATTAAATACTAGCTGTTCCAGCGACATCGTTCGCGTTTCTCCAGTTTTTTACACATTTTCCATTGTATCTTTGCTCCTATTGGTCGCAGCGTGATGTTATATAGCCTAAAGCCTTCCTCGATAAATGGTCTATACAACGCAAAAAGATTTTTTCAAATCGAAACAGTAGTTCCTGAAATTAGCGCGTTCAAACAAGTAAACAAACAAACAAACTCTTCAGCTTTATAATATAAGTATAGATTCGAAGCGTCGATGGCCGAGTGGTTAAGGTCGTTGCTTGCCATGCGAGAGGTCGTCAGTTCAAACCCCGCCAGGTACCAATGTGTTTTTCAAATTTGAAACTCATATGTACCATCATTCGACGCTTTAACGGTGAAGGAAAACATCGGGAGGAAACCAGCACACCTGAGAGATTCTTCAACGGTGTGCGAAGCCATGTCAGAGACCTACGGGCCGTTTAAACTCAGATATCAGGTTGTTCATCAACCATACGATAAGAAGAAGAAGTATTAAACATTGTACCAAGACAAGCCTATCTCGAACACAAATTAAGCAACCACTATCATATCATCCCAGAGAACAATAAATCTATTGCCCTAATTAAAAATGCAGTCGCTTTGAACGCACCAAGCCGCCATTACCATGGGAATAAGTCACGGTCAACTTAAGCCCGACCGAAATAGTCAAAGCAATTACTCTCCAGCCACGGCAATCACTCACTCTTCATTATGTGTACCATATAAACAAATTATCCGTAACGCCCAGACTCGACTCTTATGTCACAGTGAAATGGTGAACAGTGTCATATTACAAAATATCTCGCAAGGTTGTAAGCAGAGTTTACTTATTCGTAACTTACTGATTCGGAACAGAATGCTTATTAGAAAAGTAGATTAATTTTAATAGAAAGGTAAAAATAAACGTTTTCGTGCACTCTTTTATTGGTCAAAAGGGCGTACAATTAATTAAACATGTCAAAGTCATATTGTTAGTGGATTCTTATTGGTCGACAAAAAAACATTAATCAATAAAATTGTTGCCGATTCCAGGTTTCGCGTTAGTAAAATGTTTATAATACCTATGGATTTACTTAATGGATCATAATTATTATTGACGATACCTATTTTTTTAATGTAGGTATAGTCCCGCTAGATATATTGTAAGCGAGCGATATTTACAATTTCACAGTGACATAAAATATCTGCCCGCACAATGCGTAATCATAATCGAGACAGGAAGCCAGTAAACCGATTATGTTGATCGCTCGTCAGTCGCATGACATTTACATTGTACACAATCGATTGCAACCGATTTATGATTCGATATCGCCAGGGATGCACTCAGGTGACGGGGCGGTGTAGGCCGGGCCCCGGTAAAGACTCTCATCAATATACTTAATTGAATATGGAGATTGCAGTTCTAGATCAGCTTTGCGAAATTAAACATGAAATTAAAAAACATGACGCTATTAAGATTGTACTAAAGCATCTATTACTCTTATTATTGATTGGAATTAGCCACTTTACCAGTTGCTACTTTTCTTAGGTCTAAATTACATCCAGACATGCACATTATTATAATAATGTGTGCATATAGAATAGAAAGGTAAGATAATATAATCTGTGTACAAGAAATAACATGATGATTTTTTTCATATCAATGGCGTCAAACAATAATTTCTCATACGGTAAAAGTATATCCAAGTGATATATAATTTAAAATATTCAATGGACAAAATGTATGTAATAACATTTGTATCTTAGAACTTTTTGTATTTTAAAAAGTTTCCTAACGTAAGATTCCGTGAATACTAAGTCCGGTACTGGACACTTAAAGGTGTTCTGATTTTTATCTAACGGAACGTAAGCCTTACCATGTGAATTTAATAGGTACAAAAACACAAATAAAGCCGACATCATAAATCGGGCATTGGAATCATTCACAAACTTCTTGGTACCTAATGAAGTAGTTAATGTGAATATTGTAAATCATTTATGAATCTACTCACTGATTCCAAGAACTAAGAATAGGGTCTTCCCTATTCTAAGAACAGAACTATTCCCTATTCTTCAGAACATACAGATTATTATTACTTAAGTTAGAAGAATATGTAAACCTGTTTGACCAGATAGGCACTAATAGGTTATTAACTTTTGAGCCCACCGTTAATTTTTTCCTTAAGATTACTTGCCCAAATGGTAGAAAATAGGACCTTAGAAAACTGAAAATGTCCGGGATATTTACCATGTTTTCTTATGTGTATTCATGACAGTTTAAAATTATATAAAGAGGACTTTTTTCACCATTTGTCTTTCACCAGGCCTCGCTTTTGGTATATAGCCCTCACTATACTTAGCTGGTATTGTTGAAATATAAGTAAAGAAAAGTACATTACAGCTTGAATTGTCCTGCTACCCAAGGCAGTCAGTTCTTAGTGTAACGTACAACTTAAGTGGCATTCACCATATTAATACTCGCCGTTCTAACATTAGAACATGCGCCTTCACGCACGGTCGAACGCGCAAATGAACGTGGCAAAGGTCACTCCATCAGTTCCGCGGGACAATTTCCAATTCTGAAACAAGAGGATCAAATAAAACCGGGATAAATTGCGGTCGTCGCCGCTGCCCGATCGCCGCCGCTGATACTGAGTTGGAACAATAACCGATGCACTTCCTCTGACAATCGGCGGTAGTGATGTCCGGGAAGTGGACCAAATGGGGGACATGCCACTTTAGGGACATTCACACACCGTCCACATTGAAAACTGTCCGCGAAACTTATTTTTCCTAAATGTCTCATTATGTCGACACCCTTACTCTTGATTGATTGTTTGAAGTAGGAATGCTACAGAATGCACTATTAGGCAGTAGCATTCCGTAGCCTACGAAAACATACCTAAAATCTAGTAAATTATTTTACTCGGACTGAAAAGTCACTGAGGTAAGGTATCAGGGATGTCGATTGTACATTAAACATATTGTCTACGCAGTAGTCCTGTATTTCTAAAACAATTTGTTGTTTAAACAACTACGATTATAAGACATCTAATAAGTAGAGTATAAACAAAGTGATCATGGAAAATCATGTGGACGAGCCAAACATCATCGGCGAGATAAATCTCACAGACTTCGCTGGCTCGGCCATCTTGAGAGGATGGACATGGACCGTGCTGTGAAATGAGCATATAGGGGACGTCCTAGTGGTCGGCGGCCGGTCGGGCGTCCAAGGTACCGCTGGGAGGACGAGGTCGCGAAGGATCTGCGCGAGCTCCACGCGGACAACTGGCGAGAAGTGGCACAGGATCGGCCTAGGTGGAGGTCCTTATTATCGGAGACCAAGACTCGTCTAGTTAGTTAGTTATAAATAAAGTGAGCCGTTAGGATTATGCACAGTACTTAATAGAGCATTACGTATTTGTAGCACATACCCCGTAAGTCATTAGAAATTTGAGTAATGAATTGCAACAGGTTTGTAAAATAATAACAAACAAACCTATTATATAAGTATTGTTTATGTCCCACAAAACTGGGACACCATAACATCACTAAACAACAGGCGGCCGGCAAGCATCGCGGCACAGTAATTTATACAACGGGCCGAGATCGCGACGATACGGCTCGCTAAACCGATCAATAATCGTAGAAAGTGATAAGGGCACCAATGGGAAACTATCAAATTGAAACGTCAGCGGTGTATAATCAAACGTGGCAAGATTTATTGCACCCTATGCAAGAGGCGATGTCTAACAAGTGTTGTGTTATTTTTTATATTAAATTTAACGTTAGCTATTAGGCCTCATAGATAATAATAGGTACGTTGTTTTTTGCATTATTTAATTTCAATGTTGGTTGGTACTTCCTTAATTTAGCCTTATTTGAAAGTCATACCTCATTGCGCAAGATGTATTCAGTGATATTAAATAAAAACGTATTTATCAATTTATTTGGCCCCTACGTCCCAACCAAAGGGGCTGGAACCTACCCTAAACTACGATGATCGGGCTTTTGTAAACCACATTGGCCATGTTAGGGTTAGTCGATCACAAGGCTGTGTGTCAACGTTATATGTTTTCATTATTCGTCAAATAATTATTCTATACCTACTACCGCAAAAATAGTCACATCTTTTCACTTTCCAATTTGAAATCTTGCAAAGAGAGCCCGTCCATTTTAGATTCTCGAGAAAAACCATCGTTTTTTTTGCAGTGGATAATAGTGCGTGTTTATAAATAACTGCATTGTTAGTCTTGTACGCTAAATCTTAGATGAAATCGAGATGTATAAATTCTCGCTTTTCAAGCGAGATTTATCTTTTACCACTCAGATACAATGTAAAGGCCCATGATGCTACATTTAACGACATTTGAATGTGTTTAAACTCCTACACCACATAAAATATAACTAAAACATGCCAGCAAGTAAAACTAAGTACATACTCGTAGCAACTTATTAAATTTCGGAAAAAAAATAACATATTTGGGTAGAGCCAGGAATGATCGGTATTAACATCATAAACGGAATAATATCTCAGCCTGTCGCATTATCACTACAGAATCTACTTGAGGAAAATATGATACACCGATACACAGGTGGTAAATAGATTATGCCATCTCTAAACTACTTGTGTGCATCTATTTTATTAATAGCAATAGGTAACTTTTCAGCAATCGACTTCGGATAAGAAAGTAATGTCTTACGTGATAATGGACCGACGGAGTCTCGAGCGGAAATCTAGTGAACTATATAAAATGCATGAATGATATAATCATAATCCACCATATTGCACCAATCAACCTGCACTTGGCCAGGGTGGTTGACTATGGCCTGATTACTCTAGTTTAGGATATAGACCCTTGCCCCTGCTTGGGCACGGATCGTACGGGGAGGGTACTTATATGGGCTGATGATGATGATGATAATACAGCCAGCAATAAAATTTAAGTATAAAATATTAGTAAAACATTAATCATTAAAGCCTAACACACCTATTTAAAAAAATAAAATAAGACGTCCGACCGATTTCAGCCATGGCGGCCGATCTCAATTGAGATCAGCCAATTGCGCAGGACATATTATAGTGCACAAATGTGCGCGCAAACACAAGTGCACTCTCTATTCCCTTACTCTTATAATTCGGTGAGACGGCAATCCGACATGACCGATGAGAGATCGGGCGCAGGACCACCGGCTTAACGTGCTTTCCGAGGCACGGGCGTTCAACCGCCAACTTCCTAACTCCGGGCTGAGTAATTTCATTACAGAAAAACTCACACAAATTTTGCCCGACCCCGGATTCGAACCGGGGACCTCTCGGTCCTAACGCAGCACTTGCTACCAATAGACCAACGAGGCAGTTAAACACCTATTTATCAATATACCTAAAGACGAGTCAAATGCGACGGTTTCACCGGTTCGTCTGCGTAATTATGCGGTTCCTGTGTAGACATAGCTGCGTCGGTGGTCGACAGTAACAGGTGCAAAGGAAATTAAAGTAGACGTCAATCGTGATTGAACAAATAATTAACGCGGTATATGTTATTACGGGTAAGGCTAGGCGCGACTCCACGATTTCTCGACCGAACGAGCATTCGATAATTGATTCGTTGATACGATGTGCGGGTGATTGGAAACCAGTTTACTAAAAGTAGAGAAAAAAAGTTTTAAACATCAGTATCGTTATTTTTAGCATGGGTGCCACTTGTTATACCGATAGTCGGGCCGATTTTTCTCCAGATGGTTTTGTATCATATATTTGGCCGACTTTTTGTTGGTGGTGCGCGACGTTCGTTACTCTATTTGCAATTTGTACTTTCCATTTTTTAATAACAAAAAAAACACTCACATAATTTTGGACGTGAGCAGGCGGCCTTAAGGTAATTGAAAGTGTATCACCTTCAGGAACGTGTTTAGGTAATAGCGTTATTTATAAGACTAGGTACGATAGGGTAGGATAGACGCTAGATAAAATATATCGCAAAATAATAATGATTTAACTCTATCCCAAACCTAAAGCGTTAGCAAGTTTCCATACAAACAATTTCCATCAAAAGGTTTCATAAATAGACAGTGCCAACTATTATCTCCTAAATTGAACATAAACACCTAATTTGACAAAAGACTAAGTGAATAAACGTTCCACTTACTCTACTATCAGACTACTATTAGTCGTGTTATTGAGAAATCGCTTTAGTCATAACGGTATAGAACTTATTGATAACTTTATTATTAACCAATATCGGTATTTGCATTAGTATTAATATTATGTACAGTTTCGCGCGAAAATCAATGACAGTATCTGATATTGTCGAATAAAAGAAACGTAAACATTTCAATTAAAAAAATGTGTGTATTTTTTTTGTTTCGATTTTATGTGTATTGAATGTACATAAATAATTGAACTGCAATAATAAAATCAAAATGTTAAATTGATACTTATCGTCAGCGTCAGCTTTGTACAATCAGGCATGTAAAGGACCATAAATGTATTAGTAAAAAAAAACACTTAAATGGAGTGTCAGACCAAACATGCAAAGTCTGCAAAGAAAAATCGACAGCTTGACGGCAATTTTTGTTAGTTACTACTGCGTTTCGAATGCAAACAGTCCAACTACACGCCGAATAAATACAGCGCCCTGCCGAGCCTGCGTCCAGACCACAAGTTTCCCTATGCCCGACTCGAAAAATTTAAAACCGCTACCATCGAGAGCTAACTGTATTGAACATTCTATGTTTACAAACTCGGACCAGTCGAAATACGCCTTGTCCAAATACGCCGCGATTTGCTATTCCGATGCGTCGGTTGTTCTAGTTCAATATTTGTGTTTGACGCTAAATACAAACTGTGCGTGCCACGCGCTCCGTCTCGGCAGTGTCCGGGCTTAAGGCTTGTCATTATACCAACACGCGTAAGTGTCATGTTTGTGGGTATCGTAAAACAATGGAATATCGATGGTTACTTAATACTCGTTGGATATTCCAAGGCACATTTCGTATGTGGAGTAATATTCCGTAACGCAAATCAAAATAATATCAATACATCACTTTGCGCACGCCGGCCGCGTAGATTCCGATGTAGTCGGTTAAAAAGTAAGCTAGTACGTACGCCCTTTCTCAGGCTCCAGACTATCATAGCTTTGGCGTGATAGAATCGGCAGTGTAATTATCGAATTTATAAGGTACTAGCGACCCGCCCTCGCTTCGCTATCTCTATATATATAATATATAGCTGTGCCCGCGACTTGGTTCGCGTAGACTACAGGATTTTGTTTTGTTTTAACTTAAAAGTAGTCTTAGTTACTCCTTAACATCAGCTACCTGCCACCATATAAGTTAAATAGGGTGATGGAATGTCGCTAAGTTTCGTTCCGAGTAAAACTGACAAATAAAGACAGTTGCATAAAAATTTTATCATAAATTCCCTTAATTATGGCGCCTACGCTTCTTGACACGATCACGCTAGATTTCCGCAGAAATGAGGAATTTTTCCGCCGTAAAAAGTAGCCTGTGTCCGTGTCTAGAATCCTATTTTTAAATTAACCAAGTCTTATAAAAATCCGTTCAGACGTTAAGGCGTGAATGAGGTAATCTTTTAAAACAAATGATTAAAAATCTCTAGCTTTATTCGTTTTCTGCCTACTGCCTACGCCTTAAGTACAATAGCATGAAGATTAATAGCCTTTATCCTTTTCTAGGTTACTATCTATCTTTTAACTAAATTTCATCAAAATCCGTTTAGCCGTTTAAGCATGATACAGCAAAACTCCCAACAAAAACCATTAAGAAACCACAAATTCAGTGCAGTTTTCTGCCTACTTCCTACCCCTAAGTACGATGACGTGATTATTTATAGCCTTTAACCATTTCTAGGTTATAATCTATCACCATACCAAATTTCATCAAAATCCTTTCAGCCGTTTAGACGTCAAAGATCAAAAGTCCTAACAAAAACGACTAAAAATCACCAACTCAATTTAGTTATCTGCCTACTGCCTACCCCGTAAGAACGATGGCGTGATTATTTATAGCCTATAACCATTTCTAGGTTACCATCTATCACCATACCAAATTTCATCAAAATCCGTTCAGCCGTTTAGGCGTGAAAGAGCAAAAGTCCTAGCAAAAACGACTAAAAATCACTAACTCAATTTAGTTATCTGCCTAGCCTACCCCCTAAGAATGATGGTGTGATTATTTATAGCCTATAACCATTTCTAGGTTATCATCTATCACCATACCAAATTTCATCAAAATCCGTTCAGCTGTTTAGACGTCAAAGAGTAACAGACAGACAGAGTTACTTTCGCATTTATAATATTAGTAGGGATTTAGTTATTATTAAAAATAAATGAACACTTTACACTTTACACAAATACGGCTATTATAATTTTATCCAATACGAGTCTAGTGACATGCATTAGAAAACTGAAAATGTCCGGGATATTTACAATGTTATTTTGTTTTAATGAGCTTCCGATATTTCGGCATTGTTGCAAGCTTCATGATCACGGGTGAACTCAAATTAAATATCGGGAGCTTATTGAAACAAAACAACATGCTAAATATCCCGGACATTTTCAGTTTTTAAGTTACATGCCATTGTATCATTTCAGGACAGGTCAGTATAAACTAAAGTGTAAATCGTAATTTTTGTAACGTCACATACGGGATTTTTTGACAAAAGTATCATGAGTAACACAGGCGAAACCATTCTCATAAGAAACGGACGACAGTGGAATGTGAAAAATTTGAATTTCAAGGGTTTCATCAGCTGTGCATCGAGACTTTTTACTAACTACCCGAACTCTTTTTCACTTCCCAACGTAAGTACTCTCCCAGCGAAATGAGCGTGCTTTTTGTATTCGTAAGGTTTCCAATGATCGCAAGAGGACATGAACGCAAAAAGTAGTTCGATCATTCTACAAACTTTGCCCGAAGCCGCTCGACGACTAAAAAGGTTTATTTTATTCACGTTAACATCGAGTTTATGTTAAAATTCGTAGTGTAATGGAAACAATGCATTATGCATGGGATTCCGTTGACACAATGACATATGGAGTAACTTTTGTTTGACGTTAGGTTAAGGGCACGGTGGCAACGATTGCACTTGTTTTAGCATCGTAACAGGAACCCTGGTGAGGAGTTTGTAGTGTTTTTGTGTTTTGTTTTTTAGTATTGGTAAAATTACGTATCTGCTACTTAATGTTATGTGTACTTTACTGAATAATAAATCTGTCAAATACAGCGGTTAGCATAGTCTCCCATTCATTCGATCAACACTTAGTGATAATCACCTTTTTGATGATGTATTTTAAATTGAAATGTTGGATGAGCATATTACGAATCTTAGCGTCGTATTTTATGAAGCACGCCAAGAAGCCATGAGTTATATTTTATTTGATTCTGATCGACTTTACATATTTGAAATAGGCATATTATTACTAACTTACTAAACTTGCGCTATCATCAGTCACAAAGCTTTAAAAACAATAATTACATGCATTGATACAAAAATAATATTTTTAATAGTCGAATAAAGGAAATTTGTGTATGTGTGATTAGAAAAGTCTACATATGATCGTCTTTCAAAATATTCGATTTGATTCAAAATCCCCTTTCCAGTCCGAAATCCATTCGGCATTCCGTACAAACAAATGGTTATTTTTTTATTCAACTTATTACGATAAAGCCGATGCCAACGTTCGGTTTTAAGTGGACTCTGAGCTTGCGCATAATTGGAACTCCTTTTTGCGCATGATGCGAATACAAAATGGTCCGGTAATAATTCCGTTTTTTATGAAACCGACAGACACTTCTTACTATTTTGTGTTTCAAAACCGACGTTATACCGAAACTTTTATAAGCGTTTCTTCAATACATAAGTCGCTGCAAATTTCTGACTCATACGGAATTAGTAATGGAATCTGTTGGCTGTATCGACATAATTATATCCATAAAACAATACGTACAAGTTGGGGCGGCTCGGTAAACTGATTTCTTGTAAATTATTCTCGTTTTTGTATTGTTTCACACAAAAAATTCGCCGCCCGTGATTATCGACTTTTTGAAGTTGACGCACCAATGGTTTTACATTATTCAATTGCATAAGTTTACATATTTGCAAGGAATTCCTATATTTTCCATGTACTCCATTTATGAAAAAAAATATTGTTTTTTTCATAAATGGAGTACATGACAACCGATTGGTCGATGGTCGGTACTGGCCAGTATTTACTGGTAAAGTCATGTGACATATACACCGTGAAATTTTAGTGGTTGTTTTCCCGCAGTAAAATGATCCTATCTTAGTAGCACAATAGATTTGTGCAGTTCTTTTTTGTTAAAATCAATGAATGCCGATTTTACGAAAGGTTTAACCGAAACTCGAAAGCACGTTCGAACCGCTTTATGACTTAGGGCGTCGAGCTTCTTTAGCTTTAAGCATCGATTTCATGCGGCAAACAGTACCTGGTTACGTCACATCTTATAAAAGAACGATAGATTCTCTCGTTTTCGAGTTGGAAAATAATTATTTTGATAAAAAAAAAATTTTTTTTCGTGAAAAATTTGCATGATTTGATAGTATTATTAAAGGCACGGGAAAACAACCACTAGAATTACACGGTGTATACGTAATGCATTGCTCGAACTGAGAAGAGGTGTTTGCAATTAACATTGAAGCAGACTGATCACCAAAGCAAAAACCATTGTTGTAGATACAATTTTAGCTCTATCTTCGATATAAGATGACACATGACATTCCATCGATATCCATCGCTCGCATTATTTAAAGCTCGGCACTGTTGAGATATGGTTTACACATCGCCATAGAAACAATGTGAAACCGCTAGGGGGCGCGACCGGCGTAGGCGTGGGTCGGTGGACAATGTTTAACAGATCACTCCGATACGGGCCCAAATATTGAACCGAGATCGTATCGTAATTATTATGTTCTTTTATTGGTATTTACACAAGTATAGTCGTGTGACGGTATCTGGAATGTGATCTACGCCTTCAAATACCGTGATGGGTATTCGAAGTGAGGTTTTTTCGAACGCGATTTTAAATGCCGGTTTTGGTTGCTAATAAAATACTTATAACCGTTTGGAAAATGTATTGAAACGGCAATTTGTTCTTCCAAATTGTATGACTCACCATCTTTGGGATAATAGCACATCTGGTTTCCAAATCCTACATATTCCATAATAAATGTCTAACTTAATGTGCGTAAAGCGTGTTTTAATTAAACAATAAAAAATATAAAAATCGATAAGATTATAATAATAGATTAACGTGCCTTCTTGCCGCAGTAGCGGCAAAGGATACAAATGCGTGCCACATACAGTAAAATTGAGGCCTGCAACTTGGGAAAACTTGGTGAAGTCAGAACGTATAAAGTAATTTATACATCTGATTAAGTTTCATATTGTGACTTTTTGATAAAATTTTATATTTTTTTCAGTCTAGTGCTAGTTAGCTGATAAAAGACTAACTGGTAATCTCCTAATAAGGATTTGGATTCAATTGTAGGATTCAGCCACAATAAAATCAAAATTGTTACAAAAAAAAAAGCGCTGTCAATTATCTCCGTTACCTACCTTTAGTGCAACCGTAAAAGTTTCCTTCGCCTTTCCCCAGCAAATCATGCTAAAGACGTTACACCGGGCCCACGTACTCAATTCAGCCCATGAACCCGTGTCACGATGTCGCAAACGGCTAATTAAACGGAACACGACACGGGTGCTGCGCGTCATGGCGCCGAGATCATGACATCATGACGTCATGACTGGTGGAGCAAATGAGAGCTATTTGTACACGTTGCAATGGAGTCCGGTCGGCTAGTATCGTCTTGGAGATAGGCGGTGTAGACGCGGTAGCGGTGGCGTGGTGCTAGAGTGCTTGGTGAGAGCCGTCCGCTATCCCGTAAGTCCGGTGATGATGAGGGTACACCAAACCATCACCGTAGTCAGTTAGGAAAATAAAGAGCAATACACAAAGAGCCGGGCCACCGATACAATTCGGCTGCATTAAAATGTGCCGGCGGTCTGTAATGTAAATAATCATGAGTCAAATGTCTCTTCAGAGTCCAACATTGGCTCATACAAAATGTCCCGCGACGGATCAATGAGGATGCAGACGGATAACACGCATCATGGTTACCTATCTATGTATGTAGTTTATTAAAAAGACTGAACTCTATGCCTGAAATTACAAGGAACGTTCTTTTACAAGCTTTTTTTAATTTTAATCGTTATCTCAATGATTTTTTTTATGGTGTTGAGAGGTAACTGATTTATTGATTCGTTAAGCACTTGTATTTCTAAATTGATGGTAGGTAAGTATATGATTTTGCATTTACTAACTTTTCATCAACAACTGAGAGATATATTACCACCATTTAGCGTTTATGTATATTTTATAGTACCCAGCAGAGAACAAAACATTGATGGGATAATAAGCCCTACAGCTGTGTGTAATTCTTCCAATTTAATAACAGTCTTGTCAATAAAGAAAACATTCTCAATACGTTTATGATTCGCTGACGCTACCGCTTGTATGAAGCATAAGGACCAAACGGAACATGTAAGGTCTGGCAATTTGTTGCATAAAATGTTACCTTAACTAACGCTGTGTTTAAGTGGTTTACCAACCAACGTGCTTGCGTATTAAGGAATCAATCAAAAACATAAATGTGAAATGAGAGCCAAGTTCAATATTGCCTTGGTTGTTGACTTCAGCGACAAAGAAGTGAGATCTAAATGGGTGCCAAGTTCAATGGTCAACCCAGAAATTTATTTATAAGTAACACTATAACATACCTATCATATCTTCTTATAACATAAGATAATGTATGGTGGTAGCCTATGAAGGTCTGTCTTGGCTAGTTTCTATAAACCTACCAACGTATTATTATGTTCGCTTGCTAGTTTCTACCAACAATCCAAATTTTCGGAATTATAAAATAAAAACCGACAAATACTTGTAGGCTTAGAACTTGCGACGGCTATAATTCATTTATGAAAACTAGCCAAGACAGACCTTCATAGGCTACCACCATACATTATCTTATAAGAAGATATGATAGGTATGTTATAGTGTTACTTATAAATAAATTTCTGGGTTGACCATTGAACTTGGCACCCATTTAGATCTCACTTCTTTTGTCGCTGAAGTCAACAACCAAGGCAATATTGAACTTGGCTCTCATTTCACATTTATGTTTTTGATTGGATATCATTACTTTTTGTAGAAAAGTATATATCATCGTAACGCCGTGGGTCCTTTGAAAAGGACAAATTCAAAACTAAAACTAGACTTTATTTAGGTACCTACCCTAAGTAATAAATATGAAAACCGACTATAAGTACCTACTCTTAATTGTAAATAAGTAAGTATACCTAAATATATACTTAGTGCTCTGCCTTTCCCGGTATATAGGCGTTATTAGGCACTAACTAGGTATTTATGTTAAGCGTTCATAATAGAACCTAACCTAATTATTAAAAAATTGCCAGTTTTTTATTTTTTCCTTTGTATTCATGTAATTACCTATCTGCATACCAAATTTTAACTCTCTAGGTCATTTGGAACTGGGTTAGAATTTTGATCTGTCAGTCAGTCAATGATAAAAATGAGGATTTTTGGACATTAATATCTAAATAACTGTTTGAGGTAAGCTTATGAAATTTAGAACACATATTTATCTCGCAAGTCACAATATATGAGCCAAATTTGATACGTTTATGTGAAATAGTTTTTGATTTATGACGGGTTCAAAAGTGGTTCCAAATGGTTCGTGTAATATTACACACGGTGCGGCTCGCCAGTTCTGTTTCTTGAACCTTGGCTTGACACGCTACCGCGTGTCTAGATAAAGACTAACTCGTATCGAATTAATATAATTTTATTTTGTGGTTATGTTTTAAACAGTTTGACAATTTCTGACAATCAATCATTTGTGCTACAAGACAAAATATATTATCAGTTTATTTATTCAGGTATGACTTATTTGATAACGGATGAAAATTCAAAATACAATATTATAAATAGCAATAAGAAACCATCGTCGCAACAGCTTCATTTATATAGTTACATATTCTGTAATAATATCAGTGAGCAGGTGGGCACTGATCGTCGAACTTAGGTATGATCTAATAACTTCAATTTTATTGCATCTTCATAATATCCTCAAATGGTCTGTACATAATCAAGTAAATCAAGTAGTTACTTTGAAGTTTACATGCAACATCTCATAATATTTCTCGTAAAAGATAGCAACAAGTTGTTATGATATCCGGTCAAAACGCACATATTGATATGTATTTACGACCCACCTGGTTTTATAGTGAGGCATTCAATCACTTGTTGTTAAAGATTTATTGAAGTTTGAAGCAAAATCTTCCGCAAAAGGCCACCCAAAGCATTGATTTCAGATTTATCTACAGTTCAAAGTAGTAGTCGGTATTGCTGATAGCAACTTGCGAAACTTGTTCTTACCTTAGGAAATACTTTGTTGCAAACATATAATTTACGTAGGTACACGTATTTACTTCAAATTGAACCAACCAATTCGATTTATTTAAGAAGACACGTGCCTCCGTAAATGATAAATGACATTAATCTTCTAAATGTACATTCATAACAGGCCAAAGAAGCGATTCAAAGAGGTTCCATTTAACATTACCTTTCCATTAATTCAACCACCCTAATCTACACATAACGAATGCAAACCACGAGATTGAGCAATATTCCAACCCGTTTGATCTATTAGATAAAATATTAAAAGGGCACTCGGCCACACCAAGTAGCTATGAAATCGTCTCGTAACGGATTCAGTAATTCGCCCATACGTCTTGTTATGGTCGTTCCACGGGATTAAAACCCGCACCAGCCCTTCATAAATCGGGCCCGCACACCTTATCTTAGTATATTATTCATGGCCACCGAAATACGGTAATACCTGACCAAATGGTGGCAAATTGTCAATCTTGCACGTAAAAGTCCGATTGCGTTTTAGAGCTTCGTAAAGTTTTCGCTTGCCTTTGCGCTGACCTCGAAGAAAATTTAGGTGACGATTTGCCTTAAAATGTATTGACCGGTGACATTTTTGTGAATTGTATAATTTTATTCTTTAGAATTCATTTATACAGTCCTTGAACTAAGAGTATCAATTGTGGGTACAACTTAAATTATGTTTTGTTTAGAAAGTATTCATGCTTAATGACTTTGACTTGACTTTAATAATAAAATGTTTTTAAAACAATACACAGTGAAATTGTTAATCAATAGGACATGCCACTTTGTCTCTTTTATGTCTTAAAGGAACCCATTTAAAGAAGTTTTCCAAGTGAACGAAACCAATTTTCAGTAAGTCTTTATGACCAGTTTCTCTACGACGTACTATTGTTTCATCCTATGGTTTTGGAAAGCTGCACCAACACAAACGCTGGTATTAGTCAGAAATAAAAGGAAGACCGCACTTTTCGCAAATTTTCCCATAGAACACGAAAAACCAGGTCGATCGGTGCATCGAAGCACACATTTCGAACTGAAGTAAAAAATGTATGGGGTCCACGGTGTATTTTACAGTTAGTCCCAAATAAAATGGGGTCTATGCATATTATAGTATCATCATAGGGGCGGGATGGTGGTTTATTTGTCACCTGGGTCGTGTTTACACCCCTTTTATTGGACAAGACAGTGTCAATAGTAAAAAGGCGATGTGGTCATTCCTTTTTTATGGGGCCACAAATTCTTTAGGAGGACGTAAACAAGGCTTGTGCTGGTGATTTTGAAATATTAGTGGAGACTTAGTTAGATGCAGAGGTCAGGAGAGTGGTTGTGGAATTCATTTGTTTTTATTAAGCTTGTATCCTATCGTAGTATGTATCTCTACATAGTATGTATAAATTCTTTCCCTTCACGATTTATTATTTAGCCGCAAAATCTAGTTGCATCTTTTGGATCTTTAATATACAATAATCTATTCTTATAGAACACTAGCTGTGCCAGCGACTTCGTTCGCGTTTCGCCCCGTTTTTTACACATTTTCCATTGCATCTTTGCTCCTATTGGTCGCAGCGTGATGTTATATAGCCTAAAGCCTTCCTCGATAAATGGTCTATACAACGCAAAAAGATTTTTTCAAATCGAACCAGTAGTTCCTGAGATTAGCGCGTTCAAACAAACAAACAAACAAACAAACAAACAAACAAACAAACAAACAAACAAACAAACAAACAAACAAACAAACAAACAAACAAACTCTTCAGCTTTATAATATTAGTATAGATTAATCCTTCTGAAAAGCTACCTGAAATATTTAAGTCGTTTATATTATTTAAGCTTGCAGAACCATGACAACTAGGCATTGACATATTTTTACATGCAATAGAAACACAAACAGTCAACAGGCGGTAGAAATACTTAATCCAAGTTAATTCAATTTCCTCCGAAGAATTTTAGTACTCGGAGTGCATTACGAGAGAGGTGTTAGCTGAAATAATCCAGGGCTCCACATAAAAGTCATTCGACCCTTTAAACACTTATACGGCTAACGTCAGGCGCGCGATCACATAAAAATATTAATATATCCACAATTTTAATAGCGCAGCTCATAAAATATTCATAACAAAATAACACAAGTGAGTTCTGGCTCACAATAAAATTCAATCATGTTTGCGGGCGTTCCGTTTCTGTCGCACTATAATGTTTTATGGTGACGTTGCTCCCACGCTGGGTACGAATCAACGGCTAGACGCAGTCCAAAGATGAATGGACACAGATCTGAAATATATCGGCCAGTCCCATTCGCGAGTCGGTATAGTTAGTTCCACGTGTGACGATGTTCTCATAACAATATTTATTGTCTCAGTGTCCAGTTGTTGCGTTCGCCCTTCTTGGTACATTAACATCCCACTCTTAGCGCTACGACGCCTAGACAGCGGAAAGGGTCTGTAAAGGTCGTCACCTACGCAGTAAATACGGCCAACGAATATCCCACTAAACATGCGGCTTTCCTGCTTTAGTTAAATTGTCATTTATTGACCGCGGAAAGACGAATACCTATGAAATTTAAATTAGTAGGACGACATCATCATTCCATGAATAACGAATGCCTGTTCAATTTAAATGTGTCACGGCATGATTACAGTAATCAGCGGTATAATCACGTCGATAAATTGGATGAAACTACGCTTGTCACTTGTGACAAGTATTACAATGCTGTGAATAAATAATTATTTCTGTCTTTCTCTCTTTCTCCCAAAACTTTACACAAAGATAAAAATAGCAACATGATTATTGGGTTCTAATTACCAATATTAGCTATGTGAGCCGAACGGAACGGAGAACTCAAAACTTATCTAACTATTTCACATCCATCTATTTATTGTTTTGTCGTGCAAACTCTTGTACCGTATTCTCAACAAACTAAACATAACCTTCGAATAAAAAAAACAGTTTCATTAGGTAATGATAAAGCCTATTCTATTTGGTGTGTCTTTTTCACCAAAATATTGGCAATCGTCTCAGAAACCCATACCCGAATTCCCAAATGTTCTTCGATTTCGTCCTGTTGCAAATTTGCCGCGACATTAAAAGCCCCGAAGTATCAAGAGCGCTTCGTCCGACTCCTCGAATACCTTAATGTGCTTGCACAAAAGACAGTAGCTTGCCGAGCGCTGTTCAAGATAAACTCGGGTCAAATGGCACTGTGGCGGAGCCTCGTAGATATTATGGAGCAAAGGCTTTAAGAGTATTATGTCTTACATTGTTGGTTTTGCCTTATTCAGATAAGTGTTTTATTCCTAGCTGCGTTGAGATGAGACAGTTTTGTTTTTGTACTATAAAATGTTGAATCTTTGTGGTAAATTTGTCACGATTTTGCAACGCAAGGTAAATGTTGATGACTTTGACCGCAATTTTCACTAACTATAGATTTAAACTGTAGCATGCACCAATTTTGAATCTTGGTGTCTTTCATTTTAATGTTTCCCAATGACATACTATGGCCTTAACCTTTTAAATATTTTGCATATTCGGCCTTATTCCACAAAAATGAACCATCCATTTTTTTCTATTAGATACGTCGTTGCATGCTTTAACAGATAGAGATCAAACAGAAGTTTATTTAAAACACACTTCCTTCCTACCTATTTCAATTTGTTAGTCGAGATCAAAAATTTGATATATTAGAACTGGCAACTAGCTATAAGACCCATCATTTCGGCTTTGGCCAAATCTTAGCATAGCCTATACTTATAACATACAAAAATTAAAATTAAATAAAAAAAAAAATAACTCAAGCAGGCGTATATTCACGGCAACTAACACGATCCAAAAGATTAATGATACCTCACATCAACCTCCTTTGTAACATGTGGAATTGTACAAACAGCTGCCATTTACACCTGTGGATATCAAAATTACACTATTGTTTTGTCTCGCCGTATCATTCGTTTGATATCTCTATAACCGAACTTATATTAACACGACCTCTTGATAGGAATCTCCCCGAAAGGGTTATAAATGCAATGGCGTTTGTTAAGGCCAGTTCACAAGGGACCGTTTTCTCGAACATGGTTTTGGCGCTGTGACAAAATTGTTGCGTGACCAGACCATATCTTAGACGTTACTGTTGTCGAAGATAGCTAAATAACAATGTTAGTAGGTACGTAGTTAGGTATGAGAAACCCTGATTTGAAACCAAAATACCGATAATGTAAGCATTAAGCAACAGACTGAAAAAAATAATAATATATTTACTTATATACCTATTTGTTTCCTTATCTATTTTACTATATACGATTTCTTTACACATATGTAATGAATAATAAATTTGTTGACTTATTATTTATTGTTATATATATATATATGTTTATTTATTTATTTAAACCTATATACCTGTGTCCATTTGTAGCGTGTGGGTATGTTTTAGTGAGCTGTGTGAGTTTGAGTCTTTAGAGTAATATTTTTAATTAATTTAATTTTAATTTGTTCGCCTGTGTATACAATAGTATTATATTCTGCTCTTTTCACCTTCTCTGTTTGTAATAGCCTAATATAACTTAAAACTATGCATATAAAATCCGTTATTTGCTTTCTGATTTAGAAGATTATCTGTAATTTTTATTTAAGAGCCGTGGATTTTGAATTAACAAATAAAATAAAATAAAATAAAATAAATAATGGAGAATGTTATACCGGCAGAATGAAAGTTCTTAAATAAGATTTAAAAAAAAAATAATTTAATCTTAATTTCTAATAACATTTTAATTTACAACAAAAAATATTAGAGCAGACATAAAAGATCATGAATAAATAAATAAATATCTGGGACATTTCCACACACAGTCGTCTGACCCCAAACTAAGCAGAGCTTGTACTATGGGCGACAGAGACTGATATCATACATATATATTTTTAAATACATACTTAAATACATAATCACACCCACAACAATATTTAACACAATAAGATAGAGCATTTAAAAAAAACAATAAATAAGTCTAACTAAAGCCTAGTTCCTCTAAAACGGACGTGAAACGTGCGACTAAAGTAACCGGGATATAATATTCTGAGGTTCACATCGATTTTAAACTTTGTTCGAAATAAATTTCCGTGTATGTTCGCCTTAACTGTACAATCGAGCGCATCAATCAACTGGTGCCTAATTAATTATCCGTTTACTTAAGGGTGAGCTTCGACTATCACACGCGATAGGGTTACAATAGGTGATTTTTTATCTTTTATTTCTACCTTTTTATTGTTCTTGGCGGATACCGGCAAAGGGTTGAAACTTTTTTTACGGTCAAGAACAGTTTTATCGCTAGACGGGTCGTTTGTCTGTCCGTTTGGAGTCCTCATTAGGGTAAATACGACGCGTGATTAGCTATGGAGCTCGTTTTCGTTTATTGGTTTGTTACCATACCTAATTATTTTTAAGTATGATGTATAAAAGGTAAATTCCCATACACCTACTCATGGAACCATAATAATGAAACACCCTAATAGTCATAAGGATTTAAACAATAATTATCTACTGGCTCGGTAGAACAGTGGTAAGTGACCCAGGGTACGGTTCCAAGAGTCGTGAGTTCGATTCTCACCCGGGACAAATATGTATGTGTTGAACATCATTGTTTGTTCCGTATCTAGGTGTGTTTTTGAATATATTTACGTATATTTATGTATTCACTGTTGATTCTGATATCCGTAACACAAGTGCATAAGTTACTTACCACGGGATCAGATCAATGTATGTAAATTTTGTATTTTTTTTTAAATTTATATTTAATAATAGATTTGACCAGAATAAAATAGAAGGATATTATTGTGTAATTAAAGATGTATACTGCCATTCAAAAAGTATATTCAATACATCTTTTTTGATCTTAGGTTCACTAACCTTCAAATTTTAAACATAAAGTTTTAATAGTTGAACGATGCTATCGTAAAGAGGTTTGTTTATTTGAGCATAATATACTCTCATCGTCCAGTAGTTCAATCAAAACTTAGAAAGAATACAGAAGGAGCACTTTAGTGTTGTAATAAACGCACCAAAAATAGTTAAGAGACTGCCACAAACGGTCGTGAGCGCTCGATGGATGTTTTTGTAATTTCAGTGAACGATATATTATAAACTACTAGCTTTCCGCCCCCGACTCCGTCCGCATAGAGACGTTTAACGGGTAAAGCATTACTTCTTTATAGAGTAGTCGGGTAAAAAGTAGCCTATGTCCTTTCTCAGGGTCTGGACTATATCTGTGCCAAATTCCATTTAAATCGGTTCAGTATTCTATGCGTGAAAGCGTAACAGACAACCAGATTTACTTTCGCATTTATAATATTAGTAAGGATGTAAGGATTGACCCGCCCTTGTTTCACTTCTGGTGAATTTTACATAAAACCTACCTCTTGAATCCATGTATCTATTTAAAAAACCGCATCAAAATCCATTGCGTTGGTTTAAGATTTAAGCATGCATAGGGTCATAGAGATAGAGAAAGCTACCTTGTGTTAGGTATACCATGTAATAATTCACAGTCCTAGATAGATACACAATTAGGAAATTTTAATTTTACCAACATAATTTTGTCTCGTACAGAAGCAATAAAATTAGATACCTACAATGTTAAAGAATGACAATCTGGTACATAGTATTTCTGCCTATCATATAAATAAATCCTTTTTTTTAAATCATCGGTATTACAAACGGACGTCGTGTGTTACTAACATAAATAGCCTTATTTTAACTAACCCTAATTCACAATTGATAAATGAATACCGCCGAAGATGCCGTTAAATCACACTCCAAATAGCTAAGCCTTCATACAGTTATACATCTGCGCATCCTTATTATATGGTAACAGTTAAACCTCTAAATGATGAATGAACCGCAGCGATCTTTATCAAATGCCATGACCGCCGCTATCTCGCTCATTGTTAATATACTATTGTCGTGTTACATTTTATAATAGACCGGCTTCTGTACTGACTGTACCAGCGTCCGTTTTGATATAGTATCCGTTTAGTTGGGTGATAACTAGCCACTTAAAAGCTTGTCTTTTCAACTTAGTGCACGACCTTTAAAAAGTAACGGCAAAATAGTTAGATAACCTTTAATGCACAAAGGCAGACCAAAATAAGCGTGAGACTAGCTAGCAACCGGAGTTGGCATGAAAGTGAGGTAGATATTGAGGGTATGAACTTACTAATCACTCAACTAACCTTACTTAGTCAGTCAATTAACTATCATTCATATCTTTTACGGCCGAATAATGAAACAATAATTAATAATCACTACATACGAGTAGTATAAAGCAAAGTCGCTTCCCTATAGTTACAGAGCCCACGACCAAAATTTTTGTCTCATAGCAATACAGCCAAAACCGCATCAAATCGATAGATAAGATTATTCTGAACTCGAAAATACCAATATCAGACATTTTCCGCGTAGCGTTTGATCTGACCGAATTTTCAAAATTTTCAAAGAATTTTACCGAACTGCATCATAGCAATATGTCTGATTTGCAGACTGTAGTTGAATGATGGTTATGAGATACCGGGAAACATATTTTTCAGACGTTAGTGGTACACCACTAACGTCTTGGGCTACAGCGCAAACCCGTAAAATCATTTAAAAAGATTAAAAATGAGACAAAAAATTTTTTTTTTTAACATACATGGGGGTGTTTCGGAAGCCCTACGGGGTGTTCTGTCTCAGGAATTCCGCTTGACACTACTTTTTGGGACACCCTGTATAGTCGGGTTCAGAATCATACAATCTAACGATTTTATAGGGTTTTTGCCGTATTGCTATGAGACATGGTTTTGGTCGTGGGCTCTGTAACTACTATTATATGCTTAAATCTTTAAAACAACACAATGGATTTTGATGCGGTTTTTTTAATAGACAGATGGATTTAGGATTTTTATATTGCCTAAAACCATTAAGTATTCTAAATTCAATCTAAGAAGAAGTCGGTTATAAAAGTAACAATTTTATTTTTATAGATTTAAACAACAACCCTGTGCTTTTATTGGTATTACATCTCAATAGCCCAAGCGGGCCGCATTAAATATGGGACTTTCTAATATTATTACTGGTTATAATATCAATTTGCCGGACATGATGAGTAATTACAACGAACCAGTGGTCTTGACAAATGCGTTGTGAAATATGTACCGTAGAAATTTGATTGGACCCGGTACGCGCTTGGAACGTGGATGTCTGAAACTAGGTATGATGTTTGGATATGGCATGTGTGATGTTAGGCACCTGTGTTTGTCTGTGAAATGGTTTGTAGCTGTGAGTAAAAATCTTAGCTGTAAATAAATGAAATTGTTATTTATGAACAACAAATTATTTGCATCTATGTCACTTTAATATTTTATTTTATCCATATATATATATATCCATCCGAATTAAATAGAGCTAGGTGGAAATTTGTTGTTTTTATGTTTTATCTATGACTGATCACAATGTTAACAACCACATGCCTCCTACAACAAGTAAATATCAAAGTAAAAATCACACTAATTGAACTGATCTGGGCTAAGTGAAGCAGACCTGGCCCGCAGGCCAGGTGGTGTGAAGTCTGCGCAGGACGGACATCCATGGAATACAAATTTGTATCTGTGATAACGTATGAAACTATAGATATTTGAGAGCTTATTAGTCATCTCAAACCAATATACCTAAGTAGGTTCTAAATCTGTCAAATTTTTACGTGTCTTTTCCGCATTCGACAGTTAGTCCTTACATATCAGACCAACAAGGCGCCTTCTCCTAATTTCCAACATCCGTAACATCCTAGCATTCCGGCATCGGATGTGGGGCGTCCAAATCTTCGATCACGAGTTCTCTGCTCCGAACACAATTGCCCACGACACACTGAGCACACACTGTCTAGCCCTGATTAGGGCTCAGCTCACGATGTGGGCCAGTGTGTCCCAGCTTAAGGGCTATTAGTGTTCGTTGAGTTAGACACGCCAGCGAAGGTTAATATGTGATGCGGATTCTGATATTGACTTCGGTATTAGCTACGCTTTCAACTAATAGGAAGTTGATGACTTTTTTAAATTTAATAATGACTACTTAATATAAGTATTTATGGGAGTATACGCGATATTAGGAGTAGCTAATACTGCTAACTGCCAAACGTTTCGACTGGGTGACAAATCATGGTCGCGATATCAGAATTGTATTCAGCGTATGCTATGACTTTATGTATAAAGACATCCTGTTGGATGTTGCTTAGAAATTCCACATTGAATAATGATGGAATAGAATAGACGTAGAAACGAAACGAAAGAAAATATAGAGGCTCATATTCTTATAAGCCTCTTTATTTTGCCTATTAAACGTCACTAACATTATTGTAATAGAGAGTAAGGAAACTCTAATTTACATTAATATAACATAGCCAGTTAATAAGAGCATCCTTAAATCTTTTACTTTATCTATATGTTAACGACACATACCTACTGAAAGTTCAACATATTACAATACTTTCAAACTCATTTAAAATCTAGTCTAGCTCGCCATTATCTTGAGGTTTCCAGATCGCGACTAACCTTGAAACGAATAAGCTTTCTCTACTATCTCCGAGTGCTCTATGATTAAGTTAAAAGAAAAGTAGGTATGATGTTAACCTATTTCTTGCAACATTGTAACTTGATACTTGCAGACACCGATAAAAGTCTAAATGGAGTAAAGAAAAAGCTGTAGATTTCTTGACAGTTATACGAATTTATGGAACTGTACAGTTCTTTATTTAATTTTTACAAGAAATTTGTGTTCAGTTTCCAAACTGCTTCGTCGTTGTACTCCTTTCTCAGTTTTTTTTAAAATAACCTTTTGATACTGGCAGCCTATAATTTTAGATTTTTAAAAACAAGAACCAAACAATGTGAGCAGGTCTAATACTCGTATCTTTTCGCGACTCATGTCCGGTTGTAGCGATTTCTTTTCCATCCAACGAAAGTATTGTTCATTGCCGTGTAAAATCACTACTAATAAAATCTATACAGGTCGCAGCTGGCCGGTTTTTAAGACCAAATACTCTGTTCCAATTTGCTGCAATTGTTTTAAATTGCTTCTATCGACGCGGTTGGTTAATGGGAGTGATTGTTTTATAAGTAGTTCACGCTTTCCGTGCTCTATAATCAAAGCAAAATAATGCACTTAAAGTGCCATACTGAGACTAAATGATTTCAGAGGCAATTTAACATCGGATGAGATAAGCAATTTTAAATTGTACTACTGAGGAACTTCACGGTCTCAAAATATTTATGGGCTACTATTTGCTATCAATAATTTTGTTTTAAGTACACTGCCACCTATTAAATAAATTGTATAAAATAAAGTACTTCTATTAACTTTATGCGATATCAGGACTTTTGCACAATTATGCCAGTTGCCAAACTCTGATGAGAACAATTAGAATTTATCTACGGAGCCGGTAATCTTATTTTAATAAAGGGATATAGATATATCAGATAACCTAAATTTTAACAACCAAATAGTATTTATTTAATGCTTCTGTGAACATCTTAGTACACCACACTCAAAACTAGATAGACACTCAACATCTCAGATCTTATAGAAAACGATCCAGGAACTGTCCATAACGCTACTCTCACCCGAGTACTCGTACATCACAATAAAGCAATATAAACGATACCATTCCTATATCGATCAATTTCGACGATATGTATTACTTACTCAGTGTGCCCGCGGTGGGATTATCACACAAACTAGCGATCATTTCCTGCGTGTTGGGAATGTGGAAAAAACCGTGTGAAATGATAGTCGGCTGAAGCTATGATACCGTTAAAATGAAAATTGCGTATCTGGGCTTCGTATGACCGTTAAGAGGGCCCCGGAGACATCTTGATCTGATTTAAATAGTGGTCTGTATTGCAGTTACTGTATACAAGAAGAAAGGTACATAAGTAGTTGCTTCTAACAATAGCACGCTCATTTCTCAAGCGATGTTGAAGAGATGTCAACTTGAGCATGACAACTATTTGTACGTTTTTCGCCGCATGATATTTTGGGGAATAACCCTTATATTATCTGAGTTTGAACAATCTTTGCTGCTTTATCAAGACCTTTGGAACATAATAATGTTCCAAATGAGTCTTATATTATTAGACTCATGTACCTCTACATTCATACAAATCGATCTGTCCGGATTTTACTAATTTCTAACCTGTTAATAATAGTGTAAACATAATACATCGTAAGATAACCTGAGAATATAAAAGTTGACTTATTGTAATTTTACAATTATTTTTGCCTTTCAGAAAACGTACTGTAACGTAATATTAAACATTATACATGGACTAGGGGTGAGAGCCATCCGCACCCCCGCAAGTCATGTGACGATGACGACGTTACTCCAAGCCATAATCGTATATCAGTGAGGAAAAAAAATTAATGTCCCTTTTAAAAAATTACTAGTATTTGACTTTTTTTTTATTACCTACTTACTTATTATTCAGCTTTACGTCGTCACTTGTTTCTAACTTATACGTTTCAAGTATCCCGCTCCTAATTGATCCCAGCAGTAAGACAAGACTTTTACAGTTCTACGACGTCAGGACAATGGCGTTCACTCGCGTTATCTGGTTCAACTAGCACAGTTCCCACATCGTAGCGACACGCGATTAGTTCAGAGAGTTCCTATTGGATCATGTTTGTGGTATGGGGGTGTTAACATGAAGAAACGACCTACTTAGTGAAACAAGAAACGGATGTCCTAGTGAAATTAATGAGTACTAAACTTTGGTATGGGTACACTTATAAAAACTAAATGATGATGCGAACTACTTAGCCAAACAAATGTCCATTCACGTTCGCAAGCGAACTGACACCAACGAAAATATGGAATAGGTAATGTCCTTTTCTGCATAAAATAAGTTACTATAGTTGGTGCCGATATTTGCTCAAGCCACGAAAAGCTTAGTGACCGTGTTCAACAATCATTATTAATAAAATCAAACATGATAAAACTTCCTTGAAATAGTAACTTACTTCCTTCACCAAAAAATATTTCAACCAAAAATTTGCACCAAAAACCACACGTGGCATGCCTCATACTCCATTCAAAATTTAAAAAGAGAAACAAAAAATATACACGTCTGTAAATGACAATTTTACAACCCGGCATCGTCCACGTCAGGAGCACATCAGCGTGAGACCACCAATCAAAACATACAACAGACACCCACCGCAGAACTCACAGTGCAAAACCGCGCATTCCATTCCGCAAAAAAAGCCTTACCTACCTACCGTGTCGATGTACTAACGCGGTATTTTAATATTATAAAGAGGAAAGATTTGTATTTTTGTATGTTTGTTATGAATAAACTCAAAAACTACTGGACCGATTGCAATAATTTTTTCACTATTAGAAAGCTGCATTATTCAGAAGTAACATAGGCTATATTATATTCTTAAAAACATTAGGGATCCTTACTAAAACTCCAATAATGTAACCCAAGGTGTAAAAAATAGACCTGAAAAATTCCTTACGTCGCCTGCGCTGCGAAAACTATTGAAGACTAGCTGTTCCCGCGACTTCGTTCGCGTGACCTACAGGATTTTGAAATTTTTTAACTTAAAAATAGTCTTAGTTACTCCTTATCGTCAGCTACCTGCCAATAAAAGTCCCGTCAAAATCTTTTCTGCCATATAAGAAGTTAGTCAACCGAAACAACATATCACATTTTTCATTACATACAAATCGGCCAACTAAAAGATAATTCACTCGCACAATATGTTTTTTTAGCCTGAGAGGAGAGTGGTAGCTAGGACTCACAAAATAATTTTTCGCATTTTAGTACTAAAACCACGATAAAAACTTTAATTTATTTGACAGGAACAGGGTTCAATGGTTGCAAACAGCATACTGTACTGTACTGTAGTTAGTACAAAAAATTTATGTTTGATATCAGGACAACTTCAAAGAGTAAAATACAAACTACCGATCCACTGTCTCAAAATATCTTTAAAGGATGTGTGTCGCCATGTGACGAATGAATCAGTATTTGCTTTGCTACTTTGTTTTGTGCCACTTTTGCGCATTGTTTTTGTATATTTCTCGTAGATTGTATTGTATTCGTAATAAAACAATGAGATAATAACGTAAAGCGCAATAAAATATAACTTATGAATTACTTTTTGTATTTGAAACAATATTGCGAAATAATAGAGCATAGTGACATCTCTTTAACTAACCAAGAACTAAACACTCATCACGTCATATCAAATCTGACAGCATTTGACATGACTTGCCAGCCAAAAACGTGATAGTTGGGGAGCCCAACCGGAGATTTTGGAGTATTGATCAGACTCAGACTCTGTCTTGTAAGATTTATAAATGGGAGACTCCTTGCACCCTTTCATGTACCTCTGCCGTGTATGTACACTTCATACGGGAGGGAAGGCGTGATCTTAAATAGGATAGCTGCTAATGCTAATAACAAAGACACTGTTAAAAGAATTGGGCAGGATTATGAAGAACTCTGATGGTTTCCACGGGGCGATGACCGTAGAATCGCGCCAATAACAACAATTACTAAAACCTTTGACACAACAAAGATCCAAGGGGCACTTGACCAGTTTTCTAATGATCTATGTGATTTTATTTGTAACGATCTTTATATACGATAACTTTCTTTAATTTTATAATGTCCAACATTTTCACGTAAATGTTTATAAATTTCCCTTTATTTGCTTAGAATAGCGATATCACTCCGATAATATCGAACAGTCTTTCAATTGGAACAACACAACCCACCAATGTAAGCCAGCAAGCAAATATTGGACAACTGACCACCTCCACTCCATACCGAAAACCAGGTAATAGAGAAATGTAGCGAATTCAATAAACCTTTGAACCTAGCCTTTGTGGATTATTCAAAGGTCTTCGACGGTATCACCAACATAGCAATAGGAAACAAAAGGAATTGGTGTAAAGGATAGGCGACTGATAAATCCTAGTCGAAATACGTATACATCGACAGAACTTGAGTTGATGCTAGAAAAACTGAGCACAGAAAGCGTTGACGTTAGACTGACGATGAATAGATCCAAAATCAAGGTCATGACCAACAGCACCACTGATTTGGTGGATTGCAGTCAACAGGCAGGTGAAGCAATATGTAGAGGAGCATACTTGGGCTAGGCATTCTCCTTCGAAAACAGGCAGGACAAAGAAAAAATCCGTAGAGCAGACAACGACTGGAAAAGCTTCCGGTCCATGAATGGGTGAATATGAAGGGTGATCTTCTTATATCACTGAACCGCAAACTCATCGACGTTTTCATACTGCCTACAACAGCTTGTTACCAGGTAGCCCTCCTGTATTAATCGCTGTCCTCCCACTTATAAAGAAAGTGTAATAAACTTTTTTCTTATTTAGCGTAATCTTTCTATTCCGATTCCATGTCGTTCGAGTAACTGCAAATCTAGCTATTTACCTCCCCTACTATGACGTTTTGCTCAATAAAGTAGTCCGTATAGTCCTAGTCAGAAGGTTTATTTTAGTCGATATCCTTTTACCATTTTTGTACGTGATCTAATAAAGTTAGATTTTTAACTATCCTACAGGAATTTCTGTGACTAAAAGTATTTAAGATCTTGACCGGGGATGTATGGTACCACCTTGCAAAATTTTATTTAAATCGGTGTAATAGTTTCAGAGATCAGTCATTTATTTAGGTTTTTTGAATATCCCACGGGAACCAGATAACTGTCAGTGATTTCAAGTATCCTATGCATTTTTCCGGAATTTAAAATACCTTCGTGTAAACTTTCATTTAAATTGGTTCAGCCGTTTAGGAGGTCAGTCGAAACAAACAAACAAACAGACAGAGATACAATTTTTTTTTTAAGTATGAGGATGTGTTCTACTGCTCTCAAAACATATCCCTGACTATTTTTTTTTCGTTTCTAAGAAAAGTACAAGAATTTTTGCCTCTACGTTTTTATTATAGTATAGATAGAACAAAACCATTTACTAAGACTTTGCAGAACTCATCATTATCTACAAAAAGTGTCGCGACAGCATATGTCTAAATATTATAGTTATGTCACAGCAAGCGGTTTTTTATTCTAAAAATTTAATTTATATGCCGCCGCTTGAAAGGGCTCCTTGTTTGTACCTTGGTATTAATCCTTAAAAAAATAAGTTACTTTATATTCAAGACGGCTTCAATACCTTTTTATAACTTTTTGAATTATTCAATTCGGACATTTAATTCGGAAGATATCACGAGTTTAAAAATGCAAGTATTAGAAAAAAGTCGCGTGGTTGTCGACATCGCGCGCTCAGCTAGCCAGCATGCGATGTAGGCTCCATGTAAGCGTCACTGGGGTACGGGGGTGTCAATGTAATATGTAATATAATAATAAAATATATAATAATATTAGAAAGAGGAAAGGTTTGATTTTTTGTTTGTTTGTTTGTTTCGAATAGGCTCCGAAACCACTGCACAGATTTGAAAAAATCTTTCACTGTTGGAAAGCTACACTATCCCTGAGTGTCATAGGCATTTTTTAGATAAAAAAATAGATTTCCCTTACGGGGTTAAAATATATTACATAGAGATAGAGATATCCCCGAAGCGAAGCGAAGCGGAGCCGGTAATCTTATTTTAATAAAGGGACATAGATATATCAGATAACCTAAATTTTAACAACCAAATAGTATTTATTTAATGCTTCTGTAAACATCTTAGTACATCATACTCAAAACTAGATAGACACTCAACATCTCAGATCTTATAGAAAACGATCCAGGAACTGTCCATAACGCTACTCTCACCCGAGTACTCGTACATCACAATAAAGCAATATAAACGATACCATTCCTATCTCGATCAATTTCGACGATATGTATTACTTACGCAGTGTGCCCGCGGTGGGATTATCACACAAACTAGCGATCATTTCCTGCGTGTTGGGAATGTGGAAAAAACCGTGTGAAATGATAGTTGGCTGAAGCTATGATACCGTTAAAATGAAAATTGCGTATCTGGGCTTCGTATGACCGTTAAGAGGGCCGCGGAGACATCTTGATCTGATTTAAATAGTGGTCTGTATTGCAGTTACTGTATACAAGAAGAAAGATACATAAGTAGTTGCTTCTAACAATAGCACGCTCATTTCTCAAGCGATTTTGAAGAGATCTCAACTTGAGCATGACAACTATTTGTACGTTTGTCACCGCTTGATATTTTAGGGAATAAACCTAACCGAATATAGTTTGAACAATATTTGCATTATCCGGACTTTTGGACCATATTAGACTCATGTACACTCTACATTTATACAAATCGATCTGTCTGGATTTTACTAATTTCTAACCTGTTAATAATAGTGTAAACATAATACATCGTAAGATAACCTGAGAATATAAAAGTTGACTTATTGTAATTTTACAATTATGTTTGCCTTTCAGAAAACGTACAGTAACGTAATATTAAACATTATACATGGACTAGGGGTGAGAGCCATCCGCACCCCCGCAAGTCATGTGACGATGACGACGCTACTCCAAGACGCTACGCCATAATCGTATATCAGTGAGGAAAAAAAATGTCCCTTTTAAAAAATTACTAGATTTTGACTATTTTTTTTTATTACCTACTTACTTATTATTCAACTTCACGTCGTCACTTGTTTCTAACTTATACGTTTCAAGTATCCCGCTCCTAATTGATCCCAGCGGTAAGACAAGACTTTTACAGTTCTACGACGTCAGGACAATGGCGTTCACTCGCGTTATCTGGCTCAACCAGCACAGTTCCCACATCGTAGCAACACGCGATTAGTTCAGAGAGTTCCTATTGGACCATGTTTGTGGTATGGGGGTGTTAACACGAAGAAACGACCTCCTTAGTGAAGCAAGAAACGGATGTCCTAGTGAAATTAATGAGGACTAAACTTTGGTATGGGTACACTTATAAAAACTAAATGATGATGCGAACTACTTAGCCAAACAAATGTCCATTCACGTTCGCAAGCGAACTGACACCAACGACAATATGGAAGAATGTCCTTTTCTGCATAAAATAAGTTACTATAGTTGGTGCCGATATTTGATCAAGGCATGAAAAGCTTGGTGATCGTGTTCAACAATCATTATTAATAAAATCAAACATGATAAAACTACCGTGAAATAATAACTTACTTCCCTCACCAAAGAGTATTTCAGTACCAAAAACCACGCGTGACATGCCTCATACTCCATTCAAAATTTAAAAAGCGAAACAAAAAATATACACGTCTGTAAATGACAATTTTACAACCCGGCATCGTCCACGTCAGAAGCACATCAGCGTGAGACCACCAATCAAAACATACAACAGACACCCACCGCAGAACTCACAGTGCAAAACCGCGCATTCCATTCCGCAAAAAAGCCTTACCTACCTACCGTGTCGATGTACTAACGCGGTATTTATAAATTATCGGGAACCAAATCGTAAGGGGCCGTCAAATATCATTATCAACGAATGATGGATAGCTAATTCTCAAACTCGATCTGATATTAGCCCGTATAAAGATGCGTGGGACACACCGCACAATGCATCATTTGAGACCAACGGCGTATATCAAGAGGATCTGTACGAACGGACCTTTAAAAGGTCATAGAAAAGTCATTTGTTAAAATAAACGGGATGTAATGGTGATACTTACATTTCGATAGTGCATTTCCAAGGAAGAGCAAAGTTCACGATTTGACCGAGTTAGATAATTATTTTACTACTTTTTAAACTGCAATCTTGCTTTAAAATAACAAATTCGCAAACCAAATTTTATTACGGGAAATTGCGACAGTAATTTGCGCCATGTATTTTTCATTTGATCAATTAATACATCTATAGAATCGAACTGTTATATCGAAAGCTATTATATTTATTATAATATTGTATAACTAACTAAAGCCATTTTAAAACAAAAGGATCAAGAAACAAAATCAATTGCCCAAAAGGTTATCTCGTGGCAAACTCGCGCATCCTTTTAAGGAAATTCCGCGTAAACTCAACATAAAGCCTCGGATACATTGCAAAACAATCATAATAATTATTGTTAAACATAGCCTCCATAACTCGGCCGACGCTAATGCTCAAACAAAACCTGGAACAAGCAAACAAATTTACCGAAATTGTTCACCGGACGGCGGATAAAAATTACGACCGGTTTGTGTGCCCGCGGCCTTAGCCCTACCACGGATTCTATCAGTCGAGAGCTTACGAATTATAAGACAACAGAGTATAACCTCCTTCAAGGAACCTAAGGTATCTGGACTTAGCGTTTTTGCATCCAGATTTCATAGAATGTGGTACGTGTTTCGGTGAAACCTGGAAGAATCAGATATTTCTTAGTCTTTACATAATGTACAATGCGGGCGTTTAATTTTGAACTATTAGGTGCCTGTTTTAAAGTGAATTTAAACATTATGATTTTTTTTACTGGCTCGGTGGTACAGTTGTTATTGAACCTCTCTACAGTTCCAAGAGTAGTAGGTTCGATTCCCACCCGGGACAAATATTTGTGTGATGCACAATGAACATCGGCGTTTGTTTCGTTTCTGAGTGTGTTATCTATCTATCTATACTATAATAAAAACGTAGAGGCAAAAATTCTTGTACTTTTCTTAGAAACGAAAAAAAATAGTCAGGGATATGTTTTGAGAGTAGTAGAACACATCCCCATACTTAAAAAAAATTGTATCTCTGTCTGTTTGTTTGTTTGTTTCGACTGACCTCCTAAACGGCCGAACCGATTTAAATGAAAGTTTACACGAAGGTATTTTTAAATTCCGGAAAAATGCATAGGATACTTTAAATCACTGACAGTTAACTGGTTCCCGTGGGATATTCAAAAAACCTAAATAAATGACTGATCTCTGAAACTATTACACCGATTTAAATGAAATTTTGCATGGTGGTACCATACATCCCCGGTGAAGATCTTAAATACTTTTAGTCACAGAAATTCCTGTAGGATAGTTAAAAATCTAACTTTATTAGATCACGTACAAAAATGGTAAAAGGATATCGACTAAAATAAACCTTCTGACTAGGACTATACGGACTACTTTATTGAGCAAAACGTCATAGTAGGGGAGGTAAATAGCTAGATTTGCAGTTACTCGAATGACATGGAATCGGTAGAAAGATTACGCTAAATAAGAAAAAAGTTTATTACACTTTCTTTATAAGTGGGGGGACAGCGATTGATACAGGAGGGCTACCTGGTAACAAACTGTTGTAGGCAGTATGAAAACGTCGATGAGTTTGCGGTTCAGTGATATAAGAAGATCACCCTTCATATTCACCCATTCATGGACCGGAAGCTTTTCCAGGCGTTGTCTGCTCTACGGATTATTTCTTTGTCCTGCCTGTTTTCGAAGGAGACTGCCTAGCCCAAGTATGCTCCTCTACATATTGCTTCACCTGCCTGTTGACTGCAATCCACCAAATCATTGGTGCTGTTGGTCATGACCTTGTTTTGGATCTATTCATCGTCAGTCTAACGTCAACGCTTTCTGTGCTCAGTTTTTCTAGCATCAACTCAAATTCTGTCGATGTATACGTATTTCGACTAGGATTTATCAGTCGCCTATCCTTTACACCAATTCCTTTGTTTCCTATTGCTATGTTGGTGATACCGTCGAAGACCTTTGAATAATCCACAAAGGCTAGGTTCAAAGGTTTATTGAATTCGCTACATTTCTCTATTACCTGGTTTTCGGTATGGAGGTGGTCAGTTGTCCAATATTTGCTTGCTGGCTTACATTGGTGGGTTGTGTTGTTCCAATTGAAAGACTGTTCGATATTATCGGAGTGATTTCGCTATTCTAAGCAAATAAAGGGAAATTTATAAACATTGACGTGAAAATGTTGGACATTATAAAATTAAAGAAAGTTATCGTATATAAAGATCGTTACAAATAAAATCACATAGATCATTAGAAAACTGGTCAAGTGCCCCTTGGATCTTTGTTGTGTCAAAGGTTTTAGTAATTGTTGTTATTGGCGCGATTCTACGGTCATCGCCCCGTGGAAACCATCAGAGTTCTTCATAATCCTGCCCAATTCTTTTAACAGTGTCTTTGTTATTAGCATTAGCAGCTATCCTATTTAAGATCACGCCTTCCCTCCCGTATGAAGTGTACATACACGGCAGAGGTACATGAAAGGGTGCAAGGAGTCTCCCATTTATAAATCTTACAAGACAGAGTCTGAGTCTGATCAATACTCCAAAAACTCCCCTTGGGCTCCCCAACTATCACATTCTTAGCTGGCAAGTCATGTCAAATGCTGTCAGATTTGATATGACGTGATGAGTGTTTAGTTCTTGGTTAGTTAAAGAGATGTCACTATGCTCTATTATTTCGCAATATTGTTTCAAATACAAAAAGTAATTCATAAGTTATATTTTATTGCGCTTTACGTTATTATCTCATTGTTTTATTACGAATACAATACAATCTACGAGAAATATACAAAAACAATGCGCAAAAGTGGCACAAAACAAGCAAGTAGCAAAGCAAATACTAATTCATTCGTCACATGGCGACACACATCCTTTAAAGATATTTTGAGACAGTGGATCGGTAGTTTGTATTTTTACTCTTTGAAGTTGTCCTGATATCAAACATCAATTTTGTGTACTAACTATATGAGTACAGTATGCTGTTTGCAACCATTGAACCCTGTTCCTGTCAAATAAATTAAAGTTTTTATCGTGGTTTTAGTACTAAAATGCGAAAAATTATTTTGTGAGTCCTAGCTACCACTCTCCTCTCAGGCTAGATTATTGCTTAGACAAAAAAAAAACATATTGTGCGAGTGAATTATCTTTTAGTTGGCCGATTTGTATGTAATGAAAAATGTGATATGTTGTTTCGGTTGACTAACTTCTTATATGGCAGAAAGATTTTGACGGGACTTTTATTGGCAGGTAGCTGAGTAACTAAGACTATTTTTAAGTTAAAACATTTCAAAATCCTGTAGGTCACGCGAACGAAGTCGCGGGCACAGCTAGTTAACATTATAAAATTTTATTTTTGTATTCCAATGTTTTTATAATTTCTGTATCACAAGTGGTTAAGCCACTAATTTCGGAATCACAACAATGAACGTATAAGCGATGTAATGTGATATATTTATTCAACATACTAATCCCGACCAACCAATAGTAGGGACCATGCGCAAGAGTCGATCGTACCGCGACTACCCATCCGCCGATATTTATGCGCCTATAAAACCCGAACACGCCACGGTCACAGTACGGACAACGATTGTACCCTTCGATCAAAACGGACTTGTAAATAAAATGGGATTGTCCGTCCGTTCTCTTAATGGCGGATCATGTTGGAGTTTATAAGGACCGTTTGTTTGCGTGAGCGACGAATTGGTGATGCGCGGGTTATTTAGATGCGGCGGGCACGCGAAGTTCCTCGTTCGATTCATGGGTTAATTTGCGGAATATTTTATTAAATAAATGCTGGTGAAATGCATCGATGGCCGAGTGGTTAAGGTCGTTGCTTGCCATGCGAGAGGTGGCCAGTTCGCCACTTACCACTGTATTTTCAAGTTTGAAATTCGTATACATAAATGAAGAAATTATAAGGTTGTGTACTTTGTGACTAGGCCAAGTGGTTTAGGTCGTTGCTTGCCATGCGAGAGGTCTCCAGTTCAAACCTCGCCAAGTACCTCTGTGTTTTCAAATTTGATATTCATAAACGATTATAGTAGTAGGCATCAAATAATTATTCGATGCTTTAACGGTGAAAAAAACATCGTGAGGAAACCTGCACACGTACTTCTATTTATTAGTCAACCTAAGAAACCTAAGAGTTTTTTCGTAGAGACTGGTTTAGGATAGTCCCGAGCCCCAGCAGTGACGCAGGGTGATAACGATGATGATGATGATTTGGGCCCAAGTGAGAATGGCGCAAGAAAAAATGTCACAAGCAAATGGGCGACGAACCAGAGTTATTTTATCACTATTGCAACCTAGCATTAAACCTAATCAAATTGTGGCTGTTAAATAGTATACATATTTCACATGACAAAATACTTAGTAAAAGTAAAATAAAATAGTAATAATAGCTAAGTTATAATAACATAGTTAAATAAAGTTATAAACCCCAAAATGTTCAGATTATCGTTAAATCGATGACTTTTAGTGTCCTTTCATCTGTATTGATAATAAAATGTAAAATATTAGTTTTAACTGTAAAATATTTTATTAAACCAAAACCAATTTGGATTTTAAACTTTAATTTCTTCAAAACTCTGGTACTATGATTTTATGTGCTATTAAAGTAAAAGCTAGAACAAACCAATAACTTTTATGAGCATTAGAATTTTATGAATTTATTACTGAAGATTATAACTTCTTTAAACTTTTTTTATTAATTTGGTGAACATTCAAGACATCGAAGGTCAGCAGACAGAGTAGTATCTATACTATAATACCAACGTAGAGGCAAAGATTCTTGTACTATTCTTAGTAACGAAAAAAAATTAGTCAGGGATATGTTTTGAGAGCAGTAGAACACATCCACATACTTAAAAAAAATTGTATCTCTGTCTGTTTGTTTGTTTGTTTCGACTGACCTCCTAAACGGCTGAACCAATTTAAATGAAAGTTTACACGAAGGTATTTTAAATTCCGGAAAAATGCATAGGATACTTGAAATCACTGACAGTTATCTGGTTCCCGTGGGATATTCAAAAAACCTAAATAAATGACTGATCTCTGAAACTATTACACCGATTTAAATAAAATTTTGCAAGGTGGTACCATACATCCCCGGTCAAGATCTTAAATACTTTTAGTCACAGAAATTCCTGTAGGATAGTTAAAAATCTAACTTTATTAGATCACGTACAAAAATGGTAAAAGGATATCGACTAAAATAAACCTTCTGACTAGGACTATACGGACTACTTTATTGAGCAAAACGTCATAGTAGGGGAGGTAAATGGTTAGATTTGCAGTTACTCGAACGACATGGAATCGGAATAGAAAGATTAGGTGCGTTTAATAAGAAAAAAGTTTATTACACTTTCTTTATAAGTGGGAGGACAGCGATTAATACAGGAGGGCTACCTGGTAACAAGCTGTTGTAGGCAGTATGAAAACGTCGATGAGTTTGCGGTTCAGTGATATAAGAAGATCACCCTTCATATTCACCCATTCATGGACCGGAAGCTTTTCCAGGCGTTGTCTGCTCTACGGATTATTTCTTTGTCCTGCCTGTTTTCGAAGGAGACTGCCTAGCCCGAGGAGCATATCCTCTACATATTGCTTCACCTGCCTGTTGACTGCAATCTACCAAATCAGTGGTGCTGTTGGTCATGACCTTGGTTTTGGATCTATTCATCTTCAGTCTAACGTCAATGCTTTCTGCGCTCAGTTGTTCGAGCCTCAACTCAAGTTCTGTCGATGTATACGTATTTCGACTAGGATTTATCAGTCGCCTATCCTTTACACCAATTCCTTTTGTTTCCTATTGCTATGTTGGTGATACCGTCGAAGACCTTTGAATAATCCACAAAGGCTAGGTTCAAAGGTTTATTGAATTCGCTACATTTCTCTATTACCTGGTTTTCGGTATGGAGTGGAGGTGGTCAGTTGTCCAATATTTGCTTGCTGGCTTACATTGGTGGGTTGTGTTGTTCCAATTGAAAGACTGTTCGATATTATCGGAGTGATATCGCTATTCTAAGCAAATAAAGGGAAATTTATAAACATTTACGTGAAAATGTTGGACATTATAAAATTAAAGAAAGTTATCGTATATAAAGATCGTTACAAATAAAATCACATAGATCATTAGAAAACTGGTCAAGTGCCCCTTGGATCTTTGTTGTGTCAAAGGTTTTAGTAATTGTTGTTATTGGCGCGATTCTACGGTCATCGCCCCGTGGAAACCATCAGAGTTCTTCATAATCCTGCCCAATTCTTTTAACAGTGTCTTTGTTATTAGCATTAGCAGCTATCCTATTTAAGATCACGCCTTCCCTCCCGTATGAAGTGTACATACACGGCAGAGGTACATGAAAGGGTGCAAGGAGTCTCCCATTTATAAATCTTACAAGACAGAGTCTGAGTCTGATCAATACTCCAAAATCTCCGGTTGGGCTCCCCAACTATCACGGCTTTGGCTGGCAAGTCATGCCAAATGGTGTCAGATTTGATATGACGTGATGAGTGTTTAGTTCTTGGTTAGTTAAAGAGATGTCACTATGCTCTATTATTTCGCAATATTGTTTCAAATACAAAAAGTAATTCATAAGTTATATTTTATTGCGCTTTACGTTATTATCTCATTGTTTTATTACGAATACAATACAATCTACGAGAAATATACAAAAACAATGCGCAAAAGTGGCACAAAACAAGCAAGTAGCAAAGCAAATACTAATTCATTCGTCACATGGCGACACACATCCTTTAAAGATATTTTGAGACAGTGGATCGGTAGTTTGTATTTTTACTCTTTGAAGTTGTCCTGATATCAAACATCAATTTTGTGTACTAACTATATGAGTACAGTATGCTGTTTGCAACCATTAAACCCTGTTCCTGTCAAATAAATTAAAGTTTTTATCGTGGTTTTAGTACTAAAATGCGAAAAATTATTTTGTGAGTCCTAGCTACCACTCTCCTCTCAGGCTAGATTATTGCTTAGACAAAAAAAAACATATTGTGCGAGTGAATTATCTTTTAGTTGGCCGATTTGTATGTAATGAAAAATGTGATATGTTGTTTCGGTTGACTAACTTCTTATATGGCAGAAAGATTTTGACGGGACTTTTATTGGCAGGTAGCTGAGTAACTAAGACTATTTTTAAGTTAAAACATTTCAAAATCCTGTAGGTCACGCGAACGAAGTCGCGGGCACAGCTAGTAAAATAAATAAAAAAATATTACACAACATCACATACATTGATCTGATTCCTTGGTTAGTAGCTTAAGCACTTGTATTTATTACGGATGTCAGAATCATCACATCAGTGGATACCCAGACACGGAACAAACACCGATGTTCGTCACACAAATATTTGTCCCGGGCGAGAATTGAACCCACGACTCTTGGAACCGTAGGTAGTTAACTGGGTCACTAACCTATATACCACCGAGCTATTCGACAAATACTGTAAGAGTTTAGTAAACGCCACAGGAAAATAACATAACTTTACCTATCTACGTTGGATTTACATTTTATAAGTGTGGTTCAAATCAATATCCCAAAAATATTCTTTCTCACTTTAATGGGCATACCGCTGTATAATAATCTCAAACACGTCTACCTTATCAATACTGCCACATAGTTCTGAAACATTCCTAAACACACGCTAAGACAAGCCATAGATTAACTTGCATACTTGATTGGGTTCTCGTTAACTAAGCCTGGCTTAATTAAAATTCAAGTATAATGACAACTCGATAGAAGCCATCCGAGAGATATAAGTGTTCCAACAATAACGGTCGTTTTTTAAATGAATCTTGTAATTAATAACAATTCAAAAAAGGGTCAATATGATATATGGTTTTGATCGAGGTGCTCTCTGTGTCGTAAATAACTTTCTTAGTTGTTTAGACAACGAAATCAGAGAGTAAGGTCCTAAGGCTAGAGACTATGATACATGATTTAAAAAAAAATAATAACTGCATTCGGGCTCGGCTCGGGCATTCGAACCTATGACCTTCTGAAAATCGCGTCCATTCATGCAGCACAGCTGATATTTTTTTTTCCGTATTTCAAAATAGGTGTTTTCATCTTGTGCAAGCTCACTTAAATTTTAAAATTTAGCGATAAGTCCCTGTATACGCTAAATTAAGTGTTTTACGATCATTTTTATTGAAAGCAATGTTTATGTTTACGATTATAAGGCAACTAACAAGTAACTAATATAACTAACAATCAAAATATTCAATTGTATGTGGTGATACTAGTCGTAGCACAGATTATGTTACCGTCCAGGACAGAGTCTCTTAAGGAGATGAAAGAGAAATTCTGGGTCTGTTATCTTAACACTCAACACTTTCCTTATAAAACCGTACATTTTTAAGGATAAATAAAATAAATAAAATATCTGTGACATTTCCACACACGGTTATCTGACCCCAAACTAAGCAGAGCTTAAGATACTTAAATCACACCCAGACACGGAACAAACACCGATGTTCATCACACAAATATTTGTCCCGAGTGGGAATCGAACCCACGACTCTTGGAACCGCCAGCCAGGGTCACTAACCACTGTTCCAGCGAGCCAGTCAAAAGGATTGTACGTAACTTATGTGCCTTAACCGTTCTATTGACATTTCGCATTCTATTTCCAACAACGCGACCGGAAGTGCTCAACACAACTACCGAAGCGTTCCCTTTGACAAGTTAATGTTATTTTCATTAATTAGATACCTGTCGTGCCCCGAGCTGGTTAAATATTTCAAGTCGAATGCGCCACCCACGATTTGTGTACATTTTGCGATAGCCGCCGTCCAACTAGTTATTAAGCAATATTTTTTATTGCCAGTAAGTGGTACTATCTACAATGTGTAAACTTTTATTGTGTAAGAGGTTTTATTGAGACGGTCAGTGTATATCGCGGAGGGTTATTGTCGAGAATAACCTGACTAGGGTTGCCGAATTTAAGAATGCTATCATTTTTCCTGCATTGATGAAGAACAGTGATCTTTATATAACGTTACCCACATAAGAAATCTGAAAATGTATATACCTGGTATACACTACCTATACCAGGTATAGGTAGTGTATACCAGGTGAGTTCAGCCGTGAAGATGGCGCTTGCAACAGTGCCAAAATATCGGAAGCTCATTAAAATAAAAAAACAACAGTGTAAATATCTCGGACATTTTCAGTTTTCTAACAGTGATCATTGACTTCAAATGAATCTCTAAGACGATTCCCTGGAAATGCCTTGGCCTGCTTAGATGCCTTCATCATTTCACTAGTCTCTAGTTGAACTAACTTTTCAGAGCAATCCTCTCCTTTCCAGGCTTGAACATCACGTGCTGCACAGCATTGCCATCCGCATACCATGATGATACTGGATCCCGGACCCTGGAGCCCGGACAAAGAGGTTTAGTTCCTCATTTGTGTCCCATGTCATTAGAATACCTTCCAATAGGTTTCCTCCATCAATCCTGGTCTTTTAAATGGGGTGTGAAAACTAGAGACTAGTTGATTACATTTTAAAGCATTTCTCTCCTTTTTACTCCCGAACAACACGTGCTGAACAACATTGCCCCCGCATACGTTATAGAGGCAGTAACAGAAGACACTGAAAACAATATGAAATATTGATAAAAATGTACGTACGTCCTTACAATCTGCCAACCCTAAGTCAAGGCCACCAAGATTATCGCCCGAGGCTTAATTAAACGTTCTGAATAGTTTTTCTAATATTATTTATGGACCTCAGGTCCCACATATCACTTAGGTTTGCCTTGAGACTTACTCCAGTGCATAAATAAAGTCAAAAGTCGTTGAATTTGTTTTTAACCGTTTTATCGCCATATACATAAGTTATCGTAATTTAAGAAATATGAAGCCTAATACTATCCTTTTTCGATTTGCATGTTTTTAAATATGTTATTTAACAGAGACACAAATTGCACTAGAGTATATTATTTTTGTTTTAAAGATATATCTTTTCACACATTCGAGTTACAAAATAAACCATATCTTAATAGTACAGGATCCGTGGTGTATTTTTTCACTTGATTACTATCAAGCTAATTTTCCGTGAGTAGCTTCATTTTGATAAGACGCCCAAAAAATTCCTGTGCGAAAATTTTTGATTGTGGTAGCTAACAGAGGTAGCAATGATTAAATATTTAGGACCGTAGGACCGGGACAAAGTACCACGGAATTTGTAGGACAATATGACCGTTACATTATATAAATATCAACTAAGTAAAATAATAAAAATCAGCTGGTTAGTAATCATTTTTGGTGATCTCGTTATCGATACAAGTTGGAGGAGGAGATCACCAAAAATGATTACTAACCAGCTGATTTTTATTATTTTACTTAGTTAATATTTATATAATGTAACGGTCATATTGTCCTACAAATTCCGTGGTACTTTGTCCCGGTCCTACGATCCTAAATATTTAATCATTGCTACCTCTGTTAGCTACCACAATCAAAAAGTTTCGCACAGGAATTGTTTGGGCGTCTTATCAAAATGAAGCTACTCACGGAAAATTAGCGATAGTAATCAAGTGAAAAATACACCACGGATCCTGTACTATAATCGATATGTATCTCAATCAAGCTACCTAAGCTCGACGAAATAAACAGCGAAGGTAATGCGTATTACTGATTTAGACCTTAAACCATTCAAAGCGCGTACTAGAGATATCATTAACCGATCCATTGGGACAAGTCGGAGGCCTAGCGCCGACAGGCCGGCCTATCAGACCGATGAAATAAAACGCACACGACAGATTACCGACTGTCGCTACTGATGTCGTAGACCGATAACGTCGCAAAGACATGAAGAGTTAATTCGATAGGCGCTTTATATCATCCACACAGATTCGGGGCGACGGGCCAATGACAAGTGACAGTCGATACGTCGGGTACAGTTGCCGAATTAAAAGTATTCGTCTGAATTCCAGCGATGGGTAGCCGCGGGCGCATGCGTTTGATGATTCTTAGAGTAGACAGTGTAGGTAAATAGGCAGTTGATAGGGAGTTTTTGTATGCTCAAACAGATAATCATCATTTATTGGCTCGATGGTAGTGTTCTTGCGCCAGGAATCGTGGATGTGATCTCCAAAAAAAAACAAATAAACAAATATGTGTATGATGAACATTTGTTTGTCCTATGTCTGAATGTCTTATTTATCTATTTTGAGTACGTGTTCCACTTTTACTTTTATCGGTGACACAAGTGCAACTCGGACTACACATACTTGACCACATTATTGCTGCGATCGAACTAAGATGGTTGTGCTTCTGAATTAATTAAATGATGTAGTTTATTATAAAAAAATTTTAGCTAAAATCATCACATCATAGTGTTTTTAATAACAAAATACCAAACAATAGAAAAGCAATTATCGTTCAGTGATGCGGAATCGATTGATTTTTTACACGTTCAGTCTTTTAATAGACAATAATTACATTGACTTAAAATTTTAGTTCGGCTCAATATTATAAACTAATTAAAAGGTAAGCTGACCGCGTAAGGTGCACAACCTTATAAAATATATTTATATAAATATCCACACTTTGTCGGTTGCAAAAATAAACATGCAGGTATGCAAGTACTAAAAACATACGGCTAAAGAAAGTGTTATCTCCATAAAAGGAACGCCAATAAAAATAGTTGATATTTATTGTGGATTGCGTGCAAGCATCCTTTTGTACGACGTTATTGATTGTAAACGGTATCTGAGGCGACACTAAATAACCCAAGACGAATATAGAGTCGTTCTTAAGAGACAGGCCATCTGATGGTGGGTTTGAACAGTTTATTAAATTAACTTTTAAGCTGTATTAATAAACTAACATAATATACTGTGGAAAAAGTCTTATATATTCTTTGTGATTCATAAAATTACAAAATTTACTAACGTTGAACTAAACAGTGAACTTTTTCTTTGAAAGTGAACTATAATTAATTATAGTTTGACATTACTCGCACTAATGTCTATTTCAGGGATGCTTTTTAAAGTTTCGTAACCGATGCATAGACCCTATTCAGATCAAAGACTTAACTATACACCTGCCTGTCTCCAGGCTGTTTTCGATAAATCATGATAGTTAGACAGTTGATTTTTCACAGACGAGGTATTTCGGTAGCCACTATCATATTATTATTATTGTGTCATAATCTTAATCTCAATTATTCATCAACACTAAAAGTAAAAAATATATTTAAAGGGTGGCTTCTGTATATTTTTTTATTAATATGTATACGGAATCCTTCATGCGCACACTCCCGTACTTGGCCGGGTATTTTTTTTTTTGTAAATAAGGATGTCACACATATTCGATTATTCGGTGTGCTTTAAATAAAGTGACTTCGTATTATAACAGTTTCGAGTATACTCTTAGTTTTATAACTGAATTCAAAGTGAGACACTCGCTTTAATCACTCACGTCATGTTATCTACATGTTATTCAATGGAGAGACCGATCTTTTGTACCGATCAAAAGAACCAACCGTTTCGGTAACCACGTTAAAAATAATTGCGCCATGCATCTCTGGCAATATTTCACACCCAAGTGTAGTGAAATTGCCTCTTATCATTTAAAATTTATTGGCCTTTTTATCATCCCAACTCCCATTACTTTTCGGATGAATTTACTTTGGGGAGAGTATTAATGTCGTGTTTGAAATGCGCTAATTAGATTTTTATAAATGTTTCTGAACTTGTAAAAGGTTTAATGGACGCGACAATGATTTAAGGAGTTTATTATGAGGTATTTTTTGAGGTGTTTACAAAAAAAGGTACTTATAAGTACAATTGTAAATTATTATATGTATATGGTGATGATCCAAAAATGTTTTGAAATAAGAGTATCCTTACTAATATAAATGCGAAAGTAGCTCTGTTTGTCTGTCTGTCTGTTACGCTTTCACGCATAGAGTACTGAACCGATTTAAACGAAATTTGGTACAGATATAGTCCAGAGCCTAGGAAAGGATATAGGATACTTTTTAACCGACTGCGCTATAAAGAAGTAATGTTTTACCCGATTAACGTCTCTACGCGGACGAAGTCGCAGGCGGAAAGCTAGTATACCATATTTCCTATGGTCTGCTTGATCCAAAGAGTGGTGTTAGTAATAAACTGTGAATAAGAACTATTAATAAGAATCGTTATCTACCCAAAATTGTATATAGTTCTATAATACGTTGTCTAGTTCAATAATTGCAATTATTTTAATGATTGTTTTCAATCCAATAACAACATAACAAATGATTGGTGGGATCGCAAAACGTGATGCCCGTTGATTGCATCTTTCACTTTCTTAGTTTGATTGATTGCACACACATTTACAATCGGAACAATCATAAAAAGTACAGAACACAGGTTCGATACCCCGTGAAACTGAAAGTGGTAGTTTACATTTTAATATAGTATATATATTATATATAGGTAAACTATTTTATTTTCATAGGAGTGCATTCATGATATTATTACAATAATTATATGTAAAGCTTTGGAATGAATTAGGGGAGGCCTTTGCCAGTGCTGGACTGGGACAGTATAGGCTTAGTAAACAAAATCGATGTATCTTTTTTATCTTCCAAACCTTATATCGTAATATGTAAGTATGACATTTATATTTAGTCCTTTACAATTTGTTTGGTTAACAAAACCTTACTAATATCCATTTAATATGTTTGTGACTGTAACAAAAGAGGAATATTTTAACAGTAGAACTACCTACCTAACTGTTAAATTTTATATCCTAAAGCATCATAATAATATGACATACAAACAGAAACGAGAAATCGAAACTTGTTACTCACATCAAAAGGAAGAGCTCTTAAAATTCCATTACTTGCGGCGCCTCATCAACAATACGGCCTTCTCGATACATAACTCAGATTTAATAACCGTCATATAAAATACTCAGCGAATCTCGCCAAAGAAGATTATGATTAATACCACTATTTGACTAACGGTAAAGCACGAGGTAGCACTGAAAGTTAAACGCCTATGAATGAGGTAAGTTAGAAGCATGATTTTGCGTTTTAATGAATACTGTAAGTGATGTACAAAGTTCAATGCTGGCCACCCAGGAGTATTAACAAGATAAGTAGGTACTGTGTAGGACACACTACACTGGTTGGCTGTTCTAGCTAACAGTTATCAGTTACGTAAGATTTTTGACTTTCGTGTTGCATTACAATAATATTAAGTATTTATGGGTCTACACGCGATATTAGGAGAAGCAAATACATAGCTACTTTTCGATTTCGTTTCGATTGGCTTACACCAATCGTGGTCGCCAAGATTGATTGACAACTTATAGTGTTATCATTTGTAATCCTAGATTTGATTGGATAATGATAATACCAGAATCTTATAGAACAAAATATTATAACACGTTCTGAATAACATTTGCTTGCTTATGAACAATGAACACTTTATTATATTTTGAACGATTCATAAAATCTATACCGACTTCTGTCATGTCACTTTTACTCAGTTTCATAGCGTGGATATACATAATATGTTTCATTTATATCGGGAATGTAGATAAAATATATAAACAAATTAAATCCATAAAATAGTAAGTGACCCAGCGTAATCTAAAGCTTTTTAAATGAATCGCGTTGTACGAGTAATATTGACATTGCAAGAGTCAGAGGATCTGTCGGCAAACAAAAAATCTTCAAAGAATTAAGCAAAAAGTTTAGTAAAAAAAACTGTAACTAAAGTGTGCATTCAGGTGTATTGTATCAGTACGTGTCTTTTAAGACCATAAAGGTAATAATAGTGAAAAAGTACCAAGTTCTCCGAAACAAATGAAACCGCAGTCGTTGATTGAATCCCGATGATAGGAAACCTGACCAGCAATAACCAATTAAGTACGCTAAACCGCATTTAACATTGTAGTTTTTTTATAACCTGTGTCATTCCACAGAAAAAGTTTTCGGGTAAAGGTTTCCTCCGAACATATCCACTGCTCTCTATCTAAGTGTAAGAGTTGCCAGTTCTTTCATAGCTAGACCAGCTGATCATCACACCACCTGTAATTAAAAGTAAAAAAAGACGTGTGGTACTCGGGGACTGCCGCGGTATAGCTATTGCATAGCATCGTCCGATTTCGGAGCAACTTGTCTCGGTTCGTGCGAGTTTCGTAGAGTCGTACAGTACGTCTAACCGCACGCACACAAACACCGTGCCGAAGTCTACCGAACTGAAACGACGTTAGACGATTGTGAGGTTTTTTCGTTACGGAATTTCTTGGTTCAATCTCCGCGTTCATAGCCCGCGATAAAAGCTATGCAATAGCTTAAAAATCGTCCAAATGCTAATCGGACTCGCACACGAAGGGTAGACCTAACCAATATCGTAAAGAAACATATTTTTGTATGGGATTAAATATTTGTTTTGATTTGTTCCTAGTGTTTGTTGTTAGGTATAACGACATCATGTGCATTCACTCATATTGCAGTAATAAAATATAATTCAACCTACTTCCATAATACATTCCTTAGAATATGAATTGTGTGATTGACACTTTCTTGAAAGCATATAGACAGATACAAGATACAAGATTGAGGCCTATCATCAAATTCATTTAATTTAAAATAGTATATTTTAAACTGTATACTTATATCCCGTTAAGGCAGACATAGGATGTCCTCCACTTCTCACATATAACAAGTGCTCTTATATTTCATGGAAGGTTACGTAAATAAATAATCCTTGTAATCCTAGCCTGCCATATCAGTCAGCTTCTTGCATGTGGACGTATAATTTTATTTAATCAAAGAATCCCCGTAAGACCTGGCATGGCATGTTATTAGGTTGAATGAGTGCTGTGGCAATCTATTTGCTTCACCACAGACTTGTTACTGCCGGTGAAACCGTTCATGGTTCAGTTTTGCATGTTTGCATATACAATTTGCTGGTTGTCTGTTCGGATCATGTGAACATGTGAATGGGAGAGCAAAAGACCTGTTTGTTTGGTAGAGGTTTTGAAATGATTCGAGATGAGCCAGGAATAATTGGGTATTGATGATGATAAGAAAATTAAAAGCAAAAAAGTCATTATTACACAATTCATTTTTCTCCCATACAATTTTTATAACGGGTAAATAGAAATTGAATTGATCAGACATTAAAAAAATAGATTAAAAAAATATATGCACAGGTACCTACAGCACCAATTCAACTGTTCCGATCTCATTCATAACGGTTGATTTTAAGCAGCTCTGGTGGCTATAAGCTCAGCCTGTCCATGCTTACCAAAAAGTATCACGACAAAAAAGATCGAAGACAACTCCGCAAAATCCGCTTCGCCTATTCCACCCTACATCTGCGAACTTACTATAATAAAACGGAGACACAAACAAGTTGTTTGCTCAAGCACACATAACGGTGGTTATAATTAATTCGCAAGTCGCGCTGTCACAGCTACTCTGGCGACGGTAATGGGCGGCGAAGGTACGTTAGGACTGAGGACAAGCTAAGCTACGAACTAAAATCTTGTAATAACCGACTTGGAAAATTTTAATTAAAATCTTGACAATTTCCTGGAAGGCAACAGGAAGTTTGTCGACGCATGTGATTGACTAAACATAGGAATTGATGTGGTTGAGGGTGGTCAGCGCTGTATGTTGAATAAACACAAATAACATAATAATGTGGTAATTAAACTAAGGTAGCATTTCAAGCCATCAAACAGTTAGTGAATGCTTTTGATTATGCGAGTCTCCAGCGATTACCTGTATCGTCTTATGTTTGTGACAATTATTAGAAATTGCAACCATTTTTGCATAACCAACTATTTTGACTGGCTCGGTGGAATAGTAGTTAGCGACCCTGGCTGGCGGTTCCAAGAGTCGTAGGTTCGATTCCCACTCGGGACAAATATTTGTGTGATGAACATTGGTGTTTGTTCCGTGTCTGGGTGTGATTATGTATTTATAAATATATTATGTATGTATTATATCAGTTTCTTACACCCATAGTACAAGCTCTGCTTAGTTTGGGGTCAGATGACCGTGTATGGAAATGTCCCAGATATTTTCTTACATTCATAATATTTTAATTAGCTCCATAGGTTAAATTAGAGTGTATGTGAATTTTTAATTATATCGGTTCCGTAATCTTGGACAGCGACAAATAATCAGAAATAAAATTTTACTTTCCTATTTTTAATATTAGTAAAGATAACCTTTGTCGTTCGTTTGAAAAAAATCTCGTTGTCTTAACCAAGTTATTACAAGTTAGAACTGACATGTTATCATGTTATAGGATTACTGAGACTCGATATCTTAAACCTGGCACAAGACCGTATCAGAATAATTAATATGCTAATTAATTGCCTCAGGCAAATTACTTAATATAAACGTATTAGTTTCAATTACAAGATATATACTCACGAGATTCGTGTTTATTTATTATATTAAATAGAAGACCTATACTACGTAGGTACGAGTTATGTACATACATTATTTACTTCAATTTCTCTCTTTTATGTTCATGTGCGTATCCAATGTTGGGAGATCTAACTATTAATAAAAAAATAATTACACAGGTCCACGCTTTACCTAGTAAATGGTCAATTTGAGCTTTTCCTTTTTTGATAATACTTTACTTTTTTATAGTCAAAAAAATTATGACCAAAAACTATTTCTTTTCAATGATACAATTCAAACTCGAGAGAAAAGTATGTACTTAATATAATTATTATTCTATAATAGATGTTATTATAATTCTGTAGAGAGATAAGCTATGCTTCAAATATCATCACTTTTCTTCATAGCCTTAATCCTAAAATGTAGGCAAAGAAGTATATATGTTATGTAAATAATTACGATCATGCGAGCTTTCTAATGGGAAATCAAATAGGTAGGCTGGGTATTCATCTTGATAGCATAGAATAAACTAATAGTGTGTTATTGAAACTAATTTACCTAAGCGATTATATGAGCAGCCAACATCATTACACCTGACCACATTATGAGATGATCTCACTTTATGTCGCAAAAGGTCCTTACCACACCGAGACACAAACTTAATGTTGATCTTTTTTTTATTTTCGGAACAGTGTGAACGGTTCACGACCCCTTGTTGTCATCGAATCTTGTTTCCTTCTACTTCTGAACCAATGGCCATGGTTAAGGATAATTCTGATGATCATGAACATTTCTAGGAATAGGATTAGGGAAGAAACATGTATTGATTTTCAATAGGCGGTTGCTAGAAGTGTTAGCGTAATCCGGTTCATTAATTTTGAGTCCCATACTTTAGTTATGACGTTACTCCTTCCGTATCTCTGAAGCTATACTTAAGATACTTTTGAGACCAGGGAATAATACTAAATCTATATAGAAAACCAGAGCAAAAATTATAAATAAGACAAAACAATTAGATCTAAATAAAATTTTGTATACTCTGTCCTTACCCTGTGTCTGGGTCACACTCCTTATAATTTATATTGTACGTATCTCTCTTACTCACTGAACTATTTTCAATCAAATAATCTTTAACTTAATCCCGGTTTGAATTAAGTCTCTAGGTAAGTCCATCACCTTAGGTTAATCCCGCAAAAAACGTGAGCTATCGTGTGAACGCGCTGTAAAATCCTTTTTTTTCTTCCTTTTTCCCTTCTTTCTCAGCGTAACCCGGTTGACGGCGCACGACCGATTCCCTCGGGATTCCATCTCGTATCGACCGTCCCCAACTTTTAATTGATCTCAATGCTCGAGACTAATCGACTCGCCACGGAAGTTGAGTCATCTAGTCAATGGAGTTCGATATTTTTTTCTCTAAACGACATTTTAACCCTTTCTTTCCGTACTGGTACGGTGAAGTTATCGAATATTTATGTTACTTGTTGTAAATTATTTACTCGTGCACTTATTTTGATGCATTTATACAAACACGGCTTATAATAAAAAATATGTCAATTTTAAAGAATCTAAAAGTATTAGTCGAAAATGATACCTTCATAATAAAAATAAGAAATGAAAAACTAAGTTTTCCAAGAACTTCACAAAGATAAGATCGCAACAATATATCCTATTCCAATGAATGTAGAAGAAAGTCTCCACTGCGACTAGCTTTATTGACTCTAAAGCTGAGCTAAGAATGTCTGTTTCAACACCAACAATAATGATTGTAAATTGACTTCGAATTAAAATAATGTTCATTACAAATGCACTTTATTGAGCCATTTACCCGATAAATTGACAGCCGCGCAGCCCGCCCGTTGGAGATTCATCGAATAATTGTACTGCCAATAGCTCGGAGCTGTTTTATTTTTTCCGGAGTGCGGAGTACCGAGCGGTATTTTAATGTGACAGGCGAACACATAACCGCACTTAATTTTGTCCTAATGCGCGCGCATGGGCGTAAGAATCCAAGCCTTTAGTTTGCTCCGTTTTTCTCAAAGTATCTGTGAAGGGAATCGGCGATGAGAGCCAGATAAGGCGAGTGTTTCTTTAAGTATGCAAAGCGCAAACTTTGTTCGGCCTTCCGACAGGATACTGAATAATTTTACACGCTCTTAATGGTTCGCGTGTCGTTTAAATTTAAGCGTTTTGGTCTTTCATTGGCGCTGTTGTGGAAATTGAATTTAAGAGTCAGCGAGAACAAAGAGTTAATTTAAAGGTGACAATCGCAATTAAGAATGGGTGAAGTAACAGTTTCAAAACTGCTGAAGTGCTTTCGGTGAATTTTATATTAGTCTGCTCTGTAGTAACTCAATTGAAACGGTAGGAAATAAACCTTAATTAGACTATACATTTACAAAGATTGCTGCACACTTTAAATATGATAAAAATGTCAAATAAACCATAGTTTATCCATAATATCAGTAGTATAAGTTAATAAACTTTATTATGAGAGACCACAACAAAAAGACACCTTAGATCGCCATTCCCCTACCACGGTCTCTAATTTTGTCGTACCCGATTATTTTGTAAACTATCTTCGCTTATTGTAAAATTTGTAGATTGAATTATATTTCAACGTCACTTAGTTTCATCTCTGTTATTATTTCTATAACAAAAGAAACAAGGTCACGCGAGCATCTCCGGAATTCCTCAAAATAAAATTAACAATGTTTATTCAATACTCATAGAACCACATTCTAGGGGTAATATCTTAAAAAATATCGTAGGTGTAACACTAAAGAAGACTACAAGCGGTCTCCCGCCATGGTAAGAATCCGAAACAGCGGGTGTTCCTCTTCGCGCCGCCTTCAACGGATATTATATCTTTTTACGTATTTTAAATGTAAAACCTCATTATAATTATAACACGTTTTTGAGGATAGGAAGCTGGCAGGTTGCCACTAGAAGCAATTTAAAGTGGACCTGTGAATTAGTTACGATAATGTGGCGTTTGTCGATTCGTATTAGAGTTGAGCTTCTGCAAAGAAATTTAAATAACCATGTCTCTCCATAAGGAATCGATTGAATTTTTGTGTCACTAAAATGATCGGCTTTCTGCACATCTGCAAATAATATTCCATTTTGTTTTTATTATTTCTTTATAATGAAGATAAAAGGTTTGTTTAAGTACCTATTGAAACTTTTTTGAAAATCTTACAAAAAAGTAAAATTAAATTCACCCGTGAGAAGCCGAGGAGGGTAACAGAGACATATAAATTATGTAGTATTTCTATAGTATTACATGAACACCATCAGCAGTATTTATTAGCCCATCACCAATTTTAAGACACTTGTGCACTGGACTATGCCACCAACTTCAATAATAATTTTCAACACAATAGCGCAGTCTATCACAAGAACTCTCGAACGATTCAATAGTAACGCGTCAACGTGTTGCCAACACACGGGAGACATAATTTAGCACCAACAGCCGCAAAGGCATTTTTCCAAAGACAATACAACCCTCTCAGCCATCGGAATATTCAGAGTGCCTCAAGAATTCTCATTCTCGCACCCACTAATGAATAGCTATTCTTCGAGCATTTTAACTATGGTCCAAGGAATGGAATTCAAGTGTACAGGTTTCTTAAAAGGTCTCGATACTCGGACCCTTTCCGTTTCGCTTAATTTATGGACTTCACATTTTTTAGTTTGTTTATTTTAATTATGGGCCGCATTATTTTGCGTGTTGACTGAGGAATCTTTGCGATTTCGTATCGAATCTGGATCATAAATAACTTTTTTGAGAACGCGGTAACCGTTTAGACCTTGGATTGTGCGACCTTTGAGTTCTGGGTTCCTTTTGATATTTTATTGATATGGCAATTGTTTGAAATGTTTTTTCAAGGAAAAATACAAGCAAGCAAACCCGAGTAAAGATCGAGTAGGTTACTCAAAAGATAATCTCGGTTCAATTTATAAAGTTATTGAAAATTAATGGTTAGCCAAATATAAGTATTGATATAAATGATTTAAAACTGATAACTTACTACATAATGGTGATATATTCTAAAAACTTCAGTAATTATTTATTAGTCATCACCTGAACGAGAACCATCATTAGTACCAATTACTTGCCCATCCACTCGCGAGCTTCGGTAATTTCACAGAGCATGCCTAGTTTCAAAACATTATATTCATTTCATCCATTAACCCCTCCAAGACTCGGATATCAATAAAACGTTATTAATTAAAACATTGACTTTCAAAGTTTTTACCTCGTTTTTCTTACGAATACCAAAGAGTATTAGACTCTATCGTGTCGAATCCGAGCAATAACTCATGGGTTGAAAAAATCGTCTTTATTGTTCCGTAATAGATATCAGTCATAATAAGATAATAAAAGTATTAGCCACGCCTGTCTGTCCGGTTGTGTTGTTTGGGCCGAAGAATTTTTTATTATATTCCAGTGCTAATTTAAATTCAAAGTATGTATGACTATTATTATGGTGACTGTTTTAGATTAAGCTTTTTTTTCTATTTAAGTTTTAAAGAGATTCCGTATCGTAGTGCTGTCACCTCCGTGGCTTGAATATATTAATGTTAATTAGTTTTTTTGTGTATCTAATCAACGGATTTTACAAGTGTAAGGACGTTTTTTGGTTTAAAAATGAAGGAAGACGTATGACCTGTGTACCTATTTCCCTTTCCAAACAAGTGAGCGATACATCCGGCTTTTTGATTTAGCTTACCAGAAAGCTTGTATGTATAAACAACAGTTTTAACCATCAACTTTTTACGTGGCTTTATTTTTTTTAATATTTTTATATTGTTTTGTCTATTTTTCGCGCGAACACTGCATATTTGAAATAAAACTTAGAGACCCGACGTTTCGTCTCTTTACAGCATGGGCATGACTAACTGATCTTTATATGTTAATAAAGCTGGAATAAAATCAAGCTCCCATACAAGCATATATTTTTTGAAAGGATAAGGCTTCAGAAAATATTCGACAGTATACACCTGTTATTAAAATTCAAATATTTATTTGCACACTAAGTGAAGTTATATGATGTCGCCTCATGCCCTGATTCAAGTCTTACAATTTGTAAGTAAACTTCTTCCAGTTTTCCTAAAAGACATAATTCAGCTTAATTACACCTAGAGCTTTAAAACATCAAAGATTACTAAAAACCAGTTACAAATATTTAACAAAACGTCTTTTAATTGCTAATTTATTAAAATTACATTCATAGTCGTTATCAGTTTTCACTTTTTTATAGACGTTTAGGAACTATTAAGATAAGTTATTTTGCCTTGAAGAAAGAATTAATACTCCGACCAAAGTAATTTTACTATTGTTTAACATTAATCTTAATTAGTTAACACTAAGTGTGATGAAACATGTTATTTGCTCAATTATTTCGTTAACTATGACTTTTTAAGTAATAACAGACGATCTTATTAGTGAAAAAGCTCTTTTACTTGTAAATCGATGGCCCAGGTGCAATGCCGTTATCCACATTTTTAGCTGACTCTTTGTATATTCAGTCACTATGAGGTCAGGGAATAATAAAAGAAATTAGTTTATGATATCCTTAAATATTTACGTTCTATTTCAATTAGGCAGTCAGACAGTACTTAACTAGCCAGTACTTAAGGTAGCAAATACAAATAGAGGTAGTTAATTTGCCACCTTTTCTTAACCGCGTTTTGTTGTCTTTTTAATAACAAGGAGGTACCATCCCTTTCATTTTGATGTACGAATATAAAGCATACTAGCTTTCCGACCGTGACTTCGTCTGCGTAGAGACGTTTAAAGGGTAAAACATAGCTTCCTTATAGCGCAGTCGGTTAAAAAGTAGCCTATAATCTTTCCTAGGCTCTGGACTATATCTGTACCAAATTTCATTTAAATCGGTTCAGCACTCTATGCGTGAAAGCGTAACAGACAGACTGACAGACAGAGAGTTACTTTCGGATTTATAATATTATTATAGTAAGGATACTCGTCTATGTCGGTTCTGGTTTCCCTAAAAGAAATAATCTTTACTAATATTATAAAGCTGAAGAGTTTGTTTGTTTGTTTGTTTGAACGCGCTAATCTCAGGAACTACTGGTTCGATTTGAAAAAATCTTTTTGCGTTGTATAGACCATTTATCGAGGAAGGCTATAGGCTATATAACATCACGCTGCGACCAATAGAAGGAAAGATACAATGGAAAATGTGTAAAAAACGGGAAAAACGCGAACGAAGTCGCTGGCACAGCTAGTTTGTTAATAAAACTACTTGAACACTAAATATTGCTCATTATGGGTCTACACGCGATATTAGGAGTAGCAAATACATAGTTACTTACGGCCCGACGTTGCGACTGGGTTACACCCATCATGGTCGCAAGCGCACTGTTTTAAGCTTAGCGATGAATTCGATACAAACTGCATACCTTGGTACATTTTCGGTCTGCCGCAGTTTCCGATAAGAAATTTCTCATGAACCAAAGCAGCCCAATTATACGAAATATTGAATTGATCGCATTCAACAATACTGTGTGGAAGCGCGAGCCCAACGCAAACACAATGTAATCTGTTCCGAGAATACAAGAACATGATTTATTAAAGAAATTTTCGTTCAAAATCCTCATTATGTAACGGTGAGGTGTATCAATGTTCAGCGATCTTAGGTTAATGTTTAAAATACGTGAGCGAAATGTAAGCTTACCGCGGTTTTGTTTTTTTTTTCTTTTCACTGTAGACTTTTATTTTACTTAACGATTTGGCCTTCTTTTTAATTAAATTTGGAAAACATATTTTTTCATAATGATGACTGACTCGAAACTCTTGCAGACAGGTAAATATGCAAAAAAACCGGCCAAGAGCGAGTCGGGCTCGTGCACATTATTAAATAAAATATTAAAAGACATTTTCACTAGACAATGTTCATTTAGAGGTTAGTATTTGTTGTAATAAATTCTGTAAAACTGCTCTACCTATAACAGTTTGATTAGCTAGAGCCCTGAAACAGACAAACGAACAGACTGACTATGGAGGCGTACTAGTACGCGTACCTTCTGGTACATAGTGAATATGTATATTCGTAAGCCATTTAGCTGCATCAGTTCTATGAAAATATCAATAATTACAAAATTCCTGAACACATCAAGATGGATATAGTTACTTTACTCTTTACTTAACCCCTTACTATTTTTTATTAAAATACTCGTATAATATAACTTTTAAAATTGGCCTTTAATTTTGAAATTGGTTCAGCCGTTTCGGAGATAAGCGGGAACAAATAGAAAAAAGTACAAATTATTTTTTTGTTATTGGCACCCGATAAAGATTCATACCTATTCACAAGCAGACACTTTAATTTTATTTAGTTGTATTGATATTGATATTGTGTGCTTTTGTTTCACAAAGCTTCCAAAAAACGGTCCTTCTATAAGCTGTAATAGTGGGTTATCTATTGTTTGTCCGAAAGATATATGCCATAATATTCATATGCCCGAATTTCATTTGCCATAATTTCATTTGCCCGAATGATATGTTTGCCATAAAATACAAATGACATAATTTTAATTGCCCGAACTTCAGATTCCATAATGATTCGAATGCCATACGTATTGTTATCCATATTTTTAATTTGTCTTTCATGTTTCTAACCTAACCTAACCTATTTTTTTTATCATTCTTTTAACCTATTTTTCGGTGGGAAATGATGTAATGGCACGGAAACAAAGTTTCTAACACGTAACTAATATAGTAAACAATGAGCATAATATTATCGCAATTAAAATATGGATAACAATACGTATGGCATTCGAATCATTATGGAATCTGATGTTCGGGCAATTAAAATTATGTCATTTGTATTTTATGGCAAACATAACATTCGGGCAAATGAAATTATGGCAAATGAAATTCGGGCATATGAATATTATGGCAAATAAAATTCGGGCAAATGAAATTATGGCAAGTGGGGGTATACCGTAATAGTGTTGTGCCGTATCGAGGACCAAATCCGGCGTTAACGAAGCCCGTCCGTAATCCGACTGCGCACAATTAACTGGCGGCCGACTGAATTAGCCGTTAGCGGGTTTACATCGGTATACCCCACTTGCCATAATTTCAGTTGCCCGAATTTCATTTGCCATAATATTCAAATGCCCGAATTTCATTTGCCATAATTTCATTTGCCCGAATGTTATGTTTGCCATAAAATACAAGTGACATAATTTTAACTGCCCGAATATCAGATTCCATAATGATTCGAATGCCATACGTATTGTTATCCATATTTTAATTGCAATAATTTATGCAACAGAATTTTCAAACGCCATATATGTCATACTCATTGTTTACTTTATTAGTTACGTGTTAGAAACGTTGTTTCCGTGCCATTACATCATTTCCCACCGAAAAAGCTTGTAAAATAGGTTAAAAGAATGATAAAAAAATAGGTTAGGTTAGGTTAGAAACATGAAAGACAACGCACGAGCCGAGCGAGCGAAGCGAGCGATGCCGCGGCAGCGGCCGGCGAAGTGCCAGAAAGCCAATCGCTTTTTAGGACAAATATTTGGCGTTAGGAGTATGGCGCTTAAAAATTCTGTTGCATAATATTATTGCAATTAAAAATATGGATAACAATACGTATGGCATTCGAATCATTATGGAATCTGATTTTCGGGCAATTAAAATTATGTCATTTGTATTTTATGGCAAACATAACATTCGGGCAAATGAAATTATGGCAAATGAAATTCGGGCATATGAATATTATGGCATATATCTTTCGGGCAAACAATAGATAACCGGTTTACATCGGTATTACCGATCGAACGTCCCTTAATGGGTAAACTATTGGTTATTATGTGAAATGAATAACTAGTGTTATTCAATGAATTGGTCTTTTACGTTTTTTAATAATAAAAGGATATATGGATGTTTAAATGATAAAAATCCACGGACATGGAGAGCTGCTCGCTTGGACATTAATAAATTATGTAACTTGTAGAATTTTTATGTAATTTGTGATTAATTTATTTATAACTTGACGTGCAAAAGTATTTCATGCAATTCTAAATGCAGAATAAATTATTTCATTTCATTTTTTCATTTCATTTCATTACGGTATTTTTGAAATCTACGTATAATTAACAGTCAAGTAATTCTTCCTAACTACGTCAGTAGTTAGGAAGAATAGTTATGTTTAGAATATCTGAGGGTGGAAGTGATTCGTGAGTTATTGTCAAGAAATCTATCGTGTAAATACAAGAAGAAAATATTCAATTAATAATCTTTTTTTAAACTGTGTGCTTGGGATTAATAAAGAAAGTATATACTGCAATTGCGGAATGGAGAATGCTATTATATATTATAGGTTAAATAACATAACGCGTCCTTGAAGGCACAGATTTGCGACTATAAAAATAAACACCTTCGTGAAAGTATATAAAAACAACACTCATAAGTTGCCAATTGTATTCATTATACGTATTTCATAAGTGACGCCTTCAACCTAACAGAACAATAATAGAATTAACCTCGTTTGTAAGTGGGACAATCTAAATCGATGTACCTAATTGAAATTGATGGCACAACGCGCTAACTGTGCATCCGAATTGGAGTGTTCCAATATGAATCCCGCATTTATGATTAATGATGAAAATTCTTACATTAACATTAAAACTAGTAGAAAACATAAGCGGCATTCGTAAATGAACTATGTATAGACGTATAAAGTAGTGATCTAATTAATTTATCTATATAAATACATGACTATTATTATTTAGAAGTATCATCAAAATTCGTTTCCATTAATCCACACATACACTTTTACATTTATCGATTAGAAGGATCCATTGGCTTTATTATTTGGTTACCCATAGTCTCTACATTGTAGCATAGACGACCAAGTTTGCTTCGTTCAGAAACTATGAAAGAAACTGTCATTTAAATAACGTCTGCATTCTTCTGTCCACAAACCAGTACAAGAACGGCCATTTTGATAATTAAAACAAACAAATATCACCTGAAGCAAAAACATGTTGTCGTATAGAAGCATTTTGCTGTCGTTTCCAGTAGACACTGTGGACAGGTCCAACATTCAATTAGCGTTAAGCACTGAAATATGATGATTAATAAAAGAAAATTAAGTAATGCCAGTTCGTAGCATGCTACAGAATACCAAGCCATTACTCGAATAAATTATCGAATATGTCAACGGCCATTTACCAGGGCTGGCATCATCGGAAACAGGATTCGGCAAATACAGACTGTGAGTCAATCTATGCAAGTCCATCAAATTTATGTCATCCATTCTAGACTTAACGACTCATATAAATTTCTCGTCGTTTAAAGGTCACTTCTTTAAGGAGACGATACGAGCGCAAACAAAATGTGGAAAAATTAACCAATTCATATTATTATCATCATCATTTATCGAAGAGATGATATTGAGATTACCATTTTTGCTTTTTTGTAAATAATGCACATACTTAGTTAAAACATTAGTTACAATATTAGATATTTAGAATGTTATAACTCTTTTCAATGAAATACCTAATTAAAAGAAATGAGGATTTGCTTTAAATTCTCAAAACGAAAAACATTTCTTGTCTAGTTCTAACCATGCTTAGATACCATGTTAACAAGTATGGCGTGGGTGACGATGTCTGCAACAAAATAATGAACATAATGAGTCTTGTTGTTCAAACAATAACATACAAGGGACAGCCCTCGGATACAGTAACGTGGGTAAAACTTCATTTGAATAACTTACTTGACAACATGCAGCCATCGGTGAGGGCGGTTGCCTTTATATTTTTATCCCATTGTATGGGTCGTTTGGGAATGGCCATATTATGGTAAGGGAGGAATTGGTACCTGCAAAAGAAGACATAGGACCTTGTCACATATAACTTTTGAGTCCTGGATATTGAAACAATTACGTATAAAGCAGCATAAATACCTGGACGCATCAAAGATTTGCATTTACTTTGTAAATAATCGTATGGTGATCAACCTGGTGTCAGAGTTTTTAAACAGCCCGTAGGCCTCTGACTTGGCTTAGGGCTTTTGAGTTCTGTGAACCCTTTTTATTTTATTTTATTTTATTAGGAACAACAAACAGTTACACATTACATAGCGTATAGCGTATCCCGGAAATTTGAGCTCATCACGAAGTAAGACAACGAATCAACTGTTACCATTCCATAATAATGTCCTATAAACTCAGCCATACCTTAACTAGTTACTTATTAACGACTAAATACTTTAATCCGGATAGCACGTACGATAGGACAATCGCCACTATAACTCAACGTAATCTATATTCCATACACGTAATTCACTCATACAATATTCTAAGTAAAGGGACGGACGCACACTAACTGTTTCAAATAACAACGACACCGGCGCTTAAAACCACAAATAACCATTCACACGCGCTTAATTTATAAATAATACACAACTTAGTACCTAAAGCGTTGGGAATGTGTATTTCAATTGTAATTATTGGTCGTAATGCCTATTTTGAAAGAAGTTTACGATAATGAGACGATTTTACGATAACAATTATGTTTTATAAATGCGTCGAGAGCCGAGTGGTTAAAGTAGTTGCTTGCCACTGAGGTGGCAAGTGGGAGGTTGCCAGTTCAAACGCCGCCAGGTACCAAGGATATTTTTAAATTTAAACTTCATATATACGATTATTCGACACTTTAACGGTGAAGGAAAACATCGTGAGGAAACCTGTACGTACACCTATGATGAAATTCTAAGGTTGTGTGTCTTGCTAGCGTGATTGACTAAGTCCTTATCGGCCTAACTAGGGTAGGTCCGTACCACAGCAGTGGGGACATAATATGAGTATGGGCTGAGATGATGGCACAACTAAGTACCGAAAGTCGGGAAATGTCGGGAATGTTGGGAATGTTCATTTTATCCGTAATTACTGGCCGTAATGCCTATTTTAAAAAAAGTTTACAATGATGAGTTCATTTTACGATAACAATTATGTTTTTTTCTTATATTGTCTGTAAGTGAACGCGTTTTTTAAAATAATTGATTATATTTATTTTGATTGTTGGAAAGATATCATCGGCCTAAAAGCTATGTTATAAATAGTCCTCATTGCAGTTTTCTTCTACATAATTACTCAATGTTTATTTTGAAACTGTTCTCAATAATTATTTAATGTAACAACCATTAGATGTCCTTATGAATAAATAAATAAATAATTAAACTGTTCTCATAATCTAATTTACTAAAGAGCAGATAAGATAATATAGGCAGAAAAGTCGCTGATCGTCACAATTTATTTTAGCTAAATATGTATTTCTTCAGGTAGCTTATTAATGACTCCAGTAATTTTACTCTGAATGAAGCTTTACACGAGGGTGTAAATAAATAAATAAATTTATTTGAATGAAATGTATAACACGGGTAATAACCACATAATCTCATATCTCGCTTATCAACACACTGACGTTAAACGCCACCGATTAGAATTAGAAACTTGAAACCCGCGTTCATGGGTGAGCATCAAATGTGTCGTGTAAATCGTTTCCAAATTAACCTGACGTCTTATTCTCGGTGATCGGTAAAGGTTTAACTCTTACGTTCACGACTCGTCGACTCCTTGTCTATCGGTTTGAGATCACGAACTCTCTGTGACATCTAATTACCCGCCAAATTAGGCTGCTATGAGACTTTCTTCGGAACGATATTTGGGAGGCATTAGAGATTTAACGCATACGATAGATAAACGGTGTAGTTTGTTACTTTATTCATAAAGCAGTTATCACAGTAACGTATATTGGGAACTTACAATCATATAAAAAGAGGTAGGTAGGTTTACCGTGATTGGCACATCATTTTTAATTCTAAAAACTTATTTCGATTATTTTGAAACAAACTATACTAAATATATGGAATAACTAATTAGTTACTTATTAAATCTGCTTTATAATGAATGGAAATCTTTACGTTTTCGTTGTATGTATTTGTAAGACACTAAAATACGCATATTTAACTTTGCTTAGCTACAAACAAATTATGTAATTATTACGGTCTCACGTGAGAAAAAATGTACAAAATTAAATTTAATTACGTTATTATTGTTTTATTGTTGCTACTAACTGAGCAATCGTCGTTACTAAATTATTGTTATCAAACTTTTACATCGCAATCATCACTCTTCATACACCGAACAATAGGTACTTTCTTGTGATTCGACCTTTCTTTATCTGTGTTCGTAATTAGCATCGTCTCACGCATGTTTAGAATAGGCTCCTAGTCACGAACTCTTTCCGCCTTGAATCCACCCATAAATGGAGGACAAACTAAACGTTTCCATTTTATCAACTGACACTTATCTAATAACACGATCTCATATAAGAATTCCGGAATAAAGCTCTTACGTTTCGATTGTAAAATCGACGTCGGAATTAAAAATAAACAAATGACCGTCGCGACCCCGCCGGGTGCAGTGAAAAATTATGCCGCGAGCATTTCTTAATACCCTCTCGAACGCGATTAATGGTTTAACGAATGAGAATAAAGGAATGCTCGGAGTGCAACCACGAAAACGCAAGCTTATCTAAACCGCTGGCGCTGTTTGGCCTCTCTAATTGGCTAATTGGCATACGAGAGATAGATCAGTAGACGCGATCTCTTCCTTAGCGAGATACAATCGTACCCACCGCCTCTGCCGACCTGATGAAATGCCTGATCGATATCAGAACGCCCATTCAAATACGCCTCTCGGAGCGTAATTGTAATATATTACAGTGGTAATTTGAGATTTGTGTAAACGCGGCTGGATCATTACAAGGCACCATTAGAAATGGCAAGCTTGAAAAATATCGCCGCGTGTGGTCGTTTTTTAGATGATTTGCACCGATAAAAATCCTATAAGACGCTGATGAAATATGTCCAAGGAACGGTTTTATTGCGGACGCCATTAAATTATTTGTCAAGATGTGACGTAACAGTGTCCGTTTCTACTAGTCGGTTTTGTCATATTATTTATAGGTTGCTAATTTGTCATATTGAATGATAAATGGGAGATTTAATTTGTTTTTATAGCCGCTGTGTTCCGTATTTAAAAGGTACCTTTAGTTAAATATTATCACTACATTCGATGAAAAATATTAATATTTGATAATATTACAAGACAATTTAAAAATAATAACGATGGCATCAATTATCGACAATGTAGGTATATTGAGAACATTTGATTATGTATTAAGCTTATCAACTTCAATTTCTTCATCATCAGCCCATATAAGTCCCCACTGCTGGGGCACGGGCCTACCCTAATCTAGGGCGATCAGGCCTTAGCCATCCACGCTGGCCAAGTGCGGGTTGCTTGACTACAAAACCTTAGAATTTCTTCTAGGTGTGCAGGTTTCCCCGCAATGTTTTCCTTTACCGTTAAAGCGTCGAAATAATGTACGTATGAATTAAAAATTTTAAAACACGGTGGTACATGACGGGGTTTGAACTGGTGACCTCACGCATGGCAATCAACGACCTTAATCACTTGGCCATCGACCATTTTCAACTTCTTTTTAACCTGAATTCTAGATCATAAAGATAGATAGAGTGTATTGGTATAAAATGTACTCTATATAGTTATATTATCGGTATTTTATTGAAATCGTATTCTTCAATATGTACTGTCGAAACAAGTGCCGGCCGGCTAGAAGTCGAGCATATTTCCCGGAGCACAGGCGTTCCTTCCCTAAATAAATCCTCAACGTGCAACAGCCCCTAACTGCGAATACATTTTTAAAGTGGAGAACATAAAGGGAATACCCGAGTGTTATTCGAAAGTGAGGAAATGCGTCCCATACATCAAGTGAGTAAAATAGAAAAACAGGGACTCGTAAAATGTGACTACATCCCCGTGAAATGTTGCTACGATTTGGAAAAAGACAAATAGCCCTTTGACAGGGCAACGTGTTATATGCATTATCGTGGCCGTCTCTCGACACTGCAATCGTTCCGGTCAATTGGAAGTCGTGTTTTACATTTTTTTTTTTAAATAGTACCCATCGGTTTTGAGTTTAACCTTGTAATTCTTAATTGAAAACTAGAGTCGAATATACCAAATAACGCAACGACATAAAATAGTTCTTTGTTCCATTTGATAAACTAATAATTAATTCACGAGATTTACGTAGAATAGACAATCATATAATTGATATGATTACGAATCGGTGTGCGAATGTAAATATAAAATTATGAAGAATAGCTTCCTATTTAAGGAAGCTATTCACTTATAAATTATTTCTGCATAAATTAGATTTATGATGCCGATCTAGTTTCTTCACTGCGTACGCTTGGTATAATCTTAGACCTGGCTAATGCTTTGTTGTGATAGTCATCTGACCCGCGTAACCTTTACACAGGGCCAGAAAATGGGGCCTATTTTACACAATACAGAGCTAAATGTTTGTTGAGAATTTATACAATTTGAAAATTCACGTAATATGTTTTGAATGTGAAACTGGGTTTTCTTACTAGAATATTTAGTGAACAATGCGGATAGTCTTATTAGTTGTAAGTCATTGGTTTTTAATTGATATCTTCTTTGAAAAGCTTGGCTAAGAAAGAAGAAGAAAACATCTTATTTGATAGTTATTTGAGACATAAACCGAAATACGTCGTGTAATTTCGATACAAGTAAAGTAAACAACATCTAGTCGTCTCGATTATCTGCAATTGGTGAAACGTAAGTATTATGCGCTGATTTTGGATCTACTAACTCCACAGTTCGTCATTTGGTAGTTATTTCGTCGAAGATTGAGTGTGAATTTTCGAAAATAAAGTACATTTCAGTCATACCCTTAACCGCTCGCGCCCCAACCCGCCGTATTTCCGTCTCGTCACCCAGATAGTGGCAGACAGCCCGCTCGGCCGTCACACGGCTCTTTGAAGTCGGTTAATTATGTCGATTCCCTGGACTGTCACCTGCGATGAAGGAAGTCTTTTATACTCATACCGGCACTCCGTTTAATTTGGCTTCACCCACGTACTTAGATTGAGTATAAGTCGGTTAAAGTCATAGAAGCTTAATCCGGAAGCGTGCTTTTGTTTTAACCGACTTCAAAAAAGGAGGAGGTTCTCAATTCGTCTGTATGTATAATTTTTTTTTTTTTTATGTATGTTCACCGATATTTTCGTCAATTGTAGACGGATTTCAAAAAATTTTTTGGTTGGATAGAGTTTACTTCAGAGGTGGTCCCATTTTCACCAGTCCTGGATCTGATGATGGGATCAGGAGAAATCGAGGGCAACCCTCAAATTTTGTAGGGACATGTACCGCGTTTTGCATATTATCTGAAGTTATATTGGCATTTGCTTCTGGAAATCATAGTCTTATGATGCTGAGCTGATGATGGAAAGTCAACTCCTTAATAGTTAGGAGTAAAAGGATAATTCTTTCAATACTGTATACATATTAAGACTACTGGGTATAAGATCAGTAGTATTACAGGTGAGCTGAACTAATAGGGTCAAAAAAAAAATTTACACTAAAAAGTATGAAAAAAATTGTAAACAAAAAAAAATCGCCTTCAAAAACCCGAAACACTAAAAATTACAAAATAAAATAATACGAACATTAATCTGGGTATGTATTTGATATATTTTTAAGGCGGTGCCAATTAAATTTTGAGGAAAACTGCATGAAATATCAAAAAACATATCAAATTCATACCCAGATTAATGTTCGTATTACAGTGAAACCTGTTTAAGTGAGACCTGGATAAGTGAGGAACCTCCATATCTAGTACTCACTCTGAGGTCCCAACACTTTGGCACTGCATTACCTCTGTTAGTGGGACGAAGCAAACCTCTATATCTGGGATTCGTTCTTTCGATTTATCTTTCTTATTTTCCTCTGTTACTAAGACAGCGAGTGTATTTCATTTGTACAAACCTCTGTTAATGGGATTATATCGTATTGTATATTTGCTTACTTATTCTTATTTTACCCACAAATTCCGCACTTACTGACATCATTTCAATGACCTCCAGTTTAAGTTTTGCTTTACTGTCATACAGATGTTTATTTGAAAAACGTCGGATAAAAATATTCGTCAATTAAGTTTGTGCGGAATTTAATGTGCCAAATACTATTTGTAGATTTAATTCAATCAGTGTTCAGAAGGACAAGGAAAACTGAAATGTGTACGTTTATCAGGATATCCTAAACTTGAACAGTATTTGCTAGCTTTGGTTAAGCAAGTTCGTCACAAAAACGTTCATAATATAATAAGTGCACCGATGATGATTAAAGCTGATTTGGAATATTTACGTAACACATTTTTTAGTAATCGCACCTCTATGTCTGAAATAACCGTTTTTCAGACCTCTGTTAATGGAACCCTCTGTTATTAAGACAGGTATTTATTTATACCTGGATATCTGAGACACTGGGTAAGTAGAATACCTCTATAAGTTAAACAATATTGCTGGTCCTTGGCTGTCTCACTTAACCAGGTTTCACTGTATTTTGTAATTTTTAGTGTGTCGGGTTTTTGAAGGCGGTTTTTTTGTTTACAATTTTTTTAAACTATTGGCCACTTGCTCAAGTGTACCTATCAAATAGATTTTAAGCTCAATATACATAGATAACTCAATATGTATTAATCATTATATCCTGCGATTTGCTTTGATTAGACTTTGAGATAGCAATCATTGACGGTTTAGTAGAGGACACATCAATAGTGCAGCGTATATAATATTCGGAATAGATATTTGTATGAAATAATGCGTGTGTTTATTATTTCTGCACTAATTTCAAATCAGGATTTATCGGCGATACAGAATCGTATTTGAGGTTGTTTTATATGTGAGTTTCAATGTTAAAAAGATTTTGAAAGGTTATGCAGAATTTTCTTGCAAGACCAGTGGCTACAAGGCTACATCAAGCCATCAACGTAGTCAGTGAGACAGAGATCATATTACACATAATGTAAAAAACCAGATACTGAATAACGAAATTGAATTTGAAAAGTTAGGGAAAATCTCTTTCGGTTGTTTGTTTACTTCAACAACAATTAATAGCGTTAACATCGAAGATAGAGGACTTCCTATATCGTATGAGGAAGAATATCGGCTTGCTCTACCACGCTCCATCAAATACATCAGTAATTACGAGTCGATAGGCACGCTGGATCGAAGCGGGAGGCCACTTTCGACGACCTTGAAGTTATTGTGGAGGTTGTGTATCTAATTGCGTATTGTGTAATCCACATCGACCACGAACAATCAAATGAGGCTTGCTCAATTTATTAGCTGTTTGATTGGCCGCCATCCACTGAGACAGTTTTGTGAGGAGTGTATCGATTTGATTTTGACTAAAGTTACATTGCAAACTTAACACTGACTTTGTAAAAAAGTGTTCCAAAAGAAGAAAAAAACTGAAAGAAAATAATAAATCTCGAGGTAAAGACATGGTCAATACAGAGCCGCAATAACGGATGGAAAAATACACAATTTGAATCAACACATAGTGAAAAATGTTTTAATATGACGCCTTTTTGTTGTTTACCGAAAGTAGAAAAACGTATAAAATTAGAATAAATAATTATCAAAAAGTATACGATTTAAATTAAAATTCCGTCCATCCAGGCATGAATGTGATTTTTTTATTTAAAATTTACATTAGAGCTCTGTGTAGCACTAAAAACACAATTCAAAATAGTATTAGATTAGAGAAAAACAACCTATTGAGACTCAATAAGCCAAGATATACTCAAAATGAAACATAAAAAAGGCCCAATAAGAAATCAGTCTTAGCGGATGGGCGACTACGATTAAAAGCCAGCGGCCATCATAATATTTAAGAAACTTTGATTGTTTAATGCACAAGCCGGGCCCCGGAGTGCGATCAATCGCGATCAATGTGAACTATAATTACGTCGTGTTTGTTAACAACTATTGCTCGTAGGCGTTTGATACGGTCTTCCGCAATAACCAATGCAACCGTGGATAATACTCGCGAACGACTCATACTTTCAACTACTAGATTTAGCTTTATTAGTCTTGCGGTTGAACAAGTTTTGTTTCTGTATTTATTAGATAACAGCTGATAAACCAGTTAGTAAGTTGTGTTTTCAATTAGATTAGCGTTCTATTTAGTTGCACGAACTAAGTTGTAGGAGTAGATAGATATGAGATAAGCCAATGCTACTTTATAATCGTGGATATTGTAATAATTAAGATTGTTTGTCTAGTATACGCTACTTTTCTAGTAACCTGTTACCTTCCAGCGTTACTTTTTCTTCAAAATGTTACGTAAGTAGTTTATTTCCTTACTCTACCACAAATGCTTGTCTAAACAGACAACCGCAAAAGTGGTCGTAACCTGTCTATATTCGGTTTATCTCTTTTGTTTTTAAAGGCTTCTGAAAAACTATACACGTTACAGTTTTAGTTTATAGCGGCATCAAAGTTAGCACAACATGGAGCGAAGTGAATTGGTGACGGAACAATGTCGCAACTTCCGCCTACCGGCCTTTTGCTTGCCACCGCAGAGTTCCACCTCTGTAAAACTGGACTACAGTAACTACGAGTATATCCAATAGGAGCAGACACGTGCTCGCATCATTCCTATGTTGATGATATTCTAATAAGAAGGTACGCTGTACCTCGAGCGAGCGTGGAGGGAGTTGTTAGTTCGAAGAAAGGGAAAGTGGTAATGGAATCTAAGTAAGTCGATGCCAGTTGTCTTAACATAAACAGCAGAATGACGTTATTGAATCGATGATATTGAATTTCAGTGTCAAAATTGTTTTTTATTGGTTATTGAGTAACAAAAAATGCTATGTTAAAATTATAAACATACGTAATAACAATATTTACTCTTAGTTCAACAAACAGGCTTTAGTTAGTACTTGCTAAGCTAACAAATGCACGTAAGACTTTAAACCAGTCAACTAGGACTTTTATAGGTACGACGATTTCGTTATGTTTATTCTATGGCTTCCACACTCACTTGTATTCGGTTTTTACCGTCACACCGCAATGTCTCCCATAAACTTGATGTCGAAGCGTCGTACAAGCAAAACCGTAACAAAACACAGATAAAAACACCTCATACTCGTACTAACTTTATGACAAAGACACTCGCGTTCTAACAGTTTAAACAAGAATATTTGATAGTTCTTCTTCTGTATGATCGAGCAGAGTTTAGATATTTAGCAGAATTTAGTTAACGTATATCAGAACAACTATTTTGAGTTTTGAATCGGAGATCTTCCTACAAATACTATCAAAATCTTCTAAAGTACTACATACATACAAAGTTTAGTTCCAGCTGCTTCTGAAAGTTTAATGTCAAACATGATATGAACCTTTTGCATTTAGGCCGCCTCGGAGACAGCAACCAGTAGCCGTAATTAAGTTATAATGTAACTCGCTTGCACAATGCAATCAAAAATATTGTCCTCATTGCAGTGAAGGACACGGGCGGACGTCATTATTCAGATGTCCGACCCTGACGGGACGGCTGATAATCTCGTCCAACATGTGCTAATTAAAAGCCCTGTACACAATGACCACGGCTGTCGTCAGCCAACGTGAAGGGGCATGCAGCCTCCAATGACTGACTACCAATACCCAAGGAGTGCGCGTCCAACTCTTTTGAATGTGTATTTGTTTTACCGCGAACCATTAAAGAGCATCAACTCAAAACGATCGTCGCACGCATCTACTATACATTGCGGTGTTCCTTCCGATTGCTTTACCATATGTGGGAAGGAAACCGGAGATGTATGTTTCAACTTGCATTTGAAACACTTCGAGAAGTGATCAGAAGTTATTCGGAGGCGATTCAGCGATCGCATCGTGATAATCGCGACCACGGGTCCCCGACATTTCTTTCTTTTATCGTGGACGGTTGCTGGAAGATAAAACAGCAATAAATAATCCAGGGAAGACGTCGGCTGTACGTGCTCTCAGTTGCACTTTTCATTTGTATTACCGACGTAATTATGCCTTGCACAACGCATGGTGCTTTTATTTATGGCGGCTGGACTAGTAAAACGATAATCGCTCGTTAATTGGTAGCAATAATTGCAGTAATTTATAATTTAGCCTCATGATGACCGATGAGCGGATGGGAATGTGGCTTCGATGTTTCTCGTTTTGTTTTGGACTTGTTACTTATTATGGCTTTTATAGTTTCAAGTCTTTCCACTAAAAGTAAACGGAAGATATCGAGAAAGGTATTTTAAAGTTATAAAACTTAGTATGGCCAAAGAATGTTAAATTTATGAAATTGCCAAACTTATTAGCATATTATTACATTTGAAAATCATTATAGAGCGTTGAAGTAAAGGAAGTTTCACTTAAGTCGGAACTGTTGAGAATTGAATACCACCAACTTGGACGAAGTTGCTTCATTGTTTTTATTTAATTAAGGCTCTAGAATGAATCATTAAAAACTATACATTCGCAGCAGTCTGTTTAAACGTGCTTTGAAAAATCTAAAACAATTTAGTTGATTTTGAATACCGAGCGCGCGTGAGAACCCGAATTCTTTTTGCGAGTTCATGGAAATCCAGCGCGTTATGCCTTCTCGGAAACTTTTAGGAGGGAAATATCGATAACAGAATGTCGTATACGAAAACGATATTATGCGCGACACATCTCGGCAGTCGCGACTGATTCCTGCGATTCCAAAGTATCCCCATTCGTGTCACGCACTTCCTTCGGGATGTATTACTGATCGCGCCGCGATACAAGGATTTTGAGCCTCTGACGCCACAAAACAACAACGTGCAGAAGGACCGCCCTCATCAGACAGGTACTTCAATGCCTACCAAGCCACATTTTGTTTGTTCATATCCATATTTATTGAAATATACACTTTTTTCATATTTTAATTAAATATTCATATAGGATATAGAAGGTAATCGAAAGTAAAACCTAGTATTTTTGTTCAATTGTTTATAGCTATTAAAACAATTTACAAGTAGCACCTAATATTTACATTTATGAAACGTCTAGGCAGATTTTTTATAGAATGATATTTTTAAGTATTGATTGAACGCAATGAATATTATATTAGCTGAGATTCAAAAGTAGGTATAGGCATTGTTCACCGTAAAAGAATAACTACCCTTCTGCTGCACCCCCTTTGTTACGTTATAAGCTTCTCTAACAGTATTCATGTGTATAAACATGCACCATTCTGTTTTTATATCGAATTGGTATGCTGTAAAAGCCCTGGCGTCATCTGGTTCTTCGGAACTTTTAAATTGTAGGGGAGCGGGTCGTTAGTTTGAATTTGGTGAAATTTACAAGTGGCGTTGTCTTCCGAAATCTAATAGATTCCGTAGGCTTTGTAGTTCACACACGTTCTTCGACAAACAGAAAATTTGAAAACTTTGAAGACGTTTTAAGGTCCCATTGAAACGAGACTGGATTTAATTTTGAAATCCGGATCCGAATCATCGAAGAAAGATTATTTGTATTTGAATATTGCCGAATTAAATTTTCAATTTGATTTACCTGTATAAACACTGATTGTTGCAAAATTATTTTAACAAAGCATTGAGATCACAATATTTAATATCCTTATTTTTTATAGTTTTTTATATCTCCTTAATATTCGAAGATGCACACAAACAGGTGCAAAAGTGCCTGTTGCGTCACTATGCTAGGAAACCAGTTCGTGTTACGAGAAAACTGTAATCAAAACGTCAAAGCTTAGTTGTTGAATTTGGCTAATTTAACCACCCTGGGTAGCAAAATGCAAATCCGACGTAACGGCCACAAAATCAAACCCGCCTTAGCCGTTATCAATTACAATCTGGAAGTAAACAATGGTTCATAATCGGTAATAATCAAAATAATCGCCTTCACGCTGCCGGTACCCGGCACATCACCGGAGCTAACCGATTAACAAACCGCTGTCAATCAAGGCGATACTTGTCATTATAATCTCATCGGCCCGCGTCACTAATCCGGAATAGGGATGCTACTGATATTTAGAAGTTGAGATGGTAATTTGGTGTGAGTGAGGTATCAAATGCCTGCTACCTATCTGAAGGCATAGACAGTTCACCAGCACAACTAGTATAATGATATCCTAACTCTATTATTCTGCTAGTAGGAAATGTAACCAACCAGTTCTATTCCCATGACTTAAGCAGATGTGTTACAATGCGCCCTGATATGTGTTATACTTGCATATTTTCTATGATAATAAATCAAATACATATTTATATCCCGTGTTCACACGATGTTCTCCAACAATACACCCAAGAGATAGTAAAATATACGTAAATTACAATACATACGTAATATTCTGCGTAAGTATATTATGTTACACGTAAAATGCCAGCCCGCATCTATCGAGTGACATCTGTGCCTTCCCTATTCGGGTCGGGCCCCTTTGACGTTCAATTACAATCTACTTATTACTGTACCTCTTAGTGCCGATCGGATTTAGCTAAAAGGTTGTTATGTGGACACGGCTAACGTGATTCCGCTGTTGAAGAAAGCCTCGGATTTAATTGCGTTAATGCCATGTGATTTGGCCCTCGTCCGCTTTCCTTGTAAGGAATTCGTACACTAATTACTATTGGATAAGGCTGTGTAAGACTGATGCTTAATTCGGAGTCTTACGGTGTCAGATAAGCGTTGCTCTGACATTTTGATACGATTCGCTGCATTGGGTCGGATTATAGGAAAGAAATAGCCCGCTTTTTGCAAGATTTTTTGGAATGCTTAATACTTAGAGCAACTTAAGTTGCATTTTTTTTTAAATAAAGCTTTTTACATACAGAGTAGAACATAATAAATTTATACCCTGTAACTAAAGAATCAACCATTAATTTATCACAAAGACATAAATTATAAAATACTTAGAAATTCATCTCGAGGTTTAACTTTATAATACGCCCTCAGTTTTTTTTTGCTATAAACGATCAAGATGCCATAAAACCCATAGATTATGGTACCGTAAACGTCTTTCGGCAACATTGGCAGGGGAAGTTCAAGCAATTTATGAAAATGAACTCACGTCTTGTGACGTTAAGTTTAGAAGCGCTGTAAATCAAATGCATTATCGACTGTGAAAGCAGTTCTAACTAAGTTTATATAGCTTACTCGGCTAAGCGGCGCATATCGACTAGGCGAATGCTATAAAATTCATTGCATTGTTTGCTGTATGTTTAAGTGATATAAACCGCTTTCGAGCCGTCCAACCTTAGTAATGAGCTATAAACGTAATAAACACGCCAAGTTAGAGTTGTATCGTGATGATATGTGTTCTGTTTTTTTTTAATTGAATGATATTTTAATAAAACTTTGATCGTTTAAAGATGTTTGAACTTTAAAATGGAATGCACAAGCGTAAGAATTAGCTTTAATTATCTTATTGAAACTTAAATTAATTTAGATGATCAATTTTGTTTCCAATAAAGGTATGAATTTATTTCCAGTTCCTTTCAATAATTTTAATTGTCCTCTATTACGCTGCGTGCGTTTTGAGTTATAATATTTATTTTATAAGAAATTTTATAAATCGTTACTTTGATATCACGTACAAATAAAATCGGAATGATTTTACCACCAAAACGCGGAGCTCTAAAATATTACGACGCCGAATATTAATTCCAAATATGTCGCTATCAAAACATTCTCGTTAACTCTTAGGATAAGCGGCTTTGTGCATTCCTAAAAATGTGCTTATAGTTTCGTTGCGCGAGAGTTGCCGGCCACTAGGAATTTGAGATGGTATCGCCGACTCGGGAGCTTAGGATTTTATGTGAGTAATGGCGCAATAAATAAATGTACCGTTGTGACACCCAAATATGTCATCGGCTTACTTTGTAATGGATTCGCCGTGACATTAGTTTAATAATGTTTCTTGGGAAATTAGAACATTCTTTCATCTTTGTAAACAAAGTGAACTATTAAGAGACGACAAGGCAATTATAATTTCGGTGCCAATGACACGGGATATAAATTCACTGGAATCATAATATTCTTATGTTACTGTAATCGTTGTTGAAATGACATAATTTTATACAAAAATGTGTATTAAAACCAAGTAGATGTTTTTTTTAGGTAAAAGCATCAACTTTTATATTTGTGGAATATAATAAAGATACGAAAAATTTATTCTTGAACCAATAATACAATAGACGTGTAGGCGGAAAATCTACCTCAATCTTGCATTTAATTTTGGGACTGTTAATGAATACATTAGGTCTGACGGAGGTCCTAAATAATACATACGCTCGTTAGTATACAAAGGTATCAAGTAAAAAACTCAATCAGAAACGTTACTTGAAGAATAACCGTGTAACCGTGTAGACAGCCCCACAGTCCCGAACGTTTAAAGTCGACAGATGAGATGTCAGCAGAAAATTGGATTTCGTAAAATAAATATGTCGCATTCACTTTGAATTACAACCTGTTGTTCAAAAACACACTCTACACGTACGAAATAGAGAGGAATGTCGTGTGGTGAACATTCAAAGGAATATTTGACGAAAAGTTAATTTAAAGTGCGACTCTGGACTCACAAAAGAATTAATTTTGTCCACTATGGGTGCAGGTCAGTCTGCCTTTTGCAAAAAGATATTTATTCATGTCTTAATCTCGCCCAGGCGTGAGGCCGTCAAGGAATGCATTCTTCAGGTAATCCACACCTTGTTACGAATTTGAGTGACACTTTCATTTTTGCAATTTAAACAATTGAAGAATCGATGCGTTGAACGTCCTTTAATCCTTTTGTATGATTGTTAATCTTGTAACGGTCTTTTATGCCAATTGTATGCCATTTGGGTGTTAATTGTTTGTAATGTACGTCTTAATCGAAGTTACTTTTATCTTTACTTTCAATTTCTATAATCCTCTTAGCAATATTTTCAACGGGAAACTGTATGAACGATGTCCTAATACAACATAATAAAATAAGATAGTTTGGCATTTATTATCTATCTCTATTTATAAAATTTTGTTAATACTTCTATGTTATCGTAAAAAAAGCATAATACTTTACACGTGTCAAATAATATGATCTAATATCAATATAAAAGTAAATATTGATCATTCCCTTTCTCATTAAGTAATATTATTTGACATTTGAAAATTAAAAAAATAAAGGAGCTATACACCCAAACCCTCAAACAAACATAAAAGGATAATGTGTTACTTTCGAGATATATCTTAAAAGGTCCTTTTATTTCGTATCATCTTTGCCGTCGATATAAAAATGCTAATAAGCTTCTGACAAATATCAAATTTAGGGCTTATAAAATAATCTCTTTGGGTGTGGTCCGAAAACGGCTGGATATTAAGATGCATTCTTGAAATCAGCGGTGAGGTTAGAGGAGCGGGAGCGATAGCGATTTGACTGACTCGATGGTGCATTTTAGTATCGACCCAGCCCCTTGCGATAAACATTTATAAATGTTCCTAGGATATATAAATCTTATTTTCAAAATAGATATTGGAAACGAGCGGGGTCTCCAAATACCGGTGTCTTACTCAAATGGAGACTAATAATATCTGAGTTCGTCCCGTCGAATTGCTAGGGTTTATACGCGCTTGTTAGGATTCCAGATCATTTCAATTTATTTAGCTTAGGTTTAGGGCGTTTATGTTAATGAAAAATGACGCCATGATGCATTTGGTAGGCCCTAAAAGAAATCGTTTACTCACTCTATTCATGTTGACTTTGCATGTATGTATTTAATCGCACCGCTCGCTTTACTTACCTTACCCGCTGTCTTTGAAGCTGCAGCCTTAGTATCTGTCCCTTTGTAAGTTGTAGAGATGGGCAACATAATGATGTTTCGTGAGTTAACACAATAACTCAAACGATGCGTAGTACGCACTCTATAAGCTAACTTGAATTTGCTTCTTGACGTATGAATAACTATCTCTACGCCAAAATTCCATTTAAATAAATCTTAGGAAATAAGGGAACTTTTTAACTGATGGCGCTCATAATCATAATGTACTGGGTTAAATAAAGAATGCGTGGATAATTAGAGGCAATCATTTTAACTTACTACGTGACGCTGCATGTGCTATTAACTATTTTTTTTACATGCTTAATATTTTATTTGTGAGCTTATATACGATTTCTTTATTGTTACTATTGTTACCCTTTGTTTAAAATATAATTCCTGATCTTCCTAAAATAAATAAATAAATAACAATTATCACAAACTAAAAAGATTAATATACTTACACCACTCAGTTCATTTTGACACAATCGTCTGTAAAACTCAATGCAGTGAAATGAGTTAACTCAATGAGTTAACGCATTCCCTCACTGGTGGGTTGCTAAGTGGGTAAGAACACCTAGTGAAACAGTGAAGGCGATGGAGCATCACAAAAGCCCAGCTTATGCGATAATAATACGGTCGCCCACACGAATCGCTTCCAGATTCCGATGCACAGTGGGTTCATCCAAGTGAGGCTCAGTCAATACGATTTCATTAAGCTCGAAATATGCATAAACCGTGCAGCAAGTTTATGTGCAAAGGTGTTCTATCTTATTTTTCAACTTCTTGATGTGAGAACTTTGCTGTTATATTTTTTAAATGTTCTGACTTATGATGTATATTTGCTTAGGGGTGAGCCATCCGCTCCCCCGCGAGTCCGGTGATGATGACAAGGCTACTCCAAACCATCATAGTAAGTCAGTTAGGAAAAAAATGTATATTTGCCTTTATCTGCCTTTATCAAATTGAATCTGGATTTAACTAAAAGAATTAGACTATTGATATCTTGACAGACTTGTATTAGAAAGTAAATTAGATTGCTGACTATGAATATCTATATTATTATATCTTACGTAATAGTCTGTCAAACGGTTTTAAATATTATAGTGCCACTGAAACTTTATGAGCTAAATAAGTGTCGTCACTGCATCATTTTTATACTGTGTTTTTGAGACGTGTCATCCACTGTTAATTAACGTAAAGCTTTTTACGTCATTCGACTTTGTTAACACATTAATTGATTCTCGCGATTTTGATTACCATTAAGTATTAATTAACAAGGCTTGTAAAATTAAAATGGAGACTATGAATAATTGAATTTTTTTTTCATAGGTTAAATGACAAATGGTTACCATAAAATATCTGTGAATATTTTTTTAAATTTTACAACTAACTTAAATGGAAAATATAACAAGGCAGAAAAGTACCTACAACTGTGACTTATTTGAATACAATCAATAAAAGCAATATATCAAACTGCAAAAGAAAAAGATATCACTAAGGAAAGCTGTAAAAAATCCGACACAGCCAGTGTATGTAATAAGTGTTGAGACCTCTCTTAATCATTTCAGAATTCGTTAACAGTGTAGTCTCTTTTTAGTGTTATTAACCCGTGATTTATATGACGTGCTTTACAAGTGGTAGAGACCAATAAATGTATCACACAGGGGTCGAGCCTTGTTTTAAAAAGGCAAATACCATTAAATAAATACCAAGAGACAGCGCTCGGAGTTACCGGACGGCCCATTTCGTCCCGCGCTCAAAACTTTTGCATCAGATTATAGGTTATGTCCTTAAAGGAGGCTGTATTGACATATTAATTGCAAGGGATTCGACTCGCAGTGGGGTTTCTTAGCCCGAAGGGTCATCAAAGATACAAATATCTCAAACTTTTTATGTAACTTTCATTAAAGAACGGCTCATCAGAAAGCCCTAACTTAAATACAAATTTGAATTAAAATTTGTTTACTGAACACGAAATTGTCGGCTGTTTAGGTACGATTCGTTTAATCAGCGAGTTATTTAAATATTAATAAAGTTTATTACGCTTTTGGTATTCATGGCTATAAATTATTCCCTTGCTTATGCGATATTGTACTTAATTATGGATTTCCAATAGAAATGGGTATATTTGAGTCTAACGGTCAAAATCAATATAATTGGGTTTCACTTTATGACCTGGTGATTTATATAATTATGGAGTATATTATGGAGATGAACTAATTTAGTTAATTATTTTAATTGGTGACTAGTAAAATGTTTATTCGGTGAAACTGATAGGATAATTGTGTTGGCGTATTGCTATGTTTTTTATTGATAGAATGCAATGTATGTGGTCCGAAAATTTTCGTACATTCAGATCATAATTTGTATTCGCAGATAACGATAAAACACTATTTAAATTTTCGAATCTTTTGCGTAGCATTATCTTCATAATTTTGAAAATACATTATTTAAAATAAAAAGACACAAAAAGCTTATTTTTAATTTTAATACATTAAAGTTCTAATATTTTTTTATGCTAAAATAGAACACATAAAATAATAATCACAAATATTTACATATACCTTCGGTGATGATGGTAATGTTCTTATTTATGAAGCATTACCTATTAATCGCAATTGCATATTGATTACACGAGCTAACACAAATTGATAATTTCAACCGTCAATTATGTGTTAGAGTGAATTGTCTCAAACGGCATTTATGATTTATTAGCTATTCATTATTGATTAGGATACAACTCTATCTGGGTTTATGAATGTTTGTTCTAAATTATAACATTACAGTTAAGCCATGGCGGCCGATCTCAATTTAGATGAGCCAAGTGCGCAGGATATATTATAGTGCACAAGTGTGCGCGCAAACTCAAGTGCACTCTCTGTTCCCTTACTTTCATAGTTCGGTGAGACGGCAATCCAACATGACCGATGAGAGATCGAGCGCAGGACCACCAGCTTAACGTGCTTACCGAGGCACGGGCGTGAAACCGCCAACTTACTGACTCCGGGCTGAGTAATTTCTTTACAGAAAAACTAACACAAATTTTGTCCGATCCTGGACTCGAACCGGGGACCTTCCAGTCCTTACGCAGCGCTTGCTACCAATAGACCATTGAGGCAGTCATTATATCACGAGTATATTATAATATTATGGAATCGCTAATAAGGATAAGATATCTAAATAAGTATTATCTAGTACATAGAGTAAGTTTTGTGAAATAAAGTACCTATTTATTAAACTACTTGTATGGTTTTACAATTCAGTTTGCATAAAGAAAAAATATACAATGAAATTAACATTATTCGTGTTCTCGTCTCTACCATTAAATTACCTACAATTTCGCAATTAGTGCTTGGCATTTGCAGTCAATGGGTAAGCCATTTCTCCCAAGGAAGCAAACCGCTTAACTATGAATAACAGTTGAATTAACATGACAGTATAATAATTTTGATGAATGATGATGAGGCATAATAAAATTGACGTAAAGATAGGGAGTAGTATTCTTAAAATGTATATGTTCAGCAATTATTTAGACAAATTAAAAAAATAACGTTAACTATTTATCAACAAAAATAAAATTACGAGAGATTGATGGATTTGAACGAAGCGAAAATGGTACCGTAGCATATGTCAGGAAATGAACTCTGCTTACTCGTCTGGGAAAAAGGCCTGATTTCATTTAACTAAATTACGGAAATATTTTTTGTGTGATCTATGTATTCCCCGGATTTAGCATTTTATTCTAGACTCTACTTCATTGATCAGTTAAATCATTGAAGTATAGACTGAGGTTATATACTTCAACCCCCTAGTGGATTTCAGTACTAAAATATGGTATGCAATCCATAACGTTTAGATTTAGGGCAATTCAAAACTCGATTCCACACAGGCTCACCGGGACTAGAATTCATGATTAGAGCCATTCCACCACTCAAAAGTGCATGCAATATTCTCCAATACAACTCAATGTATACGAGGTCGATGCTAAAAGCAAGAATTCCCGGCAGATTTTGCCATTTTCACCGACGATCTAGGGCGAGAGTAAAAAACTGTTCACGGTAAGTACGATGTTTACCCACAACTCATGGGAGCGTGCCTTTAAGAGATCACGTTTATGAAATATTAAATCTACTTCTATCTGTTTCGGGGATCTTACCGAGAAAGACGTTAGGCAGGTGCGCCTGAGTCGGCGACGTAAGCGGGCACCCACACATTACCTATACTAGACCGTAGTGATGGGTAACACGGTGGTTTTGAGTCAGTTAATTCTTTAGTTAAGTTTAATAACTCAAGTTAGGTTTCGTGCGGTAGCGCAGTAAACAAACTGAATTGTATTTAAGCGCAATTTTGAGGTCTTGGCAGTTATCGCTCCTAAAGATAAAAAGATAAATTGACAGATAAATATAATCAATCTATCTATATTTATTGCACATAAAACAAAACAATTAACAAAGTTGTTGTTACAATAACCAAAGGCTGAGTAAGTTTAGTCCCTTTTACTATAATGTACTTGTTTATTTATCATGGAAAATGCCATGAATAAACACATTTTGAAAGACTACCTCGTAACACCTAAAGAATGAGTTAGCCCGTTGACGTGGTATGAGTTATCTTAATGAGTTGCTCACCATTTCCCCTCACTACTAGACCGGGAACAATTATCATTCCTTGCGAAACATGCCTCGTCACTATCTGGCAGGCCATCATCACGACTCGGCAATTTACATATAATGACTATTCAACAATAAACAACGAAATATGCAACGCCCGTGTAAGCTTACGACGTAATTTTCGGTGTTAACAAAACTGTGATACACTTACACAGTCATTACTAGAAAAGGTTAAATGACATAAAGATAACATAAAAAAAAATACTTGTGGCAAGAAAATGTGGATTTGTCCTAAGTTCATAGTTAGTTAGCGGAAGTCTTGTAGCTTATAATGGACGCTCGTTCTACTCCGTTCGCGTTTAAAAAGTAAAGGTCTTATCAGTTTCTAGACAACCTGTATATCAAATTTCATTCAGTACTTTTGGAAGAAAAGCGTGCCAGACAGAGTTACATTCGCTACAATAATCATTAGTTTTACATCTGGTAAATCAGCATAGTTCTTATGCCTATCATATTATCATCTTATTTTTGATTCGTAAAAAGAAAAGTTCATCTACTACTGTTTAATTTAAAAGTTGGCTCAGTAGTACCATTTGGCTTGTTTTCTACAAGATCCAGTGTTTTAGTTTTCACGCTAGCCTTGCCGCATGCCATTTTTGTACTAGACAGTTGATTATTTTGGCAACTGTAAGATATAGTAGAGGCTCAGTAAATATAGGTACGAAAGATTACACTTCCATCTAGTATGTTCCAATAGGTATGTTTGATTAATAAAGTCGCAAACTGTGTGACAGTATGCGACTTTATTATAATTTAGGTGATTCTTATAACCCAAAAGAGACTCAAAACTGAACCTAACAAAGCATAGATACAAAACACTATTCTGAAGTCTCGATTTCCTAGACAGTCTTTCACTCAAAATGTACGTAATATTCCAATTTATTACAGCTATGCATACAAAGTATGTATAAACATTGGAATTTTAATTTCATAAGCGTTTAAAAATAAGTCTGTCATAATATGACGTCATTAAGTTAATAAACGTAAGGATAATTTCCTATTGTCATGACAAACCAACCCTGACAGTTGTCAAACTAATACCCCATTGTTGCAACGAAACTACAATTAACTTACCTACACACAATTTCCAGGAGGCTTCTTCAAGACATTCATTAAGAAAATAACAAAGACAGTATTTTCGAACGAAGGAACTCCGTCAGGAAGAGACAAACAGCAAAGCTGACCAATCACAATAAGCTCTTGAGACAATACTAAAAAACAAAAGGCAAAAGCAATTTCACTCAGACGGCTCCTAGCTGCAAAATATTGCTTGTTTGTTTTTAAAAATGAGCACGGTATACTTAAATCATAAGTGGACAGGTTCAATTTACTGAGGCTTGAGGAAGATTTCATTGGCTACACGTTAACTATTTTATGGTCGTGCCAAGAAATCGCAACTTGCTGCAAGTAGACTATTTTTCTGTATAAAAAGTAAATTAAACGTCCAGTCTTAGTTCAAAATAACGCGGACGAAACATGGCATGTCTATGAAAATTATGATAACAACAGAAATCATTTGCTTGCTTCAGAAATAAAAAATAAAAAAGTATAGTGTACATTTTAAAATTAATGAAAACTTATTTATAAGTTTATAATCGGATGTCCTATTGTACTATCTGTTCAAAATAGGATATTTTAAAGTATCAATCAATTTAAAAAAATTATAAATCCTTATCAATAATAATTCGATTAAAATGTCCCTAAAAGTCACACTAATTAATAAGTAAATTAACTAGCTATTACATAAATCACGTCCAAACGCTTCCCGGAAAACCAAAAGAATGGGAACAAAATCTTATTAACAAGATCTGTCCTTATTAAAATAATTAGATCGCAAAGACGTAAAATAAATAATGTCGTTGGAAGTCGAGCTTTCCCGAGCAGGTAATTATCATCTTAATTCCTCATAATGAGCCGACCCGCTACTGTGTTACTAAGAATGTGGTCAGCAGACGAATATCAAATGGCACCATAGGTACGTTTTTGCTCACACAATATACTAACGTCGCATAAATATCCCACAGTGCCTATAACAATCCACCTGAATTCACATTCCCTCAGTAGTCGCCAATAAATAAACTTTTAGTAACAGAAATCAATATTCTGACGGTAATGCAACAAAAGAGTCCAAATAAATAACGGAGTTTATACGTGACCCGTCTATTAACCAAATATTTTTATTTTATCTTAAGGCAATTCCTATTCAAAATCGATTAGTCCCCTATCAATGTTAATGCGGAGCGTAATAACGACGATGCGAGGTCTTAGAATCGGCTATTAAGGAATGTTCTCGTTTGAATATAAATTAAATTTAAGCAAATATGAAATTATTCAAAAATCCTTAGGTTCGTCCAAGTGATGTGAATGTTAAACGTCCATCGTAAAATGGTAAGTATCGACGTTTTTGAATTTAAGTCCAATATAATAAAATGTTTATCAAATTTATGATACTTAAGAAAAACCATTACCCATCATAATTATGTAGGTACTTGAATTTAAAATATTAAAATTAGTCAGCAACTTATAACACTTATGTTAGGTATTTGTTTGGTTGATAAAACCTATAAATGAACTACTGCTCAAACTCTATAAATGAATATTAGTTCATCAATGTCTCTTCCTAAGTCTATAAACTAAACTAGAGTACAAAAAAAAATTGTTTCCCAAAGTATTTTTTATACACTAGCAATGGCAAAAGAGTAACAGTATTACCGATTTATTCAATTCTTGAACCCCGAACCTACTACATACATACTTCATTAACTACTACTAGCGCACCCAAACATGACGTACCTCTTTCTAATCCTCGTTAACTTTTTTCTTTCCACAAGAAAAAAGTTACGGTTACCAGTTAATAACGGCTCCGGGAAAAATTACTCTTAAACACACGAACCTTTCGTCATAACACGATACAAATTACGTCAAATCATGTGGATATTATTTTTTATGTTACTCCAGAGCAACATGTGGTAAATTAAAGTCCCTATCATCAAGAACAAAATAAACAACATAACTATGCCACACAGTCGCTTGAGTGGGGTAAAAAATTAACAACTACCAAAAGCGGAGATGACTTGTGTCGCGCTCCGAAAATTATCGGCCGAACTAGTTTACGTTAGGGAATTTTGTAATTCATTTATTATAAAAACTGCGCTTTTTCTACCTGCCAGTTGTGTTTTTATTAGTGAATGAAACTTTTTTACGTATTGCTACGGTCACACTACACTCAATGTATTTTTCATATAAAAATATCACCGCTGCGGCTAGAGTTATCATCATCATTCGCTAAAACACGTCCACAGCTGGACATAGGTCTCATTCAATAATCTTGATGGCTTACTAACTTCGATCGTCTTCCGATTGATGCATCAATTGACCGACGCATGGAGTTATAAATACAAAAAAAAACCTAACCACATACAAATTACTCAATATCATCTTTTGAAACAGAGCCGAGCAGAATTTTTTTCAAAAAAAAGCAGCTTGACTCTACATCACCAATTGCGCGTATAAAGAAATACTATGCATTGTTGAAAATGTAACGACTAACCTTTCTATTTTCCAATCGCCTATGTAACGACTCTTACAACGAACGAGAGCGACAAACCGACCGGGAACAAATTCGATTATGTAGCGAAATCCGACAATCGTGCGTGGTTGACGGGGACGCATTGACAAGGATTATGCAACTGCATTGGCTGAGCGGCCAGTAATGCGACAACGACGACTTAGTACTGCTGGAAGCGACGGTTATGAGTAGTGGCGGAAGCGGGAGCGATGGTCGCGGGTTGGTATCCAGTTTAACCTTTTTCTCTAATGTGGGGTTAAATTAAACCCAGCTTAACCAAAAACTGTGTATATTTGTGTTTTTCATACCTTAAAATATTCTTTAATAGGTTGATTTTTCAAAATGTGATATTATTATTAAATTTAAAAATCGTCATTTAAGTTATTTATTACCACTAAGTAATTTTTGGTGGCTTTGACATGTTGATGCCATTAGTCAGAGAATCCTAAGACGTATCGTTTTGTCCACAAAATCTGGATATGACCAAAAAGAATCTTTCAATTTGTCAATAAGTCATTAAACAGTACTTAAGTCAGTTCAGTTCGTTCAGTTTTTTGTCTCTCCTGAAAAGTTCCTAAATAATAACTTTAGTGGTGATAGCACTTAATTTTTTCATAAGGATACTTTTGTACAGTAGTTAAAAGTTTAGTTAAGTAATAAATTTGTTTCTAAAGAATAGACATCGTCGATAGCCGTTCAAGAGATTTTAAGTGACAGAGAAATTATCCATCCACAGTGTTATCGATCATAAAAATAAAATAACAACGAAATATGTTTAACACGTATGGAGGTATCAATGTAACGTTACTGTAAAATATTCTAAGATCAGCAGAACAGATTAGAAGACTGCTAAAAATATTTTAAGTGATGATACAGCCGTATCGTCTACATCGCGTGTATTGTTTTTGGTAAGACAACCCCCTTACAATCTCTGTCCATTGTTCTTTGCGACGCTCTCATTTTGTATGTCATTGTATCGTAATCTAAGCAATGCAAGTAAATTCTAGCACATCTAAAGGATCGCGTGACAAACGCGTCAAATTATAATTCACTTTACTGTGGGTTTTGTTCCGTTGATCCCATGCTTAGCACGGATGCAACGCCTTTAAGGAAACCAACCGTGACAATAATGGTGACTTTCTTTATAAACGTAGTAAAATTGTAAGTGTAATAACAGTCTGTAACGTTTATCTATTTAACGGGTGAGTTCATTATGTTTATAACGCAAAACACTTTTGTGCATAATTTATATTTGGCTTTTTAAGTTTCATGTCTATTTTTTCTTTTTTAACTAGATGACTAAAAAATGCAGAAACGTCATCATACAGAATCTCTTTCGTATAGGGAAAACTAGCAGCAAACAGTCGGCTGATAACCGAAATATAACGAGGACGCAGCCTTTACTCTGGATGGATCTGCTATAGTGTAGAACAATCGAACTAAATCCACCACATGGGACTTTCATGTTCGCGGACGTATTGAGCACTAAAAATTATTGACTGCATGGATTGATTTTTAAAATTTAATAAATGTTTAATTATATTTGTTGTTATAGCGGCAATAAAAAAAAACATTAACTTTGAAAATTTAAATATCCAGCTATCACCTTTCTTGAGAAACAGCTCGGTAACAGACGAAAGGATGGATAGCGAAGCCTTAGTTATTGACGCCCGTTTTTACCCTTTAGGTACGAAACTCTCAAAATGGCTAATGGTATTCCTAGATTCAGTTGCTTAAGTTGAACATACAAAGTGCCACATTACAAAACTTTAAGTTTGTGTAACGGATAGATTTACAGAGCGGTCGTCCGCGGGATTAGCGATGGCGTGTTATCACATCGTTGCAGTTATTCGTGGCTCCTGTGGAAGGGCGAAAAATGCCCTTGGAGTTAGCTGTAGATTACCGCTTTGATATTACCTTTAATGAATTAATTAGAAAAATAGATAGGATGTGAAGGCATATTGCCCTTGGAGTTAGCCAGAGATTAACGCGTTGATATAAATCATTAGAAAAATAGATAGAATTAAAAGGCATATTGCCCTTGGAGTAAGCTGGATTTACCGCTTTGATTACCTTAAATTAAATCATTAGAAAAAAATATAGGATGAAAAGGCATATTAAAAGCAATTACTGACTTCTCTTAGATTTGGCAACACATTAACTTTTTTTTCGCCTGATGGTAACTGAATACTGCCCAAGTAAAGGTAAGAAACTTGATAAGGTAAGTCGTACTTGCCCACATACAAATTTGAGCTTCGTTCAAAAAGATCATCAATTTTAATTTTGGTTTTGACTATTTTTAGTAAACCACCAACATTCTATACTACTCGTATCCGCATGATTGTATTACTTATCAACACAATATTAATTAGAACACAGCGTTGATCAAATGCGCTTTGATTAAAATAGAGTGACATACAGCATTTAACTAATGCTACTCAATTATTAGTACTGCTAATAAATTAACTAAGCGTAGCAAATCCCGATGGCATTTGCTTGAATGACAAAACAATATTTGGATAACAAAGAGGTCGGAATATCGATAATATGGAACTTCCCATGGGATTTTCATAAAATATTGTGGACAAAATGATTCGGGATATTGAGCCGAGATATTTCGCAGCTCCCATACTTGCTTACATTTATAAGGACAAACTGTATACAAGACCGGTCACGACATTTCGTAGTCTCTGAACTGAAAACAGTGAGTCTACTTTGACCGGTTTTAGACTTAGAGCAACTTTAGCATCTTATCCAGAATTCTGGATGTAGAGTTGTAAATGCTTCTCAGTAAATAATTCACACTTGAAGAACACCTGAACAACAAAATCTCGCATCTTCTTTGTGTACCCAAAATAATAATACCGAAGGTAGTTGCAAAGTTTATCAAACGTTCACGCTTTTTCGGTAAGAAAAAGTGAAATAAAAATCATTTCCACCAATCCACCTAGATAAGATGAGATTAACCAAAGCGTTATAACATTGATAAACAAAACTTAAAGAAAATAATATGATAGATGATGATGACATCTTCCCATGTAAAGTATAATGACCCTAACTTCACGGCTGTTCCTTACACTATGTCAGAGCTTAAGCCAGCTGATTGTTTCACCATTTGACAGATAGCGGTCGCCATTACTTGTTCCATTACGCAACGCAATACTAGAAGCTCCGTCCCATAAACTCAGCACTTCGTCATGATGTAATACCATCATTCAATATTCTTAATGGGTCTCAAACACATTGTTGAAAAATATCTAAAATACCATAACTTTTTTTTGCACGTTACACGTGTACATCTTTTTGCTGCAGTGTCATGACAATGATGCAGTGCGCTAATTATAATTGATACTTTTTGCGTTATTAATAGCAATCATTCCGTATTCAAAATATTTTTAGGCTAGGCTAATTCAACCGCTCTCTACAGAAACTACCTATTCACATCTCTTAATACTGTTGCAAAATAACAAGGAGTGAGAGGCTGAGAGCCATCCGCCCCCCGCAAGTCTGGTGATGATGACGAGGCTACTCCAAGCCATGATCGTATGTCAGCCAGGAAAATGTTAATTTAATGTTGCTGTATGCGCTTTCAGAACTTTATTACAACGGCAACAATAAATATGCTCTATATACTTAACTGATAGCCAATTTGCACGACTCCCAAAAACAATTCATAGACGTATTCGTACCAAATCAATTTCCAAGTTAGGTTACTAAACGACTTCGATCTATGTACGTACACATAGTTGTTTGGGTATCAATTCCCGAACGCTTGTTAATGCAAATGTGAACATTACTACAACACCCACCTCAAATCACTGAGTATTCTCAGATCTATTTGGGGCTGGTCTGATTCATAGTAACTGAGTACACAACCAGTTATGATGTCTCCACCGCAGTGGCGGCTGGTGGGTTATCGAACTGGTGGTGCACTTTACTAAAATATTAAAATTAGAAAATGAAACAAAACAACAATTGACATAAAATATGTTTATTTTTTATACATTAAATCAAAAATAAATACATTAAAAAAAAAGTTATAAACAATAAGTAACGCGTCACACATACAGTGAATCTATATCGATAACGAGATGTCAATCATGGCTGCCGTCGTCGCCTCGCGCCCGTGCCGGCCGGCCCAATTCGTCATACATCGGATGCTCTCGGCTGTGCTCTCGGCAATCTTCGGTTCGCGCGTGCGGCGCTCGAGAACCGACTCATTACTCGGTACATTTCTATGACCGATCTTTTGTTTCACGCGTCAGGCGTATTTGTTCGTATCTCATACAAGATGTATTAGCAGTCCTCGTGCACTCGCCGGAGCGCACGATATTAGTTTAGTCTGTGGTTTAGTAAAGCGCTCAAACTTTTTGACCATAATTGGAAATTTAATTGTTTATACGTTTTTGTATTTTAAAAAATAAATATTAAAATGGTAATTTAAAAATAAAGATGAAGTAATATTTTGTAATTTTTAAATCTTTTGAATTGGTGGTTCAGCGCACGAGTGCACTTAAGGTACAGCCGCCACTGCTCCACCGATCTGGCGTTGGACAATTAACCGACATTCAGTTGTACTATTGCAGTTCCTAAATAGCCTAGTAGGTTACTTAATAATTGTGCACCCTTATTGGGCTATGGCACGAAATAGTAAGTCTGCTTGTTTGGTGGTCCTGTAAATAAATTACTTAAATAACCTCCATAGTACTAAAGAGGTACATTATTGTCCTCAAACACTTCTGGAAATGCCCTGTTTTATGCTGTTTGCTAATAGACGGTTTAGATATTCTGAAATAGTCAAACAAATGTCCAGAAATTCCGCCTAGACTGAGTTGGCAACTGGGATAGTACCCAAATGTGCCCTAACAATCCTAGGGCACCATGCGTGTCGAGCAATAACTAGTTCTGACGTCACACCTCAGATCTGCCATCGCAGCAATTTGTCATGGGCCGCGCTCATTCCTCTGTCTCAAGCCGTTATACTTACCGCTTTGTCTACATCAGTTCTCAGGCCATTGTTTATTTATTACGAGCTGAGCGTCGACGTTTGGCAAGTATCAATTTATATCAATCGGCTATATGATAACGCTAAACGAAAGTCACATGTAATGGCTATTTAACTGTTAGAGGTCTTAGTATTCGGATTGAGAGAAGGTTCTAGCGAGATGCCTTAGTGAAAGGCTTGAATCATGAGTCTAGAAATATTGGGGACATCGGTTACAAGTGTTCACATATTACAAACTATGTACTTATAATGTTCATACGCATAGATTACACCGAGAATAGACAAGAGCCCCATTGTTATTGAGCATCATTCCCGCTCGACTTATTAGAACAAATTGCCCTCATAATAACCGCTTACTCTATTTCACTTCACTATGAGTGACGTATAGCAACATTACACGTATCCATTAATCACAATCCAAACGTACTCGTAACAGCCACCACGAGATTTCGCACTCAATCTTCGAAGCTAATCTGATGCAATAAAATAATCAAACCTTCATGTCAACATTGTTCTCTTTACACATTAGCTGTCGACAAAAAACTGCGTCGCTCTAGATTTCAAACAAAATTACTGGTAACAAACTAGTGGCGTCAATCACTTTGGCTAATGGTGCACAGAGATAGTATCGCGAGTCCATACGTGTAGTTGTCAGCGAGATATCTATAAAAAATACAAGTTATGGCTCAGCAGTAGCCTGGATGGAGTGGTCTCGTTAGTGTGTCGATGATGGCTGCCAGTTTTTGAAATCACGACTGTCAAACGTTAATGCCGATTGCTGTTTTAAATGGTACTGAATTTGCAGAAGTCGAATGGGACCTTAGCTATTGGTGAGCAGCGATGATTACAAAATTGGATTACACTCGTCACACTTCATAAACAAATAGCATGTTCTCCATTTCCATTCATAATTAATCGTAGTAATAACGTCAATAATATATGTCTTGAACATGTCGACGTCCGAAGTCTAAATACAATATACAAAAAAATCATGAATTATTTCAAGACCCCAAGATCTTAGTTACAAATTGACCTGAAAACTATTTAAGTAAATTTATTTATTTACTGACATAGTTTTCAGGTCAGTTTTCAAACCGAGTTCGTACTATTGATTATAATCATTCCTTCTCATTGATTTACTCTTTGTAAGTTGAAAACAATTTACTTATCTGCTACACTGTATTTACACCAGTCCAATACGAATATTCACGTAATCTTCAAAGGTATCCACACTGATTAACACATTAAGTAGGCTGTAAATGCTAACAGTAACAGTAAAACTAAATTACCTTCCTATTGCCTACTTAATCAGCTACCTGTCTAGTAAGAAGTATGCAGTCTTGCTTACGTATTAATTCAAGCACTTAGTGATAAAATCACTGTGAAATGTAAACAGCTGCCTCGTGCCAAGTTTTTGCATGCATACGACAACCAGTCAATAATTGCTGTCAATACCGATAAGTATACACGTTATGTAAAGTTCAATCAACTACTTTTGCTCAGGTTTGATTCTATTACCTAGATAAGTGAATAGCTCGTAACGTCTTATTTTATACGTTAATTTATGATGATGCTGCGCAATTAGTTAGATATTGATCGAAGACCAATTTTTATAATGAAAACTCATCATCAGCCCATATACGTCCCCACTGCTGGGGCACGGGCCTACCCTAAACTAGGGCGATAAGTCCTTGGTCGACCACGCTGGCCAAGTACGGGTTGGTCGACTACACATCCTTAGAATTCCTTCTTAGGTGTGCAGGTTTCCTCACGATGTTTTCCTTCACCGTTAAAGCGTCGAATGATGGTACATGAATTTCAAATTAGAAAAACACATTGGTACCTGGCGGGGTTTGAACTGGCGACCTCTCGCATGGCAAGCAACGACCTTAACCACTCGGCCATCGACGGCAACGACGGCAAATGAAAACTAGATAGCGAAAATAAAATTATTACAAGTAATTACTCCTATGTTGTTGTTAGATATTAAACAATGCAATACAAGTCTTTGGACTTGATCTAGAATTTTAAGAAAACAAATGCGTGAGAATTCATCCAACTTCCTGTTATATGACAACTAATTGTCTGTTATTTAAGCCTTCAGAATGCACAACTTGTTGTTGTGTTTGTTAATTGGGTCACATTCAGTGCACGAATAGACAACATATCTTTGTGCTTTAGTTGCTTTGTTTGTTGTAGTTAACTTGCAAGTGTACTGAAATACGAGTAAGATACTGTCTACTGGTTTATTAATTTGTATCCAGCTCATACTTGCAACATCTGTCATAGCAATTATGGTTAGTGCAATAATGCTATCTCATTTTGAGTCGATATATGTATGCTGTAAGTTCTCATAATAAATACACATGCAGGAATTCTGACAGAAAATAATATAGACAGTCTGCCAATACAGTAGAGTAGTACTACAAATGCAGCCGACAACTCTAAAAGACTACCTCTATAACCTATTTAAAAGACGTCTAGCAAAATAGCGCACGGTTTACATCAAGCATTTAGTAAGGAACACAACCAGACATACCCCGCTGTCTTGTATTGCAGTTTCATTTCGCGATACGCTTCACAATGGAATTATGCTAGGAGCACGCAGTAAGTCGTGGATACACGGGCTCCGCGGGGCTATTAACAATACCAATATTGAAAAGATGTTTGTGAACCGGACAGTAGCACAATTGACCGCTCCGCAAACAAACACGATGAGATACGGACATCCGAGCCTCGGGCCGCTGTGAGCGGGATTTACACCAATAGATTTTAGTGTTTTGACGGTCAAACTGATGCCGGTCAGGTAGGCAGGAGGTCACTAGCAACAAGATATATCTGGCAGAGGTGAACTTTGATTCGAGGATCGAAGCGTAGGTGCGTATTGTGGACAATATGCCAGTATTACTTTTATGTGCAATAGATTAAGGAAGCAAACTTTACGAGAGTAAAGCTACATAGTTTATAATAAATTACGTCTTACTTGTTTATTTGTTTTTATCGCACACTAGTGGTCCCGGCGAATTTCATACCGCTAATACTATAAACCTTTCCTGGACTGGACATTTTAAAACCAAAATAACCTAAATAGGTCCGGGCGTTCTCGAGTTTTAGTCAGACTAACGAACAGCAATTCATTTTTATTTATAAGAAGAAGAAGATAAACGCATAAATCGTACGCGATAGTGGAATAGATTGGAAGCCAAGTCACACAAGACAATAGTCTATCTTCATTAACTTGTCTGTCTATACATTTGCATGCTTAAATTGAAGAACTGCAAAATCAAGAAGATGATAAAAATATGAATATATTACCCTCGGATAGATATTATGTAAATGTATCTTACGTATTTTACAAAGACTACTGTAGTGATTATTACAATCTAGGATGTGCTTTATTTGCATAGAATGGTTAACTGTTCTTACAATGCAGAGTCGTTAACACCGAACTGATGACCTTTGTAGAGATAACTTAGCCCAGTACTATGTTTAATCTGCATCATTACCGGCTAAGTGCTCAGCAAAGCTATGCACGCTGGTATTGGTCACGTTGCGTTCAAAATCGATTGATGTAAATTCGTCTCCCGAGCACTCGACTGCCATAACTGGCTGACCGTTAACTAGCCTGATATTAATCATAATTTCCACTGACGCGATCCGTTCAAGTGTTTTAGATGACCACCATTATCTGAGAACGGTTGTAGTGACGAGCCCGTTCGACTTTCATATAGCTCGTTCGAAATTTTTGTGCGCGATCGTACAAAAAATATGAAGGTTGCGAGTTATGATGATAAATATTTGATTTATTATTCTTTGAATATAATAAATCGGGTAGATCCGCCAGTACTGGTAATTGAAAATATTAATAACAATAATCGAATGAAATATGTAGATACAAATAAAACACCTGTGCATAGCAAGCCAATATTGGCAATATTTTTTTTCTTATAGACTTGGCCGTATTTTTTAACATATTTGCTTTGTATGATATTTGGCTTTTATATTTAAATATCCTTTTGAATTCTGTGACTTGTCACATAGAAATATTAAAACCTTATATTTTTACCACAACCTACTCAGCAAACGTTTATACATATTTTTACATTATCTTCAAAAAGTGACGATGAGGTGTGTTCAACCATCAAATTTTACCTAAGGAATCGTCGACGATGTTAGTCATTTTATCGTACTTCCTTAACAAAACTATATTCGGTTGTAAAAGTGTAATCTCCAGTTTACCTTGGACAGACTACAATAGCACGTCACTAGACCAAGCCCATTCGCCGATGATGGATGACGCAACACGAAAATTGCAGGCAAATAGCCAATATGTTTGCAAAACCCTACACACAAACCTGTCGAAAGATTCCGATCAAGCATGGTGTACTGATGAAAATTGGTTGGATAATAGCTCGGGTTTCCCACGATGCGCCAGCCAATTACGTGATGCTATTGATTGTATTGTTCACAATTTATTAATCGCAAACAACTATGCTGTGATAACCTGGCCGCATTGATGATGTGTTGCATTCATTAAATTTGGTGGCACACAATCTAGTTGAGTGGTTTGAGCCGCCTGCGTAACAGTAACATTATTAGAGAGGTTTAATATGCATGGCGGTTTTGTTTTGATCACAGTTATCACATCACAGGTATCGATTCAGTCATCACTGAAAGTGCTAGTTAAATTTAGTCCTGTTTCAACCGTTTTCTCTGTAGGTATTTGCAAATTTTTGTTTTAATTTCAAGCAGCGAATACTATATGGGTATCGTGATCTAGTTAATAAATAATTAAAATTATATCGATTTTAAGTGATAGGTTTAGAACTAGTCCTTAGGGCAATTGAACTGAAATTCTTGGAATCTACAACAGATACAACATTCTTCAAAAGTGACCTTCTCTACTAACAAGTGTCCATGAGATCATAGGATCACCTCTTTTCGTAAATCCAACAAAACAGATCCAATTAATTGACAACAGCACCATGTAAAGCGAACAACAATTTATCAAACGAAGCCTTATTTGCACATGGGCGATAAAAAATGATCGGTGCTAGAAAATCATTAGTCTCCATTGAGAAGGAACTGTGATTGACATACTGCTCGGTCCATCAATCCAATTTGTATCCATGCTTAGTGACTATGTATTATTATCTTTTTTTGGCCGGAGCTTTGAGCCAGACAGTAGGTATAGTAACAGAACGGCTTCTAATCGTTAGATCTGGTTTGGAAATACAAAATTATAGACACTAATAACATTATTTTGCATTAAATTTGTACGAATATAATTCAACACTCGATGGAGTTCAAGAAATCTCAATCAACTCCAGTTTATATTCATGTAAAGATTTATATTTACTCTTTGCACTAAGTTATTGTTTATCTTAATTGCCTTATCTATTGATAACAAAACGGTAAGGCTTTTTTTTAACTATTGTGTACCACTTTTTTGCCACACATAATGGAGGATATTTAAGTATAAATTATACTTAGAAAGAGTAGTGTGTGGTAGTGAAAATCACAATAATGTTGAATATCTCCAATCGAACACCATACATTAAAAATAAAATGAACGCCCTAATTACAGCACCTATAACATCAACAAACAAGCGTTTTACCAACAATAATGTTATTTTCGCCATCCCATTGAAAACAGAGCAGTGAATTAATCGATCATGTTTAATTAGCCTGTTAATTTTGTATTCATTATCGTACACTAAATGGTCCATGTACATTCAGGATAATTACGTTTACAATCCAAAACAATGTATTGATTATTTATATGAAATACATTGCTCTATTCTGTTTATCGGCGTCGGGGGTGGCCGGCGGCGACATCAGAGGGTTAACACTATCGTTAGGTTCACTACTCTTCACTCTGTGGGCTGCGTAGGGTCTTCAGGCAATGAATAACACCACATACAATAGTTACAGTTTTATTCTTGTTCGGCGATCGTAAGTTACACGAACGAAATAACATTATGGTCGATATAATCACGATAACCAATACTGCCCGGTCACTAGACAAGTCCCAGGGACGACCTAATCGAATCTGAATCTAAATCGTAACCGTCTTCTCAACTCCATCATTTTAACTCAAACTAAATGTGACGGGCCATGTCCAAACGAACGACTGTCACCTTTTTGACAGTTGCGTTTGAGTGACCGGCCAGTATTATTCGAATGCAACAAACATCATTTAATCAAGTAATCATTGTTAATGACTTCCTAAAATCAAGTTAGGATTTACAATAATATTACAACATTATTTAGCACTACATAATACAATTTCATAAATCAACCTAAACGTCTTGCTACCAAGCGCCATCTAGCGAAGATCATAGACACTTATTCAAAGCGCCGCTCCCACTACCCGCTATCCTACACGGCCATTCTGACGTTTCACCCGTCCTCGGGTGTTGTACCTGAGAACAAAATGAAACCAAAAGAGTAAACCGTTCGGCCATCCCGGCTAAAACTTATTCAAGAGCTTCTGAGCTTACAAAATTTCATTTTACTTAACATTGAAACGTTTGACCGACAAGTTCCCAAGTTCAAATCTGCAACTAAGGCTTTACTCAGCATATCCAATTCATTAATAACACAAGTCTAGACACACACCACCCCTGACGATTGCAATACTCTATTCCATGTCTCAATCTCATATCTCTCTATTCAAAGACCGGACAAATGTTTTAGCTCGATCAGCATGCAGTGATCAATTAAGACCAGCCTACTGCATCGAGCAACACCATTCCTCCCACTTTGAAATAAGTCTCATAAATTCCAACCAAGTGCGTCCCTTTAACCAGTCATGTAAGCAACTCACAGTGACCGTACAACACCAGTGTGTCCCTTCGACCAGGTTGGACCGGACGACATCTGTGTCCCTTCGACCCACAAACTCCATTGATCCTTGGTGACTTCACAATCTGGAAGAGTGCATCCCCTCAACCAGCCCCATGTGCATGGCCCGGATGACACTTTCCTCTCAACCATTTCAACAACCGAACACATGACCATCAGTCGGACCAAACGAGCGTGTCCCCTCAACCAGCCGCCTACAGCTGCATGGCCCGGACGACGCTGTCTCTTCAACCACAATTACAACTACTATCCAGTCCATCGGATACCCGTACCATCAACATGTGTCATTAAACAAACCAACAATCATCATCATCATCAAAGTAATTATCATTAGCATTGTCCAACTATTTGGGAACCTATCGTTCTATTAGAATTCAAAGATGTCAAAAAGCATCTATCGCATTTGCATAGGGAAAACCAAAACCAAAACCTCAATTACTTTAATAGGGCCTTTAAACTTAGGGTCTAACTTGGTCTGATTTCTTTCCTCATTTTCATACTGTATGTACATAAAATCACGCCTTTTTCCCAGAGGGGTAGGCAGAGATCACTTCCTGCCATGTGCTACGGTCCTGGCACACCACTTTCGCTTCATCCGCATTCATCAACCTCTTCATGCACGCTCGTCGATTACGGGTACTTTTGATTTGACCTTTCTTTAAGATTTGACCTATTTGGTCATGAAAGGTCTTTCTTGGTCTTCCCCTGTCGACATTTCCCATTACACCCTCATATACCCTTCGTTAATCGTCTTTCACTCATCCTCTCAACATGACCAAACCATCTAAGCATACCTATCTCAACCTTAGTCACTACATCTTCTTTCACACCACAACGTTCTCTAATTATTTCGTTTCTTATTCTATCATTTAGTTTTACTTCTAGCATACTTCTAAGTGATCGCATCTCCACTGCATTTATCCTACTCGTGCTGCTTCTGCCATACCGATCTTTCACTTCCGTACATTAGTGTCGGGACCAACACCCCACCTATGAACCGCCAGACGTGCCTTTTTGGACACTTTCTGACTGCTCACAAAGGTGTGCAGCGCTCCGTTCACCATGTTACCAGCATTCACTCTGCTTTCAATATCGCTATCACACTTACCATCTTTTGTGAGCTGGGATCCCCAATGTACAAATTCTTTCACTTGTTCTACTTTTTCACTTCCAATCATAACTGACATTCGCATTTATTCCTTTCCCTTTTAAAGATTCATATAGAACAGTCATCATATCCTGCAACTCCGCAGCCGATGAAGCAAGAAGGACTTGATCATCAGCGTAACGGAGACACTGGACGATTGACTCATTCATTCTCAAACCTTTCTCAGACTCTCTCAGACTAATCAAGCAACTATCTAAGAATAGGTCGAACAGCCATGGTGACGCTACACATCCCTATCTAACACCTTTTTCGTGTTCATGTTAAACCAATCAGTGCATGCCCCATTCATTCCCCCCGTTTATTCCCGTTTATATTCCTTTCTTGCTTCACTCATATCATCATTCGTCGCTTTTTGCATTCGGTGATTAGCTTTGATTGCTAACCAGTCTTGCCAAATCTTTCTTTCTATTTACAACATCTTATCCTACACGGCTTATCCTATACGGATCACATCTTGTACGCTTTTATCCATCCATACCTTTCTATCACTCTTTCCATTTCTCATTTTAGATTTCCCACACGCTTCTGTGGCAACATTGTCTCATTTTCAAGGACAAACATTATGTTCAGAGATCACTACATACTGTGACTCAACATCACACTACCGTTAATCGACCACGATGAATGTCTAAAGTCAAAACATAAAAACAATGCACCTGAAGTAAGATATCCTCTCAGCATCTGTCTTGCGTTCATGGTATAAGGAGTTTGTTGCTCCCCTTGCGGCTGCTCCGTAGTAGCCGTCTGTTGTCCTGCCGCTCAATTCCCAGTTATTTCCACAGATATATGAAGTACAAGGCATGGCATCTGAAACAATGATTTCTCACAGTAGACAACTGACTGGTAAAGCGTTAAGAATCACCGTTCAATTACCTATCTTAATTGAAGTGAAACCAACAATTAATTTACTTGTTCGAGAGACTAAAATTATTAATTGCTTTCTAATGACAAGCGAGCTTTTTTGCTCTGACATTTTTTATTGTCTCATATTGGTTTAACGGCCTTGACAAAGATCATACAGCCAAATCTTCAGTTTTATGATTTATTTTTACTAATTTTAACCAACACACACCCACACACCCACACACACACACAGATTCACACTCCCTGTTTTTCTAAGCTGTCAGTAGCCACCACAAGTTGCCTGAGGTCTAAAACTTCAGCACTTAGTGGCATCAGGCACATAATAGGTAGGCATTTCACATAATCTTTCACACTTTTCATGTGGCTGCTAGTAATTTACCAAAACACTATTTTAGCCGTTACTCTTATTATAAGAGATATCTGCATTGAAACCGACAATAAGGCGTCTGACTGATTTCAGTGCGCAGGACATATTATAGCGCACAAGTGCGCGCGCAAACACAAGTGCACTCTCCATTCCCCCACTCCCACAATTCGGTGAGACAGCAATCCGACATGACCGATGAGAGATCGGGCGCAGGACCACCAGCTTAACTTTCCGAGGCACAGGCGTTCAACCGCCAACTTCCCAACTCTGGGCTGAGTAATTTAATTACAGAAAAACTCACACAAATTTTGCCCAACTCCGGACTCGAACCGGGGACCTCTCGGTCCCAACGCAGCACTACACATACATACACACACGCAGGCAGTTGAAACCGACTATATTGACTCATCAATAAAATCACGACAGTATGAAAAAGACTCACAATTATTCTTGCCAATCCCTGGCCGCCATTGGTTGCACGACGACGACTTGATGCTAGTGTCCCTTGCCACCACATTTAAAGCATGTCACATCCTGCTTTTCACGTCCGCAGGTAGTTGCAGGCTCCGTCGAGGGGCCGCGGTTGGTACGCTTCTTATCAGGTCGCTTGTCAATTCGCCGATAGTGAAGTCATCAGACAAGAAGCGCAAATGTCGAAGCATTCGCCCTCCTTTAGACGGTCATTTTGCAAGTTAATAAGTGTAGCAGCTGACGTCTTAATGCAGCGATACAGAGGTCAACGGTGTCATACTAAGCACGCAGGTCGTTGTTAGACTTGTCCGGGTCAAATTCGGGCAGTGAAATCTCATCCACCGATGCAGTAGGCTTGATTGCATCGATCAGGCTCATCTTATTGGGGTTCTGCGACTCCAAGTACACGCAAGAAAGATTCATCTAATCCGGGTACACTCGTGGTGTTTCTTCTAGCCCGAAGTGAATCCCACTTCTGATATCGGCGTCGGGGGTGGCCGGCGGCGACATCAGAGGGTTAACACTATCGTTAGGTTCACTACTCTTCACTCTGTGGGCTGCGTAGGGTCTTCAGGCAATGAATAACACCACATACAATAGTTACAGTTTTATTCTTGTTCGGCGATCGTAAGTTACACGAACGAAATAACATTATGGTCGATATAATCACGATAACCAATACTGCCCGGTCACTAGACAAGTCCCAGGGACGACCTAATCGAATCTGAATCTAAATCGTAACCGTCTTCTCAACTCCATCATTTTAACTCAAACTAAATGTGACGGGCCATGTCCAAACGAACGACTGTCACCTTTTTGACAGTTGCGTTTGAGTGACCGGCCAGTATTATTCGAATGCAACAAACATCATTTAATCAAGTAATCATTGTTAATGACTTCCTAAAATCAAGTTAGGATTTACAATAATATTACAACATTATTTAGCACTACATAATACAATTTCATAAATCAACCTAAACGTCTTGCTACCAAGCGCCATCTAGCGAAGATCATAGACACTTATTCAAAAGCGCCGCTCCCACTACCCGCTATCCTACATGTTCTTTTCAAATATACAGTTGTACACGTCATCATTTATATACCCAAACTCTCCGATAGGTTTCGCTTTGGTAGAAACTAGAAAATATGTTAGTTCTGTCCTCCTATGAAAAATATTAATATAATTATGACTTTGTGGCATTGTATGATTTCCTATTACTAGAGCTCGTGTGATTAAAGGCCTTGGTTTAAATGTAATTTATATCATCATAATCGTAATTACCTATTCTCGCAATGTGCATCACGATTCACATGATGGATGTTAATATACCTAGCCTGCAATGGAAGCAAAATTAATAACTTTGATTAAATGTAGAATAATTCACTTCACTTATAACCTAACTTTGGTATAACTGCCCAACAGTCTACATCTACCATGTGTTTTCTAATTGCCACATAATATTATAACAGAACATAATGTTTGATACGGAATCTTTCTTATAATCGGGGGGGATCGCCAACCAACTTTTTTTTTTATTGCTAGTCTCCCAAAATGACCTAACTCCACCTAATGATAAGCGGTCGTGACGTCCATACAAGAAGTCAACAGTCAGAATACATCCATTGAGCCTCTCGCCCTCACCCTGAATGCCTGCAATAAGGCCGTTTCACACCTCGACTGAAGTGGCCAGGATTATGGGAAAAACATGAGCTGGAAGAGCATTCCATGCCTTCCAGCTCACGGCTGGCACGGGGCAGAAAAGTGGAACTGAACCTCTTCTTCCGGGCCACTATTTTTTTTTTCCTGACTGACATACGATGATGGCTTGGAGTGGCCTCGTCATCATCACGGGACTTGCGGGGAAAAGGATGGCTCTCACGACTGCATGGTAACTTTCGCACTTTCTGACTAAGGGCTGAATAGGTTTTTTTTTCTCAGGACTTAAACCGGGGGTTTCTGGTCTTTACGCCACCCCAGCCGTCAATAGACCAACATGCCAAGTATGTAGGTATATAAATATGACCGAGTAGATTAGTCAACTAGTTACGCAAAGGTGTTTCTCTAGGGTTCGACGACCAACCAAACTTCGGCATCCGTCCCTAATGAGTCATTAGCTAATCTGCCTACAAAGGGCCTCTTTGCGTAGGAAGTGATAAGATTTGGATGCGAACGCCAAAATTAGGAAGTGATAGCTTATCTTGTCGAGCACTGCTGGTTAAAGAAGAGCGTTGTGGTTATGTTCACGTCCTGTTTTCTATTTAGAACAAAGGTATCGTTCAAAATTAAAGCTGCCATGGATTATCTAATAACACACTCTATAGCAACTGACAAAACTTTGAAGTCAAAAACTAAGGAAATAAAAAACGATTAGACATGATTTTTCACTGCGAAATAATCCTTTTATCAGTTCAAAGTCTGTATGGCAAGTATAATGACGATAGAAAACATGCGTTGATACTAATATTAAGTTTTTTTTTTTGTCGAAAAAGTTTTCAGCGCTCATTTCGTCCGATTGTACAATGTTCAAGCATTTCTGCAGATAGAGCAGTAGCGATTTCACTGTGAAAGAGAATAAAATAAGCTCTGACGTCACACTCTACAAATGCCGTATCTCTAATTCACACGGCATTCCCAAGACAAAGAGGCCAGTAGAAGTCGTGGACGCCGAAGGCACGACTCCTGCCCGTTAATGACGTCATCAAATATTTAAACAGGCGTACAGGGGCTTTTTGAAAGGACTGCTGAGAACATCCTATTTCCCTCAGGCTCGGTACATACTATGTAAGCGTAGTTGTTTGAGGTTCCTTTGCCTTTAATTTTCTTGCCAATAGCCGACAATCTACATACGGAATGTGAAGTTTGTTCTTACAGAATGAAGCTGGTGGTCCTATTAGTATGTAAATTGCTTCTTATCAGATTACTAGGGTAAAAGTCAAGATTTTTTTAATGTTAAGCTGCTGCAAAATATACATATCCTATGTCCGCTTATTTTCCTGACTGACTACGATAATGGCTTGGTAGCCTAGTCATCATCACCGGACTTGCGGGGCTGTGAATCTACTCCATATGAAAGTAGGCAACAGCGCTTTAAACATCAAAACTGCAACACTTTATATAGCGATTTTTCACGTAAGGTTTTCATTTTTTATTAGTTGAACGAAGGATGCTTAAAACTAATTGCGCAATAAGGCTCTATCTAATATCTTCGCACTAATAATAATAGAGGGCAAACGAACATTCTCAACAAAATGCTAACACTATCTTTAAGAAAAGAAAGCCGCAATTTTAAAAGACTTGTTAGCGTGCAATTATCACTTTAGCACTGATAAAACTTACAATAGCGGCAGATAACAATAGGAATACAATAAAAAACCACTTAGCGCTTTTAGTGTATTTTCAGATAGTTTTGTGGATATGATTCACTCATTATGGATATTGATAACATAAGTTATTCAAACGCTATTTTCATCTTTCCAATATAACATTGTAAACCTGTGTGTAAAGTTAAAGGTACAAGTTCAAATCGAACTCAATGAGTAGGTTCAGTTAGATAAACAGAAATAGAAACAAATCAATGTAACCTACAACTTCAAGACTTCAAATTCACCTACGGTAGAGTACAATGAAAATATGTGATCTTAGAACAGAATCTGAGTATTTTTAATGACTGGATTAGCACATTATAGGTGACAAAAAATGACTGCCTTCAAACAATACAATGGCCGCAAATGGCCGACGATAAGCCCATTCATGATAAGGCCTTCGCCCAATCCTTAGCCCGTTTTTATTACGCAAGCACCATAGTGCATTCCGTGGTTATCGCTTCTTTTGTATTCAATTAGCCTTGCATTTAGATTACTGATGCCTTTCACGACGACAGCGGTAACGAGCGTGGTCAGCTGTCAAAATGTCCAAACAATCAGCCAGATCGACCGTCCATCCAATCACGTTGCCGAAATATGTCTGACGACATCACCACCGATTTACCTATACATATCCGGTTTACTCACTACGCAATCGAACACTATCATTTCAAAGCAGCATTGGATAGTACGTGCGCGATATGGTAGTATATTTTGGAGGATTACAATATCAGTATTGTTGTACGGGCAACGTTCGATTCGGGCTACATTGTTCAGTCTATTAAAGTATTTCAGAGGTGGGTCAATTTGGGCGACGCGTGATCAGATTGCGCAATGGTCACATTATGTATGAACGAGTACATACAAGTGATACGTGACCACATGCTAACAAGAGCTTTTAAATGTGACACTGATGGCTCTTTAATATTGAGCGTACCCGAGCTATACATATAAACGAATATACTAAAGTAAATATATCTGTACCGAATAATCAATTATTCTATTCTATTCGTAAGTCGTATTATATTTATGTACTACATATTATGCTGTAAATATTATATTTTATGTATTTTGGGAGACATCTACACACACCTGACCCCCTAACTTTTACTATGGTAGTCAGAGACTGATATACATACATAGATATCTATAAATAAATGTATTTATCAACATCGGGGTTGTTCCGTTTCTGGGTGTGATATTGATCACACTCAGACGTGGAACAGACACCGAAGTTCATCACACAAATATTAATTTGTCCCGAGTGGGAATCGAACCTACAACCCTTGGAACCGTAGCGGGTCACTAACCTTTGTTTCACCGAGCCAGTCAAAGAGTGTCACACAAATAGTCACAATGATGTTATGCAGCCTTAGCAATAGGACATTTTAATAAGTACCGGTAGTTTTTAAGATGTACCCAAGTATCAAGCACTGTCGAGGCTCAACATAAGTCAACTTACCTCTTCATATTAAAACATTCATGACACAATCTCTCTTTCCAATACCCAATAAACACTAGGTTAAAACATAGACCACGCGACACCATGGCAACAATGTTGGCTCCAAGCAATACATTACCATCAAGGGTGATGCAAGACCATTATTTATTAGCAAATGGAATTGCTACAAGAAGTCTTAGAAAGTGTAGTAAATGGAGTAATTTTGATAATATTTTCTGATGCTATGAAGCATCAGAAAATATCACGATGACGTGAGACCATGTTATTTCCTTGAAGTTACTGTTTTCGATACCATATGTACCCTTTCTGTTATAACAAATAATGTCACCATATTGCAATGTAATTTATTTAAACCACTGTCAATGACTTAGCATCAATTATAGAATAAAATTATCCGTATGTGTTCATTATCTTTGATATTATTCATCATCATCATCATCATAATCTGCCCATATACGTCCACACTGCTAAGGCACGGGCCTACCCTAAACTAGGGCGATAAGGCCTTAATCAACTACCCTGGATAATTGCGGACCTAAGAATTTCTTCGTAGCTTAGAAAACAATATCTTAGCTAACAACGTTAGCTTCGTAATCGTAAAAAACATCGTGAAACCTGCACAGGTTTCCTCACGAAGTTTTCCTTCACAGTTCAAGCGTAATATAATCGCACATATAAATTTCAAATTGCCATTCATACCCAATATTTTCAATACTCTCGTACATAATATTACATTTGTATCACAATATTATTTGGCAGCCCTATTCAAAACAACAGTCCCGTAAATATTGCCCCGTTGAATATTTAAGGCTTTAAAGCTAATAAATTGTCATCTGAGCCCGTGTCCTGTATTCTCCTATGGTTCACACTTTCAACTGACCTTACATTGTTCATTAAATATGTATAAAGTTCATACAGCCTTTATTTAGTAGGAACATTTATTCGTCTTCGTTGCGTAATATTAATGCTTCAAAAATAGCGTATAATAAATACTGCAAGTAGGTAAAACTTACTGAAAGATAAATGTCATTTCTAAAAACATATACGGTATTGGTTTACGGAAAACTATCGTTCAACTTGGATAAAATTGTGTCTTCATATTCTTAATTTTTGGTATTATGGTCAGATATCAAATTAAATCTCCTTCAGTGATCAAATCTCAAAAACCACTTAATTATTGTATTAGTTATACACCGTGAAATTTTAGTGGTTGTTTTCCCGCAGTAAAATGATTCTATCTTAGTAGTACAATAGATTTGTGCAGTTCTTTTTTGTTAAATTCAATAAATGCCGGTTTTACGAAAGGTTTAACCGAAGCCCGAAAACACGTTCGATCCGCTTTATGACTTAGGGTGTCGAGCTTCTTCAGCTTTAAGCATCGATTTCATGCGGCAAGCAGTACCTGATTACGTCACATCTTATAAAAGAACGATAGCTTCTCTCGTTTTCGAGTTGGAAAATTATTATTTTGAAAATTTGAAAAAAAAATTTTTTTTTCGAGGAATTATTTGCATGATTCGATAGTATTACTAAAGGCAAATCGTTCTGCCACGGGAAAACAACCACTAAAATTTCACGGTGTATACCGTAAGTCTATCGTGATTCATATTACCCTACCTGTACGTAAGTCAGTAAGTTAATGCCCAAATTGCTACTTTGGTATAACATTTTAAAATAAAATAGATATGAAACCTTCGTTGAATATTAACGATTACCTTTCAAAGTTTAACGACGCTTCGTATTCTAATACAAAGTTGCAATATTCCCGTATTAACCGAGATAGCCGCCTGTGTAGTATGTAGATTGGCTTAGATCCATTTAAATAAATTATAGAGCAATAAAAAATAAATTATTTCGTTCAGAGCTGTCAACTGGATTTATTCGTAGCATATCGCAAATAGATTTACTGCCGTATAAATTTATTTTTTCATTCAAATCAAATCATTTTTTGTTAGTTAAATTGAGCGAGTAATTATCGATTATACCTACCTTTTTCCTTTTGTGGTTTAATAGGCTAGCTTTATCGATCGCAGATTTTTTGTACTCAATCATGCTTAAAAATACGTATGTCAATATCAGCCACTGATCATAGCTACCTAATCTCAAAATTTGGATACTGGTTAATACTTGAACCTGTATAGTATTCTGTAATTCATATTCTGGTTTTAAACAATTGTCATCTTCTGGAACATTCCAGTCATGATTTTTTATAAAAAGCTATTTATATTGCGCACCGCGTTTAGATGGGGCTGTGTTTGCCTTACATTCGTCAACTTTGCCCTGAACCGATAAAATCTGCATACGAAAAACATACAAATGAAAAATAGCCACCATCTCTTTTCAGTTTAGCCCTATTCCAGTTCAAATGAGAACGTATCACCAAGTATAACAGAAGATGCCGCCAGGAAAAGTATTAGTGTGCGCTCATCGGGGCATGTATGAAAACCCATACTCACCGTGTTGCCAGTGCGCACCGAACAAGTTATATCAATTGCCTAACACGCATACGTAATGTGTTTCACTCGCCGGTGTGGTTCGACAGCCGGCCGACAAAGATCAGTATCGGACATTACAGAGACCCACAACATGAGAGGAGCCGAGTGCTAGCGGTGTATAGGGCTGGTGCTTGGTAAGGAACCCGAGATGGCATTAGAAACCGAATGGATCACCTACCTACTATTCCAATGCCTAGAAGCCACAACGTCACAGCAAGTAAATTCATTTTAAAATTTGTTTGTCCCCCAACTAAGACAAACATTTCAATTGCTTCTATATATTTATACCTATTTAACTATCCCACAGTTATATCTGATATCCGTAATAAGCATAACACAGTGGATATGTATAATTTAAGCTTCAACATACCACATTGGTACGAAATTTCTGCAGAAATTTAGAATTTAGTAAAACAAAATCATAAATACAATTTGAAATAACTGTTTTAAATAAAACTAATTTTACGGATTATTTAGTATAGTTAGGTATTCTAAACATTTAAAGATCCGACGTTTCGAGCTCTTTACAGCGCTCGTGGTCACGGGGAAGACTGTGAAATAACTAGAAATGTATTTTCTTAAAATAATTAAATAGGTACCTAAATGCCAAACTTACTGAATTCGTACACCTGACAACCCTTCCCGGTACGTTTGAATCGAGTAATCAAAGATTCAAAGCGCCATGTCTATATCAATACAACAACTGCTATGGCTATCTTCTCGGCGATCGATATTTGTTACATTCGGAATTACTCACAATTTTTTATCACTCCGAAACATGTCATTTCATGGTCACTGCCCAATATTGAATCTTATCACTAAACACATAAGATTGTTGGTTCAATATAAAAAGTTAAGCCAAATGCACAGTTACATTTGTGCATTGCAGCGTTTCAAATTGATTTACTGACAAAATCGACACAATCGATTCAATGTTTGCGATAGTATTCGTATTTTTTATTGAAATTGCCTTTTAACCGACTTCGTAAAGTTAACGATAATGTGTTAACACATGGTCAACTGGGCAGTAATTTAGAAATACAAGTTATGCCTTTATATCCTTTTACAGAGCCATTGTTTAAACAGGCATGTTTTTCTGTAAATGCAGGGTGTAAAATAAAAATGTCTGTCTCTTTTATTACGTCTGTTCTACAATTATGGGAATTTATGAAGTGTGTCCTGTATTAAATGTAATGGAATACGTATTTCTACTTTTAAAAGTTTTTTTCCTGTAGAGGCTCTTGTAAGTGGCACTTTAATATATCGACGTAATAACAATTTTGGATATTTACCTGTACTGTTTATTATCAAACAACAATGCGAGAGCGATTACTTGACCTGTAACTTCGACAACCAAATCGCACCTATCCCTTTCGAATATCTCTCATAGAACTAACAAGGGAACTGCAACTGTACAATTAAGTTTAATTAAATTCATTCGAGTCCAAGCTCGCCTTAGCGGGCTCCCTACTAACAACGCTCCATAGCAAACATGCCCACTTACATAATGAGTTAATATAAAGGTCCAATTAGCCCTTTATAGCAGGTGTGCCGTCATACTTTCTACTTGTATCTCGCATCGGACCTGGTTCGGGTCAGCTGGTATTATGAACACATGCCACCTCATATTCATTGAGATCCTCACTGTATACACTAATTAATGTTTACTGCCACCGGTAAGGTTACATATTAATAATTATATATTAGGCATCACATATCGAATTAGAAGTAGCTTACGCACTTGTGTTAAGGAAATCAAAATCAATAGTTGAGTTGTATTATGGATAAAATAGTAATATGGGATATAAAAAAATACTTAAAATATAAATAACACCTTACCAATAAAAGTTTTTGACCGATAACATACCTATTTCATATTCTGTAGACATGACTTAGCTAGACGGTTACAAATATAAAATCCGTCATTTGCTTTATGATTTAGAAGATAATTTGTAATTTTTATTTAAGAGCTGTGGATTTTGAATAAACAAAATAAATAAATATCAACACTTCTAAAGGTAATTTTGTATCAAATAAAACTGTTTGAATCATTCACGTATAAAAAATGAGGGCAAAAGGTAGTTGCACAATAAATACGGAAAGGGCCACTTTTACGCATTATACCAGCAAATTAGATTTCTATCGTCCATTGAAACAAAGAAAACTCAACAAATCTTAAGTGAACTTTCACTCAAACTCTTATATTGTGTATTTAACACGTACAGAAGCCAATCGGTGAACTACGTCAATAATTCGGAAAATAGAAGTCACTACATTTTCTAGTTTCACTAATAAGGTGTCCGACCGATTTCGGCCATGGCGGCCGATCTCAATTGAAATCAGCCAAGTGCGCAGGACATATTATAGTGCACAAGTGTACGCGCAAACACAAGTGCACTCTCTAGTGCTGATCGTAAAGACACCACAATACAGATTAAATTCTAGTGTAGGTGTCATAGGTAAACTGCTGTATAAAAAATACAACTATGTAGGTAAATAAATATCTGTACACATTGTAAACCTATCTGTAATCCTACTAGTTGAAATAAGTATTTTTGTATTTTTGTATTTTTTTGTATTCCCTTACTCTCATAATTCGGTGAGACGGCAATCCGACATGACCGATGAGAGATCGGGCGCAGGACCACCGGCTTAACGTGCTTTCCGAGGCACGGGCGTTCAACCGCCAACTCCGGGCTGAGTAATTTCATTACAGAAAAACTCACACAAATTTTGCCCGACCCCGGACTCGAACCGGGGACCTCTCGGTCTTAACGCAGCACTTGCTACCAATAGACCAACGAGGCAGTTAGTTTCACTATAATACTAGTAAACGTATTCTTTTTTAAAGACACATGTTTTTGGTAGTCCAAATTTGACATAAATCCTTCAGAAATTCCGGAAGCGCAACATACAGAGAGTTACGTTCGCGATTACATAACTAAGGAAGTAAGAATTTTATATCAATATATCATATCTTACATTAAAGTCTCTACTAAAGAAAGTAGACGCAAATAGCCTTAAACAAATTAATTACGCACACGACATCCATTCCGGCCCGCATTTCGTTACCAAAAGTTTGTCTTAAGAGCAATCCGAGGGCAAAGTAAAATTCTAAATAAGCTCACGTGCGGTGAACATGTAAATCTACTTATACACGTGCCGAGACTGCCAACTATGTTTGTAGTGTACGCAACCAGGGATTCGGCTTAGGCAGTAGTTCCCAAAGTGGGGAATACCACTGGAGTAAAGGGGGTCGAAGATGAAGGAAAAATTTTGTTATGCAGATCCATTTAACGTTTGGTAGCGAAAGCTTCTTCAAGACAAAAAGCTTTCAATGCCGAAAGTGACTGAAGAGATTTCTACTAATAAATTATCAACATTAGCCCATATACTTCCTCACTGCTGGGGCACGCTGTTTTCCTTCACCGTTAAAATGTGAACGAGTGGTACGTGGCGAGTTTGAACTGGCGACTTCTCGCATGGCAAACTACGACCTTAACCACATACCTTGCTAATCACAGACTTTGTTGAAAAAACAAAGTCAGTAATAGGAATGGTGGTATTAAACCTCCATGTCTAGAAAATAATGTTAAGGCGTTGATAACTGTTGGTAAAATGTTGGTCTTTAATAAAGAAGTTTGAGTATCCCCGGTTGATATTGATATACCGCCAGTGTTGCTTTTAACACATAGTATTGTTGAGGAAATGCTTGTGTAAACCATAGGTAATAGATGGAAAACTTGTCTTGAAAGAAACCGCTTTTAGTGATAACTTGACTATGGTTTTAGAAACCAGCGAGTACTATTGTTTCTTGCATAAAGTTAAATGTAGAGTAGTTCGGTAAAAACCCTTTAAGCTTCTTAAAAATAAAACTAACGCCATCAATCCATCAACAATAAATAATTTGACAAAAAACAAGACGACAAACGACGTGTTGACTGGCTATCTGATTTTATAAATATTCTTCATCTGACTTCCAAGTTCCAACTGAATAGCGATATATACAAGGTTTAATTTTAATAAACGAATGATTGGCATTTGGTATTATGGTTCCCAGAAGTCCGTACAAAATAATTATACCATCAATAAGAATTCGGACATAATGGCAGCCAATTGCAATGTGACCCAATACAACTTTTACTGGGTTCAATCAGATCCAGTTGGAAATTAGCCAATCATTGTAAAAGATCATTCGTCATTTCGTAAATTAATCATCGCAATCAAAAGGATACAACAAAAAGTCTTACACATAAATGCGAGTAATAACCCTTCGTTTTCAGGTCAATAAAATCAGGCTTTATATTTTATATAATTACTGTGAAAGATTACTTAAGTTAATATTTAAAAGGCCACTATAGTCTACTATATCCAAGGTAAGGGAAGCCTTATGCTCCCAACTATCTGTGTTTGTGCTTTTCGTGGCAACCTGTAATTAAGACCAGCACCATGGCTTGTGAACCTGATGTTATGTACTTTTAAGCTGTATATGCTTGTTGGTTGCTGAAATAAATAAAATATAAAAATCCTCAAAAATTTGACAGGATAGGGTATTTTATTAGGAAGTAATGATTTAGCGTCAACAAAAAACGTATAGACAGTACAATAAAGATATTAATAATAGCCAACTTCCTTAATTAGCAAAGCGGAAGATAGCAATTTGATACGGAGTAAAAAACAACTATGATACCCGATCCGATCGACTCCGGCAATGGAACCGATTAATCATTCGTCATCGCCGACCAGGGAAGAGCTACTAATATACCTTTGATATAAATAGTTATATTGATAGATTTTGATTCAAATTATCTTAACATCAGTGATTTTTATAGGTAACTAATAGGCATGTGAATTATTTTCCGGTGTAGAGTGAATGGTTGGTTATTTTTGGTGCGCATACTGCAACCTGAACCTAATTTAACTTGCTGAATTTACGTTCAATTGTGTTATAGAATCTGATTCCCGTTGAAATGATGATAAATTTAAAAAAAATAGAGTAGCTCATGGAAAGATGCCGAGGCTTAATGAAAGAGCGATCTCAGAAAATTAAAACATTGTTCTGTAACTTCTTGTTTTAATGTCCTATTAAACGTATTTACTTTGTTTATGAAAAGCCTGGCATGGCTTGGCTTACTAAATTAATAGATACTACACCGTGAAAGTTTAGTGGTTGTTTTCTCGTGGCAGAACGATTTGCCTTTAGTAATACTATCGAAACGTGCAAATAAATCCTGGAAAAAAAAAATGTTTTTTTTCAAATTTTTAAATTAATAATTTTCCAACTCGAAAACGAGAGAAGCTATCGTTCTTTTATAAGATGTGACGTAATCAGGTTCTGCTTGCCGCATGAAGCTCGACAGCCTAAGTCATAAAGCGGTTCGAACGTGCTTTCGAGTTTCGGTTAAACCTTACGTAAAACTGGCATTTATTGATTTTAACAAAAAGAACTGCACAAATCTTTTGTACTACTAAGATAGAATCATTTTACTGCGGGAAAACACTAAAATTTCACGGTGTATGTATTGCACTCACTCCACTACTAGCTACTATATTTCTCAGTCATCGGTCATTTTGATCATACCACTGGATAATCCCACGGCGGATACAAATCGCTCAAATAAATTGCGCCTTAAATAAACTCAACATTCTCAGCTTACAAATAAACGATCTCGCATAGAAGTGCCATCAAAATATCACATCTCAACTCTGAAGAAAGATTGTTTCTAAATTTGCATCGAGCGCTTTCATCGGCATTGTTTGTTTTTTTTCGTTTAAATAATAACCCCAACAAATGAAACTATTAATCACCAAGCTACGCTCTGGCATCGAATCCATTTTCTTAATAAACGCACACTTCTTCGGGACGGTAGAGTTGTTTGTCTGTTCGTCGTCGTATTTTTATGGTCGGGATATTTTTGACTGGCCTAATGCTCGGGAACATTAGTGAATTCTTTTTAATGGAAACTTTGAAATTTAGGACTATATCAATTTTAATATCTTTTTCTGGCGGTGATCTTTTCTTGTTGTTTTATTCTAGTGAGTCGGTACAAGGTGTTTAAGAAGGAAAGTACTATAAAATATACGAAATATAACTTACGAAGCCAAATAATAGTTTAAGATAGAAAAATACTTACAAAAATACTTTTAAAAAAAATGTCATTAAATAACAGAGGTATTATAATAACAAAAATTTGGTTTTAATAACAAGTTTGACCATTGTTTATTTATTATGCGAGCAAAGCAGTGAGCTCTTATGAGTCGAACAAAATATATTACATAGTTTATTAATATTCATAGTGGGCCATTTGTTAATATACACACGCCCGACAGCTCAATTTCACCTACAATCCAACATGACTAGTCGGTGGGATATTTAATAACTAATTTATGTATTAGAGAATATACTTCTTGTAGGAAAGACAAGTAGACAAAAGGTTTTCTGCACATAACAAACCATGTTTTTATAGATCAATGACGTCATTATAATTCAAATAATATTGTCATTATAATCATAGATTCAGACTGGAAAGGTCCCTATTTTATTCAATATCGCAATGACAAAGTGTTCTTAGAGTTTCAATCAAACAGATAAACGAAACGGGACCTTATGGCATTGACAAAAACAGATTGAACTTCACAATTACAGATTACGTGAATATCGCTCGCTAATCCAAACGTTATGCTCGTTCCTAACTTTAATAGATTTTTTGCGGAGCGAATCGTCGAAACGCAATTTCAATTTGACACTACATTTGCTTTTGCTGTGAATGTCGATTGACAAATCATAAAAACGGGAGTCATCACATCATGGTGCACAGTGGGCCATCATTTTTTATCACGCGGACAAAATACTTTAAAAATTTAATATTCTACACCTTATTTACCTTACCACCAACGTTATGTGCTTACTCGTATTTTTAATGCAATCACTAGTTGAAGCGTAGGTAATTATTTTACTGTTTTAAATATGTATTGGTAAAGATAACTGCCACTAATAGTTATATTATTTTCACTAGATGTTCTCATTGAAACTCTGCATAACAACAGTTTAATAGTGTAAGAAATATTATTGGAAATACATATATTTAACTACACAGTCTTATTAGAAATATTTGTGGAAGAAAAATTAAGTAAATTAGTGGAAAAAACAATCGGGTAAATTAATTTTATTAGATATATCATTCTTTCGACGAAATCATACTTGGTTTATAAAGATACAATCAATCAGGAGATTCTATTCTAAAACACCTTCCAAAACCAAGCTATCATAGCCCACTGTGCGGAGCGTCGAGGTGTTTTCTTTACAATCTGAAGCAATTTCTTACTGGTCGGTTTTTAATTGCTTTTTTAGGGTTCCGTAGCCAAAATGGCAAAAACGGAACCCTTATAGTTTCGTCATGTCCGTCTGTCCGTCTGTCCGTCTGTCCGTCTGTCCGTCTGTCACAGCCGATTTACTCGGAAACTATAAGTACTACAGTGATGAAATTTGATGGAAATATGTGTTGTATGAACCGCTACAAAAATATGCCACTAAATAGTAAAAAAGAATTGGGGGTGGGGCCCCCATACATGTAACTGAGGGATGAAATTTTTTTTTCGATGTACATACCCGTGTGGGGTATCAATGGAAAGGTCTTTTAAAATGATATAAAGTTTTCTAAAAACATTTTTCTTAAAGTGAACGGTTTTTGAGATATCAGCTGTCAAAGTCGTAAAAGTATGTCCCCCCCCCTCTATTTTTATAACTACGGGGTATAAAATTCTAAAAAAATAGAGGTGATGCATGCTAATTAACTCTTTCAACGATTTTTGGTTTGATCAAAGTATCTCTTATAGTTTTTGAGATAGGTTGATTTTTATTATATTTGCTGCTACGGAACCCTTTGTGCGCGAGCCCGACTCGCACTTGGCCGGTTTTTGGGCATAACAATCGGACAAGTCCGCGCCAGCGGGTGGCCACCGGCCCCTTTGCTTCCATATAATTATAATTATTCCATTAACTTATACCACTGCAATTATATCGTGAAATTCCCGCTCATGTCCACTTGCCGCAGTCATTTGTTTGTGCATATTATGCACTTAAAAGGACTTTTTCGAGTTATTTGTTTTTCGAAAACGTTATCTCGTTTCGTCCAATTGCACTTGTCATAATTTTACCCTTCATCGTTTTACTTATCGCATTATCCGATGAATTTACATTTATGACATTCAATATGTGATTTAGAATATTTTATGTGATTCTCAATGCATGTTGCCATAAAAATATTATTAAGGAATTAAGCTGGTATATTTTATTTATTTATGTTCTCAGGTCATTTGTGATTTCTCCAGTCATTGAAACGAAGAAATAATATCATTTCTGCAAGTTCGAGTGGGAGCCTAAGCCAATCATAATGACTTAGGTTATGAATTAAGATCATGAGTCGACCGTTTTTGGTGTAAGTAATGAATCGCTTTATAATTATGAAATAACGGTAAGTACTTATCTCCTGCAAGCTTTTGGAACTTGGGCTGACTACCTTTTGCTTGTCAGATGGCAAACATTTGATGGGAAATACACTTCACAGCGTAGCAGATCTGATTTGGGACAAATACTTACCTTATGTAGTCATGTTGTGTATGTGTCATTAAAACAGAACAACATGAAAAATATCCCGCACAGTTACAGTTTTCTAAATACCTTATGTAGGTTTCATAAAAGGAAATGATAACAAAAAAATATCATTGATAACCTCGCAAATACCTGTTTTGTACAATACGAAAGCCTCATTAGGTACAATAATTGATTCTGCCAATATCATGGACTGAGTTAACTAAGAACAAACACGAGGTAATTTATCTATAAATTACATAATGCAATATAAGACAAATTGTTCCAAATTATTGTACAAATAATCATACGTTTCCAACCGTAATAATGGTAAATTACAATTCTTGTCGTTTTAAAACACACTAAAACCATCTGCGTAAAATAACCTTATAGTTAAAAGGGACACAAATTATGCGTCGTTTCACTGTCGTTAACTGGGCCTATAATTAAAAGAGCAAATAAATTCGAGGTGCAAAAAATTTTATACCGATCACAAAAACAAAGAGAAATTCGTAACGATCGCCAAACGCCATATGACGTCCCTTTGCACCGCCGCCCACCCTTAAACAAGATTTATAGTCCATGTTTTCGAAATAGAACGATGTACACTGCCTGTCATACAAAGTCCTCACGCGACAAGCATCCACTAAAACTTCAATGGAACAAAAATTTAAAAAAAACATTTGTTATTGGGCGCACACCATACGGAGAGAATCTGCAATATTAAATTTACTTTTTTTAACCCCCGCTGTGTGCAGCCAGGGAATGCAAACATTTTAAATTTCGTAACTTTATTGCATCTTGAACAAGCAACGGCTAATGAAGAGAAGTTTTATTCAGTAATAATGATAGTTGATTACCAATCAATGATCATCGTGATTATTAAACACGAAGCTCGTTTTATTAGTGTATAGTATTACCATATCTTTAATATACTGATGTTTCTAAATTGGAGTGCAACTTAATGAAGTTTGCTGATTTAAATTCATTTCATTATAATTATTAATCAGGTCATTGGCTTCAAATAAAATAAATAAAACCCATAAATGGCGTATCTACAACTAACCAATACTGGGACTGGAACATTGGAACTGGCTCACTCTGTCATTTATTTATTATTAGGCACAACAACAATACAAGTATTTTTACTTCATCACTGATGGCGTAGTGCTGGTACATCTATCAGTTACAGATGAGTTCATCGTATAAATCAATCTTAATACGTATCAATTTTTAATCAAAAAAATATTAAATCGGCGTTGGAGCTTCCCTACAGGAACTAAATACAACGCTCACTCAGCATTGTAGGAGCCCTTTTAGAACATAATTTCCTGAGTATAAGTTATCAGAAATGTATGTTTGGTTTATTTTTTTTTATAGTTTACAATTTTTTGTTTTGATTATGTGTGTTTTAAAAAAATCATAAGTCTTTTCTATTTCTATTCTAATTATTTCTTGCAAATTGTTGACTAAGTAAAATTTTATTACGATGTTACAACAGTGAACGTTGAACGGCTTCACTCCAAAAAAAATTGATCTTCGATTTGAAATGTTCACAACCCCTGGACGCGACTGTTCGTGTTTGAATTCGGACAAAAACAATGTTTGCGGTGAGCATCAAAGTTTTTTATAAAAACCAAAATCCCGAAAATCCGCACTCGAGACCAGGTAGCGGTCTTTCAAAATTTTGTTTGTATTTCCGAAAAAAAGTCAAAATACAATAGACAGTATGTTACGTTTTACCTGACACTGATTATAATAAGTTACAAGAAATATGACGACCCACGTATGCTGTTTTATTTTCCAATTCTTAAATGGAGAGCACATTTAAACTGTGAGTTGGGTTCCGTATGAGATATTCATATAAGGGCCTAAGAAATACTGAATGTGTTTTTGACAGAACCTTCCTTTGAATCATATGAAAAACACTGTGCAAAAGTAATAATAAATATGCATATTTTAATTATGATAATACAGCACGTTAAGAGAACTCTATATTAATACTTCATATGGTAATAATTTTGAAATAAACTATAAATCAAACTCGCATATTACAATCATTACTAAAAATAATTCATAAGTCCCAGCGAGACGACTCTGGGAGTACCTACAGTACCTTAATACTAGAGTTTAATACTTGAAGTTAGTTTATGTAGTGTACACAAATTATAGACAATATTATTACTAAATTCATATGTACGATTCGACGCTTTAACGGTGAAGAAAAACATTGAGGAAACCTGCACACCTAAGAAGAAATTCTAAGGGTGTATAGTCGACCAACCCGCACTTGGCCAGCGTGGTCGACTTAAGTTTTTTTCGCCCTAGTTTAGGGTAGGCCCGTGCCCCAGCAGTGGGGATGTATATGGGCTGATGATGATGATGATGATGATTATTACTACATGCATAAAAAAAGTTAACGAAAACTTGCAAAAAAATATGTAGTTAGGTACTTTATCTACAAAAAAAATACAAAAATCGGTTTAGCAAGCACCCGACGGTACCCTGAGACCGGAATCTTTGTGGTGCATTTCGGTGAGTGAATTATTTGTTATTAGTTGTTTAGCCGGGTCGTTAGAAATACGATTACAATTTTGTGGATGCGCCCTCTTTATCTGTGCGCCGGAGTGTAAAACAGTTTCTTGGTCGGTAGTTCTTTTCAATGGATTTCGTGAATTTAGACACATTAAGCAGCTTGCGCTAAAGTTGTAATGCTTCCTTGAGGATTTAAAGGGAAGTTTGTCGTTTATTTGAAATGATTTGTTCGTTGCAGCGGAAAGAAGGTTTCGACAGTATTAGCTAAGTCTTTGGCTTAATCTACGTAAATAGTTTTTGTAATAGATTATCACTAAACTTTGACTACGTTTAAACACACAGTAAGTCGTAACTTTGTTCTTATACATCATGATAATATAATGCGCAGGACGCCTGGTAGGAGCTGGATGCGAGTGGCCGAGGATAGAGAGAAGTGGCGTGCATTTGGAGAAGCCTTTGTCCAGCAGTGGATAGGAATGGGCTGATGATGATGATATACAAAATGTTGCATAAAAAGCTAAAAGATTAGAGACTCATAAAATTACGTTTAATACATGCCCACAGGGGTAGGCAGAGATCACTTGCTGCCATGTGCTACGGTCCTGGTTCACCACATTCGGTTGTTCCACGTCCATCAATCTCTTCACCAATGCTTATAATATAATGCTTCTTCATTAAATTATCCCTAAAACTACTATTTAAACTCAACTTTACTTAATTAATACGGTGGCTTATCTCAATTAAGGTGATCCTAAAGTTTTAAGGACTTTTATAACTCAACACTGCCTGCTCCTCTTTTGTACAACAAAGAATAGCTAATAGATACTGAAGAACATTCGTTAGTTCCTGTGTTACAATGCCACATCCATTTCATTTCTAACATGGCGCGCTCATTAGCCGAGTTCGGGGCAATCCTGCGCCCGCGCCGTACCTACTAAATGATAATAATGAGCCACTATTATTCCTCCCGCTTCAATATAATTATAAACTTTTTTACTTTCCTACCAAGTCACGTGGCGTGACGTAATTTAACGTCTTCAATGTGTATGTAGTTGAACAGTAACTCACCTTTTTGGGTAGTGACTTTTTATTTGTAAAATTTTCTATAAACTATTATCGGTATTGACCTTTATATTTTGTTACATTTTACACTATAAATATGGCATTCAGTTTATATCTTTGCCGGTTGCCGTCTCACCGAATTATGAGAGTAAGGGAATAGAGAGTGCACTTGTGTCTGCGCGTACACTTGTGCACTATAATATATCCTGCGCACTTGGCTGATCTCAATTGAGATCGGCCGCCATGGCTGAAATCGGTCGGACGCCTTTATTTATTTATTTATTTTCATGAAACATAAAAATGGTTTAAGCGTGGTTATATCTATTTGATTTCTAATAAAGTTAAAACCTTATAAAAATTAACTAACAATCCTAAATCTCAGGCTGTTCACATAAGTATAGAGGAAATTATAATTATTTTATGGTGTTAGAACAATAGGAAATGGTACTTTGAACAATCACTATCTTAACTCATGCTTACATAAAAAAACGTTAAAACACAAACGCGAACAATAACTCTATATTATGCGTCTCTATCCCATTCCACATTCTTGAAAAAGACAACCGTTTGCGTTAATTCCCTCGGTCTATTACCTAGGAATTCTTGTGTAATTAACAAATAATACTTTATTGCTCTTTGCAGAGCGGTGTTTAAATTAATCAAGTCAATAATGGCTTTATTACGGCTCCGCTGTTTTTATTAGAAGCGCCTAAAGACAAATTTGGGTATGGGCGGTGTAATCGTTGAGTAAATTTATATCTTAACATAAAAATAAAACCTTTAAATGCTCCGTCTATCCTATAAGGAAAGATGATCATTCCAAGTCCCTACAAAGGAAATAACCGATTGATTTGTGCGTCTATTTGTAGGTATGTGTGTATCCATTTTCACGTACTATCGCATAAGGAAAGTACATAAATACTCAAATAAACGTGTAAGTAAGTATTATAAAATAAAATAAATATCACACAACATCATATACATTGATCTGATACCGTGGTAAGTAGCTTAAGCACTTGTGTTACGGATATGAGAATCAACAGAGGATACACGAATATTATTAACAACACACCAAGACACAGAACAAACACCGATGTCCGTCACACAAATATCTGTCCCACTGGGAATCGAACCCACCATGCTAGGAACCGTAGGTATTGACCGTGTGTTAAGGGTGAGAGCCATCCGCTCCCCCGCAAGCCCGGTGATGATGACAAGGCTTCTCCAAGCCATTATCGTTAGTCAGTTAGAAAAAAAAAAAATTGACCGTGTGTGATGTGTCACTAACGACTGTTACATCGATGTGTCGATCTTACTATCACGATCTTCATTTGTTTAGTAAGCATTGGACCCTTGTTATATCGTGAAAGTTCATGTCTCAGGAAATAAGCTAATAGTACTTAATATTTTACTCCAATCGTCAAACTGTATGACTCTATAGAAACATATTTTTTTAGCCTAAACTCAAAAGGACATATGCTTGATCGAGCAGTCTAAACGTGGCCACTGAAGCGTTATCCCTCGTCAGAACGCAATCCATTCATCAGGTTTTTCACTTTCGGTTGGAATACAACTGCTTTGTGTACTTGTCTTTATTAACAGCTATTGTCCGGAGATTTTGAAGAATCCCCTTACGGTCAGATGTTAATAAATTCTGTCTTCTCCACAACGTGTTTATTAGCGGGTAGCGTATGCCCGCGGGTCCGCTTGCGTGGGTAACGAATTTTAATGGTTTTACTTCTTAATGCCAGGTGCTTGTAAATTTCGCAACTAAAACAATACTACTGTTATATTTGTCTAATTCGTTTTTAAGGAGTACACACAGTGCAGTGTACGTACTATATTATATAGCTTTTATGTACTTGTATGTGTACGTGCCTTAGTAAGTATTTAGACTTAATAGACTCGCACTTATGAAAACTCAGGTAGGTTCGGTTAAAATAAAAGGTAAACGAATAGTAAGTAGTAAGATTTTCATAATTGACATATATTTTATGATTAATATACTAATAAACTATTCATTTCATAACTGCATCCCAAAAAGGCATGAACGCTGTTAAATCCTTATCACATTTAGGCAATTAAAACATATTTGTTAGTCACGCGATATTATTAACGTACCCACAGACAGTTTTAACATTGCACATGACGATAAGGTTACCGCTGCGTTTTTGCAATTTATTGCATTTTACGCAGCGCCCGCTCCTTCGGCAACATAAAGCTTTTTCGGATAATCAAATTTGATTCGGCGTATATTAATCACTTCAACACATTTACACTGCCCTCCGCGGTAACGTTCGCTTAATACGACCGGTCAGTATTAAGCGGAGGTACACGCGAAATCAGATGATTAATTGATGTAAGAAACGCGGTATCAAAATAATTACCGGCCAATTCTGTGGCGCATTCAGCAGTATTGTTTAAGGTTGTGTCAGAATGCCATTATGATTTATTCTTACGTACTTTGGACACAAAGGCGTATTATGAAAGGTTATTGGGATCGTTGCGTAGTGATCGGCTCTCACATTCGTGGCATGAATTTCGTACATTGTGTAATATCAAATCGAAGCGCGGAGACCTTTGATCTGATAAGATGGACACACACAGACGGCGGGTGTTGCATGTCTTGTTTGGATCTGATGGTCAGGAACATGAGGTCAGGACTTTAACGTATCGTATAACACGTTCCTCTAATTTGAAGCTTTCAAATAACACATCCGCTGTTATTGCGTATTTGCTTATATTCGTTATCTTAGTAACTTGCGAACTTTCCGCCAGTATCCGGCTAACGTGCAAAGCATTACTCTCCCATAATAAAAACAAAGCGGTTTTGACCGCTAATAAGTCCTTATACTTTTCAGGTGTTAGACTAACCTTGTACTAAATTGTATTTAAATTGAGTAGTTCTGAGGATCCAGATAAGCATGACGGTCAGACAGAATTACATTCACGTTTATAATGTATGTAAAGATTTAAACATTCTGTTAACTTTTTGTAAACATGACACATTCTCATTTAGCATAATATTTCAAATCCCAGGTACAAAGATTTCGCTCAACATCCTGCAACAATCCCAAAATCTAATTTACAATAGTCGTAACGTCACTTCGGTTCTAACAAAACAACTCAACTCTTCCTTGAATTAAGTAATTAATTCACATCAACATTATGACTGGGCGGCGACTTAATATGAAGTACGGGAAACGAATAGCACCAATGATTCACATAGCTTAGTACGTGAGAGGATTAGTGGAGTGCTTTGGGTGACTTCATAGCGGAAGTTGATGGTCAACCGGTCACGACCGTGTATGGGATTTCTGTACACAGCTATTTCTATAGATTTTTGCAACTTATAAGGACTAACTTAATAATTTTGATTATATTAAATGTTAAAGTGTATTGAGTATATTGTATTATTATATCATTTATAAATTAAGTAACAAGAGGTAATATTAGGTATGTTTCCTAATATTGCCTTTATAGGGTTCCGTTCTTAAAAAGGAAAAAAACGGAACCCTTATGGGATAACTTTGTTGTCCGTCTGTCTGTCTGTCTGTCAAGACAATTTTTAGTATAATAATAGACTCAGATTTAAAGAAAAAGAAATACACAATGTGTATAACATAGATTGTACTAATTCCGTAATAAGTTTATAAGATTCCGCGCTTAACATAATGTCCTTAAACATATAAATAACACAATTTACTATTTTGTAGTAGCTAAAAGCTTCTCAACTGCGTATAAATAGGAACGACAAAACTTTATAAAATCTGTTGCTATAAATCAGCAAGAAAAAATATGTAATCAAATTTGAAACACAACCTTAATTTGCAATTTAAATCAGACGTCTATCTAATTAAAATATTAATCAGTGCATTTTAACAAAAACGTTTTATTAGGTCCATGTAACTTTTTCGACGCAATAACTCATATCCCTCATCTAATCTCGCCCACAAAACGGTGCAACAAAAATTTTGCGGCCACCGGCCGTTAAAAAAGGACAATTAATAAATAAATAAAAAATACCTCGGCTGTGTTTCAATTCATTCGGGGGGCGGAGTCGCTTTACATTCAAGGGGAGGGTCTCCTTCGAAATCATTAGTACGGGAATGCATCGGAAAGCGAACACGGTCCATAATTTTCGGTTCCCTTCAAGCCGTGGGAGGATATTGCCTTTGTCTTTGCTAACAAAACGACAAAAAATCCGTCCAAATGTCAGTCCATAATATTTATTTGCGCGTTCTCATATTAAGCGCTTGTAATTTCGTCCACATTGTCCGGCCGTGTTGTAGTCCGGTGATGTATTGACGGGTCACGTCTCATTATTCAAAATTGCTTTCATTCAGGGGGAGGTGGTACATTGTCATCGGGCTATTGAAGGCAATGCCTAAAGGCGAGGTGCTTGCGCTTAAGCGCAGGGAAAGGCTAGTGATGTCACTAAATTTTTTTTTAAGTTTCCATCGACGAAATACGTAGATGGTTTTGAAGACATTTTTACTTGCTAATACTATCGGTCGCATGGACGGTACATTGACTTAATCGTTTCTTTGAATTTTAACTAAACAAGTACTGTCAAAAATCTCACTCGTCGTGGATTTCAAATTGTATCTAAACCAGTTTCACAAAATGATATAATAATATAAAAGGATTTAGGAAACGGTTTATATAAAGCCCTTTTACTGCTGTTCCATAAAGTGAATAAAAATCTTAATCATATTTTTATTAAAACACAGGCCATACTATATTTACAAGGCCACAATTTCAATTTAAAAAGCAAAATTACAATCATAAGAACGACAAAACCGAATTCTTATTTCCTACATACGAATTACATACTTAAAAACGTCATAAAAGGGTCACTTACTGGAGCTACTCAACTTTTGAATGAGTAAAAACGAAAACACATAGGTATGAAACAAAAGACTGTCATTCTCTTCAAAATTGTCATTAGCAATGTAAAAAGTGTTTTGAGAAACCAACTCTTGAAATAAACAGGTACACTCTTAGATACATAGTTTGTTTTGGTTAGAGTCGGTGAGTCCATTTATTTTACGATCAGGATAACAAAAACTTTAAATAGTTTTTAAGTACCGCAGTCAATTAAAGAGAAAGCCATTTTAAGTCCGAAAGAAAAGGGAAAAACGTAAATTCGTTGTATCTTATCCAGAACATGACTACATCTATAATGATGCACTTAAACTAGAATGTATGAGTTTTATGAATACAACAGCAATAAAACTAATGATATTATGATGTTATACAAACAAGAGGTTTTCGTCTAATGACGCCGAGTCTGGGTTTATCTACCTAACAACTAGAAACGGCATAATTGGCACATCTCAGATAACACCCGCATATAGTAATTCATTCTTATTAATGGGCAGCTTTGTGGAAGATGCCGGATACAAGAATTCCAACGGCACATTTTTGGTAAACGTATATTCCTATTACATAGCGATTCAAAGGTGCCTCATTAATTTTTCAATCAGATTGGTTTTGAAATTGAACTTTATTGATCAGCTTAAAGGGGCAAAAAGCATTGGCGCCTAATTAAAAACACATTTAACATGTCTTTTTTAAACGAACCACTTAGAGCTTGTAGAAAGATTTGTTTATTTATCCGTTCATATTAAAGTAAATATGGTTTTAAATTGATTATGTGTTGTGTAATTATGCGGTACATAAGTAATAATTTTCAATGGTTGGTTGTAATTCATGTTGACGGTGACACTATTACTTTAATTTATTACCAAATGCCAACTGCGCTCACTAATGAAACGTGTTACATTAAATAATCAACTGTCGTTGTGACAATGAACAACAAACAAACATATATTTCCTCTATTATTGTTAATATTGTTTTATTATTCACTAGTTTCAATATAGGATAAACAATCTTCATAAATTCATATTAAGTACTATATGAGTAAATACGTAATTATGATATAAAACAAACATTGAATGACTTATTTATATTTAGTTACTTTATTTTTCTAAAGACTTCGCCCACGTAAAACATTACTTGCAAATAGTGTAGACGGTCAAAAACTAGTCCATGTTGTATCTCAGTCTTTAATCTACTATCTAAAGACTATCAGTATCAAATTTCATTTAAATCGGCTGGCTTGAAAGCGAGACAGACAGACTGATTTACTTTCGCATTTATAAAACATATTAGTAAGGATTACCAATTGATATTTCTCATAAAACTCGTTATCAACTGGGATTATTACTGCTTTTATGAATTTAATTTTCATACCGACTGCACAACATCCAGTCCTTCGTATTCAGTCATTTGGTAAGGTCTCAAAAAGCAACTAGGTGAGTTATTTGTATGGTAAAATGTCTTATTGCTCAGTCGCCTCATGGAATTCGTACCGGTTCTCCTTTGTGCTCAGTGCAATATCATAAAAACGTCATTAAACCGTTGTATTATACGTTGCATCTTCATAACTTTATTTTAATGTGAATCAATTACTTGCACTATGAATAAACGTACAAGGCACTTCACCGCATAATTACAACCCAGATGAAGTTGTTACATTCATTTACCATCATGACATATTATTCACTGGCCGCTTCCAGACATTTACAAAACCAAAATGGAATCAAGTAGCTAATGAGTTTAATTTACATTAATACACTATTACCGTATGAGTGATGGTCGTCTTATGTAAACCGAGCATTTTAGCGGGTACCATGTATGCAGGTTGATTTTATTTATTGCCTATTATGCGTCAAACCGGCTTTTCTGTTTGACCGTACGCCTACGCAATGAAACATTTTTGTGAGCTATAATGATCCTAGTGCAGTGCTAGTGCCTATGAAGGTCCATTAAGTAATTTATTTGCTTACATAGTATCTGATTTAAGATCACGAACGCTTTGAACGTCTCTGATTTATGGTCAAAGGAAGTTGGTTACAATGAGAAAAAAATGTTGCTTTATAAATATTGGACCAGAATATTAGTTTATTTTCAAACGTTGTACAATTTAGTGCTACAACAGAACACTTATCTGTACTTTATGGAGAATTATTCAAAGAACCATTACCAAATTCTTCCTTTGAATGACTAAAAAATGCCGCCTTCAATAAAAATTACCGACCTAATTTCGGTGCCGCAAAATTATTTGGACCCCTACAATGCATACCGATTTTCACTCGTGGGCGGATGCGATGTGAACATTCAGATAAAATTTACAAAAATGGTAATCGTACACAAAACATGGACAAATTCAAATTCAGTTAACATAAAGTAAAAAGGTTCACGAGTTTAGTAACACATTGCTTTGCAACAATGTGAGCTCAGCTAAGTAAGTACAATGCTAACACAAAAGCGCTTTGAGGTAAATCCTTAGAAAATAAAGACTTAAATAAAGAAAAAGTTATAATATTAATACAAGAATTATTGGAATGATTTCCGAACGAGGTAAAACAAAAATCATACATGAATTTACTTACGTGGAGGTACGAAAAAAGTCACTTGAAATACTAGGTACCTCGATTTCAACTCAACGCGTTATCGAAACGTAGACCGTTAAGATTACCCGCTTTTCAAAATGAAGACATAATCATAAAATGTAACCGAGGCCATTCTTATCTGAACGTTCTGTAAAGATACACATTCGCACGCCAACGTGGACACGGCACAGGACAGATCAGCCAGTATTTATGTGCTCATAAAGCCTGCGATCCAAACAATCACGAAGACAGACACCGTCTTGTTCGCGAACAATGACACTATCTGCCATCTCTCTCGTTTGATGTAACAAGTCTACGAGAGTATCCTATCTTACTCTGATTTATCGGATTTTATGGTTTATTTCGATTTCGAATTGCAGACTGAATTGAAAACGTGTTTAGATGTTGTATGTTTTGTAATAAATTAGGGCTCTTGACTTGTCGGTGCAGATTAAATCTTTCTCTAATCAAAAGTTTAAACAAACGACACTTTCAGAGTTTAAGCTATTTTCAGCACAGAAAATATTAAACCTTTCCGTAAAATTTAACAAAAAAGAACTTTGAAGGTCAGTCAATGTCATTTAGTGGTTTTATTTAGGGGTCTACTCTGAATTCTATTCTATGCTTAAATCAGAAAGGTATTATGTTTCGGTAGTTGATCTCATTCGGTCGAACGAAAATGAAATGAAAAGCAATAAATCATACCCGAACTCCCCCGCAGGTTGTGGCGTCTCAAAAGATTTGTGATCGACAGTCAGACGAATCGTGAGTAATCCTACAGCTCCGTTTTCCCTTTCTGAATTATAGGCATCCAGAAATATGGTGTGCTCTTCATTATTGTGATTTACGGTAAAATAATAATCTGTTTGTTCTGCTGAAGTTAAAATCTCCTGGGAACCAAACACTTGGCAGCGGAATATTGAGCACATTCTGGACGTTTTATGGTCGTAATATTTACAACAGTTGTAAATGTTATGGCGGCGAACAAAATTAACAAATGAATGGGTGTTCATTGAACATTTACAATTTTAGCCGCGGTCGGCACAAAATCTGATGCAGCAATCACTTGGGTCCAGCTGTAAATCAATTTTAAAACCACTTTAATGATCTCTCGTAAAATGCCGATTGTGTGGTGATGCACAATCGTGAGTTTTGGACGTCCGTATTTGACCCAGTTCCTAAACCCATTGGGTAACCTGTATACTACTTGGTTAATTAATATTTCCACAACCTTTTTGAATTAAATTCATATTTCTTACAAATTTTCTTTGTGAATGCTGTGAAATTAAACACAGCAAATAAATAAATCTAGTTGTCGTTTTGGTTACTTCCTCACTTTTGGTTAGTTAAAACTACACTGATGATAACTTCACATTGGAAAACTGAAAAGACCATTTTTAATTTACTAACTAGACAATGGCTTATTTACTATAGTTTCAACAACAAATCACGAGTTTATCTACCGCAGAAATGTGTAACGGCTTTAGGAAAAGAAGTCCCGGCGGGACTCACGAATCCATTTCTATTTTTAAACTTTCCGCTGAGTTAAAAACTGTTGAGTGTCGAGCCTACAGTAAAGTTCGGTCGCGTGAACGTCCATGTGACGTCTTCCGCAATGCGTGTTGCGGTCAGGCAGTTTCCGTAACTCGCCCGTTTCGTCCAGGCTGCGGTGCGCCGCGCGTCCTCCGCGGCTTGTCGCTGTCCAACTTGCCTTCGAATTATTGCAGCGTTCGATCGGTGTAGTGTTTTGTTTCTGCCATTTGAATATGGAATTTGCTTGTTTGCATTTTTGAGACCGACTTGGTAGTCACTTGTTTCTGTAGGCATTAGACGAGGTTTAGAATTTATCAGTGAAGAAATTACAGATTGAAAATGCTACTCTTACAAGTGATAGACGATTTTTTTCTCCAGGAAAACATGACTTCAAGCCACCTAAAGCTTATCTTTAAATCAAATTTGTAATATCAATATCGATATACTAGTATGAACAGCGGTACATACTACAACAGGGTTCAGGAGTTACTTGATTAACGAATAACAATTCACAAAGACTTGGAAAACAGATTAACTGACTGCCTCCGTCAGCCAAAAAGAAACGACTGTTTTGGCATGCAACAAATAATCGAATCAAATCGAACGAATCAATCAAATCCACCTGTTCAAACGTTCCAAAGGCGAACAAAACTCAAAGAAAAACCAGAATGCCGAACAAAGCTGTTCTGTCGCGACCGCACACCGGCAAAAAACGATTAGCTCAAGCGAACACGGGGCGAATTAATATTTGTATAGAGGCGATCAGAGGTTACGCTATGTTCTATCGTTATAAAAACATTTTTTTCTACAAAGAGTTGCACAATAAAAGTGCCAGTGTCTTACAAACGAGAATTTATGTTCGCTGTATGTAAATGAAGCGACCGCCAACATTCGCACACTATGACGTTTTTGCCTCAGTGGTGGCACGATCGCCGGATGGTGGGCACGCTGGGAGCGGCGAGGCGACATTGTTGACAGACTTAATGATGGCTGCTAGTAAATTATTTCGTAATTGGCTAACTGGCACCAGCTGTTCGCTTTTGTTTTTGTCGGCGCACGCTTTTTTCTATCGGATTGAAGTTTAATTTTGGAAGTCGAACCTAAAACGCTACTTTTTAACTGACCAAATAAGTATTTGATTGATGCAAAACGTTGGATGCCTTATCGGTTTGGTAATTGATAGAGAATAGTAAATAGGACAGCTTTATCTAATTGGCAGAGAATCTTGATGCGATATCAATGTTAGTTTTGTAGATGTAGTTTCATTTAGGTAATTTAATATGAAGATGGTGTAAGTTACAAAGTTGATACTAGGCACCTGAATAAAATTTGCTAGTGTGCAATTTTGTAGAAACTAGATATAAAGTTGTAGTATTAAAGGAACTTGTGAAATACTTCAACCATTTAGTTCTCTGTTCACCCTTTCACAATTTCTTCACAACTGCGTAAAGCCACTCCAGCTATTCATAAATCATTTGTATAACGACACGCGAAATAGAAAGTTTTTGTCGACAAACCTAACAACGCACTAAATTACCGGTAAACTATGCCTCGTTGTCCAGTATATTTTCATCGGCAATAAATTTTGCTAGATTGCTAACTCCTGAAGTTAGGATGTTTCCCAAAGGCTTTAAAGCGGCCGTTAAAAATGACTGACACCTTTGTACGATGGCGGCTGTCCGCAAACAATTTCCTGGTAAATGCTCAACCCTTACTAACGTTCCGCGGTACTTTTACGCGAAGGAATGATTGCGTGAAATAGCATTAGAGTTAGGTCCATCACACCTGGTCCATCAATAAGATACCACTGATTTAATGTAATTATTGTCACAGACTGCCACATTTGTAATTATTTTCTAGCAATTTCACCAGCTATTTTCAATAGGCCAATTTTCAAAACTTCATAAATATAGTCATAAGTAAGCAAAGACTTTACTGAAAAAAGATCATATTTCTTTGTAAATATACAAGATGAAATCATGTAAAAATACATACATATTTTACAGAATAATTATACTCGTGTTGAAGCCCTCATATTTACAGTGAACATTAAATAGTACGTTACAAAGGGTATGTATTGCTAATGTGCCTCGCGAAATTATATTCTGTTTTCAAAAACACGCAAATCATCTTTGTGCTCGAACCACTCAGGCAAGTTTGAGAATGTTGAAGTCTACCTTGTAATTATAAGGCTCGGTAAAGTACGTTAATAATTTCCCTTAAAGACAGGCTAGGCGAACCCCATCGTGCCATGGCAGGCGTAGTAAATATGTCTGCTACCTGTGAAACATGTTCCAATAAATTTCGAAGAAGAGAGCCCGTCTGTCTGAATATAGGATACTAAATTTGGTTTCTAAGAAACTTCGCTAAATTAATTTTTGCTCGGATACTTTATGCGTGTAAAGTAACTGTTCAGGTCAGCTTGGTATCCTTGGAATTTAGTTCCTTGCTTAATTAACGGCTGTCTTAGCTATAATTGGAATTCTGTATGATTTTTGTCGTTTTTGGCATAAATCAAGAATTCTTTTCCTAATATTTATAAGCTAGCATTCATAAAGGTTCCGAAAAAAAATTTTTGACGGATTCCTGCACGGGAATCCATTCGCTTGTCGTCTATACGACGATATTATTGCACATCAGTTCGTTTGTCTGAACTGTCTCTGCTACAAAATGTATATAAATTAGGTTAGAGTTGCATTCATGTGGTTGCAAGGATGGGACCGGGAGACTACAATACAAGATGTTGTCACTGTTGATTTTGTATATTGTAACTGCCCTATAACTGATTTACGCTCTATAATAGGTACTAAACCTCACCATACATAGGTATATGTAAAGTGAGGTGTGTCACACTACTACATTGTAAAATACTAATAATACATAGTTTAAGGTATTTTCAGTAGAAGTACTCTTATAAGCTACTTTGAAGGATGACAACAGACCAGCAAATCAGTCAAGAGTCCTGACGTTTCAATTTAAAATCACTTAAACATTTGAAGCCGTTGTAACGGTCTAGCTGGAGCTCAACTGAGGGTCTAAGTCCTTTGTTTGCAGCCCGTATTGACCGTCCGGCCAAACTTCCAATACTCACGTACGGACAACAAGACGCTTTTCTACAAGCGACAATACAAGTGCCTGTTCCTTCTATTTTTATTTATTAACTCCTGCCGTCTGCCAGATTTAAGTTAAGCCTCGTGTAAGTAGAAAAGTTTAGATGGGAGCTGTTATTTTAAAGCGGGAAGAGTACGCAGTCTTGCGGTTAAGAGGTGTTATAATAAGAATACCATTCTAAAACGTGAACAATAGGTTTTAGCGTAAAATTCTATTGTGAATTCTCCGGTTGTAGCAACAACTAAGGATTAAAATAAATTTTATCTGAAGATTGATCGACGTTCGGTTTGTTCTTTTAAACGTTGTTTATAAAGTACTTATTTAAGGAAAATGTATTTCTAAAACACATATATTATCCTTTAACATATTTTAGCGTGTAAAGTAATCAAATTCACATAACGTACATATTATAAAGCAAGTCAAATATCCAAGGACGTGTCGGTCCTAGGATATCCTCTGGAAACTTTATAGCTATTATATTTACAACAGTTGTAAAATCAAAACCTGTTTAACGTGATAGAATTCTCGCTTTACACACGAATTATTACTCGAAATAGATTTTCCTCAGCAATAAATATCAAAGTTGTGAATTACAATTTTACAAAAACACCACCGTAGTACATTCGCAATTTCGCGTCGGCAAATTGGATGGATGCAATTCAAAAATGCACTCTAGGCTGTCTTTGTAGTTGTACTTCAATCAGTAAAAGAAGCTCGTTTAATGGATTTCTACCATTACTGAGCAAATAATCGTAGTGGACCTGTAAGACTGAGCTTTAGTGCCTCGAAACTTGGGCGTATCTCACACTGATTTACGTGTAACATATCAAACTGATTCTTATCCAGTTTCTTGGTGGAATTCCGCAATAAAACACAGTATAAAGCACACATAAGATTTTTATTATTCAAGCTCGTAGATTTTAATTGGTAATAACTTTTAAACAGGTGAATAAGCACTCCAATATTCTGTGTACTAGATCGGATCTGTAGTTTAATCAAGGTAGAGTGATACTGTAAATCATGGTTACATGTTTTCTCATTAGTTTCAACACATACTCAGTAGTGTCTACCAATGTACACCTAAGGCAATATGATTTTCAGATAGTTTTGAACAAATGAAATTAATATTTTGATACGTAAAATATTACATAATACGACGTTATTTTCGTCGGAATGTACTTGAAGGAGAATACGGCTACATGCACTCACCCTATAGGAATTCACTCAAAATGGACAGATGTATATTATCTGAAAAGAATAGGAACGTAATAAGAAACATAGTCCTTCCACTTATTCGTATTGTTTTGGTAACGGATTAGAATTCAGAAAACTGTACTCCGTGTCTTTCTGAACCTAAACACTTGACAGTGACAGTTCATAGATTTTTCGTGTCCGAAAGGCGTTTTGAATAAGAAAGATGGTCTACTTAAGGTAACAATCGTTTAGCTAGAAAACAGTTGAAATTTCAAATAGAACCAACGAATGTATTCGATTATTTTTTTTAATAAAATTAGAAACATGACAACTCATACAAGAGGCACATACTCATAAAAGGGTACTACTATCGATTATACCCCTATCGATGTATATACGTATTATGTGTAAACGATAGTAGTCGAATCTATTTGTATCATTTAACCCGCTTCCGCTTCCGCTCCCGCTTGTGCCGTCACCGTGGCCCGGCGCCCGCGGCGCGCCGGCGCAGTCACGACGCGCCCGTCTCTCTGAACCGCCAATTTGTGGCCGCCCCGTGTTGGTTTTGTTGAAGCCAGCGTCTTCATACCTACATGTGCTTTTTACGCTTTTTGCCACTACTACACCCGCTCTGTACGTGTAGAAATGCCGCAACTTTCATTGCGATGCGATAGATTCGCCGGGTGCACTTTTAATTTTAAAGCGGCGGAAAATTTGTCTCGTATGGCTTTACGTGTGATGGCGTATGCTTTAGGTTTCTTTTTTTTCAAATATAAATGTATTTCGGTAACGAACAGAGATCAACACCATAGACATTATACTATGTATCAATAGAGATATCGATCTCGACAATCGCCAATTTACCAATTGTTTTATTCGTTATGGTGTCCTTTCATATTTTGATAGGTAGGCGTGGCATGCAACTAATATTATAATGAAACACTTTGCATTCATCTACGTTTCAAGCTGTATTTATAAAAGATGATTAGTTGATAGCATCACGATTTTACGATGCGCCGTACAAATTTGCATATTGATTAATGTCAAGTTGTGATGAGTGATTTTTCCACGAGAACTTTTAAAACACTGTCACGTTCGTTCATTAAGGTGTGCACTGACTATCGTTTGGAATTAACATAACATGAGACAATATAATTAATAATTAGGTAATAAACATTTACGGCATGTTTCGTCAACTACGAAATTTCGAAAACACACAAGCGCGCCAGTCAGTGTTGACCTTTGGCGGCGGGATCTGATCGCCCGCGGTGGTAATTTCCCGGCGCGCGGTCAGGTCCCTCGCAGGTCACCGTAAAGTGGTCGGCACTCATAATAACTGGCCCGTCAGTCCGCCCGTCAGTCAACGGGTCCAAAGAATGAGTTCATTTCCTTCGAACACGAGATACGATTTTTAATTAAGTTTTTGTTAAAAATTCATTAAAGAGCAGCGACGACTCGGCGCAAGTTCGCTCTACATGCATAAATGACTATGTAATTAATGAGCGTACAACGCGGCCACTTTACTCTTAATCATGTCGAATTTTAAAGGTTACGCAACCATTATTTCACCCGTCAACTTTTTAAATTAAACTTCGTGGGGTATGCGTTAGACGTACGGGTTAGGACATAGGTATATCTCGGTTGATGGTGTATTTCTATTACCTCCTGTATAGTTTTCAATATGGTTCCATAAGTAATAAACATAATATTAAAACTGACTGACTGCTTGAAAATACCTCAAATGGTATTTATAAAAAAAAACACTGTTAAAACAACTTTAATATTTTCGTATTGATGAAAATTGTTATCGAACGACTACATTGTTTGTCATGCCAACTCTATTTTTGCAATAAAGTATGTATATCTTTAGGCAAACCATAAAAACAAATCCATATGAAACAAACACATTGCAAAGTCTCGTTGCTACTTTCCCATCGATTGTAAGTCGATAAAAATAATACTTTACTGTCGACTCTCGGTCTAGATGTTGTTACGATAGCTTAGAACAGCATTATAGCTTTGCCGATCGGGTCGAAGAGTTTAGTGGTCGGTCGGAAAATTGCTGGGCAAGGTCGAAAAGTATTCAGTAAAAAACCTAACGGGCCCATGTTTGGTACTTTTTCGATCGAGGAATAAACTTTCCCCATTATGTAATTGTATGATCCGTATTATTTTTTATTGTAACATAACATAACAAAGAGTCTTACTATGATGTTTTGTGATTACGTAAACTAATAATATGTTTAAGTGAACGTGTCTTCCATTTGATTTGGTAAATATGTACTAGACTAACACTTTTGATGCCTGTTGGAAGACACAGTTTGTTCTAAATATTTAAGTAGGTATGTGTCTTTAATATTTTTCGAATACCTACTAGTGTAATTTGTTGTGGACATTGTATAATTTATGAGAATTCAAGTAATGTGGTGATGGCTTTGTAATATCCTCGTTAATATTTATACATTTACTTCTTATTCAACACGCTCGTCGTAGTAAAAGTTTTAAAATAGACTTCTTAATAAAGATGTGAGTACATGACTGAATGATGAATCTTTGATAAAAAATAAATATTTCATATTGCTGTTCGTGACTTGCCAGTGGCTGAGTCAGGTGTATTGTTACTTCAAAGATAAATAAAGGATGTTCTGAGACTACGCGGGATCGTGATTGAATTTATTAGAATATATTTTTTTAGAGTTTTAAAAAAAGGTAGAAGTTCCTTGGTATGGATACTATAAAAAAAGCAACATCCTCCTCTTTTTTTAAACCAGTTAAAAAAATTATAAAGCTGGAGCTCGACGAAAGTTCTAAGTAAGAAAGTAAACAGTTACCGTAATACTACGTACGACCTAAATAATCGATAGGGTCAAAAAATTGTAACATAGTTGTACAAATTTTACCATACATTCAATTCTCAGACGTTCTTATTTTATCTTGTGTAGGTTTTAAAATAGTACTTAAATAATAAAAACAAACTATTCGCCTTACTTCTTATCATCATATTAATAATATCGCCTGGTGAAGTACAAAAAAATATATCACATGTCCCATGAAAATGGATGCAAGACGCTACCGTAGCCAGTATTTACGAACCATTGAGGCTGCAGCATATTAATTTGATAGATTATTGAATAAACTGGTACTCATTACGTTGAACGCAGACAAAGAACGGGTCATCTCGTTTCAAAACCAGTCGGAATCAGCTGCGGACTCAATACGGGGACTGCAACAGAGTAGGGAATAAAAATTAGGTTGCTGCCTTTCAACATTATGACGTGTATAGAAATAAGGGATAAAACGTGTTATTTAAAAAAATTGAGCACCCAGATTTAGTTAATGTAAAAAATACTTGTTAAAGACAGAGTATCTGTCGATGTAAGAAATATTAATAAATCAATATATGTATTTTGGTACATTTAAATAGTTAAATACTTTTTAATAAGCTTTAATGTTCGTTTGAAATAAAACTAATTTTACGGATTAAACTCGCGTTAGTTTTTTAAACATTATTTAGAAATCCGACGTTTCGAGCTCTTTACAGCGCTCGTGGTCACGGTTAAGACTTAATGTTCGTCTTTATAAATATATTTTATATATTATATTATTTCTTTGTTTAAAAGTATTACTGGCGTACCCTTAAGGTGCGTACAACAGAGATTGTAATAAGAGGCAGAATGACCGTTACTCTGAAACTTTAAAAAAATCGATCTGCTCAGATTTATTTAATAGGTTTCGCTCTATCTAGTGCCATAGATGAGTCGTTTATCTTTCAACTGTCAAAACCAATGAAGGGCGATATATACACTCACAGGCACAATTAACCGCCCACCTTGTATTTGCTTAAATTTTCGGAAATGTCCAAACATAGACCACATTTTATGAATGTACCGTTATAAACTTAATTTAAAGCAAAAAATAAAACGAAGGTTTGATTTAAAAAAGTCGTTTAATAGGGCATTATTACAAAAATCGATATTTTCGAAGTATCGACGAAAAATGTAAATTTCGAATTTTGAGAAAAAATAAGGTCAAAGTAAAACAATATTAAAATTTAATAATGGGCGTTGCTCCCCCTAGCCCTTATGACTTCTAGGAGCCGGTATGATAGTCCATCCATGACATCTTGAATATCTGATTGGGGAATAATGTGACACGACTCTACCGCAGCCGTTTTGAGCTCTCCAATAGACGTTTGGGCTGGTAATCTTGCTCAAATACGTCTTTTGAGTTTGTCTCATATGTGTTCAATTGGGTTGAGGTCGGGACTGCGTGCAGGCCTTGGCAAAACTTGAATTCCGGTTTCATTAAGGTACTCAGTAACCAATTTTGCGGTATGGCAACGTGCATGTCATGCATTAATCTAAAGTTGTCACCAATAAATGGTGCGAACGGTATGACATATCCTTGGAGAACTTCTTCCACGTATCTTTAAGCATTTACACTGCCTCTGTCAAACAATACAAGGTCGGTACGAGCCTCGTAAGTGATGCCTCCCCAAACCATAAAAGACCCTTCCTTGTAACCCACTGTTTCCGATATAGCGCAAGGAGCAAACCTTTCATTTGGGCGTCTGTAGACAGGCTGGCATCCATCTGGACCTTTTAAGGCTATTCTGCTCTTATCTGAGAACAGTATGACCTTCCATTCTTGTACAGTCCACTCAGCATATTCTCGCGCAAAAGCAAGTTTAGCTCTACGGTGTTGTGGGAGCAGTTCTGGGGCGCGAGCTGGACGAAACGCCCTCGGATATCCTTCTGCCAGTATTCTTCTTATCGTATGTTGACTAACACTGAGGTTTCGTACTTCAAAAAGACGAATTCGGGCTTCAGTAGCGGTTGAAAAGCGATTTCTTAACACGTTGTCGACAGCGAAGCGGTCTTCTCAAGCCGAAGTGCATCGCTGTCGACCTTGAACTGGCCTGAGGGTGTATGAACCTGTCTCCCGAAATCGTCTGATGGCATCCAGTATGGCAGTTTGTGGTACACCGAGTGTACGAGGGATGCGACGTTGGCTGTACTCAGCGTCAGCAAAGGCAACTGCCCTGGCTATACCAGTTGCATCGGGTGTCATTTTTTGCAGTCACAAACAACAAGCTAACACTACAAACCCGAATTAAACAATAATCATTCACTACGGCAGAAAAGAACAGGAAATAAACACACAATAACACAACTGCAATAATGTCAAACAACGACTAAGTTCCAAAAACCCGTCATTGTCACAAATTAACGAAACCAAATGAGGGTATAGGTGTTTAATTTATTGCAAAACTACCCACTTAACAATAAACAAAACACTGGATAAGCCATAGTAAACCAAAACTATCAGGGAGGCGAATTTCAAAGGTGGGCGGTTAATTGTGCCTGTGAGTGTATATGCAACCAAAAAAGGATAGCTGATGTCGGTACCAATAGACTGGGACCGTTAAATAATATTCAATTAACCGTAAGAGTGATAGTATCTTCTTGTATCCACAACAATATTGTATGGTTAATCTGGAATGCAATAAAATTACAACGAGCTAGCTTTCCTCCCGCGGGCTCGTCCGCTTTTTTATCGCGGTTAAAATGCAACCTATGTCTATTCTTAGGACCTAGACCTAAGGCCTGAACTTGGTAAATTGAATATTTACCATAATATTCCATTTTAAATTGGTTCAATAGGATTGGCGTGAAAGCGACAGACGTCCGACAAGATTAATTATTCTAGAATAAAAAATTACATTGCGGATGATTTTGACTTTACTTTTAACTACTTTTATACAGTACTTGTGACCCGCCCACGCTTCGCTTCGGGTATATTATACACTAGCTTTCTGCCCGCGACTTCGTCCGCGTAGGGACATTTAACGATAAAAACATTACTTCTTTATAGCGCAGTCGGTTAAAAAGTAGCCTATATCCTTTCCTAGGCTCTGGACTATATCTGTACCAAATTTCGTTTAAATCGGTTCAGTACTCTAAAGCGTAACAAACAGACAGACAGAGTTACTTTCGCATTTATAATATTAGTAAGGATAAAAAATTCGGAACGCCGATTCTACCGAGAAGACTCCGGCAAGAAACTCGACAGTTACTCTATTTAAGCGACAACCATGTTACAAATTGTAAATGAGCCAAGTCATACAGTGGGTGTGCCATAGAAAAAAGCACCATAATCTATATTTGCTTCTTTAAAAAAAACGATAATTTAAATCAAAAGAAAGAGAGCAAAGATAACAATGTTCAGAATATCATAACAAATACTTAATATTTGACGATTTACTAAGAATAATATCATGAAATGATTCATTATTTTTATCCAATAATATACCTAACGGATCTTTAGCAACCTCCAAAGATATTTTGTGGGTTATCACGTCAGAAACTCAAACACCCGAATCGGTCCCTTTGAAGTCCAGTCGCTAATAAACCGACATGTTTTATCGCAAGCTTAGATCGTGTCGTGCGAGTCACAACACCAGTGACCCGAGTGGCCAGTACAAAAGATTTCGAAACATATCTATTGTGTGTGTAATTAATTATTTGATACAATGGTTAAGACTGTTGCGAATTTAGATACTGTGCATACCATTCTTATTGCGAAACAGCACATGTTGCATGCGTACATACATGGTAATAATTAAACTCTCTACACGGGTAAACTCAGTCTGCATTTAAAATCGCAAACTACATACGAAAAGAGAAGGCTTAGCGCTTCACTATTTGTATTTCACGAATGTCTACTTGTTAAAAATAGCTGTTAAACAAATCCTTTTTTTTATAAATATAAATAGCTTAATTTATATATCAAATCTTATGTTTCTTGAATTTCAATTATTGCTTTTTAAAGTTACGTTAATTACGTTTAACATCTAAATGTGCGTAGAGTCAATTTGACCGTAATATTCTTTGAAAGCCTCAACAGTTTTGCTACTATAAAATTATTACACTAGTCAACTTACAGCGGGAGCAACAGGGTTATATAATATCGTTAAGACATCGTCACACCAGACTTAACTGTCAATTTGAGCCGCAAGCTCACTCCTTAACAAACGCTTGGAGTGACACAAGTCTAACGTAGTGTGGTTTACTGTCTTCCATTGACAGCTAATCCATTTTCCAGTAACCTCTAAAGGTTTCTGATACATCTTCGTAACAAAGGCTGTATCTTACAATAATGCAAATCAGAGTAGGTAGGGTGGATTGATGAATGATCGGCGCTGCGGCTAAATCATCAGGTTTAGAATCTCTTTCTGAAATAACATTGAAATTCATTGTCTGGGATTCTTGCCTTTTTTCATTTTCATTATACACAAATATATTCAGTTTATAAGATTCGTAACATTGTAAATCTAGACACGCGGTAGCGTGTCAAGCCAAGTTCAAGAAACAGAACTGGCGAGCCGCACCGTGTGTAATATTACACGAACCATTTGGAACCACTTTTGAACCCCTCATAAATCAAAAACTATTTCACATAAACGTATCAAATTTGGCTCATATATTGTGACTTGCAAGATAAATATGTGTTCTAAATTTCATAAGCTTATCTCAAACAGTTATTTAGATATTCATGTCCAAAATCCTCATTTTTATCATTGACTGACTGACAGATCAAAATTCTAACCCAGTTCCAAATGACCTAGAGAGTTAAAATTTGGTATGCAGATAGGTAATTACATGAATACAAAGGAATAAATAAAAAACTGTCATTTTTTTAAATAATTAGGTTAGGTTCTATTATGAACGCTTAACATAAATACCTAATTAATGCCTAATCACGCCTATATACCTGGGAAGGCAGAGCACTAAGTATATATGTATTTAGGTACACTGGTACAAGAAAATATAGAAAATAACACTCGGAAGAAAATTATACCCCGTAAACGTAGGAAAATACAGTAACTGATTCAATTGTTTTATATTTATAAAGTCTAGTTTTAGTTTTGAATTTGTCCTTTTCAAAGGATCCACGGCGTTACGATGATAAATACTTTACTACAAAAAGTAATGATATCCAATCAAAAACATAAATGTGAAATGAGAGCCAAGTTCAATATTATGATAATTGCCTTGGTTGTTGACTTCAACGACAAAAGAAGTCAGATCTAAATGGGTGCCAAGTTCAATGGTCAACCCTGAAATTTATTTATAAGTAACACTATAACATACCTATCATATCTTCTTATAACATAAGATAATGTATGGTGGTAGCCTTTGAAGGTCTGTCTTGGCTAGTTTCTATAAACCTACCAACGTATTATTAAGTTCGCTCGCTAGTTTCTACCAACAATCCAAATTTTCGGAATTATAAAATAAAAACCGACAAATACTTGTCTTGTAGGCTTAGAACTTGCGACGGCTATAATTCATATATGAAAACTAGCCAAGACAGACCTTCATAGGCTACCACCATACATTATCTTATGTTATAAGAAGATATGATAGGTATGTTATAGTGTTACTTATAAATAAATTTCAGGGTTGACCATTGAACTTTGCACCCATTTAGATCTGACTTCTTTTGTCGTTGAAGTCAACAACCAAGGCAATTATCATAATATTGAACTTGGCTCTCATTTCACATTTATGTTTTTGATTGGATCATATTTAGAGCCTATAGTTACTTAAATATTGATATTATTTCTTCATAACTAATTCTTATTTCAATACATAATATGTATATCAGTAATATGGCTGCAGTTACAATTCCGTAATATTTGTTTACTTTGCAACTCAATCCAGTTTTAGCTGATTTCCTACTACATCCTTGATCCTTGCTAATCGACACCCAACATGATCGTCCAGTCTTTGAAGTGCGAACGCTAATAAGACTACAAGAATCGTTCCTAGCATGTCTACAAGTGGCGGTGGATTTCGAAAGCCGATATCTTATAATATCTGTTGGCTAACGACGCAGCTGCGACAATGCGTCCACGCAGCGCGTCAGCTGACGGCGCCGCGGCCATTTGTAAAATTCATCTTCAAAGTGAGGCGCGGGCCTGACGTATGGCGCGGAGTATCGGCCCGGGCGGTGGTTTATGTGCGAATAGGGCTGGAAGGGCTGTACTACTTGTTATTTGAATCACATTTATGTGTATAAATGTATATCTATTTAGTGAAGAATTTTCTCTTTGACCAAGAGTATTTGATTCGTCCTCGGGACATACGTATACGTACTTGTGCGATAAATTGATGTTTGTACCAAATATAGGTAGGTACTCGTCTCAAGGTCTTGACATAAATGTGTAAATCTGTTAAATAACACTGTTATCTGCACTTATATTTCACTTTGCTAATTATAATGATACCGCAAAGGACAATGGGCAAAAATGTATGGAGCTTGGTCTATTTTTGAAATTGAGTGGCAGTCTCCGGAATCAGTATATCTTGCGAGGCACTATTAAACAACATTATTTAAAAAAAAAATCGTGAGCATATACCGGTTAGTTTAGGAGATATCGAATATTGTTGTCTTCGTATATTTCGATGATTCAATGCAAAAATTGTTTTATTTTTATAATATTCCTATTGTTAAGTGTATATTATAACTATTAAAAAGACTAATATTTTTAAAGGTTTACAAGAAATTAAAAAACCGACCATATTTTAAGATTCTATTATGATAAATACAATCACATACAAAAGGTACAATATAAAAACGTCCAAAGAAGTTTTGTCGACCGGTTGCTGTTACCACCATACAGTTGCGTAAAACTCGCCAAGTGACTCTGGCCTCTCTCGGTCAGGTCGCGTTCCGGGATCAGCACTGTACGAACCGGAGCCAGGGGGGACCATTGTTGCGGCAAGCGCCGGACTACTGGAGTCTTAGCGGCGGTATTGTGCGGGCGGAGCGGGCCAGCCCGCCGGCCAGGGAGACCCGTAGAAACGGGGGCTCTTCCGTCCGGCGGACTAGCCAACCCGCACAGCTCAAACCAATGCGAGACTCCACGCCTTGTCTCGTTGTTGCCGCAGCAATAGTCTCCTCTTTAAGCGGGCTTTCAGGGTGAGTGCGACAGGCTATTGTGCCTGTCGACCTCATATTTGGATATCACTACCGCTTATCATAAGGTGGAGTGAGGTTATCTTGTTAGTTTAATATTAAAAAATAATGCTTTTTTTATAAAAAAACTTACTCGTCTATAATAATAGTGTCTAAAAACGCAGCAGGTAATCGAATTTCATCTTGGTATCGTGCCGTGGCTGGGTGATTCCGTCGGACGAGTTTATACTATAAAAAAAAATTACACTTTTCGTAGGCGCAGGTTTATTGTAATTCTGAATTATCCTATTTAAATAAAAAACCGCTGTTTGCTTTTACACAATTATCAAAATAAAATAGTTATGTAATAATAGGTACGTTAATGAAATATAACAATCTTCATCACTCTATATTTCTATATCTAACCATGACTCGAAGTAACTGCCTGGCTCGGTGGAACAGTGGCTAGTGACCCAGGTTTACTACCTACGGTTCCAAGAGTCGTGGGTTCGATTCCCACTCGGGACAAATATTTGTGTGACGAACATCGGTGTTTGTTCCGTGTCTGGGTGTATTATTAAATATATTTAAGTATAATTGTGTATCCACTGTTGATTCTGATACCCGTAACACAAGTGCTTAAGCTACTTACCACGGGATCAGAACAATGTATGTGATGTTGTGAAATTTAACATTTTTTTAACATTTAACTGCCATATAAAAAGTTTTTATTTATGACACGAACTATGATATGCAATTGAAATTTGAGACTGCCACGCGATTTTTATTTTAGCCCAAAATGCCCATTGTCCTTTACTCTCAGATACCTGATGGCAAGCTAAGAGAAGCTATGTCTACATATATATATGGTGCCAACATAAGGTATTATTCGATCCTGAATTAGCATAGACATGATAGTTCGCTAAATTCACCACTCAACTGACTTTTTAGTTCTGTATTTTTCAAGTATGTATTTAAATTCACTATACATGTATGCTTTAGTCTGACTATCACTTTCTTCTCCTGAAATGATGCTGGTAAATCGACATTTCTTTATAACGGGCGCTAATGAACATCCAATATTCGCAACCCTAACACTATACTGAAATGAGAACGTTTTTAATCGACTGTTTAGTGAGCGGTTCGGAAATAGAAATCATTGTATGGACGCATTTACATGTGTCCACTTCTGTGACAGTTCATTTTAGATGGAATTTTGAATTACCGTAGCGCGGTGATGTTGACGCAAAACAAAAGCAAATCAAATAATTAAGTTATGACCACGTTTTTGATTTTATGGGTCATGCAAGTATCTTCCGCATCTTTAGCTATGTACTCATTATGGTCGTTATCCTTAGATAGCAATATAAGTAGCGACAGTCACTAAAATATTAAACATAGCGACGACTAAGATGGCCAGTGCGCTTATAACTTATCAGATCTTTAAAAACTTATTCCTTGTTACTATGTCCCGTATTAACATTTAAAAAATTAGGCTTCCAGTTATGTAAAGTGACGCAAGAATTCGTTTATATGTCTTTGGTGTAGCGAGAACTAGTCGAAGATAAACCGTTCAAAGAAAAGACTTCAACGGTACAAAGAGGAATAAAAAGCTAAGAGTGTTTAGGTACCTACATTATATTCTGTAATGTTTTATAAGCAACTAATTGAGATTCATGTTCGTTGTTTTCATATTTCAATTTATTTTACAACCGACAAAAAAAGTTTTTTAAGTTTTATTCGCGAGCCTTTTTGTTGTACATTGTTTGAAACGTATGTTGCCAATAGTTTGTTTGAAATTATTACTAATAAAACTCCTTACTAACAAAGCTCCGGTTCTGTGTAGTAAAATAATGTATTATTAAAGTAAATAAAAATAATTACATAAAACATGTTGGTGACTAAGTTCAGAAGCACTCATTCCATACAACTCGCGTGGAATGTCAAATAATAAATAAATACAATAATCTGAAATAACAATAAACGGTTCACCAAAACGATCTCAGAGTGACATTAACGCAAAACATAATTTACGTCGCGCGGCAAACGGCAAATTTACAACTTCATCTCTAATATTTAATGAGGTGTTTCCTTTAATATCGGTTTTGTGGCGTAACTCTTAAATTTTATTACACTTATCAATTTCATGATCGGGAAAAAGTTTTTTTTATGTATCGCGGGTTAAAGATGTGTTTTGTAACGTCTATGTAAATGCAAATGTCCCGATACGTTGTCGCACGTTATTTATCATGTTACCATTATAATGGGTGTTTAACACCTTTGAAATTTGATAGTCGATTAAGAATGCTGTTAATACTGCATTAATGTTGTTGAGATTCATATATTTTGGTGGCACTGTGACGTTGTGACGCAAATCAGAGCTAAAAAAGCGATTTAAGTTATATTTAGGACCGACGCGTGTGTTTTCCATAAATGTGAAGGTTAGTCCGGTACATAAACTTAATTAGTTAGAACATAAAACTTATTTTTACACAACACATCAACTGTACATTTTATTTCTCATTCCAAGCCTCGCAACGTATAGATTTCTGAATAAAATTTATTGTATTGGTAATAAGGTATACATACATACGCACATTTTCCAGTTTTAAGAAATTTATTTACATAATAAAAATTCAAGTTCTTAATTATATAAAAAAGACTGTGGGAAATGAATTGATTTCATAATCTTTTTCCAATTCCATAAGTATTTGGGCTATTTTAAAATTCATCAGATGTAAAAGCGTGAAACGGAATCTTAGCAGGCCATCAGGTCAACAGGCACAATAGACCCTATTGACCTCTCGTTCGCTTACCACCAGGTGCAGTGAGGTCATCCTATGGAGTTTTTCTATATAAAAACAATAATTTTATTATTATTTAGTTTGCGTGATCATTGATTATGTATCGAATAAACTGAAGTCCAAATTTAAAACTAATACTGTCTTGTACCATGGCAACCACCCTTGCTTTTTTTATTTTATTTTTTTCAGTAATGTACGTCAGAGATCCGACGTTCGAATAACAACAAACAAAATCATATATCATTAGATCAACGGTCATCTCCACACATCCTACGCATAGACTTCCTTATAGAAGTTTTATTTCTTTTGCATTCGCAAAGATAGATTAAAATTAAAATTCCTTTTCCCAAACTTGGCTAATGCTTCTGACACGTCAGAACCAATAAACAGTATGACACTTTTGTCAGCAGTCTATCAAGGTGTATTCATAGTCTGCCATAACAATGATTATATGGCATAATCGGAATGCATAAAGAATAAATATTTTAGGAGGGCAGTGTGAATGGATGCTTCGTTTTATATCCCACCGTTTGCGTTGTGTGACCACGGTTTATGGTTACGATATTGCTGCGCCCCCTACATTGTAGGGTGACCTCAATTTTATATCATAGACTATAAAGTCTATCACTAAAATCGCTAAACAAACCAAAATTGTTTAGTTATTGGAAATCATTCGTAGGTTTATTTATTTATTTATATATGACACACCAACAATACATGCATTAACGAATTCTAAAAAAAAATATTATATCTAGGAATTAGTAAATATGCTTTGTTATTTATTTAGGTCGGGCGACCAAGGTACCGCTGGGAGGACGAGGTGGCGAAGGATCTGCGCGAGCTCCACGCGGACAACTGGCGAGAAGTGGCACAGGATCGGCCTAGGTGGAGGTCCTTATTATTGGAGGCCATGACTCGTTTTGGGTCGCTGCGCCAGTCTAGTAAGGTAGCAATTTTATGAAAGTACAGCACTTTATTCAACAATAATCAGCACTGCTGGAATTTAGAAGACGCTCGTCGCCAAATGGCAAAATTAGTAGATAAGTAATTTCTCAAAATAAATAAAGTCATTAAAAAAATAAAATTACATGCGTAATTTTTCCCGTATTTTTCTCAAAACCCATAGCGACCCTACCTAAGGAAACAATTCAACCATTTAGCATGTTTATGCAAGATATGCGTAAGCGCGCACTGAAGCTACCGACCAACCACCGGCCGATAATAAAAATAGACTTAGTCCATGATTTTAAAATACTTTATTACCCAAAGCGCCACCGAGCTTAAGATAGAACTTACAGTAAAATATTCAAATCCGTTTTACGTCTACGTTTATTTAAATATGAATTGTAAACTATTTACTCTCCGCAGACGATTTTACAGGAGGATTAAGTACCTTGGCTTTACTTGTATTGCTATGCGATTCGCTTAGTTGAGATTACTTTAATAGGTTAAGTTATATGTTAAAATAAGCTCTAAAGCTGACCCCACATTGACAGTACCCGTTTTCATAATAACGAAGAATGTTGCTGTGTCTCAATTTCATAATGGTGCACATTGGTGTGTTGATTATGTTTCTTAACTACGTATAGTTATTTTTTCTTAATAAAATATAATAAATAATTTTTATTTACTACATGTTATACGACTTCACTGTCTAACTAAATTTGATATGAAAAGTGCATACGTGCATTTTTAGGAAACATAATGTGGAATCAGACCGATATAAATATTTGTTTGTATTATATTCATTATGATCATACACATACGTAGGTATACATAACAAAACAAAATACATAATAGCCACTCATTAACGGCGTAAGTGCACCTACGCATTTCGAATTGCCATACTTTATCAAACTAAGTAATTTAGGATTCCATTTAGAAGCGGCAGAGCTTTTAACCATTAACACTGAAAGTCCAAATTGTAAAAACATGTACGGCTACCGTTAACAAACAAGGGCCTTTATTGCTCTGTTAATTAATTCCAGATCAATTTATCGTCGGCATTGCTCCTGTCGGCACGTATCAAAACGCACATCTAGTTTAAACAACACATTATATAATAGTCCGGGAGGCAGCAGAAAGAATGCCGTATTGAAAGCTGTTGTGAAACAAATTAATTGCTGGAATATATGGTTTATTTTAGTTTAATTCCATGCAGAATGATCATAAGCTAGAAAGAATAAGAAATTCTAAATCAATCAAACATTTCAAAATGCCGAAGAATGCATAATTTGATCTCTCTCGTTTTTAATATTTATTTTGTTAATTTCTGGATAAACAAGCACATAAATTATATTTAAAATTAAACGTTAGACAAAAAATTAAAAAGTCAAAGTTGAGATCATTCGCTCTCTATTTTTATACCTGCTATTCATCACCAGATGATTTCCGAAACAGGAAATTAGAGCTTACTTTCTTATAGCAATGGTTTGCTCCCTGAACTCCTGTACTATAAAACCGAGTTTGACTAACACATTATATAACTAACTTTGAACAAAAGCCCCGCGCATTGTGCGCCATCTACTCTAAATATCAATAACTAAAACAGTACACACCGGTCGGAACCGAAACGCATTTTTCTCCGAAGTAAAGGGATAATATTTACCCTTTCCATAAGCACAAAGCCTAATGTTTGTCCCGACGTTGCACTTCGGGTCCTGTGCAAACTTGCCCTAACAAATTGAAGGTAGTTTTAGTAATAAGGTGAAAGACATTTTTTACCTTACCTCCCCTATTTTAAAGGCTATAATTCTATAAAGAAGGGGCGTTGTGGACATTGTAGTAAGACACAAAAAGCATTATACTGATGTCTATAGTAGCATTTAGTAGCCCGAGGCAAAACTGTGGTAACATTGTAAAGAACTTTATAAGTGAGGGATGTCGCCGCTTCGAGTTTCGCAAAGTGAGGTTTCATTCTAATCTTACTTTTTGCTGGATTTTTCTTAACAGCTTTAAGTATAAGGTTTGCTTTGTCTTTTAACCATAATGTAATAGGGTAGTTTCCTATTTTTTTATTTTTTGATAAATGGATGGACCACACAATTGCAAAGGTGCTGTTAAAAGAATGGTTTGATATTTAGAAAACTCTCAGAGATATTGCAGTTTCAACAGCACATCATTTGGGCGAGCTCAAAACGCTTCATACAAATGTCGCACAGAGCTATGACGTCACCGCTCTGTATACTGTACGCATATCGTAAGAACTTTGTTCAGCAGCTTTATCAAATGTTGCGTTTACGAATATGTTTTCATAGTGAAAGTTACTACTAATTCAGTAATTAATAATATGCCATAGTATTTTAATTGAATTTTCGCACTTTAGAAATGGACTTTCCCACCTAACTTCAAATGCCTATTATTGTCTCATTTCATAAGAAATTTTATTTTCGATTTCACTTATGTTATTGATTTACCTATATGTTACTGTTAATTGTGAAATTGTATGTAAAATCAGACTTAGGAAACTACCCTATTGTATGCGATTATAAGGAGATTGTTTAGGAAGCGTTCATCTAAATGCCGCCGTATCATCGCTGAAATCTTTCATTAAAATGTAGAGTAAATAAAATGTCACCAACGATTTACCCTTTTCAGGTACAACACCTTTAAACTGGACTAATTTTTCACTTATAGCTATCTAGATTAATTCTAAGTAATCCAGAAACAATATATCAGTGAAGAAGTCCGTCAGACGTTTAAGTAACAGAGTTCGTGCTCTAACTCGAAATGGATGATCTCTTTTTCGACAGGACAAGCTTCATAATAACTACTAGCGGTGTTCAATGTTCATTCGCAATATGACATACAATAGCTATTTGAATACTGCACAAACTGTAGGGTGTACGCACGGGAGGCGTGCAAACAACAATGGACATATAAATCAGTTTCTCAATATTTTCTTCCGTCAGAGAAAGTGGACTTGCCCACTAAACAGTTATCGATATTCGGTTAGACATTGGTACTGAAGCACATTGTGATGAAACAATAGCGTGTAATATATTCCCGTACAAATATTAACACATGTACCTCGTCTATGGCTAACAAGCTTTGTGCATTAGATTAGTGATAGACGGTGTGGATGTTGCGGGTCATGAAAAAAGAATGTCCTTACTTATCTCGCTAGTTGCACTTTATAGCTACATTACATTGTCCTATTTCTTTTTCACTGTCTCTTAACAATGTCGATATGGATTTCAGACAGTTAAGTATAGATAAAACCTTCAAATTAATACAAGAAAATGTTATTTGGTTAGACTACTTTATTATAGAACTAGACTTTATTCATTCCGTCAGTCACAGAAATCCCTTTAATTATTTAAATGAGTACTTATCAAGAAACAAGATTTTTAGAATAAAGTGATAGAGCGAATGTGTTATAAGGTACAAATTTACGGCTTACACAATATATACCAAGAATTCCATATCCAGGTAGATATAAAGTTGTAGTAGGTCAATAAAATATAAGTCGTAATAAATCAGACTGCCAATATAGTTACTACCAGCTACCGTTTACCGAAGGCGCTAGTTCACTTGTAAGACCCTCTCAGTAGTAAATCAAGGCAGTAGTTTTATTAATATCGAAATACGTTTTATGTCCATAAACTATCTCATTAACAGCTGACTATAATTTATGAATTTACGCCTACTCTGCAGACTGTTACAGACTGCATTTCCTTAGTGAATTTTAGTAGGTTTGGCTGGACAATAAGTTATGATATTAATAATAACCTTATCAATAAAACATTTTTTAAGAGTTTTACCACGTACCAACTACGTACGTATGGCATACTTAGTTGGAGGGCCGAAGGAAAGATGAATTACTACAGTCAAATGACATCAAAGAATCTTAATATGTTTAAGATATACGGATAATGGCACCAATTTATAAATAAACAATATTATAAACATGTCAGTGGTATAGTTTCATATACTATAAATAAAACAAACGTCAACGAATCATTTACACAAAACAATATCTGCAAATAAGCTTTCTTAAGAGCCACCAAAACTTTTCGCACGAAAACGCGTTATGTTCTCAAAAGCTTAATTCATCCAAAAAAAAGTTTATCACCGGTTCTAAACTCGTAAATAACAAAGTCAATAATCCCGTGATAATTTATAGTTAGTTGTAAAATAAACTGTGAAACATTTAGTTGGAAAAGGGTATATTTTACAACTTGGAAAAATGCAAAACTTTCAACATAACGGTTCGGAACTGGTTAAAGTAATTCTGTTGGTTATTTTGCGAACTGGAATGTCCCTTCTAAATCACTTCAAACGATCGCCAATTATGTCATCAGGCTTACGCGAGAAAAAACTGTCAAGCGTGAAACAATATCAGGTAGAAGGGTTCCGTACTTATTACATAACTATCGAATTTGTATCTTTATTGATTTTAAATCATTCTTTACATTGTGTCATTTTATTTTATAAGATAAAGGTATGTTTAGTCAATTCAGCATTCTGAAAATAATAGAATAAAGTTTATTAAGCACACAAAATTACAATGAAATAAGACTATGTTTAAAATTAAATTTTACTAAACTTTTTATAGGTCATAGTTATGTCATGTTGAATATTTATGTTCTGTACACCATAATTGACCAAATTTATTGCAAAAGAAAAGTATTTTAAGCTTACATACCCTACGTATAATGCTTTAAACACTTCATATTTTTAAAATAAACATGCTGACTTACAACATCCACCCTAAGGGTTCTTACAAACAGCTGCCAACGAATGATACTCGAAGTGACTGATCGAAAAGGGTCAAACAAAGACCACCGTTTCAGAATTTGAGCGTGCAACCCTAAAAATTGCCGGCTCTAAGACAGCCAATAAATCAACAATAAAACAACGAACACAACTCTTTTATTAGTTGCCATTCAAGTTTTTCGATACAAATTTGCAAGGTTCAAGACAATTGGCAAGGGACGAAACAGTTGCCGGTTAAAACATCATTGTTCTACATTACAGAACAAAGGGTTGTCGTTGGTAGACGTAAACAATAACTGTATTGGCGGGCCGTCAATCCCGGCAATGGAAGATAGACCAGACAAAGGATGAATCGACTTGTAGCATGAAGTTAGGACTAGGCTAGTTTACTAGGTGTCAGAGTATGAATTATGCGCGCGAAGATTTGATCATAACATTCCATCGATGTCTTTGAAACTGAGAACATTTACGAAGTCGGAACAATTAGGTATCAGTTTTTTTTATTTCATTTTCTTATTTTAAAGTAAAGCTTAAAGAAGAAGCTTGTAAAGAGTCAAAATAAGTAGGTAATTTTTGTTTAGTTCTAGCTCTAGCTACTTAATTTTCTTTATTATCATTTAATTTGAAAGATCTTCGGATGTATCTGTGCACAGTAATAGTAATTGCACAGTAATAACAGACGGACATGTTTCGAATTCTTAGATTAATAAATGCCTTTGAAGCAACATCGACATCTGCAGACTGCGTAACCCTCAAAGCCTTTTCGCAATGAAGGATGACTCAGAAGCTAATAACAGCCGATGTAAATATTTGAATGGCGCACAAATATTTACAGTCGCTTTGTCTTAACTCGTTAAATTTGGAAACTAAATAATAAGCCGTCACAGTCTCTCTGAGGGGTAGGTATTATGACAATTGTGTCGTTAATTTTGATGACGTCAGGGAGACGAAACAATACTCGAATAGAAATTTTGAATCTTATATCTGATACAAACAAACATTTTGTTTTGATACCAGTTATAATGATACGTAGTACATACATACCTACATAAATACAAATAGAGATGATATGTACTCTAATAATAGAACGAGAATTGAAATAAACTCTAGGGGTAAGAGCCATCAGTTCCCCGCAAGTCCGGTGTTGATGACGTGGCTACACCAAGCCATTATCGTATGTTAGTTAGGAAAAGAAAAAGAAAAATTTAATTAACATGAATGAGCCAAAAATAAGAAATATTCATTCCAAAGTCAAAGTAGTTTTATTAAAAAGTCGCCGGCAGATGTGTTTGTGTGATAGTGTTTTGTAAAAAAAAACTACAGCTTCTGCTTTTAATTGTTTACTATCTAATATCCTATTAAAAGTAGCTAAAATGTAAACAAACGATACAATCTGGCATTTCTTTCCCAATTTACGACCACAATCTTTACCTAAAGAATTCTCCATTCTCCGGTGGCATTTTTGTCGAGCTCAATAAACTGTTTCCAAACATAACCATTCTTTTAGAATCCCAAAGCGTAAAGCCGTGTCATTCCTTAATACGATTCATTATGGGACTTTATTTTTAGGAGATGGATACTAAACGACTTGCTTTTCTAAGTTTAGGGGATTACGCAGGCTTATACAAGTTTTTTCAAATAAAAACCGTTTTTAGAGATTATTAAAGCTACTGTAATAGCTATTTTCTTCCAACACCGGGTGTTATAATCTATTAAAATGTGTATTATAAAATGCTTTTGGAATGTAGCTGCGATTTACATTAAGAATAACTACGATAATTTATTATCAATTACAATCAAAGTTCTCATAAGTAGACAAATATTTTGAACAGTAGTTTTTTAACAGAGCTACCTAAAAACGTGATCCTAATCATTTAAAGTAAATAATTGGTACCAGTGGCCACTTTTTGACAATCTTAAAAAAAATCAAAACAAAAATCGTCTTAATGAGACCATTATCAGCGATCAAGACGTCTCTATCATACGAAACCAAAACATAAGAAGCGAAACGGCCAGTGAGCCATGAAGTATTTACTTTTTTTGTCATCGCATTCCGTGGATTATCAACAATGCACTGATGGCACTGGCCATAATCCTGTGACGTAGTTTAATGGCGTCTCAAACACACCGCCCATAAACGCATTACCCGTCTGTCGGATCATGGCTATCCTTGACAATACTGCGACATACATCTAAATCCTCCGACTCCATATAATAAGCTTTGCGGTAAATGTCAACGGGGAAACAAAGACCTCGCGTCTGTGGGATTAGCCGAGTAATATAAAACGGGCTTTTAGAAAAAACATCTTCTTAATTAAATTACACCTGCATTAAATCACCTCGAAGATTATTACTATGCTACTATCTTGTGTCGCACGATTCAGTTTATTTATTAAAATGATAATGTAATTCATATATACGTTTACCTATGTATTATGATAAAATATCACATCCAAGTATACTTACTTACACAGTAATGTGCAATATACTATAAGGAATGACGAGTAAAGTTGTGTCAGTGAAAATAAAAAACGATGTTTAGTTCTTTTCTCAATATTATTATAACACTAACACAATCTTTATTCGTTTATTCCATACGAAAGTAATATTACAAGAAATAATATTCATCAAATTACTTAAACTCCAAACATTAAAATGTATAACAAACATTACTCGTTCATACCGTAGAAAGCCACGCGACATTACCGTTTATTTTATTTTCAATAATCCAGTCCCCGTTTAAATAACATTATCTAAAGGTCGTAAATATCGGCCATTATCGAGGGCTCTTCAAATTCCACGCGGCGTATTTGAGCGCTAGTGACGCGTCAACCGACGACCAAGAAAAATATTGAGACAACAGTCCCTCTGGAGTGCCCTCCACGGCGACATAATGGCTTTTCATTGAATTCTTGCTTTCTTTTGTTTATATCCCATAATGTTTCGATTGGTGCATGATGGAGGGCGGCCGTGATTACTTTAATAACAATGACGTAGAACACAAAGGCGGAGAGCTCTGAAATTATGTGCGGGGTCGGTCTGTATGGTTCCCATGCCCCTCACGTAGCGGCCAACTCGCTGACGCTTACCTGACGTTTAAATATTACCAAGTCGGAAATAATGAGCTGCTCATAGAGTCCCATTAGGTTTATGGGCTGATGCCACTGAGATTAGCGGACGCCAATTACCGGGAACAAGACCACGTCTGGGAGACAACCCCTTGCACGCAGATGGAGCGATAACGAGTTATGATATTTTTGGTTTTTATATTTTTAGTTCCGTGAATCAGTTTTATTTGAGGCCCCTCTGATTCACAGATTCGTCCACAGATTGTGGAAACTGATTTGTGATCATTCTTAATTGTCTCGTTAGTGATTGAACTACTTTAATCGATCAGTCAATATCGGACATTATCTGATCGGTGATGATAATATTTGTCACATTACACAAAAATGTAAACGAACCCAAATAAAACTTAAAAATAAAAGGTTCATGTTTAACGCATGAGAAATTTGAATGCAGTCCAAAACCAAAATTAAAATTCCTAACATGTGTAATGTATGAACCGGTCAGCGTCATTGTTACACTGCTACTGAAACTTGTCATACAAGCGAGATGAATCACCCACTGAATGGATGACAACCAAGATGTATAGCACTGGTCTAGTCACACCGAATTCAATATTTCTTAAGGCACAAACGGGTTTCGATTTTGTATAGGCATTACCATTTCCAAGGAGGCCGACAGCAAGCCCTATGGAGAGGCTTTTTTCTAAATTTTAGCGTATCACGAAGACAAATCTCGGAGACGGTCCTAGAGACGCTCTCACCGGCTTCTTTATCCTTTCCACAAAGGACGTAATAACCATATCAAACAGCGTGTCCCTTGCCGCGTTGCATACATATCGCTCGGGATGGGACCGACACAGTCGCTGTATTAAAATAAAGAAATGCGTTTTGTTTCCGCCGGGGCGAGGCTTCCATACCTAATGCTCTGCGGAGCACGGATTGTGAATACTTGACGCATTCACAGGCTCCGCGGCGTTATTTTTTAGGGTTTTTTAAAATTAAATTTAACGCATTTTAAATTTGTTTTTGTTACATGTAGCTTTCATGTCCGCTACGGATGTCGCATTTTTATTTGCTAGGTTGATAGGATTCAAAATAAGCACGTACTTGGTCAGCGGTCGAAAAACAATTCTAAATCATTCTTAATCACTACATAGTATAAAACAAAGTCACTTCTCTGTCCTTATATCGCTATGTATGCTTTTAAATCTTTAAAACTGTGCAACGGTTTTTGATGCGGTCTTTTTAAATAGATAAAGGGTTTTAAGACGAAGGTTTTTGTGTAATATTCACCCGAAGCGAGAGCAAGTCACTAGTAACCTAAGATAATCTTACTTTTAAAGTGTAAGAGTTACCTCAATCTATTGAACACCCCTTTTCTTGCTATCCAGACTTTGTAAAATAGGATCATGATCGAACCTACACCACAGCGTAGGCCTTTAACGATTCAGAACATCTGAATCGTTATAAGGCAACAAAGTAAGAGGATGAAAGACACATAATACTTTCCTTATTTCGAATAGGCACCACTAAGTACCAAGTATTTTGTACATTATGCATATAAACATGTCCCATTTGTTCTTGAGCCCATGGATGGTATTCACTTTACAAATTCACCTTTATCATATGGATTTATTCAATATTCGGAATACCTCATGTTGCTTAACAATGTATTTAAAAGTCGATGAAGCTTGACCACTACATCATCAGATAAATAAAATAAGTACAGTTCTGTAGCTTATGTTTACTTACGGAGTTCCGACCGAAATTATTATAATGAGAGGTTTTCAGATCTGTTTGCCAAAACTGGTTCGCCTTATTAGGGTTAAACTTCGATACTCTGAGTCATTTGCCAACAACATGGTTGAGAACGGTTTGAGCTTTATCTGGGCGGATGCTGCTAATCCATAATCCGAATAACCTATACTTTGTGAGTCATCCTAGAATGTTACTGATAGTGATGACATGTATCTCTAGAAGAGGCAAATCTTTGAAGCCTCAACTTGAAAATATTTTTATGACTGTATACTGAACCGAAGTCAGTGTACAAATTGGATAACTTTTGTTATTAAACCAAAGCTGGTTTGTATAAAAGCCAATTCTAACAAAACCACAAAATAAACTCTTGTTTTAAAAAATATATAATATCATAATAAATAAGAAGTAGAAAAAGTTTTCGTTCAGATTTTTGGGGCGGGTCACAAATAAGCACTATTGCTAATTTATTAAACTTCAACAAGAACAAAGTAATGAAAAGAGTAAATTTTGTTCACTTTCGGCTATTTTAACTCAATAAATCGAAATGCAATCCTCCCAAGGCCCCACTAGATGGCGCACAAACCGATGCAGACACGATAATCTCTCGGATGTCTGCAACTCTGGACATTTCTTTTCTTGGCAGCCGTACGCAACGACAGCACCGCTGACACCATGCTATTATATCGTTTGCGTAATTGCACCCCTCGACTGGTACCATTCAACATGCCCCAACTTGAAATGCTAATGTATGCGAGGAACACACGGAAATTAGTCATTGTACTATAAGAATCGGATGCGTTAGCCCGCAGGATTGAATAACAACCGGGCCTGGGCTCTTTGAAGAATTGATAATGGAATAAACGAACACTCGCCAATTGGCCCTTAGACAAGGCTCCCATTTTCAGTGGAAGCAAATAACGTGTGCTACAACTGAATATGTAATCAGTGTTTATCTTGCATGTAGTCTGTTCTTGCGATCCGATATATGAAACTCGAGAGATTTTTAAATAGTAATTTTAAAACCAAGAATGAATAGCTTGTTTTCATTGAAATGACATTTACCACTGAAATTGATTAGTTTAAGCCCTTGAGTAATAAAATCATGAATTAGGATTATTTCAATAAACTGACATTATGTGTAGAAATAAGTTACATGATTAGAATAGAAAACATTATATGATTTAAAAGAGTTAATCCTTACTGGTATACACCACCATTAAATCATGACACACCTACAAATAGATATCAAGATACCGAATTTCGTTCAATCCTTGTATATTGAATAAGTTTACTAAAGGGACCAACCATCTTGATCAAACGTAAACAATGGTTCAGTATAAACTTAATGAAGCATCCAAAGTCAATATGAAAAGCAAACTGAGGCCAAAACATTTGGAAAACATTGGTATGATAATACGACTCCAAGACCCATTCGGCCTAACTTACGAGCCATCATGTTAAATGTTATGAGAATACATATAGATGAGAGTTAAAGAATGCGTGGACAAAGCAAACATAAGGGCAAGTGTAGACTAGAGCATTTACTAGAGTTTTTTAGGTGTAATGACAAAAGTGTTATTCGTATTTTTAAATATCGGATTGGCCATTTCTAGAGCACGTGTGACGAAGGCCCGATAAAGTATTGCAGAATTGTTACTACACTTTACACTTTAGTCTTTATACATACAGATTGTAATAAATGTTCGTTAAACATACGTTTCTTGCTTTAAAAGATGACGTACTAGCTAGAAAATACAGAGGCTCGCTGCTCGGTTATTTTTAATAATAAATGCTCTAGTCCATTCTCGCCCTAATGTGTACATAGAAATATCGCATTGAACCCGCGGTCACCTTAGGTGTTGGGACAAGAAGAATGGTGAGATGGGAATCTAATCTGGTGATCTGCGCTTGTTTTGTGGTTCATCGCGTAGGGTGCGAATAGTGTCTCCAGCTTGCCGGGATTCAATTGGGACTTTTAAACTACACTAACATCTAACACTTCGTTCGCGTTAGATTTTTTCATACAATAAACAATTCTCGCTAACTCCCGTTCCTGTGATCTTTTTAAATAGCCTGTTGCAACTAAGCTTTAAGGCAACTAAGATACCTGCATGCCAAATTTTAAGCGCCTAACTCAAGCGTTTTAGATTTTTCATACAAAAGTATTTTCCCGCTAGTTCGCGTTCGCGTGGGAATTTCGCAAATTCCATTCTTAGTGCACCTCTGTGGTACATAAGCTACGTTATTTCCAAATTTCAAGTGCCTACGTTTAGTCTGTTCTTTGATATGTCGGTCAGTCAATCAGTGATTACGTGTTTTACTGAACAAGAATAGTTCAAAACGCCTACACAGTCCCCGTCAAAAGTGATTAGATTTATATAACATATCAATTATGGATTTAAAATGCAAAAAATTTACTTCAGTTTTTTTGTAAGTCCCCACACTTCACCAAATTTTAGGAAACATCGACATAATAAAAGCAAATAATTTTCTCACAAATAAAATATCATGGTGGTCTAATGTGCCTGTCGACCTCATATGTGGATCTCACTACCGCTTACCATCAGGCGGAGTGAGGTCATCTTGTTACACTTTTATAAAAAAAAAAGTGAAAATACTGAGTTCTTAGTAAAATACTGATACATTTGCACCCAATCCCGGCGTGTCCCCAAGACCTGGTAGCACTAAACAAACGTAGGCCGCGCTCGCGCCTCAGGAGACGTTGTCAATTCGCAATGAATCTTTTACAAAGCCGCATGAGTCCATCCACCCTTATCGGGAGATCACAAACGCCGCGGACCGACTCCACATTCAAACACTTACAATCGCACATCTTCCATTGCAAACGATATAGGGTTACTAAAAAATACCAGCGGGCACTAACTTAATACATCGCAACATTTGTTGCAAGCACTATGCCGGCTGTTTACATTCTTGCACCTATGCCCACGAGATACGGTCGATAGTTGATCACATAATTCCATTCTAATTGAACGCGCATTTAAATTTCAATATAAACATTACGATTGGTTCTTTATCAACAGAAGACTTAACAATGAGACACATGCGTTTCTGATCTGTTGAAACTGCTGAATCTGCCAACATTTCATCGTCTGGTTTGGCAAGGGGCTGTATTTTGTTGCTTTATTTTAACACACGCCGTTTATGATTATGAATCGTAAATTGGACAATTATTTGATTTCTTACAATAACACTCGTGGTCTTTATCAATACTCTCTGCGAGAACTCTTACTCTAATCAAACTCTAAGAGAACATTTAGATTAGAACAACCAATTACAGTGCCTCGTAATTTCAAAGCATTGTGAATATAGAATTTTTCATAAGGTAGGTTGCAAAATGTATACACGTTCACATATAATGTTCACGTTCACATAACATAATACTAACATTTAAAACACCATTATACTCTACACTTTTTAAAAAATCATCCAATATTTTCTATGGCTCATAAAATATTCAAGGCTACGGTCGTGAAAGGTTTGCCAATTTTGCAAATTGCTATACGCGGTCCATCCATAAAGTAATTACGGTTAAAAAGCGCTTAAAAACTTCCTAAGGGCAAACAAATTCGTTTTGCAGTTAAAAGGTGCCGATTTTTATTGCGACCCGTTAGCCGGCACGATAAAACTAGAAAGCAGAAACGGGACTGAAGGGTTCGCTAAAAGAGTTGCGAATAATGTAAAAACTAAGGAAGAACAATGCAAAAGAAAGGCTGATCCCCGCAAGTACGGACCGACCGTTATATTATTGTGTATTTACCCGTTAAAATAACTTGGGTTGTGTTTACTTTATTGCCGCCAATTAACTGTTTGCAAGTTTTGGCAAATCTTCAAAGTAGTTGTTTGAGGCAAAAAATGGAAACAAAGCAAATGCGAGCCGTGCAAAATGGTCAAAAGAAAAGAGTTGAGCTGTTTGTAAATACGACAAGGCACAGAAGCCGACTGATTCGGTAATTGTCGACCAAAGCTTTTGTTTAGCCCGCAGGGACATTTAGACGTCACATAATTCCGATATTTATGACACGGAATTAGAATAACGGAATATTGAAAGGCTTGTGCTCGTGTTATTGAAAACTATGGTAGTTTTAATGAACCACTGTTTATATAAATGTAGCTTCATTGAAATATATGTATTTAGATTCATTTGCTTGGGCATTCAAGGTACTGTGTTAATGAAGTTCAGTTCAGTTCAGTAACTGAACGTATGTATATATGAAAATATAATAATGGGTGATGACTCGATCCACTTTTAAAGTAAATGTATTAGCTAATTTTGCGTTACACAAATACGGACAACATTCAATATTAATATCAGTGTCGATTTGATAACTGCTACACTACATAATTGTCGCTCATAGAAGAAATAGCGCCCTAAATCTATCTTTTTATAACAAACGACCTGTTTTGCATCATTTAAAATCATATTTGAAAGTAGGCTATATACTTTCGCAAACATTTTACCATTCATTCAATTTAGTTTATTGATAAATTATAAATAGTAAGTACTTTATTTTTCATTTTTCAATTATTTGGAAGATTTAGATTAACCGACCAAGAGTTTGGGTTGGAACCTGCTATCAGATCAAATGTCAATTACAATTAAATTAAAGTAAGTAATGGATTGTTTTTATGTAAAAAAACATCACTTGAAGCGTAAAAAATAATTGTTTCAAACACAATCCGTGTCGGTCTCTTTGTTCCGACAAATGGACACAATAAAAATGGCGGAGCTAATTGTTGCCAGCTATGCAACAAAGGTGACCGTGCACCATATAAACACATGGTTTTATGCATGACAACGAAATTTACTGTTGTCAAAGGTCGCTAAAGTGTTCACAAAGAGGCACATTGTCGTGTCGAGCGTCGGTCGCCGAGATGTGAGTGACGGGCAAATAAAAGTACCTAGACAAAAGACAGCCGAGCATCGGGATTCAACTCGGAGTGATTCTCACACTTTCTTAAAACAAACACTGGACACTCGTCATGTAACGTCACGACTCGAGACGCTGATGATTTGACGAAATGCAACCTTTTTCTGTCGTGATCGGCTAATCGGGGTGAAATGGGTTTGCTTTTTAACCGTCAACAATAGGGGCACCAAGTAGAATATTGAGAAAACAGCAATATTTATTTATGCAGCAAAATCTTGCAATTTCTGTACTACTTTAACAGTTTTACTTATCTCATGTAAAATATAGTAAAGTAAGGCCATAAGTACTTAGATCAGTTTTCTGAACTAAATCTACTTTTTTATTTTTTTTAAATTAAATAAACTTGGTGCAACTACAAGAACTACTTATTAAATAATAACTTATTCATTCTCTTCTCAGCTCGCGAAAAGTAAATAGAAGTTAAAACAGGCAAAGTGTGAATATCTTAGCCATACAGGTAAAGCGTATCTATCGATTGACTAATAAACCGTTTTAACGGTGTCCTTGGAGTTGAATCTGAAATACTATCCATTTAACATAATCTTCAGAGCGCTTAAATAAAACACGTAGATACTGTTAGCTAAAGACAGCCAATGAAGATTTACATTTACTAAACAAAACAATATAAACCTATCCCATTGAACACCCATAAGGTTTAAATCGACACAATAAAGTGAATAAATGTCAAACAATACTCAATAAAGTCGTACAATAATTTCTAGTCGAAAACCAATACTAGTACTATCCTTCACTGAGTGTCCGGCCGTGAGATCCCAGGTGTAGAGCAGCTTTTCTATAGCGGGGAGGGCCGCGGCGCGGGGAGGGTCGGACCACCGGCGCTGCGCTCGCGCGCCGATCCGCCGCATAATTACTATGTACAAACACACACACACACATACACCCGCGCACCCATCGATAAAACATTAAATTAAATTTTATCTGCCTTGTAAATTTCATGGGCATTGATTGAGTTTTTCGTCTATAGACTGCGCCGTACCCGTAATCGGGGAACGCGGTAGCTGCGTTAAAAACGTCAAGGCGGCTTACGGTCGTTTTACACCGCGCCCGTTATTAATAAACCGCTAATAAACGTTACATTGAATTTTATACAAGTTTTTCTTTGATAAATCATTAGAAACGGTTTTGTGACTTTTTAATGTTTAATGAATTCCGAAGTACAATGGAGTGAATACGCATTCCTGTTGCATTTCTGGTTGCGATGGAATATGGCTTTTATATTTGTTCAGGGAAATGTCAAAATGTGTCGTGAGAACGTCAGGAGCGTATGATCGCGGATCGGCGCGGGCGCGTCGTGGCGGACCGGTCACGCGCCTCTACACTTGTACCAGAGTACTTACCGTTCAACATCGCGTTTGTGCTAAGAATTTTTGCCGCAGGCCTACTGAGGCTTTCCTCTTTGTGTGGTTTTCGCATTTCCAATGTTTGCATTCGTTAAGCTGCAGCCGAGCTCTCGTGTTATTGAATTAGACTATCGTGATGTGCAGAAGCTCGCCTGTTGATGTCAGTTTTCATGTATGGAGTAGTAGCTTGTATTAACGCATGATTTTCTTTGGTAAAACGTAACTACGTATATAGTAACGAATTCAGTAATGATAAAAGTTATCATTGTTGGTTCTCTTTACGAAAAGTAATCTAAATCCGAAGTACTGAAAAAAAAATGAATTTAAAACCTTAAAAGTCTCAGTCTTCATGTGTGCCGTTATTCATTTATTTTCAATCGCAGTCAAAAATATTTCCTTTAATACAAATAAGTAGGTAACATTAAAACATTGGTTCCACAAATTAATTTCTTCGTGCAAACAAATGTCTTCATATTGAAAGTAATGATTACCACAATAATTTATATTCACATCTTTAAGAGAAATGACGCAATCTTAAAGGCAAATCGTCTGATTTATCTTACTTTTCGAACGAGCAAAAGATGCGAGAACAATAAAACAAAAACTTAAAAAATTGCTTCGACTTAACATCATTGTATGTTTAACCAACATAGCCAATGGAACGTCAATCAAGAATTCAAGCTCAATATCGGAGTTGAACGAACTGCGGAGAAGGAAAACGTTGATGATAGAGAAGCATATCACATAACTCTCTCGATGTGAACGATAATCGATGATTCATAATTGAGACTTCGGAGAGTTCTAAATCAATAGATAACTATGAAACATGATCTCATAATTACTGGCAGGCCAACGGCGGTACAAAACCAACAAAGCAAACGGGAAGACTGTAATTCAACGACGACCCATCTGTGGAGACGACCCAGTAATGGCCATCTAAATCACTCGATATAATCGCAACAGTGATTTTAAGCAGAGGTCACGAAGCAACTCCTATTGGGCAATATTTATTGAAACAAAAAAGGTATGCCTTGACTGCAGCCATTTGTAATCCTTCAACTTTTTTGCCATTATTTTGACACGTCACCCGCTAAACTTATAAGAGTTCGTATTGTTTTTATGACTATCGATCTGAGATGTTCACATTATCCCAAATGCGGTTGATTCTTTTAGAGAATGATGTAAAAAAAAATCGGTGTCCTTTTAGTCTTTGGAGTTTCGTATCTATCCAACGTGTCTTAAAACACATTAAGTAGATAAAACTGACAGTATTTTACACGTAAATTGTGTGGAGAGTGGGCTGCGGGGTCACGAAGCTACTACAAATGACTGCGTATCCTTATCAGGTAGCGCCGATGCCCGCAGTGAAATATTTTTATGGGAGTTAGAGGCTTCCGCGTCTTTCATATTGTCCATAGTATCCGGTTACACTCACCCATAACCGAAATATATTTATGATGCTGGGAGATTATGAAATTTTTACGTCAACGTTTTCTCAACGATCTTAATAAAACTTAACACGTGCTCGTTGATCTACAAATATTTGTTTTAAATAGCATTACGTAAAATATAAATTCCGCTACGGTTTACGTCTTTAATTGGACCGATATGGTGTCTGAGGCACAACGTGACTGCTTACATACAACGTGACTCGTTTCGATAAAATTGATTGTAATCGCGCTAGTGTGTTTTGTCTATAAAGTAAGTTTTTCGAGCTGCATTCCGTGGTTACTATAAATCGAGGTTCATTACAGAAATCGCCGTAAAATTCCTGAGCGATTCGACGCGAGCCCCGGTGTGTGCGTGAACACACCCGGAGCGTGAACAGGTAGTGTTGTGTATAAACAAATAACAAAATCGACTTGTCTTACGAACGCTCCAAGGCCGGCCCGGTCCCGGCGCGCCCGCCGCGTCCATCCCAACTTTTATACTTTTTTCTTCTTCAAAAGCTCTTATTTATTGTGATGGCTGAGTATTTGGGCGCACAGTTTGTATAAGCAATCAATTTTATTCATTTAGACGGAACGAGTTCCCTTGTACAAATAAATGAGTAAATATAAAATATAGCGGTCGGGAGTCTTGACCGCGGCATGTTGTGAATCACAATATTTTGCTTTTCTAAGAGGCGTGCGCGTGAAAGCGGGACCCGAAGAGTGTCAAACGTGTTTAATTGAATGAGTTTTGTTCGATTCGACCCATTTGTGAGTACAAATCGGAGTTGAATTAGTGAGGCGAGGCCGGTGCGTTGCAGCGGTCGGTGTAACCGATACGGCGAGCGTTTGATTGTGAATCGATATCGTGATGAACGGTGGGTGACATTCGATCCCGATCGATTTGTGAATGGCGAGCGGAAGTCCCGAAGTTGGTCGTAAGGCGCGGGAGGCTCCGGCCCACGTCTGTGACAAATTGCTCCGTGTGCCTGCGTGCCCAAGCCCGTTCTGCTTTCGTCAGCAATAATTTCGATTTAATTTAATTATCGCTCGAATGCCCACGGCGATATTAACCGAGCGGAGCAAAAAGGTTTTAATGATTTTTGTTTCGCTATCCTTTAAGGCGCAGAGGCTTGTAATTTCCGTTGATGTACGACGCAAGAGATAATGGATTGCTACCGATCTTGGGCAAATAGCGTTTTTGCTAACCGTTTTATGACTATAGAAGTACAGAAAATACCTGGCTAACTTATTTTGCTCTATGAAGTCGAACCCGGACCTTGATTTCCAAATAAAAAGTATAATTTAATAAATAAACAAAAGAAACTGTCTATCAATCATCGATAGTTTTTGTGGCATTTTGTTCAACTTTTTCGATTGTCGCCTCGCAATCACTAGGATGACAGTTCAACTATCTCAATTACGTAATAGAACGGCTAAATCAATTTCTTAGTATTACGCAAATAGGACAAGTAACAGTACGAAGATAGTGTAAAATTACCCACGTTTCTTACGGTGATAAACATTACCTAGTGTGAATATTCCCACCAGGCTAACACTTGAATACTAAGAATTTTGTTGTACATCTCAAAACGTGTCATACATTCGAGTATACCAACACATATCAAATGTCTTTCTTGACGTGTAATAAAACAATCATCTTTAACTTATTATCACTTCCTCGGAGAAAATTACTCGTAATATGAATTCTTTCATCAGTGGCTAAAATTATCTTAGTTTGTAGTACAAGAGGTCCTATTAATTTTTGATTGTTAGTTGAGGCATGCGCTAATATTTTTGGTTTATTTTGTTTCAAGAAATTTTCACTCCATTGAGGTTTACTATTGAAGGATCATCTTAACGCCCTGTATATTATACCTATTCGCCATTGATATTCCCTTACCTAAAATACAATGTTGTTAAATATAAGGTTTTATTCATTTCAACACAGGCTCATGCTATCTGGGATTCCTGATTGATATAGCTAATAGCTACTCGTCAGCTACCCTGTTTTATGCGATCCATTTCCATTATCTACACACAATTTCATCGTCGCCTCCCGCACTGCTATCTATTAACGACCACTACGACGATACAAATAACAAGACAGTAGCAAGTTAGTATTAGAGGCAAGAAAAAACATGTAAATCGATCTGAGACACGCAACACTTGCATGCCAAGTGTATCATGTTCGTTTCTCGTTTTGTGTTTTGTCTGTTTGTCCATTCGGAAATGTAGGGGCCGCTCGGCTGCGTACTTTAAATGCCTGGATTAACCTTTTTTGAATTGTAAACTTGGTAATTATGCAGTCCTAGTATTATTAGAGGAGTAGTGCCCCCACATGGTTATTTTTTATTACAATCTACTTAAGTATAAGGTTTAAAAGTAATATTGAGTAAAATCTACACAATAGCGCAAATTATTTCATTGCATAGTTAAAAGTTAACGGATCATCTAACAGCAAAATGCTACTAACATTAGTATTATAATTATCTTACCTTTATTAAAATGCATTCTTTTTTTCACAGATAACGAGGTCGGCCACAAAAATGGGACAACGAGAAGTGCCAAGACTAATTCTTCTGATTTGATTGAATTACACGGACAATACAATCAGATTTTTTTTATTTACCCTCATACCTCTGATCCATAAAGCATACTTCTACTATTATCAGTCCTAAGCATCTCTCCTTCACAGAAAAATCTCAACTGAAGACAGCTATTTCCTTGTTTTAAGTAAACAATATAGTTTAATGTTCCAGCACAATTTTCAGTCACTCTTTCTTGTCGTTATTTACGACCCCATTGTGTAAGTATGGATTATGCGGATCGCAAAGTGTTCGCGTGGAAATCACGGTGCAGCCAGTCCTCGTCACTAGGAAATTTAAAATTAGACGTTAGGACGTGACCGGGAGAGAAAGTCTGGGAATGGACAGACATTCTTTGTTGGATATCGCCCCGTCTACTCTTTGTACCCAATGGTTTCGCGTTTAGCGACAACTCTTTACGGAATCGGTATGAAAGCTGCACGCAAATCGTTGTCGTGTAGAAAAATACACACTGCGGACGTTAGGGTCAAGATCATTTGTTCGCTGTTTGACTGGCTCGTGGTTGGGTCACTCCCAGGTTCACAAACTCCGGTTCTTAGAGTTATGGGTTCGATTCCCACTCGGGACAAATATTTGTGTGACGAATATCGGTGTTTGTTCCGTGTCTGGGTGTGTCATTAAATATATTTAAGTATGTTTGTGTATCCACTGTTGATTCTGATATCCGTCACACAAGTGCTTAAGCTACTTTCCACGGGATTACCAGATCAATGAATGTGATGTTGTGTAATATTTGACAAAATAAAATATTGGCTTTACAAAACTGGCTGGCATTAGCCTTCGTAATTTGATTTTGAGCGGCAATTTCATATCAGTTATACCTGGAGAATGAGAACATAGATTTAACATACCTAAATTTATAATTTAACCATTTTCGTCTCCTTTTTTTCTTAAATACCCGCAAACAAGGACTATAGCCTTAGAGGTTTACAATATCCTTCTTATTGTAATAGAAAAAAAATCATAAAACCCCAGCCTATTACCGAGCAAACCGGCCGCATTATCTGTACCATTCTGTCATACTTACATCCGAAGAAGGCCGCATGAGAAATATTCCAATTCCTAACTCTTTTCCCGAACAAAACGACCAAGATGGCCGGCTAAAGCATTCCTTGTACTGCCAGGGCAACAGCACAATATTCCCGTCGGAGCAAAAACTAACGTCAATTACTCGGGTATCGGTGACTCAATCGACGACATGGTATTGAACAACGACGTGCACTTATGAGAAGACAATTACAATGCATTATATTCGATGTGCCTTTTAGGGAGTGTGCTAACCGCGGCTCGCGATGCCACTAGTCCTGGAGAGAGTATGAACTAAATATTTAACAGTTCAGATATGGACTGGGATGGCCTATTACTACAAGACAGGAATGAGCGAAGGAAAAAAATATAGAGCTTTTTAAGCTATTGTGAGTAGATCGTGTTTAGATGTAGGTAGTGCGGATTGAGATATGTCTGTCCTTAACGGATACAGTAATGAAGAAATTACTGTCTGGCATTTACCTAAGGCAGTTAGAAGATACGAGATGACAGGTAAATAGGTGTGCAGAAGATGTCATAATTATATTAAGCTCAGGTGAGGAAATGGGTACTTTTCTTTTTCTACGCCTTGTTAATAAACGTAATCCTGCTAAACAAGCAGACCGGTAAGTCATCAGTGATATCTCTACTATGGTGTACTGGCAACTAATCGTGACAACGACGTCTAATTTGAACAAAGGTACCAAGAAATATATATAGTTAACCCAGTTATCACACTAGTGACTCTGTCATCGCGCGTAGCAACGAAGGTTCGAGTAAGCAGTAAATGGATTTCAGGTGACCAGGAAACACGGACGGACAATCATCGACACACTCCCAGATCTGACCTCTGTAAACACAAAATCGGTGTCCACCGAGTCTATCCCTGCTACTCGTCGGCAGAGTCTAACAGAGGAGTCGTGTTAAGGCGACGTCCAGGGCACAACATTATGTCACCGAGCCCTCATTGTTCGTCAGTCACACTCGGTCCCGGGACAAATGGCCAGATCCCGGATAACAGCGACGCGACACAAAGCCGCTCGAATAAAATTAAAACGTTGATGCGATTTTTGTGCTTATTGTGCTGGGCCTTAATTAATGCGCTTGTTAACTATTCTGATTTCTGACAGTTACCTTTCAATGTGGGCGGTGTAACGAGCCGATGTTTCAACATGCTTTTATAAATTCACATAATCGTAACTTTTTGGTGTCTATCGGCATTATGTGGCGGGTCAAATTACAACCGTTGTAATATAATATTCGTTCCATAAAATAATTATAGATCGTAAATAAACGGGGTTTAGAATATTTACGAGTAGACTAGTTATCGATGACGTGTATATGTTTTTCGATTGATCGCCTTATTTGTCATATTATGTAGTACTAGCTGTGCCAGCGACTTCGATCGCGTTTCCCCCGTTTTTTACACATTTTCCATTGTATCTTTGCTGCTATTGGTCGCAGCGTGATGTTATATAGCCTAAAGCCTTCCTCGATAAATGGTATATACAACGCAAAAAGATTTTTTCAAATCGAACCAGTAGTTCCTGAGATTAGCGCGTTCAAACAAACAAACAAACTCTTCAGCTTTATAATATTAGTATAGATTTAGTCATAGAGTACAAGTGCTAAATAACTTATCAATTTCTTCGAAGACGTTCTTTATCACTTACACTTTATTCATTGACTAATGTTAAATAAATATTATGTAGTATTATAACAAGGTATGTACACATCATTTGGCATACGGATGTAAACTTCCTAACAAAACTCTCAATTGACTAAAGCGTTATTCTTAAGTTTTGGTAGAGACCTACACAGAGCGAGTATTATAATTTTCATATTGAATAAGAGACATATTAAGCTCTGTAAAGAGTTAGGAAATTATATTTATCATTCCATTCCGTTAGGTGCTCTTCTTGCTACGTATCTTCAACAAAAACTTGTAAATATTTTAATAAACCTAAATATATAAAGCGCGCCCCCATGTCGTGATCATTGCTATTACCACGAGCCATTTGAAATCTGAATATAAAAATAAACATTCCGGAATCGCTGCAAATAATAACGGCATTTGCGTTTTTGTAGTTTGCGCTGCGAACACAGTAAAAACCTGCCAAGTGCGAGTCGGACTCGGGCACGAAGGGGGTCCGTACCGTTTGGTACGGACCTTTTTTATACCTGATGCTTTTTAATGTCGAGCAAAATGCGACAAATAATCACGTACCGTATTTTGTTGACAGATATCCTGCCTGCCCCTTAAAATAAAAAAATAAGTTTTTAAATTTATTTTTTTATTTTAAGGTTAAGGTTTACTTATTTTTTTTTATAGTGCAATAGAAATACATTATTTGTCATATTATTAACCGTCTAGCTTGAGATGACAGCCTAGTGACATACAGACACAGTGAAATGTTGTTTATATTATTTAAGGTTATTTCTGTATACCATTGTTGTTTTCTGTTATCAGTAACACAAGTGCTTAAAAGCTACAACGGGAACAGATCAAGGTAGATACGTGATGTTGTCTGATATTCATTTCATATTTATATATTAGTATCGCCCTTGTTTAGGGTAGGCCCGTGCCCCAGCAGTGGGGACGTTTATGGGCTGATGATGATTATATTAGTCTTCATGGGTCTACACGCGTTATTAAGAGTAGCAAATACATAGCTACTTACAGCCGTAAAGACTAATATTTAGTGTAATGGAACGCGAAAAGTCTAAAATCTTACATTTCATGTTTAGTTAAGAGTCCCGTTTCACGCTTAGAGCACGGTACCCAGCAAACGAAACACGTTCGCTGTCAATTGAGGCTTGATGTAAAAGTGTAGCAAATCGCAAAACACTCATCACAAGAACTCGGCCGCGATGCGGGTGTCGTTCGCATGCCTCATCCACAATGCAATTAACCAAACCATCTATAGCTTTAATGTTTCTCTTAGTCAGCCGGTTTGGTACTGAGACGCTTTCTGGTTTAATTTCTGGACCGGTAAATAACTTAATATATTGTCGCTGGTAATTTATGGACTTCAGGTTTACAACAATCGCTATGCGACATGTCTTTTGAGGTTTCCATAGGGTTTGAATATGCAATTGTTTCAAAATGCATTAAAAATGCAGCAAGAAAAATGGTACTTTCCGGACTGTTGAGTACTCAAATCTAATGAAGCAATTAGTTCGTCTGTTAATAAGAAATTTGTTTTAAACGTCTCCGAATATTAAGGCATCGTTGTTGATATTAATATCATATTTTAATTTCTACTACCTACCTGTTTAACTATCCGAAGAAAAATCTGGCGTAAAAATAAAGTAATACCGTGTTTTAAACTACATTGCGCAGTATGTCGCATGATACTTTCGCTTTAACACAGTTATCTGGAAGCTCAATGCGACCTTGCTGAATGAAAATTCCAGATTCACTCTCGAGCGATGCCTTTACCGATCCTTCGATGCGACGTCCATTCGAATAGTTGCTACCGCATGCGAATTAGCTCAATTTATTCAGCCTTTACACTGTTACCCTGACGTCATTATGAAATAACCGTGACGCTTTGCAGGGAATGAGTGCGTACAAAATTGCGTCCAATTTTCCTCCCGCAGTCGTTGGATTAGAGTGAAATTTATTTGTCTGGCTTTTTCGCATTAGGCGGATTTGGTTCGGCTTAATTCCGACTGAGGGCACCAGACTTCCCATTTGTCACGTGAATCAAGGGCAACGTTTGCCGGAGTTAATATGAGGTGAAAATGAAACGAATTTGTCGTAGCAGTGTAATAATGTGTGTAACGCACGCAACAAATACGATTATAACAACTGAATACAAGCTTTCACAGCAACTACAATATTTATTATATTAACTTTGTAAACCATAAACCATGAGCAGGTTAGAAATATTAGATCATAGATAAATTTGATTGAGAACTAAGTTAAGTTGTAAAGTGTATCGTGTATTCCTGGGTCTATGACTCTTACCTGTAATCCTTAACCTTTTTGTCCCATTAACTAACCATCAGCTATTAACCTCGCTGTAGTTCGAACTCAGACCCGTAAAGTACTAATACGTGAACTATCTTGCAAATTATTATATCGCGAAATTATGTCCAACAATCTCACGATTCGCGAATATAAAACTAGTGCAGATCACCTACGGATAAAGGAGGTATACATGGCATTAAAAGGCTGATAACCTCTATTCTGTACCATATAATTATTGGAGATACCATTTTCAAGACGACCAATGTTTAACTATAAGCCAAGACGGATAGCGACTTTGAACTTTAGCCTCTGGTGTTATGGGCGAAAATGTGGGAAATTTAAGTTGTCCGGACGCTGGCACGATGCTTGAGTCTCCGCCACGAATTGGTCTATAATTAAGAAATAAGTTAAGATACGGTTTTTTAGCTGGCTTTTTACAAAGCATCTTGCGGGCCAGCGCAATTAACCCGCCTTGTAAATTGAATGTTTGCTTTATAGTGATTAGTAATTAAGTTTAATTTTTTTATGGGAGCCTGCACGACGCCATTGATCTCCGATGCTTATTTGTTTGTTGGCATAACGTCACGTAAGTCAATTTTGTCCGGTAAATGTTAATTAAAACCGTTTTTGTTTCGCCTCTTTGTTGAATAATGGGGAAGTTAAACCACCATATCTTCACGTACTGCGAGTTGTTTATGTAGGCACATGTCGTTAACGGTGGTTGGAGCGTTCAAGGTGTAAGCACTCGGGAGGTTAATTAATTTATATTTATTAATGTAGTCAGGGACCAAACATCGCTTGGAATTGTTTATGATCTAAATACTTTGGTTCACTGCATTGAACTTCGACAAATGCATGTAGTATTTGGTTTTGGTTCAAAATGTAATAAGTATTCTAAATAAAACGACCGGTGGTAGAGTTACGACCGGTGGTAAAGTTTATTTTCCTTTCGCCATGCAGAAGGCTGTCGCTATACTTAAACTTGACTTAACAGAACGTGTACCGTATTCCATACATACCCAAATGCTATAGGATAAAGGATATTTTACATCTCCAGCTCTACAATATTAACAAACATCATACAGCAGAGCCAAGTCTCGGTCGTGATCGCACGAAACCAAACGTGTACGTACAAGTAGGTATAGATTTGTTAATAATTCCATCTCGGCCGTTCCAATACTCGATCAATTAGCGACAAAGCGTTTGGTCGCGGGGTTCCGATCCTGCATAAATTCAATTAGAGCTCGCTGCGCTAGCCACAATTCCCATTGCCCGAAACAGCGACAACAAGTAAGCAGGTACAGAAGGAGAGTTAAGAGATGTATGAAGTTAATTCAGAAGTAGGTTGTAAAGTGTATTCCTGGGTCTATGACTCTTACCTGCAATCCTTAACCTTTTTACCCCATTAACTAACCATCAGCTATTAACCTCGCTGTAGTTCGAACTCAGACCCTATATAAGCAGGTACAGAAGGAGACCTAAGAGATGTATGAAGTTAATTCAGAAGTAGGTTGTAAAATGTATCGTGTATTCCTGGGTCTATGACTCTTACCTGCAATCCTTAACCTTTTTGCCCCATTAACTAACCATCAGCTATTTACCTCGCTGTAGTTCGAACTCAGACCCTAAATAAGCAGGTACAGAAGGAGAGCTAAGCTATGTATAAAGTTATTTCAGAAGTAGGTTTACCAGTAAAATAATGGCCTTCGCCATGCATGCGAAGAAGAGCTATAAATAAAAAGACAATCTCACCCTGCTCTATTGATTGCCAAATAAAGACTTACATGTCTTTTAGCTGATATGACTTGACATATTTTTGGTCATATTTATGAGTATATGTTTTTAATATCTATGAAGATATTTAATTAGATGAGTTCATAGATGCTCACTTAGACATTAGTCTAAAGAATGCGTAAAAGAGAATTCGGTAATTTTTAAAATTGTGCGTGTCTTTAACTAATGCAGTGGCAACTGAGGTATACCTAACCTTAACTAACTTTTTAGATCGAAAGGAAGATGAGAATTCCTAATCCCATTGACATGGCCGACTTTTGTTAAAAATTCGTTTAATGGCAGGTGCACGATAAAGAGACAATAAATTCTCGGACCGCCATAAATTAGTGTTCAAGATTTTTTGCCAGAAACGTTCGGTTTCAATCTCTCAAACGATCGAAGTAACAAAAAGAAATACATTAATATTGCCTAATAACATAGCAGCTGATGATTCTCAACTATCTTTTTCATACAATTTACTTACTACTGTTATTACGTAGTACCTACCTAATCCTAAAATAAGAGCATAATATTTAGTAACTTTGGTCACATCAGTATCCTATACACATAATTTAAATAACTTTTTAAACTAATATTTTTACGAAAATTTCGTCATAATTAAATGTGGGAGTAAGGAATGCCAGAGAGTCAAAGTTGAATTCAAATAGGCAAATCAATCAAGCTTTCGATTATATTTGCCTTCTGTATTCGCGTATTTAGTAACATAACTGTATGGAATAATTGATCGGACGGGACCCTTTGAGGGTACATCTTACCCGAACTGCTTACTTGTAGATGAGACACACTAGGATTCCATTGAATCCGATACAACAGATACCTACAGTATGCGATTACAAGAATGATAAAGTATGTTGATTCATACATTATCGGAATTTTCTTTATAATTTCACAATGTTTCACTATAGGCCTTTGTTTTCTTTTAATCTATGCTATACTATTTACCTACATCTACTTAAATCAAATGACACACATATTGCAAAATGTAGTTATCAATACAATGCATTATTATTTACAGCTTAGATAGTTATCGTGGTAACATACGCACCCTGATATTCACTGATTCACTCTCAAGCCCTCTAAAACCCCCACTTTCCTAAATCTTCCCATGACGCTCATCTGTCAAACTATCCCAAGGCTACAGCATTCAACGTAATCTATTTATTAGTACAAAGTCAGCAAGGAAGCGTCGCGGCCGGCACAACATAATCCGCCGCCCAGAGAGGCCGCCCCATTTATTTATTTATGGAGATTATTATCGTGCGTAATAATTCACTAAGTTTCAATTGCATAATGACGGCGGACAGGGCTACCAGCTCGCTGCGCTCTAGGCGAACTCGCTGCTACAGATAATCTTGAGGGTACTATTATTAAATGGAGGGCCGTCAGTGATGCCAGCGTCTCAGCACACCGCCTCCTGCCGGCCGACTAGGCTCTCCGTCCGCCGCACTTGTAAGTGGGCAACGCAATGATGTTAATTCGTGTTTATTTTTAATGGCATGATAAACGCACCACTGCGACTTGTAAATACGTCGGAACGTACCCGCGAACCGACTACCAGATAGTTGATTGTGTGCGTAGATCGCGGCTGCGGCTACTCGCTCGTTCATTTTTATCGGCTTACACACTTGCGCGGAAGATGGATGCGCGTTGTGATAATATCATAAACTTTCTTTTAGTTCGAATATTATATAGCTAAATGATGATAGATCTAGAGAAATGGGAGGCTTAGAAACAACCTCTGTAATGGATAGTGACTAGAATTAATTGATGACGAAGCAAACAGGAAACCTTAAGTAAAGATTAGCTTTGGATAACACTAATGTCATTGACCTAAACTCATGTGAATACTGATAAAAAACATCTAAAACGTATCGTAATCTGATGATAAAATGAGAACAAGTGCGTACTAAATCTACCGTTGTTTATCTCGATTGTTTCAAAGAGATCATCGTTATCAACATTATCATGGATTCAGGTCAACTTCCACATATCGATCATAAAATATATACGAGTGAACTAACGACTTCCATAGAAGTCAATGTATCCTGTACTGAGTATTAACCACACTTCTCCAGAACTGTAACATGGAAGACAATAAAGAAGATTCAGAGAAAACCGGCTACCCACTGCGTTGATTATTTTAACGTCTGTGACAAATCTTAACATTGCCATAGCAAAAACAATGAAAGTGGCATTGAGAGAAACAAAGCAAAACGCATGATTCGCGACTGATAGAAAGTAGAAACTCGGACATGACGTCAAACAGTCGCTCATCAACGCATCAAAGAGCTTACTTTTACCGATACGAATCAACTAATTGATGCCCTTTAAACATTTCAATAGATACAGCGTACACAATGCACGGCGTGCTAGATTTAATACGAACGAGCGATTCCGATTCCCATCTCCAGCTCAAACAGTACCGTTAGCTAAACAGATATTAATCATAATTTTCACTGACGCGACCTCCACTATTTCTGATAATAGTTATTAAATCTTTTTAGCTGTGGAACATGAATGTGTGTGGGCGCTGAGAGGCAGCTACTGGAAAATTGCTGTGTGACATTCACGGGTAATGGATTTAAAACAGCGACTCGGAGACACTTCGAAATAGTGAAATAATCACTTCCTGCACAATTACCCACGGAAACATTAGGGCGCATAAGCTAGATCTCTTGTTGTCAGGTCGAGAGCTTGTAGACAGAACTCTGTTACGATATGATAGAGATCAAAATAGTGTGGCATCGCGAACAAGACATCTATCATCGCTTCCGTATTATTTATCATGCGGCCCTAGGAGGCATGTTATACTTGATATGTACATTTAGACAGTACTTGTGCGAAGACTTTATTTTGCACTCGATCATCCGATACCAAAATCCTATATCTAATTTAAAAAAAAAACACAAATTTTTGATCTTGAGTTTTTTACTGGATAAGTACTATTCATATGATTGGATAGGCCTTTTCTAGTTTTTTTAATTTTTCCTAACTGACTAACGGTGATGGCTTGGAGGAGCCTTGTCATCATCACCGGGCTTGCGGGGGAGCGGAAGGCTCTCACCCCTAATAGAAAAAATAAAAAAGTAACTAAGACTAAAATATTAAAAGTCTTTTTTATAAAGGATTCCCAGGATGACCTCACTCCACCAGATGGTAAGCGGTCGTGCAGTCCACGTATGAGGTCGACAGGCACAATATATGACCATTCATTCTCACATATTTCAATTAGCTTATTAGCTTACAATTCACTATATCAATTAGCTTATGCTAATTATACTTCGTAATAAATTTAACAAAGAGGTCGTAATTTGAGTCTACTCGATGTCATAGGAAACATAGGCTACATTACCTATAATGTTCGTGCATTATTATGCAATGGTATTCCCAGATGTTGCGAGGCAACTACGTATGGAACGCATTCGTTACGATATGTAGGAACAACTAATGCTCGTACGATCGAGAACAATAGACTGCCTAAAGCATACAATAAGACATGAAGGAATGTTTCATTATATTCAGTGTGTAGTTCTATAATATATGCATTTGGCATAGAATTGAGTCGATTGCATACGCATTTAACCGTCCTTAAGGTATACTTACCTCTAAAAGACCAGGTGGTCATTCCATTACATATTTTCTTCTAGATACAAAATCTATTTGTTAAAGTAAGTTCGTATTTTAAGTCGAAACGTCGGGCAGTAAGTAGCTATGTATTGGCTACTCCTAATCTTGCGTGGAGACCCATAAAGACTAATATTTAGATCGTTTTCAATTTCAAAGTATGTTAATTAAACATAACCATCGGAAATTATGTGAAGCATTCAGTTCAGAGAGCTTAAAGCACCGTTCAGAGCAACATTCAATCTCAACATGATTCAATTGATTGTAATTGAATAAGATCGAATTCCCCAATCTATAACTCGTAATAAACAACCCCGGTCAACAGAACCATTGAACTAAGTTAACCATATGCATGGGACATATTTCATTATGTAAATTGACATCAACATGCTCAAGGCCCCAATTGATTGGGCGCAGCGGACGGTCCAAGATTCATTCGGGATCAATTAGATGGCCGTAGAGGTTGTCATCCTTTAACAATTTCGATCCAGTCGAATGATGGACGGTCGTTGTGACCACTTGATTTAATTGAGACAATCAACTTTGAAAGCTTAGTAGGAGGTACATGCTGAGATTTCGCCTTTGGAATTGATAGATGGAATTTAGCACAACACAAAAATGAAACAGTTTTTTACGTTTACTTATGTTTCTGAGAAAGGACTTGGAGCCAATACGAATATTGTAATGTTACGTTATTTATGTGGTGCTTGTATGCTATGATCGTTCAGTAATCATTGGTTTCTCGTCTTTCGAAATAGTCGTATGTAAGCTTTTTAAAAATCTGTTAACTTAGGTTTAACCGGTAATTTTATTTGGTAATAATCTATACCACTTGTATAAAACTTCTAATTAACTTAATAACTCGAGTCCGAGTTTTTTTGATAAATCTTGAAATAATTTGATTTGTTACAACAGTTGCATGTTTATTGCTTCCGAAACTTTTATCAGTAAAAGAAATCTAATTCCAACGAATTTGACATCCAATTAAAATGTAATGAACATTCCTGATACTAAGATAGTAGTTTTCTAGGTAACACACCTTACTTGTTGATCACGGTTACATAAGAAGCGTGAAGAACAAATGTATTCTGTTGAATCTTGCACCTTTATGAAGAGAGTAAAGATCCTTCAATGTTCTTGTTAAATATTGTTGTTTGCGTTTTGGTTATCTTGTGGGCACTATAGGAGATTGCATCACTTCGTGTCTTTACGTAAAAGCTTTATGAGTCAGAATGTCAGAAAGCTGCTCGTTTAATAACTCTTATTATTGTTAGAGTTCTTAATACCTAAGGGTGGTTGGTGGCCAACGTTGCGTTAAGCGGGCCCGGGTGTTTTTTTTTTCTGAAAGACTCTACTATGATGACTTGGAGTAACCTTGACATCATCACCGGAGCCTTTAGGACTCTCATCTCTAGGCGCGAGTTTATACAATTTTTGCACTAGAGCGTTAATTTTTTCTTCAAAATTGGACCATCTTCCCTCGTCCGCGTAAATGTCTAATTATTAAAACCTTACAAACTTTAGATGCACCACAGTACTAACGTATTATGCCAAATGGTGTGCAAGTGCTGAATAACCTGCTTTCCAATTTTAGATTTTTGTTAGGTAATGCATCGTCGGGATTCAGTTGCATTGCCAATACGTAATGACCGCGATGACGATAAAATTAAAAATAACTTCAATGCATCGGTGCCAAAACTGTAGGCGGCATAGAAAGCAGATTATACTAATAATTATTAGTATACACCAGAAAAACATACTTATAGGATTGAATTTTAGAGTTTGAAAAATATCATTTCTATAAACATAAAATTTAAAAAAAAAATACACTTCAAAATTAAATATCAATTTCATCTGAATGTTTGCATACCTATTATCTATATCAAACATTCGGAGCCAGAGTAACATCTCAAGCCACGTCCGTCCTAGGCTCTTTAATATCCCCCGGGCACTAATGGTAGTTCCTTCGTTACTACGCAGGTGTTTTACTTAATAATTGCTCACATTTCAATCTCACAAAGCATAAGTGCCAACTTAACATCCGCTCTAAATAAAATAAACTACGGTTTCGCTGACGGCACCGACGGCGCCTATAAACATTTCAAGTTGACGATTCCCCTGTTTTACAATACCTAGTTAACAGATTATCGCTTCGTTTATGGGTAAATAAAGTGGTAAAAATATACAATTATAAAAACGTCACTAGAAAAGTAATGATATCTATATAAGTGTGTGTAAAAAGTGTTGCATTAATCTGAACTCCAGCAGGACGGATCGTTGGGAGCCGGCCGAGACCGATAAAAACATTACTCGACGCTCTCAATAAATACACATTAATGTCCCGGAGCATTCTGGTTTACATTCCGTGCGGTTACCAACGAGTTTTATAAAAGCTCCGTTCGGCCGCACACGCAATTACTAGCGCCTCTTTGCGGCACAATCAATATTTATCCTCTTTCGAGACAAAACAGCACACCCCAATACATTACTCGGTTTAACCACCCCGCAAATGCCCACGCGCAACCCGACCGGCAATCTATTTACGCAGCTCGATTCAATTCATAATTCTGCATACGTATTTCTGTAAAGCTGGACACACACTGGTCGCTCGGACACTACACAGTAATGCATAAATAAAACAGGGTATACTTTTCTTGCCTTAATGATATCGCATTATATTTATCATTCTCGAAATGAAATCCGCTTTCATGTATGTCGGCACGGTTACATTTTTTCTTGAGTATATCATTAATTACGCATTGCATTGAATATTAATTTTCAATTCAAGAGTGATATAAAGGGCTATAACCTGTGAGTGAGGCTATCAAAATAAAAGCAATCATAAAATAACTGTGGGCAAATTTTATGGCGCGGAAAACAATGCGCTCGATTCAAACAATCGGTGCGATGCAACGCGAAGGGATGTTGGAGTGAAAGCGCATGGGCTGAAACAAGAAAAAGGCTCGCGAGCCAACCAGTTATTACACTAATCGCTGCGATATAATTCCACAGTCAACTTAAACACAGGTTCCTTGCGGATCGAAATGCAAACATGGCGGGCGCTTTGAGACCGATAGCGCGGGAACTGCGACGTGCGGCTCCGCTGCACCGAACGAACACTTCGTTTTAAGAACATAGTCACTTGAAAATAATACAAATCCCATAAGTTATGGATAGAGGCAACTTTACAGTTAGTTAGCTTAATAAATATTTGATGGAAAGGCTTCCTTCCCTTTACAGTTTACAAATTAAAATTGTCTGCGGCTCCTGGCCTGAAAGAAAGCCGCCTGCTGCTGCTCATCATAAGTGGAACGGCAGATCCTGGCTTGACCATTAGAAATTTAATGTAGGATATTATTGATTCTATCCACGAGGACGCGATTCTATCATTATAAGCCATTGTATCTTCATCATCTCATATCTATCTCATATCTTCCTATATCCTATATCGTTTATTCAAAAGTAAGCAATGCGTGCATACTTAATACAATTGTCTCTTCTACTATTCAAACTCTCAATCCCTTCTACTCACCCCTCATGCGTGTGCTTAGCCTAAAATAAGTGAATCAAAATCGTTGACTGAACTATTTTACATATTTCGACACCTTTGCACGAGCGCAGCTTACAATATCATCGTAGCAGGCCGGCCCGCGCGCGCCCGCTCCGTTTCGGTCCATCAAATCGCAGCGCGAAGGTCCCATGGTTCGTTTTATCGAGTTCGCGCGAGTTATCTCTTGATGCTCGCCCGCTACAAAACGCTCACTGGAAACAACGCTTAACGTCCTCATAAACGTTTTACATGTTATTTATCACGATCTTAGTGGGTGACCCGCTTTATTTACGGCCCCGGTGGGTATGACGGTCGTCAAATTTTAAATTGCTTCTAAACGTAGCGATTCCCAAATACTAAGCGGTGTTGAGATTTATATCTTGCTCGTCTTCAGATACTTTTTAACATAATTGGCAGAGCTGGAAATTGGTTACTTTATCAATGTTTTTAATGTGTTCATTTATCCTCTTTGCGCTTATTTAAGCGACACTTAAAGTGATCAGAAATAGCGCAAGTATTGTAATAGACCTATTGCCAATCCGTTACAAAATGCAGTAATCAAACCAATCTCAGGACACTACAATTTCAAATATCTTTGAATGTACACTCGGGAAAATCACTATATTTTCCATCACCGCTGAGATTTATTCATTGATGTTTTGACATTGATGTCTTGCTTGATGTTTGTAACAGAAATGTAGAGACCCGTGGTATTTTTATTTTAAGAGGGGCTAAGAGAAATGTAGGTACACTTAGTATTTTTATTTCCAGTATGGCTAAATACTAAAGCTCGCCGACACTGTCGGCCAGCGTAAGATCAATTTAGGACCCCAACACGACCTGGAGTCTCCAATGGGAAGCGATAGTTGCCCCACCCCACTTCCTTATTAATACTGTGATCTTTTATAACATTTATTATCCAAGAACAGTGGTTCTTGGATAATAAATTTTGTGCAACGTACAGTGGTACGTTGCACAAAATTGCACCATTTCTGTACGCGTTTGTTGTATGCAAAATCACCCTATTATCCGTTTTGAATACGTAATGAGACAGTAAAAGCTAAGAGGGCTATCGCCCCCTGCCCTTTTTCCCTTCCTTTAATCAGTCGGATTTAAATTCTGCTAAAAATATACTAGTTATGCCAGTGCCCTCAAAATGAATGGCGTAAATACAAATCAGAGACCATTGATTAGTTAAACGTACAAATGTGCCATGATTGTCGTTGTTACGATATTATGATAGTATCGTGTGTTTAAACAAATTGTGACTGAAATATACATAAAGAAAATACTGTTTTATATGTACCTGCAACTATGTCAGAACAAGAAACTGAGTCACAAAATCTTCTGATGCAGGTAAATAACTTCGCTGTGTATCTTATTGCACGATTAATTACTTTAAATAATGACTTACATATACCTAAGAATGGTTATAATAAGCTGCTTACAAAGTTTCATCCACGACACATCTGTCGGTGTCAACAGTTATGAAAAACCCAGGACCAAAGTTCGAACTGATATTGTACTGATATATTATTATACGAGTACTATCTCTAAGTCAACACAAGTTAGTTAAGTTCAGCGACAAAATGAAATGAAACATATGAATTCCATATTTTATTACGCCAAAACCATTATCACGGCAAAAACGTGTGCCTTTACAAAAAGGGTCTCTAGGTCTAGTGGGCGGGACAGACCGCTTCGCCCAAAGACATCGAGTAACAAAAAGATCAAATCCCCAAAATTCCAAAACAGTCCACTTTATTATTTATGCTTAAGCCTATAAATTTAAATGCAAATATATGTAACACGAAGCTAGTAAAGATGACGTTTATTGCCCAAGTGATATCCAAATATTTATTAGCCTAGAACAAATTAAAAGTATAAATTTAAATATTAAGGAACTAAAAAACATTATCGTTTTGACACTTGACATCCAAATCCTGTTTATTATTAGACAGGCCTACTTGTGATAGTCACCCGGAGTGATTTTTAATGAATTTCACCTTTATAGTCGTATAATTTCTATCAGAGCCATTGAGAACAGTTCATTTAATATGAGCTTTGTAATAATCTGATTCAGTTATGATAAATATTTATTAATTGTTTATATCGCACGCCGATGGTTGAACACCCAAACGGTTTATGCTAAATTCATAATTCGATTATAATGACATACGAATAGCCGTTATTAAATATTATAGCCACTACGCATTTCCTTTTGGAAACTTTTTGAATGTCAATACAGTTTTGTATATCTGTATCTTTTTCGCAATGGTCAGCACAACATAAATATGATTAATGAAAGGAATATGGTAATAAGCGTGTAGGTAGGAAATATTAAAATAAAATTGTCAGCTGATTTGCTCGTTAAGGCAGACATACTCATTTCATACTAATTTAGTTTCTATTACCGACTAATAAACATAACAAATTAAAAGTTATATTAGAGCTAATATAAAATAGTGTTCATAATATTATCCTCTTTAATGGGGTAGTAAATGCAATCTTCCAATCAATTACACAATTAAATGAATGTTACGGCTAATGCTGAGCTTATAAAAAGCTCGTACACACGATGCATCATCGTTCGGACCTCCTAGCGTCTAGATTAAAGATTAGGTAATTAAAAGTAAGTTCTTTTAAGGGTAGCTATTAAAGTGTAATATACGGCCGTGCAGCCCGGCGCATTATTCGCTTAGCCCCCCACAAGGCCGCGCTCGCGCACGACGAAACATCCCGGCCTCTATATTTAATATTTATCACCTGGATATTAAATGTCATCCCACATATAAATTACTATCCGTAATAAGCAAGCGAATTGGCACGATCACCGCACCGTTGATAGCGTTCATGATTTTAATTGAAATTATCAATTTGCAATTGCCTTTTAAGGGGCCGCCTCCGAATCCCACTGTTTCATGAGTTTTTGTCCGTTATTGATATAATGATTTCCCGCATAAATTGCGACGTTGAACGAAAATGGTAATGCGGATGAATTATTTAATATTTTTGTCAACATATTCATTATTTTTAGTCCGCTGTATTGCAGAATTAAATAAGTAGACAGGTGACAAGCATGTTTTAGTTTTTATTGCCTCTCTGCGTGATGGTGGGCAAGAGGTTTTAAACAAAAACGGACTATATTTAGTACTTGCACATAAAATATTTTCTTTTCTTTTGAAGCTACTACAAACTCAGTAATTGCTTTATTACTTAACTTAAACTTGTAGTGCATAAAATTACCTCCGCAACAATCATTAACTGATAACACATTTTATCGCTAATAATGTGCATTTTTCTGTTGCAATTAACAAGATACTTGATCTCACATTCAGTGGCATGTAATATTTTGCCTACGTACTACAACCAATTCATATTACTGTTCATATTCTAATGCTGTGAAACCACTTTTACTTTACTTTGAGAACACATTTGTCTACCTAGAAGAATTTAGTAACTAAACATTTTTTTTTTAAGTTGTACATATTAAGTCCTAAAAATAACAAACTCTAAAAATTATGACACACCATTTAGTTTTAATTTGGCGATTGTTCGGAAGTAGGTAATGCGCGCACATACTTTTCAAATATGGATTTCACCAGTCTGACCAAAACTAACTATCTTATTAACTGTACTAGGTCAGTGTCATCTACAGTTGGACACGAAACGAACAGTAGCGCTACTATAAATTTAAAAGTGACAAGCTCGATATCGCTCATGTAAAAAGTGTCTATGAAAAAAACAATTAGATAAGTTTTTAACGTACGTAAGTTTTCGATAGCTAACTCATGGTAGCGCTACAGAACTCACTGAGCTTCTCCCAGTTTCCCGTCCCGCCCTCTGACGATCGGAGGGCGGACAAAATCCTCCGCTGAAATCTGAAGGTTCTTACATAAGCTCGAATCTGGTACAGTTGTCATCGCTGGTAATTAAATAAGCACGCACTGCATTTCAAGGAATACGTAATGCTGACTGTTGACATGAGATTGCATTGTAATTTAATAGTATCATTGAAAAAAGAAAAAAATATTATGAATATTGCGGATAGACATTATTGTTTGTTTTAGGTTCGCTTTTAAAGAGACACGCAACAAAAATAAATAAATATTATACCGTTTTATGTGTGAGGCGTCTAATTTAATTGATTCCATGTTAATCACGAACTACTGTACAAAGACATGACCTGAGACATAATTTTTATTATTCCAGATTTGTCGAATAGGAGGATATTATTACCTTCCAGAATCAGACAAAATTTACCGTGTGTATAATAAATATTATTTCATTATTTCGGATTCTTGCGATGCAAATTGTTTCTTTTTAAACGGCAGCTGTAGATAGAAGGTAGACGGGCACCTGTTGTAGGAAGTTGCCTCTGATTGTATGCGAAATTGAATTGCTTTTTATAACTTTCTACTTACTTTAATGGAAATTTATTACGTATTTCACATAAAGTTTACATTGTCATCGCACGTTAATGTGGAAGGCAAATTGAAATAACTTGACTTCTTTCCGGGGTCCGGTGTATTGTTTGTATCGTGTATCAAAACTTATTGCTTTATTCGTTTTATGATATCTTAAAAGATAAGTTATTCTCTTAATTTTTGACATTTCCGATGGGTGATTGATGATTCCTCTGGGTGAACAAAACCAGATTTTTCATTTATTGATCGAATTTTCCCTAATATGTGTGTTGTTTCTAACTTTGCTATTCTCCAAATAAGAGTCAAAGCAGTGAAATATAAATTTACTAATATAATTTATTCTAGCACCTAACAAAAACAATATGATCAGTATATGCGACAAAATCTCTTAAGGTCAAGTTTAAAAAAGGGGATTATCACGTATCTATTTTGATAAGGGAATCATTTCTAAATAGATACGTGAGTAATCTCGTAAAGGTCGTTTATTCAAAATGTTTCCTGGATTCTGGATGCACGCAACTCAACTAACAAAGATAGAACTCGAATCACAATACCCTCTTATTACGCGTCTGCCAGGGCACAACCACATCAAACCGTCAAATGCGCAACGCTGCCAAAAAGACCCTAACGTCGCTTTCATTGCCCCAACAATTTGTTAGCGAATCCTACAGGTGGCTCTCTCAGTGTCGAATTACCTCCGATTGTGCATCGCGATCGAACCTTTCCGGTCGGAACCGGGATCCACGCCTTGTATTGTGGACTACAATATACTGAACATTAATTGGCCTTAGCCGCAGACATTTAATATCTCATAATGGTGAAGGTTAGCGAAGGCAGAACAAGGCGTATGTGATTGTAGTTCCGTACTATCAAATATAACTAAAAGTAACAATTGAAGGTTATATTACTTAGTGTGCAAAGTTATACTCGTGTGATAAAACAGAGTGCAGTGGAGATCCTTTCTAAAAATATAGACATGTGATCCTTTCTAAAAACATGATCAGTTCAATTACAGATCCAATTCACTTCCCGAGATCCCGTTTTACTTTAAAAACGAAATGTGTGTTTCCATAATATTGATCTGAGTAATATTTAAGGTTGAATAAAAAGGCAAAACCGGATAGGATGCTCTAATTAATCCCAATCGAACTATTATTGCGAACAGACATCCGCCAAACTCCTCACCATCTGCAGCCAGTGGATCCCTACAACAGAAAAAGGGCACCCTAATCTCCCAAAGCTCAGCATCCGCGCTTGAAAGAGTAACGCGATATTTTCGTAGCGATTTGTAAGCAATCGCAGATGGGCGTGTTTAGAAACAGGAAATAAATTCAACTTGTTGCCACTGACGATGTTTGCCGCGAGTGACGCTGATTCTCATGAAATGCGAGCGTTTGTGTACTCGGCTGTATTGTCTGGAATGGGTATCGCGTTTCGTCGCGTTTTCTATATTGAGTGAGTGATTTGTCGAGTACTATTCGGGAATGTCTTCTTTGTATTGTAAAAGATTCACAATTTCTTTTCGACTGTGGTAATAGCAGCTGGTAGACCGAAGAAAGAGCATGAACTTCTTGTGACAGCAATTTACTGAGCGCGTTGTAAAGTTGTGATTTAAATATGGCTGTATGAACTTGTTTTGATAAAGTGACAAACAGTAATCAATATAAAGTATTAAGTAGATTTAAATAAATCGGTGATGGCCGGGTTTCTGAGTGACTGTTTCTGCAACTTTCGGTTATCTCTTTATTGGCCAATGATTCAACCAAGTTAATTGAAAGAAATCGGTGCTTATCTTTTGTTCCGTTTTAACTCTGTATCATTCATAAACAAAGTGTTACATAAATATTAAACAATACATTTTTTCAATAACACAGAAACACAACAAAAAGTACAGAGTACAAAATTATATTCTGCTGTATTTTTTTATTTCATTGATTTATATATTTTTATACAGCAGAGGGTTTACCCATTAACTGCTGTTCCCTATAAAAAGTATCCTAGAAAAGGTCCGCAATATGATGTTATTTTTATTACACAACTCATTATAAATTCAATACTTGTTCCAAAAATAAAACCAAAACCATATTTCGTTAAGTCATCTCGTGACGTGAAGAGCCATCGTCGACATTAAGATAAATCTTCAAAAAACAATTTGTTATTCAAAAAGGAACACGAAACTATTTTCGTATATTTATATAACGGAACCAATCCCTACCGTCTTAAATGTTACCGTTCAGGTAAAAGGAATATTTTTTCTCTAAGGGAAATCTCCCTGAGTTCGTGCCAGGGCCGCATGCAAGGGGATTATTATTTCTGTGACATCTGTACGTGTAACTCTAACTAGATACTAATAGATAACCGCGGATGTTTTTTATGCCGCTCGCTTTTTTAATCTTTTGTGTCGACTGCCACACCAAATGTGCATTTTATTTATTAGGGTCCGCTAACAATAAGCATTGGGGTTACATACAATAATATGAATTATTGAAGTCGCACTTGTGACCACTTGTTAATAATTGAATTTTTTATTAACAACACAACAAGTGTGCGTGATTAGGTTATTTTTTATTTATCTTTAAATATGTATAAGGAGACACATATAATAAATAACTGCCCTACCGCGACGGAGAATGAATATTTAAAACACTTAAAAAAAACAATATTTTTTATCTCTCTAAAATGATGATTTGGAGCAGGTACGATAAATTGGTACGTGAACCTGTCTGTTTTATTATTCTGCGTGGCAGTTAATCACATTTGGAAGCGACAGGACGTCCCTAAAGTTCCAATAAGCTACCGCTAATTACGTAATCCAAGGACCGTGACTGAAATGAATAAAAAAGCTAGAGTAAGTCGGGAGTATTGTGGCTCGGGAGGGAGCGAAGCCTCGGAGTCGCTGGAACGCCGATGGGATGGAGTCGACCGACTAAATAAACAAGTGAGTTTCGCTGAGTCGGCGAGAGACGATTTGGAAGAGAATGTTTTTGTTAATACATACCTAATCTTATAAAAATATGTCTTTCCCAAATGATAGCTCATAAAAATTTCAAACCAATTTTTTTTTAAATCTAAATATATGTCTTATACAAATTTCAAAATTTTTAACATTATATCTGACAGAGCCATAGCAATTATAGCAATTCAACTACTTACATAATATTTTTTGCAGCGTGAGTGAGCCCTAGCATCCATAGCCCATAACATGTACAATAACATACTAGGACTCAACCAGCTGTAGAAATAAAGAGGTAGGCAAAACATGAAGGATATGCTTGTATTTTAAAATAATATAGGTCTCATATAAAGCTTTGAGGACGACTTCGTTTACACCCATTTATTAATATACTACTCTATACTTACCAGGTACCTAATTAAAACACCCGTGACATTGAAAACGAACTCACCTAATTACATACATTGAGAATTTAACGTTACCGATTGTAAACCGAAAATTCAAATCCTATTACGTAACTTTCGTCTCTACTCCACTCCTGTCCTTGCGATTCCGGGGTCATTTTTAACGAACTAGGTATTGTGGCGGTTCCTTGTATGCACATACACTAATCAGCATATTCAATATCACCCGCTTTTGACAAGTGCAGCCCCAACAACTACATATGTCGGCTCGGTGGGCATCGGCGCGGCTATATTGATCGCCACTTAAACTTTTAAGAGCCAGATGTCTGATTTTCCCATAACTTTCATCATGCATAGACGAGGTCGCCCACAAACAAAGACGAGTGTGGTCAAGATTTTTCGTAAACATTCTAATGAACTATTTACATTTTTTAATTCTGACCTGCTATTAAAAGCTCTATTTTAGTAAATACGTATAACGTTCTTAAGACGTATAATCAACATTAAAAAGTATAAATGTGTCTTTGATTGTACAAAAAATTACCTTACGTAAACATAAACACGAGGCTACCAAACTACTCTTCAAATAAGGATATGTATACTAGACACTATGCGCAGATCTATAGAAGAAGTTATAACATTTTTTTAAAATATCACAGTTTCACGCACCACTAAAACATAACCATATGCATCGATTCTGGGTGATTAATTAAGTGATTGACTAAATTATACCTAACGATCCGAATGAGCGTGTTTTTGTGTCGCTTTTTTCTAAAGAAGCCGATTACTAGACTTCCCACAGTCTAGCGCATTATTAAAACCGGCCGTTTGTGTGCACGGTTTAAAATACTCATTATTATAAAGCATCGCCCACGCAAACTGTGTCATCGCGATGACGTCTCACTGATCGGTTATAGGCTGCGGAACCAGTAATAATGTCATAAAACCTCTCAACCACTCAGAGGTATTGGTTTAGTCACAGGCATTGATATCTAATCACGTCACTCGATTTCAGTTGATAACTGCGGTATAGTAAGGCAAGTTATTCGCGAACGCTTAATGTCAGGAAAATATCAAGTGATTCCAAAACAAAAAGAAAACGTGCTTTTGCTGAAACTGAAAATGAAAGTAAAACATCTCATAATATTATAGGTACACAAACATTAAACTACTAAGAACTAATAAGAAAATTATGAAAGTTAATGCTTTATTCTTGATCACGCAACAAAGGAAAACACTTGATCAGAAAAGTAATATAATTACTGGTATTTATTTTCTATGAACGTATCCACTTTATTTTTTACTTAACTTCTAATTCATAAAGTTTTTTTTATATTTGTAAAGCAATAAAACCGTATTAGTACTACAGTGAAAATAAAAGTACGCAGGTACACACATAAACAACATCAATAGAGGAGGCATAATAGAAAGATCCCACAGACTTAAATGAATGTTAATGAGTGAGAATTAATGTGGATACTCTAATTAATTGTTTAGCTGTAAAAAGACCCCTTGTTATTGCTTATGGTGTAAGTATAGGACTAGTAGAAATGATAGACAATGGAAAGTATCAGGTAAAAAATATTGACTAGTAGATATTTTTTTTATTTTTGACCAAAGAGGTGAGTCACTGCAGACATAATGTTGTTTGCACAGACATTCTTCTCTAGCGCCAACCATACTTAGCACGTTGTAACATGTTATCAGCGCAAATCGGGTACAACCCTTCCGACATTCCTTCACCCCACTTAAAACACGGAAGATAATCTCTTAAAACCCCGGATTTGTATGACTAATTGCCCACAGATGTTTCGTGTGATATTCGAAGGAATATATCAAAAATAGAAATTAGGGGTTTGATGCTCAACCTTGATCTACGATAATAATTAAAATTGAATCCCTTATCGGGTCCGATCTCGCAAGCCACCCAAGTAATGCTATGGTAGTTTAACGGGCAAATAAAATTAATGAATCAAGTTTTTGTAGCAAGCTTTTAAACGATTTCGAGTAAGCTTGTAGTAAAATATGTTGATATAAAAAAGCTTAATAATTATGAACAATTTTTTTTTCCTTCTGAAAAAGTTATTAATTTGCCAATAATAGCAGTACGCTTACTTTATCTGCTAAAAGGATACAACAATTTCAATGTTTTTACGTACGTCCGTTATTCAGCATTCCACAAAACTCTGCTTTAATTATGTACAAGTTAATCAGCTAATTTCCCCTTTCTTGAAAACCTGGTCGACATTAGGCGTCGCCAACAAAAACTGTTTGTTTGTTACCAGACGTCGGCATTCCTCGCGGTTTCCTCTAAACTGTTACCGATAAAAAACAACCTAACGACCTCATTACGATAAGGAACATATGCGAGACATTCCTCGCCCTCAACACGCTCTATTCCCCTGGCGAATTTAAATTTGTAATTCTGAATGTCTTCCCTTCCTTAGCCAATAACGGTGGTACGTTTATTAAAAAAAAACTCAGCCACGCCTTCAGCGGAAGCAGCTGTATTCCCAATAATTATGAACATCGCTCCCGACCATTGGGTCGGCCTAAACATAACTAGCCCAGCCTTATATTAATATTTAATAGTGTACACTTTGTACTGTCGAGGCATAAAAAAGTTAGATTGGTAGCAAATTGAAATAGTCATGTAAAGAAAGGAGTCATCGTGAAAGCGTATGTTGGTGTAAGTAATTTAAAAAATAAATTCAGTTTCTCGATTGACTTAGAGCAGGCATGAAAATTAAATGGAAATGTAGTAAGTTATATGGTACAGATTTTTAGTTTTATTTTAGTAAGCATTTTTCATCTTTACCCAATGTTGCTTGTACGAAATCTACATACAATACGAAATAAACGGTTAAATACAAGAAGTATGATAATATAAGCGTAGTTTTTATCGTACAATATTTTGATACATGACTCAAAATAAACTAACGTCTCAACATGGTATGAAGATGATCCCAAAAATATGTTAAAGTTACTCTTTCAAGATTTGCTGCGAAAGCATTGTAAGGGATATAATGTTTTTAGTAGATGTGATTTAGCTATCAATTTTTATTTACACTATTAAGCCCAATTATTGTCATATTTCTTTTAAATATTATTTTTATTTATGGTATTAAAACTGATTATTTTGGTTGGGTTGTAAACCGATACTTTAGAAATCTATAGATGGGCAACACTAGTGAAAAAAGATGGCGGAACGGCATTCGATGCCGAGCGTTGGTACATGAGATGTAGTGAGCGGAGTAAACGAAAAATAAGATGTAATTTATAGATTAAGGTGTTGAGTGCTGCAATAATAAACGTGTTGCTGTGTATTAAGTGTTTTATTATACTTCAGAAGTGGTAAGTACCCGTATTTGTCTTATAACGGAAAATAAAGTTTAAATATAAAATACTTAACGGTGGGTAACCGTTATCAGTGACGACCGATTTGGTCCACGGGTTACGAACGTTGCCTTTGAACTAAAAGTGTCGCGGGTTCGAATCCCGCACAAGACAAACATTTCTTTTGTCTTGGCTTGGGTGTATACGTAGTTGCAAGGATAGGTATATAAGTAAGTTTTATCAGTTACCTGACATTTATAACGCAGGCCTTGGTATGCTGTGGGCCGGGTGATTGATATTAAAGTGTAAAATACAATATCAGACAATTTTAGTGTCGCATAAAAATGCCTAAAAGTATTTGAAATTACCATTCCCAACGATATAGTTGATACAATATTAATCTAAAATATATGAAAGATTAAGTTAAAAGAAAATGAGATAATAATAATAATATGCTGGCGTGCAATAACGTAATAACGGGATGCAATAATTTGAATGAAGTGACGGTTGATCTTATATTTTTATTTTTGTATTTATACACTATTATTGAAATCTTAACTTCGGGCTGACCTTGAAGTCACTTTTGAGGTCAAAGTTTTGGAGTACAAGTGTGGTGTGAGGGTGTCTTAGAGGGACCCGAAAATTTCATCCATTTTGTGATAGGACGCCTCGTTTTCGAGATACATCAAGTTTTATTTTTACCTAATTTAGGATTTTGAGTCTCACTTGAGAAGTGAGTCTAATGCCGTATCATTTTGTTTTTACATGAAACAACGGAGCAAGACAAGAATCGCCGATTGAAAACTCCTACGTGAGGCGCTGGTCGCACCGACGACGATGGAGGCAGGCTGAGTCGCGGTCAGCCACGGAGCGTGGTGCAGGATCGCGGTAGCCGTTTTCGGCGGAGTCCGCCGCTGCCGCGGCCTTGGAAGACGCAGTCGCAGCCACAGCCATCGGTGGATTCAAGAACTGGATCGCGACCGCGAGCGTGCAGTTGAACGGGATCCCGTTCACGTGCAACGCGCTCGCATGAGCGGCTTCAGCACTTACGGGAGAGGAAGACGGAGATGGAGCGTCACAAGCCGGAGCAGCAGAAAACGAGAAACAAGCAGAGGACTCCCCGGCTCACCGAGCGCTGGACTTGACAACTCACAAGGTTATGTACTCCTCCCATTTATTTTTCTTCTACCTCAAAATATGTTTTGCAAATCATTCCATCAAAAGTGGCCTGATATTGTTTGTATGGGAGGAATAGCAGGTTAAACTGTTGGCTGTTATCCATGGGAGCTTTTCAGTCGGTCACCGGAGGATATGCTAAGGTATATAAGTAAATTAAATGAGTCAATCAAAAGCATTATTGTGAGTAGCTAGCCTTGGTTAACCAATTATTATTATAATTTTATTGTCTCTATTGCGATGATCACAGTAAGGGTTAATTTCCCGGCCCTTGTGGAAGACTTGCGTGTGAGCACAGGCCCAACACGTAGTGGCCCCTTGGGACGTTTACTATAAGTGTGAAATGGATATGCTACTCCTGTATGCACATGACGATGCGCTCTGCAGTAATACCCGGCGCAGAAACATATAGGACGGATTGGAATGTAAATATTTGGGCCTATTGAGTGAGGTTTTGTGGAACTGGGCCTGGTTATTATTATCAGTTATTATTGTTGTTTCCTACGATATTAGGTTCTCCATTTTTATTATTTACATTTTAGTGTTTTAGACGGTAGGTCACTTGCCAAGTGATTACTCTGACGGGAATGAGAAGTCGTCCTGTAGGAACCTCCGGCTGCAGGTGTTGAGAATTAGGGTTCCTACAGCAGTACAAAGTGTGATTATTATTATTTTATTAGTTTAAGTTCATACTCTCCAAAGAGGATATCAAATAAATGGTATGTATTTAGAATTGCTGCCTTTTGGACGAGTTTCTAATGTGAGCGTATGTCAAGGGTAATGAAACTTGTATGTAGTGATCGAAGAATATAATCAGTTGTGAGACTACGAATGGCACTATTTTGTTATATTCATATTTCTATAGATAGGTTACGATACCTTTTCATCTTTTCGGTGAGGGTTGGTTGGAGGTTATGGCTTAGTAGTCATCTGGCTAAGTCTTTTAAATAAACTGTTTATTGATTATATTAGGATCCGGTCCGGTATAGTGCGCTGTTTTTCCTAATTGTTCTGTCGTTTCTCATTTCCTAGTATTGAATCTGGTTTATATTTATAAAATGGTAATCTCTTTTTAGGAAATCATACTTGAGGGCTAAACATTACAGACTATTCTGGCTACTTTATCGTGCCTGTACCTGCACTATAACACTGCAGGCGATATCCTTACTAATATTATGGGTCCGGGAGTGGCTCTGTCTGTCTGTCTGTCTGTCTGTCTGTCTGTCTGTTGCGCTTTCGCGCGTGGAGTGCTGGACCGGTTTGAGTGAAGTTTGGTGCAGATATGGTCCGGAGGCTGGAAGGGGTTGTGGGCTGCTTTTTAGCCGACTGCGCTATAGGGGGGTAATGTTTTGCCCGTTGGGCGTCTCTGCGCGGACGAAGTCGTCACAGCCCAAACTATTGGACAGATCCAGATGAAATTTGGCATGCAGGTAGATGTTATGACATAGGCATTCGTTAAAAAAGGATTTCCCGAAATTCCCACGGGAACAGGAATTAACGGGAAAATCCTTTTGTATTAGACGCTTGAAATTTGGCATGCAGATACTTTAATAAATTTAAAGCTTAGTCGAACAGGATATTGTAAAATTCCCACGGGAACAGGGGTAACAGAAAAAAAAAAATCTTTTGTATCAAAAAAATCTAAACCGCGTAAGATAGATGATTGAGATTTGGCATGCAGGTACCTCAATGGACGTAAAGCTTACTTGCAACGCGATATTACAACATTCCCAGGGGAACGGGCGTTATTGGGAAACAACTTCTGTATGTTAAATCCTGTAGGACACGCGAACGAAGTTTGTACGGCTAGTGTTGAATATGTTCTGGGCTATTCTCTATCTTTTGACTGGTGATTCCTCAGTATTTTTTTAATAATTCTTTGTTTTCATCTTGAATAGCGATTATGAAGGTTTTGGTATCCGGACGTCGCAGCCGCGATTGGATGTTGATATGTCAGCAAGGGGCTGTTGAAGGTCTCTGTAGTGGCGCCTATGCAGACCCTTTTGTTTCCATACGCTTACGTTTGTACCACTAGGTGTTATTTATTTATAACATTACTATTCTGTATGTTTGACAAAGCGGAAAACACAAGGCAGAAAAAGGTAGCTGAGACTGGTACCTATTGTCAAATAATACACTCTTGATAAACTTAACTTTAGATATTAATGTTTTTTTATATCTTATGTTAATTAGTTATTAGAATAAGTTTGTATGTACTTGTGGTACTTATAGTTTGACAATAAAGCTTTATTATTATTATTTAGTTCAACATTAAGAAGGTTGTGATGTACCTGAAGTGTGTATTGGCTCTTCTTAAGTGTTTTCGGTATGACTCCTGTGGCTGATAATGCTATTGGTACGATATGGACGGTCTGTATTTTCCACTGTATTTTAATTTGAATCGCTAAATCTGTGTATTTGGTAAGTTTTTCGTTGATGGTGATTCGGAAGTTATAAGTATTGGTAATTGCTATGTCAATGAGGTATACTACGTTTTGCTGTTTGTCATGAATTGTTATATTGGGTCTGTTATAGTGAGTGGTTCGGTCTGTTAATATAGTGCGGTCCCAATATATTTTGTGTTTGTTATTTTCCAGAACAGGGTTAGGTTTATACTTATAATATGTATTGTATTTATGGGCTAAGTATTGGTAGATAACTGAGGCAACCTGGTAAATGGTCTATATCTCAAGAGTATGGAATGTTTCCTATTTGCAAAAGTTGCAAATACTTATAGAAATAATTTAGTGAAGTGTGCTTCCTGTGGTACCCATAGGAATACCCAAGTCCTATTTCTAGTTTGGTAATTTACATGGACTGGTTGCCAAGCTATAATTTAGTTGTGTGCTTCCTGTGGTACCCATGGGAATACCCAAGTCCTATTTCTAGTTTGGTAATTTACATGGACTGGTTGCCAACCTGGTAAATGGTCTATATCTCAAGAGTATGGAATGTTTCCTATTTGCAAAAGTTGCAAATACTTATAGAAATAATTTAGTGAAGTGTGCTTCCTGTGGTACCCATAGGAATACCCAAGTCCTATTTCTAGTTTGGTAATTTACATGGACTGGTTGCCAAGCTATAATTTAGTTGTGTGCTTCCTGTGGTACCCATGGGAATACCCAAGTCCTATTTCTAGTTTGGTAATTTACATGGACTGGTTGCCAACCTGGTAAATGGTCTATATCTCAAGAGTATGGAATGTTTCCTATTTGCAAAAGTTGCAAATACTTATAGAAAATAATTTAGTGAAGTGTGCTTCCTGTGGTACCCATAGGAATACCCAAGTCCTATTTCTAGTTTGGTAATTTACATGGACTGGTTGCCAAGCTATAATTTAGTTGTGTGCTTCCTGTGGTACCCATGGGGAATACCCAAGTCCTATTTCTAGTTTGGTAATTTACATGGACTGGTTGCCAACCTGGTAAATGGTCTATATCTCAAGAGTATGGAATGTTTCCTATTTGCAAAAGTTGCAAATACTTATAGAAATAATTTAGTGAAGTGTGCTTCCTGTGGTACCCATAGGAATACCCAAGTCCTATTTCTAGTTTGGTAATTTACATGGACTGGTTGCCAAGCTATAATTTAGTTGTGTGCTTCCTGTGGTACCCATGGGAATACCCAAGTCCTATTTCTAGTTTGGTAATTTACATGGACTGGTTGCCAACCTGGTAAATGGTCTATATCTCAAGAGTATGGAATGTTTCCTATTTGCAAAAATGGATGGGTCTGCAAATGGGACTCATTCTTTGTTATGTTTCTTATTGTATTTTGATCAGCGGCGAGAATAGATGGGTTCGTCGCAGGTTGCAAATACTTATAGAAATAATTTTGTTTTGTGTGTTTCCTATGGTACCCATAGGAATACCTATTGTGCATGAGGACATGCACAGTGTCAGGATGGGCGAATGTAAGGGATATAATGTTTTTAGTAGATGTGATTTAGCTATCAATTTTTATTTACACTATTAAGCCCAATTATTGTCATATTTCTTTTAAATATTATTTTTATTTATGGTATTAAAACTGATTATTTTGGTTGGGTTGTAAACCGATACTTTAGAAATCTATAGATGGGCAACACTAGTGAAAAAAGATGGCGGAACGGCATTCGATGCCGAGCGTTGGTACATGAGATGTAGTGAGCGGAGTAAACGAAAAATAAGATGTAATTTATAGATTAAGGTGTTGAGTGCTGCAATAATAAACGTGTTGCTGTGTATTAAGTGTTTTATTATAGCATACTTTATTTGCTAAAATTATAAAAAGATCCTACCTCGTGCAGTTCATATAAAATCAGTAATATTATTGTATTTTACATCATTTTGTCCCCGTTTCAGTTAATACCTAATTAAATTGACTAGAAATAAGAACTAGGTGTACATTTACACGTAGGAAACAGAACAGACACTGCAATATAATACTGCAAACGGCTGATGTAGCCGTTTCCATACACATTCATGCACGCACACGGCTTTACAGGAAATCATAATGGACTAGTAGGTTATGTTAAAGTAATGAAACTTCTTTCTTTTTTGTTAAATTAAAAGGTTTGAAAAATTTATTGAAATTTTGCTATGTATGTAGTTGAATTTATTTAAAAATATATAATGTGCAGGAAATCGCTATTAGTAACAAATCTTTAAACACTTACAAATAATGTACTATTTTCCAAAAACAGTTTACAACTTTACATGAAAATCTGATCTCCACTAGGCTGTGCTTGTCTTGAGGGTTTAATTTAATTAACCAATGAACAGATACCTTCAGATTAAAACATTGGGATCTTAGGCTATACAGGTTATAAATAAATTAAAATTTTGTACCGCACCTAAAATACGGCTTACGTTGAGGCCAGCAATTATCTGAAAGTAAGTATCCCTTATTATGGAAACTAAAACCGATCGTGTAATTAGGTGTTTAGGCACATAATTATCGAAGTAGTAATAACATGGCGTATTCTTTAGCCTTACTTATTTAAGTACGTACTAAACCAAAGCTCAGTTTACTTTACAAAGTTGGGCACTTTGATTATTTGCTTAATCTCATGTTGGCCAATTTGAAATTATACTTTCATAATCCTAAATCTGAAGGTAAACTGTTCATAAATTTATTTCATAACTTTAATTAAGACCAAAATAATATATCGTTTCTATTGGAAATCCATCATTAATCATCAAATATTGAATTGTACAATGTAAAGTTACTTTACAATTTAATATCAATACTAAAGTTCATTTTAAACTAAATAAGTTAAGTAACCTTATTTACTAACTGTAAAACTTTAAAAGAAGGTTTCTTTTCATTAATACTTTTAAAAATAAATTTCAATAACAAAAATGCACTCGCTCGTTATAAAGTAGTTACGAGTACTATAAAATAAATCTGATAGCTATTTAAGCTTCATTTGGAGAGGAAACATTCATTATACTTTTCTGTAATAAATACAAATATTTGTTTATACAAATAGAGCCATAACGGCGTTGTCTATTATGACATAGATCTTCCTACGCAAAACTATCCAAGTTTCGTTAACATTTCATTAGGCGGCCTTCTTACCAACATTTATGATTTCGAATAGCTATGGGCAATCACGACTGAGACTCCACGACCGTCATTAATGATCTGCTGATGACACAGCTTTAAGTTACTATCTTTTTCTATGAAACCGTCCATTTGTTACATTGGACGTAATTTCTTTGCAAACACAAAGTAAGCTTAATATAGTGTGTCGTCGGTCAACATGTTCGTAATAAACCTGTCCTCATATCGATAACATCACAATCTCGACTCCACCAAAAGCTAAAAGGCCGTTTATGGGGACATAAACGTTTATAGATTCATAAACCAAAGCCAATCTATTGTTTCCACTCTTCCTACGCGGCGCAGCGACATAACTAATCGAGCGATTCCGCTTTTTGTCTCTGCGTGGCGTGTAATCAATTGTCACCTCTTTGGTTATTTCCGAGGCGAGCTTACCATGTCTCCGATACGAAGGAACGGGTTTCGAATGGTCACCAGCAATAAACGATCGAGTATCGTATTGCATGAAAAAAAGGTGATGAGTGTTCCCGCTGGAGGAATGTTGGCGCGAATAGATGGCCTAGTGTGTTGGTGACATGGGCCACGATGGCCACGATTTAGATCCAGGGATACACAACCTTCGCCGCCCGGGGTAGGATTACAAACGAGATGTGATTGAGACATGTACACTCAATACAATGTTTATTGAAAAGACGTTTTGTTTCAGAGACAAATGTATGTGATTTTAGATAACTATCAAAACTCGTACTTATGGGTTTTTTAATGAATGAAACACATCGTCTACTACAAATATGAATTACATCATTATTTTAATTCTTCATGTGGTAGAGTAAAAATCTGATGATATTTACTTTTGATATAAAGTAATTGTATGTGGTAAAGTTGAAAATAAACAAAAGATATTATATCGTTCATTTAAATTTTTCATATTATATGCTCGTACTCTTTTTTAAGAAACTATTTCAAACCCTTTAAGATTACCTAAGTAATTGTAACTGGACTTCGTTATTCAAATTTACATACTCGTATTGTATTGACATAGTTCCTATCTTATCTATAAACGACTGTCAAGACCAATCGTATCGAGTGTAAAGCCTATCTTGATTCGACAAACGTTTGTGTGAATGAATTGCTTGCATTTAGACTGTCCTCATGAATCATGATATGTTTGCTAAGACGACATAATCGATCGGCCGGTCGCATGGTCGCTACTCAACAATAGGGAGACATAGTGCAATCAAAAGTCAATTAAAAGCCGGTGTATTCATGGCCTGAGCCTACGATGATTTATAGTTTCGCAGCGGGCAACCGGCGTGAGCGCACTGTCGCGGACGGTTTTTAAATTAAAATCGTACGAAGCCCGCGCGTGATCTTATCCAACTCGATCAATTTAGATAAAATAAATATTTATACATTTGACCGTAGATGAGCGAACAAAGCGATTCGGTAAATTGATTATGTCAATGAAAAACTCTCTGACACTAGCTCTACCCTATTCAATCACCTGTGTAGATGATAGATAAAGCTTTATAATGAAGTGTTGTGTAAAAAATTGTTCGCCCCAATTGGACAGAATTGGATGGAATCCTTATCAATGAAAAACAAAAATAGTAGACAAAATAATTAATTTATTCATACTCTGTGATTGGAAGCGTAATAAATACGATTTGTTTATATTTCTAGCTAAAAATTACATCACAAAATTATTTTCTTACTTACAATCTTAACTCTAACTATTTACAATTGACTAGGGTACATTTCAGTTCTTCAGCATGATTATTTTACAGTTTTATTATACAAATTTACAATCATAGATTACACGTCTCACTTTACATATTATAGTCTATAACATGTAAGTACCTAACATTATCACATAGTATCATTATCTCGTCCTGTAATTATTTAATTCAAGTTTCTATCAGGAACCTCTTACTAATGCTACACGTACGCAGCATACAAAAATACAAAAACAGGGAATGTGCGTTATCTTAACAGATTACAAGTATACGTAGAGATAGATAAATGCAGATGACTGAAGACAGGTACAAACAATAATGATGATAAATACATCAACTCATATGAACTTTTGTAATACACACGAAAAGGTACTCATAGTACAATAGAAATAGGCATTTACAGTTCAACATTCGCATCTACAGCACCAAATAATAATAGAAGCTTACAATCATAATGCATAGTTGCGTCATTATTTACAAATATTTACTTTCTACACCTACAATGATAACACATCACAACTTTCTTAGTTTAACAATTAGACGAAGTAAGTCTTTCGCATGTTATTGGGCCTAGTGTTGGACATGGGGATCTGCTGCGGGGGCCTGAGGGGCCGTTCCTCGCACTGGTGGTTGTCGATGGAGACGTAGCTGTGGTGGTGTGGAAGCCGGTCGTCCGGCCGACCTTCACTGCTAGCCACGGAGCACGTCTCGTCCTCCGTACTGCGAGCAGACACCTCCGCACTCGCGCTGGTCGAGTGCATAGGACTCGACATCATGAGAATAGGGGGCGCCATCCCATACTTGTACCACGGATCATGAGATGTAGGCGGCGCCGTATACCTCAAGTTCCCGTGCCGCCCAAAACCTTCCCTATTACCACTCTTAATACTATTCGCATTATGAAGCGTCCGATTCGGCAACGTCACGTCCACATCCGGTAACCGAAAATTTAGCTTTTCCCAACAGTTCCTCTCGCCCCACACGATCACTGTACACGTTTTGAGCAACACTTTCAAATCCGGATCTATGTTTATGGCACTCAAGTCCGTCGTTACGAGGAATATTATCTTCTGGCGTCTATGTCGAACGTTCACAGAGTTGATAGCACTTTGTACGGCTGCCTTTGACTCGGGCGCGTACCACTCTTGCTGTAAAAAGTTAATTGATAACACTATCACTAGTCTTTTTGAACTCTCCGCGGCACTCACTAAGTTATCACCGGATCGCCGATCGATCAGTTGTAAGTCCCTGTGTTGTAAACACAATGAATGTCCCGAATTCTCCAGTCCCGAACTCACTGCACGATTCACGAAGTCTTCGTCGCGGGGATTGTACACAAAAAACGCGTCGAATCGTTTATTTTTATTATCATTCATGTCCTTGGGCGTGGAAGTGAATATTCTAATACCATATCTCGAATGCATCCACAATTTAAAATCTTCTCTGAACATGAAAAGCAGTGCGCACATTAATAAAAGAATAATTACTATTATCAATGCCGCCGCGATATATGGAATGTAATTTTCGACTCCGTCATTCGATTCGATGAATAATCGCTTTAGAGTCTCTGTCCCGGTTTCTTCGGTAGTGATTTCTGTTTTACATTCCTTCGCTACAGTCGCAATAGTTTTATTCATTGGCTGCCCGTGAGCAAAGTAGCACATCATGGTCTCGGTATCTTTTGATTTTTTTATTAGCCATTGATTCAACTGAGCAACGTCTTTACAATCACATATCCAGTTGTTCCCATCTACAGACACACGCGTGCGAGGATTGTTGTCGGTAATGACTCGCCATGGCATGTAATCAACATAACCGTTGTTGTCAAGGTCCAAGTATTCCAGTGAGGGCAGGTAATTAAATGTATCATTCTCTATAACTTTGATTTTATTGTTGCGCAGATAAAGTTCATTCAAGTTCTGTAATCTGGTAAACTGCGTGTTTCTCAGCACTTCCAAGTTGTTGCTTTCCAAGTGGAGTACTCTCAATGAATCGATGCCGTTAAATGTTCTATTTTGGATTGTATTGATGTTGCTGTTATTGAGATACAGAACTTGTAACCTCTTTTTGCCGATGAAAACGTGATTCCCCAATTCTTTGAGATCGTTACCGTCTAAGTATATTTCGGTCGCGTCCATCGGTATTCGGTCCGGTACGTGATCGTAGTCGGCCTCCGAACAATCGACCACGTTGGAGTTCCAGGTGAGATCGTGATAACACGAGCATCTATCTGGACAAGTCATCTTGCAATCACAGGCGTCAAAGTCACAACAATGGCAAAGGGTGAAACAATGTGATTCGTATTCGCACAAAAATTCTGAGGATTTGACTTCGAGTAAGAGCACATCTGCTTTGGAACGCGAGTGGGTTAAAGAGCATCTTACACTTTCTAAATCCATTACTCGCGGGCGCTGCCTGAGGTCACTTAATTGGTTAATTCTCTGAAGCCATTCCATTGTACAATCACACGCAAATGGGTTCTCGCTGACATAGAACTCAGGTAAATCTTTCTCCTCCGGAACAGCTGATATCGCAAACGCCGCTGCCTCAAGAGTTCTTATCTTATTTGAATAGAGAATAACCTTGTTCAAGTTATACTTTTGCAAAAAGGTGCCGGGGCTTATTTTCTCAATATAATTGTTATTCATAACCACAGTCTCAATGCTACTGGGGAAAGAAAATTCATCGATGCTTCTTATTTTGTTATGGCTGACATCAAGCATTTTAATGTTGCATGATTCTTTTACGCCGTATGTATCTTCAAGCTTCTCAATTTTGTTTTCATGCATATCCAACCATTCTAAGTTAGATGGTATGTGGCTATAATCAAACCACAGAAGCTCATTATTTGAAACATTTAGCCAAACAAGCGGCTGGGTATTAGTAAATATGCCTTTCAAGTCAACAAGTTTATTGCCATCTAATCCTATCGCTTTCAATTGCTGGTTAGCCGCAAAAGCTCCATCGTCTATTTGATCTATGTTATTTGACGCTAAATTTAATATCTGCAGAGACGGCAAGGCGGCGAATGTATCTTTTGATATTTTCTCAATCCGGTTCCCCACCAGCCTTAAACCATATAAGTCATCTAGTCCTTCAAACTGTGAAATTGTCACTTTGGTGATCCGATTCATACCTAAGTCCAGAGAAGTTAAGAATCTTAATGTCTTTATGGCTTCCGGTACCTCGGATAACTGGTTTCCACTAAGACCCAAATCATGCAGCTTGGTGATATTTTCAAAAGACCGTAGATCGACTTTGGTTATTCTATTTCCATCAAGGAATAATTGGTTCAGTACATATAAGTTTGAGAAATGACTGCTGTCCACTTCAATTATGTTATTATGAGCTAATGAGAGCGAGTGAAGGTTTTTCAAATTAGAAAACGCTCCATCGGCTATGCGCGCTACGTTATTATACTCTAGACTTAGAAACTGTAAATTATTTAGGTCTTGGAATAATAGCGCATCTATTTTCGTTATTCTGTTATGAGATAAGTTCAACACAATGAGGCGCACTAATCCCGAAAAAGTGTCTCGGTTAATCCACTCACTGGTAAGTTCATTGACTGACAAGTCCAATATTTGCAACTGATCCAATCCTTCTAAAAGTCCTGGAGCAAGGACGCTCAGTGAATTATTGTTCAAATATATCTGTTTGATATCGCGTGAAGATTGAAACATTTCCGGAGGCAATGCAGTCAATGCGTTTGTTGACAAATTGAGGATTTGCAAATCATTCAAACCGACAAAAGCACGGTCGGCCACTGTCGATATTCTGTTGTTTTGCAAAAACATTTTTTGAAGCGCCCGTAAGCTCGACAATCCGTTATCTGGCAGCGCGCTGATTTCATTGTGCGACATATCCAACGTTTCCAGCACAGTGTTACACGATTTCCCGGGCGCGGTGGGCCCGTTACCCCAGTCGGAGAATCCCAAGTTAGAAATGTCTTGTAATCTGTTCTGTGTCACGTTCAACTCCTTCAAATTGTATAGGGGACAGAAGATCTCTGATGGCAAAATCCAAATGTTGTTGTCGCCCAAATCCAAACTTCTAAGATCGGTAAGTCCACGGAATGTATCTCTGTGGAATTCCATGGACATCGCAGACCAATCGGTATTGTGCGTTCGGATGCTCAAGCTTCGCAGGCCGCTGAGTGGCGACAATACAGCAGACGGGACGTAACGAATCTTGCAAGATTCAATCCTCAACTCCTTCAGGTTGTGGAATCGGGATAGGAGTTCTGTTCCTTCTTCTTTCCGGCGTCCGACATCGAGAGAGCTCTCGAAGAAGAGGACGTCGGTGCAGTGGAGGTCGAGCGCGGTGATGCGCTGCGCCTGGGAGGCGGTGAGGCCGGCCAGCAGGTCGGTGGCGCCGGCCGCCGTGCGCAGCGAGCACGCCAGCTGCACCCGCGTCGGCTCCCCGGCGGCGCCCGACACGCGCTGCCACTCGCACTCCTGCGGCGCCTCCGCCACCCGGCTCGTCAGCGACGCCCCGCCGGCCCCCGACCACATCCAACACGCCGCGAACCACACACCAAATAATCCCATCGATAACATCTCGAATAACTCTAAACTGTCACTTATTCAAATCGTCACCGTTTCGTCCAGTATTATCGCGCTCATCGCTACGTTAGTCCGGGCGCGCTCGGAAAACTTTACGAATTTCCCGTCAAACTTGTTTCGAAGTACGACACATAACGGCTCGGGAGTGGAGCTTCACGGAACGCACGCCACTCTCGAGGGCTAGGGAGCGACTGGCGGACGAGCGGCGAGTTGAGCGACCGGCCGGCACGCTCCCCGCGCTCGGACGCTCCTCCCCTTCCGAGAGGTCCGATACGGCCTCTCGCTCGCCCGACACAAAAGTTCACAACGCAACGGCAACAAGTTGGTCGCGGCGAGATTGGCATGAACAGGAGCGCGCTTTGCGAGCTTTTATAAACATGGCCGTACATACGTTGTTTGTTTTGCGTTAATCATAAAATTTCAATGGATACAATGATGAAAAGCGTGTGAACAATACAAGATTTACTTCGAGATGGTTTCAACTGGTGCTTTTATACAAAAACTACATTACAAATGAACGTTCACATGGTTGTTGAACATTATTAAATTTTAAAGTAATGTTTGACTCCAAACTTTTTTAGAGAGCAAATACGAATACAATAATTTTAAGATTACTACTAAAATTTAAATAACATTAATTATGCAGATTTTTGATACTATGATCACCTTCACACTAATAACACATTTCCATATTTAAATCACTATCTCCTTTCATATAAAGATAATATTATCGCTACAAATTGCGTACATTTTAGCACTCGCTATCGGCCATGAGAAATTGCATTGCATTGCACCATTATCGATACCGATAATACTCTCACGATAACCGGACAAAGCGCAGATGTAACTCTTTAAGCCCTCGTCACGTATCTATTCAGAATCGTTGGAGTTTCCTTGAATTCCTTTCCCGAGGTGTCTACCGTATCTACCTGCTATGACGCATGGTCGCGATAGCTCTTATCTATGTACTTGTCAAATTGCTCACCTAATGACGTCATTACATGAGCTAATGCATTTTTACCCTTTCCAATGGTTAATCACGCACTCACTCGTTAAGTGAGTGTGATATCATTAACTAATGTCGGAAGTTGGTGTTGTTCCTAGGTAGTTAGGTATCTACCTATTAGCCTTGATTGAGTGTAATGTTTCACTGGAATTCCGATCGTTAATATTATCGATTCCTGCTGTCGCTCCTCAGAATAACAAGTACCTACTGTAGGATATACAATATATTGACGATTCTATATTAATTAGTCAGATTAATAACTTATAAGTAACCTATGTAATTTAGCAATCTATTGATACTAACCCTACTGATCAATATGGTTAATATTGAATAGTTTACTTTATAGAATACTTTATTTATTAAGATTATGTAGGTATCTAAAATCGCTTTCTTTTTCTATTTTCTGCATTTTTTTAATTATTATCTAACTATTGTTAATTATCACCTTCTATTTACCACTAAAGTAACAATCCTTTTTCATAAATTCAGAGTTAATTTCTGATCTTTTGGATATAACTTTGTTTAAACTTACTTAATCCTAGAATCGTGTAGGTAAGTATTTTAGAATGCAATATAGATAAACATTCATGATGTTACGTTGTTTTATGTAATTGTTAACCGACTCAAAACTTAGTTGCAGACAAACTTATCTTCAGTAACCATTAGGAAACAAGGGACTAACCTGTCTCGGGGAAGGATTATGTTTTTGCATTTTGTCTAGACATGAGATTTGTCTAATTGTTCTGGGCAGAACATAAAAAGTCTCATTGTCCATCGAAATATGTTAAATTCTTACGTATATATTTAACATCAGAATTTGCATTATCAATTTATCAAAATGTGTATTGAAATAGTAGGTACTAACTTATTTTAGCCAACTGCTAGTAATAGATAATGTTTATGATAATAACTTCTTATACTTTTATAAGGTATAAATATAATACTGAAACTAAAAAAAAATATAGAATACTCATAGCATTGCGTAACACCAAAATAAAGGACCATTCATTTAACTGGGGTGCACAATCATTACAATGTTGATGCTTGTTATTAAAATTACCCGGCCAATTTGTTAAAATTAATCAAAATTGCTATAAAATAGGTAAATGTGAAGGGAGTTCCGTTTCACGTGAATAGCAAATGCATCGCCGTAGGCACTTTGCTAGTTGCTCTATTTACACAACAACATTTACGCTTAACTGTTTTGGTTTCATAAGAAAGAACCTCCCCGAACTAGCTCAACGATTAGCCGCTTCGACTTCGCTTGATAACTTAACTGGTGTGCAATTTATGTTTATTTTCTAGAGCAATCTATTCAAAGTACTGGTTGTGTTGTGTGTTTTTAAATTTAAGTATTACTTGATTTTTTCTAACGACAAGTTAAAATATGTATTCCCATACAATACGCGGTATTTTAAAGAATTGGTTAATTTGTACTCATAATTATGGCTGACTTAGTTCTGTTTTTACTTGTTTGAAATTCAAACATGCAATACATTAAAGCTTATAAAATAAATATTGCTTTATTTTTATTTTTACACCAAACAAAAAATAAAAATCCACAAAGGAGCAATGCGTCACACAAAATTTAACTTTGATTTCCACCGCTCCGATATAAAGATAGCGGATTCATTGATTTTTATTCGCGCTCCAGAATTTATTATTCGAAAATACCAAAACGCATACCGACTCTCGAGCGATCGGAAGTGCAAAGGGCTTTATTGGCCCTTTCGTCGGCAAAACGCGAAATCGGCCCGCAAAGAGTTAACTGATCTAACCGAGTACTTTCGAGGACTTCCGCTGGCACTGGAGCTTTTGCGGAGTCACACGAGCTTTTTAATACTTTTTATTGTCTCGTCATTGTGTCCCGACATACCGATTCGCGCATTCGTAAATACCGATTGTGATTGGATATGTCTAAATACGATTCTCGATAAAATGAGCTTTTGTTGCTTAACTCGCAATAAAACAGCTGCAGTCCTGTAATTGTCTTCCTTGATAAGATTCCCTGAGAAACCGTTTAAGGCTGGAGTACATTAACTACGACAGATACTTTAACGCTATAAAATTTGGATAATACCTTTTTGGGACATTAAGTATTAAATTGCACATACTTAACCAATTACATTTAGCTAGTCTAGCTTATGAGCTAAATTTAATTTATTCAGTAATCCTACTTTGAACATTATTTGAAAACTGTAGTAATTAACACAATATAATACGTAAGACAAAGTACCTGAGTTACTCTATTTTCTATTTTACTATTGGTAGTTATGGAATTACTATAAATAGAAGTCGATCAATTTGTCATGTTGTCGATATTATTAAACAATTTCATAAGCTTAAGGCAACAACGCTACGAAAGCTCCCGGCGATATCAATTCGCTGCAACTAGCGCCATCTACATTTATCTCGTGCAACTATGTATTGACAAACGACGGCGATCCACACAGTAGGCAAGCTTCGCAAGTTTTAATATTTACAAATAAGATATGAGATATGATATGATATGATTTTAAACTGTAAATACATTATTTTAACTCTTTAGTTTATGCTAAGACTGGGTGTTGAAGATTAAATAATGTGTAAGTTATGTCAGAATTGGTTGTGCAAAACGTACCTATGTTTAGCGTCTATTTTCACTATAAACATATTATCAAATATCCACTCTATAAAGCAGACATATAATATTATGTTTTGATAAAAAGTAAATTCATTTTATGATACACTTCAATCAAATAATATCAGGAATACAAGCAATAATGTTTATTAAATAAAATTATGTACGCAGAAACCTTTCAGTGTACCCCATAAAAAACGTTTAAACGTAAGTACGTACTTATCTGAAGCTAATCTTAGTGGACTCACATTCGAACACTCATGTTTTCCCATAAAGTTTATCCCACAACAAAGCGAAATACCTTGCAGTCGACATCACATAGCATTTCGACTAATCGCGATTAAACTTTCACGACCGAGAGATGAAATAATATCATTTTGTTGAATTTATGACAAAACGAAACGTATTTGAAATGTTGTTTAGCAAAATATTTTCTGACGAAAGTCGACTTATGCCGTGTGGAAGACAATCGTGTAAAGTTTGCTAAGCTGTGAACATTTTGAGTTTAGGATTCTTCACAGTGAAGATAACAAAGCCCTGAACAATTAACATGTGTATTTTGACAAAATAAGCATGATCTCAATCTATAGTTATAGTTTTACTATCAGAATCCATCTCCCAAAAGAAAGACACAATAGATGCAAAAGGACAGTATTAAAGTTTTTAACTTTACTTTAGGCTTCCATAGTTATGCTACTTTAGACATGTTACCAATAACCTCTATAGCTGTTAGTAAAACAGAATATGGTCTGTTTTACACACCTACTGTTCAAACGAATTAGGTTACAAATTATCATAAACTTTAATTGTAACCATACATTTAGTTGATAACTTATTAGGTTTGGCCACTGGCCACAAATGCAGACCTAGTCTATTATTTCCAGAGCGGCATGTAAATAATTTCCTATAAACAACTATACTCACTGGTTATGTATTTGCCTAAATTCAGAGTCGTAAAGTGGGTATAGACCGGGTGCTGTTGCAAAATTTCAAAGGAATCTGCAAAGTCTAGAATCAGGGTTTAATGTGCATGTAGATATTTGATGTCTGAGTATAAAATAATTAAAAAGAATGTGGTATTACCACATTCTTTTGTTCCCATACTGAACATGTTTGTACAATTCATTTTACCGTTTAAACTCGCGTATATTATGATTCTAAACATATTGTTTAGGGACCCGACGTTTCAAGCTCTTTACAGCGCTCGTGGTCACGGACAAGGCTCTCAATGTGTAGTGTTTTGCGCAAATAATAGACAATACTACGTTTAAAACACCCATGTAGTAATAAAACTATTTCCATACAGACCTTTCTAACATCAAAAGCTTTCTAGTAGTACCAGTATTCAGTTTTAACAAACGCTAAAAAGTGACAGCTATGTAAAACTAGGTTTTACTTCCTAAATAGCATAGTTTGTTAGTCTTACCGTACGGAAACTGCTGTATTCTATTCATGGTAGGATATCGACCAGCCGTACGCCGTGCATTTCATCTCGTCATCAAGTGCAGTGCTAACGCGCGGCGCACTCAGGAAGTTATAAATCACAACAGCCACGCTGACTCGTCAGCCGATTCTTACGTCAACCACCATAGGTGGACCCCCGCGTTCCCCACAAACAGTACAAAAAACACCATTCGGTTGCAACCGGCTTCTTATTCAAAGCTCCCAGTATAATGGTGAATGAGTAACCGCTGAAAATGTTAAGTCTACTTTTTATTGCGCGGGCATCCTGTGCTACGCTGAGAGAAGTGGAAATAAAGTTTTCTCTTGCAAGCGAAGACGATGATGAATCATGATCCTCGATGCAAATCTGAGGGGCAAACGATGCGATGCTTTTGAAATCTATCATTAACAATATCTTAACAAGTCAAATGTTTATTGTCATCTTTTACACAACGATCTTATTTGGTCCTCTTAGTTCAGTTTGCCAAACTATGTCTAAAAGAAACATGTAACTAAGTTTAAAAAAATATCAGTGATCTTGCCTTCAGTGAACAAGACTTTTACAAAATTGATTTGTAGTGTGGTTAGTCTAGTATTTATTTATCTCGAAATATCGCTTCGCCTATTATTTATAGATATCTATACATAGTATAAAATGAAGTTGCGAAAAATGTGTTTGTTACCTAGGATCTCAAAAAGTACTATATCAATAGCTATGCGGTTTTCAATAATAGAAAGAAGACATTCCAGGGATTCTATAGGTGTATAATTTAGGTGTACCTACTTAAGAAATTATTAGAGTAATCGTAACAGTTATCAGACGGACGCAAGAAAAACGAGCTTTTTGGAGGCTTGCATTGCGTGCGCTGCTGAAATAACTCAACTCAGAATAACAATGTATGGGGGAATTATTCTTCTCATAAAGTTCTATAAAAAAGTCTGCGATAGCATATGTCTGTCTATCCTTTAAGGTTTAGCCACAATAACGATTTTAGTGGTGTTCAAGTTTAATTTACGAAATATCTTATTTTTCAAAATTGTTCGATGTTCCTACCGACATAGACCAATAAACATAAAAAATGCATATCAAATTAAAGCTGATAAAATGAGGTGAGGTGAGATGATTCCGAATATATACATATCATAACACTTTTATGTTAATATTAATACACAAGATGTTCGTTGAAGTCCAAGGATGATTCATACGACAAAAAATCGAATAATTGCCAGGAAAACCCTAAAACAGCCCTTTTCTTTTTCTTATTTTTTTGACAGGACGAAGTCTGTCGGGTCAACTAGTTGAATATAAATAAGATAAGTGCTTGCATTGTAGAGTCGAAGAGACACAAACATAATAATGATAAAACTTCATGTACTTTTTAATGACTTCAAAGAACAAGCTAAAGAAATTTCTGGAGATAGAGACATTAAAAAGTACTTAGTAGGTGTCTGCTTTATTCAATCTTTCCTAGGTAATGTTTCATCACGTAATGATGGTCTCTGTTCATCGCAATAAAAGTGCACTCTAATGCAAGTAATTTGCTTATGATGCATCAGACCCCTAATTTAAACCTTTTATTTTCCATTTATTTATGGCACACTGACATAATGACATCGAATGAAGTGAACATGTGATTTTGATCAGCATAACTAACCACATTACACCGATTCCCGCCAACTGTTCCCTCGTAGCGGATCTATTATCTGTCAATAGATGCACACTATTGTGTTACCGCAAAAAACGCATAAATCGAATCGATCTTCGTTGCTGTCTGCCTTTCACTGCATCTCTGGCTTTAATGGCCTCGGTCCCTAAAGACCCATACATATTTGGCGGTAAACGTCAAAATATTTTGTATCAGTTGTGCTAATGGTGGCAGTTTGTAAACTCCGCCATTAAGGTCATATTGTTGCTTTATCTGGGGGATTTGTGACCACATGTGTACTGTTTTGCGAATCATATGTGCTGTACAATAAGCTTTTTGATTTATAACTTCAGACTGCAATGGGATTTGAGTTTAAATTATATTATTAATATTATATTAATGGCCTCATTATGATATACATTACTACAGCATGTGTAACAATTGTTTATCATCTAAATTACCTTCACAAGAATACATTTTATTTACATAGACCAATAACGGCACAAGTACTAGACTTTAAAATTCAAATTATCCTACACTTTGTAAGTGGTTTTCCATAAAATTACCTAAACTCTCAATAATTTCCTCATCGCATTTGTTCAATTAACAAAATCGTGGAATGACATTAAATTAGCAAACAAAATGGCCGCCCGTTCCGATTAGATTTGTGTTTTGTAATGAGAAAAGCATCGAGACGACAAAAAAAATGATGAGAATCCGGGACCGATGTTGGGATACTTGACGAGATCTGCCGAATGAATGTAATGCCATTATGATTAGCATTATTCGTCCGAAGGGGCCGCGGATTCCGGTTTACGGGATAAAACGAATTTTGCGAACACAAAGAGGACTTTTTTGTTTAGCGCGCTTTTTAATTCGACCCAAACATCTGTGCGGGCTCTTCGACTACGACGGTTTAATCGTATTTGTTACGCTCTGTGTTATTGATAGTTGAATGGTTTGTTTAAATATTTTGGTGATAGAACTGCAGTTGCTGGATTTGGGGACAGCTAGAGTTGATTGGTTCTGTACCATATTAGCTACTACCAATAAACCTGTAAACCGATACCATTTCTACCTTTTAAACATTGCCCACACATCTTGTGGGCTATTTATTAATTTTAAGTGCTGAGTACTAGTATACCATTTTTAATCACTCTTTTTGTAAAAGTAGAGCAAGTAGATCATCATCATCATCATCAGCCCATTACAGTCCACTGCTGGTCATAGGCCTCCCCAAATGCACGCCACTTCTCTCTATCCTCGGCCACTCGCATCCAGCTCCTACCAGCCGTCCTGCGCAGATCGTCACACCACCTGGCCTGGCGTCCTACACTACGTTTGCCGAGACGCGGTATCCACTCCAGAACTCGTCTACCCCATCGGTCGTCGGTCGTGGCAGTTGGTCTACGGCTGATGTGCTGGCCACATCAGCCGTAGACCAACTGCCACTTCAGCTTACTAATGCGATGAGCTATGTCGATGACTTTGGTTCTCTGACTAAGTAGATACATATTCATAATTAATCTGTTTATTAATATTTTGTTTATAAATCGTTTAGTTTTAATTATAAAATTATCTTAGGCGTAATTTTACTTTTTGTGTGCCTATAATGCCACCTTACTGCTTCATTCTGTATCTTTTACGTCCATACTGATTTATTAGTTAGTAACATTACTTAAGTACCCATAACAAGAAGTTAGGAGGAACGTGTTACGAAACAAACAGCCAGCGAAACCCTAAAAATATTCTTTACCAGTCGGATGAACATTATTTATGTGGGGATTTTAATAAATAATTAGACGCGATCTGTAAACAGTAAGCTGAAAGTTTTATTTTGTTGCGTGTTTTATAGTTCTGGTTAATCCGGTCCGTTTTGTCACGGCATTCAGTTGGGTGCGCTCACTGCACTAAATATGAACCTTTATACTTTAACGTTGACATTAATCACAAAAAACTGTATGATTTATCGCGACAACAACCCGAATCGATGGGAGTCCGGCCTAGTTAAAGATGCGTTCACGCCGATTAACTAAGCTTAGCTAGATACAAAATGTTGCGTAGATTTTGTCCTCTACATTTGTATTATACTGTATATATTTCTAATGCCTTTAGATAGCAGAAATAATAAAGGGTTGGTATACATTGATAATAATATAGATACGGCTACCTAAGTATATTATACTATGAACATGAAATGGTTTCCACTAAAATAATAATGAATTTTCACCATCTGTTTATGTTTCTTTTCAGGAGTTAAAGTTCTTTATCGAGGAGAGAATCTGTTTTATTTCAGGAGATCAAACGGCACTGCCAATTGAGTTGTGGTATATTTATGAATAAGCCCAGATTGGTGCATAGGACTCCCAGAGGTTGAGCTAATCCCAGACCAGGTGATAACGATGCGTAACAAAAACACAAGTGCTTAAGCAACTGTACTCGGAAACAGATCAATGTAAGTACGTGATGTTGTGTAACAATTATTTTATTTCTTCACTAGTGTAACCCAGTCCTAAGTGTCGTAGCGTGCCTCACTACGAAGGCCGCAACAAAAAGGCCACTATTCCCAGTTTACGGTTCACAAGTGACCTCAGCCCACGTGCCTATAATAGGTGTTTGACTTACGCGGAAACAATGGGCCTTGTACGTTTCTTTGTAATGAAGCGATTAGCCCAGTTCAGTATTGGAAACTAAAGCGGGCTATTAATTTGCTTATTAGTATACTAGCGCCTTTGTGAGAACTAAATATACTCGTGCCAATGTGTTCCTTGGTAGCTTTATTTATAGTTATGCCGATCAAAACAGTAGGTAGGCAGGTCCCTACAGTTTCCTTAACTTTTAATCACGGATATACGTACTCTTAAGCCTGATATTTGTACGGTCACTTTGGGTAACCATCTCAGCGTTTAAATGAAAGTGAAGACGGAAATTATCTTTCCCTAGCATACACTTGTGCATGTTGAGCGCAGTCGATCAGCTTTCGTCACAATTGATTGCCATACAAAAAAAAATATTCGGAGGAAACTATTATGGTTTATTAGTGCACCTATATCTACCCCATACCAAGGCCTCGAATAAGAGCATTCGTAGCAGAGTCGCCGTTGCACCGACTATAATTAAAATTCGAGTCGAAATGCCGACCGGCGACCGATCCGCTGTGTCACTGACCGCCCCTGAATGGGACCTAATTTTTTTTCAGTCCTTCGATTTGTGGGTTCTTGCTTTGTGATACAAAATTAATGATTTTTGGTCAGCGCTCCGCAGCGTCAGCCCGTACAAAGGGCAGTGACAATAGTGTCCCGCTGTCTACCATATTGACGGAAGGCCCGCTACCTACGCTCCTACAGGCTTTGTCCGCAAGGCATTTTAGACGCGTCATGTACCAAATGGAAGCTCGTGAGAATAACTCACGGATATTTCATAAAACGCATCTCTAATTACAATTCCTGTTCGGCTCTCCGTTTGTTATTTTCAATTTGTCCGCTTTGTGCCGCGGACAAGTGCGTGATACAGCCTTTCATAAATAATAACGCCCAATTGACAGTGTTTCTCGGAATATTTTCGAGTGTTTTATAATAAATGGCGGCTCAGTCAGTATCCTTTTCTCGTAAATACTCCCACAAAGAACTTACATTGTCAAGTTGTTTGAACGTATGCGCACTTCAACCCTTTAAAGATAATTTATTTCCATGTGTCCCAGAAACAGATGATTTATTAATAAAAGTCATAACGTGTCCATTGACTTTAATTATGCTTTATTCGTACCCAAAAATATGTTTATGTAAGCAAATAATGAATACCGATACAATTCATGCATATTAGTATCGGTCTGTGGCGCTACCACAGATAACATAACTACGCTACCATGAGTTTAAAAGAGACAGAAGATTCGATATGGCCTATGTAAATGTATCTATTAAAAACTTGTACAGCGCTAGCGGTAACGCTAACAACTAAAATCGGTCGTATGAAAAAAAACAATTTGATAGGTTTTATAAGATGGGACGTAATCAGGTACTGCTTACCGCATGTCATCGATCGATGCTTAAAGCTACAGAAGCTCGACGCCCTAAGTCATAAAGCGACTCGAACGTGCTTTCGAGTTTCGGTTAAACCTTTCGTAAAACCGGCATTTATTGATTTTAACAAAAAATAACTTAGGAACATAACCTTACCTTCCAGAAGAGTTATTATAGACCATAGCAAGCAAAAGTGTGCTAAATAGTTTTACTTATTGTTATTCTCCTCCCACTAGCCAAAGTTGAATGTCAAAAAAGCTTTCGTTTTCATTCATCTCTTCATGATTCACGTTATGCATTGTTCACAATTCACAAATATCTGTCACAATATATCTGTTCTCAATACAGAATCGTGATTCTCAAAACAGTTAACTATCACAACTCAGGATGTGTGGCATAAATGTGTGGTCTTCGCCACTGTTATATTTAAAAAAAAACGCAATACCCTATAAATAACGAGGCTTCTTACGGCGCGTGCACCTTGCTTGGCCCATTGTCGCCCCAACATTAGGGTGGCCTGTTATGACCGCTCAGCCCAAATAAGGACCATTGTCACCAGCCAGTGTGGTCACCCCAACATTGTCGTCCGTTATTTATTGCAATTCAATATCATTTCATTAGCACCGACCTGTTTATAAATCTGAACCGCAATAGCAGTTCCGTTGACGGCAGTTTAGGTTATGGCCAATAAATTAAGGGATTATCTTGTCTGTGGGCAGTGATTAGGCACCATCAATAGAAATTGGGGGTAAGTCGAAAATTAAACCGTGTAAGCTTGGTTAATGGTTGGTAAAATGACGGAGGTGACCGGTGATGTATTAAAGCATTATTGGACTCCGAATGCCCGGTCCGTCGTAAACTCGTAAATTTTAGGACACCCACGGCTCATATGTTAATTGCTATCCGATGGGCAACACAGTTAACTAGTTTTCACACGGATCTGTGGTGTGAATTTTTATGTCACTTCCGTTAGATATTAGTTTTCGATTTATTATTTTCCTGTTGTGCCGAAATTTACGCAGATCACGTAAAGACGTTACACTTAATGACTGTTAATTTTAGCATTTACATGTTTGATATGGTGTTAATAACATTTAGTGAGGTACATGTACCACTTAAACCCTATCGAAGCTGGCATTTATATAGATAATAAACTTTTAATAAAAGCTAGTACATATATACTTCTCCTTGCCATCAAATCACACACACACAACCCATGCTCTAGTGCTCTACATAAGTCAAAAGCGGATAATAGTAAAGTTTACTCCAAGCTAGCCTGTACGAGGCAAATCGATATTAAAACTGATGTGTCTCGAAGGTAAATACGTCTTATATGTATTTAAAAAGCTTGCCATAGGCACTTAGACATATTCTACAAACATGTCTAACACAGACATAATCCCAGCGTTTAGCCTCAGAGCCGCTAAGTGCTCCACGTACCTATATTTAGGTCATCAACTTGACTGACGGCTGCTGGCAACGTCGATACACCTCAACATGCGAATCATGTGCTTCATCACACGTGGTGAGCTTTACTTGGGTAATTACCATCAGAATACAAAGCGCTTAGCTTACGTAGTTACCTATTTGACTGCAGGTTAGTTGTACCTACAGTAGTATTGTATTAAAACATGTTAATATTATCTTACCGCGATTAAAATGTTCTATATTAAAACACACATAAACATCACTACGAAAAGTGAAAAGGTTGAGTGAAATATAAAATTGAACGAAATGTCACGCCTACGAGGATTACAATTCTTTATGTGATAATGTTGTGAAACTTCATATTGACAATAAACTTTGCAGTTATTTCGATATGAGATGTTAATAAGTACGATGATTTCAGAATTTTTATTGCTTTAATTTGAAACATTCTATAATCTAAACTGACATTCCTTAGTAGGTACTTAAGTAATTAAAGAAGAGTCGATTCTTCAAATCCTTTCAAAACGTCTGGCATTCATAAAACAAAATACTATCCGCAGATTTTCGGAAAACAAAAGTGACTACGGCCGGCGCCCGACCGAAAATGAGCATTTTGCTATTCCTCCGACGACATTGGTACCTTAATTCCAGCGTTTTTATCCGGAGGGCGAACAAAATCGTCGGGTATCGAGTTATAAACAATTCTCGCCGTCCATTCGGGATTCGCGGAGCGTCTAACAGAGATATACTGAAATGACCAATCACGGACGTGCGCGGACTACGAAATCATACTTTTACCTTAGAGTGATCATTATTGTCACACCGATACTCGTTTTCTAGCAGCTATTTACGCGGTTTCTGCTGGCGGTCGGGATGTCAACCTCGGACTAAGCTTAAATAGGACATCACGAAAGGGAAATGCTTAAAATATACGGCCTTAAAATGGAAAGGTGATATTTATAATACATACGTTTTACTTTTACGTATTCATTTCCACAATTATTATATCATTTTAACTTAAATCTTATTAAGCTATTGCATAGCTTTTATCGCGGGCTTTGAGCGCGGCGACCGAACCAAGAAATTTCGTAACGAAAATACCTCACAATCGTCTAACGTCGTTTCAGTTCGGTAGACTTCGGCACGGTGTTTGTGTGCGTGCGGTTAGACGTATTGTACGACTCTACGAAACTCGCACGAATCGAGACGAGCTGCTCCGAAATTGGACGATGCTATGCAATAGCTATACCGCGGCAGTCCCCGAGTGCCACACGTCTTTTTTTTTTGTTATGCTTCTACTTAATCAGAAGCTCGTGATAGCAGAATCGAACTGATTAAATTTTAACGTTGGCCACTTTCTGACGTCATTTTATTAATAACTTAATAAGATTTAATATAAGGTTTATAATTGTAAAAAAAATCATTAGGTCATTAGGTAACAGGAACTTAATTTCCTTTAAACCTCTCAACAGTAACTTATAATAACGAAATCTAACAAAGTTGTTCGTTCGCTGGTGAATTTCGGTGTAAATCTGAAGCGGGTCCGTAGTTTCCATTCGATAGTTACATTTGCTCCGAAATCGGCTATTTCTATGTCCATTAGTTTAATGTGATTCCTTTTTAGATGTCGGAAAAGTAGCCAGATACTTACATCCTCCTAATGCTTTTGGTTTTTATGTCTTACATTACCTTAAAGGTAGCTGACTCTACAAGCCTATTTACACTTAAGTACAAATCGAAAAAGGGGTCTTCAAATAATTTTCAGTAATTGACGTTTAATATACACTCACATCGTCCTATGAATTTTACAGTTATAGAAGCGGTAAAGCCGTCTAAACAATATTATGGATAATAGATGTACCTACCGTATAATATACGAGTAGAGACACTAGCTAGACCTAGCCAGCTAGGTCCCAGTCCTGCGACCACAGGCCATTAGAATCCGAATAAAGCATAAATATTCGCAACCTGCCTTTTGCAGGGCCTAAGAATCTCATACACATACAGTTGGGGCCACGCGCTTTCCCAATAAACATTCTAAACGCGATTATTACACTGCTTGCAAATAGAAACATACCCTCACATTCCTTTACCTATAAAGAGACAATAAAATCTATACATGGTGTAAATAATATGGCTAGTACCTAGATAGTAAAAGCCAAATAGTTCCTCCTCAGACATGCTTAAACGATAAATTTCGCAATAATTACGACTGTTTCAGTAATTACTTCCTATGCTTGACAAGAATGCTAATTGGCTCATTAGGCTGTACCTACACAGGTAATTTACGAGTGAGTACTCTAATAATCAGATCCTTTAAGCACAGAAGACTGAACCACAGTAAAATATCCTAGATAAAATATTCTGCGATAATGACACTGAGTACTGAGCATGGACGTATCTCTGAATATTTAAAATAAACTTAAATTCCTAACTATCGACTTCCAGAAATAAGGTTTTGATCGTGATGACAATAATAGAAAACAAGTGCTTTGTGTCCTTGAGTCTGTTGAAGATAAGGTGATACTTTATGATATATCTGCACACTAGGCTGAGGCAGGAATACCTCCTTTTCTTGAGGTCAAAGGCATTAATCTGGAAACACTACAGCGACAATGCATTCTACGAGAATTCCACAAACATAGATCTGTGATGAAAAGTATGATATGGTAGGTTCGCTTCCAGCAAGTGTTTTACTGTTCCTTTGTTTATTATCCCTGCAGGTCATCATTCACGACATCACTGAGATGACATTCATAGTCAAAAGGTCAGAACATCTTACGGTCCTTGTCGTAAGGGATATATGCCCTCGTTAAAACTAAACAGACCAATACTAATGCTTTATTCGTCAGCCCGTAATTATCTTCGGTCGTACTATTTTATTTAATGTGTCATTAAATTTAACAACAATCGGGTTCGGTTATGTGAAGTGGACATCTTTATGCGTGTAAGCCGTTAAGATTATGCGTCCTATGGGTAAGTGTCTGTTAGGTTTCGTATCAAGGTGCATTACCGTAACTCAGCTAGAAGTTTCTCCGTTATCATCTAAAGGCTGTTACGTCACCGCATATCGTGTGGCTCTAAAAATATTTAAAGGACCACAAGATGCAAGTACCTAGGCAATGATGCATCGCGGCTTAATGCTTCGCCCATGGTTGTAATCTTTCAATCCTTTTAATCTCCTACTTAACCTCTTAAGCCGTGCGAACTACCTGCAATCATTCACAACCTAGGTTACCACTGAAAATTTGACACTTTAGGAAATAGGTAGGTACCTACATTTGACGGTAGAACACCGAAGTTTGCATTAAAAGTGAAATTCGTTATTTTGTATAATCCACGTCCAGGTGTGTTTACAAACTATTTTTGACTTTCGCAAAGCTTACAAAAGCCCGTGAGACCACACAAAGGTGTCATTTGCCGCCTCGTCCCGCCATTGTGATTGTCACAACAAGATCAGTTACAATAAATCTTATTAAAAGCCCGCCACACACCGCCATTCATGAGCTCACAAAACCTCAAAGACGTTGTTTGCAGTAAGAATATTGTGGCTAAGTTTTTATGATAAGCAAGCATCTGCTCTACCTGGGTGCGTGGTTTTGAATATTTTTTTAATTTTACCGCATTTATGCACCTATTTATAACGTTTTACGTCAATTTAAGATATTCATATTTAAAAATACTTACCTAAATCACACTGAGTTCTTATCGTAGGGAACCTGTTGTACCTAGGCCAGTTTTAGATATTTTTATTTTTTTTAAATAAATGGTAAGAATAAGATCCGTCAAATAGGGAATAATGGAAAGATCAGTTACTCAACTATATAATAAATACATAAAATATGAGGATTTTTGATAAAGCTTGAAACAAAAGCAACTTGAAAAAAAAGGGAAAACTGTCCAAGGTACAACAGACCTGATGTACCTTGGACCGTTCCAGTTGTACTTTGGACATTCCAGGGTAGAATGAAGATAACACTAGCAATTGCAGCAGAGTTCTATTTTTAATATAGGTAAGTACAACAATAATGCTTATACCTGTAATCAACAAAAACATTAATGTAAATAGCAAATTAACAGTAACCTTAATTAATTGTCTCTTGTCTCTTTATTTCGTGTCAATAACATTACAAATGTTTACATATTTAAATATTTATTTTTTGCCTTATATAAATAGAATAGAAATATAATCAAAAAATATGTTTTTATAAGGTTATACTATCTATATCAAAATTATCTATCTATTATCTATGTCCAAGGTACAACCTCAGTTGGGGGGCCGAGGTACAACATCATAACAATTTTCAGTTACAACGTGTTTAAACATACTTTTAATTGAGGTTGGGTTCAGACAACTATACTATCTAAAACCTTAATAAACTGAGGTTATATCGGAAGTAAAAGATATTTTATAAATACATATCGTGTTAAATTAAGAGGCCATAAGTAAATTCCAAAAAACGAACTTTTAAGGCAAAAAATAATAAATTACATTTTTCAACTGCATTGACCCGGCGCCGGCGAATCACAACTAACTTCACGTGAGTCTTATCAAAGCAGGCTTTGACTGCCATATACAATATTATTCTAAAGCGCGGGAGTTTACGAAAAATTACAATTGTCCTAGGTACAACCCTGTCCAAGGTACAACCCCTACTACCTACCACCAAAGTGGCTTTCTATCGCCTGAATACTTATAAAGACAAGTGGATATTTTACAATGTAAGCGATGTTTAAATTAATGTGGATTATTACAGTCTTGAACTAAGAATTCGGCAGGGTTCCAAGTATTGTTTCAATATTCGGCATTGTAGATATTAAGATTCATATTTATTTCAAAATACTATGAGTTCGTATTGTACCACCTAAAGTTGCATTCTTACCCTAATGGATTTACCAGTAGGTAGGTAAGCTTAATAGGCGGGAGAATTGACAATTGGAAATGACAATTTTTTTTGTCTTACAAGTCCAAAGAGGAATGTCTTTAATTATAATATGGATGTTGCAACCACCAGTCTAATAAAGCGTCTAATTAAACAGTTACAAACCCTTTTAACTGCGCCATTCCACTAAGTAGATGCCTATTGCCTACACTCTACACTTTGGTATTTGCATATCACAGTCATGCATTGTAGCTGTGTATTAATAAAATTAACTAGCAGCCGCCCACGACTTCGTCCGCGGTTTTGGCAGCAACGATTTATCAAATTATCCTATAATGTACCTAGTAAAATTTGCTATTTATCAGTGAAAGTCCCTTCAAAACTGGTCCAGTAGTTTCAAAGATTTGAGAGAATTAACAGACAGACTGAGAATTTCAATTTTTTTTTCAAACGTGTTTTTTTATTGGTACCCATTAAAGATTTTGTCTGTTTATCTCGCTAATCTGCGAAACGGCTGCACCAGTTTTGTCGGGACTTTCACTAATAAATATCAAATTTACAAAATTTAGACTTTTTTAATAAACCATTTCCACACGAACGAAGTCGTGGGCTGCCGTTAGTATAACATAAAGTTGTGTTATTCGTCGTATTCCTTCAAAAAATCGGTCACTAACTTTGTCGGATACAACAACATGTAAGGCTAAACAGAACGAGCAACACGGCATCTATGCAAGCCTTCAGAGTAAGGATGACATACTCAATAGGGCCTATTGTATTATATCTGTCTGTCTACCCAATATGTGGACCTCACGGACACTTACCATCAGTCAGATGGAGTGAGGTCATCTTAAACGTCAATTTATATAAAGAAACCTATTCGCGGTACATAAAGCAGACTTGATTACCGTCAGCGAAGAATTTTAATTATTAGTACATAAGTAAAGAAAAAATCTATTCATAACGCCTGCTCAAATGTATTAGTAACAAACAACAAAGTTTGAAAGTATGAACGGTAAACGCCTACTCGTTATTTTCGAGCAATGCTTTATATTACTACAAAACTTTGCTTAAAAAATACAGAAGGGAGTTACATAGTATTATTACATATGTAGTTGCAAATGTAATATGAAATTTTATTTAATCCTATTAAATAAAATCGAAACTGCACGACATGGCTAAAAAAAGTAAATATTAGTTAGTTACTACAGTCTAGTTTCTTGCGGAGTCTAGCACTAGCTCGCTACAAAATTATTATTTTTTTTTTTTAATATCTGGGACATTTCCACACACGGTCATCTGACCCCAAACTAAGCAGAGCTTGTACTATGGGCGTCAGAGACTCATATACATACATATATATTTATAAATACATACTTAAATACATAATTATACCCAGACACGGAACAAACACCAATGTTCATCACACAAATATTTGTCCCGAGTGGGAATCGAACCCACGACTCTCGGAACCGCCAGCCAGGGTCACTAACCACTGTTCCACCGAGCCAGTCGATCACATTCCGGTCTCGTGCTAGAATCATACTATTTCTGTATACATTTATGAGAATTATTTTGTAAGTGAGCATGTTAAATTAATTTTATATTATCATTATACATACTGAAAAAACTGTATACTGTATACCGTGTTTTGAGTAATACTCAATTATAAGTATGTCTATAATTACATGCAATATATAAAATTATTATTGTAATTACACCATACAAAACATAAAAGTTTTATTTCATTACCTCAATTCCTTCACTGAATTTTATTTTTTTATTGGCATCAATACCTTGTTATAAATTCTGCATAACTAGTCATGGCATTAAATGTTAAACATTTATATCCAAGGCTGTAAATGATAAAACGGGCAACGGAAACCTACTAACTGTCAAAATCCTTGCCACTGTCCTCCAATCACGTAGGAGGGTTAGTGTCAAAATAACCAATGGCTTTAGTTTTACTGACAGAAGCGAGACCATAGAAAACAAAAAGTGCATTTTTGTTTTTAGATGCACGAGTCGTGAGTGCACTTTGTTTGCTTTGTTGTGTTTTAAGGTTGATGCGTGTTGTTTTTAGTAAAACATTAGATAATTTTTAAACTAGAAAAAATCAACACAAATGCGCAAAAAATACCGACAAAATGTGGACAACATAGTAAATAAGGGGTAAGTTATTTGTTTATTTAAAACTTTGTTGACGGTTAAGTCTTGTGTTTAATTTACTGCAAATTCGTATTATGCCCCATTGTACTTTACTGATATTTCATAAATAAAAATAACTAATAAGTAGCAAATAGTCTTCTTAGAATGACAACCAATATAAACCCCTAATAGCACATGATGTAAACAACTTGTTATTTGAGAGCTATGGTATAAATTGTATGACGATTATGTATGGAGTTAGAAAAGCTTACTTTTTAAGTTTCATTGCGAATTATTGGGGGGAAAGTATGTCGAATAGTTTTGGAATGTCTACTTTATCTTATCACAATCCAATTTTATTGGCACATATTGACACCTTTACTGTAAATCATTCACAACCCTATTATTACATAGTTCATTGTTTGTGTTTTGCATTTGAACATTAAATTAACCATTTATTATTTGTTTAGTTAAGTCAATGCACAAATTTCAGGTATTTAATAAGTCTAAATAAATTGCAAGTGCAATGGCACACAATGCAACTGTCTGAAATGAATTGACTTTATATAAATCATACCTATTTTCAAAAGATTAAAAGTATAATAAATGAAACAAACCTTTAGAAAAAATCTACAATTTCCTGCTCCCGGAAGCACTACACCACATTATAACTAAACATCAAAGTTTTTTGCTAGATGAGTCATACTAATCTGATTATTGGTTTGCTTACACATAGGTAATTTTATATTTATATAGGTATGGTTGGTAGGTACATATCAGGAACTTTTCCATAAAAGACAGGGATTTCCACCATTATATTATCTCTGTTGTTGAGCTACTTTGAAACTAGAAATCTGCCTGTTAATGGTAAGGTTATTTTCTTTCATAAATAGGCATTAAAAGTTATTTGATAATAACTTTGTGTAAAAAAACAGGCAGTTTAAATCTCTTTAATTGTAGGATTCTGATACCTACCACAGAAATTAAATACTTACTACCTAACTAACCATTTTGCTGAGAGATTCATATGTAGTATGGAGTACTGAGTGCATGTGCATTATTAATTTAAAATATCATATTATTATTGCCTCTCAGAACTGACTTAATTTAAAAGTTCATTATTTTGATAACAAACATCTTAAAATTATAAAGTAAAAATGGCAATTTTTATTCCTCTGTAGGAAACTCTTGAATTGATGTAATATGTACTTCTGTCAGATATGATAATGATGGGCCAAATATTTTAAGTACCTACTAAGTCCTAAAATAGAACAATCTGAACTGGTTTGAACCTGTTTTGATTCCAAGAAAGTTTATGGTAATAAAAGTTGCAAATTCTAACAAATGCAGTTTAGTTCACCTGTGCATTTTGAATAGGTAAGTCATTTGCATGTCATCTTCCTGTGTTTATTAAAATATCTTAAATTTCTGATGTAGTTGAAATAATTTTGATTTCTCAAAAGAAAAGAAGTTTTTAGACATGCAAATAGGTTTCTAAAATAAATCAAAAATAAAAATAGAATAATGAACAGACACTTAGTTAAAGTTTATTTCTCTACTTTAGCTTCTGTTCTTTTAATATTCTAATTAAATGGCTCATTAGCCCAATGTTCTAGTTTCAAAGGCCGGAAAGGGTTTTCTCTTAAGAAATTCAGTCTAGAGTCTGAAGTTGGTGGATGCACCACTGCGCCAATTTCTCTGAAAGTATGTTATGCCAGTGGTCCTCTGTCTAATCTCTCATCAATCAAATTGAATTGCCATCTCACTGAAATAAGAGTGATCAAACAGAGAATCCACATGTAATTTTAAACTGTCATTGTTACAAACATTAGAAAACTGAATATGTCTGGGATATTTACCATGTTGTTTTGTTTTAATGTGTGCTGAAATATCATTAAAACAAAACAACATGATAAATTTCTCAAACATTTTCAGTTTTCTAATGCACCTGTATTTGTTGTGTTGTCGTGTAATTTAATAATAATAATGGGAATAACCAACTCAGATTCCGATTGATTGATTCATAGTACAATCTTATCAACGAAGCCACATCCTGTAGGTAAAAGTAATTTTGAAGTATTGATAGTGATAATTTTTGCCTTGACCTGAATATTTAGAAATGGTGATGTGTAAATTGTTAGTATATTGTATATGTCCGCATCAGAATCTGTTGTATAGGTACTTTAAAAGATCCTTGTCCCGTTGTTGTCACAGCAGAAGTCTCCTCTTTCACGGCTTTCAGGGTGAATGTGACAGGCTCAAAATGGTCTATTGTGCCTGTCGACCTCATATTTGGATCTCACTTCCGCTTACCATCAGGTGGAGTGAGGTCATCTTGTTAGATATATAGGTCTATTTAGGTCAAAAAAAAATCTAATTAATAATATAGGAATAGAAAGCAGGAAAGACTTTGTTGTTAAGAGTTTTTTAAACACTGCTCTCCAGTTTGATGTAACATTCACTTGTTATGTACTTCTTAAATTATGTTGAAGATACTTTGTTAGCCAATTCAGATCACCCTGCCACCACATCAAAGAGAGTTATGGAGGAAAAATGCACACGAAATGAGTGCACTATAATATCTTATTCAAGGCTGGCAATTTCCATTGAAAAATAAACAGATGTATAAATAGATTTGTATTATTTCTTTATAAATAGTAGTTTTTCAAAGTAACTTTTTCTACTATCCAGCTCATGTTTTTTCTCCCTCCTATGATCCCGGGCTCTTCAGGCGGGCCATGAAACAGCCTTCAGGGTGAGTGTGACATGCTCAATGGCCTGTTTTATAAAAAATAAAAATATCCTTGCTTTTGTAAAGCCACCACATTCAATTTCGAAATTACAATAAATCACTTAATATCCACTCTGTTAAGTGTAATGTATATGGTGCAATAGACCCCAACCTCATTAGATGTCCTTCAATATGTATGTTTCCAGGAGAGATAACGGGTTTTCCCAATTAAGTAGGTACTTAAGTGGATTAAGAACATACAAAATACCCAATGTTTATTTATTGCAGTCCTTCTTAGCATTCACCTACTTGTAAAAACTGCTGACCTAATTTCTGCTTCAAGAGAATACTTTATGTATAATTTTATTGGTTAACTATGTTGAACTCATCATTTTTATATCTTCAAACTGTGTTTGATACTATATATTTCAAAGAAATTATGAGAGCAAAAATAATATTCAAAATTTTTAAACGTTGGATAAGTTAAACATTATGAACTTATAGTAATATAAGGTACAGTGTATATTTTTTTTCTTATTTCTTGCCAATTTATTTATTTATTTATTTATTTATTTAAGGCACACCAACAACATATATATTACACATTCACAACACAATAACATACTATAACATATCAGATATATACATCAATAAGAGGTGAGCACAACATTCTTAATATATATTACATTAATAACAAGAATAGAATATAAAATGAAAAATCACTAATTAAATAAACGGGATTAGAAAAGCAATTTTAAACATGTTGAAGCACTTGCAGTGCCTCAACACCGGCATCGGTGGACATGAATTTCTGGATTCTTTGTCTGAATTTGGCAAAGCTGTCATTGAAGATATCAAGGTCCGGTATTTTATTATGAAGCATGTTATAATCGTTTTGAATTTTATTAATGGGTGATTGAAGACCAAGGTTGGTTCTGGAAGCAGGTGGACTAAAAATTTTTTTTATATAATGTCTGGGGTACTTATATGGTACAAAGAGATTAAGACGTTGCAGGAGATCAGTACACTGCGCTTGACCATGCACAAGTTTATGGAGAAAACACATCGCTAATAATAGTCTTCTCTTGTTAAGGCTAATCATTTTAAATTTGGACAGACGTTGGTCGTAGGGACTTCTATGCGAAAAACCAATTTAAATTTCATCCACATTATCTTCTCCAGTTACCCACCATGCGAAGTCGCCGGGCAAGAGCTAGTCAAATGATAAGCGCTATCATAGGAAGCATTCGTCTGTGGTCTCTCGCTATTTGCTCCATTAGCAGCCAACTAATTTCCTAAAACTACTGCTCAATCAACCGCGACCTTGGCAATCGTAGTACGGTCAACGGCACACTATTCTATTATTTCGGATATGTTTGAGTATTTATTACGTAGGTGGCACTAATTCACAAGGTCGCGATGACTGAGAGACACTCAGTTTGAATTTCAATCTCAGCTTGTTGCCTTCTTACTAGTGGGTGATAGTGTTGTGTTGATATTATTAGAAATCGTTTACGTTTTGGCTCGAGTCCGCTGGAGTAAAGTGGTTTTTTGTTGTGTCGGTCATTCAGAAGTCTTTAGTGTTTATTTTTAAAGATTTAGCAAAGGTACGCGTTGCTGCTGGTTCGCTTTTCTTTGCTTTATTGATTTGTATTGTAAATGTGTGAAGATGTTAATTTACGCGTATAGCTGCGTCACAGTTTTGTTTATTAGATAAATAGGGATTATCGCACAGCACACGTGTGAATCCAAAGTTCTATCTGTGTTGAGTGTATTATAATCGATCCGCGCCGGCAGATATTGGATTGTTGGACGTACAAAACTAATGTTATAATCTGATCCTATTTTCACGTCACAACGTTCAAATCCAACCGATAATGTAAGAGAGTGCATTTCAGTGTGTGAAATATTGATAAATACATTACTAAGAAAGACCAAGATAACAATTATACGGTGCCTGGAGTCGTTTTATCAAACAAAGTTGTCGATGATTCAATAATATTAATTATCAGAGCGTGTAGTACCTACACACTGGGTAGACAAATTGTACTTAAACTTTATAAGAGCATCATCATATTGATCCCTCATTTATAATGCACAATATGAAGTTTGCGAAAAATCCAGCAAAGCTTTAGCATTGTTTTAAAAACCTAAGTACTTCTCATAACTTGCTACACTCGTTACTGCTGATTACACTCGCAGAATGCGCTTGATATGTATATCCTGAAATAGATGATAATATTTATTTGAGCACACTTTATCACGTCGGGTAATAAAGTTTGTAAAAAGTATACGTATACATATTTTTATTTCCATTCAATAATGGTAATAGGCTCATTACTATTAAATAATGGCAATATACCTACGAGAATATAATATAAGTACTATATGATAATAATATGCATATTCCACCCAGATGAGAGATAGAGGCTGGAGTTAACAGTAAAATTTTAGGTCGGCAAAAACTCAATTGGTTATTTCAAAAGTGGTAGATCTTCCTCCGAGTCCATGGTTCAATGTGCCACCTATACAAACTTAGTGGCAGTGATAACTTTGACTGCGAGTTGTAGGCTTGTATACTAATGTTGGTATAATTATCCAGAACGTCTGTAAACGCCATCTGTTGGTCGCGGGTCGAACTTTCAAGTCTGATTTCGCTGTGTTTTTTTTTTTCACACTGGCGTACGATGATGGCTTGGAGTAGCCTTGTCATCATTACCGGACTTGCGGGGGAGCGGATGGCTCTCACCTCTTAAACGCTCTGTGTATTTTTTTAGATGAGCTTAGGCAAACAAAAGCTAGCAAAATGGACAACAAAAAGAAGGTGCTCCTGCAGCGCTACCAGGCGGAGATCGTCACGGACCTGGATGTGAGCTACGTCATCGACGCGCTGTTCACGCGGCGGGCCATCAGCCCCGATGACTTCAACGACATCATCAACCGGGTAAGTACCGTGAAGATAACCTTACAGAATTTATCACAGAAAAAGTCACTCACGCAATCATCTACTCTACGAAACTTAAAAAGCTTGGATGATTGTGCATGGCTGTTTGCGAGAAAAGCACTAGAACTAGTACTTTAACATGATTTTTCACATGAGTGAGTGCTCATGACGGCATTTCAACTGGTAAATGAGTAAATCGGGGAGTCTATCACACCCCACCATTTGTATGTGACTTCTGTTATTTTCTGAAAATTCAATAGAATTCGGTAAATCAAATGTACCGAAGTCCAAACCGATTTCGTCCTCTGTCATAGTGAGCTATAAGAAGTTATAATCCAGATTAGATGCTTGTATGTGTCATTCTGTTTATTCTATATTTATACACTTATTTATTTATTCCTGCTTCATATGATATACACTATATCTAAGTTGTTGTTACAGATACCAAACAGCAATCGGCAAGAGAACGCTCGCTATCTCATAGACACGATAATACAGAGAGGCGACAACAACTCGTTCGAAGCGTTCGTGGACAGTCTGCAGAAGGACTACAATTGGCTGTGGAAGAAGCTGATCGAGGATAACCACGAGCCGATCATGAATGAGAGCTTTGAGGATAGTCTGAGTAGGGGAGATGTGCCGCGGTTGCCGATGCACTATGTGAAGAGAGCGGCTGTGGTGAGTGAGCCTTTTAGCTTTTTAGCAATAGATTTGACAACATCCGTGGTTGTGTTCCTTTTTCAGGGCCCCTAGAAAAGTGTATTTTGGCTTGTTATTCCATCCTTTTGGAATAGATTTGATAACGTCAATGGTTGTGTCGCCTTTTAGGGCTCCTCGAAAAGTATGTTTTGGCTTGTTATTCCTCTACGGTTGCCACTAGTTCAATTATAGCATATTGTACTTGTACAAGACAAACGATCTTACGGATCTCAGTCCGATAATATCTGTTAGTAACCATATCAATATGTTAGTCATGTTCAAATTACCAAAGGATTTTTTACAGAATGGACAGCCTAGAGGTTCAGCAATACTTTGTCTTGCATAGAAAACAAGCAATCTTAGTAACGTTAAAGCAACAGTAGCAATTAAATCACAATTTAACTTTACCCGCATACAGGGTCGTTTTATCCATGTTGAAGTACCGAGGCAATCGCTACGCAATACTATTTGCTAGGAAGCTATAATTCAAATTTAAAAAAAAATTATGCAACTATTTCAGAGTAGTCTATTTTAGAATTCCTAGATCATTCATTCCTAGATCGATCATGAAGACGGATAATTTCAATCGCTTACCTAACTACACAATCCGACTGAGCGTTCATTCTCTTACATTGCAAAATGTACCCTAGGAGAAAGAGATAGAGTTGAGGCTGTTCCAACTGAGTCGGCACAACATCCTAGCGCTGCACGGCATGTCGGGCTCCGGGAAGACTTCGGCAGCTATTAGCGTGCTGAGAGACAACTCCGAACTCATCACGAACAACTTCAACGGAGTCGTGTTCTGGCTGAGCCTCGGGAACTGCAAGACTGAAGACGATATCATATCGCAGCAGAACAAGTAAGTATTATTGTACAATAATATGTATACTTTTAAACAGTCATGGTTAATAGAAGAAGTATGCTTGTGGTTTATGAGGTGGCAATGAGGCTGTGCACAATAATTTGTAATTAGAAAACTGAATGGATATGTTATTGGACGTATTCAGTTTTCTAATCATAAATTAGCCTCATTGCCATAAGCCAAAAGCGTAATCTTCCATTCTTACCTTATTATAAGGTAGGTGTACTAAAATAGGAAGCTATTAATTCTTCTGGCACCCAGTGGCCAGTTCGATATATTATTTAACTTTTTTTTATTTTTATTTATTTGATATACAAAACATATTACAATCTTACAAGAATAAATTATACAGTTATAACAAAAGTTCCCGATTGCAATACAAAACATGTACACACAGACAGAAAATCAGCAAAAAGATAACAATATTTTTTTTAACGTTTTACTCGAAAAAAAGTTACTCTAAATTGTAACATTTCAGACAAGTTTTTTATATTTTTTCCAATTATACTTTCCAATAATTCAAAACTCAAACATTAAGTATGTATGGTACAATTTTTCTTGAAATATTAGGTACACAGACTGGCCAGCCCGTCGATTATACCTACGCAACCCATTAATCGTCTCTTACGAAGTTGAAACAAACATAATATTATGTTCCAGACGATAGCACAAAAAACGTACTAAAACACAATCTTGAATGAATGCAATCTCGCATATTTGGGGCCAGGTAAATGCGCAATGAAGTCGTTGACGCCTCACTACCAATGCATTCCATTAGTAGACAACGAAATGAACAAAATGTATGGGCTCTATCGCTAAACAGTATTAATCGACACGACCATTCGTATCGTAGTCCAGACAACCTTGACTTCCGAACGTGATATCAAACCTTTTCCGATGCACCATCCGATTCTAGACGCCCAGACGTAAATAAATAAAACTAAACATGTTTTGGCGGATGCATGCTGCATACCTAAAGGCATTTTTGTGTATGGAAATTACCACTTTTACTTCGTATAGGAACCATACGTATCTATAGTACGTACGTTCCTACAGTTGTAATGGAATGTTTTTATATAGTTGGTTTGTTTTTTTTTATCAGGTTGTACCGAAAAGCATCGTCGATATACACGCGTAGCTCACACATGAACTCGACAATGTCAATGTCGAGTTTCGGATCCAACTTCGAAACACAATCGTTATCCAGTTCCGAGTGGACCTACCAGGAGCTCAGAGATAGACTGAAGTCACAATTCGCGGAACAAGTCTTAAAAGACGCCTTACTAGTACTGGATGAGGTGAACGAGAAACTCTGTATGGAAGCATTCGACATTGGCTGCAAGATACTAGTCACCACCCGCGACTCCGAGGTCGTATCGAGTTTTCATCCGCAAATTATCAAAGTAAGTACATGTATTATGTTCATTATCAAGTTTTAATAACAAGAACAGCCGGCTTCTTTGACTTTTGTACGTGCTAAATTCGAGCTGTAAATTGGATGTAATTGGGGTGACCTAGCGTCTAGCGGTCGGATACGTTCGCCCCTCTAGTGTGAAAACGTTGCATGTACTAACTAAAATTGCATTTTTCGATAGAAGAGAAGCCCAGGTGGTATTATTGAAACAAATATCACATGGGTACGGTCTAGTTGCGAGATTTGTCTATTGAAGTAGCCTTTATTGAAACAGGCTACTTGTCAGGTACAGGCTAGCTTGTACAGGATGTCTATTGACAACGCACAGAAATATTTTTCATACCGAACCTGTAAAGTTACTTCCTAGGTTGTGTATTAACAAACAAACGTAATATTTGCAAATAGATAAATGAATAATAATGTAAGGCCAATTTTCCTTAATATACGAATTTACTCGCCACTTAATCTAACAATGACAACTGGAATAGTATCGTCTTTGTCCTGTTTTATTGGATTGTTGCATTTTTATTTTTTTATTTTAACTTATTTTTGGTTTGAAGATACCACCAATATTTACAATACTAGTTCATTAACTCGTGAGGCAGTTTTAAATTTATTGAGCTCAATCTCCAACGATATGTGTGGGTGGCGGTAATTCGTCTGGCGCACGCTCTTTCATGTACACAATTTTTAAACGCCATTATGATGTCACCAATTACATTGAAGTGGCTCCTACGACTTTTTGATTTGATTGAATACGTGCACATTTACTTACCGAAGATTAGTAATACCTTTGCGGTTTGTTACTTCCACAATGAATAAGTTTAATTTCGTATCGCATTTCGTAGAATATGCTAAATGGGGACAAGCACGAAGACAATGGAGACTTACGGCCGAATAGGTACTGAAACGATAGGAAAATATATTTTGACTTCTACTTTGACGATTTATAAGGTTCAGAACTTCTCGGAAGCTTCAATGTTGAAGAATATAAGAAAAACTCAAGAATTTGAAACCTTGTTAACCGTAAACTGTTAACAGGTATTTATAAATGTAAACCTATATACAAGTCAAATATTGAATATCGAGTTTAGTATGCGACCGGTGTGTTGGTAATAATGCTCATAAATGAAAACCTACTGATTCAATTTTCGTGGTACTGTTTTGTTAAGGAACTTACGTAATGAAGAAGCAGTGTGTATTGTAATTTTAGGTAGGTATAAATATAGGATTGTCCGAATATGAATGTACGCCGAAATGTTTTCAACTTTGTGTGGGGCAGGAACGGACTATTTCTGTATCATTTTGATTCGGTGTTATAACACCGAATCAAAATTTGTTTACAATTACAATGGAAATTGCTACACCGACAAAATCTTAAATATGATGAAAGACAAAAAATATCATATTGTGCCAATGACTCCATTAATTTCACAAAATAAAAAACTCTTAATTGCAGTTAAATAATAGTAATTGTATGGAGTACACATTACTTACTAGTAGCATTAAGCATTGCAGTGCATACAAACCGCAGTTACTTAGTATGGAACATGATACCACCATGTAACATTCTTCAACTTTTGAACCTGCTTATAACTCTTAACTAATAACTTTTTGCTATCGAATGTTTCTAAGTATCACTTGGAAACGTTGATCAACAAAAATACCAGCGGTGTGGATGCACCGTTAGTAAATATGACTGTATTAGAGAAACTATTTTACAGATAGAAAACAGTCTCAAAGAAGATGAAACCCTCAAGTTGCTAGCGTCATACCTCGATCTCCAAGTGTCCCAGTTACCTCGACAAGCCAAGAAAATCCACGAAGTGTGCAAAGGCAGCCCCTTCAACATCGGTCTGATAGGCGCCCAGCTCGCAGAAGACAAGGAACGGCTAATACATGACAGTAGGCGTTGGAATTACTATTTGAGCAAATTGGAAAAGAAGGACTACTTCTCTTTGTGAGTATACTTTTATTATGATTCTTATTTTTGCACATACCCATCAGTAGGTTTATGATAGGATGTGGTCATCTTATAATCACACGGATTCAAACTAAACACAGCACACAGTGCGTTAAAATATTGAAACCATTCTGTGAAGAAGTTATTAGTATGGACTAGTTATGGTATCACCTGCAACAATAACAACACGATTATCCTACGCTCCATGTGCTAGTCATCTGATTTACAGTTTGTTCATTGGGAACAAAATTTCGGTAGATATTAAAAAAGCACTTCAATAACATGCAAAAGCACACAAAATGATTGTAATATGTAATGCATAGTTTAGCAATGATATTTATTAACTCACTTGCCTGTACTAACATAGTGAAATCATTTTCACAGTTTATTAAGACATAATGACAACCAGATGAAACCAATAGCGGTCTGCACAAACTCTTTAAACCCAGACATACTCCCCCTATTCAAAATGCTGGCCATTTTGCCAGACAACGTCAAAGTGACAGCCAAGGTGCTCGCCAAGCTATGGCACAAAGACCAGAGTGAGGTCGAAGTGATCATGAAGAAACTACGCGTCAAATCACTCATAATAGAACTGTATGATCACGAGCAAAGGAACTACCTGTACGAAGTTCATGACTTGATCATGAATTATCTAAGAACAAGTATAACAGATGACGAAACTAAGAAGTTGCACAGCGATTTCCTAAAGAGCTACCAATACGATATGAGTAAGAGACCGCCAGTTGAAATAATAGATGACGGTTATATAGCTTTCTATATCGGTTACCACATAATGAATACTAAAAATATGAATAATAGATGGAAGTTGTTCAACCAGTTGTATTTGGATTTGAAGTTCCTTGGGAATAAGGTGAGGCTGACTGGTCCGGCAGATGTCATATTGGATCTTCAGAAGTATGAACGTCACATCGTCTATGATGTAAGTACACCTTAATTACTTCCTCTCTGAATTTTGTTTACCCGTCGAATTTATAATGAATTTCCTAGAATTTTTTGCTATTTTCTCACATACAAGTTGCAAGTCCAAAATATACCAATATCACCTAAGTGAAATTTAGATGCTCTAAAATATAGGTGATTTGGGTAATATTCGAAATTAAAATTAAGTATGGGTTTCTATTTTCCTTATAACATTTCAATATTCAATTTCAAATACAATTCAGTGATAGACGATAGTTTGTCCATTGGTAATCAAGAATTTAGAATGCATGCTCCATTTAACCCTAATGCAATACTGTAAAACTCGAGTGTTTACATTTCATTGTATGCGTTTAAAAATATCATCGCTGTTTCTATTAATAGGACAATCGTAATAGTTATAGGCACTATTTGTTTTTCTTTTCTTTTAGGAATTAGATGCAACGCTCCTATGCAACATGAGGGCCTTTATTAGTTCTTACGGTATCGACTTATATCGGTATCCGTCTACAGATATCGTACAGAGTATCCTACAGAACGAGACTAAAGGGATACTATATTCCACGGCTTCCGATATAGCTCAGAAAGGCTGCGCCAAAAATGAGCTTTATTTCGAGTTCGAGTAAGTGCTTTTTTGTCTGTTCATAAAAGGTCTACTGTCCAAATAACAACACTCAACATTATTTCGGTAATTGTATGGTCCAAAGCCTTTGTCAAAGCATCTAGTAACTATTTCATTACATCACACACATTGCATGATAAAATTGATATGCTTACCTATGATAAAATGATATCTAGTTATAAAATACTACAAATTTTACTTGACTTTAGAAAATATATGGTCTAACCAAGTCATTGTGTTCATAAAGAACCACTTGCAGTATACAGGAAAAGGCACATTTTGTAAATAACATTTAATTGAGATATAAATCATGGGAACTAGTCAGCATTGTTTCCCTCATACGAATGTGTTCAAGAGATGATCCAAATCATTTTAAACATGATTAGCAGTTTGTGTTTTTCCTAACTCACTGCAATAATTGCTTGGAGTAGCTTTGTTATCATGACCGGACCAGAGTGGAAGGCTCTCACCCCTAAACTGTACTTATTGTTAGCTGATGCAACAACCTAACTATCATTGTTTATGTTCCTGTCTAGACATCAACAAGAAGACGAGGAGATAAAACATTCCACGATTGACGTCAAAGAAATCATCACAGCCGTTTGTTTCCTGGGCGACTATGTTCTTGTTGGGACAATCTCTGGCATCATTAAGGTAAAACCTAAAAAATATACAGCCAACTTGTTTAAGATCCCTGAAAACTGTGTTTAAAGACTTCAAATCTGGACAAGCAATAGAACGCTTATCACTCGCATTTTATTGTAAATTAGTTAAAATAAACCACTCGACATTGGCCCCAATGAGGCTCGCATAGAAACTCAATTGCATTGCCGCCAATAAAAAAATTATACCTACATGATATTGCCTGGTGATTGCACAACGAATGACCTACTTCTTAAAGTTCATTGACCACGAAGCTTTTATTAATACTCGTTTGTGACGCTATATTAGCCATACTTTTAATTTAATGTGTGTGAAAAAAAACAAAAGATTCGAGAAGTGAGTAAATATACATAGCCCAAAATAGAATAAAGTATTAAAATCTTTTATTAACCCAAGACGCATGTCTTTACATGTCACATTATATTGTCTGCTGGATGTTATATGCTAAACCTTTTGTCTATATGTGGCACTGTAACTCATTAATGAATGAATTGGGTTGCGGTTTTGTTGTTGTTGTTGAGTTTAATGTTAACAGAGCAAACAAGGACTTGAACATATTATTTTTTAAATAAAGGGTATCATTGATGCTATTTTCTGCCACCAATCGTTTGTAGATTAAAGATATTAAACACTATAAAATGTATACTCTACACTCAATCTCAATCAAGCGTGAGACTTATAATCTGTTTACCTGGCCTGTTCACTCATCAGGCCATCAGGCTTAAGTCACTCAATAAATATGATTGAATTTTATTAAAAACTTGTCTTGTGTTGAGATAATGAACTCGATTATACTATGTAAGATTTTAGACTTTCGCGTTCCATTACACTAAAATTAGTCTTTATGGGTCTACACGCGATACTAGGAGTAGCAAATTACATAGCTACTTACTGCCCGACGTTTCGACTGGGTTACACCAATCGTGGTCGCGAGCGACCAGTATCGTGTGTAGACCCATAAAGACTAATTTCGATTATACTATAACTATCATTAATTTTATGCTTTAGTTCTTCCACATCCCAACGAACAAACTAAAGAAAGACCTAGCCGGTACCGGGTCAGCGGTCAAATGGATCGGCGCGTGTCCGATCAACCCGCCGCAGGTGGCGGCGCTGTCGTACGACGGCGTCATCAAGATCTGGTACGTCGACGAGGTGGAGCGCGACGAGGCGGACGAGGTCATCGACGAGGGTAAGTGACATACAGACCGACCCTCACACTATATATAGTAACACCTAGCCGGTACTAGATCAGCGGTCAAATGGATCGGCGCGTGTCCGATCAACCCGCCGCAGGTGGCGGCGCTGTCGTACGACGGCGTCATCAAGATCTGGTACGTCGACGAGGTGGAGCGCGACGAGGCGGACGAGGTCATCGACGAGGGTAAGTGACATACAGACCGACCCTCACACTATATATAGTAACACCTAGCCGGTACTAGATCAGCGGTCAAATGGATCGGCGCGTGTCCGATCAACCCGCCGCAGGTGGCGGCGCTGTCGTACGACGGCGTCATCAAGATCTGGTACGTCGACGAGGTGGAGCGCGACGAAGCGGACGAGGTCATCGACGAGGGTGAGTGACAAACAGACCGAACGACAGACGAGAGTGGTTAAGTAGATTTTATAATCAAAAAGTTGTCCAACCGATTTCGGTTATGGCAGCAAGTCTTGATGTAGATTGGCCAACTGCACTTCACAACTGGTGCACCAAAATGTTTACACGCTCTGTAGCGTCATTGTAATCAGTCATTAATCCCTTAAAATTCATAACCGACCAGGCGCAAGACACAGGAGTGTACCACCACCTACTTCCTTCCTGAATAATTTCCTTAGAAAATTATTACGGTTTTAATTTCATTTGTCTATTGATAATGTTTAATTAAATCTAATTCAAAAAGAAGTTCCACTACACTGTTTGATATATTTATGTTTTTGTCCCAACAGAATCAGAAGAATCGGAGCAACTCTTCTCCCGCAACAACTGCACGATACCACCTAAAATGGGTCCGTTCCTGAACTGCAGATGGGCGAACAACGAGGAAGTACTAATAGCGCACACAGCCCGAATGATCATCCGATACAACCCAAACGGGACGGTGTTGATGTTCTACGACATCTTCGATAGGGACCAAGAGATATTGTGCTGTGTCCCGTGTAATATGGACAGGTATCTGATAACTGCTATCACTAGTGGAGGTGCTAACTATCTGGTGCTTGTCAATCAAGAGACTAAGGAGAGAGTGATGACGTTCGAGGAAACTGACGCAGTTTTGAATGTAGTTACTGTTCCAGGTGAGATTTGTTTTGTTTTTTTTTTTGTCATGTGACCTTATTTTACGTCTTATTAATACAACAACAAACAACAACAAATTATAAAGAAATTGAATTTTCAAATTTAAAACAACGTAAGCAGCATTAAAACAACAAAAAATAAACAAACAGCAAGTAAAACATAAAAAATTACCTAAAAATAACAAAAATAGGTTTTTTTTTAAATAACGGTTTTTGGCAATGGAAACATTTGACGCAGACAATATAATGTCATGTCGCGTCCCTATATTGTAACGATATTTTTAAAATGTGCGTTGCTTGTGCATTTCACATCATAATAACATACCCACTACTATTGTTATTTATTTCAGGGACAAACAAAATTATAACCCTCCAATCGAAAGAGATCACAGAGCACGAATACAGGATCAACTATCAGAACAACGGCAACACTTACCGTTGTAAGCAAATCATATCGTCGAAGGAAGTGAACGACAACCTCATGTTTCTCACCATAGCGGTCAACAAGACTGGCTCACTGCTATTCGTATCTACGGATGATAGTAGGATCGTGTGCATTGATTTGAAGACTAACTCGAGGATATTCGACTTGGAGAATCGGCGCGGGTGAGTTTTAGCAATAATTTGGTTTACATGATCAAGTCAGTAAACTTTTTGGCATGTGTTCTAACCAGGGCTTGGAATACCGGTAAAAATATGGTAACGTTACACGAGCTTGGCTGAAGTATCGATACTTAAAAAGCACCGTTACTAAAATTAACGTTATTTTAGGACTATTATTTACGTTACGTAATACCGTTAAATTTATTTTTAACGTTACCAGTAAAAAATTACCGGTAAATAAATTGGAAATGATTTTTAGAGACGTATAGTATGTTATACGCAGTTCGGCATGTGCCAATACTGACGTATTTTAGGAATTTTTGCGATAAAAGTATGTATTTTACGATGATTATTAGTTCTGTACCGTAATAAGTATCGTTACCATTTAACGTTAAAATAAGTATCGCTACCTATTTAACAGTAATTATTTTACCGTTACAAAAGTATCCTTTTAGAAATAACGTTATGCAACGTTATTCATACTGTTATATTGGTATCGTTATCAAGCCCTGGTTCTAACGGCATTTGCTATATAGTTAGTTGCTTGAGGCGCCGATTAAATCACATAAAATTAATGTTTGCGCTCGCAACGCTCAATGAGCTACTCGTCATAATTTTATTGCCATCATGCGGCCCTTGCGTGGTTTCCAACCCCTGGGTTGGGCAATTTTTTATATATTTTGTATTTTTTTACTTAACATATATACCTCCTAGCCCGCTTCTGGGTAAAGGCCCCCTCAAATTCTCTCCAAAGCTATCGATCTCCGGCCAGGGCCGACCAATTCATGTTATGGGTATCTAGGTAATTTCGCCGTCTCTTTTTCGGCCTCCCTCTTTGTCGAAGCCCATCGGTTGCCATTGGGTGACCATTTTCGTCGATCTTTCAGGTTACATCAGACAGACGCGCCCAACTCCACTACAATGTTGTATTTATTCAATTTAATACTTCAAGCTTTATTTTCCCACCCTATGGTTTAGACCAAAATATATATTTATTATTATGACAAGGTTTTGCAAATTATTTTTTTTATGTGTTTCCTTTTATTCTTCCAGGAACGTAGTGTCGATGGATGTGAGCGAAACAGCGGCGTGGAACGACTTCGAGCCCGGCTCCGACGTGCTGCTGACGGGCACCGGCACCATCGAGAACTGCGCCAAAGTGTGGAACCTGAATGCGTCTTATGTGCTGCAGACTACGCAGAAGAATGGGTAAGCTTAAGTTAAAAATTTGAAGAAAAATTATTTTTTTTTAATTTTAAATTTATAATAAGCTTTAATAGCGTTAAAAACAACATATAAAAAGAAGCTTCAGTTGTTTAAAGTTTAATAAAATCAAATGCAGGGCCTCGATCTAAATTACTTTGAAACTTATATTTAGCGGAATAATAGTCTACAACTAAACTCCACTATCTGACCTGTGTGTCTCTGTAGTTTTCATCAGGTTGTATATTGTGAACTGTAATAGCTAACTAGTTTTTGTAAAACTACAAAGAAATAATTTGATGAATTAGTATTATAGTATTTTCTTTTTCCATTAAAGTGTTTTTGTCTTAACTGACTATAATGATGACTAACAGTAGCCTTAACATCATCTTAACTTGCTGGGGAGGGGGAGGATAACTCTCACCCCATATTGTATTGTTGTGCATATAATTGCCGCTAAAGGAGGTATACAGTCCCTGCCTAGTAACAAAAACTCATGGAAATATAACTCTATAACTTTTGATTTGATATCTCGGACGTACAATATTTTTTTAAATAATAGCTGTGAACTTTTGATTTTATATATTTAAGCCATCTCGAACGTACAATCATTTTCAAAATAATAGCTGTGTACCATTAATACTGACCGCTCACAAACTGTACAACTAACAAACCACATTCAATTCCAGCAAAGTGCGCCTAACAAAGAAGTTCGACGTGAGTTTCGCACACTCACAGTCCCCTCAAACTCCCAGCACTACCGCCACCCACAGCGCCGCCCACAGCGCATCCGCCACCCCGCGCCGCCACCAGTCCTTCGTGACCCACTCCGAGCCGCCCAAGCGACCCGTCGTCACTAGTTTGAGTCTGGACAGGCACTCGCTGAAGCCACTCAACTTGAAGGGCATATGCAATAACAATGATGGCACTTTCCAACCGTTCTTGGCTGTTGTTGACGATAAGAACAATATACAGGTTAGTTGTTGCTATTAGCTTTAGGCGCCGCCGCCACCAGTCCTTCGTGACCCACTCCGAGCCGCCCAAGCGACCCGTCGTCACTAGTTTGAGTCTGGACAGGCACTCGCTGAAGCCACTCAACTTGAAGGGCATATGCAATAACAATGATGGCACTTTCCAACCGTTCTTGGCTGTTGTTGACGATAAGAACAATATACAGGTTAGTTGTTGCTATTAGCTTTAGGCGCCGCCACCAGCAGTCCTTCGTGACCCACTCGGAACCGCCCAAGCGACCTGTCGTCACTAGTTTGAGTCTGGACAGGCACTCGCTGAAGCCACTCAACTTGAAGGGCATATGCAATAACAATGATGGCACTTTCCAACCGTTCTTGGCTGTTGTTGACGACAAGAACAATATACAGGTATGTTGATGGTATGAGATCACAATTTTCAGAACTATTATTTAGAAAAACGGAAAAAATTTTGACTCAAGTGAAGATATAAATACATAGCTACTTGTTTTCCAGAGATTGATTTGTTTCCACTGCTCTTATATTCGATGGTAGTTACGACGCGATAAGACCTTTATAATATTGACCTAATCATACTTATGATATTAATTTGTCTATATTTAATTGAAGCAATAAAACGAACGATAGATAAGAGAAGATTAAAGATGATATACTGAATCGTATGATATTTTCCCTCTGTCGCTAAATACCAAATTCTCAAAAGATCATACTCGTAAAATACCACATTCGCAAAAGACGACATTCCCAAACATCACATATCATATTCTTAAAATACCCCATTCGCATAACACAACATTCTCTAAACACCATATTTTCAAAAATGGCAGAAAAGTACACCGGGCTTCAAAAACTTTGCCGCTTTATGCTCATATTGTATTTTTTTCTTGCAATTAAGTTGCCTTTGTTTCTGCCAATTTTTCTAATAATGGTCAGAACTATTATTTAAATGCTAATATGCGACCGAATTTTAAAATGTAATTTGTATGAAATATAAATATTAATTAAGGTAAAATAAAATGATTTTGACCGAATTTAAAAAAAGGAGCAAGTTCTCAAGTCCATTATTTCTTTTGTGATTGTTTCCTCATATAAATATCCATTCGGTAAACGGATTTAGATGATTGTATACTTATCAGATTCCCTGTTAATAAAAAATAATCTCTCCTTCAAACAAAAATGCTCCAAAACAAAATTACGTACTATGCACTAAATAAAAAGTAGATTTTATTAAATAGGTATTCGTGTTTGTACTGAATTTTTAATCCCTAGGTTTTTTAAAAAAAGGCTAACAATTATTTTACCTCACTCCACCTGATGGTAAGCGGTTGTGAGACCCACATATGAGGTCGACAAGCAGAATTAGAAATATGATTTATAATATTAATGATTTATTTATCAGTAGCAATACCATGAGTTGGCTATCAAAACTTACGTACGTTAAAAACCTATCAAGTTGTTTTTTTCATACGGCCGATTTTAGTTCTTAGCGTAACCACCAGTGGCGCTGTACAAGTTTTTCATTTTATTTACGTAGGCGATATCGATTTCGTAACTTTTAAACTCATGGTAGCGCTTGCGCTACAGGTCAAGATTTATCTTGTTTAAAAACTTATAATTTTATAAAATAATTTCGGTTTTATAAAAAAAAATATATTTGAGACTGTACTTTGGATGTGGTATCACAAGAATGTTGTATTTTGCGAATGGGGTATTTTAAGAATATCTGGGGGCACGGCAGTGCCCCTGCCAAGTCGAGCGCGAAGCAAACACTGCCGTACCATCCTTTACTGGAACCATTTCGCCGCATTTTCAGGCCCCTATTTGAGAACCTCTGGATAAGACCAGAACGCTGAAATTTTTATCATCTAGTAACCTATGATAACATACTTAAAATCCAAAATTTCAAGTCTGTGGGACTTATAGTTCCGAAGTTAAGCGAAAGCAAAGTTTCGCATTTATGTAACACCCTCACACACTCATCTACTCATGATCATCAAAATAGAAGTAGTACTTCCCATAAACTCAGAGCGCTGAAATTTGGTACAGAGTTAGGGTTTAATAGTGTGACTATTAAGGGAAAATTATAAAAACTACGATAATCGAAGATCTGGAGTACCTGGTGATCCTGATTAGAAAACAACAGCCTAATATTATAAAGTCGTCTAAAAATATTTAAAAAACGACATACCGCCTTTACAAAAAATATTTAATTTGGTTAGCTGCTTCTACAAAAAGAAGTGAAATCCCATCAAAAACATCCTGTAAAAAAACTAGCCAAGTCTCGATGGAGCAAATTGCTCATCTCTAAAAAGTAATGAAATCTAGACAAAATCGTGCCAAGCCTAAGGTTCCTTACTGCGATTTCTTCATTATTATAGTTAGTGTTGTGTGACTTGGCCGTTGAAGGGTACTCAAGGGTACAAAACCAGTATCAAGCCTTATTTTCACTTGTTTTTTATTTTTTATCGTCAATAGGTAGCGGTTCTGGCGACAGATTGGTGTAATATTGTTACGGAGAACCTGGTTATGTACCCTTGTGTTCCCTTCAACGGCCAAGTCACACAACACTAACTATAATAATGAAGAAATCGCAGTATGGAACCTTAGGCTTGGCACGATTTTGTCTAGATTTCATTACTTTTTAGAGATGAGCAATTTGCTCCATCGAGACTTGGCTAGTTATTTTACAGGATGTTTTTGATGGGATGATATTTTCAGAATATGATATTATGAGAATGTGATGTTTTGCGAATGTGGTATTTTACGAGTATGATCTTTTGAGAATATGGTATTTAGCGACAGAGGGGATATTTTCCCTGGTGGTTTACCACAATTGAAAACAGATTTTACAAATAACTTATTAAATCAAGAGAGTCATAAATAATTGTATTTTAAAAGAAATTGCCTTTGACAACTAAACAATATCTCCACAGGTAATGCGCGGTAGGAAGGTGTTAACAGAGATATTAACCCAACCGGACGACGAAATCACCACCGTCAAAATATCCCCGTGCAACCTCTACATCATATACGGCCTCCGCTCAGGCACCGTTAAGAAGTACTCCCTCCGGTCCAAGGTGACCAAGGTCATAATGGACATGTACGACCCGGTGCACTATTTGAACTTCGTCAACCCCCAACTGCTCATTGCGGGCAGTAAGAACTGTTCCCTAATGGCCCATAGGCTGACTGGCGACGGGGATTGGAAGACCGAGATGTTGCATTGCGGGAAGACTAACCTTGGGTCGCAGGAGCTGTTGAATGATTGGCAGGGTAAGGATTTTTGCTGTTTCATTGAGTATTGTATTACCTAGTACTGTTGATATGAGTAACTATGAAATGTGGTAGATTTACACTTCGCATTGCATATGATTTTCAAGCTGCTTTGAGTAAGAACTAAATAGTTATCAAGTAGTAATGGCAATGGGGTTGACATATCCTTAAAAGATAAAACCTACAAATTGAGGTAAAGATTTTATTATGAATGATATAAAAAGGAGTAATTTACTCCTTCGGTTAAGTACTTAGTGTTTCTGAACCAAAATCTAACCATTTTAATGAAGTAAACCTTATTTTATTAAGCAATAAAAAAAACAGACTGCTTTAAAGTCTTGACTGTACTTCTAAATAATTCTTAGTCTGCTTATTACATTACCAAGATATGTGTACTTTATTCCAGGAATAAAGAAGAAAAGTAGCCAACCAGACACGCTGTCTAGTTCTGGGAGCGAGACGAGTATGTTCCAAAATGGTGACAGCAGGGGCCGCCTCCGCGGCATTTGTGGACTGGTTGACTGCTTCTATGTAAAAGAAATAGGTAAGCTTATAAAAATAAATGACCAAAATGTAACAAAAATGTAGAAAGTAAATGTTTTGATAAGTTAGTTTCAAACGTGTGCCATCAGGTGGCGCTGTCCCATTTTAAACGCTGCAAGCATTATGCTTTTTCGAATGACAGTAATTGATCAAATGTTTTAAATCTATGTTCGATTGTTCGCATATGAAATACATAAATTAGTTTTGTTACTTAAAAATGAAGAATGAAGATGACCTCACTCCACCTGATGGTAAGCGGTAGTGAGATCCACTTATGAGATCGACAGACACTATAGTCCATATTGTGCCAGTCGCACTCACTCTGAAGGCCTGCTTAAATGCCGTTTCCCGCCCCGCCTGAAGAGCCAGGTATCATAGGAGGGAGGGAAAACATGAGCTGGAAGGGCATTCCATGCCATAATCGCACGAGGCAGAAAAGAGGAACCATACCTCTTGATCCGAGCCACAAGCGCCTGTATCGTATGTAGCTGTGTCCAGCACATGTCGTTCGGGAGTGAAAAGAAGAGGGAGGGACTAGCTGAAACAGCCTTGTTTATTTAGGCGTTTAAGTCTAATATTATAACAGGCTCTAAATTGGTGCTGTTATAACTTCCCAGGCCTGATCACAGTGGAAAGCAACGCAGTAGTGAAGCTCTGGAACAGTGAAGTGAAACTGCAAAGTGTATTGCACGCGCGGCAACTGGACGCGCACGTGACCTGCGCGTCGCTGCGGAACGGAGTATTGGCGATATGCGACTCCAACATCGGGTTCACGGTCAGTCACTAAGCACTTCGTCATCAGATTCGATTTCAGTCTCGTTGGTTTTTAGGTGGCAAGTGCTGCGTAAGTAACGAGAGGTCTCCGGTTCGGCTAAAGGAGGACGGGCAGAAATATATGGGACGGGCACCTACTATATCTTAGAACACTTAGCGCCATGATCACGGATGAACAGTTCACCCGTGATCATGGCGCTTGCAACAGTGCCGAAATATCGGGAACTCATTAAAACAAAACAACATGGTAAATATCCCGGACAGTTACAGTTTTCTAATGTGTGTAACCATGACAGTTTAAAATTATATACCCACTATATCATTGAAAAGCTCTTTTCATGATCATTTTCGACAATATTTTATCTCAATTTTTTGTTCTTTTTTTGCTCATAATTTAAAACGCTGAAAGTATATTATGTTGATGACCGAGAATCCGCACGCAAGGATATAAACTGTTTTTAGTGTAGAATGAACCACTTTTTTATACTTAGATTTATATTCTTGAAACTTTAACTATATGAAAAGATATTTTTAACGTCCATAAATCGGGTCGTTAATAGTCGGTGGCGACTCTCTGCCTGTCCTACTATGTGTGAGTTTTTATTCATATTTTATAAAATATGATGGCTCAGAAAGCACACAGTCGATATCCCGGAGCCTGATCTTTTATCGGTCTTACCGAATTACCGTCTTTCCGCACAAGAGTGCTCTTATGTTTGCGCGCACACTTGTACTAATATATTCTGCGCACTTGTCTGATCTCCATTGAGATCAGCAGCCATGGCCGAAATCAGTCTTACACACATTATTTATATTTCAACTGTATTCGATTACAGACGTTCGAACTCAAAAAAGTGGATGAACAAGTGGAACTAAACTTGATCCAAAACTACCGCCTGAACAATAGGATCACGTCGTGCGACCTCACCGCCGACGGACTCATACTTGCGATGGGACTCGACTCTGGAGATGTGGTGGTAAGCGTTTTTTTTTTAAATAATATATTTCATTTAGTACTTAGTTTAAGTTTGTGATCTGTCTTTTAATTTTGTAATTTGCAAAACGGTTTAGAGTAATGACAAGGAAAGAGTTTTGTTAAAGTTATTATATTGTAACGATCTCAATGAAAACAAATTTTGACAACGCTAAAAAAATTTCTTGAAGTTGTTGCTCGACGTTAATGATATAATTCTTGCCCTCCTATACCTATAAAGCTGAAACTAAAATGCGTCATTTTTAAACATAGTGTGGTAGTACAAATAGCCAACCTTTCAATTTTGGATCACACTTTTAAAGATCGCTTACGATGATCGCTCACGTAAAACCAATTTCAACGATCCCTCGCAAGTCCGATGATGATAACAAGGCTACTCCAAGCCATAATCGTGGTCCGTTAGGAAAAAAAACGACTTCATAAAGTAGGTCGCTTTCAATTCAGCAATTTTTTTCTACTACACAGGTATGGAACGTCCGCGGTAAACGTCAACTCCGTCTACTAAAACATCACAAGTCAGTAGTCACGTGGTGCGGCTGGTCCCGCGTGCCGGCGCGCCTGCATCGGGCGCCCGCATCGCCCGCACCTTCCCCGCGCGCTCCCCCACAAGATGTCTCTGAAGGAGATGATGATGAACCGCCCTTGGTGCTCGTTACCATGGCGACGGAGATCGTCTGGTGGAACGTGACGTACGTCATCAAGATGCGCGCCAACAAGACGCAGTGGAGGTTAGTGTGTAGCGATGTAGTTACCTACGGCACCCAAGTCCGTTGTCACGTGGTCCGGCTGGTCCCGCGCGCCCACCTCGCCCGCTCCCTCCCCGCGCGCTCCCCCACAAGACATCACTGAAAGAGATGATGATGAACCGCCCTTGGTGCTCGTTACCATGGCGACGGAGATTGTCTGGTGGAACGTGACGTATTTCATCAAGATGCGCGCCAACAAGACGCAGTGGAGGTTAGTGTGTAGTTATGTAGTTACATAAGTCAGTAGTCACGTGGTGCGGCTGGTCCCGCGCGCCCGCATCGCCCGCGCCCTCCCCGCGAGCTCCTCCACAAGATGTCTCTGAAGGGGATGATGATGAGCCACCCTTGGTGCTCGTCACCATGGCAACGGAGATTGTCTGGTGGAACGTGACGTACGTCATCAAGATGCGCGCCAACAAGACGCAGTGGAGGTTAGTGTGTAGTTATGTAGTTACATAAGTCAGTAGTCACGTGGTGCGGCTGGTCCCGCGCGCCCGCATCGCCCGCGCCCTCCCCGCGAGCTCCTCCACAAGATGTCTCTGAAGGGGATGATGATGAGCCACCCTTGGTGCTCGTCACCATGGCAACGGAGATTGTCTGGTGGAACGTGACGTACGTCATCAAGATGCGCGCCAACAAGACGCAGTGGAGGTTAGTGTGTAGTTATGTAGTTACATAAGTCAGTAGTCACGTGGTGCGGCTGGTCCCGCGCGCCCGCATCGCCCGCGCCCTCCCCGCGAGCTCCTCCACAAGATGTCTCTGAAGGGGATGATGATGAGCCACCCTTGGTGCTCGTCACCATGGCAACGGAGATTGTCTGGTGGAACGTGACGTACGTCATCAAGATGCGCGCCAACAAGACGCAGTGGAGGTTAGTGTGTAGTTATGTAGTTACATAAGTCAGTAGTCACGTGGTGCGGCTGGTCCCGCGCGCCCGCATCGCCCGCGCCCTCCCCGCGAGCTCCTCCACAAGATGTCTCTGAAGGGGATGATGATGAGCCACCCTTGGTGCTCGTCACCATGGCAACGGAGATTGTCTGGTGGAACGTGACGTACGTCATCAAGATGCGCGCCAACAAGACGCAGTGGAGGTTAGTGTGTAGTTATGTAGTTACATAAGTCAGTAGTCACGTGGTGCGGCTGGTCCCGCGCGCCCGCATCGCCCGCGCCCTCCCCGCGAGCTCCTCCACAAGATGTCTCTGAAGGGGATGATGATGAGCCACCCTTGGTGCTCGTCACCATGGCAACGGAGATTGTCTGGTGGAACGTGACGTACGTCATCAAGATGCGCGCCAACAAGACGCAGTGGAGGTTAGTGTGTAGTTATGTAGTTACATAAGTCAGTAGTCACGTGGTGCGGCTGGTCCCGCGCGCCCGCATCGCCCGCGCCCTCCCCGCGAGCTCCTCCACAAGATGTCTCTGAAGGGGATGATGATGAGCCACCCTTGGTGCTCGTCACCATGGCAACGGAGATTGTCTGGTGGAACGTGACGTACGTCATCAAGATGCGCGCCAACAAGACGCAGTGGAGGTTAGTGTGTAGTGATGTAGTTACCTAAGTCAGTAATCACGTGGTGCGGCTGGTCCCGCGCGCCCGCCTCGCCCGCGCTCTCCCCGCGCGCTCCCCCGCAAGATGTCTCTGAAGGAGACGACGATGAACCGCCTTTGGTGCTCGTCACCATGGCGACGGAGATTGTCTGCTGGAACGTGACGTACGTCATCAAGATGCGCGCCAACAAGACGCAGTGGAGGTTAGTGTGTAGCGATGTAGTTACCTAAAGCACCACAAGTCTAGTCACGTGGTGCGGCTGGTCCCGCGCGCCCGCCTCGCCCGCATCCTCCCTGCGCGCTCCCCTCGCCTCCGCAGGATATCGCTGATGGAGACGACGACGAATCGCCGTTGGTGCTCGTTACCATGGCAACAGAGATCGTGTGGTGGAACGTGACGTATGTTATCAAGAGAAAAAGTTGATGCGGCAACAAGACGCATTGGCGCAGATTGGTAGCGTTACTAGCGTTGCAGTACTACGTCATTAAGATAGATAACATATCTCCGCATGCATCGCCATTATGTTGTCCTGTCCGTTACCTTGGCAAACGAAATAGTACGATTACGCAATCAAATTATCTCTCTCTCAACATTAAACATTTATCTTAATACTATCCTCGTCATTCACAGAACTGGTCGGAACGTAGTGACTCCGCTGTTAAGTCCACTGGACTACAATCGCAACGACCTCACGGAGGCTATGGAAGGGCTCAGCATGAGCACCTCAAACCACAACTTCTTCTTTGGCAACGGTTGCGACGCGCAAGACTGTTGGCAAACCATCTGGAAGAAGAAAAAGTTAGTACATGTATTTTAAATTGGAACTCGATCGAAATCAAAACAAAATATAGGTCATAATGCAACAAACTATCGGAAGAAGTAGATAAAAAAAAATTACTTAATTTTAGTATTTTAAAAAGTAAAGTCCATTGTGCATAAAGCATAAACCAAATAAAGACAATTAAATGTCTATTTAAAAAAATCGCAACTTATTTCAATCTAGCTTAAATGAAAACCAGATATAAAGTCTTCCTTCATTCTTTCTAACCTTAATTTCATTGGCCCTAGATTCCACCGGACATGACTGAACCGAAAACTATTTTTCGCAGGTACAAAGAAGGTTCTAAGAAGAAAGAGATTCTCTCTTGCATCAAGCTGACCGGCATGAGCGCGAAGAAACTCGCTCACGACGACAAGTTCTCATGTTTCGTCACCGTCGACAACTCGGGACATGTCCACATCATGAATGTCATGAGGGATTCGTAACGGTACTATGAAGCGATCCAGAAAGCACTGAACAAAGAAAGTGCTGCCAACTGGTGCCGCCGATCGGAAACTCTCCATACTTAACATTCAGCCAGTGCTGCCATCTGTAGTTCGTATACGTTCCTTATAGTATACGGTTTAGTTTATTATGGGTTTGAGTCGATGATCGTAGTGTAAAGAGGTGCTAGGTACACAGGACGGTTAGAAATTATATAGGTTGTCTATTAATGTCATTTGTTTAGACTGTAGACTAAACTGGGATATACAAATGAAACTGTGATGTGCCTGGTAGCTCGTTATTACATATAACGGTGATAATTAGTTGAATACAGTAAACAATATGTGCTATTTTCCACACCACTGCCACACGCATTTCAGAATACATATACTCAAAAACATTGTTACGTCATTTAGCTAATTTGCACCCGAATCGCAGAGTTTATTTACATGAATTTTATTGGTTTTATTTCTTGCGAGAAAGGTTAGAAAACGTGTTTACAATTAATTATATTTTTGATTGAATAAGTAACATAGCAATGAATCCTAATGATCAAATACATTATATCAACTTTAGATAATGACAGAGTGAGATGACACTGATCTATTTTTTATATTATTAATTGTCTAATATTATCATTTAATATTGGTAAATTTAAATGGAAACAATTTTATTTTCGCTTAAGATTGTATGATTAAGTTTTATTCAAGGTGTCAATCCGCCACTGCAATAGAGAGAGTTGGTACCATTACAACTGTATACGTAAAACATTTTTATTTAGATTCAATTATATAATGTAATTTTAGTTAAATTTATGAACAATATTTTGGAGATTTTTTTCTGCATTTTTAGCCGAATAATGTTTTATACTAACAAGGAAGGAGATGTAGTGCTAATTTTATTTGCGGATGGGCATTTGATGCTTAATTGTATTGAATAATTAGATTATTTTTAGCTTTTTTAGCAACGACAATTAGAATATTTCCTACAAATTTATTTGAGTTGAATTAAAAATAGCAAATTTTTAAGCTAAATCAGAATCATATTATGTTCTGAAAAGACTAGTGCTATTGATTGTATCAGGAGAGTTTCTAAAATATCTTAGCTCGTTTAACATAGTCCCTTGCTCAAATACAAACAATGCATTTTCTTTAACTGTTACTTGTGATGATATCAAATGATTTTGGCAACTGGTTATGTGTGATTGTTTCAGCTTATGCTACATTCTGCCATATGGATATAACGTAAAGTTATAAGTATCTAACATAATCAAAGATCCAGATTTTTCCTAAATAATGGTTTATTTATTTACTGATGTGTATTTGTTTGGAGAATAGATCGCTACCTACCTATGGTTGAGAGTTTTAATGATCTGTTGTGTTTAAATTTAAACATGTTTGGGAGTCGCAAACACATTTTTTTAAACTGTATTTTATTAGTCCAAATTATCATTTATATCTTTGATCAGGTATATTTAGGCTCAAAATTTACGCTCATTCCAAATCCATGCATAGTAAAAAGATGAGCGCGGAATTAGTTTTTATGAATTATATCTAATTTTAATATCTTTTTAAGATGTAACTGAGATTGTGTTAGTTTAAAATTTGTTTTACTGTCAAGAGTTGTGACCACACTCTGAATTTTTATTCATAATACAACGATTTCATATTGCTCATTTTACAATGGTGATGTGATGTATTATATTGTAAATAGGGGTTATATTATTTAGTAAATAAGCACATTTTCGTCTCTTGTCAAAAACGTGTTTAGATAACACTTTCAACAATATTATTACATAATTAATATACTTATAGAGAAAATTAACGCACAAAATGTGTCTTCACAATTATTGCTAATAAAAAATTCATAGCACATATCTAAAATACATAATTAGAATTTGAAATTAATTAATATTGATCGTACATTGTTTTGTTTTGTTGATTACTTTAATGTTTATCCCACCAATATCTTTTGTTAGTGAATCGACGGCAAACTTAATTTCTCATAGTTGTACAATTGTCATAATTATTTTTGCGGATTTAACTTTAATTTGACATATTTTTCCATAAATTAATAATGCGTCAACGTGCCATGTGTATGGGTTACGTTAGTCTTATTACCTGTAATGTGATGAAGTCTATGAGAGATCTCTTATAGTGTAAATATTAATTTTACTTTAAGTAATAAATAAATAATATAATGGTGCTATATTTCATAGAACGAAATGTTTGATAGTTCACAATGTAGGCACTAATGTTGAGATTCATTCTAATACTCAAAAATTATGATAGCAAAAATTCTGTTCGTCTTTATTTATAATTAATTTAAATAATAGTAAGTACTACTTATAATTCATTTAGTGACAGTCCGCCTACAGTTAATGCCTACATTCGTGGAACTGAAATTACTTTGTTACGTTGTTGAACTGTTCTAAAAGTATAGCATTTTCTTCCATATGCAATAATAAAAGAAATAGCAGATAATTTATAACGTAACAGATATCTATGAAAATAAATAATTAAATGTTTAATTTAGAAAATTGCTCAATCCAGCATTTCTCTTGTGTTCCTATGCCTATATTTGGAACGAAATATTAAGAACAATTTTATAATAATCATGTTTTCATTTTGAAATGACATAGATATGTTAAATACTCTGATGTGAAATGCATATATATTTTTATCAACATTTTGATCTACCATAGCGGAATTAGTAAAATTAAGTTCGTCAGTTGTAGTATGTATTGAATGTAATGCATTATATGAACTAAGTAATGCAATATTAAAAGAATGTCTATTTTTAGATTTTTTTATGAACCATTCTATAAATATACAGGATTTTTCTTAATAAAGTGTATTTTATTATTTCAATTTTCCTAAACTCCACACAGAACTAAACTATTTTGTTTGTTCATAAACTTGGGCAGAAGGCAGAGCAAACGCTAGCTAACTGAAAGAGATCTGGCAATATACACAAATGTTCTTTATTGGGGTTTTGTATCTAAAGGGAAAACCTGAGATCCCATTGTAACGAACAAAATAACGAAATGTTTCATGCAAAATCTTGCCCTTGTATGTTCGATATCAATACAGACAAAGGCTTGAACTTTTTTTATTATAGAGGAATAATTTTAAAGACTCTCTCTCTCTCGACTCTTGTCTGCGTTGAGTCTTAGCTTAGCTACCGTTGAAAAGGTTGAAAAGTGTATCTTATATCCTACGTCCACCAATATTTTCAATGGAAAACTGAAACTGTACGGGATATTGTGAAAGTGAACTGACTGGGAATACACCCGTGATCATGGCGCTTGCAACAGTGCCGAAATATCGGGAGCTCATTAAAACAAAACAACATGATAAATATCCCGGACAGTTTCAGTTTTCTAATGTGTGTAACCATGACAGTTTGAAATAATATTTTCAATGCTAACAGACGATAAATAATCCAAATCTTCTAAACCTATTTAGATAGGTACTAAACAATAGAACCACTAGCATTCTACCCGCAACTCCGTCCGCGTGTAGTCGTTGATATTGAGATTTTAAAATGAAAAAACTTTTTTATTGTTGAGGTAGCCGCAAGTATCCCATCACACTATCCTTACTAATATCACACTAATATTATAAATCCGAAAGTAACTCTGTCTGTCTGTTACGCTTTCACATATAGAGTACTGGACCGATTTAAATGAAATTTGGTACAGATATAGTCCAGAGCCTAGGAAAGGTTATAGGCTACTTTTTAACCGACTGCGCTATAAGGAAGTAATGTTTTACCCGTTAAACGTCTCTACGCGGGCGGAAAACTAGTACTATATAAGAACTGCAAGAGGCTCATCCTCTTTTTACCTTCCATTAGCAAATGTACAGACAAATATTCTAAAAAGTATTGTTTAGAGTTACGTTGCTTTCATAAACATACGGCGGCAAATAACAGATTTATTATGTACCTATACATATTGGTTTTATGCAAAAAAAAAAAATGCGCAGCCTGTATATCCATAGCACTAGGTGAACACATAACCACTTGAGGCCAAGGTTGAAATATGAAAAAAAAAATTAGGCAAGTCAGGTCAGTCAGTCAGTTTCAAATTTCCAACGGTTCCCGTTTAACTGTCATTTTACAGTTGAATTGAATTGAGATTGTGATTTACTTCGATTTATTTGTTGATCGATGAATAAATCCCGTAATCACGTTTGTGATGTATTTACAATAATTAATGAATAAGAATTTGACTTGCTGGCATTTTTAAAATAATAAAACATCTTGTACGACCGTGTTCAATATGGCTCAGTTCAACTATTTGAATGAGCTCAATAGTTTAGGGAAATTGGACGGCCCGATTACAAGAGGCCCTCTCCAGCGATGGGTAAAGAAGACCAACAATGAGAATCTCAATCCATCCCTGAGTGCGTCATTTAAAAACATTTCTAACATCAATTTAAGTTCATGCAATCAGTCTATGCAAAAGCTGTCCATATCAGCGAATCAAAGCTGCAGTAACAGTGTATTATCCAGTAATAAAACTCCGACTCGAAATGAGAATAAGAAAGGAAAGAAAACACCATCGAAAACCAAAAGTCCAGGTAACACTTTGTTTAATTACTTTGTAGCTTCTGTGTGATATTTATTTGATACTAGCGACCCGCCCTCGCTTCGCTTCGGGTATATCTCTATCTCTATATAATATATAGCTATGCCCGCGACTTCATTCGCGTGGACTACAGGTTTTTGATTTTTTTTTAACTTAAAAGTCGTCTACGTTACTCCTTAACATCAGCTACCTGCCACCATATAAGTTAAGTAGGGTGATGGAATGTCGCTAAGTTTCGATCCGAGTAAAACTGACAGATAAAGACAGTTGCATCAAAATTTTATCATAAATTCCCTAAATTATGGCGCCTACCTACCTTCTAAGTTAGAAAAGTGATCAAATACTAACTTGAAGTCTTAATAACACTCAGTTTAAAAAAAAAACATAAAATAATTTCAGTAGCTATGGCGTCATGTGCTTCTTGACACGATCACGCTAGATTTCCGCAGAAATGATTAATTTTCCCGCCGTAAAAAGTAGCCTGTGTCCGTGTCTAGAATCCTGTTTTTAAATTAACCAAGTCTTATTAAAATCCGTTCAGACGTTAAGGCGTGAATGAGGTAAACTATTAAAACAAACGATTAAAAACCACTAACTTAATTAGTTTTCTGCTTACTGTCTACGCCTTAAGTACGATAGCATGAATATTAGTAACCTTTATTATTTTCTAGATTACTATCTATCTCCTAACTAAATTTCATCAAAATTCATTCAGCCATTTAGATGTCAAAGAGCAAAAGTCCTAACAAAAACAACTAAAAATCACTAACTCAATTTAGTTATCTGCCTACTGCCTACCCCCTAAGAACGATGGCGTAATTATTTATAGCCTATAACCATTTCTAGGTTATCATCTACCACCATACTAAATTTCATCAAAATCTGTTCAGCCGTTTAGACGTCAAAGAGCAAAAGTCCTAACAAAAACGACCAAAAATCACTAACTCAATTTAGTTATCTACATACTGCCTACCCCCTTAGAACGATGGCGTGATTATTTATAGCCTATAACCATTTCTAGGTTATCATCTATCACCATACCAAATTTCATCAAAATCCGTTCAGCCGTTTAGACGTCAAAGAGCAAAAGTCCTAACAAAAACAAATAAAAATCACTAACTTAATGTAGTTATTTGCCTACTGCCTACCCCTAAGAACGATGGCGTGATTATTTATAGCCTATAACCATTTCTATGTTATCATCTATCACCATACCAAATTTCATCAAAATCCGTTCAGCCGTTTAGGCGTGAAAGAGTAACAGACAGACAGACAGAGTTACTTTCGAATTTATAATATTAGTAAGGATTTATTTATTAATTCAGGTCGCTCAACTACACCTACGCCGAACAAATCTTCAAAAACTCCTAATAAAGCTGACAGATTCATCCCATCTAGAAGTAACTCCAACTATGACTTGTGCCATTACATGGTAAGTAAATTTATGACTCAAGCATTTATAAACTTCATATTGTATTTATTTATGCTCTAATTATTTACTGTCAATATCAGTTTACTTTGTACAAACTTGTTTGTTGAATACAAAAGCGAATACCCAGGAATATTAGTAATACTTAGTTCATTCCTTTCATTTTGGTTAAATTTTGATCATTTAATATTATAATAATTTGTGTCTAAATATATTATTTCAGATTGAATAAATAATAAAAATAAATAAAATTTCAGAACCAATGAATAAATAAATGAAAAGTGTTTATAAAAGAACTCTACATTTTATAGATGAGCCGTGAAGATGACAAAGGAGAAGAGGTGGTAGCGCAGACAGCAGCAGGAGAGGCTCTCGGACGGGCTCTGACGGACACTGAACCTGGTCGCTTGCTGCAGTACACTTGCAAAGCCCCAGCGGCCCCGGAAGGCTACCAGAACAGACTTAGAGTAGTGTATTCACAGGTATCAAACGCTATGCTCACTGCTTTGCTCTAACAACATTCTATTTTCTAGGAATACTTCTACATATTTCTCTATAATAGGCCATATCCCATGTAGCAAGAATAATAATATATTTGTGATCATTCATGATTATTATCGAGCTGTTAAGAATTTAGTGACAATAGTAATTTCAGTTACAGCAATTCAGTTACAACAGTAGTGGCCGTAACTGAACTTTCATGAAGTGTTTTCAAGAAACAGAGTATTGTTTCTTTGAAAAAACTTTATGAAAATGGTCTGGCAAGTGTGTTACATTATTCATCATTTTCAAGGATCAAACATGCTACTATCATGATTGTTTACTACCTACCTTCATTTTCATTTTTGCTTTAAACTTCTAAATTACTCTAAAAATTATTAGTAATTTGTAAAGTATGCTGAGCTACTAACTTTCCATAGTTTTATTAACAAGCAATTGGTGTCAGTCAGGATATTAACAAAGATTTAATGAACTAACCATTGTAAATTTAAAAATTAGATATACTTATGTTCGTTGGTTAAAATGTAAGTAGTTATAAAAAAAACCTATATTTTCAGGCTAAAGTTCCATCATCAGTGAAGAACACAACAAGATACATTCCCCAAGCTCCTGACAGGATTTTGGATGCACCTGACATCTTAGATGATTATTGTAAGTTATTCATTAATATCTGGTATTATTAATGACTTGCTTTTGTCAGTTATCAAAATTTAAAAATTATAATTTATGCCTATCATTGTAACGGGATATGCTAAAAACAAAAGTGTGGTACTATTTGATGATTATGAAAATATGTGAGTTATGGGACTGCTTAGGATCATCATTAAACCATAGGGTTGACCAAAATTTGTTCCATCCAATTGAAACATAGAGCAGTACCTTTGTTACTTTACCTAGTTCAGTAAAAACTATTGCTGATTTCTCTTCAATTACTAGTAGTTACATCCCAAAGATAAAATTTCGGTACAGCATGTTGACTCAGAAATAGAATAGAATCAGAAATAGCTTGTAATAAGTACACAAATCTAAACAGTCTTATATTTATTCAAACAGATCTAAACCTCGTGGACTGGAGTGCGTCAAACATCCTGGCAGTAGCTCTGGGCAACTCGGTATACTTATGGAACGCCGGTACGGGCCAGATTGAGCAGTTGCTATCACTGGAGAGCTCGGAGACTGTCTGCTCAGTGAACTGGGTGCAAGGAGGCGGATCTCACTTGGCCGTTGGGACCTCTGCGGCTACAGTGGAGCTGTGGGACTGTGAAAAGATCAAGAGGTTGAGGGTGAGTTTGTTGACATATTTGTAACCAACAAGTAGTGGCGCACAGTTTGTGGCGTTCCACCCGCCGGCTCACTCTGTATGCGCTTGGTACGCGTCATTTGAATTGAGTGATTTCTGAATGTATAGAGGCAAACAGTAAGCAAACTGCTCACTAGCCTTGTGGGAATATACCCTTAGATGACTGTTGTTAATAGTATTTTGAATGTTAGTATAGATTTTATAGGTTTTTTAATGGCTAAAGTAATATTCGCTTTATATTTACAAGAAAGAAGAACTTTTACTGGATATTTGAATTTTTTAAAAAGCCTTTTTTAACCCTGACCCAACAACGACAGTTAGAAGTCTCTGCCTGTGGCATTATAGCTTCAAAACTGATGAAGCGATTAAATCGAACGATGGAATCAGTCAATCATGTAGTATGATGATGACATGATGTGAAGTAGGTGATTTTGAATGCACTCGCTTTGCCTTCTAGGTGATGGACGGTCACACGGGGCGCGTGGGCTCGCTGGCGTGGAACATGTACATCGTGTCGAGCGGCGCGCGCGACGGCGGCATCGTGCACCACGACGTGCGCCAGCGGGACCACGCCGTCGCCACGCTGCAGGCGCACACGCAGGAGGTACGTGCTACTACTATTAGAGGAAGATCCCAGAGCTGCCAGACATCACTTATTTTCTAATGGACAAAATATATACGATTGAGTAGTGGTGGGGTGTACTATCATCTTATGACTAGTTGCTACCTTGACCAGACGGCCATTTTTCAGATATCAAGCAATCCAAGGTACATAGAAACACTGCTCACCTCACTTAAATTCTGATGGCTGAGTTTTAACATATATTTCACACAATATCATTAAAAATCAGGTTTCATTACTCCCAGACACATGCGGTCGGCGGTTTTACCTTACAGACGCTTTAAAGCTATGAAAAAATTTATAAAGTTTACTTATTTTCTGATGATTGATTTTTATATATGTTATTCAAACAACTATTTTAAAACGTTTTGCAAACGGACAGACCCGATCCAAGGGGCCAAACATTCACCAGACCCAACTGTTTTAGAATTATTTTTTTTATTGAATTTTGTTAAGTTTTTCTAATAAAATAGTTTGTAAGGTACAATTCTATAATTATTGCGGTCAGATGAGCACTTTTCAGTTGTTTGAATAACATAATATAAAAATCAAGCACCAGAAAATAAGTAAACTTCATAAATTTTTCATAGCTTTAAAGCGTCTGTAAGGTAAAACCGCCGACCGCATGTGTCTGGGAGTAATGAATCCTGATTTTTAATGATATTGTGTGAAATATATGTTAAAATCAGCCACCAGAATTTAAGTGAGGTGAGCAGTGTTTCTATGTACCTTGAGTGGTTGATATCTGAAAAGGGTGGGCCTGGTCAAGGTAGCAACCAGTCATATGATGATGGTACGCCCCACCACTACTCAATCGTATATATTTTGTCCATTAGAAAATAAGTGATGTCTGGCAGCTCTGGGATCTTGGACCATATACTAACTAAGACGTCCGATCGATTTCGGTCATAGCGGACGATCTCAATTGAAATCAGCTAAGTGAGCAGGACATATTATAGCACAAGTGTGCGCGCAAATACAAGTGCATTCTCTGTTCCCTTACTCTCATAGTTCGGTGAAACGGCAATCCGACATGACCGATGAGAGATCGGGCGCAGGACCACAGGCGGCGTGCTTTCCGAGACTCGGGCGTTCAATCGCCGACTTCCTAACTACGGGCTGAGTAAATTAATTTCAGAAAAACTCACACAAATTTTGCCCGACCCCGGATTCGAACCAGGGACCTCTCGGTCCTAACGCAGAGCTTGCTACCAATAGACCAACGAGGCAGTTACTACTATTACTACTACTATACTTCACCTTACATGCCTAAACTATGTCCGATACTGGTTCTATACAGTTCCGATCCGAGGCGCCGCGCTTAACATGTTCACAGATCCTCAGATGTCCGACCGCTTCGCCGTTCGCAGCTCCGCCGGACCGATCGCCGTAGGAAACGATCGCGCCGTCGCGATCTCTGCCTTACATGCGTACGCTACACCTTTCGTGCCTAAACATACACATTAAATGCCTAAAATACTGTAGCATAACAATTATAATATACATCTTATGTGCCATAGTAGGATGTATAGTCACTACTATACATCCGATTACATGCCTACAAAGTGTAGTTGACATTATGTGCCTACTCTACTATTCGACTACATCTCACATGCTTATGTGCTGCTACTACACTGCACCTTAAATACCTTTTAAAGTTCAAACGTTTTTTGCACACAGATCTGCGGTTTGAAATGGTCGCCGGACGGCAAATACTTGGCCTCCGGAGGCAACGACAACCTACTCAACATCTGGCCCCTTGCTCAGGGCCAGCATTATTCACAGCCACAGTACTTATACTCGTTCAAGTAAGTTTTGATAACTCTTATTTGTTGTAATCAATTATGACAGCTATGAAGATTAATTATATCTACGCGACTTATATACTTCGAACCTTCGAATCCTAGGTCAATTTGTGTTTAGGGTTTTCTTTGATGATAATGAACAGACAGGTCTTAGCTAAAATAAGGAAATTGGAAGTGTTATGTCTTTTCTATGTATATTGGGTCCCATTGGTTCTGCATTTTGCTACCTGTTCAATGTCCAATGGAAGACATGAAACATCTCTTATATGAATGTCACTCATTGGCCAGACACAGGTTCAGACTTCTGGCGACGGCTTATCCGAAACCAGAAGAATACAGCACCTCAGACCCAAGGACGTTATTGCATTTATGCATTTGTACTTCAGGGAGCAGGCGTATAGAGTTTAGGGTACCACAAAAGATCCTTCTCATCCAACCTCGGTGCTCGGAGTGGGACCCGGCGTGTCCGCCTCCGGGGGTACGGGGGCCCTTCCGTCCAGCGGACTGGCCAACTCCGACCCGCACAGCTCAATACCAATGCGAGACTCCACGCCTTGTCTTGTTGCCGCAACAATGGTCTCCTCTTTCTCGTCTCCCTTTCCAATGCAACCGGTCTTCTTTGCCTTCTTTGTACTATTGGCATTCCAAACCTGTCAATCGTATTAGATGTCTAATAAGTATTTACTGCAAGATTTTAGACTTTCGCGTTCCATTACACTAAATATTAGTCTTTATGGGTCTACACGCGTTATTAGGAGTAACAAATTGCATGCGCTGGGCGGCGTCAGTTCGCTTGCGACTATGATAGGTGCAACCCAGTCGAAACGTCAGTCATTAAGTATCTATGTAATTTGCTACTCCTAATAACGCGTGTAGACCCATAAAGACTAATATTTAAGTATTTACTGATAAAGAAAACAACTAAATTCAAATTTTAATCGAGTTACATTTATGAACTTACGGCTAGGCTGTATTTAGAAGCTTATAGAATGTAGGCATGTACATTCTATAAGCTTCCAAATGGCCATCGGCACTTGGGGGCTCCTTAACCCTACGGGGCCCCGGGCTGCAGCCCAAATAGCCCATATGGCCCCAAGAAGTGACGGTCCGCCCCTGGATAAATTGGATAAGTAAAAATGTATTTGTGAATTATTTTTTTATATTGTTATGTTGTGAATTCGCGTACAGCCAGCACCTGGCCGCGGTGAAGGGCCTGGCGTGGTGCCCGTGGAGCGCCGGCGTGCTGGCGTCGGGCGGCGGCACGGCCGACCGCACCGTGCGCCTGTGGAACGTCAACACCGGCGCCAACATCAACACGGTTGACACCAAGTCGCAGGTAACTACATTATTCATAACAATTGATGTCGACAGGGGAAGACCAAGAAAGACCTTTCATGACCAAATAAGGCAAATCTTAGAGAGGTCAAATCAAAAGTAATCGACGAGCATGCATGAATAGGTTGATGGATGTGGATGAAGCGAAAGTGGTGTGTCAGGACCGGAGCACATGGCAGGAAGGGATCACTGCCTTGCCCTCTAGGTAAAAGGCGTGATTTTATATGTATTTGTATGTATTGAAGTGAATTCTACTTGTGGTCTTATTTTTATTAGACAAGTGTACACTGTACTTACATTTTGACTTTCTCAAAATATTTCGCTTAGCTATCTACTTAATGACAAATACCCTTGATGATGAAACATGTGTGAACACTAATGTAATGGAGAATGTTCATAATTTTAGGTAATTATGTAGCTTTGAAGTCTTTGTTATTTGTTTTGCGGTACAGCCAAAATTGAGAACATTGTGCGTGTTTAAAGTTCTGGCCATTTGCATTTTTCATACAAAATCAGTGAAGTGATATGACGTCGCACTATAACATGCAGTTCACTACATTGAAACAATTTTTTTTTTCCTATTTTCATCTATACTAATATTATAAAGCTGAAGAGTTTGTTTGTTTGTTTGTTTGTTTGAACACGCTAATCTCAGGAACTACTGGTTCGATTTGAAAAAATCTTTTTGCGTTGTATAGACCATTTATCGAGGAAGGCTTTAGGCTATATAACATCACGCTGCGACAATAGGAGCAAAGATACAATGGAAAATGTGTAAAAAAACGGAGGAAACGCGAACGAAGTCGCTGGCACAGCTAGTGTTCAATAATTTGAGACACCGTAACATTCTCCATTATTTCTTTATTTACTTACTCATAGAGTCAGTAATGTAGAGTGAGTTTTGCCCTCCAATAATAATATGAAATTGCAGCATTCTTATGACATATCTTCGTTTCAGGTGTGCTCAATAGTGTGGAGCACGCACTACAAAGAGCTGGTATCCGGGCACGGCTACGCTCAGAACCAGTTAGTGATCTGGAAGTACCCGGCGCTCACCCGCGTGTGCGAGCTGCCGGGCCACGCGGCGCGCGTGCTGCACCTGGCGCTGTCGCCGGACGGCAGCACCGTGCTCAGCGCCGGCGCCGACGAGACGCTCAGGTCGGTGTCGGTGCGCTGTTGGACTGTTTTACAGAAGGCCGGGCGTCGGATAGAAGCTATACTTTAATTAAAATTAGAAAAAAATATTATTTTAAATTTACTTTGAGCTTTAATAGTATTAAAAAACAACAAATAAAAAAGTGTAGGTTTTTTCCTCCTAACTAACTTACGACGATGGCTGGGAGTAGCCACGCGGCGCGCGTGCTGCACCTGGCGCTGTCGCCGGACGGCAGCACCGTGCTCAGCGCCGGCGCCGACGAGACGCTCAGGTCGGTGTCGGTGCGCTGTTGTACTGTTTTACAGGAGACCGGAGACAAAGGATACACTTGACGCAGCAGCAGTAACGGCGCTATATGTACTGCATTTCCCTAAGAGTCAATTAGTACCTACCATCTACAGTCATCTTCTCCTGTTATACGCGTGCCGATGACATGATTGCTATCACCCTGAAATTATGATGCTCTTTTTTTTTTCCTAATTGACTTACGATGATGGCTTGGAGTCGCCTTGTCATCATCGCCGGACTTGCGGGGGAGCGGATGGCGCCCTAAATTCTGATGCTCGCTCATGGCGACCATTTGAAGCGATGCAGTAGTAATTCTGTCAACCGTCTAGTCGCGAGACAGCATTGCTACACGCCCTAAACCTAACCATGTCTTACTATCGGTAGTGCCCTCGTCTAAGTAACCTAAATAGCGTACACGTTCGTCGACATGTACATTCTAATGCTATCTATTTTATTTTTTGCAGGTTATGGAAGTGCTTTATGCAGGATCCCGCCAAGAAGAAGGAACCCACCGACTCCAAAGCAGCCAAATCACTATTGAACATGAACTCGTTAATCAGATAAAACTAAACTGCGCGCGAGCAGGGTAATCGACTGCTAGACTGAATAAATAATGTGATCTTACAATTATTGTTAGTAAGCTAATTAATAATAATAACAACAAACCACTTGGTTGCTTTTAACATGTTAGATACTTTATCTAATTATTTCTTTGCTGTAATTATTTCTTATTCTGTGATTATTTACTAATCGAATGTAATGCTATTATGTATAATCAATGTGAACGTTTTCGGTTCTATGAAAATGTTTTGACTAGTGGTTTTTAATAAAATGTGACATGTGATGCGCGGTATTTGGAATCATGTTTTAACATCTTATAATTTGTCTTGCAAATGAAGTTGAGGTCCTAAAATGCCACCGCGACAATGATTTGTTTATTTCTGTGTCTCGTCTCATCTCGTCTATCTGTCTCGTTTTCTGGTATCTGTTTTATGTTCAGCGACATTTCAGCACCTCGGCTTCTTTGTTTTAAAGTACTTTGTACAACTATTATTACGCGCTTCTTAAGTCATTTTATTGTGAACACTTTCTACTATTTTAAGTATGAAATGAATTTTGATTTTATTGTATCTGTGTTTGAAGTTAATAAAGGATTTAAATATTTGTAAAGAAGTTGTCTTAATTTTTTTTTCTATTCTATTCGAAACGTTGTGGGGTTTTATTGATTTATTTAAATTCAGAAGCTTTAATAAGGAGAAACTGACTAGCTGAAAAATCAACATCATTATCATCAGCCTATATACGTCCCCACCGCTGGGGCACGGGCCTACCCTCTAGGGCGATAAGGCCTTTGTCAACCACGCTGCTAAAGTGCTACACAACCTAAGAATTTCTTCGTCAGTGTGCAGGTTTCCTCACGATGTTTTCCTTCACCGTTGAAGCGTCGAACAATCGTACATACGAATTAAAACTTGTAAACACAGTGGTACAAGGCGGGGTTTGAACTGGCGACCTCACGCATGGCAAGCAACGACCTTAACCACTCTGCTATCGACGCTTTTTTGACTTATCAACACAGCCAAAACTCGAAGTTTTGATTTTTTTATTATTGGAATAGGGTATTTGATTATTTTTTTATTTTGATATAGTTGGATGGACCACTTGAACGCAGACACTGATGAAAATATCACTTTGATATTTCGATAACTCGAAGAGATATTTTAATTGCACATTATTTGGGCGAGCTCAAAAACGCTCCATAAAAACACGTCGACTGGCGTGTGACGTCACACGCTAGTTTTTTGTATGCAGCGCAGCGCCTAGGAAGTTTGTTCGGCAGGTTCATCAAAAGTTGCGTTTATGGAATGAGTAACATTTTTCATTATGAAAACATATTTCATAATGAAAGATGTTACTATATAATTCTGTTATTTATACGATGACAACAAAATTTTAAATGATTTCCGCACTTTTTAAATGGACTTGCACACCCAACTTTAAATGTCTTTTGCTGTCTCATTTCGCCAAAAAATTCAGTTTTCATTATTAATATTGATTTCATTAAATCTTACTGCTTATTATAAAAATGGCAAGCAAAACCACCATAGTCAAATACCCTATTATGGTATAATGAAGCTTCGTTGTCGAAAAAAATGCTTATCAAACAACGATCTTCATGCAGACCGAGTCGCGTGTGGTAAGCTAGTAAATCAAAAAAATATTCAAGACTAGACAATAGAGCGATAGTATAATCGGCGTTATAAGGAGTTATAAATAAAACGAACGAGTGACGTAAAAATGTTTAATTCTAATTCGTTAATATTGCAACAACGTGGAATGTATAAAGAACAATCAATTTCATCAAATAATAAAGAAAAATACTTTGTAAAATACTAGTGCGACAAAAATGTGCCATAAACATCATAAGTAGATATAATTTATTTTAATAAAATGATAATTATTGTGATGTGTATAATCGAGTGGAAGCATGTGACTAGAAGTAAAAACCGAATTGAGAAGAACACAATTTTGAATAACATAAATGCGTATCGAGGAACTAAATTAAGCTGCCGTATAATTAACTAAAACTATTGAACAACCCATGTTTATTTATACTGTTATTACTAGCTTCATTGTACTTTACACTGAATTTACGCATCTGCACAACTATCGATTATAGGTAGAAATTTTACAACAAGTCGTGGGTAGAACATAACAAACAACTCGAAATACATGTCATTTCTTATACAAGCAGACTTAGCTAACAAATTAGGATCATTTCTCAATGCGTGCATGCATTAGTTTATCAATCTACCTACTTTCGATAGCCGCATATTACAAACAGTTCAACAAATACACTGCATCAGTGAACTACACATTCATTACGTTCAGTCACAAATTTCAATCGCAATCTCAAAATATCCTTCATTTAAAACTTAATCTAACGAGAACACATTTCTAGTCTGATTTTATTTAATACTTATAACAATGGCTTCACAACTTCAATACACATTAATTAAAAATCTTAAACACACCTAAGCTCTGAAGTTATTATCAAATTCATTAAGTATACAATAATAAGTGTTTTTAATCTAATCGTAAGTATATTTCATTGTATAACTATCTAAATGGCTCACGATCGTGCTAAAATCAAATTTAAAAAATAGTGAAGTTACTGAGATTCTTGTTTACAAAGGACTATTGTCTCATGAATTACTATTATTAAGTACCTACAATTAAGTTTAAAATTACATGTGTAGTCAGGATATTTATTATTACATATTAATGTTTACTATATAATATAATCACGAGAGTGCGTACAGCGTACCGTCGCGTCCCGACTACACAAAAGCGTACGTTAAAACTAATCTATACGATCATGAAAAGAATATAAAAATACGGTGTGATGCCTCACAGGCGGGGAGGGCCGTAGCTAGAGTTGGATTTGAAATCGGGCACCGCTACAAGTAGGTTTTAACTAACTTTTTCTTAATCCAGCCCCCGTATTCTAACTTCAATACTCGGAAAATCCATTCTCTGTCCTTGTCACGCTTCAAAGTGTAAGAAAGAGTCAGAGCATAGTTTACGAATGTGGCTCATTCGAGTCCTATCCTGTAAACCTGAAAACTTACGTATGTTAAGAACCTATCAAATTGTTTTTTCATACTACCGATTTTAGTTCTTACCGTTACCGCTAGGGGCATTTTTACATAGGCGATATCGAGTCTGTCACTATTAAACTCATGGTAGCGCTACTGATGTGTTATGAATACGGATACTGGATGTTACTGTTTCACAGTTTATTATGTTTCAATCACGCGTTACATCGGTGGTTCGTAGCTACGGCCCAGGCGGTTCAGGGATCATATCACAGAGGCAAGGCTACGCGTTCGCGGTTCGTCGGTCGGGTCCAACATGTCTGCCATAGCCACAGTGTTGGAGATGGGTTCCGCGCCGCGCACTAAATGTTCGTGGCTGGTCGTTAAAGCCCCTCCGTACTTGAAGCTTCTGCGGAGGCTGGAGCGGATGCTTTTGGCGGAGTCGCTTTTCCTGACGAAGGATCGTCGGAGGAAGTCTCTTGTTAGGGAAAGGGAGTTCCTTGAGGTTGATGAGCGCGGGTGGGCGGAGTCGGTCTCGTCGGTGACGGTAAGGGAGGGCGTGAAGACTCCGCTGTAGTCCGGTGGCTGGGACTCTAGAGACGGGTGTCGGTCGACGGTCTCGCTCACCGTTATTGGGAGTGCTGCGTCCTCCGGTGTAGACTGGGTGGTGTGTGATGAGGTTAATCTGTGAAATAATATTTTCTTGTGAATATGAATAATTCAAACGATTTAGATTGCGATGTTTTATATATGAATTTTTTTCGTGTTGCTTTTGCGAATAAACATAAATAATAATAGAAGAATGAATTGGCCTGGTTAAATGAATGAGTTAGTAAGTACAATATGTTAAGCCTTTATTGGGCAGAGGGATATATTCCCACCAAATTATGGACTCACTTAGTTAACATAACGTCCAAAACCAATCAAAAATTTCAAGAGATAATGCCTGTTCAGGGATTAAGTTATTAAATAGGCAAATTTCGTTTCACCATGATTAACATTGTCGACGTTGCCAAGCTGTCATGTTTGTAATTTGAATATAATAGAATAAATAATATTATGAGAACTTCACTTTCATCAACTCTGGACTGGACTTGCACTGAACGACATCATTTACACAACTTTTTAGTCAACTTACTTCATAAAGGCAAGAAGAAGTAGTAATATAAAGCAAGTATACCAACCTCAAGTTAGTCAACCAACCTACATTTGGCCGGCGTGACTCGCGGCCTTATCGGCCTAGTTTAGGGTAGACCCGTGCCCTAGCAGCGAGAACGTAGGTATATACATACATACATAATATCACCCCCTTTTCCCAGAGGGGTAAGCAGAGATCACTTCCAGCGATCCATTTTTCACCTCTGTGGGAAACGTGATGTGACAGGTCGTGGACCACGTCGCCGCCATTCTGCCTTCTGCATTGTTTTAACAAGGTCATTGCGTTCCTACAAGTAGCAGGGATATTATGACGGGGGAAGGAATGGAGGAAGGATACTATCGCCTCGGATGATTCGGACTGAATCGATAGTAGCTCGAGAAGCCGGGGTATCCGTATACCGTACGTAGGTATATGACCAACTGCCTTGTCTATCGGTAGCGAGTGCTGCGTTAGGACCGAGAGGTCCCCGGTTCGAGTCCGGGGTCGGGCAAAATTTGTGTGAGTTTTTCTGTAATGAAAGTACTCAGCCCGGAGTCAGGAAGTCGGCGGTCGAACGCCCGTGGCTCGATAAGCCGGTGGTCCTGCGCCCGATCTCTCATCGGTCATGTCGGATCGCCGTCTCATCGAATTATGAGAGTGAGGGAATAGAGAGTGCACTCGTGTTTGCGCGCACAGTCGTGCACTATAATATGTCCTGCGCACTTGGCTGATCTCAGTTGGGATCGGCCGCCATGGCATGGAGGGCGGGGGCGTGTACTTGGGCGGCGGGTCGGGCGCGTGTACTGATGATACCCACCTGCGCAGTGTGCGCGCGCTCCGGCGCAGCGTGTGCAGCAGGCGCGCGCCGGTGGCGGTGGAGTAGGAGGGCGGGGGCGTGTACTTGGGCGGCGGGTCGGGCGCGTGTACTGATGATACCCACCTGCGCAGTGTGCGCGCGCCCCGGCGCAGCGTGTGCAGCAGGCGCGCGCCGGTGGCGGTGGAGTAGGAGGGCGGGGGCGTGTACTTGGGCGGCGGGTCGGGCGCGTGTACTGATGATACCCACCTGCGCAGTGGGGGCGCGCGCCGGCGCAGCGTGTGCAGCAGGCGCGCGCCGGTGGCGGTGGAGTAGGAGGGCGGGGGCGTGTACTTGGGCGGCGGGTCGGGCGCGTGTACTGATGATACCCACCTGCGCAGTGTGCGCGCGCTCCGGCGCAGCGTGTGCAGCAGGCGCGCGCCGGTGGCGGTGGAGTAGGAGGGCGGGGGCGTGTACTTGGGCGGCGGGTCGGGCGCGTGTACTGATGATACCCACCTGCGCAGTGTGCGCGCGCCCCGGCGCAGCGTGTGCAGCAGGCGCGCGCCGGTGGCGGTGGAGTAGGAGGGCGGGGGCGTGTACTTGGGCGGCGGGTCGGGCGCGTGTACTGATGATACCCACCTGCGCAGTGTGCGCGCGCTCCGGCGCAGCGTGTGCAGCAGGCGCGCGCCGGTGGCGGTGGAGTAGGAGGGCGGGGGCGTGTACTTGGGCGGCGGGTCGGGCGCGTGTACTGATGATACCCACCTGCGCAGTGTGCGCGCGCTCCGGCGCAGCGTGTGCAGCAGGCGCGCGCCGGTGGCGGTGGAGTAGGAGGGCGGGGCGTGTACTTGGGCGGCGGGTCGGGCGCGGCGGGGGCGCGGCGGGGGCGGCGCGCGGGGCCGCGGGCGGCGCGGGGGCGGCGGCGCGCATGCGCGGCCGGTACAGGTTCTGGATGCGCTGCGGACACAAACGTAAACGTAACTGTATTAGGGGAGAATAATACGATTTTATTAGTAAGTAATTAGTTGCAGCCGGTACAGGTTCTGGATGCGCTGCGGACACAAACGAAACTTTATCATATTCTAAGAAAGAGCGGAATCAGAAATAGGTGTGGTTAAGGCCCTCCGCACATGGAGCTACTCAAATATGACGGAATTAATCAGTAATTAGAATTACAAACTAGTTATAAACTGTATTTCGCACACGACGCTACTCACATTGCAAGGTTTCAGTCACTCCTGTTATTTCTACTACCAAATTAACACAAGCGAAAAACCTAGCAAGGGGAAATATTGGAAGCAATAAAAATTTCGAGTGGATCGAGCGAAGATGACGATGTCATTATACTATATTATCATCATAACAGACGCCGAAGGAATCGACGCAGATTTTGGATTCACCCTTATATTATCCAAAATAATGTGAACTGCAGATCTGTCAGTTTATAATTATATAAACATGGATACTCTTCCACTTTCTGCGCAAATTTAATATTTAAGGCTTGATCATTCATTTTTCACATCAAAACACAGGAAACTCGGGTAACCTAGTAGCTCGGCGACCGGCACGACGCGTCGCGCGCGATCAGTTGCCAACGCGTTACTGACTGGTTAGTGACTAGTCGCGTCGTGTGCGAACCTGTATTGCAATGTATGGGCGGTGACGCTCAAAAAACTCGTTAGTAATTTGAGTTTGTAATTAGTTCCTTTTGAGTAGCTCCATGTGCGGACGGCCTAACAGTATCCAACAGTGCCGTTCATGCGTTCATGGTGCGAGCTTTAAAAACTACACTCTTGGGAAATAAAAGTACTCGTGACCGTGTTCTAATCATTTCTGCGCCCCCCGGAGACCGGCCCTGTGCCTGAGCCCCGCTCTAAATACCCTTAATTTCTCTGTCTTACAATTCGATCGACCTCTGCGTCTGTGACAGACCATTTATCTAACTTCAGGGTCAGGGGGGGACAGAACAACATTGGATCTCACTACCGATTACCATCAGGTGAAGGGAGGTCATCTTGTTAGCGTATTTAAAAATAAAAATAGGAACGATGATAAGCGATACCTTCAGTGGCCGATCGGTTGTGTTCGAGTGAGGAAAACCTGATCTTATCGCAAAACTAATGACGATAATACCATCGGTTTCATATTCGTTGTAGATTGCCAACAAACTGACGTAATAAATATATAAATATCGTATGTGCACCGCATCGGAGTCCTTTTCGGCAAATAACAATTTCGTTAGAATGATTATAAACCTTTCTTTTGTAACACTAAATAACTAAATTAACTCACTTTACAAAAAAAATATATACAAAACAACATCAATACACTTACCAACTCTTCTGTGCAATTGCTCGTGCCATAATCCTAAAGCAGCATTAAAATTGAATCCCCATTTTAGCAATTCAATACAATATTAAAACACGACAAATCTCTATAATATAATAATAACCTCAACCAATACATTTTACGGATACAACTCACGTGGAAGTTCAATTCATAAAATGTGTTTCATTTCAAACAATAACCAGTATACACAAATATCTTTTAAAACAAATGTTCAGACTATATCAACAACTACTTATTTACTGTAACATCTAGACACGCGGTCGCGTGTCAAGCCAAGTTCAAGAAACAGAACTTGCGAGCCGCACCGTGTGTAATATTACACGAACCATTTGGAACCACTTTTGAACCCCTCATAAATCAAAAACTATTTCACATAAACGTATCAAATTTGGCTCATATATTGTGACTTGCGAGATAAATAAGTGTTCTAAATTTCATAAGCTTATCTCAAACAGTTAGTTAGATATTAATGTCCAAAAATCCTCATTTTTATCATTGACTGACTGACAGATCAAAATTCTAACCCAGTTCCAAATGACCTAGAGAGTTAAAATTTGGTATGCAGATAGGTAATTAAACATGAATACAAAGGAATAAATAAAAAACTGGCAATTTTTTAATAATTAGGTTAGGTTATATTATGAACGCCTAACATAAATCCCTTATTATACCAGAGCCGCTCTAAGTTGGCCGATTTGCTACATGTCAGACTGACTGCACTAGTGAGGGACAACGGTAAAATTGCCGAAGTATATAAGTAACAGTTATTTCCACTTTATAACCAAGCAAGGTCTAAGTATAACAAATTTTTATTAAAAACATTAATTCACATCCAAAAGATTGAATTTAAGTTCCTTATTTATAAATATATTTATTTTTAAAATACAATACTTATTAAATCCTTCATCCTATTTAAAAAAAATACCTGGTGAGTATTACCCACTACGTCACTATGAAAACGTGTCAAACGGCGTAACCTTGTAAAAGCGTAATACAGAGTGGAAATTTTACGTTTCTTTTTTATAATTCAATTATTTTAGGTAATAAAAGACAAATAATTAGATAATTATGTGCATTTGAAATTTTGAAATAACGTATTATTTTTAAAAGTTGTTCTTTATGATTCGCGTAAATATGTTCCTCTTAACAAGGATAAATGCAAAATATAAAATAAAAAGTGTCAAATCAGCGGCCCCGGTATAATTATCTAGTTATTTGTCTTTTATTACCTAAAATAATTGAATTATAAAAAGAAAACGTAAAATTTCCACTCTGTATTACGCTTTTACAAGGTTACGCCGTTTGACACGTTTTCATAGTGACGTAGTGGGTAATACTCACCAGGTATTTTTAAAAATAGGATGAAGGATTTAGAAAGTATTGGATTTTACAAATAAAGACATTTATAAATGAACTTAAATTCAATCTTTTGGATGTGAATTAATGTTTTTAATAAAAATTAGACCTTGCTTGGTTATAAAGTGGAAATAACTGTTACTTATATACTTCGGCAATTTTACCGTTGTCCCTCACTAGTGCCTTTGAGTATAAAGCCACTGGAGATGCCATAACGTCAACGCTTCTAACAAATTTTTTCGCCACTTTTAGCGGGGGGCGAGGTAAACACGTACAGCACACCACCAAAAAATTAATAACTCAACAGACACAAATTTTGCTGTAACGATAAACGCACACTACAAAAATGTTCAACACTTCAAACAATACACGCACACAAACAAAGTTTTCACGTAACTACGCAACACACATACGAAAAATATAGTGATGACACAAAGAATAAAATAAAATCAGTTTGGTGAATGAACTGAACTATCTTGTACTGATTATTGTAATTCAATAACATTTTGTGGGATGTTATTAAACAATTTTGTGCTTAAACCCAAGAACGACTTTCCAGTCTTTTGAAGCCTGAGCCTTGAAACGGCAAACTTATGTTTATTACTGGTGTTAAAATGGTGAGGATCCGATATTAAATGATTGTATGTTCTTGTAAACATATAAGATACAGTCCAAAATGTACTGAGAGGATACGGTTAAAATATCTATGTCTTTAAAAAATATCTCTAAGGGAGTCACAGAATTTCTTTTCATTTTCAGACTAAATTTCAATATCGTATGACCAGAGGAAAGAAAAGTAATTTTTTCTAATTCATCTTACAATATTTAAATATAACATATGTTTAGACCTTTTATTTAATTCAAAATTAAAGTAAAAAACGGATTATACAACTAACTGCAGGGAGTGAATGATTCATTCAAATGTCGAGTCGCTTTTTTGACTTTGTGACATCACTAGCCCCCGTACCACTGTATTCTTGTTTATTTTTTTCTGTCGTTTACGTATCGCAACGACTTTTTATTTAAATGGCAATTCTTCTTAAATACACGTTTAAAAGTTAATAAAAACACTTAGATATGATACTAAACGCGCTCTTGTTGCGAATTTGAGCTCTCGATCGCCTTTTACATGAGAATACTGCACAACTAACCATTTTTCAAGAGTAACGTCACGCGACAGGGATCAATGCAAAATGGCGGTGGTGCAGCGACAAGTAGTTTTATTAAACGTGTTTGAACAGTTGACCAATGTACTTTGCCGGAGGGGGTCGCCCGTGTAAGGCATCTCCAGTGGCTTTATACTCAAAGACTAGTGCAGTCAGTCTGACATGTAGCAAATCGGCCAACTTAGAGCGGCTCTGGTATAGTGCCTTATCACGCCTATATACCGGGGAAGGCAGAGCACTAAGTATATATTTAGGTATACATACTTACTTATTTACAATTAAGAGTAGGTACTTATAGTCGGTTTTCATATTTATTACTTAGGGTAGGTACCTAATTTATTAATTGGGATTAATTATTATTTTTATATTTAGCGCCCATCAATTGTATAAAATTAGGACCCACGGCGTTACGATGATACCTATATACTTTTCTACAAAAAGTAATGATATCCAATCCAAAACATAAATGTGAAATGAGAGCCAAGTTCAATATTATGATAATTGCCTTGGTTGTTGACTTCAACGACAAAAGAAGTGAGATCTAAATGGGTGCCAAGTTCAATGGTCAACCCTGAAATTTATTTATAAGTAACACTATAACATACCTATCATATCTTCTTATAAAATAAGATAATGTATAGTGGTAGCCTATGAAGGTCTGTCTTGGCTAGTTTCTATAAACCTACCAACGTATTATTATGTTCGCTCGCTAGTTTCTACCAACAATCCAAATTTTCGGAATTATAAAATAAAAGCCGACAAATACTTGTAGGCGTAGAACGGCTATATGAAAACTAGCCAAGACTGACCTTCAAAGGCTACCACCATACATTATCTTATGTTATAAGAAGATGTGATAGGTATGTTTTAATGTTACTTATAAATAAATTTCAGGGTTGACCATTGAACTTGGCACCCATTTAGATCTCACTTCTTTTGTCGTTGAAGTCAACAACCAAGGCAATTATCATAATATTGAACTTGTCTCTCATTTCACATTTATGTTTTTGATTGGATAATACTTACGTCCAATATATCCGGAGGTCCTTTATTCATGTAACGCCAGGTCTGAACGAAGGCGGTCACGGGGACCAATAGCAGAGCGCCCTGCTGCATACAAACGGCCACTTGACGCGCCCACACCGGCCAATATCTGCGTATGCGACGGAGACTTTATACACCGTGAAATTAGGGTTGAGAGCCATCCGCTCCCCCGCAAGTCCGGCAAGGCTACTCTAAGCCATCATCGTAAGTCAGTTATTTTAGTGGTGATTTTCCCGTAGAAGAATGATTTTCCTTTAGTAGTACTTTCGAATCACGCTGGTTATTTCTTGAAAAAATAAATTATTATCCAACTAGAAAGAGTGGGAATCTTTCGTTCTTTTAAGAGATGTGACGTAATCAGGTACTGATTTCCGCATGAAGTTGATGATCAAAGCTAAAGAAGCTCAACCCCCTAAGTAATAAAGCGGTTCGAGAGTACTTTCGAGATTCGTCTATCCCTTTCGTAAAACCGGTATTTTTTTATTTTAATAAAGAAAAAACTGCACACGTCTATTTTACTACTAAGTTCGAACCATATTACTGCGGGAAAACTACCACTAAAATTTCACGGTGTATACTTGTACTGCGACAGACTTGCTTGACATATTCGGGACGCGGGCGATATTTTGCAAAATTGACCCGTCGCGAGAAATTTGGTGTAAAACCGTTAATGGTTTTGAAATATGCAACAATAAAAAGGAAAAGAAAAGCTGATTCATATTACATTTCATATTCATATTGTTCTATGTTTACCTGACTGCATGACGCAAAGGAGTGGTGGGGATTTTATTTACTACATAATTAATATTAATCAAAAATTTACAGCTGTTTGAGAACTTTTGTAATATACATTAACTATAGGGTGTACTACCCAAGAATTATTTTCGTACATACCCGATTTGTTTTCGCCAGCTGTAGAGTTGTCGCTGTTGTCCAACGCGGAAATCGATCACGCAAATTGTCTGCAACACAAATTGTGAGCTTCAAGAACGTATGTAACGTATGATTGAAGAAAATATGTTGCTTATTAACCCAATTATAAGTCTATTATCACAATAACTTTAACAACTAACTAGTTGAAGTTATTGTGATAATGTACCACACCGCATCTGCACGATGAGATGAGATCCTTGTCTGAGGAATGTCGCGCACGCACATGCGTTATTATTGCAGACAAGGAATCCAAAATGGCGGACCAAAAGGGCTGTATGTCGCGGGATTTAGACGATGATTTAGAAGTTCCTAAAATTCGTAAAAACGGAGTTATGTAATAAAACTTAGGGTGATTACGGTGACCACCACGTCGGGCTCTTATAGGGACCGGGACACTCACGCACAGCAGCACCGGCAGCGCCACGGTCCAGGTGAAGCTGAGCAGCGCGGCGAGCGCGGCGGAGCGGCGGCTGCGCGCGGCGTACAGCGCGCCCACCACCACGTCCGGAGAGTACGGCCGGCCGCGGACCACGAACACGCCGCACACCAGCGCCACGTGCACCACGCATTGCCACCACGAACCCGTCCACACGTAGTCGATGAAGTGGACTATGCGTATGCCCGCCTGGTAAAGAAACAACCATCGGAGATGACTTGGCAGTGAGCATAGCATGCAATGCAAATTGTTTCCATAATATCCATTGCATGTACTGCAAGGCATGGTGCATTGCATGTAATGCACAAGGCATGGCATCTTTTGGATGAAATGTGCAAAATGGAATGACGGAATCCCAAACCATTCCGTTCCATGGATACGTTTTGATTGATGGACTGCTTGGAATGTGTGGAATGGATGGCGAGAACAAAAATTCGATTGGGTGTTTTCACGTGTCATTTATATTTATATTAAACTACTCTATTTCTAGTCAAATAGCTATAGGTACATGTATCATTATACATACATTTTAGATACGTATCATGACAACAAGCTATAAATAAAATACTGAATGAAGGTTGTTGTAGATATATTTTGATAAGCTTTTTCTTCCTGATAGTTGAAGATACATTGTTAAGTAGGAAATGTTATAAAATGATTTTATCAGAGCATGTTTCACTAACCTCAAGATATGTAGATGAGAAATACTGACAGATAGACAGATAAATGCCATCGTACATCTTTCTAATATCTTGTTATCGTTATGATAATATATTAAAAAAATTATTTTAAATCGTTAACTAGGTATTTTTATGTTTTTATAATGAGCTAACAAGATGAACTCACTCCACCTGATGGTAAGCGGTAGTAAGATCCAAATATGAGGTCGACAGGCACAACAGACCATATTGAGCCTGTCGCACTCACCCTGAAAGCCGTGAGAGAGGAGACCACTGCTGCGGCAACAACGAGACAAGGCGTGGAGTTTTGCATTGGTATTGAGCTGTGCGGGTCGGAGTTGGCCAGTCCGCCGGACGGAAGGGCACGCACCACCGTTTCTACGGGTCTCCCTGGCCGGCGGGCTGACCTGCTTCGCTCGCACAATACTTACCGCCGCTAAGAGTTCACTGGTCCAGCGCTTGCAGGCTCCGGTTCGTACAGTGCTGATCCTGAACGCGACCTGACCGAGAGAGGTCAGAGTCACTTGGCGGTTTTTTCGCAACTGTATGGTGGTAACAGCAACCGGTCGACAAAATGTCTCCCACCTGCACTGTATGTATTTATTATATGTTTTTTAAGTTTCACGTTCCTTTGCAATTAAATTTTATAGAGATTGTTCAGTCGTCCTGTGCATAATAGACAGTATATGATTACAAATGTAAACATACCAAACATAAATGTATATTTATACACCGTGAAATGTTAGTGGTTGTTTTCCCGTGGCAGAACGACTTGCCTTTAGTAATACTATCGAATCATGCAAATTATTCCTCGAAAAAATTTTTTTTCTTTTTCGATTTTTCAGAATAGTCATTTTCCAATTCGAAAACGAGAGAAGCTATCGTTGTTTTTGAAGATGTGACGTATTCAGGTACAGCTTGCCGTATGAAATCGATGCTCAAAGCTAAAGAAGCTCTACACCCTAAGTCATAAAGCGGTTCGAACGTATTTTCGAGTTACGATTAAACCTTTCGTAAAACCGGCATTTATTGATTTTACCAAAAAAGAACTGCACACATCTTTTGTACTACTGAGATAAAATCATTTTACTGCGGGAAAACAACCACTAAAATTTCACGGTGTATAGATATATTACTCACATCAGTACTCAGCAGCAATCCCATGGCCAGTCCGAAGACGCAACTGAGGAAGGTTATGGTGGTCTCCCACACGCGTAGTGCTTCGGCGTTGATCGCCATGACGCCCGTGATCACGCAGTGCCACACCGCCAGCTGCTGCGCGATGCCGAACATGATCAGGATGAAGTAGAAGATCACCGCCCATGCTGGGGACAGCTGGAAGAGAAGATGTTTATGGATGACTAGCTTTCTGCCCGCGACTCCGACCGCGTAGAGACGTTTAACGGGTAAAACATTACTTCTTTAAAGCGTAATCGGGTAAAAAGTAGCCTATGTCTTCTCTCAGGCTCTGGACTATATCTGTACCAAATTTCATTTAAATTGGTTCAGTATTCTATGCGTGAAAGCGTAACAGACAGACGGACAAAGTTACTTTCGCATTTATAATATTAGTAAGGATATCCTTAGACATAGACAATATCCTTACTACCTATATAGTAAGGATATTGTCTATCATCATCAGCCCATACACGTCTCCACTGCTAGGGCACGGGCCTACCCTAAACTAGGGCGAGTAATGGATGAAAATCGCATTTAAAAAGTTTTAAACACAATTATTTATCGATCCGTCTTTTCGAGCTCTTAATAGGGCTTCGGGTCATGAGAAACCGTACAATAAATTTTATTAGAAACATTTGTTTATATGTATACATATTCGGATAAACATAGGCCCAGGATGACCGATCTATTACTGACCAATACAAAAAGCTAATACCATCCGTACGATAACGATGCAATAACGACTGCAAAATAAATGTTGGTATTAGAAAGGAATAGATCGGATGGATGGACTTCGGCGGCTATGAGGTCCATCTACGAGGTCAACAACAGGTAGACTTGGTAGAATATTATGTGACTTGTCACCCTCACTCTGAAGGTCTCGTTAAATCGATGGAAGACATTGAGTAATAAATACTTAAGCGCCTGTAATCCTTACTAATATTATAAATGCGAAAGTAACTCTGTCTGTCTGTCTGTCTGTCTGTCTGTCTGTCTGTCTGTCTGTCTGTCTGTTACGCTTTCACACATAAAGTACTGAACCGATTTAAACGAAATTTGGTACAGACATAGTCCAGAGCCTAGAAACGGTTATAGGCTACTTTTTAACCGACTGCGCTATAAAGAAGTAATGTTTTAGCCGTTAAACATCTCTACGCGGACGAAGTCGTCACAGCCACTGGACGGATCGAGATGAAATTTAGCATGCAGGTAGATGTTATGACGTAGGCATCCGTTAGGACAGGATTTCCCGAAATTCCCACGGGAACGGGAAATAACTGGAAAATCTTTTTGTATGAAAAATACTAACCGCATAAGTTAGACGCTTGAAATTTGACATGCAGGTACCTTAATAAATTAAAAGCTTAGTTGCAACAGGATATTGTAAAATTCCCACGGGAACGGGAGTAATAGGAAAAAAACTTTTGTATGAAAAAAATGTATACCGCGATATAGATAGACGATTGAGATTTGGCATGCAGGTACCCTAATGAACGTTAAGCTTACTTCCAACGCGATATTACAAAATTCCCATGGGAACGGGAGTTATTGGGAAATAACTTCTGTATGTAAAATCCCTTTCGGGGGTGAAATATATTATATAGAGATAGAGATATACCGAAGCGAAGCGAGGGCGGGTCGCTAGTATTAAATATTTCAGTACAGTCGCCGATCGACGTGAAATGGGGCCATGACCAGACAATTAAACTACCTCGAATCCAATCCAGGTTGTTCCGTAATACTTAATAACTAATTCGGTAATTAATATGTCATATTCGTGTCGTCCTTATTTCGGTTATGGCGACAAATTGCGCGGGACATATACTTATTGCATTAGTGTGTTCTATGCGAGCACAAGTACAATTGAAAGTTCTGTTCTCCCTTCCTCAGCCTCGTCGAAGTTTGAGAAAGCAACAATGAGATATTAAGCAAAGATTCATTATCCTCATCATCCCATATACGTCCCCACTGCTGGAGCACGGACCTGCCCTAAACTAAAGCGATAAGGCCAAAGTCAAGCAAACATTAGCGCCCGGTAATAAAAAAAACTTTTACAGCCGAACTTAGTATACAGGCCACACTGTACACTATACCTGTGCTGTTGGCCTATTTGACGAGATAAAAAAGATAGTCTTCAATGCATGTGACTTTTTTATTCCTGTGCATAATAGACATTATAAGATAATGGATGTAAACATACACAAATATAAATGTATATTTATATAGTAGTTATATTATGTTAATGACGTTCCGCGATGTGTAAAGTGGTTTGTAATTAGCGAACTCTACCGGATATAAATATTTGTTAAGCAGTAAACTGGCCATAAAATTATACGTTGTTCGGCAAAACGTTTGAATAAATTATGCGCTTTTCTATATTTTTAATTGTATACTAATGATATTGTATCTATAGACACTTTTAGTCGTATTTTTTATTTTTCTTGTGATTATATAATTTTTTTTCTTATTATGTGTACCATACTTGGTACCATACAACATTTTCTGAATTAAGTTCTGACATGACAACCACTATCGGTCAACAGTATCACAACATTTATTTTATGCCGTAACTCGACAGATAAGAATTAGATAGAGATTATTATTTATTGCACAATGAAAAACAAAAATTACAGAGATGGCATACTAGACATATCAAAGCAAATTTAAAGCGATCTTATCATCATTTACTATCTATTTTATTACGGTACACAATACTGTGTGGATGAGTTTTAAACTGTCAGATTATGACATGGCGAGGTCAACTACGTGTATTGAGTGTGTACTTAACACAGAACAATAGCGTTTTATCTAAACAGCCTAATACTGAAACTATATTTATTGATTTCTATTAAGACGAAGAAACATTGAATGTATTACCTTTTTATGGAACATTTTCAAGCAGGGTAAAATAGAAAATACTCACGTTTTTAATACTTACTAGCAAGAGTTTGTTCTAATAATGCATAAAATTCTTGAAAGATAAAGATAGAAGACATCTATGCTTAGACAAGCCACTTCCTAACAGCTTACAGTTAGATCGGTCTATTAATAAGCACCAAAGAACATTTTAGATTATTTGTACATACGTTCATACCAAACCGGTTATTAGCCCGATTTAACTTTATGCCGATACAAATTACGGGTGCACTTGACCTGGCATTATACAAACGTGTATTGTTGTGTACGTAATAAATAGGTATATCCGTATGTAAATACTTTATTAGATCTCGTGGTCGATGGAAGACCTGTGCCTTACGATTTACGTAAGCCAAGATGATCGCGTTTGTATTTGTATTGCGTTATACTCCATACAGTAATCTGTATTTCACGAAATAGCGTTAAAACGCAAAGTAAATATAAGTTTATTAGCATTTAAGGTCTAATTCATAAGATTTGAATATTTACACTTGGACGATTATTTTATTAAATATCAAACATCCATTGTTGTGATACCGAGGTGGTAAATAGTGTGTTCGGCCCTGTAGTCTTGACTGTCAATAGCAGCTCATAAATAGTTTACCTTCTGACCACTTTTACAGAAAGAGTCGAGGGTAGCAGGCACTAACATCGCCAGCTGTAGAGTCTTCCAACCAGTCTACACTATGATCATCCGCTACTCTAAGCGGTCACTTTGTCGAGTCTGCTGTAGTGGCCCATGTACCGAACTGGGGGTCGATACTAGATGAGATATGTACGTACAATCTATAATAATTGATAGACAGTCCACTGACCACATTCACGGGCAGCACGGCGAGGGTGGCGGGCACCAGCTGCATGGCCAGTCACGCCGACCCGGCTGCTGTAGTGGCCCATGTACCGAACTGGGGTCGATACTAGATGAAATGAGTAGAATCTACAGTTGATAGACAGTCTACTGACCACATTGACGGGCAGCACGGCGAGGGTAACAGGCACCAGCTGCGTGGCCAGCTGTAGAGGCTACCAGCCGCGGCGACACACCGTCACGCCGACTTGACTACTGTAGTGGCCCATGTACCGAACTGGGGTCGATACTAGATGAAATGAGTAGAATCTACAGTTGATAGACAGTCTACTGACCACATTCACGGGCAGTACGGCGAGGGTAGCAGGCACCAGCTGCGTGGCCAGCTATAGAAGCTACCAGCCGCGGCGACACACCGTCACGCCGACTTGACTACTGTAGTGGCCCATGTACCGAACTGGGGTCGATACTAGATGAAATGAGTAGAATCTACAGTTGATAGACAGTCTACTGACCACATTCACGGGCAGTACGGCGAGGGTAGCAGGCACCAGCTGCGTGGCCAGTTGTAGAGGCTGCCAACCGCTGGAAGCGCGCGCGGCGCCGGTCCGCCATACTGTCACGCCGACCTGGCTGCTGTAGTGGCCCATGTACCGAACTGGGGTCGATACTAGATGAAATGAGTAGAATCTACAGTTGATAGACAGTCTACTGACCACATTGACGGGCAGTACGGCGAGGGTAGCAGGCACCAGCTGCGTGGCCAGTTGTAGAGGCTGCCAACCGCTGGAGGCGCGCGCGGCGCCGGTCCGCCATACTGTCACGCCGACCTGGCTGCTGTAGTGGCCCATGTACCGAACTGGGGTCGATACTAGATTGCTAGGTATCGGTTCGGATGTCGGCCATAGGAATTGGGATGATTTTACTGTTTCTGTGGAACAGAACAATAACAATAATGCACGGATTCCCTTAGTTTCACGGAATACCAGCTTTGGAGTAGTATTGCTATCTACAATGAACAAACGCATTCATTTGAACAAGCTCATTCGTTTTGAAACAAGTCTTCAAAGATTTTTTTTGGACGACACCCGTTCGAACATTCAAGTAATTTAATCATTTCGCTGACAAGTGTAAATCAAGATGATGTATGGACTTGTTCTGCTATCGTCTGCGTGAACCAGACCAATCGATCAATTGATCGAATCATTTAAATAAAAAATAAAAAAAACGTTTATTGATTCATTAATCTTACACAAAACATAAGTTGCTTAAAACTTAAAGAAAGGTGAGCAGAAGGAAACATGGAGATGTTTCCTTCTGGCTTCTGGCATCTGGCATGGCTTATCTACAAAACTAGATCCCTACTGCTGTTTTTTCTGATGTTCCTGTTCTTCTACGAGATGATAGTTGAGAAGTAAAGTAGGCAGTTGGAGAGTTTAATCTCTCAAAAACTTGTATAAATTTTCAGTCTTAGAAGATATATTATTAATTTATAATTACAATCACAAATTAAATTAAGTAAAGTTAAAAAAAATGTTAGATTACCGATCGATCGATTGACTAGTAAAAGCTATCGATCAACGTCGACTAAACTATTCTACTACCGATTGACGATCGACCGATTGGTCTGGTAACGCATCTATACAACAACACAAGTTACCTTATGAATAGACTAATAGAATCCTAATTAATAATGACAGTCAATACAGAAGAAGTCAAACTCTTGAGATGAAGAGAACTTAGACAGATGCGCCTGTAATTCCATAATTTCCTATCTCACTTCTTTATCCATTCACGTCCGATAAAACCACTATATTACAAGCACAGCGATTTTACTTGATTACGGATTATGCACATAGTCCGTGAATTCACTATTTAATAGTTAGTAATAGGTAGTAGTAGTGGTCTAATTAGTAACATCAGTAACCAGTCGGTAAAATAGATCACGAAATCATTTGAACGCAACGAACAACTTAGTGCAACCTTGGTACACAAGTAAGGTTAATACATACAAAATTACTACACGCAATAATTGTGTTTATGTAAATGATAATGTTGAAACAGATGCTCAATACATACCAAACATGACATTTTTACTGTTTTATGGTTTGCAGTAGCAGTATGGTCATACATAGTGGACATAATACAAAAATAATTGTTATCTATCTACGCAAGCGAATAAAAAAATAATCGTTCTATTTTGTTTTTAACGTAATTATGTAAAAAACCTTTTGATAAGCGGATATCGTAAACCAAATCAAATACCAAACAATAGAAATATAACAAAATGAATATAATACCTGCCTACTTATTAGGCAGGTTTTGCGTGCTAGTTTATACAATCCTACGGAAACGTTAAAATGTATTCTCGACGAAGCAACTCACCATAACTTCCAGGTTTGTACACGTAGCCATAGTTCTTCAGTATCAGCACGCATGTGTTGGCGAGGAACGCTCCCAACAACAGCACTGCGAATGTGAAGGCCACTATGCAAGCACTCTCCTTTTGTAACATTACATTAGTCTTATTTTTGGCATTCTTGTGTGATGTCAACTGCATTATACAGGCGCCTAAGATACCCCATGTGAGGAAAATCTCTTGCGCCGCCGCTGCCCAACTCTAAAACCCATAAATAATCATTTAAAACCCGTAAACATGTATTATTGATAAATAAAAATAACATCACTTTGCATACTTACATTACTGTTTAAGAAGAATTCAGTCCACTCAGTTTCAGAAAAAATGTTGGTCACGGAATCGTACGGAATGAGCGTAAGTAATTTGGTGCATAACACAAGTGTGCCGCATATAGGTAGAAATATCAGCATGTAAACAGCCTGCAAAATGCACAAAAGAGTTTAGAAACAACACTAATGGGCTGTGGGAAATTGCATTTATAATTGATTGCGTTCTGGCAATATAAGCAGACACGTGTCTGGATACTATTTATGTGTCTTGCTAGTGTCTAATTGCATTGGTCTTACGTAAAACGGCATTTTTGTACCTTTCCATAAGACCTTAATCCTTTGCTGAGCGAAACGAACACTATCATCCACACTACGGCCAAGTTGAATGCAACTTGGAACTTTATTGTTCCGAAATAAGAGTTATTGGACCCATTTCTTTGTAGCACTTCGCCATGAAAATACTGTGGCAAGGTCTCCTGTATTTTAAAACTAATATTTTTCGAACCGCTATCTGCAAAAAGAAAAAAACATGGCGTCTTATTAGTCTTGAATGCGGTTGTTACAGTTTTTGGAGGCACAAAAAGTGAGTCTTCGTTGACAACAAATGAACTTAAAGCGACCTTCGATTTCATTTCCTGTAATCAAATCCGGTATTTGTAATTGAGATCACCCAATCAATACTATTTCGTCTTGTACGTAAATTGATCTTGTAATATACCGTTCTAGATAATCAAAATTTTATAACTTACTGTTACGACCACGAGAGCCCGTGCAAGCGGAATTAGTCTCATCGTCGTATAGATAAGGTCTATATTCGCTTGCACGATACTACGCTACACACTCTGGTAGGTTGTAGCGAGCTCTAGAGTGTTCTAAAGTAATAATAATATTACGACCTTGAGAGACCGTGCAAGCGAAATTAGTCGTAACGCCGCATGGATAAGGTCTATATTCGCTTGCACGATACTACGTCACACACTCTGCTCGGTCGGAGCGAGCTCCAGCGAGTTCTAGAAATTTCGGTCACCGAGAGAAGATTCTCGACGCCACGCGAAGAGCTGCGTCCTCACTGGGTATAAAAGCGGGATGCACGACGCGACGGGACAGTTCCGATTTGGAAAGCGAAGCGAATCAGTCTCCTGCGAACTAAGAGTGATCGAGTGCGTTACCTGCGAATAGTCCGGGAAATTCAGTGTTTTTAGTGTGATTCAGTGCTTTAGTGTAATTTAGTGTTCCGTGTTTAGTGTTGTAATTAAGTGTTTCTAATTGTGTTTTTAAGTGTTTAATTGTGTAATTGTTAGTCGATAAATAAATTAATTGTCTTTTGGTGACTTTTGGCGTATCTTGAATTTAACGTACCCCGTTCCCGCAACAATTGGTGTCAGAAGTGGGATTCAAGATGCCTCTTACACCACGAGAAGACAGTGAGGGTCGAGTAACAAGGAGTCAAAGCGCGGCTTTGCAAGAGGGTGAAGGCACTTCAACGGAGGGATCAATTCAAACATCAATTGGGCCTGTGGAGCTTGCAGACTTATTTAAAATGCTGCAGACACAAGCCCGTCGCCAGGAGGAGCTAAGCAAGAGTTTGTTGGGGGGCTATTGAGAAGAAGCACGAAGTATTAGAAAAGCAGATTGATGCTCTCAAAGATGATGTGCTAAGCGTCAAGACCCAACACGAAGATCGACTCACCCAACACGAAGATCGACTCATCCAACATGAAGATCGATTCACCCAACATGAAGATCGATTCATCCAACATGAAGACCGATTCACCCAACACGAGGATCGTCTGAGTCAGGTGGATGCTGAGATGCGACAACTGCATACCAAGATGGCAAGAGTGGGGACCCGGGGTGCTACGGTAGTGTCGGATTCTCCGAAAATCGAAGTACCCCACTTCGATGGAACGACGTCTTGGGCAGCATTTTGGTATCAGTTCGAGACGGTGGCTAAAGGAAAGGGGTGGAACGAGGAAGAGTCCTTGATAGCTCTGACTCTGGCTCTTCGTGGAGATGCCCTGCTCACGTTGGAAAACCTGCCTTCGGATAACAGAACTTTAGGTGCTCTCCAAAGAGCACTAGAAGGCAGGTACAGCGACAAACACCTGGAACACGCGTATAGAGCACAACTCCGCGATCGACAGCAGAAGCCTGGTGAGAGTCTGCAGCAATGGGCAACGGAAATCGAAAGGCTAGTCAGACGTGCGTACGTGTCATGCCCGACAATGGTGGAATCAATGATCCCGCAAGCTTTCTGTGATGGAATTAGAGACGCAGACGTCAGACACACCGTGAAATTGAGCCATCATCAGACCTTACAGGAAGCTCTAGCCCATGCTTTGGAGGTGGAAGCCGTGCGTCAAGACGCTAGAACTCAACGACTTCGGGAGGTTGTGGTGAAGGAAAAACCTTCTTTGGGTCCGATGTGCTATGGCTGCGGCGAGAGGGGCCATATTCGGAGTAGTTGCCCCAAGCGAAGATGGCCACGTAGAACGACAGTAGCGTCCTCTACACAGGTGGACGCAGAAGAGCTGTCGTTAAACTAGAAGAAGCCAGGGCCGTGGGGCGGGCGCTGGCTGGTCAACATCGAGCCCCTACCGTCACTGTTTCACAGATTGGTAATGGGAACAACCTTACAGTGGTTGGACAGCTGAACAGCGTAACGTGTCATTTTACTATTGACACCGGTGCTTCAAGAACAATAGTGCGTCCGGAGCTATTGAAAAGGACTATTGTGTGGAATCAGAGACCATCCGTTCAGCTTCAAACAGCAACAGGCCAGCCAGTTACCGTCTTCGGTGAGACGATGGCGAAGATAACCATTGGAGAACAAACCTTTGAATACGGCGTTCTCATAGCAGACATCACGGACGACTGCATCATCGGATTAGACTTTTTAAGAGACCAGAAGTGTGTGGTAGACGTCGCTAAAGGAGTTCTTAGTTTCCCGAACAAGAAGTATTCCTAGAGGGAGCGAGATCATGCGCAGTTTACTGCCTGAAAATACGACCCTACCGCCGAGATCTGAAACTCTGGTCAAAGTTAGATTCCCGTACACCGTGTGTCAAGGGCGAAGCGTCGTCATAGAAAACTGCGGCGACCATCCGAGTTGGATCACAGCAAGAACTCTGGCAATGACCGGAAAAGGAGCGCTGGTGCGAGTCATCAATCTTAGCGGAGATGAAGTGCAGCTACGAAGAAATTGTGTCATCGGACGGTGCGATGCAGGTCAATCCATCAGAAGGCTGAAAAGGGCCCGGGAACCGGAATCCTGTCAACGAGATGACGTCACGCCGCTCCTAGCAAATTGTAAGGACAAGCTATCTGAGCGGGAACTTGAGCAAGCTAAAGGTTATTGCTAGATTTCAACGACATATTTTCGAAGGGTGACCATGATTTGGGAAGGACAGGTCTCGTTAAACACAGAATAGACACGGGAGACGCGCCACCAATAAAGCAGCGGCCTAGACGCCTTCCATTTGCCAAAGAGAAGGAGGTAGCAGACATGGTTGCTGAGATGCAGAAGAACCGCATCATAGAACCTTCAACAAGCCCGTGGTCTTCGCCAGTAGTCCTGGTAAAGAAGAAGGACGGCAGCACCAGGTTTTGTGTGGACTACCGTTTGTTGAATAATGCAACGAAGAAGGACAGCTACCCTCTGCCCCGTATCGACGCCACACTGGAGATGTTGAGCGGCATGAAGTGGTTCTCAACAGTGGACCTTAAGAGTGGGTACTGGCAAGTTGACATCCATCCAGAAGACAAGGAGAAGACGGCATTTACGACCGGAACTAGGAATGGATTGTGGCAGTTCAACGTGATGCCCTTTGGTCTTTGCAACGCTCCGGCGACATTCGAGCGGTTGATGGAAAGGGTACTGGTTGGACTTCTGGGTGATGCATGCCTGGTCTATCTGGATGACATCATTGTCATGGGTCGAAATTTCACAGAGCATGTCAGTAACCTGAGGAAGGTTTTCACCAGAATACGAGAAGCAACCTTGAGACTCAGCCCAAAGAAATGCACGTTTTTCAAGGAGGAAGTCGCCTACTTAGGCCACATTATTTCATCGAAAGGTGTAAAGACAGACCCAGAGAAGATAAAAGCTGTTCAAGAATGGCCTATACCAGTTAACAAGACCGACGTAAGATCATTTTTGGGTTTATGCGCATACTACCGGCGCTTTGTAAAGAACTTCTCTGATATAGCGAAACCTCTTCATCGGCTCACGGAAGATAAACGAGTATTCGCCTGGGACTCGGAATGCGATCAAGCCTTCGTCAGATTAAAAGAACACCTCTGCACCAGTCCTATACTTGGCTACCCGAACAGAGAAGGAAGGTTTATCGTGGACACCGATGCCAGCAATACTGGCATAGGCGGAGTTCTGTCGCAAGAGCAAGGTGAACGGGAAGTGGTGATCGCCTATTTCAGTAAGTCACTTTCAAAACCTGAAAGGAACTACTGTGTGACTCGTAAGGAACTGTTGGCGGTAGTGAAGACTCTACAGCATTTCAACAAGTACCTCGTTGGAAGACAGTTTACCCTGCGGACAGATCATGCTGCGTTAAAATGGCTTTTGCAGTTTAAGAACCCTGAAGGACAAGTGGCGCGGTGGCTAGAGCAACTACAGGAGTACAACTTCACAACAGAACATCGGAGTGGTAGAACGCATTTGAATGCCGATGCCCTATCAAGGAGACCTTGTCCTGTGGCCTGCAGTCATTGCTCTAAAACGGAGACTAAAGAAGAAGTCCGGATGATTACCACCCAGGGACTTGATAATGAATGGAGCGAAGACGCCATCAAAAAGGCTCAAAAAAGAGGATAGTGACCTGAGGAAAATATTTGAATGGAAAGAAGTAGGTCAAAAACCTTCTTGGAGCCAGGTAGCATCATCAAGCCCCATCACGAAAAGTTACTGGGCACAATGGGACAGTTTGGAGATTAAGGATGGAGTACTCTTCAGGAAATGGGAAACACCAAAAGGGGATCAAACGACACTACAGCTGATTGTACCCCGTAAACATGTTGTTTCGCTACTGAGGTACATACACGATGGGGTATCCGGGGGACATTTAGGCGTGAAGAAGACCTTAGAGAAGCTGAGACAGAGGTTCTACTGGATACACTGTCGGGAGGATGTCGAAGACTGGTGCAAGAAATGTACGACTTGCGCATCAGTAAAGGGCCCACAAACCAGAAGTAAGGGCAAACTCAAGCTGTACAACGTCGGCGCTCCATGGGAAAGAATCGCAGTAGATGTAGCTGGCCCCTTTCCAGAATCCGATGAGGGAAACAAGTACATCATTGTGGTCCAAGATTACTTCACAAAGAGGCCTGGAGTCTTCGCTACGCCTAATCAAGAAGCAAAGACGGTCGCCAAGAAGTTAGTCCACGAGGTAATTTGCCGATTTGGTGTGCCTCTTGAGATACATTCTGACCAAGGAAGAAACTTTGAGTCAGCACTGTTCCAGGAGGTCTGTCAACTGTTGGGTATGCATAAGACCCGTACTACACCAGCACACCCGCAATCCGATGGCATGGTCGAGAGATTCAACCAAACGTTGGAAAACCACTTGGCCAAAGTTGTGGACGAGCATCAACGAGACTGGGACCAGTATATACCGCTTTTCTTGCTGTCCTACCGATCTGCAATCCACGATAGCACCAGCGCAACCCCAGCAATGGTAAACTTCGGTCGAGAAATGCGGCTTCCGGTAGACGCGTTGACTGGGACACCGCCAGAAGCTCCGGAAACCAGTAACCGAATATGCGGCTGACCTACAGAAGCGCCTGGATGAAGTACATGCTCTCGTTAGAGGCTGCAGTCTAAAATCCAGCGAAAGAATGAAAACCCGTTACGACCGCAAAGCTAACACCGACGGTTTCGATGAAGGGAGTCTGGTTTGGTTACACAACCCACTCAGGAAGAAGGGCAAATCACCGAAGTTCCAGCCAAGGTGGGAAGGACCATACAAGATCATCACTAGGCTGGAACGACTTAACCTATCGGATCAAACAAGGGACAAGAGGCAAACCGAAAATTGTTCACATTGATCGATTGGCTCGTTACCATGGGTCAAAATGATGCTCGGGACGAGCATGACTAAGAGGGGATAATGTTACGACCACGAGAGCCCGTGCAAGCGGAATTAGTCTCATCGTCGTATAGATAAGGTCTATATTCGCTTGCATCGATACTACGCTACACACACTGGTAGGTTGTAGCGAGCTCTAGAGTGTTCTAAAGTAATAATAATATTACTACCTTGAGAGACCGTGCAAGCGAAATTAGTCTTAACGCCGCATGGATAAGGTCTATATTCGCTTGCACGATACTACGTCACACACTCTGGTCGGTCGGAGCGAGCTCCAGCGAGTTCTAGAAATTTCGATCCCCGCGAGAAGATTCTCGACGCCACGCGAAGAGCTGCGTCCTCACTGGGTATAAAAGCGGGATGCACGACGCGACGGGACAGTTCCGATTTGGAAAGCGAAGCGAATCAGTCTCCTGCGAACTAAGAGTGATCGAGTGCGTTACCTGCGAATAGTCCGTGAAATTCAGTGTTTTAGTGTGATTCAGTGCTTTAGTGTAATTTAGTGTTCCGTGTTTAGTGTTGTAATTAAGTGTTTCTAATTGTGTTTTTAAGTGTTTAATTGTGTAATTGTCAGTCGATAAATAAATTAATTGTCTTTTGGTGACTTTTGGCGTATCTTGAATTTAACGTACCCCGTTCCCGCAACATTACTAATGCTTCCGTGTAATAGATATCACATAATCCGACATTCAAACATAAAATTAAGTTACTGGTAATCTCGAGTAAGGTCGATTAGGAATAGTCAGTGCCCTTGAATGTTAGATAATGGACTATTTTAAAAAAAACGTGACTACACGACACAAATTACCTAATCTCAAGGTACAGCTGTCGCTGATGGTGATCAGGATAATGCAGGCACAGACCTTAGGACGGAATCCGATACGTTATCACTACATAGTAAAGTAAAGTCGCTTCCCGCGTCTATCTATCCGTATGTATGCTTACATTTTTAAAATTACAAAACGGATTTTAATGAGGTTTATTTAATAAATAGATTATAGATTTAAGAGGAAGGTTTTTATGCATAATACACCCGAAGCGAAGCGAGGGCGGGTCACTAGTAATCAGCATAAATGACTATCCGCTGTTGTTGAGGCAGAACACTAAAGAAACACCTGAACCTGAACATTGGATGAACTGAATACTTTAGACGATCAGACATAAGTATTTAGCAACATACTAAATAGATCGATAGATGATAGATATACACCGTGAAATTTGAGTGATTATCTTCCCGTGGCAGAACGATTTGCCTTTAGTAATACTATCGAACTATGCAAATTATTCCAAAAAAAAATTTTTTTTTTCAAATTTTCAAAATAATAATTTCCAGCTCGAAAACGAGAGAAGCTATCGTTGTTTTTTAAGATGTCATGTGACGTAATCTGGTACTGCTTGCCGCATGAAATCGATGCTTATAGCTAAAGAAGCTCTACGCCCTAAGTAATAAAGTACTTTCGAGTTGCGGTTATATCTTTCGTAAAACCGGCATTTATTGATTTTAGTAAAAAAGAACTTCACAAATCTATTGTGCTACTAAGGTAGAATCAAGTTGCTGCGGGAAAACAACCACTAAAATTTCACGGTGTATTTATTGCACATAAAACAAAACAATAGACTGATAGGATATATATAATAAACATAATACAATAATTAAGGCGTAGTGTACTGAATTGTATGTAAACATTAACTTACCATCTAAACTGAATTCGTGAGGTAGTGCCCACTTGTACTTGTCTTCGGACGTAATAAAAGAATCCCGGAAGTAAACAAATATCCAAGACAGTCCTATAATACTATATATCCCCAGGACTGCCTGTGTGATGAGCAAAGCCACGCCGACTCCTTGGAAGATAGGGGATATCTTCCACATGTCCACTGGCCCGGATTCCAATACTTGGCCCAAGCATAAGTACAGTGTGAACAACGGTATGCCGATTAAAAATGATAGGATAAAAAATTGTATTATAAAGCTCGCTGAAAAGGAACAAACATTATTTTTAATTTTATTTTGCAGAGTTTTAAATTCATTTTATTATACAACTGATTATGTTAGTAGAGGATATAACAAAATGCAGTAGTGAGTTGAGATACGTTATTATCATTATCCATTGGTGATATCAGATGATATTTCATAACATGGGTTTAATTAAATTAGGCATAATTACAAAAAAAGCAGATGTGCTTTCTCGGTCGAAATAGGTTTTATATACTACTGTGACTTTACAGCATACAAAATCAATGCGCATCAAGCCTTACCTCCAAAATGAACACTGAGAATGGCAAACCTCGAAATATTAAATATCCCTACAGTGCAGCTAAGACATGCCAACATTGCGCTCATGCCGTGTGGCCAAACTCCAAAAGGAGGTTCTTCAGTCTCATCAATTCTGCGAAAAAAACGTTAATTGAATGTTGATTAGTCATTTTACGTAAGTGCAATTAAGAAGTCAGGAAATAGCATAATGCAGCATTGGATTACATGCCAAGTCTTGAAGCTAGGTAAATTATTACAGTACCTCTCATCAGTAATGCCAGAAGCGATCTGATTCGAAGAAGGCACCGCCGCCAACGAATCAATAGATGAACTCGATGTGCTACTACTCCTGGCAGTACTCCTGGCCGTGTTGCGCCCAGTCCAATCTCCCGCAGTGACGTCACTCTCCCCTGGCGAAGGCAGCGACAGAGTTCTGTTCATCAATAACGCTCGCCGACCCACTATCAGCGGCCCAGAACTACCGTCGGCACTCAGATTAGCAGCAGTCACTTGCAACTGTATTGGAGCGCTCGTCGGCCTCACATTCACATGATGCTCCAAAAAAAGAATGACTGGCAGTGTCAAATTATCACATTCCTGGGCAGAAATAGCCGGCAACACAATAGGATCCAACCTCCTCATAGAATTACGTAAATTATCGTTGGTGGTACTTGCTCTCTCTAAAGTAGACACCAAAGCCTGCCTGTCATTAACAGACAGTTCTGAATAACTTTTAGATCTTCCTAGACTTGTGATACTGGGCCTGTCATTAACAGTTTGTGGAAAATCCAAATCTTCCAAAGGTGGGGCTGATGGCGCGTAAGCATTGTGCGCGACTATCACTTGTGTATTGTCTTCCATGGAACTCTGGCCATCCGAGTCTTCAGATTGGTGATTGGAACTCACAAAACATTCTTTAATCTTACATATGAGATCTTCTTCATCACTATCAAATGATTTGGTGCCATTATCAAGACAAGCCAGCAAAGACTTATCTAGTACCTCATCCAAATCATTCAAAATGTCCATAAATTGGCACAGTGCAGTCGCTTGAAATTCCTCATCATTAATATCACTGGTTGATTGTGATGAAAAGTTGGAGTCTGATTTGTAACATTCTGGTATTGTTTTCTGCAGATCTTCCTTGAGGTCTTCATCATCTGAGGTCTTATCTAAATCTTCACTGCTATCATTACTTTCAAATATACTACTGGATGCATCACTATCTGCACTACTTCCAGGCAGATTATCTCTTTGTTCATACCTACCTTCATTTACTACTTCCATCTTTATGGCATGTCCTAAGTCATATCCTGCACTTTTGTGTGATGATAACCCTGGAACAAGAACACAATCACTAACACTGAAAGTTAGGAAACATTTCACTAAATATACTTAATATTAACATACAATTCAAAGTAAAAATTCTCCTCAGCTTGTGCATTGTGAGCAAAGAGTGGTATACATTTGAATTGTCTCACTAATAAAGGCTAATTGCTGCAACACCCGCGGACCATTGCAATTAACATACTAATGTGAACTTGTCTGACTAAAGTATAAACTTATGAACAACTAAACTCATAGAGTAATTTGTACAGTCAGCCAAAATTGTGGCCTAACACCCTATGGTTGTGATTCATTTGAACATCATGAAACCACAAGGTCAATTTTCCCTGGAAATAAGATTGAGTCAATGTCTACTGTTAACCTTAGTGATTGTTACATGATACTGATACTCACAGAATTTTCTGTCAAAAGTGATAGACCACTTTCTTGGCTGACTGTACAATAATCAATAATAATAATATAAAACTCTGTGTTCCAAAGAAATTAAAAAGAACCATTGACTAAAACTACAATACTAATATTGATAGGAATCTTTTAGAACAGATTGAATCATCTGTGTAATTACCACAATAAGTGGGTTTTAAACCTGACAGCAATAAGAGGATAAAATACCTTTGCTAGGATGTGAACCTATTAAAACTTAATAAGATTATGTCATATTGGAACATAGGTACTTACACATACTGACTCATAATTTACTCTGGTGTTTTTCTATAAAACTAGACACTACACAAAATGATTTGGTCAATTAGTACAAAATGAAGTAATTGACATTTAATACCTTCTTATCAAGACTGTTGATCACAAACTAGAATAGAGATAAGGCACAGTCATATTGTGTTATGATGTTTCATCAAGTACAATATAAACATTGCAGAACCGACAAGTACTGATAAAGAAAAGATAAGTGCATCATTCATGTTTTTATCATACAAAAGATGATTGTGGAATTCTCCGCAGCACTGGTCTAACAATGGTCTTGATTGAGCCAGATTTTAAATCTGAACCATGTGATCCTAGTAAACCCACAGTTCCTATACTAATCCCCCCTTAAGTATTGTATCAATGCTTTAGTTTTGTTGCTTAGGTCTTAAATTAGACAAATAAATTAGGATAAACTGCTTACATATTCTCAAATGACACATAATAAGTATTATGAGATATATAAAATATGAGAATCATTATATATGATGAGTATGATATTTCTTCAACCAACTTGAGGTAATAGTTTAGATCCTTCAATGATAAGGTTTGCATTAAATATAATATATATTACTATTATTGTGCATTTGTAAGTAGTATGCATAATGTGCTACTGCTGGTAAAAAACAGTTTTCAAGAACAAATCAAAATAATTTCCACATAAATAAATAAATAATACTTCACTATAATATTTGAGTTTATGATCCCCTCATCATCAGCCCATTTCTGTCTGGACATTGACACTGCTGGACATAGGCCTCCCTTAGTAATAATGCTTACAATGGAAACAGAGTAAAATAATAAAAAATGGTATTACAATTTTTTTAATTAAATAAGCTAACTCTAGCCAGACAGAGGTCATCATATACTACAAATAGTAAGGTCAGCCCTAATGCATTAAATAATAGTTCTAGAGAATAAAATACAAAATTGATTGATTTTGATAACATTTGATAAAAGACCTTCCAAGTGCTCACATAAGTAACCAAGACAAAAACTTTATTAACACAATCCCTTTTTACAAACGATATGTAAGTACATGAATTATTTCCATGTTCAGATATACACATGTAGTATTCAATAACGCTGTATACAATAATGAAAACGGTATTTTTATTACACTAACCTGATTTCCTGACTTTTTCTGGGAAAGTAAGTTAAACGAACAAGTAATCCACCGTATCCAGCTAGCTTACGACGCTGCGACCACAAATGATAACCTAACAATATACACTTATAAAATAATTGTGATGTTTTGTAACTACTACCACGCACTTATTAACTCATTTTTTATTTTCGATGATTATTGTATATATGAAATAAAAACATTTTTGGCCATCCACCAACACCACTCCAGGTTCTCACGAAGTTGCACTGTTCTTTTTTTAGAATTTTGTTATTTTAAATAACAAAATGGGAGTGTGACACTTTTACATACTACAGACCACCGAATTATGTACTTGTAGTCAAATTGTTATTGCAAATGAACAAGCTTGTTTGACAGATGTTTTTATTTTCAGCAAAACATTATGGCATGGAAATCAGCGAGTTCCATTCCATTTGAATAATTTTTGTGGAAATTGGGAACATGTATTCCGAAAACCCCTTTATAAAGTTAGGTCCCTTAAAATATATAATTTAATGTATATAGGTATATATGTAAATCAGTAGATACAAGGCATACTTACTTACTTACATGTATTATGCAATGTAATATTGTTTGTACTTGCGACTCAGTGAATTAATGACCAATCTTTATCCACTAAAAGTAACTGCGAAATGTATTTTACAAATCCATTTTATTTATTTACCCCGATTTTTTTAACGAACGGGACGCATATCATCGGTTCGGTTGTATGTGTTGTCGCTTCTAACAAAACTTTACAATCAACCTTATGCTCCAAAAAATAAAGTAAAGTTTCGAATAGGCAATTTATGCAAACACTGACTCCAGTATATGTTTATTACGTCCACGACCTTGTCCTGCCCAAAAAACACTAGTAGGAAGTTCCCACTTCATCAGGACAGTTGTGTTTTATTAGGTAAGCGTTTATTTACCTACTGATACTTACCCATAAGCTATAAAAAGAACATTTTAACCAAATGTTGGTATCAGACGATCCCACCGAGGTGATACTTGAAAGTTTTGATCGCAATATAGGTATGGCATGTCACTTGTATGCATGTAACTGCGTAGGTAATATTATTAGTGGGTGTAGTCCACTTACCTACCTACCAGCTAGTTGACTTAGTATTACCTACCTTTTACCTGCTGGAGGTATCTCCTACATTCTTTTCCTAATACCTATACCTACTTTAGATTTATAGTATTTATGACCACCTAAGATTGCACACCTAGGATTTGCCAACCAAGTGCCTGGGGTCGGCAAGTAGGGGTTATTCCACTAATCCCCATTGGACTTCCCCATCAATGGGGAAAAGCGAACTTATTGTTCACAAAAGTACCTACACTTTTCCCCATTGATGGGGAATTCCAATGGGGATTAGTGGAATAACCCGCAATTAGCAATCAGGTACATAGTTTTAGGTGAGGTCCGGATTCTGTGAAAAAATCTGAGGTCCAGAAAATGTCATCGTAGCTTCCGCCCTCCTCCCACCCTCCAGCTAGATCCTTATTTTATTAATATATATTATCTAAGCTAGTTATATAATAATAGCTGATTCGTGCTGAGAGCATTCCAGGCATGAAAAAAAATCCTGTCAGTTCAGCCTAGAAAAGCTTTATATTCCTATGAAAGCCTTCATGGTATTGGAAGAACATTTTAAAGAACCTATGTTATTTTTACCATTTTCTAAAATTTTCCTGATTTTTATTTTTCCGCTACCCTACGGTAAAAGTCAACACAAGTCGGCTCAAACATTTACACACCCCTATATAATATCACTGTATATGCGGTTGCCACGACAACGAACCATAGTCACTGCGCGCGTCCATCGCCCACGGCAGGCCTAGGCAGTGTGCTTCCGTATGATCGCATCATGCCAGATAAAATTATCTCCTGAAAATATTATGTATGACACTAGGGTAGTCACTTGCTGGTATGGTATGAGGAACGAATCCCATTAATAGCCATCTCCTGTAATTCGTAGGTATTGATTGACATCATCCGCACATCCTCTAAAAAAGTGCCTTATCGTTACCTACTTAAGAAAAACGTGATTTTTTTTTCAAACTATACATATTATTTGTGTTATTACTGATTTAAGTATTATTGTTGATTGACAACTTTTAAACACAAACACTGGTGAAACATGTATTAAGCATGTTTGTTAATAGTAGGTATGCGAAACAGCACTCTTTAACAAAAAAAAAAGCGAGGAAACCATTACAAAAACTCTAATTCAACATCAAAGTAATAAAAAATCTGAATTAAACGGACTCTTAAAATCACGAAATATAATTAAAATTAAACTTGAGTAAGTTAAATGTATTACGACTGTTTCTCACTTATAAACATACAATACCTACTTAATTACAAAACTACAGTTGTATCACAGTTTATGACCATTTTTAACCGACTTCAAAAAAGCAGGTTCTCAATTCGTCTGTATGTATAATATTTTTTATGTATGTTCACCGATATTTTCGTCAATTATAGAAGGATCTCAAAAAAATTTTTTGTTAAGAGCACTTGTTCACGTTCGTGTTAAGCAGTTATGAGCGTCTCTGTTGTGGAATGGGTGGGGGTCACTTGCTACGTCTAACAAATATTTACACTAATGTTAAGGCTGTTTCATTTTGATCGATAGGGATCATCAAACTGTACTTTTTATCTCAAAACTAACATTTTTGTGTTATGAGTTTTTCACAGGATGTGCGATTTGTTACAATAGGTCTTTACACTTCAATATTTAACGGTCCGAGATACGACCTTCGCGGTTCGTATTCGGATTCGGATTCGTATTGCTGCTGACCGCTCTGGTGAAAATCCTACTCATAATATCAAAAATAGATTGGTGGGAAAATCATTATAATTTTATCATTAAAAGGCTTTTACATTATTAAAGCCGTAGGGTCAGTTCGAAGCCTGCGCTAAAAGTGACAAGTTACATTCTGCAGGATACACCTGTATAATGTATTAGGCTCATAACTCTACGATTATACATACAAAATTCAAAGGATTTGGTACTTACTTTTTTGCACTATTTTTGGGAATGTATATGTCATATAAACGGACAATGTAAAATGAACTAAGTACCTACTTAGGTAGGTACTGTAACTGCTAAATTTATCTACCTGGAAACGTTAATTTATTCTGACCAATAATCTATAATGGGTTACCTACTTATAATACTGGTCCGTAAACAAAAAAAAACGGGTACGGGCAACCCTAGCGTAAAGCCGTATTGTTATCTATTGAACTTCGTTTTTTCAGCTAACACCCGCTAAACCAGTTTACCACAGACTGGTCTCGTAAGATCTTAAAAATATGTTGCAATCCTATAAAATGTTTTTACTAAGATTATTTTTTCAAGTAAATGTTTTATCACGACTCTGTTATGATAAAACATCCGAATAAACATTTATATATAAGAGCTCCTAAATATTCAGAGTCAGTATTAAAATAGAAGCCAAAGTTCCAGCATCTTTTTAGAAATTCAGAATAGGTACATAGCGTGCTCTTATACGATATTTGATAATTTATTATTTGCTTAAAAAAGTTTCTGAATTTGAAAATGGGGTTTAGCTTGCAAGTGACTAATTGGCTGAAACTTATTTGCAGTACTCTGAGAACCTGACAATGGCGGCGTCAAAAGTTTCCCTCCACGAAGTGGTAATAGTCTCCGGAGTGAGGACTCCCATCGGATCCTTCAAAGGAAGCCTAGCGAGCGTTACAGCAACGCAACTGGGAGCGTTGGTGGTGAAGGAAGCGGCAGAACGGGCTAACATACCCAAAGATGAAATTAAAGAGGTAAATAAGCAACTAAATTTGAACATTCAAATTAACCTACACGCAGCCGGATGGTCCTGAGTCTTGTAACCCCCAAGCTAAGGGTTTCTCTACTTTAAAAATAACAGAACAAATCCAACCCCTTTTTTTAAATATTAAATAGATATTATAAAAAATTGGCGTACTGTTTTTATACTTTGTAGGATCACTTTTTAAAACTTAAGTTTTAAGAATTTCGTTTTAGAGAGAAGAATTGGATTTTATACGGAACGAGGTTCCGCAGAACATACTTTAAAAAACTTTACCCTAAGCTGAGGGTAGGTACACGTTAGATAAGCCTTCGGAAAAGCTTCTAAGTTATATGTTATTTAAGCAATCAAACGTGTAAAAAAAATGTAGCTAACACGTCGTGTACATTTTCAGACACTTAATATGTACCTACTTATATACCTACAGGTAGAGTCAGTAAAATCTGTCTCCATGTCTATAAAGACAATAAATATTAATTGGTTCTCAGATAGAGCCCTTGCTTTAACTTAGTTTTTGATAATAAACAAGTCAGTTAAGTCTACCATTATTTCATGACCTGCTTTGACTTTGTATATTCAGGTTACTTATTTAAAAAACGAATATAAGAAGTTACAACAACAACTACCTACTTAAAAAACTGTTCATTCAGATCGCATTCTACTTTGAATAACTTGACAATATAATTAATTACAGGTTATTATGGGGAATGTCTGCTCAGCTGGAGTGGGACAAGCCCCAGCCAGGCAAGCGGCCAAGTTCGGAGGTTTGCCGGATAGCACAATTTGCACGACAATCAACAAAGTATGCTCCTCTGGTCTAAAAGCTGTTATGATGGCCGCGCAAGGAGTTCAAGCTGGTGACCAAGATGTAATTTTAGCCGGAGGAATGGAATCAATGTCAAACATACCTTTCTATCTTAGACGTGGTGAGACTACATATGGAGGCATGCAACTACTAGATGGCATTATCTGTGATGGTTTCACAGATGTCTACAACCAAGTTCACATGGGCAATTGTGCTGAACACGTAGCTAAGCACATGGGTATTACAAGAGAGGAACAGGATGAATACGCCATTTTATGTTACAAGAAAAGTGCTGCTGCACACAAAGCAAAAGTTTTTGATAAGGAAGTGGTACCCGTGCCAGTACCTGGCAAAAAGGGTCAGCCAGCAACAATCTTTGCTGAAGACGAAGAGTATAAGAAGATCGATTTTGATAAAGTCACAAAATTGACTCCGGCTTTCCAAAAAGGAAAATGGAACAGTGACTGCTGCTAATGCGGCCTCATTGAACGACGGGGCTGCGGCACTCGTCATGATGACTAGAGAGGCGGCTGAGAGATTAAACGTCAAACCCCTTGCTCGTGTATTAGGATTCGCTGATGGAGAATGCGATCCTCTTGATTTTCCCATCGCACCTGCCATTGCCATTAATAATCTTCTGAAGAAGACGGGCGTTAACAAGGATGATATATCGCTATGGGAAATCAATGAACCGTTTGCTCTGGCGGGAATTGGGAACCAGCGGCTCTTGGGCCTGGATTCGTCGAAGTTGAATGTTCACGGTGGAGCCGTGGCGCTTGGCCACCCGATCGGGGCGTCTGGAGCTCGACTTGTGGTTCACTTATGTCACGTCTTACAAAAAGGACAAAAGGGTGTCGCTGCTACATGCAACGGAGGTGGCGGAGCTTCATCAATGATGATTGAAAGATTGTAAATAAATTTATTCAAATATTTTTCCTTCTTTCATTTGGTATTTCATATTATTTCCCTGGTCAATGTCAGTGTTATAATCTTAATATAAAAAGGGGGAAACTGACTGACTGACTGACTTACAGCCTAAACGTCTAAACGTACGCAGGCACTTGAAATTTGGAAGGGATCTAGCTCCACGAAATTTCTACGGGAACAGGAATTAATGGGAAAAACCTTTTGTATGAATATAAACCGCTTAAGTTAGACTTTGGCATTTTGTTAGAAATTTGGCATGCAGGGTACCTGCATGCCAAATTTCGTAAAGCAACGCTAATGAACGTAAAGCAACGCAATATTGCAGAATTTCCACAGGAACGGGAGTTATTGAAAAAAACTTTTGTATGTAAAATCCTGTAGTCCACGCGTACGAAGTCGCGGGCACAGTTTATGTCACATAAAACGATGAAATACCTATGTCTATACACTTTATTGAGAATTTAGAAACTAGAGGACCCCCGCGACTTCGTCTGCGTAAAATCTGATGTTAGATGTAGTTTGATTGTAGAACCTGACTGTGTATTCCCGTTGTCCCGCAAGCCTTATCCCCCCTCCATACCAAGTTTTATAAAAATGACACCCATGGAGGTTGAATTTCGAAAAAAAAGAAGTGTGAAAGCCATCCATCCATCCATCCATACTCACAAACTTTTACGTTTATAATATTCGTAAGGATTAGGAAGGAATTAAAATGTATGTAGGTAGGTATTTAATTTTTTACTCAAATTTTAAAACCCAGTCTCATTGTTGGTAGTTTACCCTACTATATTTTTTTAAGAAAAATTTCAATAAACAAAATTAGGGTAGTCATAAAACAAGTGGCTGCTAATTAAATTATTAAGTGTCAACAATAATTAATTTACAAAATAAGTGTAAATAACAGTAACTTACAAATTTTAATTCAAGTTCCTACTATAAAATAAACAATGAAATGCTTCATAATTTTTGCGCGATATATTATTTGTTAAAAAGCGTAAGTACGTCCGGTATTGTTTTCAATATTTGGCAAGTGCCTCAGGGTTCCATATCCAAAGATTAAAACGGGGCCCTATAACTGAGACTTTTTTGTCCATCCACACGTCCATCTCCACCTCAACAATGCAGACAGGACCTAGACCCGACAGTCAGTTTAAATATTCACAGGTGACATATTTCTATTATTGCTATAACAACGAATATTAAGAAGATCTCTAACAAAAACATATTTGTTTTACATATTCGCATGGAACCTTTCATGGACAAGTCCGACTCGCAGTTGGCCTGTTTTTAAAATACGCTTCTGATTAAAAAGTGTTGATGGCCGAGTGGTTAAGGTTGTTGCATGCCATGCGAGAGGTCGCCAGTTCAAACCCCCCCAGGTACCAATGTGTTTATCAAATTTGAAACTCATATGTACCATCATTTGACGATTTAACGGTGAAGGAAAACATCTTGAGGAAACCAGCACACCTGAGAAATTTTTCGACGGTGTGTGAAGCCATGTCAGAGGCCTACGAGAGGTTTAAAAACTCTGACACCAGGTTGTTCATCAACCATACGATAAGAAGAAGAAGAAGATTATGAATATCACAAAAGTAACTTTTTATTACCTAATTTAAAAAGGACCTCCAAATGCAAAACGACTCTAGCTCGACCCGTCCCGTAAAAACGACTCGAGGGCTAGATGAAGTCCGTTAAAAAGTCGAGTTCTACGTTGCGCTCATGAGCTCATAAAGACTCAATTACGAGTCTTGTTGTAATGAGTGGATCAAAATTTTGGATTCAAAAGACACAAGTTTTTTACACCTCTACTTCAGACAGTAGATTTAACTTTTATATTACTACTATTCATACCATATTCCCACTATAATATGAATCAACAATAAACAGAATTATAAATTATTAAACTTAAACTCAAACGCGAGAGAACAGCCAAAACAACAGCTGTTGTTGACATTGACATTGACATTGATAGATATAATATTCTTGCTAGCAGAAAAAAATATCTAGGCTTTACGGGCTAGCTTTCCCTGATGAAAAGAAATTGTTACGCTTAAGCATAATTTTAACGTAATTTTCTACTGGGCCAAATCCTTTTATACGTATACCTACCATTTATTATCATGAACTAAGTTGAACCTAACATAAATCTGTGTAAACGTAACAAATTGAAAACATTTCCGAAAAAACAGCAATTAAAGTTGGGCTTTATTTCATCGTTCAGTTTCTTTTTTCTGTGAAACAAAAGATAACGATAATTGTGTTTAGCAATTTTTCATATTTTTTTCTACAAAAATGTATAAATGACTAAATGTAACTAAAGGTATTTGCCTACATCGTGACGTTTTAAAAAACGTCGTCTTCGTGTGGGGTCAAAGTTTGCTCCAACTATATTGTTTTTAGTTAAATGAAGAGCATCTTATTCCATTGGAATAAGGACTAACTTTGAACTACTTTTGTCGTATCTGTAAAGATAATTCTATGTAAATAATTTTTTACTTTTGCGATAAGTATCATACGCGGGCAGCTCCATTCTTTTCGTTTTAGTTCTTGCTTTTAGTAGACGGCTTATATAGAATAATCATGATTCTTTTGAGAGGAAGTAGCTTAATTAGCATCAAAATGCACCCAGCAAGCAAGGTATAAAACTAGCGAAGTTTCCCTTTTCGTTTTTTCGTCATTCATCTCGTCAGTCGCATTTAAGTAGTCAGACTCGATAGATGCTTAGCTGAATAGCAAAAAATAATATTATTTCACATCAAATATTATATGTCTGACTTTGTGAGAGTGTATTAATAATTCGTGTATTATTCAGCAGTTCTTCAAAGCGATGGCGGCAGCATATTCATCGAAGGTGTCTCTCAATGAAGTGGTTATAGCCTCTGCTGTTAGGACTCCAATAGGATCCTTCAGGGGAAGCCTAGCCAGCTTGTCTGCTTCAGAACTTGGAGCAGTGGCCGTGAAGGCCGCAATAGAACGAGCCGGTATCCCGAAAGAAGAAGTAAAAGAGGTTAGTTGACTGACTACTTTCACTCTAAATATTTGGTTTACAGTTAACAGGCCGATTTTTACTGTTATCATGCTGTGGGCAGCATATCATTAACACATAACTGTAGTTTAAGAGAGCAGTTAGCATACAATATAATTGCTTAACATATTGTTATCATCTTGACTATGATTGCTTTATCAGATGATGAGAAAAAAATATGATTCCTAACTTAATTGGTTTTTATGATAAGATTATATATTAGAGGTTTTATTAGAAAATTGATGAATTTTAAAAGTAGGTAATTAAATTAATATTGTTTTTTTTTTATATTTCTGATTGAAGTCTCTGTTTAACATAATTTGTTTAATATTTTAAAATTTTATTTGAACACAACTATTTGTTGCTGCTAATAAACAAGTCCTCAAATAATAGTTAATTTGATGACATAAGAAACAACAGTTATAATATGATGATGCCTAATTAGTTACACAGTTATATTATTAATATAAACACCCAAATAAGAAACAAATACTAATGCTTATTATACAATATTATCCCCACCCACTAAGCCTAGCACAAGAGTTTTGTGATGCAGTGCCCATGACTGCATCACCAAGTGCATTACAAAATAATCCAGTCTTAATTAATTTTAATCCAAAAATTATTCTGTTTTATTATAGGTCTACATAGGAAATGTGTGCTCAGCTAGCATGGGCCAAGCTCCAGCCAGACAAGCAGTCATCTTCGCCGGAATGCCAAAAAGCACAGTTTGCACAACAGTCAACAAGGTCTGCGCATCAGGCATGAAATCAATAATGCTTGCCACACAAGGCCTACAAACTGGAGACCAAGATGTCATCTTAGCCGGGGGAATGGAATCTATGTCAAATGTACCTTTCTACTTAAAAAGGGGCGACACCACATATGGCGGTATGCAACTTGTAGATGGCATTGTCTTTGATGGCCTCACCGATGTTTACAACAAATTCCATATGGGCAATTGTGCTGAGAACACTGCAAAGAAATTAGATATCTCAAGGCAACAACAGGATGACTACGCCCTTTCAAGTTACAAAAGGAGTGCTGCCGCATATGAAGCAAAAGCCTTCGCTGATGAACTAGTACCAGTCCCAGTTCCACAGAAGAGAGGTGCCGCACCCATAATCTTTGCTGAAGATGAAGAATACAAAAGGGTTAATTTTGAAAAATTCACCAAGTTGGCTACTGTTTTCCAAAAAGAAAATGGAACAGTTACTGCTGGCAATGCATCTACATTGAATGATGGGGCTGCAGCACTTGTCCTAATGACTAGACAGGCAGCAGAGAGATTAAATGTCACACCTATTGCCCGTGTGGTAGGATTCGCTGATGGAGAATGTGACCCTATTGATTTCCCTATTGCACCCGCTGTTGCTATCCCTAAACTTCTCCAAAAGACTGGTGTTAAGAAAGATGATGTAGCCCTTTGGGAAATTAATGAAGCTTTCAGTGTGGTGGCAGTAGCAAATCAAAAGCTCTTGGACCTGGATCCATCAAAGATTAATGTCCATGGTGGAGCAGTTAGTCTTGGCCACCCGATTGGCATGTCTGGTGCCAGAATTGTTGTACACTTATGTCATGCTCTGAAGAAGGGAGAAAAGGGTGTTGCTTCAATTTGCAATGGTGGTGGTGGTGCATCATCAATAATGATTGAAAAATTGTAAGTTGAATAATGATTGAATACCTACACTGTTATTTTTTGTGCCTTTTGATGATGATTTGCAATAGACTTGAACACACTGTATAACAGTATATTATTTGTTTGAAAGCCTATATAGGTAGGATTTTAATGCCTAGGTATAAATGTTGACTTTGTTATGAATTTAGTATTTTATCACATTATTATTATAATCTGTATGTGTAAATATGTATAATGTTTTATGTATAAGGAAAGTGGCCTGGATTTTAATAAATATAATTATTTTTGTTTATGAGCTTTTTCATTTATTTCCAGACCACAAGCATTAGATGGACCTCCTGTCTTGACATTCTATACCAAAGATCCATGTCCATTATGTGACATAGTAATGGAAGAATTAGAGCCATTTAAACACAGACTGCATATTCAAAAAGTTGATATTACAGAAAAAGAAAATCTGAGATGGTTGAGGCTCTATAGGCATGATATCCCTGTGCTGTTCCTTAATGGGAGGTTTCTCTGTATGCACAAGTTGGATCAGCAGTTACTTGAGAAGAGATTGAAAGATATTGAAGAAGAAAAATAATCTAAACTTTGAAGTAAATTGTGAGATATATTCTTATTTCGATTGAATGATGTTTTATACTACTGCTAGACTACTATAACAACTAAGGCCTTGTATAAACAGATCCGGCATTTCACTCTAATAGATAGATTAGGTATACCGTTGGGTATACCTATCTATTGGAGTCTTAGAGAAGTACAGATTAAAAATTAATTCTGGTATCTACTGGATACGTTACTTAGGTTAGGTAATAAAGTTTTTCATGACCTATTAAGATTTAATGACCTGTTTAGTGGATCAAAGTGTGGTGTATAAATAGACACCCTAAACCTACAACTATTATTTCATATTATTTTGTTTTATTATTGACTCCGATCTTAAAACTGATTCATTAAATGGAGGGAGATTCCACTTTATTGGACGGTAAACATATGGGAACCATATCGTACGCCAGTTTGCAGTGGCAGTGGGATGGAATATGTGAAAATGAATAGAGAATTAACTAACTTTAAATACAGTGATATATTGCCAGTTCAGTATTAGTGTTGAGCTGGGGTATTACCGGTCTATTGTAGACTTAGCTGAATGGCTCTAGATTTAGTAAAATATCAATATGCTAAGATTGAGTCCTAAATGTCCATTATTTACCTCAGCTGTATCAGTATCGAATAGATTATCACTAATATGTGTGATTAGTATTAAACACATTAGTGATAATCTGTTTGATTCTGTACTGCTGAGCATCACACAGCTTTTTGTCAACGTAGACAATTTTATGAGAAAACAAATTGTAGTAAGTCACACTTTCATTTTTTTCAGTACTGTGTGGTATCTTCCTGTCTATTTAAAACTAGGCTGTACGGGCTAGATCCCTTTGACTTACCATGATGGGTGAAATTGGATAACAAAAAAAAATTATCCTCCTGTCATCCGTCATTGACAGTGCTGTCGCCTGTCATACCGTAATGAAAAAATGAAATTAACAATTTTAGCAATTTTTTCGCTAATACTGTAATGTAGGCCATTTGTCCAGAAAATTGAGTTCTGATGTAGTGAGTGGGCTAATTAACCAATTTGAACCATTATCAAAAGTATTTTTATATAAAAAAAATAACATGGACAACCCTGCAATACAAACATTGGAGGCTGCTGCTCAGATGCTGATGGTAAGTTCATTTTCTGAAAGACATGATATTTCTAACGTTATATATATGAGGTATTTATGTAGTATTTGATATTTTCAAGGTTATTTTTTGGCATTTTCTTCAATACATTTCATGGTCTTTTAGGCGCCTCCAGATTTGGTTACACCAGAGCAGCGCCACCAAGCAGAGAGAGTATTCATGGAGTTTAGAAGTACTAAAAATCCGTATCAGCTATGCCATGAACTCTTGGAGAAGTCCTCATCAGAATATGTGCTCTTTGAAGCCGCTAGTCTAATAAAGTCTGCTCTCATAAGAGAGTGGTCCCTAGTACCTGAAAATGATATTGTATCATTGAAGGAGTATTTATTAAATTTCCTTCTTAGAAAAGAAGCACCACCCTTTTTGAGAGAGAAGATTTTACAGGTATGCATTTTAAAGTTTCACTTAATTTTATGTGTTCATATTATGAGTTCAACAATGTATTGTGTAATTAAAAGGTAAAGCATCAGTGTATTTATTGCAACAGAGTCTATTGCCAAGATCTTATATTGTACTGACCTTAGCAAGGCTATGATAAATAGAGAACATCCATCCATTTTTTACTGAATGGTCTATTGACCCACTTTCTAAAAACTAAATAAAAGCTTGTAAAAAAACCATGTCTTATGTTGTTCAGGTACCTATTATTTTTGACTGATTTTATATGTACTACCATGTACTATTTTATTTTATTTTCAGACTCTAGCAATAATAATCAAGAGAGGCAGTGTTGATGATGGTGGTAGGGGCAGGAAGGCATTAATTGGTGAATTAGAGAAGATGATATTAGGAGCTCCAATAAATCAGCAGAAGTTGGCATGCTCATTAATTTTAGCCATAATGCAGGAGTATTCCATTACAGTGAGATCTGCTGATGTAGGACTTATTTGGGAATATCACTTTAGGTTGAAGAAGTCATTTGAAAGTGTTGATCTGAAGAGGATATTCCGATTTACTGTTGGTGTGTTAGAGCAGATAGTTAGATCGGGACATAGACCAGAGGGAGACAAAGCAGTGTTGACCAAACTGCTTTTGACAATAGTTGAATCTGTTTTATGTTGGAGTCATGTATCCCCGCTGCATTCAAAGAGACTAATCAGTGCATTTAAGTCAATCTATGAAAGTGAATCTGCACCACCTCTGCGATTGGGTTTAAGCTGGCGAGATACAATGCAGCCAGAATTGATTGCATTATTCTTCGAGATTCATATGTATGTGCGGTCAATACCTGAATTAATGAATCCTTCATTGACCTGTTTGGTGCAGTTGGCCAGTCTGAGTGGAGTGGTTGTGTCCGTTGTGAAGCAGCAGTACTTAGAGAATTTTGTGAATGGTTTTATAAATATGTTGGCTTATATAGCGCCTGTAGAACATGAAATGCTCGGCATATCAGATATTTATAGAAGACTGATCCAGTTCTTCCCTCGGGAAATGGTTGCGGCTACACCCTTGACGTTTCTTGAGAATCTGACCAATTTGACATGTACTTGTATAAGAGCATCTGTAGCAGAGGAAGTGGTAAGTTAAACTGTATTGCCACTTAAATATTGAATTTATGCTTAAATTGTCTAATAAATCTGGTATACAATACACAATAATGGTTTCATTTTAGGCAAACGATGACACTGTATGGAGGGAATCTTTGAATAAGTTCCTTCACTCTTGGAGTTCCTTAGTCAATTTTTCAGATGGATATTCTGATGAGACTCTGATGAATCCTTGTATACAAGTATTCAATACCTACCTGCAAAGTAGACTGGCACCTCCTGATGGAACAAGGTTTGATTGATTTCTTATGTACATAGTTATTCCTTTTTTTTATTTATTTAACATTACATTCATTAAACAGTTTTTTTAGCTCACCCTATTTGTTTTTTTTAACTAAAATACTGTTTGTGAAGCAGTTTAGGTAAACTTTCAGCATTGCCTCTTAACATTTTTGTATGTATAATGAATGCCCCTTTTGAAAATTGCAGTAGACTTTCATTTGTGTATGCATTCAATTGTTCTTTTCGCAATTGTATTTAATGATTTTCAATGTCATTTGGTGATTTGTAAAGAAAATTATTTGTTCAATTTTGTACATTTATTATTGTCTCATAAAATAGAAAAACAAATTACCTACTTCTTTTCTTATTCAGAGGCACAAATGGGGAATCCCAAGAAGAGGATATCAAAGATGACATAGAGGAAGACGAGCGTAAACAACATAGCAATGTGTTGCTGACTATTGGAGCGATGGCCAGGAAGGCCCCTGCTCATTGTAGTCATGTGCTGTTCACATTGCTGCAGAATAGAAGCAAGAGGTAGATTTTAATGTAATCTTTATAAGTGTACTAGGTTTCCGTCCGCGTAGGACGTTTCACGGGTAAAACATTACTTCTTTACACCACAGTCGGTTAAAAATTCCTATGTCCTTTCTAAGAGTCTGGGACTATATCTGTACCAAATTTCATTTAAGTTGGTTCAGTACTCTATGCATGATGGATGGCGTAACAGACAAAGTTACACTCGCATTTATAATATTAGCAGCAACCACTAAAATTTCATGGTGTATATTGAACATCTGATCATCATAAGATTATTCGGAATTTGACAAGATTTTTGTTTGTTTTCAGGCTTGAAGAGCAGCTGCAACTAATGCATATGGGCAAACTGCCAGTAAGCAGTGGAGAGCAATTGGTTAGCTTGTTTGAAGATCTTCATTGGATTTTGATGATCACTGGTTAGTGTTTGACGAATTCTTGTTTTGGTTAAGGTTTTATACCTACTTCTACTAATTTTCTGACTGTTACATTTTAGGTCACTTCTTAGCTGTTGATTGCACTGAGGGTGAGACTGTGAAGATTCCCCCCGAAATAATTACGTACAGTATCCATGAAAATGCAAACGTCGACGCATCACTTAGATTTTTGGTCGGCGAGAGTACTAGCACGGAGAATGTGGATCCTGTATTGAGGTAAGCATGTTTCTTTACGTATTCGATTATAAAATAAATACACACGTCACACATACTGTAGCAAGATTCGTGTAATCCTCTAATAGGTAAAATTTATGTATGCTAAAACATATATTTTTTTCAATATAACAAGAGATTTGTTTGATTTTTATGTGATGGACTGAGTTTAAGGATAAAAATGTTCGTATCTTGATATCCAAAGAGTTATATTTGTGTGACCTTATTTTTAAAATTCACCTATGCACTACTATCGTTTACACTGCTCATTCAAAAAATTTACATCACAAGAAGAAGAGGTATTGTCATTTAACAATGAGAATACAATAATGTTATTGTTATGTGAACTAATGTAATTTCTATACAATATTTAAATGCCTACTATTTAGCATGTTACCTACTGTAACAATGCACAAACACAATATTATCTGTCTAAACTTGACCCTACTATGCTTTTAAATGAACATTTTGAATTAATTTTTGTTTAATTTTACAATTTTTGGGAGGGTAAAGCTTCCAACGCTACTGCAGGTTAAAGTTATTTCTTTCAATAATTCCTAAACTACAATTCGAATTAATTTTTTACATAAACATACTAACAATTATTGAAAACACAATTTTTCCTGCAGTAATGCAAATCCGCGACTTATCTGGCTAGCAAAATAACATTTACTTAATTATTACTTAACTTCCTCGTTGGTCTATTGGTAGCAAGCGCTGCATAAGGACTGAGAGGTACCCGGCTTGAGTCCGGGGTCAGATAAAATTTGTATAGTATTGCTCTGCCCCGACTTAAAAAGTTGGCGGTTGAAATGAAATTGGTCGGACGCCTTATTTTATAATTATTACTTAGTAATCATTGAGAAATAAACATCATGCCTATGGCCAGTTTCACATCGCGTACAAATTTTAACCTTAACGCACTCGCCGCGTATGATCGAATAAAACTTACTCTAAGCACTCTGGACACTCCTTTATTTACAGATTGATAGGTGAAATCCTCCGTATAAGCGCGTGGGAGTGCGCCGCGTTGGAAGCAGGCCTTGGAACTGTTTTCAGTCCTGAACTGTCGGCCACCATCTCTTGGCTGCTGAAGATATGGGCCAACTCCTACCTGATGCCGCAGGCTTCGCTTTACACAGAGGTTAGTGAAATTATTCTGTAGCCTTTACCTTTTCAGTAAGGCATAGACTTGGAAAATTGTCATAGAGTTGTTGTTGGGGGAATAGTTTGGGAACCACTCAATGGCCAGTATTAATATGAGTGAAAATCATTGCGCTACCGCGTCACCGAGAGACGCCGCTACATTTATCTTCGGCGTTGTAATGCGAATCGCTATCATATGGTTAACGTTATGCAATTCGTTCTCATCAGGCTAAATAAAGCCTTTCTTTCTTTGAAAAGTCAAGCGGCGGTGCCGTTGCGGCGTCGTCGCTGCGGCGTCGTGTGTATAGGTCGGTAAAGATGGTGGTGGGGTAACTTAATGTTGTCGCACACGGGCCACACGCGATATCCACAAACGCCGCCACAAGATGCAGGAAATTTGCAATGTATGAAAACTATAGCAAATAGACGGTACGACTATTTGGTCCAGCTGTCAAGGAATCGGCAAGTCCAAGCCATGAATAGAGAGCTGTGGACCAGTTTGGGGGAGACCTTTGCCCAGCAGTGGGATGACCAGGGTTAAAAAAAAAGTGAAAATATGCCAGTAGCGGCGTTTTGTGGTCGGGGCTGGTGCCCCGTGTACGGGGTCACTAATTCAACGGCACCGCTACACGTTGCGTCCATCGAGATCGGGCTCCATTGCCGAAATCGGTTAAGCACCGTATTATACCTACAGTAAAGGACCCAGTACAGTGGTTAGTGACCCAGGTTTACTACCTACGGTTCCAAGAGTCGTGGGTTCGATTCCCACTCGGGACAAATATTTGTGTGACGAACATCGGTGTTTGTTCCGTGTCTGGGTGTATTATTAAATATATTTAAGTATATTTGTGTATCCACTGTTGATTCTGTTACCCGTAACACATTCCATTGTATCTTTGCTCCTATTGGACGCAGCGTGATGTTATATAGCCTAAAGCCTTCCTCGATAAATGGTCTATACAACGCAAAAAGATTTTTTCAAATCGAACCAGTAGTTCCTGAGATTAGCGCGTTCAAACAAACAAACAAACTCTTCAGCTTTATAATATTAGTATAGATTTATAAGGAGTAAATGAAGTACCGTATTATACAGTTTGTCAAGTGTGTGTGTGAGTAATCGTGGGTGTTATGGTCTCAGATGTCGGGCATGCTGGAGTGCGCGTTCGGGCGCGGCGGGCGCGGCGCGGGCTGGGCGGTGTCGCGGCTGGCGGCGCGCGCGGGCGCGTGCCTGCGACACCTCGCCGCGCAGCCCGCCGCCGCCGCGCAGGCGCTGCAGCTGCTCACCACGCTCGCGCACGCGCACCACAAGTCAGTGCCTAACACCGTCTGATCCATCCCGCCTACCCCTCCCCCCCTCCGCTTCAGAGAGACCTGCTTCCTCTTGCCTACCGACTACCCTCCGCTCCAGTCTACCCTCCCTTTGTTCCCAGATTGCCCACCCTCTGCTCCTGCCTGCCTATATCCCCCCCTCCGCTTCCGCTTGCCTACCCACTCCCTTCCGCCCCAGTCTTTCTACCAACCCCTTCGCTTTCAGTCTATCCCCCCTTAGATTCTAGATTGCCCACCTGCTCCCCTCCGCTCCAGCCTGCCTTCTTTTCTCTCTGCTCCAGATTTCCTATATCCCCCCCTCCAGGCCAATGTGTCTGTCTCCCTACCTCTGCTCAGTACGACTTCCTCCAGCCTGCCTCTATCCCCCCCTTTACTTCCGCTTCAGACTGTCTACCAAACCCCCTCTGCTCTAATCCGCCTACCACCCACCCAACCTTCCTACCAACCTCCTTCCGCTGCAGCCTGTCCACTATCAAAAAAAAAATCGCAAATGTACTTTATTGCGTTAAAGTTATGGTTCAATCTTCGATGTGTGGCGTGAGAGATAGAAATCCGAGTCTAACTAAAAGGGAAACATGTCTCGGTCACTCATCGCATTAACCCTTTAACTGGTGATGGCGACCATATTCCCACCATTATTCCATCAAAATAAGGTCCTAAAGCACTGAAATTTTCCAAAAACTCTCGCTCGTTACGAACTGAAACGGACATTCGTCTTCGTAAGAGTCTTGCACATATTTTGAGCCAAACTTAATTATTTTTCAGAGAAAATCCTTTAGCTACATGTGAAGAGTTCCTAAACCTCGTGGCGTGGGAGGTGGCTGGCAACAATCTGCCTGGCGAATTGAGGAGAGAATTGCATCGAGGGTTTGCTATCACCGCGACGTATGCCGAAGGTAAAGAACGTCAACTTCTATGTAAATAATATGAATTATACGTATAAATTCTAAATGATACGTTTAAAATACCAATACACACGAGTACAAGCCGTAAACTTAGTTTTAATCTTTATAAATAAAAATGAATTGCTGTTCTTTAGTCTGACTAAAACTCGAGAACGCCCGGACCGATTTAGGTAATTTTGGTTTTAAAATGTTAGTCTTAGTCCAGGGAAGGTTTCAATGAGAAAAAGAATCAGTATTGGCGATATGAAATTCGCTGGGACCACTAGTCAAATATATAAATTCGTTACAAAAAAGTAGCCTTAGCGTTGATTTGACACTCAAAAGTAAGAAAGTGTTCGAAGCGTTTCATACATTACTACTATAACGTATGAACTTAATCTGATTAATTGATAGAAAAAGTTTATGCTACTGCATATTAATAATAATAAATGAACATAACAACACTGTATGTGTAAAAACAAAGTTTTATCTTTTCCTCCCTTGCTGTAACTTAAGTCTTAACCTAACTCTCTTAGGTGACGCACGTAACCGCCTCCTAGCCAGCACGGTGTCGATACAAGAGAAACTGATGAATCTGATCAATATGGAATCCGACACGGAACCAGTGCGAAATATGCTAGCGGACACATTGGACTGTTTCATCGGAGTCACTGAGGGAATGTTGGAGGTATCGTAACTTGTATTTTCTTTTTTTTTTCATTTTTAGGTGTATCTCGTCATAAGTACTCTTATAGAACCATTTTATTGCCCCATCTATCCGTTGATCATGATATTTTTTTAAAGCACACATTAATGTGTGTTCTCTGCTATTAGATAACTACTCCTGTATCCAATTAAAATTTACATCAATATCTGCTAACTACAATCCCTTAAATCTGTAAAAAATATTTTCAAGTCTACACTTTCAGAAGATTTGTATAAAAATATCAGCACAAGGAAAATTTTGAAATAAAATTAACATCATTTCATTCATCTACTACTATTACTTTTGGGTACATTATTTCCATACCAGTAACAGAAATCCACGTATTTAGCCACTGAATGTATTTTTATTTTGTGTTATTTTTTCCTCTCTTTGTCTCCCACCTGGAAAATCCCCACCTAATCTACAGTATGTGTCACTAAAAAAATATTTTATTCTTATTCTTTTATTCTTAAGCAAATTACGTTTTCAGGTGGGAACGATGGACGAACAGTACCTAATGGTGATTGGTGCCTTAGACAAGATACCCGGTATCGTGTTCAGATACCACAACTATCCAGGCGTGGTGCTGCCCGCTCTCAATCTGTTGGCGAAGAGCGCTAAACGGATGCTGCATTCAGTGCAGCCGCAGAATGTTAATAAGTATGTTGTTCAACTGTTTGGATTACTTTCTTTTAGAACAACCATACGCTCCCCCAACAGATAGGGTTGCTAACTTATTTTACAAGACATAAAGTATTAAAACAATTATAAATACATATTTTTAGAGCTTTTCGCACAAATAACTAGTTTACGATTTACATATTGATCTGAAATCAGTATCTTGTTTACTTTTTTTTTGTTCAACTTTAAAAAAAAGTATAATTAAGTGAAAAAAAGTATGATACTGTTTAAAACAGTATAGTTGGCAACCCTACCCGCAGATGACAAGGCTACTCTAAGCCATCAAGCCATCACCATAGTCTGTTAGGGAAAAAAACTGTTGGGGCTTCACACTAACAGATTGTGAAATATTTTCTATTTGATATGCACTTTTACTAAATTAAGCGAAAGGTTTAAAAGAAAAAAATCCCTCAGTAGCAAAATCCGTCAGTTTGATAACGCCCTTACAGCGTGTTCACACCTAGCGATTCTTGGGCGATTTCGGTGCACGCCGCGATATCGCCGCGAGTAATAATCGCCGCGATCAAGTCGCGATATCGCCGCGATTGAGCGCTGCGAGCCCGCGGCCAAATCGCGGCGATTACGCCGCGATCGAAATCGCTAGGTGTGAACAGGCACTTAATATCTTACATCAAACCTTTTTACTTAGCAGCAGTACAATATAGTATGAATAAAAAACATATTTTATCGACTAAACTAATAATATAATTTTTTGGCTGTTTGCTTATTAAAATGTCTTATTTTCTAATAGATATTTAGAAGTATGTAACGCAACGTTCGAAGTATACATGCGATGGAACTCTGGAAAAATATCAAGTATCCCACAAGACGCCGAAGAAGAAGCATATGAGGTAAGCAAATGTGTGGTTGCGGTGAAATATTGATTTGTATTATGTAGGTATTTATGAAATCCGACATTCTATTACAAATAATAATTAATGAAAAATGGTGATAGAATAAAACTAAAAAGGAAATAAAAATAAAATTAAATAAAAAAAATACATATATTTAAGAACAAGTAATCGATTATGCACATCCACATCCATCCCCACCCACAAATCTGATGTTTTTGGTAGAAATTCAGGCTTGTGGATGGTTAAAAAATTTGGTATGAAAGTAAAGACATTTAGCGATATATTTGATCTACCAGGACATCTGCGCCCTGATGGAGGTGATATGCTGCATCGCGCGCAGCGGCGCCGAGCGGAACGTGAACGAGACCTGCGCGCGCGGTCTCCACCTGCTGCTTCCGCTCATCACCCCTCCACTGCTGGCGCTGCCCGCGCTCGCGCTGCAGGCCTACAGGATGCTCTGGGACCTGGACTCGGCCGACCAGGTACATACACCGGCACACGCCGCCTACCAGGAGACCTGCGCCCTGCTGGAGGTGATACGCTGCACCTGCTGCTGCCGCTCATCACCCCTCCACTGCTGGCGCTGCCCGCGCTCGCGCTGCAGGCCTACAGGATGCTCTGGGACCTGGACTCGGCCGACCAGGTACATACACCGGCACACGCCGCCTACCAGGAGACCTGCGCTCCTGCTGGAGGTGATACGCTGCACCTGCTGCTGCCGCTCATCACCCTTCCACTGCTGGCGCTGCCCGCGCTCGCGCTGCAGGCCTACAGGATGCTCTGGGACCTGGACTCGGCCGACCAGGTACATACACCGGCACACGCCGCCTACCAGGAGACCTGCGCCCTGCTGGAGGTGATACGCTGCACCTGCTGCTGCCGCTCATCACCCCTCCACTGCTGGCGCTGCCCGCGCTCGCGCTGCAGGCCTACAGGATGCTCTGGGACCTGGACTCGGCCGACCAGGTACATACACCGGCACACGCCGCCTACCAGGAGACCTGCGCCCGACTGGAGGTGATGTGCAAATGGAAAATAGGGTACTTTACTGTACATATAGGAATTCCGTACACAATCAACCCCTACAACGGTCCAGTTGCAACATCTACCAAACCGGCTTTATCTGTTTTGAGACTGTTTCTTAGGAATGTGTTTTTTGATACTGATCAATTTGAATTAATTGTAGTTGAAACTTACTTCAAAAGGATTTTTTTTTTCAAAATTCATAGATTCGTAATCCCATTTTCTTGTTCACAGCTAACAAGTCTACCGATAGACGACTTCAACATGGTCGTGACGGCGCTACGCGTCGGGCTCACAGCGGTCTCGTACGACGTCTCCACCCTGTGCTGCGAAACCATCGTCGGCCTCTCAAACAAGGCACGCACCTTAGGAGGCGACAACCCATACTCATTATCACTACTAACTTTAGCTGAGCTGTTACTAATGCTTATCATTAAGATGGAAATCCCTCCTAACTCGATCTTAGCAGCCAGCGGGGCTATTTATGCTTTGACATGCGTCAAACCAGCCTTGCTAGAAGGTTTGGCGCGACAGCTGATCCAAGCGTTCGCGGCCAATGACCCCACCTGCGTGCCCAGACTAGAAGCGGCCTTCGCGACTCTCACCAACGGAGTCCTATTCGACGGCCTCAGAACCCACAAGATACGCTTCCAAGACAACTTCGACAAATTCCTAGCGAGCGTTCACGGCTTCCTAATCGTCAAATAGATATTACTAACGAAAGGCTGTGTGATGAAATTGTCAGCGTCGATGATGCTGTGATAAAGTTTCGAGATGTCACTTGAAACTTCAAATCGTGATGATATTGACTCGAGTATGACGAGGAAATGGTCAAAGTGCAATGAAAGCATTTTTGTAATGAAGACATTATTATGTATTATCAATTTCTACATATATCATAGGCTTAAGGTATCCAATTGAACATTGTTTAAGGAAAGGCGCGGAATCTCTATTTTTTATTGAAGGAATTAGTCCGCACGGTGAAAGTTTCTAAATTGAGGCAACAATTATATCATATAAATTGCAAGTCTTTATAAGAAAGAAATCAAGTATGTGTGTACTTTAATGATAGTACAGGTACCATTTATAACGAGTACCTGCTTACTTGATTGACCTAAATTGATATTTAAATAGATACATTTTCGAAATGGGTAAATTGCTTTACATGCAGACTGCAATGTCCTATAACTATACTTGTGTATATTATTTTCAAGAAGAAACAATAATAATTGGTGTTTTAAATTAAACGTTTTGTATGTTAGTCCATATTCTTTAACATTGAAAAGAAAATAAATAAACAACTTATAGTCAAAATTTGGATTGTTTAGTTAAATATAGCTTCCCTTAAGAATCGGTTATGTAAAAAAATTTACAGCCCAAAGCAATTTGTCCAGAATGTCTTTGGGATTTTATTGCCTGTGTTTGTATCGCAAAATGTTATTTAAATAGGCTCAATTTCTATGTTTTCATGTTATTTAGAATACTTTTAAAACCAAATGTTTGAATAAGACTTTATATTTTGAATGATTTGCATATTTGCGATGTTTTTATTGGATGTTTGAATGTATAAAAAGTTATGTCCAATGGGCTTATGAATATTTAAAGTTACAAAACACTTTAGTGTTTTAGAAATCAATTTTAAGCGAGTGCCATGAGCGTTTATATAGGAGTTATTTTTTTAGACTATTTCTCCTCAGTTTCAAAGTATTGGCCTAATCCTTTGACAGGGTGCTTTGGTGACTTCACACTATTAAAATTAATACGTTACTTAATCCAATTTTCAAATCCATACTGTTCCAGTAATTCTGAATATGTCGTAGAATTAGTCCATTTTATATTAGCGCCAGAAAATTGCGAGTATCTTATGTTCACAACGAAAATTTGAACTAGAGCAAATCTCTAATGTGGTTGTGAATGTGTAAAGTGCAGAAGCAAAAGATTTACTGTGGTATTACGTAATTATTATATTAATAATCTAGATTATTTAGTACACTTTGTACTTACTGTTAGTTAGGACAATTTGTGGTTTCTACTATGCTAAGGTTTTGGAAACTTATTTACGTTTACGTAAAAGAAAGTGTCGATACACTTTGAATATTTATTGCAGGTTTTTACTCCGTCTTATTATAAAGTAATTAGCGGTAATTTGTCTTTCAGACATGATATTCTCTCTTTCCTCTTTAAGCGCGTAGGCTTAACTTTGATTCTTATAGATTATACACTGTTTTAATGAAACAATGCTTACCAATCTCAATTATTTTAACCCAAATTTATTGTCTATGTCTTATCACTGCACATGGTAGCTGTAATATTTAAAAACTATGACTAGTCTTTGTAGGTATAATAGGTCACATTGTATTATTTGTTAATGTAAACAGATGTGTGAGTCGTTGCGATGTATGGATTGTTTCAGTGAATTTGTTGCTATTCGCTATTTCTCCCTCTCTCTGTCTCGTCTCTCAATCTCTTTCTCTATTAACCGTTTATAGGCAGAAAGTGTAGATTTTTTTATACCAATTAGACATATAAGATTTTATATAACTTAATGCCAGTTTTATCATCGTATAATTTTATTGACACATAATATGAACAATGCAATAAGTACATATCTATCGAACATTGAGAAAAAAAAAATAAGAACACAATATTGTTTTGTGTGCGTTCGCCCAGCAAAAAAGTATCGCCTTTCAAAAAAATAATGATGCAGATATTCTGTGCCTTATCTCGTGTAATTGTGCCCGAAATTTTAAATTTGTGCGTCTAAAGGGTTCGTTGTTATTTAAGATTAACTGATTCTGCTGCACGAACGTTCGTCCAGCAAAATAATTTTTATTTTTTTAGTCTAGCAGGATATAAAATATGCAAAAAGATAGCTTACATACGGCTGTAAATGTGCCGTAAAAATGAAATTTGTGCCTCTGAAGATTTAAGAGATATTAAGTTTTTTGCTGGGCGAACGTTTTGGCGAATGCTATATATCGGAAACTGTTGGACGCGCAGTGATGATTTTTTTTATACGGATACGGTATATTTGTGCGTATTTGTGCCCAAATTTTCAAAAACATGACTAGCATGGTTCAGGAGTTATGATTTTTTTCCTAGAAAATGAAAAAAGGCTCTACCCCTTGAACGAGGATGACCAAGGACTTCGCGTTAGTGCCAACAGGTACCTATTATATATTCCCACGATCCTGTAAAGTTTCACCGGTCTACTTCATATCATTGGCGAGTTATTAACGATATTGTCATTTTTTTGAGGTTATCTTGATTCAAATTACTTAGAATAGGAAAACGCTAGTTTTCTGTGAGCTGGCTTATTACATTCTTAAACAATAATTAGTGCCTTATTTTAAGAATATGTATACAAAAAATCAGTTCAATATACCCATTAGATTAGACAAAAACGCCAAAAAACCATACGATATATTTTTGGTAGATTAACCGACCAAATTCGAGTGAACATTAAAGGCGGCCGCACGATACTTCAAGCTAGTCTTCCTAATTTGAAATTAAAATACTACAGATACGTGCAGAATTGTTAAGTTGGAATATATTTTATGTTAGGGACACTAAATAAAATGTGTTTTTTTTTTCATTATAATTAAAACACTAATATGTAATGTGTTGTTATTAACAATATATATTGTCCTTAGAAAACGGCAAAAAAATCTGTTTTGTAATAATACACTACAAATTATAGTGTAGGTAAGTATTATTATACACAAAAAAAGCACATGTTATTTAATGTCTCTATTATAAAATATGTTCCAACTTAACAATTAATCACGCATCTGTACTGTTTGAATATCTTTACAACGCCATCAAATTAGGAAGACTAGCTTGAAGTATCGTGCGGCCGCCTTTTAATGTTCACTCGAATTTGGTCGGTTAATCTACCAAAAATATGTCGTATGGTTTTTTATCGTTTTTGTCTAATCTAATTGGTATATTGAACTGATTTTTTGTATACGTATTCTTAAAATAAGGCACTAATTATTGTTTAAGAATGTAATACGCTAGCTCACAGAAAACTAGCGTTTTCCTATTCTAAGTAATTTGAATCAAGATAACCTCAAAAAAATGACAATATCGTTAATAACTCGCCAATGATATGAAGTAGACCGGTGAAACTTTATAGGATCGTGGGAATATATAATAGGTACCTGTTGGCACTAACGCGAAGTCCTTGGTCATGTTCGTTCAAGGGGTAGAGCCTTTTTTCATTTTCTAGGAAAAAAATCATAACTCCTGAACCATGCTAGTCATGTTTTTGAAAATTTGGGCACAAATACGCACAAATATACCGTATCCGTATAAAAAAAAATCATCACTGCGCGTCCAACAGTTTCCGATATATAGCATTCGCCAAAACGTTCGCCCAGCAAAAAACTTAATATCTCTTAAATCTTCAGAGGCACAAATTTCATTTTTACGGCACATTTACAGCCGTATGTAAGCTATCTTTTTGCATATTTTATATCCTGCTAGACTAAAAAAATAAAAATTATTTTGCTGGACGAACGTTCGTGCAGCAGAATCAGTTAATCTTAAATAACAACGAACCCTTTAGACGCACAAATTTAATTTTTCGGGCACAGTTAAACGAGATAAGGCACAGAATATCTGCATCATTATTTTTTTGAAAGGCGATACTTTTTTGCTGGGCGAACGCACACATTGTTTTTACATTTTCGATTGACTATCAACAAATAGTAAAAAGTTTTATCGATATTTTAGTATCAGTCACTAGTGTACCTACACTTATCGACCTCGTCAGACCTTTTTTTGTTTAGAAGGGTTTATATGGATTTATTACATTGTCCAAATATATCATAACAACTCCGCTTAGGTATCTGTAAAATAAGCTGTATCTTATGTGCCTATATTACGAATCTATGTAAGAATCTTGTGAACATCTCATAAAGATGTGTGTATGTTCAAATAAGGTAATGGACTAGTGATTAGACAGTACTAGTGGAAGACTATTTAAGTTACATATTAGTAACGCAAAAAGTGCTTCCTTAGCTTTCAAGAATATTTCTTAATATTAAGAAGAAAAAATCTAGTACTGTTCAATGACTATTATATTACTCTAACACATTTTTAATATTTATCATGTCATGATTGGTTCTTTCACAAATCCCATCAGGTATGCAAGAGAGATTGTTGACGTTGTTGTGTTAACAGTCCAATATCCACATGACAATATCAAATAGCTCTTCTAGCCAGCATACAAATCCTCATCAGGAGTGGGAAGAGATGTCGCTTTTATGTTGTAGACCTAAAGGGCCTTTTTCCTATCGTGCGTGTTTACTCCCGCGCGGGGGCTAGGCCCATCGGCAGAATCGTTTCATAATATGTTCTTTTGTTTATATGCGTGCCACAAGCATCCGGGGCGTATATAAGAACATCTGCTTTGCCCGCACGCGGGAGAAATATAAGACCCATAATCCGTATCCGGACAGAAATCCGCATCACAGGAAAAAGGCACTTTTGTTGACCAAGTCGTATCTATCAAAGAATGCAGATTGCTCGTAGGATATGACGATCTGTTGGGTTATTGTAAGTGATTTGTTTTTATTTACTGAGTAGGTATGTAGTCAAAATACGATTGACTTTATTCGTAGGAATGTCTCCATGATACGTAATTACGTTATAGTTTATGTTTGAAAAGTGCGCGCCTCACTATTCATCGTAAAAAAAATATCACTATTCATGAAAATGATCGCGTGAAATTCAGTCATCATTATCATATTTCTTTATTGCCAAAACGAGCACTTTAAAAATTATTTCTGTTTCTAAAGTTTGATGATGGTGAAATGAAAAAAAACTGATCCATTTGATCTTATATGCTTTTATATTCGTAATACATAATGTTGTTTAGTCATTGTTAAGTTTACCTATGCTATTTTTAATTTAAGAAATATTAAAACGGTCTTACTTAAGTAACTATGAACTTTTTGTTATAAAATTAGGTAAAAAATAATTGAATTGTTCATAATTATCTTGTAAATATATATTGGAACATATTTTATTACGCCCAGGATAATGCATAATAATATTCCTTTTTTCAATATCATCTGTATTACATTGAATAAATTGTACAAATTTCATAAAGTCAGTACTTTGTTTTCATTTATACCTTAACGTTTTAAATAGACGGGGCGTACCATGAGTGAAGTCTCTGTCTAAATCGCGCCTAATAGGATAATCATTCCACGAGCATATTACTATATTCGTAGCTGTAAGCATATTTCCAAGTAATTCCAAGTATCCAGTGGGTGGGGTGTACAATCGTGACTACATCTTCGGGGACCAATGGCCTGGCCTTTGGCAGTCTGATAAGAATATATACCTAAGCTACTATTATATGAATACATAATACGTATTTACAATTTACACTCTTGATCTTTGCTCCAGACATAGTCTTAGTGCTATGCTGTTAGGAACCAAAGAGAATATAATAACTACGTTATATTAGGAGCAAACTATATAGCATGTCAGAGTTTTTAATATTTCCCAATATACTTTTGCCATTAGCATATAATATAAAAATATTATCAAACCAAGCCCGTAACTGTTATCTAAATCCCTATACTTTGGTAACTAACTAACTTAGGCCATAAAATAGGGTATTTGACTGTGGTTGTTATGTTTTCTGTTTTTATGATAATCAGTAAGATATAAGTAAAACAATATTATTAATGAAATCGAAACTAAATTTTTGGCGAAAAGAGACAACAAAAGACATTTAAAGTTCGGTGGGCAAGTCCATTTCAAAATTGCGAAAATCATTTAAAATTTCGTTGTCATTTTATAAATAACAGAATTAGTAACATTTTTTATTATGAAAACATATCGATAAACGCAACTTTTGATGACCCAGCCGATCAAATTTACTAGGCGTTGCATACAAAGAACTAGCGTGTGACGTCACACGCCAGGGGCCGTTTGTGTGGAGCGTTTTTGAGCTCGCCCAAATAATGTGCAATTAAAATTGTAATATCTCGTCGAGCTATACAGATATCAAAGTAATACTTTCAACAGTGTCTTTGTGTTCGAGTAGTCCATCCAACTATATCAAAATAAAAAATAGTCAAATACCCTATTCAAAAGGCCAAAAAAGCTGTATAAACCTTTCGGGTTACACCCCTTTGCCTTTCGGTAAATAATTTGGCCAAAAAAAATTGTGGAACGTCATGATGACATCATGACAGATAGTTGAGTAAATTATTTTCACGTTTATCATAATACATACAAATAAATTCCAAAATGCTATTCGTTCTTACAAAAAATTAAATGAAATGATTATTCATGTGCTATTTATTATAATAAAATGGGTGCATCAAAAGAAGTTGATCTTCTTTTGATGCGATGCGATGCATATGATTTTTAAAAAATGCAGTGTATGTATCGTTAGAATAAGTGAGTAATAATGATCATTATTTGTTTTGGTTTGCTTGCGTCATTGGACTGATTGAATTTTGTATTATCAATTGTATTTATACCGCTTTATTTATAAACATTTTTGTCATGAGTGCCGTTAAACAAAATTCCACATTCAACTCGTCGGGGGCGTCGACGCAAGCGTCGCATATCGATGGCCAGGACGACATGGAAACGACGAAAGTTAAACACTACACAAAAGAGCTTCTCAAGTCTCGGATTTTTCTCGGACAATATATAGAAAGGCGGCTGATTGATCAACGTATTGGATACCGTGACGTAGTGTTGATAAGTGCGGCTGAAGTGGAACTCAAGAGGGATTTATCCGAAGCTCAATACAGACTAAGAAGTTCATGCCCAAACATTCCTTGGATAGGTATTGCAGATTCCGAAGTCTTAGGTGTAAGCACACCTGGCTTATGCATTTGTACAGAAATAGAAAACCAACCATTTGGACCTTTTTGGTTTCAAATAAAAACCATTAAATTTAGAGATGAAGAGATCATGTTAACATTAAAGTGTGTAAGGCACATTTCAGAAGCATTTTTGGAAATTGAGCCAATATTGACAGGAGCCAATACGAAGAAAGCTAAAGTTACAACAACAGTTTCCAGTGCAGACAGTACTGGTGAATCATTGAATGATACTGTTAATGATATTATGACTACATTGAAAAGTGCAGTATCAATTAGTAATGTTAAGGAATTTGTAACATTTTTATTTGCATTTGTAATTGCTATTTTCACTGGTAGCACAGCCTTTGTGAACTTTCTTGGCAATTTCATTCTGGCCTTATTACGTGAAGTTTCTATTTTAATAAAGAATTCAACACCAGGCTTCTTAGGGGTGTTGGATTTCTTTAGCAAAATTGTTGGTGGTTTTTATATTCTTTTGGCAATGTTCTTCAAACCAAGCAATCCTGTTCCTCCTAATAGAAGGAGTATTGCTTATAAGAACCATCACTATCATGATGACCAACAGTTTTATAATGATGGAAAATTTGATTAAGGACAATAATCACTCCTCTTATAATAAATGTATTCCTTTCAAATTAAAAGCTTGATATAATATTACCACTATTTTACCAAACTTCATTATTAAATAGAAAAAAAAAATGTTTCCTCTTTTGTTTAGTGCTTGATCATTCCCTTGCCCAAATATAATAGTGTTATTTGGTAAAATTGGTATGTTTCTTATGTATAATATGGAATGCAATATTGTATACAGTATATTAAGTGTAATACAAATTACAGAAAGTAAGAATGGCTGTGTCTGAATATCAATACTTTGCATTATTATATTAATATATTTCGGCTTAGGTAAATCTTGGTGACTTGGGAACTCTATTAAATATGGGTTTTTTAAAATACCAAAGCATTTTTTATTGTTATAGTTTGATAGAACTGTTTATTTATTTGCTAACTATAAATGTTTTTTTTATGTAAAATTATATCTGTAATTATTTTATATGTGATAAATTGGTGTTGGATTCAATCTCACTGCATTATTATTATGTATTAATTTCATTTATTTACACATTATTTAGTTTTTATTTGCAAGTTTAATTTAAAAATAACAGCATAAAAGTTTGTAGACCCAAACTGCTTTTTTTTGGAACATTGTTTTAATGATTTGATGTTTTTTAAAGAAAGTGAAAGGTGGCTTATGCCTCTATTGAATTGAAGACTCTAATGATAAATGAATGTATTTTACACCAAAACCATCAAACAAAAAATGTTACACCATACTGATCGCCTTAAATAGCTCTAAGTATTTCTGCATTCCTGTTACATGATAAAAACATAGTTGTATTTTCTGAATTATGACACAAATCATATTATAGTCAGTAGCTGATTTTTTACCACATCTGTATATTTAACAAGTAACATTCATCACTGCTTGCTACCTGTGGCTTGGCAACTACTGACATACACAGTGTGTTAATATAATTTTTATCTATTTTACAACAATTTGGTGTGTACCTATGATCAAAATATAAAAATTAATTGTATTTGTCTGATCTACATATAGAAATCGCAATAACCTGCTTTGAAATTATGCCATTTAGGTCTTCTTACTATGCTTTGCCAATGTATCATTCCATTGAATATTTTTATGATGGGTAGGTATTTTTTTCTGTTTATACATATTATTTATAATATAAATCATATTATGATGTTAAAACGTGTGCTACCTATTTGTGTAGATTTTTTTATAAGATCCGGTGGCGCACACTGGAACTAAACTGGAAATTGAGGGACTTGGGAACGAATTGTTGTTTTCTACTTCTTTTTTACTCCGTCGGATAAAACTTATTGTTCTGAATATTAAATGTCGTATAAAGTTTTTTTCTAAACTCAGAGTTTAGTTGCAAAAAATATCCAATAAAAAATCATTCTGGCGCGATCCCCCAATTAACTTTTTTGCCCGAATTCTCTGTGTACTGCACTAATAGTACACTATTTATAAACAAGCGCATGAAGTTGCAATCCTTTCAAAAAGTGGAAAAATAAATAATTATGTTGATTGTATTAAAAAAATATAATTTATTTTTCCATTTTTCCGATACGATTTTCTGAAAAGAATGCAACATTATACTTAGCCAGAATTAATTTCTTTTTATACGATCCGCTTCATCCAAAACACCAACGATATTTTTTGCGACAAAACTATATACATAGTTTAAGAAAAACGTTATAGTACCTGTAGCGTTACCATGAGTTGGCTACCGAAAACTTACGTACGTTAAAAACCTATAGAGATGTTTTTTTCATACGACCGATTTTAGTTCTTAGCGTGACCACCAGGGGCGCTGTACAAGTTTTTCACAGACATTTACGTAGGCGATATCGAGTCCGTAACTTTTAAACTCATAGTAGCGCTACTGAATATTAAATATTCAGGACATTAAGGTCTATCCGTTGGTATCCAAGTCGCTCGATTTCCAGTTTCGTTCCAGTGTGACGCCTACCTACCATACCTACGATACCAGTCAAAGTATGCAAGTTTTTACCCCATCATCATGACTCATTAGTTGGACTAATAGGCTCTTATTAGTTTTCGAAGAATTCCATGGTGCATTTGTTTGGTATACCTATACAAATATTAAGATAATTATTGGGTACCCTATGTTTATGTTATACCTGTAAAGATCTTTTTATTAAACAGGAAAATGTTTTAAAAATATTAACTTAGTATTATTGTGCAATCCAAATTTCAAATCAACTTGTCAGAAACACCTAAGAATGTTTTCTGATCGGTAAGTTACTCCATTATAATTCTGAACAGATAAAACTGACTGTAAAAAATCAGTAGCCAATAATTGTGTTCAAATTATTTATATTCATTCCAATTATGTACCAAAACGGGATTATATTTAATCAATATCTTGAGATTCATCTTCGATGGGTACCACTATTACAGAACTTCTCATATCTGCAACAGAAAGAAAGAAATATGAAGTGGGTAATAATAACCTGGTAGCAAACTCGGTAACTACATATTGGCATAAATTGGTTAAAAATAAAAATATACCTATAGCATTAATTTTCAACCCAAACTTTAAACTTTAGAAAGGGTACAAATTTATTTTAAAATTAAAAATTTTCATCCCTTATTTCCGTACCATAATTAAAAACCAAAATGGACCTGCTTTTAGAACGTTAAAATTACGGTGTGCAAAACAGGTCTAATTTCGACGGAGTGAATATAATTCAAAAATAACTTACCTCTGCTAAATTTACGTGATCGTGTGAGTGGATTTGGAGTTTCCCAATTTGGAACAGATTGCGATCGGGGGTTGGATCGATGTGTTACTGAAAAAAAAAATGTAAATGATAATGCAAACTTCGTATAATAAAATTATTCTCAATAGACGGATGAAACTGTGAAGTGTTTGTGCCACAAATTCCGCCTTCAAAAAACACTGGAACCTTTTGGTTCAAAAACAAAACATTACCTACGACAATTTAACACCAAAATATAATTTAAATTTAAACAACGTAATATTTTTTTAGCTAGTAGGTAGGTACAAAAAAAGTTCAATACCCTATCTTCATACCCTGTAAGGATGGGACCAGTGGGGCTACCATGAGTTTAAAACTTACGCGCTCGATATCGACTTCGTAAATATGTCTATGAAAAACATGTACAGCGCCGGCTGGTGGTTACGCGAAGAACTACAATCGGCCATATGAAAAAAACAACTCGATAGGTTTTTAAAGTACGTAAGTTTTCGATAGCTCACTCATGGTAGCGCTACTGTGGGGCTACCATGAGTTTGAAACTTACGCGCTCGATATCGACTACGTAAATATGTCTATGAAAAACATGTACAGCGCCGGCTGGTGGTTACGCGAAGAACTACAATCGGCCATATGAAAAAAACAACTCTATAGGTTTTTAACGTACGTAAGTTTACGATAGCCAACTCTGGTAGGCCCTCTGGGCGTATGGAAGGAAACAATTCTGCTTGTTATAAGTGGACTATAATTGTGTATCAAATTCATACTATACAGCTAACTTATATACTAATAGGGCTCTATATGTATGTATGGATGAGGTGCGCGTCACACACTACAACCCAAACTGAAGTCAGTGAAAAACGAATACCTACACCAGAGTTGGCGAACCTTTATGTATCAACGTGCCATTTTCTTCTGAAAACGTTTCAATCGTGTCATTGACGTGCCATCATATAATTTTGACTTTCTGATTATTTGGGAAATATAGATAACGGCAACGTTCGATCGTCACAAGATACCTACTTAACACATATTTTACATATGTTTTAGTTACGGCGATGTGCCCAAAATATTATGTCGCGTGCCATCTGTGGCACGCGTGCCATATTGGGTGCGTTTAGCCGATACACAATCTTGTCAGCACAGAAAGAAAAATGGCGATTGCTGAGTAGCATAGGCTGACGCGGCTGAGGAATGCTAAGTGGCGATATTCAGATTGATTGATAGATTCGTCATATGGCGGAATAACAGCTAACTTCACTTCTCTCATTTCCACTCAGCATGGTTCTGGCCGATACTGTAGTCAGAATTGTCAATGCTGTTCAGCACTCTCAGATTCTGACCAGTCTGTCTATCGGCTAAACGCACCCATGGGTTCGCCTACCCTGACCTACACAATTAGGTGCTCGATCGTACCTTTTCGTCTTGATGTGTTGCGGAATTTATTTGGGGAAGTACCCAAATTGTCCAAAATTATTTTTGACTTATTGCTGCCTTTCTTGTTGTTTTTCTTTATAGGGATTTGGTTAGTCTGATTTTTCATTTGTATGGGCTGAAAAGGGTTTTAATAAAAATATTGACGATGCAAAGATAGCGCCTCTAGTGACAACATTTTTAAAAGAATTGAAAACGACAATCAACATATTGTCAGTCATCGCTAAGAAGAATCCTTCCTAGCGGGAGCTAATTATTTTGCTTAGTGGACCTTTTGGCTTTGCGGTTAGCCAGAAAAAATTTACGAGATCTGTTCATTTACCTTAAGTTAAAACATGGGATATTATGTTATTGCAAGTAATTATTTTGAAATGAAATTATTTTATATATTTATATAATAATTATTAGCGCCCGCTAGGAAGGATACCTACTTCTTAGCGGTGTGTAAGAACATATTGATTGTTACATACGTGTTAACGTACTTTTTTTTTATAAATAGCGTAACTACGATTTCGTACAAATATTGAATTTTTTTTTGATACGTATAAGAATGAATTTCGACAACTTGTATAGGTATTTTGCCGATATAGGCGCGCGGACAATCAATCCGGTTATTCCCAGTCGTCACCACTGGCTACGTTCCCACTGGCAACAATCGAAAAAAAAATTCTGTTTGTCGCCAGTAGTTACTAGTGGTGACAGTGCGGATAAAATAAATCCCAATTGTTGTCAGTGATGAAATATCAATATTTGGTGGCAATGCTGGTGGGAATTAAAATTAAACGAGTTTAGGTAATGGTTATGTATGATAGATATATTAATTTGAAAGATGATACTCCCAAAAAATAATAACAGTCTTAATCACATAATTATTATTACAGTCATTATTAATCCTAAGAGTGTAAAAACAAGATTTAAAAATCTATAATTTTTAACACAATGATTTTTTGTTGTTGTAAGTAATCACATTATATTATTACCTCTAAGAATTTAAATAATTATTCAAAATGAAAACACAATCTTACCTACTATTTACTATTATGAAGCCGAAAGTTTGTGTTTGGATGTAGGTATGTATGTATGTATGTGTGAATGTTTGTTACTCTTTCATGCCAAAACTACTGAATCGATTTTGAAGTAACTTTGCAGGAATATAGCTTATACATCAGAATAACACATAGGCTATAATTTATCCCAAAATAATGCGTACGAAGTCGCGGGGAGCAGCTAGTTACCTATAAATGAGACCAAGGATGAGACTGATCAACTTATAATTTTTTTAATAACAAGAAAAAAAATCCTACTTAGATGATAATCGGGAATTTTTTATCTCAAACGTCACCACTAGCAACGATTGGGAAGTTTCTTTATTTAATTGTAACCACTGGTGATATCTGGGATTTCATTTTCCCTTCCGTCACCACTGCCAATAAATGGGATTTTTTTTCTCGTTTGTCGCCAGTGGGAACGTAGCCAGTGGTGACGACTGGGAATAACCGGGACAATTGGACAATCCTTAATCTTGGCATCGGTAATATAATCATGACAAATGCTTTGATTTTTTTTTAAAACATGTTTAGTTACCTCTGTTGCTACGTCAGCAATGATTAGAGTCTTCGGTGAATCGGAATCCTTTTCCTTTACTTTGTTTTTTGACACTAAATTATTTAATATGTTTGTCACTAGTATGTTCATTTCGCTATTATCAAATTCAACCAGTAGTCGCTTGAATAGGATTAACAAAGCTGGCAAGTATGTTAATAATTCCATCTTTCCAGTATCAGTATTACCCATATGCTGCAGTAAATCTAGGTGATTGAAAATTTCTTCTAATGTCATATTTTGCCGTAAGTCCGCTAATATTTGTACAGTTTTCTTTCCCAAACCTAAAAATATGAAAATCATAACAAGTTGTAGGTAGGCCTGTAGATTTACATAATACTTGGAAGTATGAGTACCTACGTATTATGTACAATCACAGTCCAAACGATAGTCACTTAGACGTTAGGCACAACATTTCAAGTACCTAGGTAATTCACACGGGGTAGATTATTTATCGTAATCTTCTTTTTGACAACTTTTGTCTTTACATTCGTATCTGATCGGAGTGTGAGAAAAAAAGTATGAAGCCTGCTGGTTATTTCGATAGTCACTTTGAGTTCTGCTAAGAAACTTCCTTAAACTTTGTTTACCTTCATCAATAGGCTTGCAGTAGTATGTTACGTTCATGTTTTGCGCCAGAGGTGGCATCAGAATGTTCAAGGTGGCATTTAGAGATTCCACTGTCTCAAATTCTAAATGTGAGGACTTTTTTCTGAGCACTTTTTTGATGTCATTGGCAATCTTAGAACTGAAATTTAAATATCTTCGTCCTTCCTCCAATTGAGCTAGTTTGAACAAAAGCCCTGCGGTCAATGCCTGAAAAAATATGATTAACAAAATTGACCACAACCCAGCAAAAAATATAATTTGTGGTCCTTCCTTTTACAGACCTGGGTACCAGAATCTCCAAAGTAGTCGTTTTTAAACGGCCAAGAAATATAAATAGTAACTATAGAATGCTCGTCGAAAACACTACACATGTCAGCATGTGCGCAACCTTGAATAATTTCTATTTTTTCGCTATGTGTGCAATCTGATAATCCCTGCGAACAGATAATTTATGTAAATTAATTAATATACGTTCCTACCTACGTCTGATGGTAATGCATCAGAAAAATAAAATATTTCTCAACTCATCTATTAAGGGCCAACAAATTACTTTTGATGCTAACGGGACTTACCTATCTACTTCTTTATTCTTCAGAACTTCGTCTAACCCTTAATCAAATTTTGATTTTTGCTAGAACTATTTTACACCAAATCTTTACAGAAAATACAAGACTACACTTAGGTACACTTACTTCGTTTAAAAATAAAAGCGCGTTCTTTGTATACCCCCATTCATGTATAAAAACCTTTTAATATACGCATGTTTTTAATCATTTCTCCAGCGATGCTTGTTCTGTACTTTGTGTCTTCGTTGAAATGTATTACGAAATCGTTGTATTCTCCTTGATTTAAACAGATGCATTTTCTTGTCAGTCTCTTGTATATTGAACAGTCGTCCTCTTCCTCCTAAAAATTGACTAGGTCAGGCATAACTAAAGATTCGTTTTAATCGTTTTAGAACGAGACGAAGGGCTGAATTTTCGCCTCCTGCATAAGGGTAAATTGGGAGGTAGGTAACTTCTGAGAGTTTATATAAGACAGAATTATTGAGAACAAATCAAAGAGCACCTAATTTAAAAGAACTCCAATTTTATTGTTACCTGTATGTAAATCGAGTCCAACGTTTTGGTCTGATCCTCCAACTTTTTGATGGCATTATCGCCAAGAATATCAGTCACGGTTTTAAGCTGAAAAAGCATTACTTACTGATTGATAAGATTAAAAATAATATTCTATGTGGGTACTTAATTTTTCACAAAACATTTTTAAAAACACAATAATAATTTAGTTACATGAATGTTAAAATTCATAGGTTACCTCAGTGGTAGTGACTGTTGGTTGCAAAAATTTACTCAAATTTGTTTTGTCACTCGGAATCAGATGTTTAGAACGTACTTTCGCCTGAATTTCTTCTATCACACATAGCAGTTTTCTAGTGCTTTCTTTTAGTTTTAATATTGTGTCCTAAAAGAGGTATTGATAGTAGTTATAGAAAAAATATGACCAATCAGTGGGTCTCGTGTGATCACCACAACCTATAAAAATATATTTTTTAACTTACATAATTAATATGATATGATGCATTTGGTGACTCTTTACATCGTTCGCAGGAATCTGGATTTAATATTTGATCTTGATCAATCTCCCGAAATCTTGACGACACAGGACGCGATTTTATATAGAACGGGTCAGGCTTTTTTGTTTGATATGATATATTGTTATCCGGATCTAAAAATTCTTGCAACCCAACGTCTTTTGATTTGTTTTGTAAATGTTCGCTAGGAAGTCTTTCTGACTGATAATTCGTGAATGAATACGTAGATTCATCTTCGGAATCGTATTGGTCAAATTCCATTAACATTATGGGCCTATTTTTTACTATTTAACCGAATAAAAGTAGAGTGTATTTCAGCTTAGAAGATAAGACCAGTTGCACGAACATGCCAATACAATATTTACTTATCTCTAGCATGTTAGCATGTCCGCACATTTGTGTGGTTTGCATCACATTATTAATTGTTACAACAATTTTGGTATATCCATTTTAAAATTCAGTACCAAATAATACGGTTTGTCATGAGCCTTGCTCATGACTTGTCTGTCTATATGATTGTCAAACTCAAAGAGGAGATGAAACTTCTGTGACTTACTTACGACTTTGCTAAGAATCAGCAAAAAGTATGAAACTTTTATCACGCTAAACGAGACACTATAGGGGAGACCGAGGGGAGTTGAAACAATTTTGACATTTTGTTTCGTACACAAAAAACTGTTGACAGTAATCTAATGATATTAGTACCAATCGATAGGTAATTTATTACACTTGCGGATAACTAACATAAAGAAATTGTAAGTGTTGAATATTGTAGTGAAAATTCGATTTTACCGAAACATGTCAACTTGTTTCAACTCCCCTCATACCGAGGTGAGATGAAACAGGGGTCGAGGAGAGTTGAAACATATGGTATAAAATAAATATTAAGAACTGTATAATTAAAATTTTGATATAATTTAGAAGTATTTATTGACATAAAACTTTTCAAATTCTATAGAAACATTTTTATCAATATTTTGTCCTGATATTATCAGGTAAGTGGGTAACGGCAGTTGTAATAAGAATAATAAATTCCTAAAGAGTTAGTTAGAGCTGAATGGACTAGGACTAATGGAGGTTGCCAAAGATCGATCAGTAACCTGACTGGGAAGATAATTAGCGTCTTAGAATATTTCAGTATTAACTGGTCTAAGTCCGGTATGAATCTGATAGGTAAAATTTAAAACGAGGAGAGTTGAAACAGCCTGTTTCAAATCTCCTCAGTATTAAAAATCCTCCCATTTTGTATTTAATCTATTCTAAAGAATTAAATACACAGAAACCAATTGTACCACATATATTATTATAAATCTTTAGTTTATAAGCTTTCGTAAAATGCATAACTTTAACCGAAATACAAAACCGTTATCATAATATAGGCACCATAAAAAAACGTAAAAAATTTACTTTTCACGATTTTTGCCTTATGGCACGCATAACTCCAAAACCGCGGGTCTTACGCGTCGGATGCATACTCACACGTCTGCGGGCGGCAGGATATAGGTAAAGAGTGATATTGCCAACTGTCTAACTGTTTTGATTTTCAAGAAATCGGTACTGTTTCAACTCACCTCTGTTTCAAATCCCCTCGGTCTCCCCTACATAATTTCGCTAGATAGAAAACATCTAACAGAAGCGATCATTTCAAGTAATTTTAATTTCATTTCGACTAATGAATTTTCAAAATTAGCGCCCAAATACAAATCTCAGCCATTACTCATCGAACCTGTTTCTGATACTACCCACCAGGGGTGAGGCAAAAGGTGAAAAAAATTTTGGAAGGCAGGAAGATCTGGGACCGGCCATGCACGTGTTTCTGTCATTCGGATTCGGAAAATCCATGCTTTGTCACTGTCAATCGTTTAGCATTTGATAGAATTTCCGAATTTGAATCCTATTCCAACGCATGTGAATACTGGAGCTGTATGATCTGGATGTCCAAGCCGTGAAATTAGAAACTCCGTAATAAAAAAAATAAGCCAATGTCAATGTCAAAGGAATGGAACAACTAACTTTTACGAAAGTTTTTACTTGTTATTAATTGTAATATTTCAGCTTTTTATAAATTAATACTTAGATTCTAATAAATGTAATAAACGTCGAAAATAATGAACGCCTATAAAAGCAAAACAAACTACGACAGTCCTTGTGATTCTGATAATGACTGGACTAACTCTTCTGGCGACTCTAAATATTCTGATTCCGAGAGGTGTGTGTTTATAAATGTAAATATTACTTTATGCTCAATTTGGAAGCTTTATTATGAAATTAAAGCTAATGGCGTGATAATTTTTATGTTTTCTCAACATGTTGTAACAGCAGTAAAGCCTTAATAGGTATACATTTATATTTAGTCTTTGTAGAGAATAGTTTTTACTGAACAAAATTTTGTTTAACGTTATAGTTCCGTTCCCGATTGGGACTCTGATGTTGGAGAGGATGGTGAGCTTGTGTATATTAAAATAAAGGCAAGTAATGAGGCTGTGCCAGATTCTAAATCTCCCTTGTTGGAGAATTGTGAGGCATTTAAACTTAGGAATAACTTCAAGAGATCATCAACTAGGAGGTCAACAAAAGGTAATATTAAAAACTACAAAAAAATATTGTGCATTTGGTAGCTGTCTATAGTGCCTGGATTTTTAGTTCAGTAGTTTTCTGAGTATTATTTTCTATTTAGGATATCTGTAACACAAGTACCTACTTGAGCATGATACATAGCTCAGAGTAATGAATGTCATCATTATATAAAATTATTTCTACAGCCAAGGAATAATGGAATATACCTACATATTTTTTCTTTGTGTCATAATTATTTAGCTTTACTTTTATTATAAAAATAATATAATAACTTGTTCATTGAGGATATGCTTCATTAATTCTAGGTAGAATCTTCAAAGCACTAAAAGTTCGCAAAACAAAAAATTTAGAAAATGAATCAGGAAAAAAGAAAGTTACTGATGATAAAAATACCGCAGGGAGCACAAACAAGAGCTGTTTGAGAGATGATAGCAAATGCATTGTTGTACAGGTAAATACTGCTAATTTGTTTAATCTTATATAATTTTGAAACATGAATGTACTGTTTGTTGTAAATTATCCGACAAGTAAACTTTCTTTTAACATTTCAGGTCAGCAAAAATATGATTTTCCCTAGTGAGAAAAACTGCCAAATTGAAAAACTATTTGGACTAAGTTTGGAAAATCATTCTGATGGCAAGACTCTGGTTGTTGCTGATTTCTTAGTAGAATCCAGAGCAATTTATCTGCCAAAGGTTCAAAAAGGATATTATTTGCAGAAAATAAATGGCATTGATGTCAATTCATATAATATAAACAGCATTTTACAAAGAGTCATTGAGGACCATTGCAACCCTAAGCTAACATTTCAGATTCCATCAGAAGACTTGCAAATAAATATTGAGAAGTTGTTAACATCAAAGAATGTTCCAGATAATACATTGACACAGTTCCTAAAGGATTCCATGTGTTCAATATTGTATATTTGTTGCAATGATGTTGAGTACAATAGCACTGATGATAAGGGTGTGCTATACTGCTATCCTAGACCTTATAACCAAAACTTCTTATATAATACAAGAGGAGCTTATGTTACTCTTAACCATTTGGCACCTAAGTCCTTGGGGACTAGTGAACCAATTACCTCAACAGTTTTAAACAATGGAAATCTCATCAATGTGTCCTACACTTCATATTACAGTGATTTACTATTGGTGGCGCTTCCGAACAAACAAGTCAATCTGTTCGCTGTAAAAAGAATTTGCAATGATATTGTGCGAATTTTAGAACTTCTCTATGGTTCTTTGAAAAGTTGTTTTACTAAGCCTAATAATGTTGATAAATTAGACAGTTTGTTTTCACTGTTTTTTGTTACTTTATTAGCTGAGACAAATAAGATTGGATCTGAAATTAAGGAAAATGTATATGAAAATACTTTTGAAGATTTGTTAGCAGCACATTCAGTGACATTACCATTGGAAGTGAGAATACAAGTTGATGATGCAATTACAGAATTGGAAGCGGCTGACTACAGAGAATGGGTAATTTGAATCTGAAAATACCTGCATGCAATTTAATTTATTTTCTGAATTCTGTTGAATTTTAAAGTTGGTAAATAGATTTTTTTATCCATTAATTCAAACTTTACATATAATTTAAGATATCTGATATTTTTTCAGACTGATGATGTAGAAAACTTTCAAAGATTGTACACTGTGATTGGATCAGGCTTATATTATTCAGGACATTTACTTAGTTCCCATTTACAAGATGAGGATTTAAAAGAAATCAATGCATATTTAAAGTTAACTGGCCTCCTTAAACTTAGCATGGAAAAAGAAATAGAGAAACTTGTGTTATGGAAGGAAATATTCATTTATGAACACAGAAAGCAGAATAAAAATGATGGAAATGAATATAAGTAGGTAAAAATTTCATATTATGTGTTCAATATGTTTTGTGCTGGTCATTTATTTATGTTATTCCTGAAACAGAATTCCAGATGGAAGATGGTTCCTTCTGTTGGTAGGCAGAGGGCATTTTCTGCTGGCAACCATCATGGAGGCTGGCGGATGTACTGAAGATGTGAGTAAAAGACAAGGGTTCTACCACTTTTTTTTTCCTACATTATAAATTATAATTATGGCTTGGAGTAGCCTCGTTATCATCACCGGACTTGCGGGGGAGCGGATGGCATTCGCTCAAAAAGGTTGTAAGCCGGCGTCCATGGATTTCGTCTTATATTATGAATCTTTATAAAAATCACCTAAACTTATTTCATTCTACTCAAATGCAACTTTAACCCTTTGGCAATGGCAACCATTTATTGCCAATATCGATTTCGGAATTACAAGTACATACAACACTATAGATTCTTCTCTATCTGCAATAGTTTTGTTTAGTTAGTTAGTAGAATCCTTTCTATCCTTACTTCCTTATACATACTATCCTTACTAATATTATAAATGTGAAAGTAACTCTGTTAGGCAATCACACATAGTACAGAACCGATTTAAATTATATTTGGTACAGATATAGTCCGGAGCCTCAGAAAGAACAGGCTACATTTAACTTTTACTCTACGCGGACGATGTCGCGAGCGGAAAGCTAGTATGCTATTTAAACCAGTATAAATAATAAGGTAATTTAATTCCAGGCTCTTGGTATAACTCCCCCGTCGCCATTTTACGTTGAAGAATGTGAGAGCTGTCTTGATTTGCTTTACGAAGTTGGGCTTAATAAGTATCTAGTGTCGTGGTTCTCATCCAACACTCAGCCGCAGCTGGAAACCTCGCCAGAGTACCTTACGAAAGTAGGCAGAAAAATACGAGACACAAACAGTAAGTTTAGTACTTTTCAAGTTGTGTTTGTCTCATTTATTGTTGCTTTTTTTTTGTTTTTAGCTAAAAGCAAATATATCATTATGCATGTTAAGTTTTAAATAAAATGAGTAATTAAAGTGCTTACGTAAATACATTCACAAAATGGTTAGATACATAATAAAATATCTATTTATTTGGTCGATTTTAACATACCTACAGCCTTCATGTTGAATTAATTTAAATCACCCTCACCTTAACTGTGAGCAGTTAATATGTTAAAAAAAATATTACAAGTGCTCATTTGAGAGGCCTATGTCTAAAAACCACCTCCAACCAACCAACTACGTTATTAGTTAATGATGATGATGATAAGTGATAATAAATTTTCAGACATAAAAACCGACGCGTCACACAAATCTTCCACGTTGAAGCTGCCCAAATTTCAGTCGGATGCGAAGAAACGTCACAGCTCTTCAGAGCAGATCAACTTAGGGAGCAGTGCTATTGACAACTCCGGCAGCTATGGCAGCCATCACAGTCTCCATGGCCAGTGGTACAACGCGCCTCAGAAACAGTATAGACATTCAAGCAATCTGGACATAAGCTATTCAGAGGATTCTAATAGTGTTAAGAGCAATAGGTTTGTGGGAGATTTTATAGTATAACATCATCATCATAATCAGCCCACGTAAGTCCACACTGCTGGGGCACTGGCCTACCCTAAACTAGGGCGATAAGGCCTTAAACAACCGGTTGGTAGACAACACAACCTAAGAATTTCATGGGTGTATGTTTCCTCACGGTGTTTTCCTTCACCGCTAAAGCGTCAAGTAATCGAACATATGAATTCCAATTTTGAAAAACACAGTTACAGTATATATTTTGTTGTAATTAATTGGTTGATTGAATATTTTACTTACATACATTATTAATTTTTCTGTCTGTCAAAAAAGTATTGATTGAAAATAAAATCGTCGTTTTTCTTAAATAACTGAACTATGTATAATAATTTTCTGAATATGTTTTTTTTTTGCAGTGAAATAAGTGACGATCGCGTACAAGGCAGACGAGCGGATCGAGAACAGAGAAATCGCAAAGATTCTTCCGGTTCCGATTCAGATTGGGATAGACAGGTAAAATATACTGACTGACTCGGTGGAACAGTGGTTAGTGACCCTGGCTGTCGGTTCCAAGAGTCGTGGGTTCGATTCCCACTCGGGACAAATAGTTCTGTGAGGAACATCAGTGTTTGTTCCGTGTCTGCGTGTGATTATGTATTTAAGTATGTATTTATAAATATATATGTATGTGTGGATGGAAATGTCCCAGATATTTATTTATTTATTATATTTATACGTTTACGGACACTTTCAAGTAAATGGTAGAAGAAAAGCTCCATGTAATTTGCAATAACAGCTGTCCACTCGTGTCTCAATCCGTTTAAAACATTATAGCCAAGCAAGTCTGTTAACAAGTAGGTAGCCTATGTTAACTGTTAAAACTGTGAATAGACTAAGAAGTGCTTAGAACCTTTATTTATCTGTCTCCACTATCTGTGTACCAAATTTCATGTAAATCGGTTCAGTAGTTTTGGTGTGAAAACGCTGACGACCAAATGTTCACAATATTTTAGCATAATGATTAAAGGCATACATAACTTGCACTTCATGTACCTAAATAGAGCTTGCCTTTTTTAAACAACAGTTTTAATTTTATTATAGGAAGGAAGCAGAGCCAGTAGCAGTATCGATGTTTCCGACATTAGAAAATCGTTGTTAAATGAAATTGATCAAGTCACCACTCATAGGTATGAATATCAGTGTAAATTAGTTGCATGAATAGAGTATTCGTCTGATAATTTTCATACAACGCGATGCCGGTTTTGTTTACATAATAAAAAAAAAAATATGGCGTCCGACCGATTTCAGCCATGGCGGCCAATCTCAATTATGAGCGCAGGACTTATTATAGTGCACATGTGTGCGCGCAAACACAAGTGCACTCTCATAATTCGGTGAGACGGCAATCCGACATGACCGATGAGAGATCGGGCTCAGGACTATACACCGTGAAATTTTAGTGGTTGTTTTCCCGTGGCAGAACGATTTGCCTTTAGTAATACTATCGAATCATGCAAATAATTCCTAAAAATTTTTTTTCTAATTTTCAAGATAATAATTTTCCAACTCGAAAACGAGAGAACTTATCGTTCTTTTATAAGATGTGACGTAATCAGGTACTGCTTGCCGCATGAAATCGATGCTTAAAGCTGAAGAAGCTCGACACCCTAACTCATAAAGCGGTATGAACGTGCTTTCGAGTTTCGGTTAAGCCTTTCGTAAAACCGGTATTTATTGATTTTAACAAAAAAGTACTGCACAAATCTATTATACTACTAAGATAGAATCATTTTACTGCGGGAAAACAACCACTAAAATTTCACGGGGTATAAGTCTTGATTGGCTATTGTAACTTTTTTTTTTCAGAATAACAGCAGGAGAAGAGAATGTATTGTTTCATTTCGTACAACTGGAATCTGCTAAAGGTATTATAATCGCACCAGTTAAGAATATCGAAGTGCAAGCGAATAACGTACTGTACTCTTATATAATCAAGACATTCCGGTCTGCGTGCGTTAAAATACACGAACTATTGCAGCAAAATATAAGGTATAAAATATTAATATATTTATTTTATTGTATTGAATGAGGATATGTTATGGTAATTATGTATTACTACTATTATTACTGTAATAAATGGAGGATTAAATTAAATGGTAATTCTTGAGTTGTTATTATGTATTCAGTATATATTTTTTCATTCTTTCAGGTTCAAAACAAATCACGCACCTTCGATTCCATTGAATAAAATTCTCATAGCTGTGAAGGAATATGGTATGTTATTTCAAGCGCCATCCAGTATATTAAGCCAATGTGGAATCAATAAGAAGAGTGAATTGTTTCAATTCTGGGTCGTTGGGTAAGAAAATATTATATTCATATAAATTTGAGTAATCGTTATGATTAATATTTTTTTACCACCGAAACTGCATAGGTCTTTCACGGCATTTCTAAGTGTATTATAATTCATAAGTATTACGCCATTTGCTTTGTTTGAGCAGTATCTATAAGTTTATAGTAAGAAAAAAATAATAATAACGCCTATGTTACATTTTGTATTCTATCTAATAAAAAAAGTCTTTAACTCTTATGTTGAATGTGCTTGTATGTAATCGTTTTATTTTATTTACAGGCGTGTATTTAGTGAGCCAGAACCAAGGGAGTTGTATGTTTGCTATCACGAGTCTGTGCCCCAAGATCTCACAGAAGTGGCCTATTTACTTTCCTATCTGGAGTGAGAGTTGTACTCATTCTGTAATACCTAATTGGCCACTAGGTTCAACATTTTTATATAGCACTAAGTGATGCATAATTTAAAAACTTCCGATGGCAAGAATATAAAAAAAATGGAAAGGAAGGAATATCAAACTATATGTTATCAAATGAAGACAAGAAATATCATTCCACAAACATTTATTTATTTACATAAATAGACTAAATTTTTATTTACATATACAATTTTTTTAAACATACCCAATGTAATAAAACCACCTGGAAACTTAACATCTGTATTTTTCATTTATTTATAAAAAAAAAAACATTGTAAGATACATATAAGTAATACACGTATTCAAGTAAATATCAGAATTATCAGACATCGATGCTTGATTATAATAGTACCTAATTGATCTTATTCTGAAATAAGTTACTGCGAAGGCGCCACAAGCTTTTGTTCCAGATATCAGACCGAATTAACGGTAAAAGTTAAACACCACAATATGAACACTACTTTAGTAACTAGTAAATAAAATAAATGGTCATCAATTCTCAGCACATTATTTATTTTTATCAAGTATAGCTGTTTCACGCGGTTTCCCCCGCGTCCCGAGGGAAATACTTCCTGTACCGGGATAAAATATAGCCTATGTTACTCAGGGTAAATGTAGCTTTCCAATGGTGAAAGAATTTTTGAAATCTGTCCAGTAGTTTTTGAGTTTATTCGTACATATAATAAAACCGTTTAAAATACAAATCTTTCCTCTTTTTTATATTGTAATAAATAAATTATAGTTTAAGACTTATCCCGGGCACAGATAACGTACTATATCTTGGGTCTGGATCTATGGTTGCGGTAGCTATATAGCTATCGGTTCATCCTTCTCTTAGTAGCGGTTATACAATGAAGTAAATTTTATTTATGGTGTATATAAGTAACTTGTACCATGTTTAAATAGATTACGAGCCAAACATGAGCAATACAATATAATTTTATCGCTGCATTTAAATGTCCCGCTCCGGTCTATAAGCGCCATCACAAATGCTATTTTGTACCGGAAATCAAAATATTACCCATAGACAAACTCACATTACGCAGATGTCAAAATGTTTTCAAAAGACATCATCCTTCAAATAAAATTAGACGAATCTGCTATTGTAATAAGGTCAATAATGGAAACACACAAAAATACAGCTAATATCATAGAGTATTAAAAAAATCGTTGTTTCCGTTATCATCCGCCGCGTCGTGCGATTGGTTTGCGAATTCATTGCGGTGGTCAATTTTAGTCATGGAATAAGTAAATTGAACCAATTTTGTGATCTCATCAATGTGTTTTAGTGTACCAAATTCGTGCGTGGGTATTGTGTAGGGATTCGCGTAAAAATTGAACTATGATAACTAAAATGCAACCGCAGTCTAATGTTGCCGTGCCACAATCTGTCACAACGCAACCTTCCCAACAAATAGTCGGTGTTCCAGCAAATGCTGTGATCCTGAAAATGACGGAGATTCAGCAGATGACTACTGTGGGTGAGTGTCGCTGATTTCATAATAATAACAAAATGTGCTGTATAAAGCTAATGGAAAATTTGTGTAACTCTTGGGTAGCGCGATTACCACGTTCCGTGAACCGAGTCATTCATGCGATATCTTAGTCTCACACTCTGTTTTTTTTTGTATATGGGAAGTGTTCATTAATTGCGTTATCGTTAGGCGTCAATGAGGTGTGTGGTTTTATGCTATGGTTAAAAAACCTTAGTACAGCAAGTACAATGAAGGGGCATCAACACCACATGATGTGACAGAAGTCAAGGATGTTTCTCTATCTATTTTTTCCATTGATTGAGACCAAGCATTTGTTTTGAGTCCTTTTTGAAAAAGAAACCTTACATAGTTGCCCTTTTCTTGAATAAGGAGCTCCTATTATAGATTTTTGTTTCATCATTGTAATAAGGAGGTACAATATTGAAGTTTAGAATACTATAAATTTTGCAGATTTTGTATGTCTTATATTGTCCATTTCTATCCCATGTTGAGAAATGACTCAAGTGTGGTTGACTTGTATTTATTGGTGTTGGGTTTCTTGATTTTATAATGTGTTTTTTAAAAATGGCTCTATTTTCTGAATTTTTCATGCGGCTTAGGAGATTATAGGTGTGATGGTATGTCTTTTGTACTTTATGGCCATTTATACTGTTGGCTTGTTGTAGAATAAATATTGCATGTATATTCTAATGTTAAAATAGTTTAGGTACAATTAATTATATCTCTGTTAAAGAGAAGATTTTCTACTGTAATTAATGTAATCATTTATACTTTAGGATTGTTGGAACTCGCACATAGAGAGTACCAATCAGGAGACTATGACAGTGCAGAACTCCACTGCATGCAGATGTGGAGGCAGGATGGGACCAACACTGGGGTCCTGCTGCTCCTGTCTTCCATCCACTTCCAGTGCCGTCGGCTTGATAAGTCGGCACACTTCTCAACTTTGGCAATCAAGCAGAATCCTCTGTTGGCTGAGGCCTACAGGTATGTAGTATAGATGTTTGTCTTATGGCTTTTGCAGTCAAAGACTGTTCTAAGTCTGTTAAAATTATATACATAATTGTATTTTTTAATAACATCCACACATTCTGAAGTGGCACACACAGATTGAATTGTTGGCCTAGTCATAATAGAAAAACCAATTGACTGCTAGACTCATCTGTACTGAGTGATACCTACTCCTAAAATAGTTCACCTTGGTTAACATAGTCTCTGTCATAGACAGATTTAACTTGTAACAGAGAATAAAAGGGATTAAATGCATGCACCATTTGAGCTGGCCTGTGATGCAATTAGTAGTGCAGTGGACTACTGATTGCATCACAGGTCTATTAAAAGACGAAATAGATTCCTATATGAAGTTATATAAGTTCCTAAACTAAATAAAACAAAAATGTGGTTTCGGCTACCACTTCAAACTGGCTATTTTTTACATTTCTGCACAATTTTTTTTTTTTTTCAACCTTTTTCCTGACAAAGAACACACTAAAGAAATGTATTAATAGCGAAATTAGTTCAGCTGTTCTTGAGATTTGCACTTTGCAACACATTCAGCGATTTCTTTTTAACTTTTAAAAGATAATATTTGAATTTGAATTTGAATTTGAATTTGTTGTTTTGTCCCTTAGCAACTTGGGCAACGTGTATAAGGAGAGGGGTCAGCTCCAAGAGGCGCTGGAGAACTACAGGCATGCGGTGAGGCTAAAGCCCGACTTCATCGATGGGTACATCAATCTGGCTGCAGCGCTTGTGGCTGCCGGAGACATGGAGCAAGCCGTACAGGCTTATGTGACTGCGTTACAGTATAACCCTGTGAGTATTTTGTTGATAGATAACTATTTCAGGTTGTATGCTACTCATTATTTGAAACTTTTAAAAATTATGTTCCTTTTTTCGACATTGTAGCTGTTAAACTGATTCTGAAGAATTTTGGTATCAATAAAGCACTGCAATAGGGTTGGAAAAGATTTTACATGATTGTGCAAAAGTATGAGAAATTATTTGCATTACACTGTGCCACCTTCAGTAGCTATAATATTTGTACAGTCAATATAAAAAATCTCAGCCATGGAATAAATAACACAAGTCCTACTAAACTATTTTGTCCTATTAAATTCTTATTTTACTAGAGTGATGAGAATCACTTGCTGCTATCATATCAAGTCAGAAATACTTCTAGTCTATCCAATTTGTTCTCTTAAAATCATTAAATATTGTGCAATGTTGTTAGCATAACCTTGACTGGTGTCAATGTTTTAATTATAAACTACCTCAAACACATAATACAAAATGTTTGTGTAGATGTACAATCTTATCTTTTACAAAAATCATTTGATGGGCTACTCATACATACTACATGTAATTTGATGGATTACATCTTATCGTAAATACAAAATAATCAGTTTAGTGTAAGTTATTATGTGTATTATGAACATGTTAGGTATGTTTATGCAATATTTTTAAATGAGTTCTCATCTATGTTTCGCATTTGTACAATACTTTTTACCGCTAGTTTTCTATGTAGGTAAATAAGGGCTCACAAACTAGAAAAACGTTATTATTAGTAATGGTCATTATATTTTTGGCGCTTTTAAACTCCTTGTACAGAACAAATTCCATAATTTATTCCATAATACTCCTATGTGTCTTACAAGCTGTTCTTTTCCGTTCTGGATTGGAAGAATAAGTCATCTATACTAATATTATAAAGAGGAAAAATTTGTATTTTTGTATTTTTGTATTTTTGTATTTTTGTATGTTTGTAATGAATAAACTCAAAAACTACTGGACCGGTTGCAATAATTTTTTCACCATTAAAAAGCTGCATTATTCGGAAATTACATAGGTCACATAATATTTTAAAAAAATTAGGGATCCTTACTAAAACTCCAATAATGTAACCCAAGGTGTAAAAAATTTACCTGAAAAATTCCTTACGTCGCGTACGCTGCGAAAACTATTGATGATAGAACAAAATCATTTACTACGACTTTGTAGAACTTATCATTATCTATAAAAAGTGCCGCGACAGCATATGTCTAAATATTATAGTTATGTCACAGTAAGCGGTGTTTTTATTCGAAAAATTTAATTTATATGCCGCCACATGAAAAGGCTCTTTATTTGTACCTTGGTATTAATCCTTATCAAAATAAATTACTTTATATGCAAGACGGTTTCAATACCTATTTATGACTTTTTGAATTATTCAATTCGGACATTTCATTCGGAAGATATCACGAGTTTAAAAATGCAAGTATTAGAAAAAAGTCGCGTGGTTGCCGCCACCGCGCTCAGTTAGCCAGCATGCGATGTAGGCTCCATGTAAGCATCACTGGGGTACGGGGGAGTCAATGTAATATGTAATATAATATGTATGTCAATGTAATATGTTATGTCAATGTAATATATGTATTATAAAGAGGGAAGGTTTGATTTTTTGTTTGTATGTTTGCCTCGAATAGACTTCGAAACTACTGCACCGATTTTAAAAATTCTTAACCGTTGGAAAGCTACAGTATCCCTGAGTGTCATAGGCTTTTTTAGATAAAAGTAGATTTCTCTTACGGGGTTAAAATATATTACATGCAGATAGAGCTATCCCCGAAGCGAAGCGAGGGCGGGTCGCTAGTCAACCATAAAATCAAGATTAAAGTTCCACCTTTGTTTAACGATGCGATAAAAGATCCGTTAACCTTGAAAATAAATGATTGTTCTTGTGTCTCCAATTTCCGCGTTCGCAATTGCGTGTTATATTTTGGTGTCATCACCACACGGTTAAAATATTCCGACTCGATTTTTCTTTCATAGGAAACATACTGATAAACGTAAACATGTTTTGTTCTATTAGTGTTGAATCATTAAATTCTGTATTATTCCAGTAAACAAGTAGTCTTCATATAGCCAAATAGCTACGTGCGTGTACAAACAAATATAACAAATGCGAAAGTTTGTGTTTTGATGGATAGATCGTCGAATGTTTTTTGCTCATTCCGAAAAAACTACTGAATGTAATCTGATGAAAGTTTTATTGTTTTGAAATCTGAATAACATACACGCAACTTTTACTCGTATTCATAGAGACGAAGCCACGGGCAGAGCTAGTAAGAATCTATAACAATATAACATATAAAACTAGCTTGAACTATGCTGAAAAGAATGGCTAACAAAGACTGCGTTAAACAGGGCGTTGCGTGATAAACTTATCAGCCTTGATTGTAGATTATCTGACGAGTACCTATAGGTTGTTGTCTATCGCCTAAGTTATTAACCTCTAGGTTTTCTACTACACATGAGTTATAGAATACACTGTCGCAATATGAAAGATATAAAACTAACATGTATTAGTAATTTCTTTTGTATGTACCGTAACGTGCGTGAATAGATTTCAGCGATAATTTTTTACAAAGAAACATTTTGTATTAATATTTTTTATCTTTACTTTGGACTTTCGTCTAAATAAGTAAGTACTAGTCGTTTATTTAATTCGACAGTCTCATCTACATAAGACTCGAGATGTCTTTTGTTACTTTTAAAATGTTTGACGCACGTATTTACATTGGTATCAATCCATAGTACCGTGCCAGCGATGCTACGGTCGACAGCTGGGCCCTATTTAAATGGACATGCTTTATTTATGACCAGTGTACGCCCTGCTGGCGTATTCATTGCCCACGATCGCTTCTACTTCAGAACACATTACATTTTATAACAGCTGTCATCAGTCGGAGTGATAATTATAACTTTGTATCCTTTAAATATCAGGGAATAATATTTGGGACATGTCCACACACGGTCACCTGACCCCAAAATAAGCAAAGCTTGTACTATGTGCATCAGAGACTGATATAAATACATGTATTTATAAATTCATACTTAAATTCATATTCACCCCAGACACGGTACAAACACCGATGTACCATCACATAAATATTTGTCCTGAGTGGAAATCGAACCCACGGCTCTTGGAACTGCAAGCCAGGGTCACTAACCACTGTTCCACCGAGCCAGTCAAAAGTCGACTTAAATATATTATCAAAATTTCCGGAAGTACGAAACCTTATCAAATTTACGAAAATACAAGTTGTGTATTTGTTCGAGAAAGATTTCGATCTAACGATAAAGTTTATATTCATCAATTCATTATGCGTTTTTCGTCAGAGTTAGGTATGAATATGTAATGAGAAATAATGTTATTATTCTAAAGTCATCGTATAATATTAAAGGCCCAGTTAGTAACCATAATGGTGGAAACAGCAATAAGTACCGATATCAACTGATCATCCGATTCGATGCTATTTGTATAAAAGAAACAATGTTTAAATAATAGAAATACATATTCTATATGGCTTTAACATTTTGTGTTTTATGTTTGAAGATTTCTTTTGAGTAATAATACTTGTGTTCCTTCCTACTTTCGATTCTACTTAAATAATTTCCTAATTCATAGCCCTCTAAGTTATTACATACAAAAGATGTTGTTTGTTCCTAAACAAGATTAGCAGCAAGAAATAACAAATACGTTTTGTTTCAGGACCTTTACTGCGTTAGGAGTGACCTGGGCAATTTGCTCAAGGCACTCGGACGTCTGGACGAGGCAAAGGTAAATACGATTTTGTGCCCCACTTTGTGGTTTGCTCTGAAGTTAACAGGATTCGCCGACGGTACCCTTCGTGCAATATTAAATTAGTGAACTCTCTGTTTCGCCAGCGTACACTGCAATTGCGTAAATCCTCCGTCGGGGGTAGCGTTTAGCGTCGAGTTCTTTGTAATGGTTTCAACAACATTTTTCTATTACGACTTGGACGGAGTTAGCTTTCCCGTTTGTTAGAACCATTACAGTTGCCGCGGGGACAAGGTAGAAATTTAACGAGATTTTTGATTTAAATGAACATGTTTTCTATCTTGTCCCTCATTATGCTTACGTGTCGAAGAATATCTAAATGATAGGATTTAGATATTCTGCGACAGCTCTTGCGTATAAAATACATCAATATTCTACACTTTTATTTAAATTGCTTGTTATTATAGTAAGATAAATGAACACCTTACAGACTTAGAATGGAAGGAACATTCGGTTGTATGTAATCCCATAATCAAATTTTGGAATCAATCGTTTCAATACAAACGGCGTAAATTTATGTATTTCACATCAGAGCCCAATATGTAGCAAGCGAGTACAGTGTACATAGTTATTTAATGGGCTAGGATGCAATTACAGCAACGACAGTAATAAAACTCTTGCGGCATGTCATTAAACATGCTTGCACTATTTCCTCATTCTAAGTCAACTCGAAGTGCATAATTTTAATCATTAAATTTACTTTATAATTTACCTATGTGTAGAACATTGATCAAATGGAGGTTTCACTAATTCTATACAATTGATTTATTAAGTCGCGTAAAATTTGTTTTGAAACAATAATAAGTTGTTGCATCCTGTTATCTTCATTATTTCTTAGACATTCTCCTGTGCTTGTAGTGATTTCTTACTTACAATACGAGGATCAGAAGAGTCAGTAGTCATATCATTAGTGGTACGACGTAGTAAGTTACTGTAATATATTTTGGTCATGCTCATCATGCCTGTCGAACGCTCTCTCGAAGACAGCGAGAGTTGACAATGATCCTCTGATATCATAAACGTTTATTTGCAATACAATAATGAGTAAGTTGAAAATCGGCAACTAGTTTGACTCAAAATCAACTAATTGTGTTATATTTTCACAAGGTGTTGTCTGGTAAGACAGTAGGTGTGTCCGGTGCGGTATGTAGCTGTTACGGTGGGTACGCCCGATCCCGCCGCGATGACACCGTGCCTGCAGCAGGTAAAGTGTAAAAGGTTTGAAGAAATACAAGTTTTTGACAGGTCATTGGATAAAACTCGTGCTCTTTTGATATCATTTGTCGTGTCCATCTTCTCATCGGCTAGGAAGTGGAAGCGTACGAAGGTATCGCTTCAGGGGTCGTAATACTTCAGGTCGATTAATTTTGGATCATGTTTCGAATCGAAATTTTTGTCGTTTGCATTTCCTACTGATGTGTGTGGCTGTCGGCGTAGTTTCGTGTCGTTAGGGTGCTCTTTGGCGTATGTTTAGCTCTTGTTTGGTGCTCGGTCATTGTTATTGTTGCTCCCAATGACCCAGCGTCACTCAATGCTGTGGTGTAACTGTTGATCAGAGGCGTAACAAACATTTCAGAAAATCATCAATGTGACTGGAACATGGCTCAGTAATTAACATGTGTTTTTTTCGTGTGTTTAGGCTTGTTACTTGAAGGCCATTGAAACGAGGCCAGACTTTGCAGTAGCGTGGAGTAACTTGGGATGCGTGTTTAACGCGCAAAGTGAAATCTGGTTGGCAATTCATCATTTTGAGAAGGCGGTTGCCTTGGATCCCAATTTTTTGGACGCCTACATCAATTTGGGCAATGTACTGAAAGAAGCTAGAATCTTTGACAGGTAACTATTGTATGGATATTATACCTCATATGCCACAAGTCGCACATATGTTTTTTATATTTCTGTTTCCAGTCGTTATCTTTATTGAAAGTATAGAAGTTTAGATTACAGAATACTTTTATTATTTCCAATGAACTATACTGTTTGTGGCTTATGTATAAGACATGTTTATATTGTAAGCAATTGAATAATTAATTACGCTTATTCCGTATTAGGGCTGTCGCAGCTTACCTGAGAGCTCTCAACTTATCACCCAACAATGCAGTCGTGCATGGAAACCTAGCTTGCGTATACTACGAGCAAGGACTGATTGACTTGGCCATCGACACATACAGGAGGGCCATAGAACTACAACCCAACTTCCCTGACGCATATTGTAACTTGGCGAACGCCTTGAAGGAGAAGGGCCAAGTAGCTGACGCCGAAGAGTGTTACAACACCGCCTTGCGTCTATGCCCGTCCCACGCGGACTCACTCAACAACTTAGCGAATATCAAACGCGAGCAAGGGTACATTGAAGAGGCGACCAGATTGTACCTTAAAGCGTTGGAAGTCTTCCCAGAATTCGCAGCGGCACACAGCAACCTTGCGTCTGTATTGCAACAGCAAGGGAAGCTCAATGAAGCCCTCATGCACTACAAGGAAGCCATACGCATTCAGCCGACCTTCGCTGACGCGTACAGCAATATGGGGAACACGCTCAAAGAGATGCAAGATGTGGCAGGCGCTCTGCAGTGCTACACGCGAGCCATCCAAATCAACCCCGCCTTCGCCGACGCCCACAGCAACTTAGCCAGCATCCACAAGGACTCAGGGAACATTCCCGAAGCGATTCAGTCGTACAGAACGGCGTTGAAACTGAAACCTGACTTCCCAGACGCGTATTGCAATTTGGCCCACTGTCTACAAATTGTGTGCGACTGGACGGACTACGAAGCCCGTATGAAGAAGTTGGTCAGCATTGTGGCTGAGCAACTAGAAAAGAATAGACTGCCATCGGTGCATCCTCATCACTCGATGTTGTATCCGTTGACTCATGACTTTAGAAAGGCGATTGCGGCTCGCCACGCTAATTTGTGCCTAGAAAAGGTGACAGTACTTCACAGGCCTCCATACAAGTTTCCACGTGAGCTCCAAGGGAGGTTGCGCATCGGATACGTGAGCAGTGACTTCGGCAATCATCCGACGTCCCACTTGATGCAGTCCGTGCCGGGTCTGCACGACCGTAGTAACGTGGAAATATTCTGTTACGCGCTGAGCCCCGATGACGGTACGACGTTCCGTTCGAAGATCGCCCGTGAATCGGAGAACTTCATCGACCTGTCTCAGATGCCTTGCAACGGCAAAGCTGCAGACAAGATTTACTCGGATGGAATTCACATTCTTGTGAACATGAATGGCTATACTAAGGGGGCGAGGAATGAGATATTTGCGCTTCGCCCGGCGCCGGTGCAAGTCATGTGGCTGGGGTATCCTGGGACCAGCGGAGCGAGCTACATGGACTATTTGGTTACTGACGCGGTGACGTCACCCGTCGAACTGGCCAGCCAGTACAGCGAGAAGCTCGCATACATGCCTCATACATACTTCGTGGGCGACCACAAGCAGATGTTCCCGCATTTGCAGGAGAGGCTCATTCTGAGTGATAAGGTGAAGTCCCACAATAACCTCGGCAGCTTAGCCGATAACGTCGCTGTGATCAATGCGACGGACTTATCGCCCTTAGTGGAGAATACGGACATCAAGGAGATTAAGGAGGTCGTGAGAGCGGCTAGGCCTGTGGAGATATCGCTGAAGGTCGCCGAACTGCCTACTACGACTCCTATTGAGACTATGATTGCTTCAGGACAAGTTCAGGTAAGAATTCTTGATATGACATTTTTTTGGCACATACAGTATTTTTGTTGGCAAGTTATAAAATTTTCAGTAGTTGTACTTTCGAACTTAGATCATGAATGAAAAGTTTAAGTGACTAAATTAGTCAAATAACAGTGTTTTTTTTATTCGGGATACAAATAGTGCTTATACAATTCACTTAAAATTAAAACATATAGCAAATACACTTGCCAAAGATGTTTCTAAGACTGATATATTTTAGAGGAGACACCATAATTACTTCTTAGATCAATAAAAGGCCAAGCTTGATCAGAGTCCCTTTCCATTCTTCAACTTAACTTTACTGCGTAACATATGTATCTGTCGCAGTCGTATTGTATAATCCGCTGTATTACATTACGGCTAGCCGTTATCAAAAACAGGGCCGTTATGTATTACGGCGGATGAACGATTAGCCGGATTGACATTACGATACGTTCTACATTTTGGCGACTCACGATCCGCCGTAATGCACTTTATTCAATATTTTAGAGTGACTACGTCATGTGATAACAAAGTAAAACAGGGTTTAATTGAAAATCAATTTTAATGAGAAAAATTCTCGGTATGTAATAGGTTTGTACTTTGTGTTGCGTAGGTGCGAAAGTATAATACATAATATAAAAACTAACGTTTTTTTAAGTAATTAAGAATTAGAAACTAAGTAACTAATACACTTAATATTTGGGTTTAGTATTTTCGAGTACTTATTTAGAACACAGAATTCAAAATCTTTGGTAAGTTGCGTTTTGATTCGCAGGTTGGGCATAGGAGACAAATATTTCAATGGCCTTTTTTTGAATATAAAGTTTGTTTTGTACAGCATTTTGTCTCGCCCGACGTGGCCAATTTCCTTATGAATTTCCATCAGAGTATCGAAATATTGCTCCATGGGTATTACGCGAATGGTATGGTCCTCAGGATTATTTTTCTTCGAGATAAGATAATCTTCGCCAGCAACATTCATGAGGTCATATTTTTTGCATCAATTATATTGTGTAGGATTCCGCTGAATACTAAAATCCATAGCCACTTTAGCGGTTTTGATATGCAATATAACCTCTAAAACTCGTTCTTTTGTCCATGGATTTTTAACTGTTCCACACTCAGACGAATAGAAACAGTTCAATTGCACGTCAAATTTATTCTTAAAGTCACTATTTACACTCGTATTTGTTTATTTCTTTAAAACCACTGTTAAAATCACTGAATACATGAACAACACTGAATACATCCCGGCGGAAATTCATTCAGCCTTATTCAATCCGGCTAATCGTTGATCCGCCGTAATACATAACGGCCCTGTTTTTGATAACGGCTAGCTGTAATGTAATACGGCGAATTATACAATCCGACTGCGACATATCTACAATGTTCTCCACTCATTTCAGACATCAGTCAACGGCGTGATCCTGCAGAACGGTCTCGCCACCACCCAAACGAACAACAAAGCCGCGACGGGCGAGGAAGTGCCCCAGTCCATAGTTATCACGACCCGCCAGCAGTATGGGCTGCCAGACGACGCGGTGGTCTACTGCAACTTCAACCAGTTGTATAAGATCGACCCACTAACGCTTCATATGTGGGTGTACATATTGAAGCACGTGCCGAATAGCGTGCTCTGGTTGCTACGGTTCCCCGCTGTCGGTGAACCGAACTTGCAAGCTACTGCACAGCAGTTGGGTGAGTTTTATAAATGCATTACTTAGTTCTTTAATAGTAGTTTTTAACACAAAATGAGAATGTAATAGCAAAAAGAAATGTCAATAAATCCATAAAACTGAAAATTCCATAAAACTTGTGCTTTTCTTGGAAAGATAGTGCCGTAAAGATACTAGGTATTTGCCATAGAAAAGTTTTACCAGCCCTAGGGAGCTCCTTTAAATTCATAATGAATAAAGGAATCGAAAAATCTATGCTCCATCCATCCCATTATAGTCAAATTATGTAGTCAGAAATTTAAACTATGATGTTTTTAGAGTGGGAGCCATCCGCTCCCCAGCAAGTCTGGTGATGATGTTAAAGCTACCCCAAGCCATCCATATGTCAGTTAGGAAAAAAAAACTGATGTTGATGTGTTCCATTTTTCAAAATATTTTTTTTAAATTAATATAACTTGATAAGTGCTAGCGTTACAAACTATACTCTGTTCCATAGGTCTCCCAGCGGGCCGCATAATATTCTCCAACGTGGCCGCCAAAGAGGAGCACGTGAGGCGCGGCCAGCTCGCCGACGTGTGCCTGGACACGCCGCTGTGCAACGGACACACCACCAGCATGGACATACTGTGGACGGGCACGCCGGTCGTGACGCTGCCCGGCGAGACGCTCGCCTCCAGGTGAGACACGGGCATCGTGACGGTGATAACATAGCGGCAAAATTGATGGGGCGGCTGAAATGGTTGGGCGGCAAAAATGGTGGTGGAAATTAGAAGACATTATTGCATTAATGATTGGGAGCAGCAAGATTAGACTTGAAAGCAAAAAAATTGCAGACACATTAACAATTCATGTTTGGTTAAAAAAAATTTCATAACCAATTTCAAGCCTTCACAAGAAAATTGAAGGAACTTTAGTCATCAAGGGTGTTTTTTAATTGTTTCAGAGTGGCAGCTTCGCAATTGAATACGTTAGGTTGTCCCGAGCTCATTGCAAGGACGAGACAAGAATATCAAGACATAGCTGTAAGATTAGGAACTGACAGGGAATAGTGAGTAATGTTTATTTATTTATTTTATAAAAAAAATATGTTTAGAGATAAAATAATAAACCTAGAGCATTTAATAAAGAGGTGTCCATTCATTTTGGATATTCTCTTATATAATAGTGTTCTAGAAAATATCATCATCCTGAAGATTGTAGTTTTATAATATTCTTGCATTTTCCTTCGCAGCCTGAAAGGTATCCGAGCGAAAGTGTGGGCGGCGCGCAGCGAGAGCCCGCTGTTCGACTGCAAGGCGTACGCGACCGGCCTCGAGATGCTGTACGCGGCGATGTGGGCGCGGCACGCGCGCGGCGAGCGACCCGACCACATACAGGCGCTCGACGCGTAGGACCCGCTGCCCGCGCCCCCGCGCGACATGCCGCCCGCGCCGCCGCCGCGCCCGCCCGGGCCCCCGCCGCCCGCGCACCCCGCGCCCGCGCCCGCCCGCCCGCGCCCGCTGCTCCCCGCGCCCGCGCACTGCAGCCGACGCGCCGGGCCGCCCGTCGGCCTGCCGCCCCCGCCCGCGCCCCGCGCCGCCGCCCTCGCGCGCCCCGTGCCCGCGCCGCGCGCCCGCCCGCCGCGGCCCTCCGCGCTGCGCCCGCGCGTCGCGCACGCCGTGCGACCTGAGGAGACGCCGCCGCTGCACCCCGTGCGCGCCGTCGCGCCGCCGCCGCCCGCGCTGCCCGCGCACCCGCTGCGCCCCGCGCGCCCCACCAGCTACCCGCTGCCCGGCCGCGCCCCGCGCCCCGTCGGCCCGCCGCCGCCCGGCACCGTGCCGCTCACGACGCGCCGGGCGCGCCCGCTCGAGCCACCGTTCGCGGGGGCCGGGGCCCTCGGTCCGGCCGCCGCCGTTTCCGAACCACGCGATACCGTCGCACCTGGCGCCGCCGCTGCCGCCGATCCGTTCGACGTGCCCGGTCGGCCTGCCGACGTCGGCGACTCCGGTGAGTGCGTCGGGCCCGCGGCTCGCGGTGCGCCCGGCGGGCCCGGCGCCGCCGCCGGCCGGCTCGGGACCACCCGCGAAGCGCGCGCCGCCCCCGCACCTCGCGGCGCCGCTCGCGATGCGCTCGACCTGCCCGATCGGGCTGCCGATCCCGACGAACTCGCTGGGGCCGCGGCTCTCGGTGCGGGCCGCCCGCTCCGGGCGCCGCCGCCGAACGCGACGACGCCACCTCTCGCCTCCGTGAGGGGACACCCGCCCAGTTTGGGTACGCCGCCGCCTGCCTATCACGCGCGGACCGCCCAGGTGGCGCTCCCGCCGCCCGATCGCCAGACTTGCACGGAGGGCATCCCGCCGCCGTTCGTGCGCTCGACGTGCCCCGTGGGGCTCCCGCCGCGCCCGCGCCCGCCCGCGCCGCCGCCGCCGCCCGCCTGCCCGGCGCGCCCGCCGCCCGCGGCGCCCCCGCGACCCATCGGAGAGCCGATCTTTGTCAGATGCTCCGTGGGCTCGACGCCTCTCATAGCGACCGCCTCCCGGACGCGCCCGGCGATATCTGTGCGGCCGTACGTCCCTCCGGCGGCGATCCCTCCGCGTCCGGTGGGACCTCAGCGTACCGAGCGTCCGGTCTGTCCCGAGTGCCATCAGCCGATCGTCTGCACCGCATCCGTTACGCGTCCGGTGGAAGCCTCACCGTCCGTGAGCGCGCCGCCCGCGCCGCTCGCCAGTGCGTCCGGTGTCGCGCCTGCACCGCCCCCCGAGCCCGAGCCCCCGTCGTCTCCTATTTCAATAGCGTCCACGACGCCTCCGTCGTCTCCTGCGCCCCCCGCTTCACCGACGCCTCCCCCTTCTCCGGTGGCTCCTGCGGCCCCGGAGTCTCCTCCGCCCGCAGAATCTCCCGTGCTCCCGGTCACCCCGGAGCCCCTCCCGTCGCCCGGCGAGGGCTCCCCGGCGCCGGGCGCGCGGCGGCGGTCCCCGGTGTGCGTCAAGCGCGCCGCGGACTCTACCACGGATTGTACGAAGAAGCGAAGGTGGTGTTAGTGCGCGGGCTATCGGTTCATAGTTAATTGGACACTACGCGGTTGATGCGTTTTGTTTGATCCTTGTGATCGAATCGAAGTTTTTCGGTTTCCTACCCAGTTTGTTCGATTTCACACGACGTAGTCTCGTTCTATTGGAGCGACGACAGTCGAGAGATCGAAATTCAAACCGGGTGTGACCCAGTGAAATAAACGTTATAGCGATCGGCTCCGAATCGACTGACAGTGTATCTGACTAAGTGTAAAGTGATTTTGCGCCGATAGGGGTTGGAGAGCGACTTGTATTAAAAACTATTTAATTAATATTTAAAATTCGTATGTATCAATCTCGTCATCCATTTAGACTGTCATTCAGAAGGTTTTTCTAGTCAAACGCAAACAAAAATTAGATTTATGCTCATCCCTGGAATGAAAGACAGTTAGGTACTACTTGATGTAGTACTTTTGTTTCGATTGCAGTTGATAGAGAAGTGGCAGCATATATTTTTGAAGCAATATGTATACAATTGTTAATAGAATTGTGGCCTTGCTAGTACTAAAACGAGCATTAATTTTACAGCTTCTATTAAGTGTACTAGTTGTTAATTTACTAGTGAGTGACTTGAAATATTTGAAACCAGGTGAGAAATGCATTTCTTTGCTGCTAATCAGGCAATATGAAGTGTGAATATGTTACAAGTGTTTAGTTTGGTATATGACTTAGCAGCTATTGCCTTTGTTTTTTTCAGAGAAAATCTAATCTTGGTTTTAAATACATACATAGTTTAGAAAGACTCAGTGTCTTTATCTCAATTGATGAAATTGGAATGTACGTTAACAAGAATACTGTGTATTCATTTAGTGATTGGTAATATTATTAGTAACTCCTGTAACATTAGTCTTTACACAAATGGGAATTAAATTATGTATCGAAATGTGGGAATGAAATTTTGCAGAGTTATTTTTGCTAATTGTTTACATTTAGATATTATCCAAACGTAAAACGAAATACGATGGCGAAACTTTTTAGTGATGGATGCTTTTTAACATAAGACTTATTGACTTTTTCTCATCAATGGTCTGATGGAAAAAAGACATCCAGTGTTCACTGTTGTTCTGTGTAGGTTTATTAGTTTTTAGTTCTAGACACAGATAACATAACTATACAGATACCCCATCCCATACATTAAAACGTAGACATCATAACTCGGGCATCTCACGCGCCATGTCTGATTTCCGTTTTGCACACCAGATGTCGCTAGCGAGAGCGGGCCATTCCCATCCAGTGTAAAAGCATGTCGAAAAAGCACATCAAAAGATGTCGCTGTAAAGGTTCCCCAAACAGCTATACTAGGGTCGCGGAACGACAATACGCGCGCGCGAGTAACCGAACCTCACACAAGAGCAGGGTTGCCTCCTTTAAGGAAAACGTCTCGCGCGTAAAATTCAAAGGACTGTCTACTGCGACATAGTGCGAAAGTGTACCAAAACAATATGTTCGTGAAGTTGATATTGCTTCGAAGCTGCGTGTCACTTGTACAAAAGGAGTTGTGAGGGCCTTTTTCGATAGAACAATGATTGTTAGGTACATTATTTATTAGAACATTTTAATCAATTATTATTTATTTTTAATTATTGTATTGAAACAGCTAAGTTAATTATCAAATATTGAATTAATAAATATTGTTATATAAATTATTACATAACAATAAAATTTACTAATTTACATAACAATATTTATTAATTCAATATTGATGAGTCATTATTGTTGTCGTTTTAATTTAATAAAAACATCAATAATAAAATATCAGAGAGCGTGTCCTTAATATATATTTTAATCTGTGTAGCAGCGCCGTGTGCGCGCGGCAGCCCTCTTGAGTTTTAGAGCAAGCGCGGCCCGGTCGTCGATAGGCTATCATCGCGCGCAAGTACATCGTGCCGCGCGCGCGAGAGGCGGACGAAACTTTAGGCTTTTTTAAAATGTATTTAAAATAAAGTTGTTATGTTTTGATGCGTAGTGAACCATTGATTTAAATCAAATTGTAATGGTGATTTATGACAATGCAGCAATAGGGTATTTGACAGTGGTTGTAATGCTTGCCATTTTTATAATAATCAGTAAGATTTAAAAAGCAAATCAATATTATTAATGAAATCGAAACTTAAATTTTTGGCGAAATGAGACAGCAAAAGACATTTAAAGTTGTGTGGGCAAGTCCATTTCAAAATTGCGAAAATCATTTAGAATTTCGTTGTCATCTTATAAATAACAGAATTAGCAACATCTTTCACTATGAAAACATATCCATAAACGCAACTTTTGATGAACCTTCCGAACAAACTTCCTAGGCGCTGCATACAAAGAACTTGCGTGTGACGTCACACGCCAGTGGGGCTACCATGAGTTTAAAACTTACGCGCTCGATATCGCCTACGTAAATATGTCTATGAAAAACTTGTACAGCGCCGCCTGGTGGTTATGCGAAGAACTACAATCGGCCATATGAAAAAACAACTCGATAGGTTTTTAACGTACATAAGTTTACGATAGCCAACTCATGGTAGGCCCTCAGGGGCGGTTTGTATGGAGCGTTTTTGAGTTTGCCCAAATAATGTGCAATTAAAATTGTAATATCTCGTCGAGCTATTGAGATATCATAGTGATACTTTCAACAGTGTCTTTGTGTTCGAGTGGTCATCCAACTATATCAAAATAAAAAAATAGTCAAATACCCTATACTAGAATGTACTTAAAACGAGAAGATACTCAAAAGTTCACGATAGAAGAAATTCGAGTTATTGTGTTAAATTATATCTATATCATGTAAAAATTATAATATAATATTTCTTCTCTGGATGGCTGATTGGCTCGATGGCGTATTGCATAGTGCCCCTGTCTCATGCGTCAGGAGTCGTGGGACTCGTGGGTTCGATTCCCACTCGGGTCAAATATTTGTTTAATCGAACATTGTTGTTTGCGCCGTTTGGTGTGCTATTTATATACGTATTTTTAAGTTTATTTATGATTTGTGATACGACTACTTACCACGGAATGAACACAATGAAAGTGATATTGTATTATATTTATTTTATTTTAAATATATATTTTTTGAGCATAAACTTAGATTTTTATGCCCAATTATTAATAGTCGAATATTTTTATTTGTTGTTTTAGTGCTATTCAAAGCTCTAATGTAAATTTAAACATCTAATTTCTATTTATTTATCTATTTAAACGAGGACCCTGTTCAGGCGGGGTCAAGAATGCGATTTTTTTCCAATTTTTAAACTAGATAGTTGAATAGTTTTTGTTGCGTTAGGGAATATTCATTCCTACAATTCGGAGAAATGTTACAAAATATTAATCTAAGGAAGAGATTAATCATTCTTGTAGTTGATAGTCAAGTAACTCTTATATTCGTGTCATATATTTTCTTGTTTTAACAAAAGAAATTAAATAATCTAGAATTATAATTTATTAAATATAAAATATACGCGAACAACGCCATCTAGTTGATGACTGACTGTTGTCATTTTTTGAACTAGATGGCGTTCTACCAAATTAGCACTCACGAAAACTACAATTTTTATTGCAAATTTAAATTTATGAAAATATTTATCTAAAAGGGTTTTAATTTATTTGATTATGTATTATTATATTTTTAAATACTAGTTTACATATTTTTAATGGTTGGATTTATCGTTTTCTGGGATTTGCATAATCATCATCAACGAATGAATACTCGTGTCGCCATCTGTTGTAGTTTTTGGGAATATCATTTTCAATGTATGGGATGAGACCCCATGGTTCTAGATTATGTCAGTATGTGATAAAAAAGGACATGTAACTCAATTTAGTTACTGCAATAGACCAATTATAATTATAGTTATCAAACCAATCTGCTTAAATATTTGTAAAACATGAAATGAAACTAAAGAATTGTTGCAATAACAAGCCCCTATTGTTAGTCGGTTCATAATAGAAGAGATGTTATTTAAACTGATTGAGTGTTGCATTATGTAACTGCAATGTAGTGGGAACTAAGTAACATTTTGTATACTTAAACAACAGAGCCTACATAAGACTGAATACATATATGGAACACATGAACTGAGGCGCCGTAATTCATTAGATCAATTTTAGTTGTTACGTTTGTGGATGACGTATAGTCGTAAGATTACTAATTGTAATAATAAGGAATTATTTGTGATAGTATGATACGAGATGGCTATGCTGATTAAATATGAGAAGGTTAAGAGTTTATCCATAGTATTAACATAGACAATTTAGATTTTTGGTATGCTATGCATTTTGCCCAGCGATTTTTTTATGCAGTTATGGGGAAGTGTTTTTGAAGCATCGAATCTAAGGCTAAGAATGTAGATAGTTGTATTTATGTTTATATTTATTACGACAAATTAAACAGGTGTCCCTCTTAATGTCAAAGTTTTGCTTTTGTTGTTATTGTTACTTAAACATGTTTTTTGACCATTTTAATTGTCTTCTTGTGGCTTGAAGATTTTAAGATGTAGTTTAGATTCTACTATCATTACATTTTTAAATCTCGTACTCTTACATCTGAAATAATATTCAATATACAGAAGAAACATTATATACTGCTTCCTTAGATACCAGTTTATGGCAAACAAGATTTTAAAGTTGAATTTATTAATTGTAATACCTACTATTTCTGATGTACTTTATTTCATAGTATTAGTACTTGGATAGCAAGGGCGTTATGATATTTTCTGTTTATATTTCAGCCCATTAAAAATGTTGTAAATACGGAACTATCTCTTAGGCTTAAATACAGTAATTGAAAAATCATTGTGGTTTTATTTCATATTCTCGCTTTTTGTATTTGTATACAACCTATTTACTTTTTATTTGTTGTTTTTAATGCTATTAAAGCTCAATGTAAATTTAAGCCGTTAGCCACGGGTGGCGCCTCCACCGGTAGTGATCAAACACTATCGGTCTTTACAGAAATGTTATACAGAATAGTTGCACTCGGAAATTTTATATCTTTATTTGTTGTTTTTAAGGTTATTAAAGCTGAATGTAAATTTAAATTAAAAAAAATGTGTAAAATGTGATGGAAAAATTCGCATTGGTGACGTAACGTTTGGATAGCCCCAGAGGTTAGAGCATCCGACGCGATATTAGAAGGTCCGGTGGTTCAAGTCCTCATGAAAGAGATTTTTACAATTTACATAGAACCTATTTCCAGTCTAGTGTGGACCAAACCATTAGTTATGGTACTCGATATGACACATTCAAATCGAGTACCAAAACCGCACTAATTTCTGCTAATAATATTACCGTCACTTGCCAAAATTTCAATTTGATAATTTATCGAAATGCAAAAAGAACAAGTAGGTATCTAACTCGTATTACAGGAAATGTAAGTACATATTTTATTACAAGTAGTGTCTCCTAGCAAGAGGAGAACTCTAGGGTGATGCACGCACACGCACTAATCGAAGTTGTCTGCCCGTGCATAAAGTTTTACTCAGATCCCAACATGACATTATCAGTTAACGCCTATTATTTTGGCTTGAGCAATAAATCTGACTCTGATCTGACACAAATTGTCTTTGTTTAAGTAGGCGCATAAAGTTCATTATATTATTTAAAATATCATTGTTTGAACATACAGTTTGCACGCGCTAATCTCAGGAACTACTGCTTCGAGTTGAAAATATATTTTTGTGATGGATCGACCATTGGTTGGGGAAGGCTTTAGGCTATATAACATCACGTTGCGACCAAAAGGAGCAAAGAATGGAAAATGTGGTAAAAAAACGGGGGATACGGGGGAAAACGCTGGCGAAATCGCTGGCATAGCTAGTGCAACATAAAGGGTACTAAAGATAGTGATATTATGATAGCAAAATCTTCGTTAAAGCCTTTGGGGTGCGGTAAATTGGCCGTGGTTCCGGCGGACCATTTGGATTTAGGAGAAATCAAATAATACAAACGTGCCTGTCACTGCGTCACTTGCTGGATCTCACATACAATGCAGGCGCTGGTGGCTCGGACTAAGAGGTTTAGTTCCTCTTTTCTGCCACGTGTGATTGTGGCATGGAATACCCTTCCAGCTCATGTTTTTCCTCGTATGTTCCCGGGCTGTTCAGGCGGGGCGTGAAGCGGCATTTAAGCAGGCCTTTAGGGTGAGTGCGACAGGCTCAATATGGTCATTGTGCCTGTCGACCTCATATTCTAGCCTATTTTATATAAAGAAACGTAGGTAAGCTTACTAACAACGCTTACTGACAATTTTAACCAAAGGTACCAAAAAGTACTGATGAGGTAGGTACCTCCTAACTAGGTATAATTACATTTTTTATTCACCATGCTCAATGATATAATAAAGTAAAGGTTCTTCAGAGTGATTTGCGTTTTAAAAAATCTGTGACCTGCAATTTTTCAATGCGAAAAAGCACGCAATAACGAAAGACATACCTAGTTATATCACACACACGGTACCCCGCTCACTCCCCCCCATTTATTTTTTACTTAATGTGTATGTTGTAAGTTCCGAGTTGATATTCTCCTCTGAGCGAGGACCCCTTCCAGCTAGGGGCCCGTCTTGCCACCCTGTAGTTACGCCACTGCATCTAATAAGTAATCATTTTGGTACGTTCTTAGTCTGGAAGATATAAAAGGTTCATACGGATCCCGATCCCCATCTTTATAGCAGATTGAGCACTAATTAAACGTACTAGTTACTCTTATCATTCTAGAAGCTACTTTCTACCTAGGGAAATGCGCACTCTAAACTCGTTAGTTTTTAGATTGCGCTGTTGATACCTATTACTAAAATACAGATACCTACATACTTGCTATGTCACAAAAATAAGCGTTATTTATAGAATGTATGACAAAGATGTTTAACCCTTTTTTATTTTTAGAGAGTTATCCGCTAAAATACACGCAAGTCGAATCTTCTGGCGACCGGCGAGGGTCTGTTGGGTCATTTAAATGCCACCCTAAAATTGTAAATACCACCATAATATAATAAGTACGATCTGCCTGCCTTGCGAGTACACACAATTCGTCGAAGGGCTATGGCACTGTAGATTACAAACAAGCAAAGCGAAACCGCAATACCTATAGTCTAGCAGCTCTAGTATGTTATAGAACACACTTCATGGGCTAATTAGTTGATGAAAGGCCAATCAAACAATAAAGGCAGAAAAATATACCGGACAACAGCGTGTGACATAAAGATTTTACGTTGATATTAACACAGTAGTAAAGACTATGTCTTAATTTTATCTATAGTTGCCTATGGCTATTGATGAAATGAAGACATAGGTTTCTTCTTGTTTCTTATCACAGTTACATACTTTCAGTTCCACCCGTACAAAAACCACATCACGTACATACGTACGTATAAACCTTGCACAATATTGTTTGTAATATCTGTTTGAGTAACCTCTCGTCCTCAAAGGTCGGTGATTTAATTTAGGTCAATGGGAATGTACCCATCTCCAATAACCAGCTGATAGGGCAAGTTAAATGCCATGCTAACATAATTTTCAAGGTAAAAATTGGGGTTATTTAAAAGGTACGATAACGGTTGCGATAAAGTATAGCTACCTACTTAGCGAAAGTTATTTACCGAGAGTGGTAGGTACTCGTTTTACGGAATTCTGAAAGTGATAATCATGAAACTTTATTGATAAGGTCACCAGTGCCGGTTTCCAAAATTTGTGATTAGAATCCTGATTAGACCATCTGGGAACTTTTATGTTGCCTAAGTACTCAAAACATTCTTGGTAGGTAGAGCTGGAAAAGCACCAAGTAGGTATTTTATTGCTAAAATATGACTAAATAACTAAACTCTAATTTTGGCTTATGAATTAGTGTCCAGTTTCAAAAAAGTCTAAGTACGCAGGTATGGCAACATTATTATAATTATTAAAAAAATCCTTACTAATATTATAAATCCGAAAGTAACTCTGTCTGTCTGTCTGTCTGTCTGTCTGTCTGTCTGTCTGTCTGTTACGCTTTCACGCATAGAGTACTGGACCGATTTAAATGAAATTTGGTACAGATATAGTCCAGAGGCTAGAAAAGGTTATAGGCTACTTTTTAACCGACTGCGCTATAAGGAAGTAATGTTTTACCCGTTAAACGTCTCTACGCGGACGAAGTCGTCACAGCCCAAACTATTGGACAGATCCAGATGAAATTTGGCATGCAGGTAGATGTTATGACATAGGCATTCGTTAAAAAAGGATTTCCCGAAATTCCCACGGGAACAGGAATTAACGGGAAAATCCTTTTGTATTAGACGCTTGAAATTTGGCATGCAGGTACTTTAATAAATTTAAAGCTTAGTCGAACAGGATATTGTAAAATTCCCACGGGAACGGGGGTAACAGGGAAAAAAACTTTTGTATCAAAAAATCTAAACCGCGTAAGATAGATGATTGAGATTTGGCATGCAGGTACCTTAATGGACGTAAAGCTTACTTGCAACGCGATATTACAAAATTCCCAGGGGAACGGGCGTTATTGGGAAACAACTTCTGTATGTTAAATCCTGTAGGACACGCGAACAAAGTCGCGGGCACAGCTAGTACATAATAAATCCGAAAGTCTTAACATTAAAGTAAGCAGACCTAGTAAGAGTCCATGGTACTGTACTAAACCAACTAAAGTTCTTTCTCATTGTTATCGTTACGAGTCAAAAGACGAGTTAACATTGTTTTGGTACCATCTATTACGTTCCGCAGGCTTATTTAATATTATTAATGGAAACAGAGTCACGTAACGGTTTCCGTTTTGTATAAAAGTCGAAAACTACGGGGGTTACTTAGTATGCGGCAATAGAAATGGTGCGACGATGGCGCGGCCGTGTCCCGCGTCCCCGGCGGCCGCGCATTCATGGCATTCATTGTACGTACGGCAGTCGCGGCCTCGCCTCCGCGGGGATCGCGCGTGATCCGCTGCCGTACCGCTCGCACGCACAACGCTCTATTTACAACCCCGCTCACTACCATTGTTGTCGGAACCGATTCCCATAGTACCCGCGACGCGAACAGCTGAACATGACGGCGCCCCGCTCACGGACTAAGGGACTAAGCTCCCATTCATCGAAACTTGACAAGTGACAAAAATGACATGACACAGTGCCGTTTAAAATGATAATTAACGCGATATTGTTTTGTTTAGTGATGGGCGCGGCGCTTACGGAAGCGCCCGACGATGCAGATGCCTGTTTCCGTGTGTCCGGTGAGAGTGGTGCGGTGGAGTGCAACGTACGGACGCTGTCGTCGGACAGGGATGTCGTCGGTTCGATGCACTCGGACGGCGCGCTGCGGGCTGCGGTCCGCTGCAGCCCGCTGTTCCTGGAGAGCACGCTGCGAGACCATCACTTCGGACGAATGCAAGGTTTGGCTGAGATATCTATCAGTAACTGCAAGATCCTCCGACTGCCCGGGAACGTGTTCGAGGGTCTACGGGGCCTGAAGACTTTGAAGATCCGCTCTATGAATAACGAGTGGAATAACAACAAAGAACTAGAGCTCTCATTGGGGGCTTTCAATGGATTGAGAGAATTGCATACGCTGGATTTAGCGTACAACAACATCAGGAAGATCCCGTCAGACCTGTTTTGTGCGCTAGAGAATATAATATCCCTTAACTTGACGCGAAACAAGATCAAGTTTGTTGACGAGTTGGGGTTCGGGCACAAGTGCGGGTCCACGCTGCAGACGATCGACCTCGGCCACAACGACATCATGTCGCTGCCGGCCGACTCCGAGATCCTCCACCTGCGGCGGCTGACACAACTCTTCCTCCAAAACAACAAAATAAGCGAACTACCTGGCGACGTCTTTAGTGATTTGCTTTCTCTCAAGGTGGTAAATCTTTCTGACAACGCCATAAATTATTTACCAGAAGGGTTGTTTTATAACACGAGAGAAATTCGTGAAATTTATATGCAAAATAACGAGCTGGAAACTTTGCCCAAGAGAATATTTAATCGGTTGGAACAATTGCTCGTTTTAGATCTTTCGGCGAATAAATTGAGGAGCGACCACATAGAAGATGAAACGTTTGGCGGTCTAATAAGATTAATCGTGCTCGACCTGTCGCATAACGCGCTCTCACGGGTCACCCGAAACATGTTCAAAGACTTGTTTTTTTTACAAATACTCAGCTTGAACAATAACACCATAGGGTTCATCGAGGACAATGCGTTTTCACCATTGTTCAATTTACACACTTTAAACTTGGGCCAAAATAAACTACATGTCATAGAAGACCACGTATTTAATGGACTATTTATATTAAATAAGCTTAATTTAAATAACAATATTCTTTCCTACATCAGTGAAAACGCTTTTAGAAATTGTTCCGATTTAAAGGAGTTAGATTTAAGTTCTAATAAGTTAACTAAAATTCCCGAAGCAATTGTACAGTTATCGTTCTTGAAATCGCTAGACTTGGGGGAGAACTTATTAACTGAAATAATGAACAATTCATTTCAAAATTTGTCGCAGCTGACCGGCTTGCGCTTAATCGACAATCAAATTGGAAATCTTACAGCGGGAATGTTCTCGGGGCTGCCGAGCCTGCAAGTGCTCAATTTGGCGAAAAATAAAATACAGTCGATTGAGACCGAAACCTTTCAGAGGAACACGCAATTGGAAGCGGTTCGGCTAGACGGTAACTTTATTTCGGATATAAATGGAGTGTTTGCGGCTTTGACGAAATTGTTATGGCTAAATTTATCAGAAAATCATTTGGTGTGGTTCGATTACGCCTTTATACCCGGCAGCCTCAAGTGGTTAGATATTCACGCCAATTTCATTGAAATACTCGACAATTATTACAAAATACAGAATGAGCTTCATGTCAAAACTTTAGACGCGAGTCATAATCGATTAGTTAAACTATCGCCGATGTCTATCCCAAATAGCGTTGAGCTACTGTTTATAAATAACAATTTCATATCAAGCATTGAAACAGATACGTTTTTAGAGAAGAGAAATTTGACACGCGTCGATATGTATGCCAATGAGATTGAAAGTTTGGACGTAAATAGTTTGCGTGTTTCGAGAGTGCCCGACGATAGAGCATTGCCAGAGTTTTACATTAGCGGTAATCCCTTCAAATGTGATTGCACAATGAAGTGGCTGCTGCTTATAAACTCCATTACATCTAGACAGTACCCGCGTGTAATGGATTTAGAAAACGTAATCTGCAAGGAATCTTACGTGCGCGGCGTGAAGTATCTGCCGGTCAGCTCGCTGCTACTCAAAGACTTTTTGTGCAAATATGACAATCACTGCCCAGAAGACTGTAAATGTTGCGATTTCACTAACTGTGACTGTAGAATTGTTTGTCCAAATAATTGTTCTTGCTATCACGACTCTACGAAGTCAACAAGCGTCGTCGATTGTTCTGTGAAACAATTGAAATTTGTACCTTCAGCGTTTCCTACCGATTCAACCCACATTTATTTGGACGGTAATGTTTACACGGAACTGAACGAAACTGTTTTCAATTCAATGCGTGAAGCACTCGTTATTTATTTAAACTCCAGTAACATCATCCATATTCATAATAACAGTTTTAGTGGGCTCGGTAGTCTAAAAATACTACATTTAGACAACAACAAAATTAAGCAGTTACGTGGACAGGAGTTTTTAAAACTGAGCAACTTGAAAGAGCTTTACCTTCAAAGTAATGTGATCGAATACATTTCTAATGAAACGTTTAGTTCTCTCGGTGCTTTAGAAGTTTTGCGCTTGGATGGAAACAGACTCGTAAACTACGGCTTGTGGCATTTAGACAATAATAAAAAACTGCAAACTTTGTTGATTGGCAGTAACAATTGGTCATGTGATTGTAAATATTTACAAGGCTTTTTGACATACGTATCGCAGAATGTTGAAAAAGTGATCGATGTTCAAAGCCTTTGGTGTGTGAATAAGAATATGAGCCCAGTGAAAAAGCCGTTGAATCTTAATGTGACAGTTTGCAGTGAAATAACCGATGGATCGGCGATAAGCGCGTTCTTTGTATCTCACAACCTTCCTTTGCTAGCTTCGGCTCTCACTGGGTTCATGCTTATTTTATTAATATTAGCTTTAGTATTTACATTTAGATACGCTTGCAGAATGTGGTTGTATTCAAACTGCGGCATAAAGCTCTCTCCCCTAGCGGGTGCATTTAAGGATGCTGATAAGCTTTACGACGCTTATATTTGTTATAGCCCTAAAGACGAGGAGTTCGTAGTAGAATCATTAGCTCGCGAGTTAGAGAACGGTTATCCGTCTTATCACCTCTGTCTACATTACAGAGACGTTCCCCAGTTCGAGGCGACGTACGCCCAATTCCCCGACCTGGTGGTCGAAGCGACCGAGGCATCAAGGCGTATCATAGTAGTTCTAACAAAGAATTTTATCTCTACCGAATGGTCGCAGATAGAGTTTCGACAGGCCCTACAGAAAGCGCTCCGAAAGAACCCGCATAAATTAATAATAGTCGCCGTAGGGCTCGTCTCTCGAGATCCCGAACTCAAGTCGTATTTCAAAACGGGTTTGGAGATAACGTGGAAAGAGAAACGTTTTTGGGAAAGGTTACGTTACGCGATGCCGCTCTCGAAGCGCCACGGTCAGAAGTTGAAGAGACTTAACTACGGGAGGAATTCGAACACGTATACTATGGACGCGTCTGTGTTGAACAGTACTTGTCAGACGCTATGCGGGAAGTCCGCAAACTCTGCGGAGCGGTCTCCGTGCGACCGACCGCTGTCCGAGCACATTTACTCGACGATAGACTCGGATTACTCGTCCACTGATTTCCAAGGGCGGCACAATCAGCCGCAGTCCGTGGTTTTGCAGCACACAGTACAAACGTACCTGGTGTAGACCTCGGTAAACATTACTCCGCTCGATCTCGCTATAATTGATCTGTAAGCCTTAGACGTAGCCATAGGCGACCGCTACGAACCTCCTTTTGTTACAGACGAAAATCGTCCATGTGTACATAATAGAACTTTATAATCTATTTCTCAATAGTAGTACGTAACTTTTGTACAATGATACCAAATTTTCGCATTTCTAACGATTTGCTTCTTCGTATTTATTACTTTTTTATTAAAAAAAACTTTTGAAGTATTAAATTGGAAAGACTGTAAATTATTGTGTAGTTGTAATTATTCAATTGGCTGATGTTTGTATAGGACTGTAATTAAAAGTTTATGAAAGCTGACTGGGACTTTTAATCTTGTGACGCCTTCCTTCCACACGAGTATATTATGTGCATAAAGCTATAAAAATGTTGCGAGAGTAGAAACATTAAAATGTGCATGTTTTATTCTGTTTTCAATTCAGTTTTTACGAGCGGGCTAGAGATGGAACAGCTGGTTCGCGTAAACAAAATAAAAGTGAGTCGGGACGTGGGCCACATATAAGCTTCCATGTGTTTCATTATTACTTAGCCCTGTTTGGCTATCTGTGTATCTGGCAGGAGATAAACAAATCTAATGTTTACTTGTTCTTTAAAAACAGCTCGTGTAAGCCTTATAGTCCAGTCAAATTAGCATCTAAATTATGGGTAAGGTTGCATTAATTCCCAACAAGCTGGATTTTTGTGCAGGCCTTGAATACGTCATTACAAATGATATGTCAAAAGTCCCCATCGATCCGACGTGTGCAAAAAAAAATATTCATGGTCAAATGTCACAAATACCAGTTTTATGCACTTTTGAGCGAAACGGTAAGTTTTATCATAAAAGTATGTATGACAAAATTACTTATCACCTAATTATCTATATAAATTGTCTTACACTTTATTCCTAAGATTCACCATATCAGAGATAAAGCGAATCACAAAGTTGAAAAAGTTGTATTTTCAAATGCTGCCAGGCCCCCGTGCGATTGTGCTAGACAGTTAAAATTTTCACGAATGATGTATTTCAGTTGGCTCTATAACATCTAATACTAAATACAACATTAAACTATCACTCAAGGTGGGCTCTTTTTCTTTTCTCTACGAAAGCTTTTTTTTATTTGCTCGCACTTGGCCGGTTTTTAATGTGGTAACCACGTTAAGCCATGGTCACCACGTTAATGTGGAATAGGTTTACTAGGGTAACCACGATAAAAACCGTCCAAGTGCGAGCAAATAAAAAAAGGCGTTAGTATGAGAGCCCACCTTAAGTGATGGTTTTATGTTGTATTTAGTATTAGCGATAATAGAGGCAACTGAAATGCATCATTCGTAAAAATTTTATCTGTCTAGCACAATAGCACGGGGGCCTGGAAGCATTTGAAAATACAACATTTCAACTTTGTGCATCGCTGTATCTTTGAAATGGTGAATCTTAGGAACAAAGTGTAAAGACAATTTTTATAGATAATTAGATGATAAGTAATTTTGTCATACATATTTTTATGATAAAACTTACCGTTCTGCTAAAAATCGCGAAAAACTCATTTTTTTTACCTTTGACCTTGAATAACATTTTTTCCTTACAGGGGAAAGATGGGGAACTTTCAAATTTTGTTTTTAATGATATTTTAAGCAATCTTACCGATTTTCAGCTTGGTGGGAATTTATGTAACTTCGAATGTCTAAATTGACCGGACTATTAGGACTTATGTTTTTAAATAAATAGTCTTTACTCGCTTAATTTTATGCGAAATTGAGATTTGAGGTAGGTACCTGAAATGTACTTTATATTATAGGTATACTACTAAAGGTAGCTATTTTAGGTATTGTAGATTTTTGTAACCTTTTATAGGTGTCATAAAAGTCTAGTGGAATTTGAGTGATATTCAATATGTTTCGGAATGCTGATTACTTCGAAACGATCTCGATGAGAAACTGTGTTATAAATTTAAAACATGGTTGGTGGTTTCAGACTTTTAGAAGTTAATAAGTATTTTATAATCTGTGGTAATGATACGGATCACGTAAGTACTCAGAGTTTATTATAGAAACAGCATGCCTTACGGGTAAGTAAAAATTATGCCCTGGTTTGAAAATGAAAATATTCTTAGTAAAATTTCCTCGCGTTGCGAAATCGGTGTAGCATGTACTTAGTTATAATGCTTGTGCATAACGGGTGCAGTACCGTTGTTATGTGTTTATTACCCTCCTCTTGCTCTATTCCTAGTTTATAACAATACAAATGCAATTTCTGGAATCTTAATTTGTGGTTTACTGTTTAATACTACAGTGCTATCTTTTGTTAACTTGACAAGCATAGATATTTTGTCTATTTTGAGTGTCAAGTACATATTATTCTAAAGGCCAAATTATGGTCCACATAATTGGTCTTATTGCAGGTTTATTGCTTCTTAAATTGTTTTAACAATATGTTGCTTTCTAATACTTTCCATGAAATAAACACGACCTGAAGAACTCTACCAGCTTGATACACAGTTTTTAAAGTGATGATCGTATTTTTTTTCTGGAAATTCAAATAAACCCACGTAAATATAGTCCATCTAACATCATACGCCAGTACATTGTTGTTCGCTTTTGCAATATCGCCTAAAATATCGAATACAGACTCCGCACCGCCGTAAAATCTCTATATCGCCCGATCGATATTGTATTTTCACCAAACATACACGGTTATGGATGGATCATATTGGCTAGAATCTAGCTTCCCTTAATACTATGATAGTGCAGGTGGATTCTGTGGCTTGGGAAATTCTTATTCCATTTCTTAGCGTTTTCATTTTACGAGGAAAATTATTTGACTATAAATACAAATAAATGTATTTATCTTTTTTTTTGTACAAAATATTGTTCTAACATTTTATTTCTAGGCAAAGTGGGGCAAATTTTTGTGTATGTTACAGGAGTACTATTCACTTTTCCTTTTCTTCCAGACATATTCTTAGTCTGTTGAAACCGCAATCCGACATAACCCACAAGCTCTAATTAGATTGCCTCTCATTAGTATAACAGGTGTCTACGTAATTAATAATATCGTCACATATGTTGGCTAAGCTGCATTCAGCCCACAGACAAAATGCATTAAAGTTCTATCAACCAAAGTAGGTCAAGTGTTAAAACGAACGAGCCCTATTGTCTCAAGGCGCGAACCATTATTGTGTATGTATAGTAGGTGTAGGTAACGCACGTAGGCAGATTTGTCTGTAGGTGTTATTCGTCGCGTCAAAAGAAGGGTTTAAGTTAATCCGATTAGAACGTATTCCATTATTTATATTTAATTGTTTGGCGCGAATGAACGAGCTGCCATAAATTAAACATATGAATGGAGCGGTGTGGGCTCGTGTGAGCGGTGTGCTTTGTCGACGTATAAATTGTGGGATATTGACATCTTTGTGTGTGGAGTACGTTTTTGTGGCACTCTCCTAAGGCTTTCCTTAATGCAAATGTCCTAAAAGCATTGTGCTGCCGTTATTACGCTGAAGAAGTATGTCTGTTGTGTTGAACATATTTTTAATGGAAATTGGTTGGTAGGTAATCCTATTTATTCTTATAAGAAGTTATTTCTTACGTCCATTTTAGCCCAGATGTTTAAATATTATTATATATCGTGGTTCAAAATATTTAAAACAAATAAATTATTCTTAGTTTGAGGAAAGATGAAATAAATATACATGGATATGCCAAGTACACGTCTAGATGAATCTCAAATATTCCTCCTATTTAAGTAGTTATGATATATTGGCGCAGGTCTATATTTAGTTCGGGAAGTAAAACACCACAAGTTTAAATGGGTAGATATGGATTGTTTTTTTAGGAAATTGAATGAAAATATTTTCACCCTTCATCGGGCGTATTACGACTTCTCTTTTTCTTCAATTCCATTCCATTCCAATGTTTCTGGTACACTTAGTTGTGCGCTATGGTTATGAAATCATACAGACTAATATAACCCCTCCATAAACTATGTACCTAAATAAAAAAAAAGTGTAGTAATAACAGCTCTTTATCATACAACTCTACCAATGTCCATTTTAAACTGACTGGAATTAAGAGATCGTAATTCGCCTGCTTGGCTACTTCAGACAATAAAATATAATTAATAATGCAGTAGGTACGTTAGCTAGCAATTAAGGAGGAAACAGAATTATTTGGCTTCTCCAATATCCGACCAGGGCAGACGAAAGCCCGTTTCTCAATATCAATTCCGAAAAATCATTTACCTTCAAACAGTCCCACTTGTTTCCAGGCGGTACGGTATTTGCACGTATAAAAGAAAAAGTTCATTTTTATAAAGGAAACTTAATTAACCGGTAATGTAAAGATAACATTGTCTTTTGTGTTCGGTCGGTCCCTAGTGTCCCACTTTCTTGAATAAGGAATCTTCACGGAAACGATACCGCGCTTTTATTCTTTTTCTTACCGCGTGACTTTATTAAATGTATTCAGAAATGTTAAATATATATATAAGAGAGAAAGATAAATGTTTATTTACATAAAAACAAAAAAGTTAAAAAAAACGTGGTTACAACAAACAAAAAACAAAACAAAATTGTGTACCTACAATATTTTAAGTGGGTTACCGAAATGGGTCAGTGGAAGGCATCGGTTACAAGTGTTAAACTGCGTGGGACAAATTACTTTCTCATTACTTACTTAATTACTACTAATTATTGGACCCGCCTGTCAATGACCCGTTAACGAATACAAACATTACAACCATTTTTACGCCCAATATGTTTGGTAAACACAAGTAAAACATTTGTTCTTTTAGGTAAACCTTTACTTATCCACATTTATAATAGATAAAGAGTATGAGTCTGATTCAGAAAGAAGATTCCAGCAAAAAAGTTTCGCTCTTATACTCGTAAATAGCAAAATTTAACAACCTAACCTATATTTGCCGAGAGCTAGGTCGCCAGTTTCTTAGGAACGACCCTCATTTTCAATTCATACAGGCTATAATTGAAAGCGGAAACCGAAACACGTGAGGGGCTAGACCTAACGAACACATCGATACTTAGACCTGAACAAGTAGGTACAGGTGCTCCATTATCTATCTATTCATTTACGGTAGAGATGGGTAAGGTACCAATTCAATAACTCAGGGCCTCTATGAAGTTAACTCAAAAATCTATATACTAGTTTTGGGTGTTTCGTTCGCCGACTCATTCTGTATGTGTCTGATACGCAGCGCCTGAGTCGCGCGCTTTTCTCGTAAGATAGAGACAAAGTGGAAGCGAACTGTTAGCCACTCCTTGTGAGCCTACTGGACACATGCCCTTACATGAATGGAATTCCGAGACCACGATGCAGTAGTACTCTCAGACTTACGTAAAAATATAAAAATTGAACTTGTTATCATAACCGGCGCAGTAAAATGAGTTAGGCAACTCATTGAGTTGACGCAGCACAACGTTACCTTCCATCTCTAATTCACGGAACGGTGGGCATCCATTATACTCCGTTTACGGTAAATTCTTTTTATTTACACAGCTCGTAGTTATATTGAATCAGCGGCCGGATGTGGGGACCTTTCGTAAATTACATCACCGTTTATAGGGAACTTGCTTGTCATTGCTGCGTTTTGGTAAAAAGCGGCGTCTGGCGTAATTAGAGAGACGGTTACGAGCGGTTATCTTTGAAGATCGTGTTAGGAAACAATGTAGAGTGGTTACAATGATGCACTATAGAGGGCGGTGGATCGTTAAGGCTTTTGGTGGGCGGTGATCTCAATCCTTACGTAACTGTCGCTTTAGCCCCCAGCTGGTTTGTGTAAGTAACTCGTACCTAAAACCTTGTATTAGGGTATAGTTCACAATTCTAAATCAGGGTTCCAGAATGTGTCATATATTTAATATTTTAACACACTTTATCCAAATATAAGTAAGTTTTGTTCTGTAAGTGTCGAAAACATGTAAGATTACAATCATTTCATGAGTACAATACAAAATTTTATTATTATTATTACTTTTTCTTGATTTGCAACGTCATATTTATTCAAATTCACATCACTTGCTTTTGTAGTTTATTGAATAGTCGATTGCCTGAGCCCTCAATAAGAGTGTGATTTCCCTAAGGGCTATTCCTAAGCCAATGATAGAAAACTCGATTACGCAACTAGATTTCTGTCGAGCCCTCGTAAAACATGGGTGACTTTGAAGTTTGAACTCTATTTTTACCCGCATAAAGATATGGGGTGGCAATTTGCGCCGTGTCACGTAACCAAATTGTCGCGGAGTCAAAATTTTAAGCGTGACTTAACCCCCTCGTGAGGGCCTATTAAATTTATTGCTTGTAAAACGAGGAGCTAATTTAGAGTTACATTTTATTGTGTTAGCTTAACTACTTTACCGGCGCGAGGCGCTCCGCGGGTGCCCAGACTCACCAAACTGTCTTGCAACAAAACCGAACAAATTCAACCTTATTACAACACCATAAGCTTCAACCGAATCGAAACTTGTCAAATATTGGTATCGGAACCGAGTACAGACGCACATTTAGTGCGTTTTATTAGCTTTGCCTATTTCTTTGTGCAGTAAAACAGTGGGTGTTTTGTTTTCATTATGAGTTAACTCAATGACATTTTATTATCGAGTACAATTTGCAGATGCGTTCAAGCTATTTGATTAGATTACTTATTCTGTTTTATTGGAGTTAGTTATTGTGAAGGGAAAATAACTATCTACATTACATGTCAGAGCGCCCTGGGCTATCTTCCAATCGCGCTCTACACTAACGGTTCAGTGTTGATCCTTGATGATTTTTTATTATGATTTTATAATATAAAGTGCTGACAAATTTGTTGTAGAAGTCAGTAGAATATAATCTTATTGAAAAGAAAATCAAGTTCTTACCGCTTGAAGCACACAACTATTGGGAACTGGAGAAGAATTACAAAGGTAATATTCATTCGTGGACAGGAATGGCTAAAGTTTAGTGTAGGTATTATAGTCCGAATCCACTTCTCATATTACGTGATTTACATAACAAGCAATTTTTCTGGACTTTTGACAAGTTTTCCGTTACGGACAAAATAATAGCCTTCAAAATTCCTCAGTCTGCATTACAATCAATTGGTGAACATAATTTCGGAGTCATTGCTCCCGTAGTGCCTACTAGTAACTACAGAGGCGATATCGCACTGCATTCGCAGACACGTATTATTTTTGGCAAGTGTTAACATGACTGATACACGAGCTATTGTTACAAATAGGGGTGCCAGCTAAGCCGGAAATTAAATAATATATCTGAACATCACTAATAACATTGAGTGTGATCATATAGCTTTAAGTCTTGAACAGAAAGATAGACGCAAATATGAAAATAAATTATAAACATCACTATATTTATCCTGGATATGAAGTATTTCCAGATTGGATTAACTAAGGTAAGTGCTTCCTGTCTAACCAGGTCTAATAAGCAGGACGTTTAGATGGTACTAGCAATGATGGTTGGGGCACGAGCCTACCCTAAACTAGGGCGATTTCGGCCTTAGTCACCCACGCTGGCTGGCGGATTGGTCGACTTCTCACGATCTCAGAATATCCTCCAAGGTGCAGGTTTTCTCACGATGTTTTCCTTCACCGTACGTCGGGATATGTCGTTATCCAATTTTAAACTTACTAACATTGGAGTTTCGTCCGCCAACCCTATTTTCAATTGTATATTGGAACCGACACACGCGCGGGGCACGCGTCAGATATACGATTACTCGTATTATCGCGTACGAATTATGGCGCACAGTTCTGAGAATAACGCGCAGCCCATAACAATTTCGTGAAGAATTATTTAATTCAAATCTGACATTATTTAATCTAAACGCGACGGATGTCGTGGGTGTCCGATTTATGGTAATTTATAGGTAAGTATTACCAAGTAGGAAGAGTGACTGCGATTGAATATTCACGTAGCACAACACTTCAAAGTTTGGACTGTATTTGTTTTTACTGTAAGTTCAGTTACCAATAGTTTATATTATAAAAATTATTGGGACACAGTGTGGTGGTCATGGTGTCTTTATTATACAAATCCCTCGACTGCCTCGTTGGTCTATTGGTAGCAAGTGCTGCGTTAGGACCGAGAGGTCCCCGGTTCGAGTCCGGGGTCGGGCAAAATTTGTGTGAGTTTTCTGTAATGAAATTACTCAGCCCGGAGTTAGGAAGTTGGCGGTTGAACGCCCGTGCCTCGGAAACCACGTTAAGCCGGTGGTCCTGCGCCCGATCTCTCATCGGTCATGTCGGATTGCCGTCTCACCGAATTATGAGAGTAAGGGAATAGAGAGTGCACTTGTGTTTGCGCGTACACTTGTGCACTATAATATGCGCACTTGGCTGATCTCAATTGAGATCGGCCGCCATGGCTGAAATCGGTTGGACGCCTTATTTTACAAATCTTGATTTTGAACGAAGTCTTCTTTAATGTTTTTAACACATTTGCCAATCTCCTTAACCCATGTGCATGTGGTCTTATTTAGTCATTCGTTTCAGAAAATCAAAAGCAGAAACAACCTAAATTACTTTAAGTTAATACAATTTGTATATAGAAATACAGAAGAAGTAACAACCTATCATGTACGTAACCTTCATCCCAAGTTTATGTAATCAAACAGCATTACCCGAATTCCATCCAATCGTTCCCATTACAATGTTGTAGTTTTATGGATTCACAGTTACATTAGGTAATAGCGTTTAACTGTTGCTTCGTCGACAAATTATATTTTTCTTTCTCATCTGGTCACGTTCGGCCTAATGACATCGCTGGGTACGTATCTGATTGTACGTGTTTTTATTTGTTGCGTAATGACAGGTTAGTTGGGAGTTGCAAAAACTGTTTTATTATTTAGGTGCCGGTATCATTTTGGCTGCGCGGGAGGCCTTTGTGATAGATAATCTTTATGCGCAGGTTTTTAAGTGAATAAGGATGTTATGCAACCAGTTACATCAAGTGAAATTAAGAAGCATGTTTCTGTCCTAATATTGTGCAGCACTTGCTGCCCGAGACTACATCGGAGTCGATTATTAAATCACAAACAATCCTTTTTTATGGCGCAGTTGGTTAAAAAGTAGCTGTTTATTTTCTCAATATCTAAGCTAATGGGTTACCAACATTTAAATCAGTTTAGTTATTTTGGCGTCAAAGCGCGACAGACAGTCAGAGATACTTTGGCTATTAAATTTAACCCTTGAAGTTAATACAAAATCACATAAAAAGGATGTAGTACTTAAAGCTCATTAGCCTACTCGTCTTTTGAACGTTTCAAAAGCTCCGACGAACATGCGGGTGTTATAAATTAATTGTTTCGTAATCGTTGATATAATCAACACTCCCGCCTATTAGGATAATCCCTGGAACGGAAATTAACGTGACAACCAATTAACTCTATCCCCGGGGCTGAGCCATAGCTGTCAATAATGGTGACGTAGTAAATAATTAACATCGGCTGGCAGGTGCAAGGTGTTAAATAGGTATCGGTTATGTATCTAATTTATCTTTATCGCTGAGCTGAAAGGTAAATTGAAGTGCTAAGCTATTAAGTATTAAAAAATAACTTTAACCCTATGGTTCAAGTCCCCTATGGGTAATCTAAACTTTGTTTCAAATGTGCAATAAATATGTCTATTAATTTAAATTTTAAGAAAAAAGTACTAAGTAATATTGTTTTTGCTGATTTGCAGATTCAGAATTTTTTGGAATAACATACAGATTTTCTGAAGTCTAATATCAAATAGAAGGATATTTGGCTAATTACACCTATTCACAAACAATTTTAAAATTCGAATCCACCTCTTTTAGGCTACCTGTCGTCGCATCATTGTCCGCAGTACCAAGCCGCTATCAGCCATCCTTCACTCTTCAGCAGCACTATCTGTTTATCAACTAGCGAAAGTTTCCTCGATCGGTGACACGTGACGTAAGCACAATGGAGTCTGTGATGTGTATGATGATGAGATACTATTGAGAACACACGAGTGGAGCCGTTTGTATGGGCGCGGTCAAATGTAACTGGTTGTGAATAAAAATATGGCTGAAGAATAGGAAAACAAATGACTGTATGACTAAAGATAAGAAGAAACAAATGACTGCTGCTATGCCCGGCGACTATGGCATTTCTCTTCTTAGGTCAATGAGGCAACTATTTCATATATCTACACGTTGACAAATAAAGTAGGTAGTAGATTCCGATTCATAGTCGGACATCGACTTACTAATAAAAGTATTAAATAAGATCTCAATCAAAGCTCAATGTTGAATTTCGGGCTTTTGCATTTTCATTTTAAATTACAACATTTGGCGAACTAGCGATTATTTGTAAGCGTCGATTGAGTTCGTCAAAGGGCACATCTCCCAGAATCACACTCTGAGGAGACTAAAATTCTTTTAATTTATCTCTCAGACGTTGAATGCTAAATAACTAGCATCATAAGTCCGTTACGTACAGGTTCTAGTTCCAAAGAATCCTTGTTAACTGCTCAGATATCGCGGCCCGCAATTATAAAGGGAATATGGCATGGAATCCTCCTGTACCGGAGCCCACTTTTTATAGTGAGCCTTTGTATGGCCGCCGACAGCCCTCTCACATCAATATCAGATTATGAAGTGTCTCAACGGGTTAACGGGAAGTTAATGGCCACTCATAAAGTTTACCCATCGGTTTAATTCGAAACGGACTTGAAGAGGAATTCGATATTACGGCTGGAATATAAAGCTTAGCGGAATACATGTGCGTGAGTTGACTTCAAGTCGATTAGTAATAAATTAATGATATGGTTTGAAAAACTCCTGTTGATGAATGCAAACAAAATATGTAGGTATCAGATCAGAAATAATACTTAAAAATAGACAGCGGAATAAATCTTTCGCGCTTGGAGAATGGATTCATTGTATTGGTATTACATATACTTGCCGGTAAGATGGTGGTTAGTAAGTGATATTTGTTAATTTTTAACAGTAAATTATTTTATGGTTTCATTTACGGAAGTGTTCTCAAAACTTACTACTAGTAACTACTTACAAACGTTACTATTTGTGAGAGAAAGAGCTTGATTAATGCATTTTTCTCATTAAATTGGAATGTGTACCTAACACATTAGAAAGAAAGAAAGAAAACGTTTATTTAGTGACAACATTATACACACGCACACAATAGAAATATGATTCATGAACATATGTTAAACGATAGTTATCTAGTCTAAGCTGCTACTAGCTTTGTAGGCGTAGACAATGCCTAGAATTTATGGACACCACCTGCCCGTTGAATGACATCGTGTGTATTTATTGTCATTCAAATGCGACTCCTGACAGTTAGACCGAGTACGCTGGTTGAGTAACAAAGTGACATGCTAGCAGCCGCTGTATAGCTTGGCACGTGCTGAAGAATCGCGGTACGGCCAAATAATAGGTATACTTAGCTCCTCTTTTCCGCCTCGTGTCATTAAGGCACGGAATGCCCTTCCAGCTCATGTTTTCCCTTCCTCCTATGTTCCCGGGCTCTTCAGGCGAGGCGTGAAACGGCATTTAAGCAGGCCTTCAGGGTGAGGGCGACAAGCTCAATATGGTCTATTGTGCCTGTCGACCTCATATTTGGATCTCACTACCGCTCACCATCAGGTGGAGTGAGGTCATCTTGTTCATCCTATTATAAAAAAATAGTAATCATCATCATCATCAGCCTATTTCTTGCTTGATTTAATTGATTAAACACACAGAGGGTTCGAGCCTACTCTAAACTCTAGCTAGGGTGATCAGGCCTAAGTCAACCACCCTGGCCAAGAGCGGTAAGACTAACAGCACCTAACTTAAGATTTTCTCCACAGGTTTCCTCACGATTTTTTTCCTAAGAGTGAAATCGTCGAGCAATCGTTTAAATAATAAATTTTGTACGTTGGTAAGTTGCGGAATTAGAACTGACTATACCTCTAGTCTTAAACAGCAGGTCATCAACGCTCAAATTTAATAATAAATTGTTAACTTACCAAAAATACATGTATTATTTACAAGGTACAGTGACATCCTCACTAGGCGCGGCATGTCTCCTCGATAAATATTGTGAGGTCTGCAGTGAATCCGCAATTTGCAGTTGCAGGTTATAGGTATCGCTTAACTCACATTGAGTTACTGAATTGAAGATCCTTTGAAGAATGGTTTGAAAAAGCCGACGATGGAATACCTAGCCTAGCTGGCAGTCTAGGATGCATGGGCGCACCCAGGTTCTATGTACCTACCTACCTACGTCATTGATGATTTTGAATCCGGAGCCGCGGTGGAGCAATTTTTTTTTTCCGGTTTTCGATACATTGATGTCTCTAGAATGGTGAAGACCTCTACGACATTATTTCCGCGCTCTACATGTATAGCAAATTTGACTATCTGTATAGCAAATTTTAATATCCTTTCCGCGCTCTAGACTATCCGTGTAGCAGACTTTTTATGATATTTAGAAAAACGGAAAAAATTCAACTGCCTCACCGCGGCCCGGGGATTCGAACACCCGTCCTTCCGGGAATCGCGCCCAGACGTGCATTACCATCACACCAGACCAGCAGCTATTAATTGAAGCCGTCGAATTTTTCCCGTATATGACCTGTTAGCCACAGGTGGCGCCATCTACTATCAGTGATACACACTGACAGCCGTAGACATCTCGTTACAGAAATGTAAACTACAGAAAATGATGACACACTGGCAATAGGGTAGTTTCCTATTTTTTAATTTTTACATAGATGGATGAACAACACAATTGCAAAGGTGTTCTTAAAAGAATGGTTTGGTCCTTGGAGAACTCCCGGCGATATTACAGTTTCAACAGCACATCATTTGGGCGAGCGCAAAACGCTTCATACAAATGTCGCACAGAGCTATGACGTCACCCCTCTGAATACGAGTATGAATACCGTAAGAGCCTTGATCAGCATCTATATCAAATGTTGCTTTTACGAATATGTTCTCATAGTGAAACCTACTACTAATTTTGTAATTTATAAGATGGCATACTATTTTTATTGAATTTTCGCACTTTAAAAATGGACTTTCCCACCTAACTTCAAATGCCTATTATTGTCTCATTTCGTAAGAAATTTTAATTTCGATTTCACTTATGTTATTGATTTACCCATATGTAACTGTTAATTGTGAAATTTTATGTAAAATCAGACTTAGGAAACTAGCCTATTACGTCATGCGGTCAGATCAATGTAAATTTAAATTTTTTAAGTGCTAAAGCTTGCACTAGCTGTTCTAATATTTAGAAAAACGGAAAAAATTCAACTGCCTCACCGCGGCCCGGGGATTCGAACACCCGTCCTTCCGGGAATCGCGCCCAGACGTGCATTACCATCACACCAGACCAGCAGCTATTAATTGAAGCCGTCGATTTTATATGAGTTCAAATGGTCATAGTTCTACACATACATACATCCATACATAGACTGCAAAAATCATTACCCTTCCTTTGACTTTGAAAGCCGCAGTCGGATAAGTTCTGCATATAAACAATAGCCAATCCATTTAAATGAATCAAACATTTTCATTGTTATCGTATTTTAATTATACATTGTATCGTTTTATTCTGTTTTTATTTGCTTCAAATCCATACAAATTTGTCCTTGTTAAACTGTTTCAAGTTACGTCTATTTGTGTAGTATGCTGCGGTTTAAATACTATGTAACTGAGCTCTAAAGTTAGATATCTATGTTAGAGCTATCAAACTTGGGATCTGGGTCCCTTTATTGTAAATTAGTTCTTGCAAATATACTAGGGGAGGTAATAAACGTTGTATTAAATTTGGGAAAGGGCGATTCGGATAGGACGTGTTATTCAGTTCTATGTTCAAGCATTATTATGTATAATGCTTGAGCATTATTATGTTTGTTTATAGTAAGTAATTAAAGAAATAGCTTGAGGGTTTTGTGCCTCCTTACAAAGTTTATATTTCATTGCCCTCATGAGTTCATGAGAGTTGATTAATATATAGTCGCTATAAAATTATTAGCAGTCATAAAGGTTAAGTGTTTGAATAAGGAAAGTAGAAATTTACCCCCAGGTTACTTAGCAAACTAGGTTCTTGTATAAAGATAATGTTTCGGTACAAATATGTTTACCAGAAAATATACTGTAACCTTATAATCTTGGTAGAAATCGAGCAGCTCAGTCGTAGCCAGTGAAATTGGGGCATATCCGGGAAATGACAGCCTCAGGACGCCTTACTGCTTACCAGCCACTTACCTACGAGACCATATCATAATAAACTAAGCAACAGTAAGCAATGATACGACAATGGGGAATATGCACACATTTTTTTTATTATCCTAAATAAATCTTTAATTTTGAAGAAATATAAATATAATTTTATTTTTCAATTTACTTTAACGACAGCAGAGATATACCTGTTTAAAGTTCCTGAGTAGAGAGAGAGAGATCTGATATGTCAGGTGACGTCAAATTACACTACGGCCATACGCAATCCATACAAAACTCTGTTTTGTAAGAAAAAGATGGAAAATGATCTTTAATTCATTACAAAGCCTTCGTTTTTGAACCGATTTCCACTTCAAATTCACATTTTATTATATTTTGAAGTTTATTTGCATAAGTTCTTGAAAAAATCAAGATTGCCGGTTTACGCATATTCCTATTGCTGAGCGAGGACCGATTTTAAGATATCCGTAGCGAATAAAGAGATATTCTATTCTATTCAATGTGACAAAGAATTCCAGGCCTCAATTCCGCTAAATTATAGGATGCCTAAAACGACTAACGCTAGTAATTTGTTTGATTAAACAGCTGATCTAGCCGAATGACGCAAAACCAATGCCAAAAATCAATCATAGTTGTTTTTATAATGGAACAACTTGACTTAGAGCTAAATTAGTTAGTAGTCAGTAAAAATAGTTATGCCGTGAAATTGACTTATTTTGCGCATTTATAATATTAGTGTGTGTAGAAGTTTTTAGGCCCTTATTACATACTAGCTGTGCCCGCAACTTCGTCTGCGTAGAATAGTAACTTTTGCCTGCATTATTAATTTCAGGAAGCATTTTTAAGAAATTACAGGAAAAATAAATAAAGCTACATAAATTATAAAAACTATTACAAAATAAAATATAATTAAACTTAGTAATTGATTGGATTAATATCCATTAAATAACCTGAAATTGTTTACAGATTAATAGGTGATAAACAACATATCACATTTTTTATTACAAATCGGCCAACTAAAAGATAAAACATATTGTGCGTACATTTTTTTGTCTAAGCAATGATCTAGCCTGAGAGGAGAGTGGTAGCCAGGACTCACAAAATTATTTTTCACATTTTAGTACTGAAACCACGATAAAACCTTTAATTTATTTGACAGGAACAGGTTTCAATGGTTGCAAACAGCTTACTGTACCTATGTAGTTAGTAATGTAGTTAGTTAGTACACAAAATTTATGTTTGATATCAGGATAACTTAAAAAAGGTAAAAAATATAAACTACCGATCCACTGTCTCAAAATATCTATAAAGAATGTGTGTTGCCATGTGACGAATTAATCAGTATTTGCTTTGCTACTTTGTTATGTGCCACTTTTGCGCATATTTTTTTGTATATTTCTCGTAGATTGTATTGTATTCGTAATGAAACAATGAGATATTAATAACGTAAAGCGCAAGTTTAATAAAATATAAGTTATGAATTACTTTTAGTATTTGAAGCAATATTGCGAAATAATAGAGCATAGTGACATCTATTTGACTAACCTAGAACTAAACACTCATGTCATATCAAATCTGACAGCATTTGACATGACTTGCCAGCTAAGAACGTGATAGTTGGGGAGCCCAACGGGAGTTTTTGGAGTCTTGATCAGACTCAGACTCTGTCTTGTAAGATTTTTAAATGGGAGACTCCTTGCACCCTTTCATGTACCTCTGCCGGATATGTACACTTCATACGGGAGGGAGAGGGTGCGTGATCCTAAATAGGATAGTTGCTAATGCTTATTACAAAGACATTGTTAAAAGAATTGGGCAGGATTATGAAAAACTAATAATCTCAGACGGTTTCCATGGGGTAATGACCATAGAATCGCGCCTATAACAACAATTACTAAAACCTTTGACACAACAAATATCCAAGGGGCACTTGACCAGTTTTCTGATGATCTATGTGATTTTATTTGTAACGATCTTTATATACGATAACTTTTTGACGTGAATGTTTATAAATAATAAACATTCAGATAATATCGAACAGTCTATCAATTGGAACAACACAAACCACCTCCATACCGAAAACCAGGTAATAGAGAAATGTAGCGAATTTAATAAACCTTTGAACCTGGCCTGTGGATTATTCAAAGGTCTTCGACGGGATCACCCACATCAACCTATTTAGCTTTCTTTTCTTCAGCAAAAGCACCCACATATACAAAACTTCTCTAAATCATTTACCAACAAAGCACAGCCGATATTAAACTGCACACTGAAGGCCTTACATTCAAAATACAAAAAAGAGTTAAACAGGGTGACTTCCTATCACCAAAGCTTTCAGTAGCACGCTCCAAGAAGTCTTCAGGTCACTATGATATTCTTTGGCAACAATAGAAATTGGTGTAGAAGATAGGGGACTGATAAACTTTCGCTTTGCAGATAACATTTTCCTAGCCGACATACGTATACATCGACAGAACTTGAGTTCATGCTCGAACAACTGAGCGCAGAAAGCGTTGACGTTAGACTGACGATGAATAGATCAAGACCAAATCCAAGGTCATGACCAACAGTAGCACTGGTTTGGTAGATTGCAGTCAACAGACAGGTAAAGCAATATGTAGAGGAGTATATACTTGGGCTAGGCATCAGGCAGATTCGAAATCAGGCAGGACAAAGAAATAATCCGTAGAGCAGACAACGCCTGGAAAAGCTTCTGGTCCATGAATGGGTATATGAAGGGTGATCTTCTTGTATCACCGAACCGCAAACTCATAGACGTTTTCATACTGCCTATCCTAACACATCTTGGTCCCCACCGAAAATCAGAAGTCCAAACTTAAGGTTTTACAAAAAGCTATGAAGCGGAGTATCATCCTTACTAATATTATAAATGCGAAAGTAACTCTGTCTGTCTGTCTGTCTGTCTGTCTGTCTGTCTGTCTGTTACGCTTTCACGCATAAAGTACTGAACCGATTTAAACGAAATTTGGTACAGACATAGTCTAGAGCCTAGAAACGGTTATAGGCTACTTTTTAACCGACTGCGCTATAAAGAAGTAATGTTTTAGCCGTTAAACATCTCTACGCGGACGAAGTCGTCACAGCCACTGGACGGATCGAGATGAAATTTAGCATGCAGGTAGATGTTATGACGTAAGCATCCGTTAGGACAGTATTTCCCGAAATTCCCACGGGAACGGGAAATAACGGGAAAATCCTTTTGTATGAAAAATACTAACCGCATAAGTTAGACGCTTGAAATTTGACATGCAGGTACCTTAATAAATTAAAAGCTTAGTTGCAACAGGATATTGTAAAATTCCCACGGGAACGGGAGCAACAGGATAAAAACTTTTGTATGAAAAAATCTAAACCGCGATATAGATAGACGATTGAGATTTGGCATGCAGGTACCCTAATGAACGTTAAGCTTACTTCCAACGCGATATTACAAAATTCCCATGGGAACGGGAGTTATTGGGAAATAACTTCTGTATGTAAAATCCCTTACGGGGTTGAAATATGTTATACAGAGATAGAGATATACCCGAAGCGACGCGAGGGCGGGTCGCTAGTAGGTATTAAGTTAAAAGAAAAAATAAAATATACCACCATCCACTCCCGTAATGGTATTGTTGTTGGTCAAAACTGATGTAGCAATGGGCGGGGAATGTGATATGAAATGTGCGAGGATAAAGAACAATAGATGGACCAGAATTGTTACACATCGCGTGTCTGAAGACGATTTTCGCCGAAGAAGACCCAAGAAAAGGTGGTATGATGATCTGGTCCATGTATCAAAGAACTGGCAAGTCCTAACATTAGACAGAGAGCAGTAGATGAGTTTGAAGGATCGCCCAGCAGGACGTCGATATCAACTTGAACGTCCTGCATAAAAATGTAACGCGCTGAAGTATCTCAAGATTATGTTTTTTTCAACAGACACAAAGATTAATTATAACTTTGTGGTCCAAATCGTTCCAATGTCACTTTTTAGGGATTATTTAACATGCACTTTGAATGCGTGACACGGTCAAATAACTTTTTTCTTTCAACAGCTTGTTACCAGGTAGCCCTCCTGTATTAATCGCTGACCCCCCACTTATAAAGAAAGTGTAATATACTTTTCGTAATCTTTCTATTCCGATTCCATGTCGTTCGAGTAACTGCAAATCTAGCCATTTACCTCCCCTACTATGACGTTTTGCTCAATAAAGTAGTTCGTATAGTCCTAGTCAGAAGGTTCATTTTGGTCGATATACTTTTACCATTTTTGTACGTGATCTAATAAAGTTAGATTTTTAACTATCCTACAGGAATTTCTGTGACTAAAAGTATTTAAGATCTTGACCGGGGATGTATGGTACCACCATGCAAAATTTCATTTTAATCGGTGTAATAGTTTCAGAGATCAGTCATTTATTAAGGTGTTTTGAATATCCCACGGGAACCAGTTAACTGTCAGTGATTTAAAGTATCCTATGCATTTTTCCGGAATTTAAAATACCTTCGTGTAAACTTTCATTTAAATTGGTTCAGCCGTTTAGGAGGTCAGTCGAAACAAACAAACAAACAGACAGAGACACAATTTTTTTTAAGTATGGGGATGTGTTCTGCTACTCTCAAAACATATCCCTGACTGGTTTTTTTAGCGTTTTTCAAAAAAGTACAAGAATTTTTACCTCTACGTTTTTATTATAGTATAGATTAGAAAACTGAACATTGAAAAAAACTGGGATATTTACCATGTTGTTTTGTTTTAATGAGCTCCCGATATTTCGGCACTGTTGCAAGCGCCATGATCACGGGTGAACTCAACAGTGCCGAATATTACATATTTTTACCTTATTACATATTTTTCTATAGGTATAAATAACTGATATATTTCTGTGAACCTACCTAGCGTACGTTGCTAGCTGGCTGGACATGTTTCCTACGTTGTGGCGATTGTCTTGCAACACGCCGCTCACCTCTCCTTGGCCCTCGATCGATCATGTCTACTATGAATATCGATATGCGAAAACCTCTTTTACATCGCTCTATTTTACCGAACGACAATATATAAAATTGTTCATATCTGAGAAAGCTATAAATTTCCCTGTCCGCTCGCACAGTAAGTTAGTTTGTTTGAACAAACTAAACACTTTTTCCAATAAAAAGATATCTCAAATGTTACACATGATTTTTTGTGTGATTTACTTTGGCAGGTAGAGACGATCTAAGTCGGTTTTCGTAGATAAATCTATACTAACTAAATAAAATTTAAGTGTCTGTTTGCAATATGACTTTTTACTAAATAGGAATATATTTTAAAAAAATACAATTTAAAACACATTTGGGTTACATTTGTGTCTGTCTGTTTGTTCCCGCTCCGTCTCAATCTCCGAAACGGCTGGGCCAATTTAGACAGGATTTTCACTAATAGGTACTTACATAACAAATTTTACAAAATACATTATAGGATATTTTGATTCCAACATTTCTAAGCGGACGTATTCGTAGGCGGCCGCTAGTAGACAATAAAAGTAATCTGCAGAGATATAAAATAAGTTATGTGTTATAAGATAATATAAAAAAGAAACAATTGCCTTTTAATTCGTTTCAACCGAGTTCGAGGACCATTATTTATGGGTTTTTCCTGTTTTTGCGTAGGTGTGGAAAAAGTTTTGGAGTGACATCTTAGAGCCTTACATTTATGCTAGCGATTGCGTGGGTGAACACATTTGCTTTATGTCTTCCCTAGAAGTCGTAAGATTCTGGTGAAACGAGTATAAGTAGATAACATTTGTGTACGTAAATATTTCTGCTGCTGTTGTAAGTACATTGTAGTAATGTCTTTGTTCATTTGGGTGTGAGACTCCGTTAGGATTGTTTCCCTATTCTTCTACAAGGTTACCAAGTAACTTGAGCACGTATGAGAACGAAATAGTAAATTTTTAACATAATATTTTTTCAGAAGAATATAATTTTGAATTTTTTCTTTGACTGACTAAGATGATAGCTTGGAATAGCCTTGTCATCATCACCGGACATGTGAGGGAGCGGATGGCTCCCATTCCTGTTAATTACTTTTGTTTCCTATAACTAAAACAAAATCGAACTCAGAAAACTCCCCATTGGTAGCTTTTTGTCCACGAAGGCACATTGTGAATAGAAATACACAATATTTGGGTGAAGTTCCCAATGAAATACACAGATATGAGTGAGTACGGAATATTCCTCAAATACGAACATTTTTCTGGCGTACAGGTGTGGCCCAACCGTTATTTATGAGGGTCCTCCGCCGTTCCCGCGATCGAAGACGATTCTGTTTCATTTTTATACGATTTATGTTACGACAATGTATGCTAAAATAATACCTATCCCGCATATGCGTAGATGCGAATAAAAGTATTGATTTTCAGACTAACGAATTCAGCGAGACGTATTCGCAAAGCGGTTTTTTATTCTTAGATTGGAATATATTCTGTGAATTGAATCCTAAGTGAACTAAGCAAGATACAAAAACGAAGCTGAAACTTCCAAACTCCTCTAAATGACCTATCGATTCCGCTAGCAAAAAGTGAGTACTTAACCGTTTTTGACGAGTGAGGAGATCATCCAATCCAATTGATCCAATTCCCCCGTTTCGCGGAGGGTAATTTCGTAAATAGATAAGACATTATTTTGTTCAGTTTAATCATAAAGGTCCTGGCCAATTTGGCACAGAGCTCGTTCGACGGCGCTCGAGTGCCATCGAGACGGCGTTGGGAGAGCCGCAATTTGCCTTCACTTCAGCTCCAACAAACCAAGAGTGCACCAATTAGGTGAGACAAATTCCAATTTATTATTCGGCTGCAGGACGATTCGATTGGATAATAAATAGCCATTCGGCTCGCCCGACGATTACGTACACTTAAATAAATAACAGTAGGAGCATTGATGAATGGAAGCCGTGTATACGTGTGCTATTGTCCGCAGGAATCCCTATAAGACCGTTGATAATCACATACGTTGCGTTCTTCGCTGCTATCACATGTGCTCGGGAATTCCGCTCGAGAACTTTCGATTTAATGGAGACACTAACGTTTGTTTCACTATTTCAATGTCACAATTACCGCCTGTTGTTTTTTTTTGTTGAGTCGTTATTAGGCCCATTCCTTGGATTGGAACAGTAAGTGGTATTTATAGACGGATCTATTGCAAAGGGCAAGTGTGAGCCGCATAATCGCCGGATATTATCAACAGTTACGTTCAATAAATAACGTCTCGGATAATTTGTTAATTGATAGCCACAATCTTTAGCGATATCGATGAGCGTTCGGACCATAAAGTCTGGTTTTGACATCCTTGCTTAAGTTTTGTTCATATCTGTGCTGGATGAAGCTAGCGCGAGGTCTGTAGCAAATTATAATTAGAGGGCCCGATTATTTAGTGCATAAACTATTATATTATTATATTTTGTCAAAAATAAGACATGCTCATATCAATTGCTACTCTTCCTGTTACGGCAAATCCGTCTTTTCCATTAAAAATTCACACATTTATGTACTACATGCCTTAAGAGGTAAATCCGAAAATAAATAAAGTGTCTAGATTCTTAGATCCACTGTGAACTTAATGGCACAAGCGCCTTAAGATCTTATCAAGTTCAGTTGTACATGGTATTATGCTAAAACAGGATCGAGAGGAGTGGACCACCTAGTCTTTGAGCTTGTGTAGGACTAGACATTTCTCACGCTCCACCGCACCCGATATTTGGAACAATATTTGAAATCGACCACCTCTAATAAACAAATGAATCGCTGTCTCTAATAGGAATCAAAATAGTCTTTGTCCAAATAAGTATGTAGGTCAACATAGCAGCTGTTGTGTGAGGCAGCAGCAAACAAACTGACCGGAAACATGTTATACTGACACGAATGCTGTTGTGAAGTGTGTTTTGACAAATGGAAGAACAAGTACTGATATAATCTGTGGGCTAACTGAGCCAGGTGTAATTAGAGCGGCTGACTAAGCGCAATCTATGGGAGCGATGCCCGCTGACCCTCAGCAGAATTTAAGGCCCATTGTGAAGACTTCTTTATTGCACACCGCGGTTTAAAGTAATGGCCGGTATTCGTTTCGGACTTATCGAAGTCGACTCGATAACTCGTCGCATTTATCAGTCAGAAAATTAAATGTCAAACCCCTCGATGGTGTATTGGTTGCAATGCCTCCGAGTGCTAATTTAGTTACTTCAGATGGATTACGTCATGTTATTTGCGGAGTTCTCACCTTTAAGGTTGTATACCCCTTCTGGTATCACACCCAATTGTATGTTTGGAGCGGTTTTCGTAATTGATTTTGGTTGGTGTGGGTATATGATCTTACGCATTTCGTTTTTCCAGGTTTATTTATATTAAAATTCCTCTTAGTCACGTGTTTTGCACATTTGGTTGGATAACATGTTTACCTGATTACGGTAAAAGCAAGATACTTACAATCATATTTTTTTTTTTTGGGTACCTAGTGACATACAGACAGACGTATGTACATACATATAACCGTTATTATACTACCGCATCGGTTCGCAGCGCGTCGCAAAGCAAGGATTGTTTACAAGTTTTTTTTGTCGGCTCGATTGCGCCTCGCCATTACCAATTAGATATCTTCGATGTAAGATCAAATTGCGTCTACCGTGGGTCAGGCTTCGGTACCGTTAAAATGCATCACAATAGGATAGCGGCAAGAACCTGCCAGTTATCAGCCTCTTTCAACAGGAAAAAAAAAACTGAACTCTACGTCGACTGTTTTGGGAATGTGCCGGATTGTTTACTACGTAGTTTCAATCCCATAAAATCTGGGGGTTGAAGTACATCTGAAAAAACAAGTCAAGTTGTAAGGTGAAATTCTTGTTCCTAACTCAAAACTCGAAACTCATAAAATTTATTGCTTTTCCATAATGTAAAAAAGGTGTTTTTTAACCTTACTTTTTAAGCAAAGTAAGGTTAAGGTTTCTACCTCCTAGCTCTACCAGTGCCCCGCGAGTCTGGTGATGATGACAAGGCTGCTCCAAGCCATCATCGTAGTTTATAAGGAAAAAAAGAGAAAATAACCAGTTCCAGGTTTTAATGTTGGCTTTGCAGCCTGAAGGTTTAGAAGTTGAAGAAGAGGGCTTCGAAGAAAGTGTGCAGAAGAGAATAAATACTATTGAATATCTTTATATGTATCGTGTCTTTTTAGATTTTGACTACTTTTCGTCACGTCTGCCGAAATTGTGATGCAGAAGATAAAGTGAAAACACCCAACTCATATCTAAGTCTCTCCTAATAAAAGAGGATTTCCTCATCATAAAACTGCAACCTGATGATTAATAAAAAATCCGATAAAAACTATGAACTCTCATTAACATGGTATCGCGTCGTTATCACTAGACGTATATTAGATTTTATTATTCAATTTTTCTTAAGTTTATATGTTGTTCCGTTCTGAACTTGCTCATTTAATAGGTGCCCATAAACTTTTTCCATTCAAGTCTATTTGATAAACACTGTGAATAACAGCGCTCTATGATACAGCAAGATATCCGCAATAAACTTTTTAAATCTTAAGATATTTTTATGTCCGTGAGAAAATGTTTATGTGAGTTTCTTGGAATCGAACGGGGTATGGCCGTGAGTCGATAAGCGAGCGGAATTGTATGGTACGTGCTCATTATTGGCGTTATAGGTCACCATAAACGTTGCAACTATCTGCGATATGCCTGCGCCATCGAATACTTACGGGATTCTAGCGTTTGCTGCTCGGAATTCTGGTTACCAGGCTCTACTTTGTATTAGTTAGTTTAAATTATTATTGGAGTAGAGTTCTATTATTTTTTTTTCAATCCTGATAATAATATATATATTTTTCTAAGAGGCTAACAAGATGACCTCACTTCACCTGATGGTAAGCGGTAGTGAGATCCAAATATGAGGTCGACAGGCACAATAGACCATATTGAGCCTGTCGCACTCACCCTAAAAGCCGATATATTGATGATAAGATCAAACAAATAGTTACCATACCATAGTTGTAACTATGGTAGAGGATTTGTAAAATTCGACTAGATGTTATTTATTCCCTTTATTAGGTACTAGTGACCCGCCCTCGCTTCGCTTCGGGTAAATTTTACATACAAACCTTCCTTAAGAATCATTCTATCTATTAAAAAAAAACGCATCAAAATCCGTTGCGTAGTTTTAAAGATCTAAGCATACATACGGACATACAGCAAAAGCGACTTTGTTTTATACTATGTACTAGCGACCCGCCCTCGCTTCGCTTCGGGGATATCTCTATCTCTATGTAATATATTTTAACCCCGTAAGGGAATTTTACATACTGAAGTTATATCCCAATAACTCCCGTTCCCATGGGAATTTCGTAATATCGCGTTGGAAGTAAGCTTAACGTTCATAAGGGTACCTGCATGCCAAATCTCAATCGTCTATCTATATCGCGGCTTAGATTTTTTCATACAAAAGTTTTTTTCCTATTACTCCCGTTCCCGTGGGAATTTTACAATATCCCGTTGCAACTAAGCTTTTAATTTATTAAGGTACCTGCATGTCAAATTTCAAGCGTCTAACTTATGCGGTTAGTATTTTTCATACAAAAGGATTTTCCCGTTATTTCCCGTTCCCGTGGGAATTTCGGGAAATCCTGTCCTAACGGATGCCTACGTCATAACATCTACCTGCATGCTAAATTTCATCTCGATCCGTCCAGTGGCTGTGACGACTTCGTCCGCGTAGAGATGTTTAACGGCTAAAACATTACTTCTTTATAGCGCAGTCGGTTAAAAAGTAGCCTATAACCGTTTCTAGGCTCTGGACTATATCTGTACCAAATTTCGTTTAAATCGGTTCAGTACTTTATGCGTGAAAGCGTAACAGACAGACAGACAGACAGACAGACAGACAGACAGACAGACAGACAGAGTTACTTTCGCATTTATAATATTAGTAAGGATTAACTACTTCTAACGAGCAATGAACGTCATACGATTATTTCTAAATATAGCTCATTAAACCTATAATAATCCCTAGGTACTAGACCGCTTCATAGACGCTTAAGCCTCAAAGCTTCTTGAAATGATTGTGGTGTTTTCAAGTAGATTATTTATTTAAATGAGTTTAGACAGAATTTCGTGAAAGTTTGACTAGGTTAGTATACATCATTACCAACATGATCACTGAATCAGTAATAATACCTTTTGTATATATTTACCACTTTGCCACGACTTACCATGAGACAGAATGACATAAATCAGATTTCGTACATTATACGTTCATCTAATCCATGCTCTTAAATGTAACAAATAGCATAAGTAGTCAAAAGTAAATCAATCTAATAATGGACGCATTCAAGATTTGTATTCAGAATTTATTACGCACAAAACTATAAATATTTGGAACTGGTCGAATTTAACGCTTAAAATAAAGATAAAGCAATTAAAACCTTAAGGATGGCTACAACAACAAAACATAATGGATACTTGGAAGGTTCGGTGCGTAAAATCCTATTTAATCCAACCTCCCAGGAGATTGAGTTTTATTTGCTTAAGAAAAAGGACACGGGGAAGATTTATTGGTGTCTAATAAAAGACTCGTCTTGATCCCTGGAAATACCTTGGATTCTCGAATCTCGACGAGACCTTGAATCATCTCTCGTGTGTACATAGAGAAAATACTCTGGTCTGGTCAGAAATACTGCGAATTGAAAACATCCTCATATTCCTCAAGCATACGGAATGGCTGGGGAATTTAGTGGTTATGTCAGATTCTTACCATGTAAACCTCCAGAACCTTCTATAGGCAGCTTGAAGGTGCGAAGGAAAGCTATCGCATTTATATATCTGAGAAGATAGCTGCTAAATCTTAGCAACCATTTCGTTAGAATACACATTCAGAGTTAATTTTTTTTTTGCAATAAGCTAACAAGCTGACCTCACTTTACCTGATGGTAAGCGGTAGTGAGATCCAAATATGAGGTCGACAGGCACACTAGACCATATTGAGCCTGTCGCACTCACCCTGAAAGCCCGCTTAAAGAGGAGACCACTGCTGCGGCAACAACGAAGTTAATTCCATGTGTTTGCTTCCTACAACATAAATCGTACAATCTGTCGAACCGGGTTCTTGGTCCAAAATGTTATGTATGAGCTTTAAAAGCTCAGTCGAAACCTGTTCATTTACACCCGAATCAATAAGGCTGCAATTAAGAATTTCGGTTAATTATCGCACTTGCTGAGGCGGAACACACCAACTGCGTATTTGCGCCGCCGGCCCACTGATTTGAGTCGCCGCTTTGTACTCGACAGTGTAAATAATCTTTAATTAAAGCTGTTCATTAGACATCATATTACCGGTGTGACGGACGACACGCCGTCAAGAAAGATTGGGAAAATCGCTGTGAAAATAACGGCCCTTTTTGTTTGTTGAAACGCTTGGGATTGCCGTATTTTTAAAGATTGTAATAAAAATAAACAAATATCTGAGACATTTCCATACTCCTGACCCCAAACTAAGCAGAGCTTGTACTATGGCCGTCTGAGAGACTGATATACATACATAGATACATACATATTTAATACTTATTTATACGCACACACGGAACCAACAGCGATATTCATCACACAAATATTTGTCCCGAGTGGGAATCGAACCCACGACTCTCGGAACCGCCCGCCGGGGTCGCTAACCACTGTTCCACAGAGCCAGTCGAAAATATGTTACAGGTATTTTGTTATTTGTGAATATTTAAGCGTTTTAAAAATGTTAGTCCTTATCAACCTACATGTTAATGTTAGATTTCAGTCAATCTTTTCTCTTATAATATTATTAAACGCCAACCTTATTCATAATGCAACTCGGATGCGTACAAAATGCCAGCCGCAATATAACGACCCGTGCCCATTTCCTCCATTTACTCACGAGGCCACAACAAAGCCATCGACACGTGCGCGTTATTTACATACAAATTACATAACCCATACTAATGATACTAATGTTATTACTCCGTAGGTGGTTGGACCGCAAGTGTCTCCCGCTTCAAATTACAAAAACGACGGCAACCGGAGCTCTTTAATTAGTAGACACCAGCTCAACACAGCTTAACAAGATATCTCACACAACCACAGAACAACCTACAAACGAATATCAACCTTATTGACCTCGAACAAGTCTCAAAATACAATAGATTAGCACGACATGAGGTTCTAATAGAAGTTGGAAAACGTTTGAAGGAGCTATTTCACTAAGACGCCGTAAGCACGCCGCCTCTCGGTTAATGCTAGGCAATGAGACATGACCTCTATAATTGCACTAAAGACCTATAATTAAACTCTAGCTTAATCTATTCCAATCTTCAGAAATTCTGTAGTCATTTTCGTAGCAGACGATTAAATCGTTATTTAGAAGCGGTTAGAAAATGTAGCAATCTTGTTTCTGTCTATTTGTATGGCATTGGCAAATGACTCAAACAGGTTCACTCAGGGGTACGGATTCAATTCATTTAAAACAATGCCATTTATTAGACCATCACAAGTATTATGTAGATTTTACAAACAGTGGATTAGGTTTTCCACTGTTTGCAAAAATTTGTTTTCTTGTTTAAGAAACATCACATTGAATGCCGTTGGACAAAGGTCTCCGTTCAGTCCTAATAGAAATGTCATGCGTCTACTGTTGAAGAAGGTCTAGTAAACATTACATGGGATACATAGGATCCCAGTGTAGTAAGATCCAACACACATGGCGACATGACTAGTCCTCGGTAAGGCACCAATTAACGCTTTCTTTATCTCCGACGTTCCATTTCATTTGATCCACACTGACAATTGTGATTTTAAATGATAGCAATTAGTGGGTGATGGGCACTAACTTCGTTTGGAGACGGGAACCTGAGTGAATTCCTCCTTTCCGTTCGTATCGTAGATTAGAGTTCGGATAACGAAGTTACTGATGCTAATGACACCTTGAATGGTGCCACTGCGGTGTGGTTTCATTTCTTCATTATCTTCTTCGATTCTGGCATTTCTCGCGTGTTTTTAAAAAGATGTCTATCTGGCATGGGGAAAAGTAGGTCAAATTTGTTTTAACTAGGTTTACTTGTAATTAATTCCTGTCGCATTCATCTTTCTTTACTAGTAGGTAAATTACTTTAAGATTAAGTAAGTATTCTAGTTTATCAGGGTAAATCTAAGATGATGTTCTAGGTTCTGTGCGGAGAAGCTATTAACTGATAGGACACCGCGTTCTTGATGATGTATGGTATGAATATTATTTTGTGCAAACATGAGAATTTTCCAAAAATAATAATAAGCACAATTATAACTCGCATATAGAAGACTCAATTGAAAATCTTGAGTTATTATTCTAAGAATTTGAAAATGTTTGTGTGTGTGTGACTATGGGAATCTTAGTAAGCCACCAATATCAGATTTCCTTCCAAATTTTCGATGAAGCCAGTATCTTACCAATACTGTTTGTTCTATAATACAACTTGGACTCATAACCGCTTAATCCGTTGCGAAATCTCAAGAGATAAAACGCAAACATCCATGTTGTATTAAAGAAACAACGCACTGTCTCGAAGTGGTAATAATTTTTCGCATAACCATATCCAAGCTACAATTTACATTTAGTGTTTTGGCACTCCTTGGGCGGTGAACACCAGGGCCTAATTCTGGCAAATAGCGCACATTTGGCACTATCGTAATATGGGTTACTAAGAACCGCTTGAATTATTTCCGACAAGGGTATCCGTAGAAAGATATACTTTATTGCTCATAAAAACAAAGCAATTTAGGGTTACGATAAGAAAGAGAGTTCTTACTATATACATACATATATGTTTTAAAGAACTATAATAATATTTAAGTAACTTTTTAAACAAAAGTCTCATTAATTAATAATATTTGTACAAAACACCCACATAATATTACATGCCCGTCGATTCCAAAAACACCGTTTGAATAAATAATTTATTTCTTTAACATGCAAAATTAACGACTATATTTTGTTACAGACTAAAATACAATTAACAAATTTTTATTTCACATTTATAATCCTACTTTCACAAACAGTGTTCATTTTTCAATTTATCAGATTAAGTATTTCTGATATTTATAATTACTCTGTTAATAAATTGGCTAGCATTTGTTAAACTACGAGTACGTTTATGGGGATTATATGTCTGCGGTTAGAATAATAACGAATTATCTACATGTTATAACAATAAATAATACACTTTATAGTAGGAGTGAATATTTATCATATATTTTCTTTATTTTATAAAGGAGCACGATCAGGATGGCAAGAGGTAGTGACGTCCACATATTATGAGGTATAAAGGAACAATAGTTGTTCTAAGACCTGTAGTTCAAAGGTACATAACGCATTTTGGGAATATTCTAAGACACCAAATTTGTACCAATGAGACTTTGACAGCTAGGCTGTAAATTGTGTCCATGGAATAAAAAAAAAACATTTGTATTATTTTTACAAAATTTAGATCCTAACAATAGAAAACATGGCTGTAGGCATGTACAGCTTAAGTCGCTAAGCCTGAACCAATTTAAAAAAAAATAACCGTCGTTCCATTTCACGCGTTCCTGCATAATATTGATACCGACATCATTACACAGGCCAGAATAGACCCCATGAGAGCAATATTACGCCATTGCGCGGCCTCTAATTGTGTCGTGTCGCCCGTAAATATCGTAATGCTGGAAATAGTTCTTATTGTTTCCGCACGCGTTTCTGGTTACACTATAAAGGGTTATTTCGAAATAGTCACTATTCCATTATTATGCTTCCTAAACATATAAATCAATAGTGACCATGTGTCAATATTATTTAGCGACCAGCAGCGGTACCATGCGTTGGCTATCGAAAACTTACGTACGTTAAAAACTTATAGAGTTGTTTTTTACGATTCGACCGATTTTAGTTCTTAGCGTTACCACCAGGGGCGCTGTACAAGTTTTTCATAGACATATTTACGTAGGCGATATCGAGTCCGTAACTTTTAAACTCATAGTAGCGCTACAGTTTCGGTTCTGGAGTCGTCTTTGGTACTAAAGCTACCTACATTACGTAAAAACATAAGTACTTATACAGCATTTAAATTAAATTCCGCATTAATGAGGTCTTTTTTTCCTATCTACGATCTATGATGAGGGCTGGGAATAGCCTTGTCATCATCTCCAGACTTGCGAGCGAGCGAATGGCTCTCACCCAAGGTGTGCTTTAATTTACAAGTAGTTAATGCTAATATTATTTATAAAACTTTTTAGAATCTCTGAATAAAATACCTGATAATGCCATAAATTTAATAACCATTGAATCCGTTAATCCAGCGTCACCTTTTTACATCCCTTTCTACATAGAAAGCCCTTCTCTACGTGATGATATATATCGAATGGAGCTTAAAAATTTAATTTAAGCTTACCCTTTTCCCTCGTAATTTTAGAAATAAGTAGGCATAATAGGCATACGTTTATTAATTGAATTTGTTATTTTAAATTTCTGTTATAACACCGTGAATAAATAATCAGATTACCCAATACTCAAATGTTTATTGCCGCGAAACAAATGAGGTTAATATTTCCTAGTGCAACTTAACAGTATTTTTAAAACAAACCGCCACTCCAAAAACCTCAACCCCGGCATAGATAACATAACTATAACCCCGGCAAAGCTCAGTAGCGCTACCATGGGTTTAAAAGTGACAGACTCGATATCGCCTATGTAAAAAATGTCTATGATAAAATGAACAGCGCCCCAAGCAGTAACGTTAAGAACTAAACTAGTATGTGTTAACAATTCGATAGGTTTTTAATGTACGTAAGTTTTCGATAGCTAACTCATGGTAGCGCTACAGTTATCCTGCTGTACATGCGGATATAACATTCAGTCTCGCTTCAGCTTGTACAGCCACAACCGAAGCTGCCGTACTAGACTGCAAGTTAGAACTGCCTCGTTGGTCCATTGGTAGCAAGCGCTGCGTTAGGACCGAGAGGTCCTTGGTTCGAATCCGGGGTCGGGCAATATTTGTGTGAGTTTTTCTGTAATGAAATTACTCAGCCCGGAGTTAGGAAGTTGACGGTTGAACGCCCGTGCCTCGGAAAGCACGTTAAGCCGGTGGTCCTGCGCCCGATCTCTCATCGGTCATGTCGGATTGCCGTCTCACCGAATTATGAGAGTAAGGGAATAGAGAGTGCACTTGTGTTTGCGCGCACACTTGTGCACTATAATATGTCCTGCGCACTTGGCTGATTTCAATTGAGATCGGCCGCCATGGCTGAAATCGGTCGGACGCCTTATAGACTGCAAGATGCTTCATAAATCATCTTTATAGATGTAAAGGCTTTAGGGGTGAGAGCCATCCGCTCCCCCGCTACTCCGGTGATGATGACGACCCATCATCGTAAGTCAGTGAGGAAAATAAAATTATAATGGACTAAAATGTATATTTTGTATGATATATGTATGTATAGCACTTCATTGCCTTAACCTTAAGTCCCACACTCCTTTATGAGTCTAACTTTAGAATAGAATTCAATTGAGCCGCCCGACATTATTAGTGCCGTGAAGTCTAACCGACAATATTCCCACAAGACTCAAAAATGCCATTAAGTAGGTAAGTAGTTCTCTCCTAGTAGGATACTTTATAACAAAGGTATTTGTAGACATGAATAGAATAGTGTTGCGCCAAAAAGATCGATAATATTTTTTCTCGATACTAACGTATTAAAGAGACGCTTAACTTATATGACTGTTATGGATTACGACATATTTTTCAGCTTTCATTTATATCACAATAATTATGAATAGCTTCCATTCTACATGTAATATAATTAATTCCAAAGTAAGAAGAACCTAATAACAATAATAATAAAAATCATTTATTTTCTCTCCACATTATTATTACAAGAACATAGGTATGTAACTAAAACTACGAAAATATGTAACTAATATAGGTAAATCGTCTCTAAAACTTCACATACCCAAACAATTCTAACAGATACCAGAATGTGATTACCATAAGAAAAACATAGACTAAACACGATCCTTAGACTCACTAAACCCGGTACACTACAGCAAGGCACCTACGTATAGTTATGCCCACAATGTTAATGGTTCAGGCTTAGCGACTTAAGCTGTACATGCCTACAGCCATGTTTTCTATTGTTAGGATCTAAATTTAAAAAAATAATACAAATATATTTTTTATTCCATGGACACAATTTACAGCCTATCTCTCAAAGTCTCATTGGTACATATTTCGTGTCTTAGAATATTCACAAAATGCCTTATGTAGCTTAGAACTACAGGTCTTAGAACAACTATTGTTCCTGTATACCTCATAATATGTGGACGTCACTACCTCTTGCCATCCTGATCGTGCTCCTTTATAAAATAAAGAAAATATATGATAAATATTCACTCCTACTATAAAGTGTATTATTTATTGTTATAACATGTAGATAATTCGTTATTATTCTAACCGCAGACATATAATCCCCATAAACGTACTCGTAGTTTAACAAATGCTAGCCAATTTATTAACAGAGTAATTATAAATATCAGAAATACTTAATCTGATAATTTGAAAATGAACACTGTTTGTGAAAGTAGGATTATAAATGTGAAATAAAAATTTGTTAATTGTATTTTAGTCTGTAACAAAATATAGTCGTTAATTTTGCATGTTAAAGAAATAAATTATTTATTCAAACGGTGTTTTTGGAATCGACGGGCATGTAATATTATGTGGGTGTTTTGTACAAATATTATTAATTAATGAGACTTTTGTTTAAAAAGTTACTTAAATATTATTATAGTTCTTTAAAACATATATGTATGTATATAGTAAGAACTCTCTTTCTTATCGTAACCCTAAATTGCTTTGTTTTTATGAGCAATAAAGTATATCTTTCTACGGATACCCTTGTCGGAAATAATTCAAGCGGTTCTTAGTAACCCATATTACGATAGTGCCAAATGTGCGCTATTTGCCAGAATTAGGCCCTGGTGTTCACCGCCCAAGGAGTGCCAAAACACTAAATGTAAATTGTAGCTTGGATATGGTTATGCGAAAAATTATTACCACTTCGAGACAGTGCGTTGTTTCTTTAATACAACATGGATGTTTGCGTTTTATCTCTTGAGATTTCGCAACGGATTAAGCGGTTATGAGTCCAAGTTGTATTATAGAACAAACCGTAAATGGTAAGATACTCGCTTCATCGAAAATTTGGAACGAAATCAGATATTGGTAGCTTATAAAGATTCCCATAGTCACACACACACATACATTTTCAAATTCTTAGAATAATAACTCAAGATTTTCAATTGAGTCTTCTATATGCGAGTTATAATTGTGCTTATTATTATTTTTGGAAAATTCTCATGTTTTGCACAAAATAATATTCATACCATACATCATCAAGAACGCGGTGTCCTATCAGTTAATAGCTTCTCCGCACAGAACCTAGAACATCATCTTTTATTTACCTTGATAAACTAGAATACTTACTTAATCTTAAAGTTATTTACCTACTAGTAAAGAAAGATGAATGCGACAGGAATTAATTACAAGTAAACCTAGTTAAAACAAATTTGACCTACTTTTCCCCATGCCAGATAGACATCTTTTTAATAACACGCGAGAAATGCCAGAATCGAAGAAGATAATGAAGAAATGAAACCACACCGCAGTGGCACCATTCAAGGTGTCATTAGCATCAGTAACTTCGTTATCCGAACTCTAATCTACGATACGAACGGAAAGGAGGAATTCACTCAGGTTCCCGTCTCCAAACGAAGTTAGTGCCCATCACCCACTAATTGCTATCATTTAAAATCACAATTGTCAGTGTGGATCAAATGAAATGGAACGTCGGAGATAAAGAAAGCGTTAATTGGTGCCTTACCGAGGACTAGTCATGTCGCCATGTGTGTTGGATCTTACTACACTGGGATCCTATGTATCCCATGTAATGTTTACTAGACCTTCTTCAACAGTAGACGCATGACATTTCTATTAGGACTGAACGGAGACCTTTGTCCAACGGCATTCAATGTGATGTTTCTTAAACAAGAAAACAAATTTTTGCAAACAGTGGAAAACCTAATCCACTGTTTGTAAAATCTACATAATAATGGTCTAATAAATGGCATTGTTTTAAATGAATTGAATCCGTACCCCTGAGTGAACCTGTTTGAGTCATTTGCCAATGCCATACAAATAGACAGAAACAAGATTGCTACATTTTCTAACCGCTTCTAAATAACGATTTAATCGTCTGCTACGAAAATGACTACAGAATTTCTGAAGATTGGAATAGATTAAGCTAGAGTTTAATTATAGGTCTTTAGTGCAATTATAGAGGTCATGTCTCATTGCCTAGCATTAACCGAGAGGCGGCGTGCTTACGGCGTCTTAGTGAAATAGCTCCTTCAAACGTTTTCCAACTTCTATTAGAACCTCATGTCGTGCTAATCTATTGTATTTTGAGACTTGTTCGAAGTCAATAAAGGTTGATATTCGTTTGTAGGTTGTTCTGTGGTTGTGTGAGATATCTTGTTAAGCTGTGTTGAGCTGGTGTCTACTAATTAAAGAGCTCCGCTTGCCGTCGTTTTTGTAATTTGAAGCGGGAGACACTTGCGGTCCAACCACCTACGGAGTAATAACATTAGTATCATTAGTATGGGTTATGTAATTTGTATGTAAATAACGCGCACGTGTCGATGGCTTTGTTGTGGCCTCGTGAGTAAATGGAGGAAATGGGCACGGGTCGTTATATTGCGGCTGGCATTTGTACGCATCCGAGTTGCATTATGAATAAGGTTGGCGTTTGTAAAGAGGACTGCAAATATATGTAATTTTACTGAATTGTCGACCTTAGCGGCTTTAATATGTCCTTCATGATTAGCCAACAAGCCCCATATGATCAAGGGATTATATACAGCAGTGAAGAATGCGCCAGCGCATCGCTGAACTGTTCCGATACTTCCAGCAGTTGTATAGGAAGATCCCAGGAATTTAGTCGGTAAAAGTCATGTATAACTATAGAGTTGTTCGATGCTGTGTACCTACTTATTAATGAGAATTTCCCTAGAAATTTTAATTAACTCTATTTCTACAATATTAATGTTTTTCTACAGTTTGTCGTTTACGGCGATCAACGTGATTGTATCATAGAAGAGACAACGAAGAACACTACAACTACTCGCATTTTGCACAAGTGTTGCCCAGAATATATAAGAGACACCAAGCTCAAAAATAGGCTTGGTTTGACAATATGCATATTTATGCATATTGTCTATAACCGTTAAAAACTTCTTATACATGGTCTGCACGCGATAAAATTAGTAACAAATACATAGCTACTTACTGTCCGTTTCGACTGGGTTGCACCAATCATGGTGGCGAGATAACTACATACATTGTTGATTATAAGGCAGGGACCCACTACTTTCAGTCCGAGGCCCCTCAAAGGCGCGATCCGCCCCTGGATCCACCAATAGATTAACGAGGCAGTCACGAGCAGATGATACCAGGAAGTATATTATATTTCCTTCGACCTAACTTTCAAAGACGGCGACTTTCACTTTAAAGGTTGATTAATTAACACGCGCCATGTTGGCTTGGATCATATGTATATTGAAGTACGATATAATCTAATGTAGCATATTCAATGTGTATTCCAAGTTAGATGTGCCGGCATAGAGTGAAGGTGTTTGTTTAGGCACAGGTCGCCTAAGCAATCATCTTCAATTTAACTAATTTAATTTTGCCTGAAATATGTAAGTAGTTCAGAATGTATCACACCCCGGCAAGAAAAGTGCAACAATCCAAAATTAGGTGTCTCGGAAAAAAGAGAATTTATGGGATTTTTGTTCTTCATTTATACATCAAAAATTAAAAGTTGTTATAGTTCTAGATTCTAAAGAAAATTTAAGTAACAAGTTTGTTTAACGAACAAAATCTGTTAACTTTCCATATTGGGACAACTAATTCAGCATTGTGTCACTGATCTTACACTACGGCTCTTAGTTTACTGCACAGAACTGATAAATCAAAAAAGCAAAGACAATCGAAGGTATTTATAAAAATAATGAATGGTGATCAGGGTTCTGCTTTTTGTATCAGCTCAGTCTAACCTGCCATTGTTTACATCATACACCGAATATTATATTTATTTTCAGTGTAAATCATTCATATGCAAATATGTAGTTCATTTCCTTTCGCAGACAGATTAAAGGTTTCAGGGTAGATTGCGATCCTTAAATTATTTCTTATCTATTACACGATCTTGACATTGAAGAGGTAGTTCGACTGAAGTGCTACTTCGGGTTAAGGTCACGTAGATAAGACGCGTCACTAGTCGGTTCCCATTTCGAAGCTAAGATGTAGCGCGATAATGATATATAGGTTTCGATGTAGGGTTTTACACGGAACCCTTGTAAGGTCAGTTGACCTTGACCCTTTATTTGCCACTAATACACTTGTAACAGAAGATTAATAAGGGGTCTTTTGGCCGATCTCTATGGTAATCAGTATACTCTGATGGACATAGGGTTGTCCTTACTAAGGCATGCCGGCCACATGCACCCCCGGCTTGAATGAATGTTATAGGACTATTATGGGAGAACCAACTACAGCATGATTGGTTATTTTAGACGTGGCATTGGAAGACATGTCAATATTCACCAAACACAGTAAGACCTCATATTATCTTCGTCTTGACATCGAGTGGATTACTCATACGCGAAAACCTTCATCGTTGCAGTTCACAAAATCTTTTTTAACATTCATGCATCCAAATTCGGGGGAACATTTTGATATAAAAAAGTAATGATACAGCTGGATGCGAGTGGCCGAGGATAGAGAGAAGTGGCGTGCATTTGGAGAGGCCTATGTCCAGCAGTGGACAGGAATGGGCTGATGATGAAGATGATGATATTTTGGGTCCTATGTTATTTAGTATTTCCTTATTGGCCCTGGGTGACCTAGGCTGGGTCCTATCTAGATTAGACAGACCTGTGATAGTGCACAAGTGTGTGTGCGAACGTCTTTATTCACATACTCTAATGTTTCGGAGAGATAGCAATCCTATGAGGAATCAGGCGCAAAACCGCTGGCTTAGCGGGCTTTTCGAAGCACCGGCGAGCATCAACGAACGAGACCTTTACGGCGACGTCTTAGACTGTAGGTAGCTTGTCAACTCACTCTGTCAACTACCAATGTCAACTTTTGGATAATAGCTATAATCGTAAGTTCCTGTAAATCATGTCAGAATAAAACTTAATTTTGTTATTGCTGACTCAGCGATTCAGATAATTTCGTATAGTGATAATTTCCTAAGATTTTTTATACAAATTAACGTTATACACATAGGCAGTCCTGAATTCGAAATGAGTTGCCTAAGCGCTTGTGTTACGGATATCAAAAACAACAGTGGTATACACATATACACTGAAACATATTCAATATTACACCCAGACACGGAACAAACATCGATGTTCAAACAAATATTTGGTATGATGACGAGGCAATTAATTGCAAGCCATCATCGTTTGTCAGTTAGGAAAAAAACAAGTACTTGTCCCGAGTGGGAATCGAACCCACAACTCTTGGAACAGAGTAACGCCAAGGTAACGACTGTTCCAACAAAACAGTGAAGTTCAAGTTTGTTTGTATTACATATAAAAGTGAGTATACAGTACATGAATGAATGAATTTATTGGTAGACTTGATATATGTCGGTCGGATCATGTAAATCCTTCTTACTATTCATCGTCTTTTTACAAACTTCCATTTTATAAACTTTCCGGGCTTTCGGACTTATCTTGACCATTTTTCATGCGAGAAAGGCGATGCATATAAAGAGATTCCTATTTAAGTAAATCGGAAATTTACGCTTTTCCTAAAAATGTCTAAAGGAAACACATATTTTTTCAAAACTGTGTTGCCCGCTAGTCCTACTCGGTACAGATAGATAGACTAACTAAAAATATTAATATATTAAAAGTTTAGTTCACGAGTCCGCCCGTGTCAAGTTGTTTATCGCGTATAACTACTTTTCCAAAGCGAGTCGTTTATAAAGTAGCCCGTCCTTTTTCATCGTTTAGTTAGACTGTCGATATGTTACGGTCAATGTGGATAGAGCGGTTATTATGTATAATTACCGGTAACTATGCATACTTATCAGTGCTCGTGGTAAAGGTGGAAAAAACTATCGAATTAATCACATTTACCGGTAATTATATAAAATTACCCTACCCTTTTTGTACATGTGGTAAATAATAAAATCAAACTGACTTGTCTGGCTCGGTGAAACAATGGTTTTGTTAGTGATCCTGCCTGGCGGTTCCAAGAGTCCTGGGTTCGATTCCCGCTCGGGGCAAATAAATATTTATGATGACCATCGGTGTTTATTTCGTGTCTAGATGTGATTATGTGTTTAAGTATGTATTTATAAATATATATGTATGTTTATCAGTCTCTGCCGCCAAAAGTAGGTACAAGCTGTGCTTAGTTTGTGGAAATGTCCCAAATATTTATTTATTTATGTAAACATCTGAATCAAATGTTTATGAGGATATAAACAATTGTAGTCGTAATTATAATAAAAAAATTTACAAACATCGGACAAACAAAAATATTCCTCGAAAATCAAGAGACCAAACCTTCTCTTCGGTTAATCAAAACATTTAATATATTCTCATTAAATTAACAAATTCAACTTTGAACGCTGGAACGTATGATTTTGAAGGGTCGTAGGTTAGGTACCGTAAAGGTGCAATATGAAAGGATTTCCCAAAATTCTAACAGGAAACAGGAATTAGCAGGAAAATATTAAAACTGCTTAAGTTGGATGCTTGAAATTTGGCATGCAGGACCTGCAGGTACCTTATTAAAGTTAAAGCTTAATCGCAATACGATATTGCAAAATTTCCACGGAAACGGGAATTAGCTGGAAAAAACTTTTGTATGAAAACATCTAAACTGCGTAAGATAGATGATTGAAATTTGGCATGCAGGTGCCCTAATAGACGTAAAGCTTACTTGCAACGCGATATTGGAAATTTCCTACGGGATCGGAGTTACTGGGAAAAAACTTTTGTTTGTAAAATCCTGTAGTCCACGCGAACGAAGTCGCGGGCACAGCTAGTTATAAAATAAACAAGACATATCTAAAACCAAACTTCAAGTTTGGTTTTTAAAAAATATAATCTTATAAATATAAAGTGAAATAAAATTAACAAATTAGCAGGCAATTATCAGTGTAACTCTTAAAATTCTTTCTCGTTAATATATTTTTTGCAGGTTTGAGTTTTGTGACATTTGGAATTGCAGAGTACTTGTAATTTTTGTCAGCAATGTCAACATTTACCTCAGTCGCGAGGGAGTTTTATATAATTACCGCTAAATTTGAATAATTCACTATATTTACCATGTGCGTTGGTATTTATCTAAAATTACCGGTGATTATAGATAATTACCAATTGCTCACATTGACCGTAACAGATATACTAAATTTCAATGATATAACACATATGATAATGGTTCTGTAGCTGTGGCGTGAAAGCGCGAAAAATAACACAGATAGGTTTATTTTTGCAATGATATATATATTATATATATATATATATATATATATATATATATATATATATATATATATATATATATATATATATATATATATCATATATATATATATATATGTATTATTCATAAGCCTCATAACACAACAATTCACTTGTACCTAGTCTATTGCACATAAGCAAATCTTTTGACACAGAAACTTAAAGGTAAGTTATCGGATACCGGATATATTGTAAATATATTGTTTGTTGTAGTTTTGTATTATAAAAAATGTATGATTTAACTAGAAATGTTCAAGTTTTCAACAATTCACTGCATAAAACAATGGTTCGTAGTGGCGGGGGAAAGTAGCTATGAATTGTTCTTGCTCTGACTTTATCGTGTCCTATTCAATATTATTAAATAACAAATGACCGCAAATACGTCACGTAAACCAAATATTGCTTGTTTATGGTGCGAGCAAGACGGCGTTAGTATCTCACTTGCACAATGACGTAGAGTCTAACTAGCGCGACGCACCGACATGAGATAGCAAATAGCTAAGTGCGGGCGCGAGAGCGAGACCGCACCACCACTCGGAGGGAGTCACACAAATGTATCACGCGCGACATTCTTTGTCCTCACGCCGCGCTTGCCGTGACTGCACCGCATTCGGTTTACATTTTGCAACATCTACAGTATTTTAACAATTCATACAAAGTGTAAAGATGAGCGTTACAGACACCCGCATCAAGTTCATTAACGAGGTCAAGCGCTACCCGTTTCTGTACGATCATAACCATGAATTTTACAGTCACAGAGAAAAGATCGAATCGACTTGGAAAACAATCGCCGATATGTTTGGAGAGAAGAGTGAGTAAATACAAAGTTGTTACTGTTGCATGCGTGTGTTAAGCTGTTTAGTCACCCTTAGGTTTGTACGGACCCATTTATATGACACTGTAGCGCAGCGCACGGTGTGTATAGGTTCGAAATTCCGAACAAATCCAAGGGTGACTCTCGTTATACGGCGCCGGTACCGCAGCGCGGCGGCGCCATATGGAAACAGCTTTATGTTAACAGACTAAACGACTGGCTAATGTTTGCTACTTCCCCGGTAATTAGTCAAATGTTTAGTATTTTCATTGAATTTGTTAAAAATAACTTGCATTTTAAAATGTATACTTGTAAGATGTAATATAATTGAATACCTAGTGTATTTGATTTCATGTTATCAGTTTTGAATTTTATTTTTATTTGGAGAGATGTGCTTAGTATAATTTAATTTAATTTTAGATTCACGCGTTAGTCATCTGGTTTTAATATTTTTTGCTTTTTAGCTACAGGTGAATGCAAGAGAAAATGGCGGCTAATCCGATGTTCTTATATACGAAGTTTGAAAGGAAAATCTAAGACTACACCAAGGCAATATTATATGGCATCACATTTGCGGTTCCTAGATCCATTTCTGAAAATTAGATCTCATGACGACAATGATTCTGAAGAAGATGAGTCTATGGATCCGATAGGGGAAGATCGTGTGGAAGTTACTATGGGTAATGTTAAAATTGAAGACGAAGGGTTGGATACTGAAGATTATGAAGAGGGAATGTATAACGCAGAAATATGTAATAACGTAGATGTATATAACAATGCTATTGAGAACAGTTCTCATTCAATCAAAGTTGAGGGCGAGAGGAAACGTTTTGGAGAAGATAATATTGCTTATCCGATGAAAAGGATAAGAGGGGAAGTTGAAAACGCAAAGGATAATTTGAGCCCGAACGAATTGTATCTGCTTAGTTTGTCTCCGTATCTTGAGGGAATGACGGAGCGACAAAAACTGGCGTTCCAAAAGGGAGTGGTTGAGTTGATCGAGACCATCAAGTACGGGTCTATGTTATGATACGGGTATATGATATGTTTTATTAAATGTCTTCAAATGTGCAAGATGTGATTTCTGATCAGAGCGTTGGGACCGGTACGACGATTGGAGTCATAGACTCTAACCAACGATTGTGTATCTATAGACAACATATGAATATAAAGTGCTATTAATCATACCTAGTCGAAAATAATGTAACCTTCTACTGATTAAATAACTGGTGATTATAAGCATGTATTTTATTTTATGAACCTTGTAATAAGCATTGGCTGTACGTACAATGGAGGGCCAATATTACCAGTTAAAATTAACTATGAAATTACGATTCTCGACTAAATATATCCTACTATAGATTTATAGATTCGCCCCCACGACTGTCCGCGTGAAGTCGTTTAACTAGTAAAACATTACATCCTTATAACGAAGGCGGCTAAAACGTAGCCCATTATATTTTTTCTCAGACTAAAGCAAGTTTTATTGAAATAGGATAAGAGTTAGAGCGCGATAGACACACGGGCAGAGTTATTTTCAACCGACTTCAAAAAAAGGAGGAGGTTCTCTATTCGACGTAATATTTGTTTTTTCCTATGTTTGTTACGTGATAACTACGCCAATTATGAACCAATTTTAACAAATCTTTTTTCTGCGTATAGGTAATACCTCAAGAGTCCTATTTAAATTTAATAATAAAAAATCAACCCCCTAGGGTGGAAAATTAGTGATGAACTTTTTTATACACAGTATCTCCGCCGATTATAAACCAATTTGAACGATTATCTGAAGTTTAATTTGCGTTTGCTTCATAATTTTATAATGCTGAGCTGATGATGGAAGGTCAACTCCTCAATAGTTAGGAGTAAAAGGATAATTTTTATGATACTGTATACATATTCAGACTACTAGTTATAATATCAGTAGTATTACAGGTGAGCTGAACCAATAGGGTGAAAAAAAACCCGACACACTAAAAATTACATAATAATATAATACGAACATTTAAAATTATCTGGGTAGAAATTTGATATGTTTTCGAAGGCGGTCCCAAACAACAACGAACACACACTGTGCTTTTCTGCATGAAATACAAACGGCACCGCCTTCAAACACATCATGTCATTTTTAGTGTGTCGGGTTTTGAAGGCGGTTTTATTTTTTGTTATTATGTACATTTATAATAATATGATCATCAACATAAGCTTACCCTAATCTAAGGCGATCAGGCCTTAGTCAACCACACTAGCCTAGACCGAGTTGGGCGACTACACAGCCTTAGAATTTCTTCATAGGTGTTCTCAGGTTCCCTCACAATGTTCTTCCTTCACCGTAAAAGCGTCGATTAATCGTACATATGAATTTCAAATTTGAAAAATTAGTTGTATAGCATATCTGTGACGTGTCGTGTGAAACAGCGAATCTTTAGGAATATATCTTCCCTTTGAAGGTTAGGGTTGTCCCAAACCTTTACTAACTGTCCCTAACGTAACAGGCCCCGTAGACAAAGTAACAATATCGAAAGGATAACGAAGTTCGAAAGAATAAAATGTATGGGATTGATATTAGACGCGATAAATCACGTGGTCAATCCCATACATTTTGTTATTTTCGAACTTCGTTATCGTTTCGATATTGTTACTTTGTCTAAGCCCCCAGGAACAATTCGTCCCAAAATGAGGTGTTATACAAATTTTTCCGTATATTTACCCCGTTGGCCGATGGCCAGGGCGGTCCCAACACCATTTATCCGTACGTAATGGCGCCCGCTGAATTATGACGCATCGCTTATTGCGATAACGGGCACGTTGATAAGTGAAAACGAAATTAATTGTGTGTTTCCATTATGTTAGTGCCCGTTTAGATTCAATCTGAATGGTTTCTGGCTTGTTCGGAATTATTTATAGGGTTTGTGGAGTGTTAAATGATATTGTACAATGGATACGAGTGTTGTTTATATTTTATTAAATGAAGCTAACATTGCACACAATCATGTCGATTTGAATGGTAAAGCTTTAAATTTTTGGACTGTTTTGTCTTAAGAGTTCAAAGTTAAGTTTGTGCAGAAATAAATCCAAAAAACACAATTTATTTCGGCTTTAGCAACGAAGTGACACAGAGAGGAAATAAGTTCCATTTCAGTTCGTGTAAATATATGAAAACACATTGGTACGTGGCTGAGTTTGTACTGGCTATTTCTTGCATGGAAAGAAAAGGTCATAACCACTCGGTAATCGACGCTTTCAATATGTTTTCAAATTTAAAAGGTACTTTTGTTCGACGCTCTTACGGTGAAAGAAAATGTCGTGAGGAAACCTGAACATGCGAAGAAATTCTATGGTTAAGTCGACCAACCCGTCCGGCGTACATGGCCAGTGTAGTTGAGTAAGGCCTGTAGGGCTACCATGAGTTTAAAACTTACGCACTCGATATCGCCTACGTAAATATGTCTATGAAAAACTTGTACAGCACCGCGCCGCTGGCGGTTACGCGAAGAACTAAAATCGGCCGTATCAAAAAAACAACTCGATAGGTTTTTAACGTACGTAAGTTTCACGATAGCTAACTCATGGTAGGCCCTCATGAGTTTAGAACTTACGCACTCGATATCGCCTACGTAAATATGTCTACGAAAAACATGTACGGCGCGCGTGGTGGTTACGCGAAGAACTAAAATCAACCGTATGAAAAAAACAACTCGATAGGTTTTTAATGTAAGTAAGCCAACTCATGGTAGGCCCTCAGATCGCCCTAGCTAGGGTAGGCTCGTGCCCCTCGGTGTAGTCGGTGTAGACGTATATGATTATTAATGGACAAATTGACACGAACGGACAAAAAAAAATCTCAAAAGCAAATACAGTCGCCATATCCTAAACTAAGAAGACGACTCTTACTTATGCGTATATTTCGGTAGTTATATCCAAATCCATGACTCAATAGAAATCAAATTCGTAGAAAAGAAGTTAAAATCGGAAAATTATTCCTTTTGAGAAACCAAGAAAGTTTTAATGACTAAAATTTATCGGGGTTTCAACAGAAAATAAAACGGACAGATAGGCTTTATTTATTGCCATTTGCGTAGGTTGAATTCGATTAATAAATCAAACTCGTAACGGTATAGAAATCATGACAAAGCCGACAGAAACTTTCCAGTGATTGGGTTACACCGGTATAAACAAATCGTGTGCGGTGAAACGTCATACGGTGTTTACCAACTTACAACAATATAAAAATAACTGTAAGTGCGTTTTTAGTTTTGATGACACTAAAAGCTAAATGATACGATAGTTAGATAATTAAGGGCGAATTAGGCGATTATGTAGGTTTTAATACAAAACGAATACGTCCTTAAAATTGAGGACTATAGATTATGTCTCTAAGTAGGAGTATATAATTATTATATATAGCGCATATATATATATGGATAGTTCTGTCTTTTGCGCATAGAGTCGATTGCAAGTAATTGCAACAATTCACATTCTATAGCAGTCGATTCAGATCATCTAGCCATCTCTCTTCTGTACGTTCGTTTCGATCTACCTCTACGTTGATGCCTATCGAGTGGTTGCTATCTTTAAAATGTAAGTTAGTAATTAAATGTAATTAAAAAACATATTAAAATTAAGAAGGCTATTTAGTAAATTAAATGCAAATAAAAACTCCTACGTCACTGATGTCTTGTCTACACTGCATCTATTACACCCTTACCCCATATTATCACCCTAAGGCACAACTGGTATTTAATATTTACCTTGAAACGAAAGGAGTAGTTAGCAATTGAATGTTTCCTCTCTTCCAAATAAACTGGTGTGACAAGGACAAAAATGAATTGCAGCAGGGATACACATTCGTTTGTCATTAAGGACAGGTTACATGGGCGTTCGGGACACGCCAGGTGGAGTTGCGTGTAAAGGCACGGGACATCGGGACATGCGTTGCGTTTCCTGCATTCACCCCTACAAACAAAAAACAATCTTACCTTACAATAAATAAGGTCGATTTGGAAAGTATTCCCAAGTTACGCATGTTGCAATTAGTTGAACTTTTCATTATCAATACGATGACTCATTGTTTAGAGTGGATTAGGAGTGAGTCATGTGGCTAAGTGAGTGAGTTTGTGAATTACTACGGCCTACGCTACTTGCGTAAAGTCTTGAATAAAGATTTGCATTACATAGGTAACAAAAAAGCTTTTATTAAGGCCATAAGGCCTTGCATAAGAAAAACTCTATTATGTATGTAGATAAAGTCGTTCAATGACTATTTTGTGTACACGTGTGGGAGCATTAATAGATGATTTAAATCTGGTTCCTTATCTGGAGGTAGTTTTTGAAAACATTATTAATGCATTTTTCTATTAGTTTTTCTTGAAAACTTGTCAGATGACGACAAATGTCTTAGTAAAATCCCAAAAAAATTGAGCTGATGTTACCTGTTTTTTTATAGCTATCACACCGTGCCGTAACAACCTAAAAGCATTTTATGACCCCAAAAAGAGACCAGCTCATTAGTTTCCATTACGTAACCAAGTTGAATTCAGAGAGAGTTGATAGAAACAATGAGTTCTGCACATAATGACTTGGGTCCACATCTGTTAATATGCGTAGGCGCCGGACAAGGGTCAACGACCCCGGATAGATATCTTTGTAGTGGACTGGCGGCACGGTCAAATAAACTGCAATGACTATTGTGCTGTAAGGTAATCATGACAGCGTACGATGCAGTTGCGTTTTGTTTCATTTAACAAGAAATGTTAAGTGCATTTCTTGTTAAACGAAACAAATGATGCTGCTATTGTGTGTCGAAATTCCTTAGTTTGATACATTGTGGTATTTCCTACGTGAATAGACCGTGGACAACATGGTATTCAGTATAGGCATTCGTTTCCTAAATCAGTTCCTGGCACCTTGTAAATAAAGGTGCATTGCTTACTCACGATAGGCTAATTACTTAAGCGGATTAATTATGTTTGACAATTTGTATGATTTTAAGTTTGGTATGTAATGTATAGATTTTGAATTTATCGAATTTTGTAGATGGAAGTTTCGAATTTGAAGATTCGCTCAGATATCTATAAACCAGTCCAATATTCCGCGCGCTGTCACAATAAAAAATGCTATTGTAATTTTTTTTAATCATTTATTTACAGAAGTTACATTGTTATAATAAATTGCAAGAATCGCCAAACTGTTGCCAGTTTGTTCGCGATAATCAAATCAAAAATACATCACGTGTCTATGTAATTTGCTTGCCAGTTTCTATTTACCTGCTATGTATGTGCCAGCGCCACTCCCTCTGGTAAACACCACGCCTTGCCCCGCTTGACTTAAATCAACACTAACTCAGATCCGAATGTTCGCCTGATAGTCTGAATTGATGTCAGTGGGGATAAGCTGTGTTCACAATGAGATCAGTGAAAATTATAATAATGTTACGACCACGAGAGACCGTGCAAGCGGAATTAGTCTTATCGTCGTATGGATAAGGTCTATATTCGCTTGCACGATACTACGCTACACACTCTGGTAGGTTGTAGCGAGCTCTAGAGTGTTCTAAAGTAATAATAATAGTACGACCTTGAGAGACCGTGCAAGCGAAATTAGTCTTATCGTCGTATGGATAAGGTCTATATTCGCTTGCACGATACTACGTCACACACTCTGGTCGGTCGGAGCGAGCTCCAGCGAGTTCTAGAAATTTCGATCCCCGCGAGAAGATTCTCGACGCCACGCGAAGAGCTGCGTCCTCACTGGGTATAAAAGCGGGATGTACGACGCGACGGGACAGTTCCGATTTGAAAAGCGAAGCGAATCAGTCTCCTGCGAACTAGAAGTGATCGAGTGCGTTACCTGCGAATAGTCAGTGAAATTCAGTGTTTTAGTGTGATTCAGTGCTTTAGTGTAATTTAGTGTTCCGTGTTTAGTGTTGTAATTAAGTGTTTTTTAATTGTGTTTTTAAGTGTTTAATTGTGTAATTGTTAGTCGATAAATAAATTAATTGTCTTTTGGTGACTTTTGGCGTATCTTGAATTAAACGTACCCCGTTCCCGCAACAATTGGTGTCAGAAGTGGGATTCAAGATGCCTCTTACACCACGAGAAGACAGTGAGGGTCGAGTAACAAGGAGTCAAACCGCGGCCCTGCAAGAGGGTGAAGGCTCTTCAACGGAGGGATCAATTCAAACATCAATTGGGCCTGTGGACCTTGCAGACTTATTTAAAATACTGCAGACACAAGCCAGCCGTCAGGAGGAGCAAGCCCGTCGCCAGGAGGAGCAAGCCCGTGAGCAAGCACGCCGCCAGGAGGAGCTAGCCCGACTTCAGGAAGCACAATTTGCTAAGCTGAGGGAAGAACAAGCCCTTCGCCAGGAGGAGCAAGCCCGACTTCAGGAAGCACAATTTGCTAAGCTGAGGGAAGAACAAGCCCTTCGCCAGGAAAAGCAAGACCTTCGTCAGGAAGAGCTAAGCAAGAGTTTGTTGGGGGCTATTGAGAAGAAGCACGAAGTATTAGAAAAGCAGATTGATGCTCTCAAAGATGATGTGCTAAGCGTCAAGACCCAACACGAAGATCGACTCACTCAACACGAAGATCGACTCATCCAACATGAAGATCGATTCACCCAACATGAAGATCGATTCATCCAACATGAAGACCGATTCACCCAACACGAGGATCGTCTGAGTCAGGTGGATGCTGAGATGCGACAACTGCATACCAAGATGGCAAGAGTGGGGACCCGAAGTGCTACGGTAGTGTCGGATTCTCCGAAAATCGAAGTACCCCACTTCGATGGAACGACGTCTTGGGCAGCATTTTGGTATCAGTTCGAGACGGTGGCTAAAGGAAAGGGGTGGAACGAGGATGAGTCCTTGATAGCTCTGACTCTGGCTCTTCGTGGAGATGCCCTGCTCACGTTGGAAAACCTGCCTTCGGATAACAGAACATTAGGTGCTCTCCAAAGAGCACTAGAAGGCAGGTACAGCGACAAACACCTGGAACACGCGTATAGAGCACAACTCCGCGATCGACAGCAGAAGCCTGGTGAGAGTCTGCAGCAATGGGCAACGGAAATCGAAAGGCTAGTCAGACGTGCGTACGTGTCATGCCCGACAATGGTGGAATCAATGATCCCGCAAGCTTTCTGTGATGGAATTAGAGACGCAGACGTCAGACACACCGTGAAATTGAGCCATCATCAGACCTTACAGGAAGCTTTAGCCCATGCTTTGGAGGTGGAAGCCGTGCGTCAAGACGCTAGAACTCAACGACTTCGGGAGGTTGTGGTGAAGGAAAAACCTTCTTTGGGTCCGATGTGCTATGGCTGCGGCGAGAGGGGCCATATTCGGAGTAGTTGCCCCAAGCGAAGATGGCCACGTAGAACGACAGTAGCGTCCTCTACACAGGTGGACGCAGAAGAGCTGTCGTTAAACTAGAAGAAGCCAGGGCCGTGGGGCGGGCGCTGGCTGGTCAACATCGAGCCCCTACCGTCACTGTTTCACAGATTGGTAATGGGAACAACCTTACAGTGGTTGGACAGCTGAACAGCGTAACGTGTCATTTTACTATTGACACCGGTGCTTCAAGAACAATAGTGCGTCCGGAGTTATTGAAAAGGACTATTGTGTGGAATCAGAGATCATCCGTTCAGCTTCAAACAGCAACAGGCCAGCCAGTTACCGTCTTCGGTGAGACGATGGCGAAGATAACCATTGGAGAACAAACCTTTGAATACGGCGTTCTCATAGCAGACATCACGGACGACTGCATCATCGGATTAGACTTTTTAAGAGACCAGAAGTGTGTGGTAGACGTCGCTAAAGGAGTACTTAGTTTCCCCGAACAAGAAGTATTCCTAGAGGGAGCGAGATCATGCGCAGTTTACTGCCTGAAAAACACGACCCTACCGCCGAGATCTGAAACTCTGGTCAAAGTTAGATTCCCTTACACTGCGTGTCAAGGGCGAAGCGTCGTCATAGAAAACTGCGGCGACCATCCGAGTTGGATCACAGCAAGAACTCTGGCCATGACCGGAAAAGGAGCGCTGGTACGAGTCATCAATCTTAGCGGAGATGAAGTGCAGCTACGAAGAAACTGTGTCATCGGACGATGCGATGCAGGTCAATCCATCAGAAGGCTGAAAAAGGCCCGGGAACCGGAATCCTGTCAACGAGATGACGTCACGCCGCTCCTAGCAAATTGTAAGGACAAGCTATCTGAGCGGGAACTTCAGCAAGCTAAAAGGTTGTTGCTAGATTTCAACGACATATTTTCGAAGGGTGACCATGATTTGGGAAGGACAGGTCTCGTTAAACACAGAATAGACACGGGAGACGCGCCACCAATAAAGCAGCGGCCTAGACGCCTTCCATTTGCCAAAGAGAAGGAGGTAGCAGACATGGTTGCTGAGATGCAGAAGAACCGCATCATAGAACCTTCAACAAGCCCGTGGTCTTCGCCAGTAGTCCTGGTAAAGAAGAAGGACGGCAGCACCAGGTTTTGTGTGGACTACCGGTTGTTGAATAATGCAACGAAGAAGGACAGCTACCCTCTGCCCCGTATAGACGACACACTGGACATGTTGAGCGGCATGAAGTGGTTCTCAACAGTGGACCTTAAGAGTGGGTACTGGCAAGTAGACATCCATCCAGCAGACAAGGAGAAGACGGCATTTACGACCGGAACTAGGAATGGATTGTGGCAGTTCAACGTCATGCCCTTTGGTCTTTGCAACGCTCCGGCGACATTCGAGCGGTTGATGGAAAGGGTACTGGTTGGACTTCTGGGTGATGCATGCCTGGTCTATCTGGATGACATCATTATCATGGGTCGAAATTTCATGGAGCATGTCAGTAACCTGAGGAAGGTTTTCACTAGAATACGAGAAGCAAACTTGAAACTCAGTCCAAAGAAATGCACGTTTTTCAAGGAAGAAGTCGCCTATTTAGGCCACATTATTTCATCAAAAGGTGTAAGGACCGACCCAGAGAAGATCAAAGCTGTCCAAGAATGGCCTATTCCAGTTAACAAGACCGACGTGAGATCATTTTTGGGTTTATGCGCATACTACCGGCGCTTTGTAAAGAACTTCTCTGATATAGCGAAACCTCTTCATCGGCTCACGGAAGATAAACGAGTATTCGCCTGGGACTCGGAATGTGATCAAGCCTTCGTCAGATTAAAAGAACACCTCTGCACCAGTCCTATACTTGGCTACCCGAACAGAGAAGGAAGGTTTATCGTGGACACCGATGCCAGCAATACTGGCATAGGCGGAGTTCTGTCGCAAGAGCAAGGTGAACGAGAAGTGGTGATCGCCTATTTCAGTAAGTCACTTTCAAAACCTGAAAGGAACTACTGTGTGACTCGTAAGGAACTGTTGGCGGTAGTAAAGACTCTACAGCATTTCAACAAGTACCTCGTTGGAAGACAGTTTACCCTGCGGACAGATCATGCTGCGTTAAAATGGCTCTTGCAGTTTAAGAACCCTGAAGGACAAGTGGCGCGGTGGCTAGAGCAACTACAGGAGTACAATTTTACAACAGAACATCGGAGTGGTAGAACGCATTTGAATGCCGATGCCCTATCAAGGAGACCTTGTCCTGTGGCCTGCAGTCATTGTTCTAAGACGGAGACTAAAGAAGAAGTCCGGATGATTACCACCCAGGGACTTGATAATGAATGGAGCGAAGACGCTATCAAAAATGCTCAAAAAGAGGATAGTGACCTGAGGAAAATATTTGAATGGAAAGAAGTAGGTCAAAAACCTTCTTGGAGCCATGTAGCATCATCAAGCCCCGTCACGAAAAGTTACTGGGCACAATGGGACAGTTTGGAGATTAAGGATGGAGTACTCTTCAGGAAATGGGAAACACCAAAAGGGGATCAAACGACACTACAGCTGATTGTACCCCGTAAACAAGTTGCTTCGCTACTGAGGTACATACACGATGGGGTATCCGGGGGACATTTAGGCGTGAAGAAGACCCTAGAGAAGCTGAGACAGAGGTTCTACTGGATACACTGTCGGGAGGACGTCGAAGACTGGTGCAAGAAATGTACGACTTGCGCATCAGTAAAGGGCCCACAAACCAGAAGTAAGGGCAAACTCAAGCTGTACAACGTCGGCGCTCCTTGGGAAAGAATTGCAGTAGATGTAGCTGGCCCCTTTCCAGAATCCGACGAGGGAAACAAGTACATCATTGTGGTCCAAGATTACTTCACTAAGTGGCCTGAAGTCTTCGCTACGCCTAATCAAGAAGCAAAGACGGTCGCCAAGAAGTTAGTCCACGAGGTAATTTGCCGATTTGGTGTGCCTCTTGAAATACATTCAGACCAAGGAAGAAACTTTGAGTCAGCACTGTTCCAGGAGGTCTGTCAACTGTTGGGTATGCATAAGACCCGTACTACACCAGCACACCCGCAATCCGATGGCATGGTCGAGAGATTCAACCAAACGTTGGAAAACCACTTGGCCAAAGTTGTGGACGAGCATCAACGAGACTGGGACCAGTACATACCGCTTTTCTTGCTGTCCTACCGATCTGCGATCCACGATAGCACCAGCGCAACCCCAGCAATGGTAAACTTCGGTCGAGAAATGCGGCTTCCGGTAGACGCGTTGACTGGGACACCGCCAGAAGCTCCGAAACCAGTAACCGAATATGCAGCTGACCTACAGAAGCGCCTGGATGAAGTACATGCTCTCGTTAGAGACTGCAGTCTAAAATCCAGCGAAAGAATGAAAACCCGTTACGACCGCAAAGCCAACACCGACGGTTTCGATGAAGGGAGTCTGGTTTGGTTACACAACCCACTCAGGAAGAAGGGCAAATCACCGAAGTTCCAGCCAAGGTGGGAAGGACCATACAAGATCATCACTAGGCTGAACGACTTAACCTATCGGATCAAACAAGGGACAAGAGGCAAGCCGAAAATTGTTCACATTGATCGATTGGCTCGTTACCATGGGTCAAATGATGCTCGGGACGAGCATGACTAAGAGGGGGGATAATGTTACGACCACGAGAGACCGTGCAAGCGGAATTAGTCTTATCGTCGTATGGATAAGGTCTATATTCGCTTGCACGATACTACGCTACACACTCTGGTAGGTTGTAGCGAGCTCTAGAGTGTTCTAAAGTAATAATAATAGTACGACCTTGAGAGACCGTGCAAGCGAAATTAGTCTTATCGTCGTATGGATAAGGTCTATATTCGCTTGCACGATACTACGTCACACACTCTGGTCGGTCGGAGCGAGCTCCAGCGAGTTCTAGAAATTTCGATCCCCGCGAGAAGATTCTCGACGCCACGCGAAGAGCTGCGTCCTCACTGGGTATAAAAGCGGGATGTACGACGCGACGGGACAGTTCCGATTTGAAAAGCGAAGCGAATCAGTCTCCTGCGAACTAGAAGTGATCGAGTGCGTTACCTGCGAATAGTCAGTGAAATTCAGTGTTTTAGTGTGATTCAGTGCTTTAGTGTAATTTAGTGTTCCGTGTTTAGTGTTGTAATTAAGTGTTTTTTTAATTGTGTTTTTAAGTGTTTAATTGTGTAATTGTTAGTCGATAAATAAATTAATTGTCTTTTGGTGACTTTTGGCGTATCTTGAATTAAACGTACCCCGTTCCCGCAACAATAATATCAAACTCAAACTGTTTATTGGTTTTCCATGATGTGCAAAGGTGTTGCCTAAATTAGGTTTCAATGTCCTGCACGGTTGGATTTGGGGGCAAATAGCAGGTAAAGAGCAAGTTGTTAGATTATGGTCCAAAACCAATAAAAATTTTCAATATAATTATTATGCTTCAGGGTACACAATGTTTTAAAATAGAGCAAAAAAAAGGATAGGAGGTATAATATAAGTAAACTTATCAATAAGTAAAGATTTAATGGTCGAGACAAGGATAATATATGCGGGCTTCATCTCTGAATTAGACGCTACTACCCTCATTGCATACGACGACCCAAGTCAGGAAAATTAGGGACCCTATTAGAGAAGGTCGTAGAAACACTTAGTTTGAATAGGCTTTCATTATAACTATACATAATTTGTGTGTTAATACGTTTAGTTGTATATCTCAATCTGTTGTCCGCTTCGTCTTGGTACAAATAATCCGGCCACAGTATGTCTGCACACATCGCTTCTACGCTTTGATAGGAAGGAACGTGCTTAATTTCCAGTTGTAGGGAAGACATCTTCCTTCATTGTAATTACACTTGTATTGCTTTATTCGCGGAAAAGGTTAACTTACCGCCATAGAAACTGGCAAAGCTCTAGAAGGCTTTGAATTATTGTTTGCTGCATTTACAAAGAAACTTGATTGCGGTCCGACAGAGCGTTTAATTACACCAGACATGAGTCCTGCTGGTTTATTCTGTTACGTGCTAGTGTGTGTTCTGTAGTGGGTCAGACAATTTAAATTAAATTCTCGCGCTTTTGTGGGCACTTTCGTAAATTAGTGGACTTTGGTGTAACGTTTTCTTTTCGTCTTGGCACATACTTTTTTAGAGCAAGTTTAGAGTTGTTTGTTTTTTGAGCAAACATTATAAGAAGTTTTTCTTCTATTATATTCTACAGTCGTTATCTATGCAGTACAATCAAAAAGTACGTACTTAAAATTAAGAAGTAAACGCTTAACAGCACGTCGTTTAGCCAGATTTTTACCTGATATTTATCTTCTTATAAATAAAAATGAATTGCTGTTCGTTAGTCTGACTAAAACTCGAGAACGCCCGGACCGATATAGGTAATTTTTTAAATGTTCGTCGTTTCCAGGTAAGGTTTCAATGAGAAAATGAATTAGTATTGGCGGTATGAAATTCGCCGGGACCACTAGTTATTAAAAATTGTAAAATATCAAATCAAAATTGCAGACTAAAGAGCTATTGATTTTTATTTCAAAACCCTTGGATATGGATAGGTACTTTTCGTTTCGCTTATTTTTCAATTGGCAGATAAAACTTTACACTACCATTTTCTAAACCTATGCTTAGTTAATTTTATTATTTTGTATACGTGTACAGTATGCACACCGCCTTACTGTTGTTACAAGGCGTACCTACAGAACCCACGCATTGGTAACGTCTGTATCTCACTCCACATTTTACCAAAGCCGACATCACCGCTACATCGCACGGCCTTAATAACTGCATTACTTGCATATCTCGTGACTTTTATTATTATGGACTTGTCGCATAAAACGTGTGACATCTCGATCTTATTCGATGTTTTTATTTGGTGTCCCAAAATGCTGTGGTGTTTAACATCTTAGTAGACTAGTATGAGAATATACAGCTTGTAAGATTGTGGGAACATCGTATTTTTTACATAGCTGTTAGTTAGTGTAAAAATGTGAGGAACATAAATATCAGTCATAAAGTATTTATACATATGTACTTGTACTTGTAAAAACTGTTCAATATTATTTAGTAAAAAGTAAATACCCAAAAGGCTCTTTTGTACCAGATGCATGAGGCCATGGAAGTACTTACGGGATATTAGACCATTTCGGCCAATACACCAACGAGGCACTCAGAGATAAGACGACACTGACTGTTCTTTAGAGTAGAGCCATAACACCTTATCCTATTCAGTTGCATCTTAATACTACAATTCACAATCATTTCCTTATATTCACCGTCTCACTGAACATCAGTACCCGTAGGCTACTTTGTTTGATTGTGGTAAAGAACCCTTTAGAGATGGACGATAAGACCCCGGAACTCATTTAGGTAGCAAGTGTTACAAGAATTTATGTGGAAAATCACGGGACGGGGGTTGGCCAGAGATTGTCTTCAAAACTTTGGGATATTACGCAATTAGTTGGTTTACTTTCAAGTTTATGGGATATCGCCGCTGTAACATCAGAATGTTATTGCCGAAAGTATTTGGAGTTATAGTGGTCCTTTGCAATTATGAATTGTAATCTTCTTCAAGAATTTGTAAGGGACAAGGGAAAAAATGGCTTATCGCAATCGTTCTTGCCCTTACATAATATTATGTTATGTAAAGAAATACCCCAATGCGCACAATGCACCAATGATATTTTTGTATATAATGTTGTAAATAGATAATTAAATGGAAAAACGCTACAACAATCTTACAAAGCATACGTATTCTGATAATTAGATCACAAAATCTTGTCGTACGAACCACGAAGCAATAAACTTGCACGTTTCATGATATTGTCAGTGGCTGTAAAGTCAAAAATAGATCCAAATAAGAAGCATAATTAGTTTGCACTTTATCTCTGAAACAACATCGCGGTATATTTTTGAAACTCTGTTATTGAATCACCTAACAATAGCGGGAGAAACGCGAACCGTGGCCGACAAAAAGGTACACAACTATCTCTGTGTCCAGCGATATTTTCATTTAAAAGGCTCCGAAAAAATAATAAATCTGCCATACTACTGTGTGGACAGTGCGCGATGTTTTTGGGCACAAAATTCTAAAACAAACTTGCATAGTATTTAAAGGGTGTGATATCGAATACAGAGTCAGGAGAGCGTGGAAAATATATGGTGCCATTATTTAATGGTATTGCGCAGTATTTTAATCAAGAGAAGTTTAGAAGGATAGAATAGACGGTATGATAATTATTGACAGATTTTTTTTGTCATGTTCTTGAATGATGATGATTAATGGATGTGAAAGAAGTGCGAATGCGAAAGTGGTGTGCCAGAATCGTAGCACATGGCAGGAAGTGATCTCTGCCATGCGTATGCGATTTAATGTATGTATGCATGTATGTTTATTTTACAACCTGGGTGACAGTTATACCTTGGAACCCTATCTTAAGTTATTTTTTTATTTTGACGCGTCAGAATGGCTCCCTCTATACATAAGGCGAGTAATATACACAATAATGTTTATCTTTCTTCTTCTACGGATAAAATCAACTTACTTTACAGCCACACGTGAAGCCTCTAGAATTCTAGCTGAGTTTAATTTTACCTCAAATTCGCTTACCCAAAACAAACACGATCAATCAGCACCCCAATAAATACATTCCAGTATTCGGAGCGAAACGGCGCCTCCGCGGTCGAAACGAGTTGTGTCATCGAAAATGACTAACAGCCGCGTCTCAAATGAGTCTCCGTCGTAAAATTTAACGGAGCACCCAGATAGTGTTGATGGCGCGAGGCGGGCCGATAAAGAGGAATGATGGCAGCCCGCGGTAATGTCGGTAATGTCGGCTCCTGATTCGGCCGTGGTCGCCGCTCGCTTGCCGTCTAGTGTAGGAGTCGGTAGATGGTGACGAACATCTGATTCCTAGCTGTAGTTACTACACTACTACTAGAGTTCATTGAACTGCGATCACTTGCCCGAGAAAAAATATTGGCTGTTCCGGGGTGACAGTCACTTTTGAGACAACTTTGTCACCCTCATAAAGCTGAGGTTAGTAACCCTTACAAATCAAAGTCAAAAGTCAAAGTCAAAATTTATTTATTTATATAGGCATTCACATGCACTTATAAATCGTCATTATATTAAATAAATAATTAAAAGATTAGTGATTCTACCACCGGTTCGGAAAGCTGGTTCTATCGAGAAGACACCGGCAAGATATATATAATTGCCATGTCGTACAGTTTGAGTATGTCACAAATTTTTTGTCTTTATGTGTCTACATGCGCTATTAGGAGTAGCAAATACATAGCTACTTACTGCCCGATGTTTCTACTGGGTTCACCAATCATGGTCGCAAGCAAACTGATAACTAGAACGAAAGAACTAATATTTAGTGTAATGAAATGAAATGAAATGAAATGAAATGAAATGAAATGAAATGAAATGAAATGAAATGAAATGAAATGAAATGAAATGAAATGAAATGAAATAATTTATTCTGCAAATAGATTTACATGAAATACTTTTGCACGTCAATTTGTAAATAAATTAATTACATATTACATAAAAATTCACAAGTTACATAATTCATTGATGTCCAAGCGAGCAGCTCATCATGTCCATGGATTTTTATCATTTAAGTAGTCTTCTACTTTATAATATGCTTTTTTCACAAGACGCGACTTAATAAAAAGTTTGAAATTATAAAAAGGTAATTCAATAACATTTTGTGGGATCTTATTAAACAATTTTGTGCTTAAACCTAAGAACGACTTTCCAGTCTTTTGAAGCCTGAGCCTTGAAACGGCAAGCCTATGTTTATTTCTGGTGTTAAAATGGTGAGCATCCGATTTCTTATTAAATGATTGTATGTTCTTGTAAACATATGAGATACAGTCCAAAATGTACTGGGAAGCTACGGTTAAAATATCTATATCTTTAAAAATATCTCTAAGGGAGTCACGCGGTCTTAAGCCATATATGGATCGGATAGCCCTCTTCTGTAATACAAAAATAGTCTGTATATCAGAAGCAGACCCCACAGCAGAAGACCGTATGACATAACACTATGAAAATAGCTGAAATAAACTAACCTTGCCGTTTCAACGTCAGTTAAATTCCTAATTTTTCTAACTGCATACGCAGCTGAGACTAAGCCTACCCGCCAAAACAGAGATATGAGGTCCCCATTGTAACTTAGCATCTATAGTGATTCCTAAAAATTTTGTAGATTCAGTCAATTCTACAAGTTCGTTATTTACAATAATGTTAGTATCAACTTGTCTTACATTTGGCATTGTAAATCTCATACATTCAGTTTTTTCGCATTTAACAATAAATTATTTGTATTAAACCAGTGAAGAACTTGTGAAAGGGTACTATTTACCTCGTCGTAATTATTTTTACCTCTGTCAACCTTAAAAATCAATGATGTGTCATCAGCAAACAGTACCGTCTCACATAGGTCTGCAGTGAAATACGGAAGGTCATTTATGTAAATCAGAAACAGCAAAGGTCCCAGAATCGAGCCCTGGGGCACTCCCATGAGAATAGGAGCGCCACACGAGTCAACTCCATTGACATTCACTGTTTGCACCCTATCTTTGAGATATGATTTCAATAAATCAATCGCTTTATCTGAGACACCATAATGATGCAATTTTAATAACAATATTTCATGATTTACACAATCAAAGGCTTTTGACACGTCGCAAAAAGATGCCTATTGCATCCTGCTTATTCTCCCAAGCGTCAAGGATATGCTTGACAAGTGCTACTCCTGCGTCAGTGGTGGATCTTCCTTTGGTAAAGCCAAATTGCTTATTATGTAAAAGCTTATTTTCATTAAAATGGGACATTAATTGAGAGAGTATAATTTTTTCAAAAATTTTACTAAGTGCATTTAGTATTGAAACAGGGCGAAAATTGGATGGGTCATTTTTATCACCTGTCTTGAATAAAGGAATTATTTTACTTAACTTCATTAAATTAGGAAAATGACCTACCTCTATACACATGTTAAATATGATAGCCAAATGTGGAGCTATTGTTATGATGATTGTTTTTAATAGTTCCACAGAGATACCCCATAAATCTTCAGTCTTTTTGAAATTTAACTCTTTAAAGGCTCGCAAAACCATATTTTGGTTGACTTGGTTAAATTTAAAAGATACTAGACATTTTTCTACAGTCCCTATAAGGAGGGATTGAGCTTGGTGTGGGCATGAGTTCAGTTTGCTTGTAGTAATTATAGGTATATTAGAAAAATAGGTTTCAAAAACATTTGCAACATCCTTATCAGAATCAATATGCTTATCATCAACTATGAGAGAGATCTTGCGGTCTTGTGTTTTATTTTTACAAGTCTCTTTGTTTATAATTTTCCAAGTGGCATTTATCTTATTATTTTATTTTCTAATTTTATCTTTCAAGTAATTTGACTTGGCAATTGCACAAACTTTTTTAAATAACTTTGAATATTTTCTAACATAATTGATAACATTAATATCATTTGATTGTGATTTAATGTCATACAATTCATATAATCTATTTCTACTTTTGTAAATGCCTTTAGTTGCCCAGTCACTGAATTTGTACTTGGGATCTTTGATTTTTATTGATTTTTTAGTAAAAATCCCATTAAATTCATTTAATATTAAATCAAACAGGTTTTTATAAGATTCATCAATGTTTTGATTCAGATTGTATTGAAAATGGGAAAATTTATTATTAATGTTTTTCTTAAAATTTTCTGTGCGACTTGTAGTGATAGGTCGGTATGTAAAATGCAGTGAAGGATTATTATGATTGTGTTCAAATATAGCCATCTGACCACTATGGTCAGAGTTGATAAAATTAATAATAGATTTATTATACACTTTGCAATCACAAAAATATTATTATCCAGGCAAGTAGCTGTTGTTGGAGTTACCCGAGTTGGTTCAAAAATAAATTATTAAGTCCAAAAGAGTTAAATAAGTTAAGAAATCTAGTCGATAGTTGTGAGTCACTATCCAAAATATTAATATTGAAATCTCCACAAACAACTACTTTTTGCTACATTTACATACCTTTTTCAAAACTTCCTCCATAGTAGATTCAAATAGTACATAGTTACCAGATGGGGGCCTATAGACACAGACAATGATGTACTGCTCGAGCTCTGCACAAGAAAGCTCAATAGTTCGCTCAATAGAGAGTGATGTCACATCCTTACGGTTTTTGAAGTTAATGATTTATTTAATAATATAAGTGATCCACCTCTAATAACATCTTCCCTTGTGAACGAACTAACGACTTTGTAATTATCAACACTAATCAGTAACTCATACTGTCTTAACCAATGCTCAGTAAGGCATACAACATTAATATTCATTTCATTTAAATATAACTCAAGTTCTAGTTCTTTTCCAGGAAAGCCTTGAATATTTTGATGAATAAGTGTTAAGTTATTATGCTTTCCTTTTGACCTTACATTTAATTTGCTAGAGTTGTCCTCTATTGTCCTATGATATAATTTAAATTACCTGAAACATTTTCCAGGAATTGTCGCAAATGTCAATAACCTGCTCAATAGAAGCAGACTGAGTAGCCAAATTCTTGGCTGAATTACTTATTCTAATACAAAAACATAGCGATAAAGCTAACTGTCTTTTATAAAATTTTGAAAGATAAAAATTATCTTTTGTCAACAATAGCCCTTTGCTAAGGTTAAATGTACTAATATTGCAGTCAATTAAATTAAATTTATTATTATTAAATGTCATTGTATTTAATGTCAAGTTTAATTTATACCTAATTAAGTTTTCTGATTGTGGCAAGCTATTACTGTAAGGAAGTGTAAATAATATAATTTTATTTACTTTTAAGTTGCTCAAATAATCAAAACATTTAATTAATTCTTTTTTATTTACATTTCCTCTATTCGCAATAAATATAATAATTGTTGTGTCTGTATTAAACTTAAATTTAATAATTTTTCTAATAATTTCACCATATGATGTATTTGGGAAACAATAATTACTGATCGGTTGTCCCATTATACTACTCATTAATAGGCCCATATTCTTACCTATCTCATCACTAAACATAACAATATTAGTACTACTTACTAAAGACACCTGATCGTTACATGCCTGAGGTGGATGGGTATAGGAACTGTTGGATTCCACGGTTTGAGATAGGTTCAGCAAGCTATCACAGCGGGGTGAGCATGATGGGTCACACACTGACTGAGAACCAATTTCACCGTTAATCATGTTTACACTATGACCACTTGTCACCGAGGAATCTAAAAGGTTCTTCAAAGCCAATATGTGTTCCTCATTCTCTTTTTTGCAGCTCATATACCTACTAGTCATATTTTCTAATGATTTTGTTAAATTAATTATTTCATTTTCTAATTTTCCTATACTATCCTCATAAGTAATAATATGTTTGTCTAATGTTAATGTATATAAATCTAACTCATCACCTAAACGCTGTCTTTCTTTTATACACTTTACCTTGTTGTATGAACTGCGGTGGTTTTTTATTAACTTTTGTGTTTTTCTTATAAATCTATTTATTCTTAAATATTTTTTCAATTTATTCCGGCTGCATTTAACATTCCCAGCTGTAGGTGTAGGGCAGTTTAAAGTGTCATTTGTTAAATCTATTGTCACAGTTGGGTTCATGTTAATTGCATCAGGAATAAGGCTGGGCGCACTGTCAATTAGCTCGTCAAATAGGGATTGGGTTTGGGAGGCGGTGAGCTCCTGCTTGGCGGTCTCCAGGTGGCTGATGTGGTGGTGGGCCTCCTGCAGCTCCTGCTCCAGCATTGTAACGCGCCGCAGGTTATGGACGTACTCCTGACTGCACTCACCAAACCCGTCAACGATTGATTGTAATTTGTCCCGTTCGTCAACTACAGTGATATGTTTAGTATGCAATTCGGCCATATCTTTTTTTATTTTACTGCTCCTATCCAATACATCCAACAGTTCCTTCTCATTTTCATCTCTTTCTCTAATTAATTGCGAAACTTCCTCCTTGGTGGCTTTTAACTCTCGCAAAGCCAGGTCCAGTTTAGCCTCTGTCGAGACGGTGCTAGACCCCACCTGGCGAGCCAGAGCCTTGCTGCGAGTCAACATGTTGACAATGTTTATTTAAAAACCAAAAAACAATCACAACAAATCGCGGTACCAATGAGACGTTTACACAATTTTAGGAAATGAATGTAACTTTATCGTATAAAGTAACACGTAATTAACTAAAATATATTAAATACTAGTCGTTATTACTTTTTATTAGCACAGTTATTTGTATTTACCTGATTAAAGAGATAAAAACGATCACACAAAATTCAAACTTGCACTGTCATCCACTTTGCATTTGTTGCTGTTTCACAATCACAAAAGATACTTGGTAATTAAGTGATACCTATACACATACACTTATAACAACACACAATAAGTAATTAGTACGAGTTAAATAGGCCAATTAATGAGAAAATTATAAAAAATTTCTATTTCTATTTATTTGAAAGTCTAAAATCTTAGTAACCCTCATGTTCTTTCGGTCTTTTTCAAGTTGGGACCTTATGGATTTTTTCAGCGAATAGTTAGTTAGAATCAACCTGTGATTTAACGGTGAAAGATCGCAGTCTTAAGCTAGTCTAGTTCCAAAATGACTCCTTAGTTATAAACTGGTTCTAACCACGCCACGGAGGCTTTTTTGTAAGAATGACAGTTTATATCTTTGATGGCCTCTGGCTTTGTTGTTGTCTGGCTGCACCTCTTGTACTATAGTTTTTCCTTTTCGCAAACGACGAGAGAACGGGATGGGTTATGTTCCCGATTCGGAATAAAGACAGAGGAGTCGATTTGCGTCGGCACTCGATCGCATATTGGCCGAGGTGTTTACGTTTATTGAGTTCATCATCGTTGCGATTCAAGTTTGCTGTTGCGTTTATGCAGTTTAGATTGCGCGATTAATGTGTGGGCTCGTGGCTTCTGGATTGGTGTGTTTATGAGCTGAATACGAATCGGTAGTGTAGTGTATTATTTTGATCATGATCAAAATACATTGTTGACAATGTTCTTTCCACCAGTCGTCACCAGGCGCCTGGCGCTTTATACAAGTCCGAGGAATCACGAAATATACCTACTCGTTATGTCCGGTAATCACTTGCAAGATGCAAGTGATTACCGGGTAGTAATAACGAGTACCTCTGTATCGGTTAATGGTCCTTTTAGGACTCTTACTCTATCTTGACTACTGACATCACATATTTTAATATAGGTACTATTAGGTAGGTATGATTATCTCTGCCTCTCGGTCTCTTTGGTACCTATATAAAAGTAAATATTGATAGAACTACAAGATATCTGAAGTTTTGCCTCCCTAAAATTCATTAGGTACGAAAGTTTAATCACGCGTGCAGGATTAATATTCTTCAGGGTCGTCAAGACAAAGAGCCCTGCAATAAATGCTAGCGAAGACATAAATAAGCTATCAAGGAGCCGCCCTAAAACAGTGCAATGTAAATCCCTGGGCCTCACATCACGGTCGTAACTTGTGAATTTGTGTTCGATACGTGCCCCGGAATAGGGAGGCTGTAACTAGTGACGCGAGTCAGCATACTCGTTTACATAGTTTCAGTTCCTATGGTGCTTGTTTTCAGCTGAAAAGCTTGAAGAGCAAAAATGTATGCTTGCCAACGATGGATTTGGCTGTGGAAACATAGTTAAGTGAACAGTATGGACTGAAAAAATTTCAATTGCTATCAAAGTTCTTGAGATACCGTCTAGTGACACAAAGACGTTCCGTTTTTACCCTTTCTGTACGACGGAACTATAACTTGGTAACACTTGGTTAAGTAACACATTGCCTCTCATTCAAAAACACATCCCAGCTGGGATGTGTTTTCATAACTAGCTCTGGAAATTCCTATCCGAACTACCGAGCTAGCTATGGTAATTTCCAGTTATGGGACTTAATAGTACGGTTTTTTGACCTATACCTAAAGCCCCATACGAACAGCTACCATGGGTTATAAATGAACTGCTTGAATAAATTTACAGAGGGTGGCGGAATCGCACCCTACGCCACTCTAGTAAACGGTAATAAGAAGCCCGTCGTATATAGTAGTATCGTAATGCACAATGTGTGGAATATTCTAAATGGCGGATCTAATACTAAGAATTGCGACTTTATTAATTTCTGACAGCTAAGGGCGAAAACCCACATTACGCGACTTTCTAATGCGGAGACAACGTCTTCCACGTTCCATGACATTTAAAAAAAATCACATAACACAACCAACTGTAGCCACTAGTACTCCAAGGAGTAGGTACAGCAGTAGTGCTGTGCCTAAGCTGCACTGACTGCTTTCTAATCAATGGCCGAAACCGAGCGGGCCTCGGCCCCGCCCGCACTGCATTTGCATAGAAATTAACCGGCTGCCCGGATAACCGACATTTCACACAGAATAAATAACTCGCCATGTTAGGGCTGGGTTGCTGGTTCGGGTTTTATGGTTTCTTTTAGGTGCATCGGTCACGTTTGGTTGATAAGAGTTGTTCGTAATGCTTATTTTGGTTAACGTAACGTTAGAAATGAAACTTTTACGGATGAAAATCAGAATAGTAATGCAATAAATGAATAGTGCCCCCAGACACAAAAAGTTTACCGTTGTTCAGCATACAAATATTTCGAATTTAGAATCGAACTCACGACTCTTGGTCAAACAGTAAGGAGCAAATGCGCTATCGAGCTACTCAGCATTGGCTAATGTGTGCTATGGTTGAAGATTAACCATTCAATATTTATTTATTAGGTTCATTTAAAAAAAGGAAATAGTCCAGTTCGATAGATTCTAGCCTTTACTAGTTTTGTGTATTCCCCGATAACTGTTTTTACTTGTGTATCAAAAATAAATTATTTGATATATACTTACACAAGTGTGTGATTCAATGATCCGATTTTGAGGTGATACAAAAGCCAAGAACTGTATACTACCCAGTCCTAACCCTACCAAGAGCGTGTTGCGGCCTGTAGACAATGTAATCTGTTTGCGACACTAATTTATGGCGGCCACGGTACATGGAGTACGTTTTTAGCCGACTTAAGCCGGAACAATGAATATTATGATAGTTACGAATGAGCCGCGACTTTGCCGGTACTTAAGACGCCCGTCACCAGCTTTGAAGACAATGGCAACTTGTGAGCTTTTTGAGCTTAGTTAGCGACGTGTCTGGGTAATGATGATTGATGGAAGGATGGATATTATATTTTAATTTAATTACTAAGTATGGCCTATGAAGAAATTCTAAGGTTGTGTAGAGTCGATTGACCCGCCCTTAGCTAGCGTGGTTGACTAAGGCCTGATCGGCCTCGTTTAGGGTAGGCCCGTGCCCCAGCGGTGAAGACATATGGGCTGATGATGATGAACGTCTAGGTAAGTAGTAGGTTCTAAATTCAAAAGTACCAAGCATTTTTTTTTAATATCTCGTACTGTTAAGGTTATTAAACTGTCAAAAGTTGTGTGTTTCAGTCTTCGGCCGTATTTGTTGCAGATAATAAAATTCACGTTCAAATCTATTTTCATTATTATTCTTAAGAATTCTAAAATCAAAGAATATATAGTTATGAGTTATAATATTTAAAAATATGTAAATAGAAGTAACTAATACACAAATGTAATTTTATTATAAAGTCGCACAAGTATTCGTCGCCCATCGTCTATTCATAGCCCGGGCACAAATGCATACAATTTTCTAATTAATAGGGCGCATGTTAATTAGACTGTGTCCAGTCCATTATCGCATATTGTTCTGTCGGCGGGCGTTTGCGACATGCACGGTTGTCGCTGGCATTGTGGCGATAGGGACTATGGCTTCTATGGTGCAATACTGGCTTTTAACTGCTATTATATTAGATACTAAATGACAACAGTAGTGTAACGTTTCGCTGATAAAATATCTGCGAAAAATGAATAAAAATCTGGGACATTTCCACACACGGTATCTGACCCCAAACTAAGCAAAGCTTATAACATGGGCGTTAGAGATTGATACACATATATAGATATTTAAAAATACATATTCACACCCAGACACCGAACAAACACCGATGTTCATCATAAAAATTTGTCCCAAGTGGGAATCGAACCTAGGACTCTTGGAACCGCCAGGCAGGGTCACGAACAACTGTTCCACCGAGCCAGTCGATGTTCACAAACATGACTAAATTTGGTAAGCACAAATAAATAAACAAATAGGAAAATAGTTTAATCAAAGACGTTCCCATGGATCACCATGACTGATGTAACTCAACACTTTGTCCTTTGTTTTTCTTCCATCGCAATATTTATTCTTCCGCCCACGACTTCGTCCGCGTGGAAATGTGGAAATTAAAAAAATAAATAGTCTATAATAATAAATAGCCTATAATATGCCTTGTAAAATTGGCTATGTATTAGTAATAGTCCCGTCGAAATTGGTCCGGGTCGTTTCGGAGATTAGCGGTAACAAACAAACATGTTTTTAGTTGTGTTTTGTTATTGGTACCCGAAATAGATTCATACCAATTACAACAAAGACTTCAATTTTAGTTAGTTGTATAGATTACAAACATAATTTACTGCGTACAATACGGTTAATGTAAATAGATCAGCCAACTGCGCAAATTGCAAATGATGTATCTCTACTTACATCACTTGCAGTCCAGTCTATGTCCTTGTTTACCTATTTGTTATCATTTGTTTCACGTATGCTTCTGTACGCAGGTATTAATAAAAGGGGACATCAAAGTGCCGCGCAGATTTAATTATGGCGATAGGAAATAATGCTATATTAAGGACTCATTACAGGTCACAGCGATTGTCCGCACGCATGCATTCCGTAATTATGTTAATTTCTGTTGTTCCTACAGTGAATAATGCTAGTAGAAAGAGATGTTTATAGTATAAGTAAGTGATACGTTCGCGTAGTAACCGACATTAATGTGTCGACTGTATGATTGGTTGCCTAATTTATTGCATCTTTATTTCTTAGGTATCTTGAAGAAATAGATAAAATGAATGAACTCTTTCTATCACAAACGTGAAACATATTTTACAGTTTGTGCGAAACTAGCGTGTGATTGCAATTTTATTGAATACCATACCTATAGGCTATTCCTTACCTAATTAAGGTAAATTTAATCTATGTAATAGGTAAGTAATTATAAGTTATAAATATTTCTTAGGCAAGAATAGTTACGTGTATTTTTAATTTAACATTTCTGGAGTAAAATATTACAATCTGTGTGTACCACTATACATAAAGTCAATAAAATACTGCTCTTCAATACTTACAAAAAAGGGAGTCAAAGCTCAAACAGCAGTGATACGAAATCGAACGTTTCGGAATCTGAGACGCGACGCCACGGGGGACGCCGGGTTTGGCGCTAGGCCAAGGGTCAATCCGTATAGTGGATACGACTGAGTGCTGAAGGGTCATCATGACTGCGATAGCCACTCAACTACCACGACAGGGCAGATGCAAGGCAGTGCTGCCCCTTTCACTGCTTCACTGCGTATGATTGGACTCCCCGGCATTAGCGATCGACCCAACGTATATATAGTTAGCGGGAGGAAAAACTTTGATAGCGCGATGCAGGATTTCGTCCTTTACTAACAGGATCAATAGCGCTTTGTTTGTTTTTTTTTCTAATTTCTTATCTCACCGCTATAAGTACTATAAAATTACAAAAATATAAACCACATTGTTAATTTTGTGTCGTATTTAATATTGTTTATCCTGAAGATTAAAGTTGTGAATGGGATTAAAGGACTTTAACGCCATCGCTCGTCGCCGCAGGGAACTAAATATGCGAAGGTCAACTAGTCTGTTACCTGTTCGGGATTGCAATGACGTCACAATGTTTAAGGACATGTGTGCGAAAACGTGGGAACATAATCCTACTATGATTTTTAAGCGAATGTTTATATGTGTGGATGGATGAATGTATATTTTCTTGTTCGTGTCAGGAGTCGTGGGTTCGAATCCCACGAAAAATTTTTGTTTATAATTAATTAATTCTTATCTGTTTATGTACTTAATTTTTATTAATTTAAGTAATACTTAAATTAATTCTTTTGCCGTGAAATTCCGATTGTACTCTATGTTACTTTGCGCCGTTGCATCCCGACTAATACCAATTTTAATTCAAAAACTATTTTTGATTTTTACTTAAATCGGAATGAAATTGGAATTGAATGTTGATTTACAAAGATTGATATAAAGTGAATCCTTCAGATATTTTGTGAAATGAAAAGGAACACCTGCGTTGGTTAACATATTTTATTGAGCCTCTAGTGAAGTATTGTCCTCTCTTTAACATCTCATTGGAGATCAGTAGCGCTACCATGAGTTTAAAAGTTACGGACTCGATATCGCCTACGTAAATATGTCTATGAAAAACTTGTAGGTACAGCGCCTCTGGGGGTTACGCTAAGAACTAAAATCGGTCGTATGAAAAAACAACTTGATAGGTTTTTAACGTACCTACGTAAGTTTTCGATAGCCAACTCATGGTAGGCCCTCTGCACCATATTATGTTCCCTCACTCTCATGGTACGGTGAGACGGCAAGCCGACCTTGAACAACGAGAGATCAGGCGCAGGAATAATGTGCGCCTATTTCCTAATTAAGGCTTGAGTAATAGAAATACTTAACAGAAATACTTACAAAAATTTGGCCCGACCCGGGACTGGAACCATAGACCTCTCGGTTCTTATAAGGCGTTTGCGACTATGACACCAACTGACTAATAAGCTACTGAACTATGGCTAAAGTTGGATTGTTTAATCTTTATAAGAAATTTTAGTTAATTAAGAAATTCTAACGTGCGAATGCTATACTAATAAATAATTAACAATATAGCGATACTTTATATTATACAGTAGTGGAATGCACTAATATTCAAAGACGCGAAAAACACAGATATAAATCATGCAAATATTTGTCTCGGATGGGTATCGAACCCACGAATCCAAACGCAACAGACAAGGCCATAAGTAAATCTGCCGTCGAACGAGATATTATTTATTAATAAGTATTGTTATATTATATAATAATAAATAAAAAATAATTTATGTACATTGTAAGTTATTTTTCTAACTTAAATGCCAATAATATGCGTAGTCGAGTTTCGCTGCAACTTTGTAGAAATACTGGTTTAAGACAGGTTTGTCAGGTAAGCAAAATCTTTTGTGTCCATTATTACCGTTACAAAGGGTCATATTACACTTCTTATCATTAGGGCGTGCCATTATTAGTGTTAAAGGACGATAAAAGATGGCGTAGTTCACAAACTGTGACAATTTTTCCGTCATTAGTTTTAGTTTTTAATGTTTTATTATTGAAAATCAAGGGATTCGTTTAATTTTTGTTTACGATTTCATTTGTTATGTGTGTAAGAATGTATTGTATGAATAAAATTGAGTTAAAATAAGTAGAATAGTCGAATAAAGGTGAGAAATCCTACATCGCGCTATTAACATTTTTGCTTCCGCTAGCTATATATACGGCGGGTGAGATGAGTAATCAGGGGGTCCGTTTCTACACAGCTGATCAGTGTTGGGGCCGAGCTGTTCTAATTCAGTCCCACGCCGGCTCTAGTGCAGGGTGAGCTAGCAGCCAGGCAGAGCCGCCACATGGTCGGAGGGCCTCGTGCCCACGTGGACATAGTGCCACATTGGAGGAAAAGCGCCTTACGGCGCTGACAAGTCGTACGAAACACAAGTTTCTCATCGCAACGAAGTAACGGGTCTTCACATGGCTGTTGTAGAAAATTTGACCTCTTTTTGTTGTTTTTCTTTTGTAATTATAGTAGTAAAGCTCAATGTGCTCGTATGCTTAATATGCTTACCATTAGGCGGAATGAGGTTATCCTGGAAGTCGTCCCTTTTTGACATGTTGTAGGTGCCTACAACATGTTTGTGATCATAGTAAAATTTATTAATAAATGGTTTTGTACGTATAGATTAACAAATTGACTAGTAAGTATTATGTATGGAGTATAAATTTAATTAATTTTATGGATTTTGCAAACAAATAATATTCATCCGTATTCCGGAAGGTTAATTATTGCGACGTAATTAGTTAATTGGGATTTATTAATTAACCAATCGTGTGGTTAATTATTAAAATTGATTTACCATAAACGGTACTGATACGAGTATTTGTACCTTATATGAAAAGGTAGGTACCTTTATCACAGAAAACATAATATAATAGCACTCGCTATTTGATAAACCAACAATTAACATTCCTGGAATAAAATAACCTATAGCAGATAGGTAGGTGAAGGTATTAATTAAAAATGTGATAGGTTTACAGCATTGTGGAAGGTTATGGTTAGATATACCTAATATTCAAATTGGTATATTATTAACAGACTTTAAATAGGGAGGCGATTCTTAATACGACTTGATAGTTGTACTTGTGAAAAATTAATGTGGTTTTATGAAAGTGTACAAACTAAAGGTTTATTCGTGAAACTACATTCACCTGAATTTGTGAATGCAGCTGTACGTTCTAAAATACATTATTTATTTAGCAGTTTACGTCTTGTTATTTCGGACAGCAGTAATAGGTAAGTGGTGCAATATTTGTAAACAGAAATAAATTCGAACAAATAAACTTTAATCGTAAGCACCGAGCAATTTGTAGCCAGAAATACAAGCATAGTCTATTTAGGACAACAGTTATGTCCGTCAGTACACAATACCTATAAAGCCTTTGAAATACGACAATTTGATTTCATTCGAAAGTGAGGTCGTTAGCGACATTTCTCAAGTACATTAACTGTAATGTTCCCGGTTGAGTACTTAATAAATTAGTACCAACGCGCCAAATATCCGGGGTGTCAGTCCGGCGCCCACTCTAAGATGGACCATAAATCAATACGACTGAATAGCTCCAATGCATAAAGCTATTGGTGCACGTACCTTCTACGCCTTTCAAAGCTCCACAACACTACACAGCCTAAAATTTCACCGCTCAACTTACTCTACATCTGGCAGTTATAGAGTTGGAATACAAAGGAGGTTTTTACACTGTGGCAACGTCGATCTAAGTTAAGCCCAATGTGTGAACAGCATTGTGAAGGTTCAAACCCAATACATGTTCCGATCCCCCGTATGCAAAACAAATCGAATATTTATGCACCCGGTGTAATTGGAAAATCGTCAATCAAAAGATCGTTGATTTGATACAGTCCTGATTTATTGCTTGCGTTTATTAATACAAATTTAACTGATTTTATAAGGATAAGTCTTAGTCGCGTGTGTAGGGTACATTCGTCGTGTATTGGCATAAATTACTTATCGCAGGGGCTTGTAGAGTCGATGTTGAGGATATAGCCTATGTACCGAGGGAACTTACAAGGGCCAAGACAGTGAGTTATGAGCTGAACATCGACTTAGCATGTGCACACGATTAACATGTTCTGAATGCGTTTTGTGGTGTTTTTATTGCTGAAAGGTATTTTTATTGACGAGAAAAGTAGTCGGCTGCGTAGATGTTTCATCTTTGCATGTTCGTGCAATCAACTGTTATATCAACGGCTTGACTGAAATAATAAGCATTAATTCCTTGCCTTAAACTATACATGCTTGTTGAAGAAAATATGAGAATTTTAAGCGCTCAAATATTTGCATTTCTATTTCATTTCTATAAGTAGGTACACAACTTTATCTTCTAACTGGTAGATATTTACTACTTAAATATATATTATACGTTTATAAGATACATACCCCCAATTCACAAATTCACGTAGGTATATAGGTAATTAAACGTAGCATAATTATGCATCAATAGACGAGACGACATGACATGATTAGATAGTTTTTTAAAGTTTCACAGGCGATTGATACTCTATTCCTTCTTCATTTTGTACGTTGTATAAAAAAAACTACCAAAAATAGCAATTTAAAGTTTCATGCGCTTAGTTCCGGTCGGCGGTGCGGCACCTGCGTCGTCTCAAACGAACGATCAAAGTGCAAGGAGTTAACTCGCTTTTGGTCCCTTAATTTATGTGACGTATCCGGTCCTCTTTGTGAGAGTTAATGCAACTTGGGTTGTGAACTTCCATTGTTTTTTATGTAGGTACGAGTATGGTAAGGTCCGTAATAAATGCAGGTACCTACTTGTTTTATGAAGCCTTTCGTATTATGAATATTATTCGCTAAAAAGGTCGAAAACGACGAAATCAAACATCTAAGTGTCTTGTGTTTAATTTAATAAGCAGTCTTGCAGCTGGCTTGCATCTAAGTTGAAGTATAAGTATAAGAACTTTCAGAGTCACAACACAGGGCATAAAGTTTTTGTGACTGTTAGAAAAGCATTTCACCGTGACAAAATAAGGGCATAAAGCTTTTAACAAAATGATTAGATTTATGAATGAGTGCCATAATATGTGATTATTACTGATATCCAGAAATTTTCTAGTAGAACACTTTGTTTCATTACAATGAAAGATAAAAATGCTAGAGTAAAGTTTTTGTTGTTGTTTCACATTCCAAAACCATATATTTCTATATTAATCATAACATGTAGGCTTTGTATTGCCAAAGAGGTAAGTATTTGTAGTCGCAAAAGCTACAAATTTCGGTTCAACGGGCTTAGAGAAGGAAGAGATACGGAAAGTACGTTTTACGGCGCTATAAAGCTGCGTGGCAATATGTCACGGGTCATGATTTATGTCTGACTATTAAATTGTGTGTATACCGATGCTTTAAGCCAATCTCCTCAACTAACGTTACATTGACAGTTCCTTTATGCATTTCACAAATAGTAGCAAATTTAAAACTTGTAGAGACGTTATAAACTAATAAGTGGACTTAATAGTCCAACTCAATCTCTACCATCTTGTCTGGTAGAGATTCAGACCGAAGCTGCATATGCATTTATTTAACAGAAAACAGTACTTAAGAGTACTTAAATAGATCAATTAACAGTCCCACGGAATTCAAATTAGGTAGAGATTTCTTATGATAGCGCTGGGAGTCAAACTCATGACTCGGCATTAGAAAAAGCGCAATCAGGCCAGTTAAAATCTGAACCGAATCTGAACTGAATCTGAATTTGAAATATATTTCTTTGCTGGATTAGTCAATTCATCAAAGTAGACTTAAGAGTTAATAGCTGTCCTCGCGGTTTTGACAGCTATTACACTAGGTCCTTGTGTAATAGCTCTCACAATATGCCATCGTCCGCAACGTACCATTTACTTACGTCACATAAATAGCGCCGCCCTAAATATCTCAGACGTGATACCTCTGAACTGTAATAGTATAATTAGCCGGAGATCGATCGTAACGAGCGGTGTGCGCTCGCGCAGACTCTAAGAGATGCGCCGAGTCGGGATGACATGACTCGAGTTAGATGGGTCGACCTTTACTCACTTGAGTTATACATGAAATTGAGTATAACGATAGGACATGTGAAATACATTAATAATGGTCGATGGTCAAATTTGTAGAGTTCAATTCGATTTACATAACTTTTGAAGTAGTATGTAACTTAATTTAAGTATTTGCTATTGGATGAACAGCATGAATAAAAGCATTTTTTTTTCTTGTCATTATCACCGGACTTGCGGAGGAGCGGATGGCTCTCACCCTTAGGTAGCGATTGCCCTTCTTTTTAAAAAAAAAAAAAAGGTTTTGTATTTCCACCTTTGTTGCAAATCTGTATCAATTCATACAGATTTGCAAATTAAAAAATTATCTTGTTGGACGTTATGTTATTAGATAATACAACTGAACTCTTTTGTGAGGCCATTGTGTGTAACTCTCACTTACTAGAGTTAGTCTGAACTCGAGTCAGCCGATTGCAACTCAAGTTGACCAACACTACTCAAATGCCCAGTGCATCGACCGCATCGCGAGGTATTTCGGGGGCTAGCTGATCGCATACTTTCTCTAAGTATAGGTTTTAATTAGGCCCACACCTTGTAATTAGAATAAGTAAACATGTGAGCACAGAATTTCGTGAAGCTCGGCATATATGTACTACTATTTTTATAACAGTCTTCAAGGTGTTTTACAATAATCTTCAACATATTTTGCTGGCTTGCAATAAATTCAAAAGTTACCACCCTGTACTAGGTACTTAGTTTTGTATTGTCATTAGAAGCAGTGACTATTTAGGCAGTTTTAAGCTTTCACATTCTTTCGTATAAATTAAGACATATCTTATTATCATCGAAGCCATATAGTTGATTGAATTTGTTCAATTACGTTACAAATTGAATATGCATCATGTCACATAGTAAATAATCGCGTTGATAGCCTGAGATGACGGCATGAAAATTAAATGTTGCCATAATCTTGATTCGTTTGCCTGTGTTAGGAACAGTTTCACTAGAAATAGATTGAAAATGTCTACGGTAATCAATTTTGAGCTGTTGAGCGCCGTTTTTAATGTGCTAAGACTAACGCGGGCTTACCATAACGAGTTAGCAACATCGTAAGTGAAATGCAGTCCAAATAAGCTTACCGCTCCAATTTCTCTTAGCGTTACAAAATGAATGAACGGCTATCAACGGAAGCAATTATGAGAGACTAAACAAAAACAGCTCAAGCCACGGTATGGGCGCCGCGGCCGGTTTAATGAGACAGTTTAAACAATTATTCAACTAACAAAGGGTCTACGGGCCATTGTGTGGGTCGTCACCTGTCCCCCGTGGATACAATTAACACTGATTACAGTAATTACATACTTAATTTTTGTGGCGATACAATCACCCACGTAGGACCACACGCGAATAGTTCCGTGAAATGACGGTTGGGGACGCGCGGTGAATTTGAGTTGTTCACGTGCAGCTGGGAATGAGGCAATGCAATTTAAAGTACTGTGAAAATACCTACTAAGAGATCCCTTTTAAAATTTCATCGGCATAAATGAAATAAGCAATGACGTTAATGGAACGTCATTGTTACACATTACCTGCAGCAATCGTAGTCATAGGACGACACCTGTAGCGCTACCATGAGTTAGTTAGCTATGAAAAACTTACGTACCTACGTTAAAAACCTATCGAATTGTTTTTTTCATACTACCGATTTTAGTTCTTAGCGTTACCGCTAGGGGCGCTGTACCTACATTTTTTCATAGACATTTTTTACATATGCAATATCGAGTCTGTCACTTTTAAACTCATGGTAGCCCTACTAATCATGTCATGTACGAGTTTAAAGAGTTCAAAACAATAGACAAAACTAGGTACAGCGAGTATAAGAACAAAGTTCTATTCATAACCTTTTAATTATTTCAATTTATGCTTGTTTATTCCCCTTAGTTTTGCACCTAAATGGTCCTTTGTGCTTACAATGTTGTTTGTTTACAATTTCGTTTTGATGACTCTACGGTATAGTCCATTCTCGCTTTACAACTGAATCATTACTTCATAGCTGCGCGATGCTTACTACAAACAATAAAAACTTTGCTCTAATCTCAATCACACAAGGCATTTTGTGTCTTACACCTTTCGCCATTAAGTGGATATTCGGACGGACCATTTTGACAGTTCGTATTATTTTACGCGTGGAAGGAAAATTGTCACGGCATGTTTTGACATTTTAATGTCCCATTTTGTACGGGACCCGTTTAATGCCAGCGCTTTTGTTTCGCGAGTGTCAAGCGATTTATGTTCGCCAAATAATAATTTATTGGGCATGTTTTTATACAGAGGAGGAAATCGCTTTTGATCGCATCTAGCTACCTATGCGGGAAAGTGCTTTTCGGATTACACAATTCCACGTTCATGTTTGCTTTTTTTTAAGAATTGTTTCGGCTGAACAAACATTTCGATTCCGTTAGGTTGTGGGTAGGGTAGGATAGTTCTATAAAGTAATGATTAATAGTCAAGAGGTTAAAATAAAATATGAGTCTTGATTTTGATTCTTGGTCTTTTCAATAATGTTTTTGCATATGTAAATAAAAAATTAAGAATGCGGTAATTTTTCTAACGGTGGAAATAATTGGGTTGTTCAAAATTAAGTAGGTTATCGGTTGGATATTTCTGTAAAACTCAATCTTTTCTAAACTAACAGTTATTAGTTACCTACTCTTTAAGGGTACATAAATCGAATAGGGAAACTCCAACACTATTGCTCTAGGGAAAAACGTAAGTGGGCACCTAAGTTAACATGAACCGCACTAGTTTCCTCAACTAAGTATGTGTTAAGCATGTTCGCGCCCCCTCACGTAATTCTTGTTCCTGTCATGGTGAAAAATATATTTGATATGTTTACGTGGACACAATAAGCCATGGCTACGCAACCCTCTTGGGAAGAAGATTTGTAGTTTATGGTATGATAACATAATGTGGATCTTTATGGGGACAAGTCTGCTCTACATTACTAAGGAATCCAAAGAAATGAGCAAACGTATCCATTATTTTATATCTTCACTGATTCATGATGGTTAGCTTCTCATATGGTCATAAGACCTTGTTATGATTGTAATCTGTTTGCATACCACATGCAAATAAATAACATGATAAAATTGCGTTTTATCTAAAAGAAATGGTAAGGCTTACAGTCTAGGCTTGCATTTTGTAAAATTAATGATTTGATAGTCGTCAGGTAATGTGTGTTTATTAGGTATTACTCGCTTTACGTCGAGGCGATTCCGTCCGCGTAGAGTCGTTCCGTAAAAAAAGAAATCAAAAATTTATTTATTGTTCCCAAGTGAGCATTATAATAGTCTAGGGTTGACCTCTTCTATTAAGTGCTAGGGCACCTGTACTAGAAGAGGTCACTCTTCCTTGACACATACTTACATAACAATGGTAAAAACAACAAAAGTTAAGTAAAACACTCCCTTAGTAGGTACCACCTGGGTAGTCGGTTATAAAGTGCCCCATATCCTCTCTCAAGCAAGGTCTAGACTGATTGTGTATCAAAAGACAGACATATAGAATTATTAGATTATTAGATAGGTTTAGTAGACAGTAAGAAGGCATGCGTGCATGAAGCATTAGTCAAAGTCCAAGTCACACGATATCCACAGATCTCAGGCTTTCGCAAACTTCAAAGGAGTGGATTAATCCCTGATGGTTGTGTAATCGAGCCTTTCACGGTCTGCCAAAGAGTAACAGGAACCGTTCTGTTCAATGTTGCTATTGTGACTGACCAATGCGCAGCCAATCCTATCAGGTTTACCTCTACCACCGTTAGAACAAATTAATTTTAGACAAGTTTCTAAAATGTAGTGTGACTAGCAAAATGAAGAAATAAATAAATAAATGCCACTTAGAGGTACCTTGTATTCTACAATTTCGTAGAAGTGAGTTATACGAATAGTATATAGTAATAGTAACAGAATGTTACCTGAGATAACAGATTTGTCAATAGAATAGACCAACAGTGCGTACAAACATGCTGTTATTCAGAAGTTTGCTTTGTGAAATACATACCTTCCATGCATCTACACACTACATAGAAGGATTTAACAGGAAGGTTTTTTATGTGTAATATACCCGAAGCGAAGCGAGGGCGGGTCACTAGTATCCTTACTCATCATCATCTCTGTGTTTTCCCGGTTGCATCCTTGCGGAGACCGGGGTCCGCTTTCCTACTCTAACTCTCCACTTCGCACGGTCTTCGGCATCCTTTATGGAGAGTTTGTTAGCACGCATGTCATCCACTACGACGTCAAGCCAGGCCTTCTTGGGCCTTCCCCTTCTGCCGGGACCCGGCGGTAGCGACATGGCTAGACACTTGTTCCCTACGTAGTTTGCCGGTTTCCGTAAAACATGACCGTACCAACGTAGGCGGCACTCTTGCAGTTTATCAGCGATGTCTCGGACATGAAGGCTGCCGCGAATACGGGAGTTCTTTACGCGATCTGCTCGCGTAACTCCCGACATCCAGCGCAGCATCTTCATCTCCGTGACCCGCAGTTCCTGCTTGTGCCGCTCAAGTAATGGCCATGCTTCACTGCCATATAAGAGAACAGGCCTAATGATGGATTTATAGGATTTATAGTTTCACTAGTATCCTTACTAATATTATAAATCCGAAAGTAACTCTGTCTGTCTGTCTGTTACGCTTTCACGCATAGAGTACTGGACCGATTTAAATGAAATTTGGTACAGATATAGTCCAGACTTAGGAAAGTTTATAGGCTACTTTTTAACCGACTGCGCTATAAGGAAGTAATGTTTTACCCGTTAAACGTCTTTACGCGGACGAAGTCGCGGGCGGAAAGCTAATTATTTATATGTTATGGACCAAATGATAAATTGGGCATTATTCATACTGCCCGGTCCATATGAAAAATGCCCAATATGAGAGTGCAATTCAATAATAATTATTCAAATAATCACTTTGACCGGGCATTATACATAATGTTTATCACCTTTTGGGCAAAGTAATACAAACTTATTATGTAGAAAAAACTTTAATTAATCTTATCATTTGATATACAATAGTTTAATATAAGAAGTAGTTAGCCTCTAAAAATAATGTGGTGTGAAAAAAATTACATAACAAAAGGGGGTAATGGACATAATTTGGCGGCGTAACTCGTAAGACACGCTATTATTCAAAATTGCAATATAAATAAAGGCGTTTACACCCAAAATCGCTGAACACATGAGTGTCATTATTTTAGTATTGATGCGCGGGGTGATTAAGATTACGGAGACATTGGCTATTTATTGTTTTTCCTCGTTTCGGCATTTTAAATCAAAGTCCAAACACAAAGCAAAATCAACGTCCAATAACGCGACAAACGTAACGGTCACAAAAAATAATAAATACACGGAGGAACTTAATCTATGCACACATGTACGAAAATGGCTGAATACATAGATAAATGTATGGTCAATACACAGCAGCGGGGGGTTACGAATGATAAAATAATCGAATTACGTAAAAATATAAGAAAAGTTTCCCATATACAAAAATTGTTCATCCTATTCTAAAAATTACGCAGTGAGTATTACCCATTACGACACTATAAAAACGTGTCAAACAGCGTAACTTTGTAAAAAGCGTTATACAGAGTGGAAATTTTACGTTTTCTTTTATTATTAAATTATTTTAAAGCACAAAAGACAATTATTTTTCTCAAATTACGCACAATTATCATATTGCCCAATTATCACATAGCCATATAATAATGACCGCGCATAATGACAAATAATGAAGTTGAAATAATAATTAATCACTTGGCCCGATAGGGCTAGACATTATACATAATGCTCGGGCATTATTAATAATGCTCGCATTAATCACTTGGTCCATAACATATATAAGTTCAAAATTATTTGTAGTTTTTAGATTACCTAAAAAAGGATATCTATATAACTATGTACAATGTTCATACCTACTGCTCTGGACAGATTGAATTGTGTAGGCGGAAATACATACTTGTTAAGTTAGTATTTTCTCAAGTCCCCATCAATCTACGCCCATTCAATGTTATTTTAGGAAAGATCTAATTCAGGACGTTACAGCAATAAGGGTACTTCGAGCGTAATCTACCCACAGTATGTGATTAACTTCACATACTAGTGTAGTAAACATAGTAGTATATACTACTGGACGTGTGTTTATCACTGAACAACCTCTCAGGCTGCTTATCCACGTCCTATAATCGGTGAACGATTTTTGTAGGAGAAAAATAAAACGTACTGGAGTAGTTCTACAAGGAGATATTTATTTATTTATTTGACAAACCAACATCTGTTTACACATTTCATAAGTATAAGAGATACATTAACATAATGTTACAATATCTAAATGCAACAGAATATTACTAGTTAGCTCTACATGTATTACGTATTAACTATATATTAAAAAAAACTTAAAGCTACGACTATTTATGTAAACAATTTGTACAGAAGAATGTGGGAAGACATTTTTAGCATATTCATGCTTTAAGAGGTTTAGTACAGCCTTGTAAAATATGGTAGAGTAGGTGAAATATGTTCACAACATCATCAGAAGAAAAATCGGCCCAACTATCGGTACTACAAAAAGTCTGACGTGGGCGGAGAGTCTTAAAAGGCTGGTCCTGTTTTTTTTGGCTGAGTTGGTACCCTAGGCGGTTTAGATTCACAAATCAGCAGGCAAACCGACAGATGGCGTTGCATTCGGTACCTACATATCTTTTTAAGATCGGTAGCTAATAAATATAATCACGATAAATTTGTAGGTCATATACATTTGTCATCTACATCTTGAAAAGCCTAATCGCCATAATTTTAAAAGTATTATCAAACTGTATCATATTTCAATTATCTTAAAAGTAATTAATGAATTCGATACCGCTCTTAAACAGCGCAAACTTGAAACAATTAATGGTAATTTTACTCCCACTTGTTTTGGTGCCAATATAATAACCTGTATTACGTTTGTTTTTGTTTGAAATGTCCTAGGTATTGATATAATTTGGACATTATCCTAATTAAACCAATAAGTTAGGCTAACACGACCCGGGCGAATTCCGATACGCGCTCCCTGCTGAGCGAATATAACAACCATTTTAGGGTTCAATAGCATAATATTAAAACGAACATTTTGATAACATTGATGCGTGTTAGGAAGGTAAATCGATATGCTTAACTGTATTGATGTTACCGGTTATTATACTTTTACATAAGTAAAAGTAGGAATAATAAGGCGTCCGACCGATTTCAGCCATGGCGTCTCAATTGAGATCAGCCATGTGTGCCGGACATATTATAGTGCACATGTGTGCGCGCAAACACAAGTGCACTCTCTATTCCCCTACTCTCATAGCTCGGTGAGACGGCAATCCGACATGACCGATGAGAGATCGGGCGCAGGACCACCGGCTTAACGTGCTTTCCGAGGCACGGGCGTTCAACCGCCAACTTCCTTACTCCGGGCTGAGTAATTCCATTACAGAAAAACTCATACAAATTTTGCCCGACCCCGGACTCGAACCGGGGACCTCTCAATTTTAACGCAGCGCTTACTACCAATAGACCAACGAGGCAGTTAATGTAGGAATAACATATCTACCTAGATAACATATCTCCATTCTACCTTAAGTTCTTCAGGTATGTAGTCTTTCTGAAGTCTATAGTAAGTATAATGAAGTACAAAAAAAGGTACAATATTTTTCTTCTTCTAGCACGTAAAAATTAACGAAATATCAGCAGATAAGTACGATATATGTATAGGTACGAAACATCATATTTTGTAAGTACGAAACATAAGTACGGAACATTAGGTAGACAAGATACGCTCACGTACGACTTATTCCGTTCTGTTTCTTTTGCCGACTACTCGCCGACAGTCGGGCACAACACATATGTGTATATTTGTATATACAAAGATCTCTGTGTACGTACGTTACCGATACACACGATCCCACCTCTCTCAGTTATAAATTACGCAAATTAATGCATGTTGCCTTTGTTTCGGGCCAATATTCGCGTTCACTTTTGTTTCTCTTGTTTGTCCAATACAGGCTTGGAAGCTCTGGTTGCAGTTTAATTTATACTTGTTTAAAGCCATGTAGAGTCGTTAATGTCGTCGAACATTACTCCCTTATTAAAGCGCATTCGCTTCAAAAGTAGCCTAAATCCTTTCTCTTTTAAAAAAATGTTTTTTACTTAGCGAGGATATTAATATGTTTTTTTCCAATTGCCTGAAAAAGCGTCTTTTTTCCAGCGGTCCTCAAACAAACCTTATTTTCTAGTGCAGAAATGTATCCACCTAAAATCCGGCATTGTCTTTTTATTTGTGTCAAAGACATGCAGGACAATAATATATATAGACATACAGAAATACGGATGAATATACACATAGACAGTATTTCATTCGTATTTATAATATCAGTAAGGATTATAATGGAGTTGATGCGATGCGGTTGAGAGAATTGCGGTTACCTACTGCTTACATCAATATTGGTTTAAGCGATGGATTCGTAATTATTTTGATTGCCTTTAATACTCTTACTGAATGATCTTTTGTAATGCAAACACTGTGCATGTATCTCGCTTACTTTGTGGTATAAATATCTCCATTCTATCACAATTGCGGTTATTGTACTATATTAATTGATTGGCATTCATGGAGATTGCAATATTGCACTTAATCAATTGAACTATCGAAACGAAATATGAAAACGAAATGTGTTCATATTAAAATGAAAATCAGAAAATACGTACACTAAAAAATTGCGTTATATCCATTCATATCATAAAAGTCCAGTACAGGTATTAATTCGAGAGGTGTAATCTATGCTTCATGAATTGTGAAGGACTTCTATTGCAATTAGAAAACAGAACTGTTATATAGTTCAATCGGAAAAATACCTGTGGAAATATAGTAAAATCGTAGAGTTAGTCGGAACATTAGAACAAAGAAACCCGTGCGAGTAAAAGTCAGGCCGTTTGTCTGTGACCATATTAGTGTTGCACCATTTGTTTTATTACCGGAAAAATTCAATGAACCTGATTATAATGGCTGTTCGGTACGAATTATGTTTGTGGGTCGCGGCAAACTGCCGTGAAATCGATTATTGATCGATTTCGCTAAATATTTATTGGTCGAGCCTAATTTTGTATGTTTTTCCGGAACCTTATGTACAATCGAGCCTAGTGAATCCTCTTCCTACTTCAATCAATCGTTAACTAAAGTCTACATCGATGATATTAAGTACATGACTGACCGAGACTGGCACGGTGCAACAGTACAGTAAAAAGTGTCGTGTGTTCGATTCCTACCTGGGACAAATATTTGTGTGACGCTTGACGATTTTTATCGTCAAGCGTTCGACCTACTTGTATTAGTTGGATTAGGAAAATGCACTTATGCTGGTGGGTCGGGATTCAGTTGATTCGATTGTAAATTAGCAGTTTCCCGTCCACCGAGATCCGTAATACTAATACTGCCTGATAGTATTCCAAGATTAATGCGATTCAGTCCCAGGAGTAAATACCGGAATACGCGTCTATACTGTGGGTGTCGCAGTACGATTGATAGTTTCCCTTTCCTCTTACTCTAAATTGGACTAATGTGTGTCCCAAACTAGAATTGGGTCAGTCGGATTTGTGGAATCCACAGGGTTACCAGCCAGAGGCTTTATGAAGAAATAAGTAGTAGGATTTTTCTGAAATACCTGTTCTAAGGCTATCCTCTATCCGTAGCCAATAACAACCGGTCAATAAAGCTTATTATTAACAAAGAAATCGTATTGTAGATGTTGCCACCTGGCTCTGTCAGACAAAACCTAGGACTGTATCCATTCCTATGCTCTATTAAGCGATAAATATGGTAGATCATTAAAAGCAGAAAGCTCAAGGGTATGATCAACGCACTTAACGTGCTTTTTGAAACCCGGGGACGTATACTGCTGCAACGATATGCAAATTAATCCCAGAAGAATTACGTTATGCTTCATTCGAGTTTGATGGTCTTTTTGGTGCTAAAACTGTCCAGTCTATTGAATTAATACGAGCATGCGGAACGAAACAGAAGCTACGAATAATGCATGAGCAATGAAAGCCTGGCAACACTAGGTTTTGGTGGGAAAGTCCGAATGGGTTCGCGTATAAAATTGCGTAAGTCGGATTATGGCTCTGTGGGGCTCGCTTGACTTTTCCACTGTTAGTTAGCAACCCATTTGGGAGAGGCGGATTATTTCGATTCAGCGAAGATTTCAATCATCAGAGGCTTTTATACAGCATGTGCGGGCTTAGTCTTGTAGGGGCGATAGGAGTTTCTGGACTGGTTGTGACGTAAGCGTTCATTAGCGTTCCTGTGAAGAGATAAATAATTTAAAAGGTGTCAAATGTTAACCTAAGGTCTAAGCAACTGATAATTACAGCATGGGACAAGCGGAGGAAGTTCATCATGTATTACCGCAGGGAGCCAGGCTCCGTTGTCGAGCTGGTTCTAAATTTCTTAGAGGTTTTGTGTTAAGAGAGAGTAAAGCTCAAGATGTTTTTATAACATTTTCTTGAATTCTATTAATGGTTTTACTGACAGAACTGACAAGCGTGCTTATCGTACATACAAAGTACTCTACCACTTTATGCGCTTTGTGCCATGAGATTTTGAGTTTTGAGGCAATGGAATATAAATCGATGTGAGCTGTAAACTCATAGGTAAGTTTAAGTTCAAAACAGCCATTTACGCTATTCCCCATCACCGGTACCTGGTTTTATTTGCTTTACGTAATAAGTCTACAACACTCGTCGCATGAATCATCCTCTGTCCCATTTCGCGTAATTTAAGAGACAATATTTAACTTAACGACTGTTCCCTGAATTCAGCTGAGCCAGTTTTATTGCCACTATAAACCAGCGATGAAAACATATTAGTCAGTTACTGCGTCCGTGCGTCACATAAATAGTAATAATTCATACATCGCTCGAAGGGCGGCTAGTGAGAGTAAAAGGACATAACTATTGGCACAGACTAAGCGTACGTAGAAGGTACCTTAAATTTGTAAGGAATATAAAATGAGGATTTTTTTTATAATGAGCTCCAAATCCAAATATGAGGTTGACAGGCACAATATAACATATTGAGCCTGTCGCACTCACCCTGAAAGCCGTTTCACCCCTCCCCCCCGAACATCGATTACATCGATTCGGCTGTGACAGCCGTCCTCAGCGAAGATCAGCCAACTGTGCCGGACATTATAGTGAAGTCTCTGTTCAGGCGTAGATCCAACGTCTTAACGTGCTTTCCGTGGCATGGGCGCTTGACGTGCTTTTTGAATAATAGGCGTGCCTCACACAAAATTGGCGACCCCGGAATCAAAACCAGGACATATCGGTCGCGGTGACTGCTACCAATTCACAAAAGAGGGAATTACGCGTGAACCAGTGTAATATTAAATATCGCTAAGCTCCTGACACATCCCTATCCTGCAGTTTTTCCTGCATAAGATTTTTTGGGTAAAGTTTGCTGGCAATATTACGACCCCATGAAGGACACCCCCATGAATAGACGGTTCGGACGGACTGGCTATGGTATATATTTTGTTTAAAATAAATTACGTATGTTATACAAGTTATAAAACCAGAATTGTCCTAATTGAAAGTTTTTGTACCTTCTATAATAAAAGCGCCTTCTGGCTGTCACTTTCCATTGGCGTCGCCCAGTGAAAGTAAAAGAACAACACTATTTGTCTGGAAGCACTAAATATTAGGGCTGTTTGTTCAAGGATCATTATTGCGCTGAATGTGTTTTGTTTTCGGATGATTTACGGCAGGTTTATGGCGCGATTCGCTTTTGTTTTACAATGGAATTAGAGCGAGAAGACATGAAAGAAGAAATGTGGCGCGTTTGTAGCGGGTGACGATGTGACGAAAGAGAGGGATATGTTTTTAGGATTGCTGTTTATGTCTTGAATACGTAAGGTTGTGTAAAAAGTTTTTAACGAACAAAAACTTTGTTTTGTATGTATGTTATTTCATAAATAATGTCTTGAATTCGATTACAAATAAAATGATTCGAAATAGGCAGGGCAATTAGTCTTTTGCACGGATTATAAAATTGATGCCCAGTGTAGTATCATGTATCAGAGGGGGCATTTATATTCCGTTTCATCTATTAATTTAAAATTGCAAGCTATTATACATATGTACATTTGACCAAACATATGACTAAACAGATTTGTCACTTTTGTACCGGCGATAGGTACAATTGCCTAACGTATTGCATAAAACCATCGACCTTAAAGTATACAACATGATTTGCACAGAATATTTTAGTGAAGGTACTGTCAAGAAGAAAATTCATAACTTATGATTTTCTTAATGTCGATACAGATTGTATTCTAGCGACTGAAATTGAGATTGTTTATGTAATGTAATTTTTATTGGTTTTATTTATGTAAACAAAACACACGTTATGTTGATCTGGGTTGGAAAATGTAGTACAACATTCTGGCAAATAAAGATCTATTCCATTCTATTTTATTCTAACTATTTTTATTTGCGTATATAAGTAGAAGTAGGTCTGAACAAAAAGTCTTTGAGAAGTAGCGGTACTTATAAGACGGATCAAACTATTTGCCGTTAAAACGTTTAACAATTTTGTCGCCAACAGTACATTTGCTACTGTATTGTAATTTATGTAACATTGTCAGTTAAATTGAAATGGAGGTGATTGTCAGTGTTAGTTGTTAACGGTTTAATAACGCCGGACGATCGAGTTACAATGTAACTAATAACGGGTTGACACGTACTTACTATTGTTATGAAAATAGTTTGTTTCGTTGTGTAGGCTACGTCAGGGTTTAGTGATATAGGTCAGGGATCGCCGGCGCTATTTGCAAGGTTAAAAATTTGGTTCTTATGACGATAAAATATGGTATTTTAAGATTACGTAGAGGTTGAATCTTTGTATGAACTTGCTTAGAATAATCAGGTGACATTTAATGTTTACTACGAATATGTCGACGATGAGACGCGATGTCCGATTGCGATTTCGCGATAATAATTAAATTTCCAGGTAACTTTCTGCAACTAAACATTTGATTACATGGAAGTCATAATTTTGTTTATCCTGACATTAAAAAACAAAGAATCGGGATTATATTTTCTGGTTTTAAATGAGTATTACTTGACCAGCTTTTATTGTCATTATTACGATTAGTTTGCAGACTTTTGTAATTTGTTTATTTTTTAAGGCAGGTAAATAAATGTTCTCTACTAACAAAACATTTCAAAAGTTAAGGATCGCTGTCGGCCCAAGGATCGTTCATCAAACCGTAACAAATGACCTGGATCGCTGTGGGTAATAAGCCCTAATGAATTGTTATGGCCTCGGCACAATTTACAGCCTTATTCGGATCTGCAACATCAAAGGAGATGCCACAAAGTTGATCGTTTCGCGTAGCTATGCTGTGTGGCGTTAATTGTGATTTATTGGTCATATTCGGGTAGTTAATTTCACTTCATTCTTGTTTGAAAGGTTTAAATGCGTGACGGATTAAGGCGAAGACAATGTGCAAAATGCAGCTGCGCATTCTGAATTATTTCCGTTCTTTTAAATTTGGAACAACTGCTCTCAGTAAAAGTAATTAAGTATAACACAGTTTATTAATCCCGTTGTATCCAGATTTATTTTTTACTTAAATCCGAATAATGGCTAAAGCTATTGTATCTGCTAAGTAACTCGTATAACTCTGATGGACCGTAGTTTCTATTATCTTTAACCTTTAATTTAGACGGTATTACATTTTTTCCAGGCGTGTCTGGTTACCATTTTACCAAGGTGTAAGAGTGAGGTAATAGACACAAATCTGCTAACAACACATCCACACTATAACATGCGTTGCGTAGTAGGCTAATTCACTGTAATTAGCTGCCGTGACGGTTAGTATATATTTATAATGTTATTACTTGTGAAGCACACAAAAAGATCGCGTATATTCGTGCGGGAAGCTAGATAGAGCCTTTGTATAAAGCAAAGCCTGTTATTAGAACTTTCTCTTGGTATAACGAGCTAATGCAGCGATTCAATACTTTTTGTTTTACCATCCTCCAGGATGCAATGAATGTAAATAGTAGAAAAAGTTCATTCAACAGCCATTTTGTTTGCGGAATACGAGAAGGGTTCAGCATACTCTTGTAAATATTAACGCTTACGCCCGCATCTACTTTATTGTTAATGTGTGCTTTATTATACTTTGAACTTTTAAAAAAGATATTATGAGCAAGTTTGCACCCGTTTTTGTTTTGTTCCTTGGCTAATATGGATTAATATTTAAAGTTGGAGCACCAATTAATTTGAATCAGTGTTTGCAACGTTGGCTTTTAAGTAATTGTGTGTTACATTTAGGTACCCGCGAGTATTTCCGTTTTCATGTTACAAAATACTATAATGATGCTAATGACTCTTTGTATTTATTTAAACTAAAATGGGCTTGGGGTGAGGTTTCCATTAGCTGTCTCAAAAAATATGCTTTGTTAATTCGTAAATATGAATAAATGTTTAACTGTTATAAATTCGATGTGAGAATAAAATCGATAAGAATGAGCACTGCAAGTGGCCATTCTGAACGTCGACCATCGATGCCCTGGGCGTACCAAGTACATACAGTATGTACTAATTAAAACGAGGGATCCCTAAAAACTTTAACCCAACGAGATATAATCGGTGATGAGATCTCCAGGGGTTGATTGTATTGTTTGTAAATGAGAGCATTGCAAATAAACCACGTTCGTTTGATACTGATCCTCTGTAGCGTCAATTGAGCTTAAATTACCCGAAAAGCGGGTGTTTTAGTAGCATTCTTGGGTAAATTAATCAGAAATTTAATTAAGTTTATAAGTTCTTCTGTCTTTGATGTGTTTGATACGAAGATTGCATTGTAACGACTGTAAATCAGGTTCTGGACATCTGAATATGTTTAGTTCAATAACTCTATCCTTTACTACTACTACTCTGTTCAATAACTAACCCAACTATGAAAAGCAAATAACCATTTCCACATATTATTGCTAATAAGTTCATTAACTATCAAAAGCAAATAACTATTTCCACATATATTGCTAATAAGGTCATTTTCATATAGAGCTGATTGTTAAGATTTGCACAATTCAGTTCTTAATATCTTTGACTAGGGTTCACTCTTGGATATTTATCTTTACCATTCCAATTGCAGCATAGGCTAAATCTTTCGAAGCTATAGAACGGACATATAGCGCTAAGCTCCGACTATGGCCGACTATGGCCAATCCAATACTATGGCCTCCGATACTATCAAAACTACCTGATTCACTATAGGAATTTTATTACTTCCACCGCTTGCCTAACAACCACCGCTAAAATTCCTATACAGAATAGTTGAATCGAGTAGTACTCAATCAAAACCATACTATCAAATGCTGTGCAATCCGCAAATGAATGAAAAAGTTCAAATAAATAGAAAAAATACGCCCTTTGATTTTGTCTGTTATAGGCATCACAAATTGGCAACTCCGTAGTTAGATGCCATGACAATATGTTCCCTTTTCTTCTAAATAGTTTTCCTTACACAAATGGTAAGGATTCTTGGGAAGCCAGTAAGCGATGCCCGATTAATTTTTTTGTTTCACTAGCAGATTCATTACGAATTTTATCGATACATATTGTGTATATTGTGTGTGCTGATAAGCAGTTGTCGTCTTCTTTAATTATATTTCGAAAAATTTGCAATTATATTTTTATTCATTGCAACCTTTTTTGTTATTCTGATACGTATTCTTTATTATCATGCCCAACTGTTAAGATCGTAGTTGCCAGGTACAAATTTGTCAATTTTTAAAAAAAATAGTGAGGAAACCTGCTCATCTACGAAGAAATTTCAGTAAGGTCGTGTAGACGACCGAACGCTTAAGCGCCTTAGTTTGTAGGCTCGTGCCCTAGCATTAGGCACGTATGAGCTGATAATGAGATCAACATCCGTTTAATAGTTTTTGCGTGAGTGTTAGTAGTAGAAAATATAATTGTAGGGAAACTTGAGCACGGTTATGGCAACACTGCTCTGTACTCTGTGCAGGTATTGCCAGGGTAAATATACCTATATACACAGTCAGCTGGTGCTCCGATTTGCAGGGACTGCGTTGTCGTTTGTCAGCAGTTTTTTACATTGCACGCTTTGCGGCAATTATCTTCGCATTCTTTGTATGCGATAATAATTATTACTTTCTATATTTTTTTGCTTTCGTCAAAGCAGCAATTATATTAATTGAAGTGGTTTTAAACTGTAATTACAGCTTTGAATACAATGGTTAATACAATGTAAGGTAAGCATTTTGGAATGGACATATTTGTTTAAGGGTTATATAATACGATTGTGTATTCATTTCAAAAAAAGATAAAAAATACATATTTACACTCTTGCGGATTAACAAAGTAATAAGTACATAACATTCGTTGTAGATTTGTCGAAGTAGGAAAACGTACAACACCTAGGTACATTATAATAGTTACGTGGGTATATGCAAAATTAAAGTAGGAAGCTAAATCTATACTAAAGTTATAAAGCTGAAGAATTTGTTTAAACACGCTAATCTCAGGAAGTACTGGTACAAAAATTCCAGGTTTTAGGCTATATAACTTCACGCTGCGACCGATAGAATAAAAATAAGAATAAAGAAGCCTTATTGACCACAGATACAAAATAAAACAAACACGATTGACAGAATCTAATATTAAAAAAGAAAAAAAACTTAATATAAAGATGAAAAATAAACACAGGTAGGTATTCTGTGGCCAACAAGACGCAGCCTCAGCATTTGTTGCAGCGACAAATTTCTAAGCAAAAGAACAGTGTAAAATGTGTAAAAATCCGGGAAATATGCGGACGTAGTAACACATCTTGTAAGTAATAAAAAGCACTATCAGTATGCGTGTGGCAAAACAGTCAATTAGAAATGGATCGTTCCATTTGGAACCCTCTTATACTAAAGCGTGGTAACAAACTTTCTCAGATGTTGTTCGGTAATAATCAGATAATATTCCGTCGTGGGTCATTGCTGTTAGCGACGGACCAAGTTAACGGCCCATTTAAATCACTTATATCTAATGGATTGGGGTCATTATATCAAGTACTGTCAAAGCAATATTAATTTCCTATTGTATAATAATACTTGCGGTCGCCGGCGACTTCGTATGCTTGGAGCTAGTTATCGTTATAATTTGGATTATAATCGATATATCTTTAAGAATTGCAGCATTTGCAACCTATGTAGTATCTGATAAGTAGGCAAGCAATTGTAAGGTTAGTCAAAATCCGTTCAGTTTCCGTGAAAGAGTAAAAAACATACACGTATGTACTTCATCCATACATACAAACTTTTGCATTTATAAAATTAATAGGATTTAATCGATACTCGATAAAGAAAAGCTTCTTGCTACGATGAAGATTATTTTCTTTTTATTATTTTTTAATACCATGCCCTTGGATTTATGGACACCGACATAAAAATAAATTACTCGATCCTTCAAAGTCACCGTTTTATATTCCTGATGAAAATGCCCGAAGGCATGTAGGTAACATTACCTACGAGAACGTAGGAATGTGAAGAGGACATTGCGTAAACTGAGTATAGGCGAGGCAATTAATGTATTGTTTTTGAAAAAAGTTAAAGACAATTCCCCAGGTACAAAACAAAGAGGCCGTGACAAACGACACATACGCTCAGCAAATCGTTGCAGCTGCTTGTAATCAGTGAGCACTGCAATTTATTTACTTAGCGAGCTCGGCACAATCCAAGAGAGTACCTTGCCACCGGCCGTTTTTCTTTTTTAATCTATAAAGTTACCGCAAAGAAAGATGGCGGCTTTGTTGTGTTTTGGATCGATAGTGTATCTGGGGTTAATTTTAGGAGTGGTGGTAGCAGGATGAGATTGTGAAGATTTCGAAACTAAAATAAGTACCAATAGGCTTTTAAGTAAAAGGACTTCAGCTATAAATAATGAAGAAAGAGCTCAGGATGACCCTACTAGCAATAAAAATGATAAAACACATCAAAATCCGTTTTGTACTTTTAAAGATTTAATCATACATAGGGACAGACAGACGAGGGAATTTGCTTAATACTATGTAGTGATAATAACCATGACACATAAAACGAAATTTCCTATAGAGAAAAAGCTTAGTTAGACAGAGCTTATCATGATCCATGAATCGCTAAGTTAAACCATGGTTTAGCGTATCCCCGTACAGTGTAACGGAGTAGTAATGAAGTGCATACTTTGGTAATGACTTCAAATCGTCCCTAATAGTTGCGTGCTCCATACACGCACAGTGATTTGAGCGTGCATTGTGAAGAGCAATGGAATCGCTTTAACCTATCAATCGAATGAATGCAACTCTGAATAGATTTGCAGATCTGGGTTAAACATAGATCAGGGATTCAGACGCTTATGCCACAGCCATAGTATGCGTGTGGGCAGTTGAATCAATCGTTTCGGTCATGAGAAATGATTGACAATAAATGACATGAAATTAATTAATGACATGAAAAAAAATATTGAAGGTTATAATTAAAATAGGATATCTTCTTGGCGAAGAATCCAAACTTAATACTACACTTTGATTAAAGGATTATTTCTATGTCAATGTTGTTAATAGACTAGGGTAAACAATAAAGTGCAAACTTACTTTTTTCTTTTTTGCAATCGTCATAAAATATATTTGTGTCATTATATCTTCTTTTTTTTAAATTATACGTATGGATCATTTGTATTTTGTACTTTATTTGGTATTATTATATTGTACCTTAACAATGACATTTCTTTTAAGTTTTAAAATAAAAAATATTCATATCTATAATAAGCAGCTATACCAGAGCCGCTCTAAGTTGGCCGATTTGACACTTTTTATTTTATATTTTGCATTTATCCTTGTTAAGAGGAACATATTTAGCGAATCATAAAGAACAACTTTTAAAAATAAGACGTTATTTCAAAATGTCAAATGCACCTAATTATCTAATTATTTGTCTTTTATTACTTAAAATAATTGAATTATAAAAAGAAAACGTAAAATTTCTACTCTGTATTACGCTTTTACAAGGTTACGCCGTTTGACACGTTTTCATAGTGACGTAATGGGTAATACTCACCAGGTATTTTTAGAAATAGGATTTAATAAGTATTGTATTTTAAAAATAAATATATTTTTAAATTAGAAACTTCAATTCAATCTTCTGGATGTGAATAAATGTTTTTAATAAAAAATTGTTATACTAGGGTATTTGACAATTATTTTTTTTTTGATATAGTTGGATGGACCACTCGAACACAAAGACACTGTTGAAAGTATCACTTTGATATCTGGATAACTCTACGAGATATTACAATTTTCATTGCACACTATTTGGGAAAGCTCAAAAACGCTTCATGCAAACGTCGACTGGCGTGTGACGTCACACGCTAGTTTGTTGTATGCAGCGCCTAAGAAGTTTGTTCGGTAGGTTCATCAAAAGTTGCGTTTATTGATATGTTTTCATAATGAAAGATGTGACTAATTCTGTTATCAATAAGATGACAAAGAAATTTTAAATGATAAACTTTAAATGTCTTTTGTAGTCTCATTTCGCTAAAAACTTAAGTTTCGTTTTCATTAATAAAATTGATTTACATAAATCTTACTGATTTTCATAAAAATGGCAAGCATAACAACCACAGTCAAGTACTCTATTAGACCCTGCTTGGTTATAAAGTGGAAATAACTGTTACTTATATACTTCGGCAATTTTACCGTTGTCCCTCACTAGTGCAGTCAGTCTGACATGTGTCAAATCGGCCAACTTAGAGCGGCTCTGGTGTAATCTAAGTCCAAAGATGAACTTAAACCTTTTCATTGAAATCATCCGCATGAAAACGAAGTGTCTTCGTGATCACTCGTTTCAGCGAAGCCCGATGAAAGACTCGTAAATTTAAAATGCTCTTTCAAACTTCGCTCGCTTTTCAACAATCAACCTCCACCAATTACAATGATGAACGTTTCTCACAACACCGGACTCACTGTACTGTGACGTCATGTTGAGATCAACAAAAATACGAATAATGGGCGGATGATCGAGTATAAGTGTTTTGAACAGTTGATAAATTTACGAGGTGTCTTCTATGAGGGCGCCACGGTTCGATGGTCTTCGTAACTGCCCAAGAAGAAAAGGCAATCAATCTGTTAGTGCGTTTACATCTAATTTGTATTGTTTACGGTGTTTAGCACCGTGCAGTTGAACGATGAGTAATATTAGGGTTGTAATATTATATTCATCGCTTGATTGAACTGATATTTACAATAAAATTTTTGTATTGACTGTGTTCTAGAAGTCTAGTATGTTGGTATTTTTTCAGTTCAGTATATTAAGTATATTATTTATAGTGTTATTATTTCAGTAACGTGAAAAATAAGGTAAGTAAGGTAAAAAGGTAAAAAGGCAGTATGCATACATATTTTTTGTTTTCTTTCTATCTCCACTAGATTCAAAAGGATTGTAACTTATAGTTCATCAAGTATCCAATAACTCCATATACACTTGAAGTCTAATTCGTTAATTTTAATTGCCCAAGCAATGTTTTTCTCAAGTTTACTTGCTTATTTCTAATCTAACCCAACCAAAACTTAGTTTTAAAGCTTTTAGATCATTATTGTATTCATAATTAGATTGTAGATTCGCTATTCTAGCTTCGAATGCATTTTATATTCACCTCTCATCGTTTAAAAAGTTTCGCACTGTGTGCACTTTTTCATCATTATCCCCGACCATTCGCAACATACCTAAATAGGTGCTGTAAAACTGTCCAATAAAGCACGCTATAATGAAAGTGCTTTTAACACGCGCCAGTCTGACACATCGCGATAAATAATGAGCCGCCATCGCACCAACTGATAGATATTACTGCCCGTGGAAGTGACACAATTCAGCAAAATGCAGACAATGCCGGCGCGCCGTGTTAATTATTTAACCGATGCTATATTGACAAGAGCTCCAGTGAACAAGTGCATTTTGTAAGTCTATTTACGTTTGCTGTAATTAACTGTTACTTAAGCTTATTGGGTCAAAACGTTGGGTTTAAATAAACGTCCGACATCGTTATCGATTCCGTGCTAAGTAAAGTGCCTATAAATAGGAATCCCAAAACTGCTCAAGATATTTAGCACGGTTTGTTTATAAACAAGTTCTTACTTTGCGTTGAGTGATAGTCACTATTATCTACGAGTTTGTCACCCATCCCGCACTTGGCCATCATGGTTGATTAAGGCCTTATCGCCCTAGTTTAGGGTAAGCCCGTGCCCCAGCAGTGGGGTGATACCAATATGGGCTGACGATGGTGATAATGTCACATATCGACCAATAGGTGCATTTTTCTGTAACACTTTAGTTCTGATAATGCAACCGTACAATGTAGCTATAGTCCAACCCTCGTTGCATCATTGCTTGCAAATCCGCTATATGCGGAAATTTTAGCACTTTCCCGAGTCTTGAACCCGTAAAAACGTCATCGGACCTGTTTATACGTTGCTTCCACATCTCGCCACGTCAACCCTCGTCATGCTCGACACCTGGATGGCGTCAACCCGGTGTTAAATTAATTTAATTATGATCTCATTGTCTCGGAATGGACATCTGAGCTCCCTATTTATAACTCCGCCCGGATACTTGGTCTAGATTAATATTGCATTCCGCTAAGTTGGGGAGGATTGTAACTGTAGCTTGCGAAGTTTCGTAATAAGATCGCGTCATTCCGATAGAAGGGAGTGTGTTAGGGGCGTGGTATGTTGTCCGGAAAGTACGATTAATATTTAGAAATACATAGGTGGTATTGTGCGCCCACATGTCTGTCTTTGTTGTAAAATTCTCATTATCTTTTTCATTTACGACGTCCTTGAAACATTGAGATTCTAATTTACGAGACCCTAATTTAAGAGTAGAGAAAAAGTTTTTTAAGTCAATTTTAAGGGTTAGATGCAACATAATAATAGCCTCTTTTTGATTTGCTAGCGATTAAACATAAGCGAAAAACATGTGATTTAATGAATACAAATCATAAAGGGACAGTTTTACCACAAAGCGACTAACTTCAAAAAACTAGCCTAAGCCTTTGATGACAATAAAATGGCAAGTGCTCAAAGGACGAGCAATTTCGCAAAAACAATGGCATTTGGAATGTCGGAAAAATGACAATGAAAAAAAATATATTCAGCACGCATTTCCCGAACAAAACGCTCGGCAAATATCTATTGAACGCTTTTGAAATATTTCATAACGAACTATTGTCCAAATGTTAGTCATATTCTGCTCACTGACGTAAAATAAGAAGCTTTAAATTCGTATATTATTTGTAGTCAAGTTCAGTAATACCATAACCATAGTAATCTACCATATTATTTTAACTTACAAATTACGATTGCCGTCTGATCTTGACATTGATTTTCTAGGTAGGACTAAAAGCAGATGTTCTTTATAATTTCCATTAACGTCGACTAACTATGACTGAAGGACCAGTAAACGCTATTACAATATTCTGTGATTAATTTTGTATATAACTAACTTAAAAACATAATCAATCCTTTCTATGATCAATAACAAATCAATCAAATAAATACTGTGTGCAAAAAAGCTGGTTTGATTTTTTAAACACGACTACTTAGTTTCCTACAAGCTACTACACCTTTACAGTGCTCGAATGAGGACCAAGGCTTTTCAAACTGAAGTAGAGGCTGGACGGTTCTCAACGGGAACATTTGCAGACAAAGTCAACAGTCACTTGAGGGTCTCAATCCACTAATTGGTTGCGAACGAGCTCAATTTTACGACGTTTGCCGCGCTCGCCACAGCTGTGCGTCATTAGGGCTGCAACGTAGAGTATGGGAGATTATAATCCTTATTAATATTACAAATGCCATGGTAACCCTGTCTGTCGTATTTTCACGCAAAAGTAATGAACTGATTTAAATCAGATTTCGGACATAGTTAGCCTTGTACCTGAGAAAGGACCTATACTTTTTACCGATATAGGTTTTTTTTAAATGTCTTGTTCCTTCAATTGTTTAAAAATGCTGACTCTTTGATGTCGACCATCAGAAATAAGCCATCAACCGACTGTTTCCTGTCTACGAAGTCTTCGAAAAGATAATTAGAAGAGCATAGAATGACTAACGTTTATTCAGTACAAATAATAATACACAAAATTACACTATGGAGAAAACTTGAACTAATCTTTATTCCTAAAAAGGCCCCCACTCAGCAATTTGTCGTGCCTTCAATGGGGAAGCAACGACACTGATTTTCAGAGGCTTTATGATTACAGTCATGTTCTTAACTTGCATTAAACTTTTTTTATGTTATGGATGCAAATATAAACCCAATGCACTAAACATTTCCACTAACGACATTCCAGGCAAAAGTACAGTAGATACTATTCTCAGGATCAACGACTGCTTAAGTATTTATCAAACACATTTCGTTAATGACCTTAACACTATTGAGTTCTAGTTCTATGATACAAAACGACGTACTAAAGAAAGGTCTTGTCGCTATTTAAAAAGGCTGGCTATTGATTTCAGTGGCTATTGACACAGTGCCAGTGAGTATCGATTTTAAAAAAAATCAGCTCTCGTTTCACATTACTCACTTTGACAGGGTCCCGGCGTGTAGGCACAATAGGCTTTATAGGGCTGTGAGCGAGGCGTAGTTTTAAAAATATCAGAAGTTTCCAGCAACTGGGACCGCAATTAACTTGGCCCAGGCCTAGTTGCTGAACGTTTTCAAGTATTGAAATTTTTGACTTTGGGCCCCAGTGGGCCCTTCAATACTGTTTTCTTACTAATGTACCGTTTTTGGCTGGTTAAGTAATTATTTCTTATTTATTTACGACTGGGAAGAAAAATATTTAAAAGGATCGGCAATTAGGCCTACGGGTTAAAATGTAGGCCCAGTCTCCAGAAACCTCCGTATCAATGATCCAAGGCAAAGTGCCTAGAAGTTTCAGGGGCCTGAAGATCTGAAGTCCTTGGGTCCCCAACGTGTCAGTAGGCCAACCTACAATAAAATTAAGGTAATGAACCTTCGTTACTTAAATATTGGCGTCCGAACTAATTTGGATACATCTTTCCACCAAAGCACGTTACGCTATTCGCTGAGAGGGCGAAGGAAGAGGTAAGTGAAGTAATAGTGGAGATGTGAATTGAATTACTAACGGTACGGTAAGGTATGTGCGGAAATTTGCGTCAGCTTCTACTGCCATTATGCTGTGATGTCTTTATTGACGTATTCTAAGTAACAATTTCCTTAAATTAGTGTATTGTGCTTATTATGTAGTAAGAGTTGCCACTGTCGCACTTAAACATCAGTTAATATTAAATTAACGGGATAAACACGATTAATAAAAATAATAATATTACACAACATCACATACATTGATCTGATTCCGTGGTACTTGTGTTACAGCTATCAGAATAAACAGTGCATACACAAATAGACTTAAATATAATACCACACCCAGACACGTAACAAACGCAGATTCCGGTATTCCGGGGGAAATAGAACTCACGGCTTTTGGAACCTGGGCCACTAACCACTGTTCCACCGAGTAAGCCAATTAATTTAAAAGTGGTTACTACTCATATTTTGAGATGTGGTCTCACATTCGTTGTGAGTAGCAGCCCTACATATAATTAATGATTTGCCAGTAATGTTTGTGCACTCGAACAATCGTATATTAACAAATAATTAACGTACGACTGACGTTATGGGCTCGGCATTAAAATGTAGATGGCGGAAATATTAAGTTTTGGGAAATTATTATATTGAAATGATTTATTATTCATTTCGGCCTCGTTTGTAATGAAACGTTGTATTGAGCTTAATCAAAATCCTTTTCACAGGAGACATTATCAGTACAATACTGATTTATTTGTTAATTACTGTTATGAATTCTACCATTGTTTAATGTTATTTAACTTGTCATTTTACACTGAACTGAGTGAGTTTTTCGGTGATAAGCGTCGGAAGAACTTACAAGACCAAATAGGTACTAAATTCAGTTTCTGATTCAACTACACAGTTTTGTCTACGTATTCCTAACGGGAAATTACTTGCTGGGAAGTTAGAAGGTAGAAAGTCAGGAAGTAAGAGGTTTTAACGTTAGTTAATATTTTATGTTAAGGGGTAACCCTAATGAACCAGTCAATCAATGTAAAATGTTGACGGTAGGGTATACAGCTGTACATTTACACATACTGCTTGTACATGGTATTTAGGTAGTGCAAATATGCTAAAGTATCTATAATAACTGATACAAATTGTAGTAGTCGCTAATAAAACACTTTGGTTACATTAGGTAGATATTTTGTTTCTATTATTGTAAGTATTTCTTATATCTATAAATTACTAGGAAGGTATGTTTTCTTAATTGCTATACGGTTTCTACGGTAATATCACTGAGCTAGATAAAATACTATAAAGTTACCAAGTTTTTACTATAAGTCATACTATCTAAATAATTTTAATTTTATACCCAATCAACAAAGACGATAACAAACTTAATTAAAATACATTAGGTACAATAAAAATTGGGCGATGGCCGTTTGAGATATGCAATGCATGCCAAAGAAACTAGACCAATCAGTGTTATGAGGTTTTCGTTTGTTTCTTTTCATACGTTCAATTTTAAAAATAAAACCGCATAGAGCATAAAGCGGACACAGTCACGTACACCATTCGTCGCTTGTCCCAAAATGGTTGGATTTTTGATTTGTTATCCCCCCGATGTTGTCAGTGTTATTGATGTGTAGCAAAATTGGAAAGTTCAGGCGCACTTATCTCTCAGATTTAGATAGCGGGGCAATTTATAAAGCGGGGTTTCTCCCCCTAAGTGTACTCTTGACAGCACGCAAGAGGCCTCGGGCTGTGTCGTTTGCAGCCCCGGAAGGCGGGGATTGGCGAATCGTGCGAAATAGGCAGCGGCGAACGAATGGTTTTTATGTTTATTGATGCTCTGGCTTAGGGGTCAGCAAGAAATTTTAGGTGAGGTCCGGATAGTGTGGGAAATTCTGAATGAGGCCCCGAGAACACCCCGTTCCACCATTCGCGGTAAGAGATTAGACCCTTCGCGGTTCAAGTCCGGACCGAGTTCCGTTTGTTGTCTGCTGCTGGTCTAACTAAAACGAGCTTAGTCTACTAAAATATGATGAAGTAATCTGTAAGTGTGTTAATCGATTTGTTCTATTTGTACTAAAATGAGAATTAGTTTTTATTAAATCCTGACAAAGTTTTAAAGGTGATTGTGATATAACTCTGGAAAACATCGTGAGGAAACCAGCACAACACCTGAGAAATTTTTCAACGGTGTGTGAAGCCATGTCAGAGGCCCGTAGGCCTCAACTCTGACACTAAGTTGTTCATCAATCATACGATAAGAGGGAGAAGATTTAACTCTAATAAAGTTATTTATTGTCAACATATTTTGCAATATCAATTGAAAAGTAAAATAATTCATTCAAGTGTCATCACTACACAGTATGAAAACCCTCAGACCCTACATAATGCGCCTTGGTACATAACGACATACGATGATACGATCATTATTCGACGAACATCGAACCAAACTGCCAAAATGTACGGTCGCAAATGAAAATCAACACACCTTTGTCGAGTGATATCGAAATACGTTCCCTCTGAATGCGTGTCGTCCTATCATGTCTTGAGCGTTGAATCGATACTCCAGTTTTTTGCTCATGGAACGTAACGCTCTTTGTCGGGACACCAATTACGGTTTTGTTCTCGACACTGAATGCTGCGAAACACGGGATTTTTCGAGGTTATTCCGGCATTTGCGGATTTGTTTTAATTTTCATGTATTTATAAGTGATGCGATATTATGCCTGTCACATCTGTTTTTAACTGTGCTTCTTTTGAAGGTTTACTTTACTTTATTTGTGCTTTTTAAACGTTGAAGTTCTTATGTCTCACTGATCAAAGTTCAACGATAGTTAATCGGGTCGGATGGTTGTAGGTAGTAAGGAATGAGTTAACATCTAATTTTACAAGCTTTTATTTAGTTTCACCGGTCCCGATGTTTTTTAGTAGACTGATTTGGACCGAGATCATTGATATCTCAGATGAATCATGAACTGCCATGTGATATACCATGAACTTTGTTTTAGAACTTGAATGTCATTCCTGTAGCCACAGTTTAGTAAGTTATACTTTAATGGGGAATCCGGATGATTTAGAAAGTCAAACGGCCGAATATAAGCGATATTAGTAGTTGGTTCAAAAAAGTGATAATAACTCTCATAATCGATACTATTATCGATCGATCACGGGTAAACCATGGTCACGGGTCAACATATTTTCGAAATAGTTTAATCTCATACTAATTTTGATCGGTGGAACAATCGGTGGTTACTTTCTAACACTAAATTGTCTTTTCAGCATTCTGCAAGAGCCACAATAAACCGAATCAAATTACAACTGTATCAAAAAAATACACCAGTCGATGTGTTGATGTTTTGCAATTGTCGTCTTGCCCCATAACTACAACCTGGTTCTGCAAAGTCTCCTCAGTCCTGTGTGACGCGGGCGGTAAAGGAACTGAGGCGACCAAGATGAATGCCTGCGATTACTTCGGCCAGCCGTTTGGTATTTGTTAGATAAAACCTACCAAGCTCGAACCGGGTTCAGGGGGAATGGTTCTGCAATGTTTATGACAATAATTTGCAATGGACACTGAATTTGTTTAGGGGTGAGATCTATCCGCTCCCCGCAAGTCCGGTGATGATGACAAGGCTACTCCAAGCCATCATCATAAGTCAGTTAGGAAAAAAAAAGTTTTGACGGGTACGTGAAGGATAATTATTCAAAATATTTAAAGTATAAAATATCTAAACGTGAAATAAAAATCTTAAGTCTTCAAATCTAAAGACTATCAATTAAGAATTCCGCTATAGATACTTTATTACAATAGAGTATCAAGATCACGTTACACATAGATGTTAAATTCTATATTAAATACTATATTCTACCCGTATATTATTCTAGCAAGCGACTGATAACACGATATGGCCTGTCTGCATCTGCTTTTTCTGCGTTGCTGTTAATGTAGCACCATATGAACCCTAAAAAGCGTAATTAAACTAGGTTACAGAAGTTGTAACGGGATCGTAGCGGCTAAAGAGGATAGAGTCAGTTCCAATTAATATCAAAGTCATTGGATTAAAAATAACTCCAAGCGTTCAGACAGTATAAAATTGCCCTGGAAACTGAAAATTCACTTAACCATTTTTAGCTTTGGAAATGCTTGAACATTAAGTCTTCCTAAACTTTTTTTGGCCACGGCAGACATTTGTGATAAAAATATATGCTGCATTTAGTAGTACCCCAGTTTCTGGAGTCGTGGATTCGATCTCCGCCCGAGACAAATAATGTGTGATAAGCATTTCAGCTTCAAAAAAAAGGTGAAAATTGATTTTTCACTGAGCAACTGTTACTGAGACACAAATTGTAAATTTTATTTTTATTGTTTATTAACTAAACCGTTCATAACATATTTTTATTTTCCGCCATGTTGTTTCCTAATCCAACCACAGACGAAAAACGTTAGTGTAACACTGAAACAATCGCTTTCAAAACACTCTCGACTAATTCGTTTAGTTTCGAACTCTAACATTGTTTAAATCGTGTCGTTTTTTTCACACCCATAGAGACAGACAAATTGCGATAGAGACAAAAGATATCGACTCGCAGTCCAATTCGGACTCGATCAATCGAAACCTGGTGCATTTTATAGATCGAGGGAGTGCAATTTTGTTCCGTATTGTGTGGGGGTTAAGGGTTTTTTTCGGGTCAATGCGTGCGGTGCGGAGTGGAATGCTCTCAGTTTCCACAGGGTTGAGGATGAATATTTATGTGTTAAGTCCGCTTGTCTGGACTGTCTGTTTTAGTTACACTGTTTTGTGCACTCTGACGCGATGTTTCCCGATTCACAACAGTAATCTTATACGTTGTTCATTTTGTGTGAGCACTTTGCGCTAGTAATTTTGGAGGAAATTAAACAGCGTCCGTTGATTATCGAATTGGTTGTGAAAGTTTCAAGTTTACACAGTGTAGCAGGCATGCAATAAGTAATTGACAATAAAAGGTGTATAGTTTTTACCGGTATATTTTGAGTGGATGGTATGGTTTATGGTTTTTATGTTGTGTTTATTTAAAAATGACTTTGACAAAACTTGGAGGGTTAATTAGTTAATTCTCCCAGGTTCATAATTTCCAAAACCATTATTACTAATTGCAAAATAATGCTGAAATTATTATGCAAATAAAAATGACTTCATTGGTACTAAAAACCTGCTGTCGACAATTACAATCCAATTCAGTTAGTAATCGAGAAGGAAGCAAACCCATGGTTATTGATTAATTATACAATCATTATATAGACGTAGTCAGGTAATTTGCCTATGTCCGTAATAAGCGCAATAAGCCCGGATTACTGCTGGATGGTATTTATGAGGTCCGTAATAGGAGTTGGATGGGCCTAAGGTAGCCCGATGTCTAATGGAATTATCGGACTAGTTAACGACACTTGGAGTTGTTGAAAAAACTGTATAAATGCGGTATATCGTTTTATCGTATTTTGTTATTCGTAAAGTCATGCAGGTTGAAATGTTGTAGGCATTTCATCGATTTGTTTTCTATCTTTATGATTTAAATTATTGTTTGGAAAGGTACAAGGGCTACTTTTGGGCCCTGGACTGTTTGTCTATTAACGAATTTCGGCATGACTGCAAGACAATTGGTAAATATTGTACTGAATACATATAATAATTATAAAACAACTTATAATCATAAAAAAAACAAAGCTAAAATGTTTTTGCAACCTTACAAGTCTGATGTAATGAAGCAAAATATTTTTCAATTCTAAATTCACTAAGATCCTGGAGCTTGAGTTTTTATTAACTGCAAATTTCTGAGCTATCCATCAACCCGCTAGGTATTCCCATTTGGTTCAATCACTGTCCGACTTCACAGAGTGGAAATAGATTGAGGAAACTCGTTGAAAATTCACACTGAATGAAAAATAAACGTAATAAACATTAAAGTCACTTATGCCAGTTTGTTTCGCCGCTTAATACTTTTGGTGAACAACGTGTTGTGTTATTAAAGTTATCTTAGCCAATAGATCCCATACATCAATAGTAATTAAAGGATAGTTTATAACTTAGCATTAAAACTATAGATTTTTGATAAATTTTTATTATTTTAGATACCTAAATAATTGAATTTTGCTTTCAAGGGGAAAAATTGTTCACAATGTTCACTTCAAATATCTATCCAACTGTATATTGACAGCGTGATACCTAGTCATTAAACGAAAACCAAAATGAGAAATAAAAAAAAAATACTTAGGTACCTAAGAAAATTGTCTCTCTTCACACAAACTGTTTGCTTTCACAAACAAACAAATATCTTGAATTCTCCACCGCCGTGCGCTCTTTCTACTATTCCCACTTGTCTCAATCACTGTCCGATTGCGGGGAGTGAAAATAAAACGAGAGAACTTGTCAAAAGTGCAAACTGCATTGTACTGTGTCGGGGAAAAGTGCTTTGTCTCACAATCTCCCTCGGAAGCTGCAAACTTGAGGCTGTCAGGGCGCCGTCAAACTTTACACTTAACTCGTGGCCTGTCTGAATTTTGGTAGACCGAGAATGCGCGACTAAATTTTGGCATTAACAAACGTCTGAGTTTTTGTCAAAGAGCAAGTGAAATAAAGATGATTTCCTTTTGATTGAGTGTTTGTCATTTACAGGGGGTAAGGGACTATTATTTCTTTATCTCCCATCTTCTACTATATCACCTAAATAGTATGTCGCATCTAGTTAAAAATTGGGTACTATGCACAGTCGCTTAGGCCGTCGTATCCTACAAATGTTTGATTCATACTTTTTATCTTCTTCATACGAACATTTTATAATAATTGTACTTACTGTAGAATACTAGAATAGGCAAGAATACTGGTAGAGATTTAAAATAGGCTACTCAATGATCATTCCATGTTTCATTTAATGTATGGAGATTTTTTCATTTCTAATTTTACGTCAGCTCCTTGTACTATAAGGCTTTATGACTAAACTTCGGGTCATGGTGCACGGTATTGTAACGCGTTGAACTGAAAACTAGATATGTGTTCCAAAGTTTTGAGACACTGTAATAACTTGAAGTGGTAGTGATATTTAAAGTCTTATATTAAACCAGCATTTAGCGCTTAGCTATTCATAAGTGTCTACAGTCTAGACTCGACATTGTAATGGATAGTTGATCCAAGTTAACATTTATAAGAAAAGTTTCGATAGGTCTTAGCTATCTTGAAATATTATAAGTGTTTTGAAGTGACTAACTTGATAGTTACATAATACTCGTACATTTCAGTTGTATTTTGAATACTTGTAATTATGTTCTTCTAATTAAATTTACGGTAAGTAAACTTGCTTAGAACACTAAAAATAAATAAAATTGTTTTATTAGAAAAACATTTCATATACATTGTAAAAAATATGTTTAAATAGGTATCGTCTACAAGTTAAAATGGATAATTGTTGTACTATACAGTTACAAGCTGATCTCGGAACTAAAATAGGCGATGAAATCGTAAAAAAGCCGTAATGAAGAATTTGTAGCCGTTAAACGCGGTTGACCACAAATTAACTTTTTAATGTGTAAAGAGTTAATTTTGGCGTTTCAGAATTAATTTTTTTAAATAGAGGCACTTAAATTTTCTTTTCCTGCTACATTCTTAATGTTAGGTAGACATGACATTTGCTGAAACCAAAGTAAGACATTGCTTTTCCCAATTAATAAGTGCGACACCTTGTATCTTATATTATAAAAATATCATCTCCTTAGTATTTGCTTGTATTGCACCTAAACTCAAAAGTTCTGCACGTTTTAGATTAGCCGTTGTTTCTGATATCCGTAACAAAATGCTTAAGTTACTTGGTTCAGAATCAGAACAATGTATGCAATTGACCAAATCCAAAAAGTTCTGCAGCGCTGGGGTTCCAAAAGAGCTATTGAGAATGTAAAATATAAGGGTATAAATGATTACATGTCCACATCTGCGATATACGGGCAGGATGGAACAGGCTAAGGTAATTAAGACATAAAGTTTTATAAGTTCCCTTATCGACATCATAATAAACATGTAGCTGAAGGCATCATTATTGCAAAATTCAACTTAAGTTATTAGGTGGATCGTGTAATTTTTTTTTATTAGATATTGACATAAGAAGACTGTTTTTAATTACTTCGTTTATTATGTTTATATGATACAATGTAGGTATTTTATTTGTTTATATTATGTACACAAGTAAGTAATTAAGCAAATAAACTCGGAATCAGATCAATACATGTGGTGTTGTGTTCTATTTGTTTTAAGTTTAATGATTTGTGCACACCAGTACTGTTTCTGATATCCGTCACATAAGTACATAAGGAAATTACCTCTGAATCAGATCAATATGTGTGTTATATTTGTTCGATACTCTCATAATATATCGTCACTTAAAAGTTAAAAGTCACTATGGACTTAGTCGTGTATTAGTACGGTTCCCCAGACGTTTGTCGGTACAATCCATTCTATTTAACGTTCGGCTTTAATCGTTGCAACATCTCATGTCTGTCGGAGAAAATAGATGAAACAAATAACACTTAGAGCTAATTAAGGCTCCTTGTCCATCCCCGTGCGAGACTAGACCAAGAGCTAGGCTAAACGTAGTCTTAGTCTCCATAAATTGTTCTAGTGAGACTTTATTGACATACATAATCTCCAAAATTTATTGTGTTGATAGGGGTGAGAGCAATCCGCTTCCCGCAAGTCCGGTGATGATGACGAGGCTACCCCAAGCCGTTATCGTATGTCAGTTAGGAAAAAATTAAAATAATAATAAAAAAGACTTTGTTGATGAGTTCATATTGCTTTGGTATTTAATTGTAATTTATACCTGGATGCGAGTAGCCAAAGATAGACGGGAGTATCATTTGGGGAGGCCTATGTCCAGGAGTGGACTAAGATGATCATGATGATGTTGATGAGGAGATAGAATAATTTTTATTTATTGATTCGACGTGGCTTTAAAGTTCAGGTACTGGTATGATATTAATCTCAGCTACAATAGACTTGACTCACTGGATAGCGCATATGGTAGAGTCTATATCTCTTGTACCAGATGTTGGGAGTTCGAGTTTCACTTGGGACAAATTTTAGTGTGACAACATTACTGTTTGTCCAGTGTCTGGGAGTGTTACTTTTAGATTAGTTTATTTTTTAACATCACAGTTTTTTCTGATGTCCGCAACAAAAATGCTTAAGCAACTTGATAAAAAATTAGAACAATGTAAGCAATGTTGTGTGATAATTATTTACTTATTATTTACAGACAAAACACAACTAACGTCACGCGACAGCTACAGATCAAAATTCCAAAGACATGTAGCTCAAAATACATCAAATGTGTACCTACGTCGACGTTTGATGCTTAAGGCAGTGAAGTCGCATATAGTTAATGCAAAGTTTGACGTTTCCAGCAAAAGTTGTTTAAAATCGCACCTCATTATAAAGAGACACACAAATGCCACATTTACGCTTCCACGTCCCGCCACCCGCTGCCCAATTCTCACAATCCTATTAACTTACAGCCCCCCGGCTACAATTGTGGTAATCACCGCAAATCTATTTCCAAATCGCACTTGCCGCTCGGTCAATATTCCGAGTGTCACTCCCGGTCTAATTGGGGCGGCCAATAGCAGGACAGACAAATGACGCTTCACGCTAATGGACGCCACTGGTGGAACGTGTTCAGTTTTCAATATGGGAACATAGTGGCAGTCTTTGGATGGATAGCTCCGTTTAACTTTTTAATAAAGTCTATGTCAAAGGTTGTGTGAAGCCAATTTGGAAACGGGTCGGTGAACGAAAGTGAGAATAGCGTCAAACTAATGACGGTTAACGCTGAGTGACACTACTTGGCGATACGGTATATGTATGTATAGGTTTCAATATGGGAACAAAGCTGTTATTAAAATTGCTGAAAATGTCAAAGTGAGATATTTAAACGCTGAATTGCCGATAGTAGGATCCAAATTCGAAACTACCGTGTAAATCTTGTATTGAGCGTCGCTTAAACTGTCAAATATTTTTTAGTATACACGGTATTTTCGTTAAGCCAATTATGAAAAAAAAATCTCAAACACTTAATTGTCTGAGCGAAGTTGAAAACCATCTAGTTTTTGTTTAAATGTAATCAAATTGTATCGTTTAACTTCTCTATAACCTTCGCAGCAAAAAGTGATGGAGTAATCAATCTATTGCAATATTCGAAAATTAAGACAACTTTACTTTTTGTCCGAATTAGACATGGTATTTTCGTATCCTGCCCACACATATTAGGAAGAAAAAATGTATTGCTTTATTAATGCACACGGCAATCAATGTTATCGTAAAACATTTTAATGGCTAGCCCACCGCACCAGTTGGGTAATTACACAATTCTATAAGTAGGCAGCTGTAAAATTATTTAAGAAAGCATTGGTGTTTGGTGGCTCCCGGTTGATGGTACCCAAATTGTTGATTTATTTTGGCTCATAAACCAATATTTATAAGAATTTAATTGAGCTATAAAAGTTTGTGTACGTAATTAAGGTAGCCACAGTACTGCATGGGTGCAGTTTACATTCGATGCATGTTGTAAACTGCAGTAGGTAACTGAATGTTTTTACGAAGAACAAGACGCATATAAATTGGATTAGTTTTAACGTAAATTAATTTTCATAATGTTGGTGGTCTTTACGATCGGTTTACCGGTAGTTTATGATGATGTATTTGTTACTTAACATCTGCAGGTAATATTTGAAAGATTAATTAATGTACTGGTAGAAATGAATATGTAATAACGTTATTACAGGCAGAGCTATTTGAAACATTCAAACATTGAGTTTTAAAAAATAAACGTCTACCCAGGTCACGTTTAAAAAAGTTAATCAATGAAACAACATTTAATAAAAAGTAATTGAGATAGTAAATGAAAGCAAATATACCAATGTAATTTAACTGGTAATAAATTAAAAACGTATATGAAAGTTACAAAGTAACGTAACTAACTACGGTATGTAGCTGACATAGAATAATTTCCAATGAGTTTTCACAAAAGAATCATTAAAAAAATGTCTGAAATTGCGGCTTGCAAAACCGCAAAGCATTTGCAGCCTCACATTCAATATTTCATACAAACAATGGCGGCAGTGCGGGCGCCGCGGGCGAAAGTTCATAAAAAATAATTCAAAATTTCACCATAATTCCTCCGTACATTGGGCCGGTTCCCGTTAATTGTGGTCATTTGGCGGCAAATGAGTTAACTGTGTTACGTGTTATCGACTTCGGTGCCGGCACACCGGTGGCCACACTGGAGTAGTTCATAAAATTGATATGAATACGTATTAAATTATTAATTGAATACAAGTGCACGCCGATCTTTCGCTTTGAAGTTTATATTTAATTGAATAGTAATTGAATTTAGACTATTTTGGTTGGAGTACCTACACCATATTATTACTACTACTGTAGATTTTGATTAAGATTGGTATGCTCCAAAACAATTCTATACCTTAACAGAAGAACAGGTTTACGAAAAATTTGTTAGTCTTTTTTTATTACGTCATGGTTCGACATAGGCCTCCCCAAATGCTCGTCACCTCTGTCTATCTTCGGCTTGGGGAGGCCTACGTCCAGGAGTGAACAGAAATGGTCTGATGATGATAGTGGTGATGATTACACCGTGGTTATCGTTACCTTTGATGATTGGTGACTATGAATTGTACGAGATTTTTTTATCAAAATTAAATGATTCATCAGGTTACGTCACAAACACTCTACTGACTCCCAGATAAGTTATTAGCACCTTGTTAAGCATATATTTAACCTATACAACTCCTAACTACTGACAGAGATAATTACTCAGAGCTAGATTGTTAACCAAATCCACCAATATAAGAAATAAATGCTCAACATTGGCGATTATTTTTTTCTTAATCATGCATTTAAGAAAAATCGCAATAAGGAATGATAAACTCAATTCGCAAAGTGACGTTAAGTGTCACGTTAACTTTTTTTAATAAAATGATACGGATAGCATTCCTTAATGAGGCACGCGAAAAGGTTTTACACATTTTTGTTTATTCCGCTGAGTTGACAGTAATGAACATTGTGAGAGATGACTAACCAGTTTTAATTTGGAAGGCTCCTTCTTGCTTCCTCGTTTTGAGAGGAAAGTTTGCGTACACCACTGCTCGAAGTTGTAAGCAAAAACGAAACTACTGATTGGAAAAGTCGAAGATAGGAAAGGAAGGTTTTTGGTAAGTCATCCATATACCCGTATAGGGCTCTCTACATGACCTAATAATGTAATGTGATCAGAATTACATCACGACTGACTAACAATTGGCAGTACTTTCTATTTTATATTCACGTACCTAATATCTGTTTAATACGTGCAGAATAAATAGTAAGCATAGAAGCTATCAGATTCACACGATAATGTATGTATTGGCAGCAAAAAGCTTTTCAATGACGAGAACACAAGAACCCAAAACTAGACCTGGTCGAAATTGTTTAAATTAAAAAAAAGTTGTAATAAACGATTAAGCCTAATAAAGCTATAGGTTGATAATGTTTTTTGCGATAAAATACCTCATACGGACGGAGTTTCAGACGGAAAGCCAGTGGTTCTATGTTGCACTAGCGCGGTACTATGAGACGCGCGGTCATTACTTTACTATGCGTGTTTACTTTTCAAATTCAGGTATGTACTTGTATAAGAAAGTATGTACTTTATATCTTAGCTCTACTAGTAGTACTTGCAGCTTAACCACCTAATGAAAGCGGATAATAATAGCCGGTTATTAGGTACAAGAAATCCAAGACAACACAGCCTACATGCGAGCCAATTATAGCGTACTTACTTCTAATTATGTTATTAAGTTACTTTCCTAACTCTTCTGGGCCTATTTAATACTCGTATTTACTGTTTATTAGGCCTCTAATAAGTTATGTTCTCAGAAGTAATGTGATGCCATTTATAAGTTCTCACAATATTAGTAAGGTTATTATGAAAAACAAAAAACTAGACGCGTTTGAATTTTGTTGTTGTTAAGTAGCCAGTATTTTTTATGCTTCAGTGATATCTATAAATGTTTATTGTATTCGTCGACCAAATGTTTAAATGATAAAACTATACTTTACTTACAGAGAGTTAAGAGGAATTTGAAAACTTTTATTTGAGTGAGTAGTAACAAAATATACAAGTAAACCAAGGTACAAACAATTTTATGGCAGTAAAAAAATCACTGCAGTTTAAACTGACAAATGAATAGAAAATAGACAAAAGTAAATAGCACGAGCAATTTGACACGGACAGAATGAAGTCCGAAATCAGATTTCAGCTGAATCAGTTGTTTTTTGCATTGTTACCCTTCAATTTTCCCGATTGAACGATTCAAAGATGCGCCAGCGCTTTGTCTGAAATTCAGTAGTTTGTTCAACCCGAAGTCCTGTCTCAAACCGTAAAAAGTTACGACTCACAAATGTCCTTTGGCTATTTTAGACTGCCGCGGACAGATCGACCCCTGATCCGACCTTTAGTTAACGAGTTATTGGATAAATTCGATTGGAAATGAAAACTCTTTGCTGGTACGATTTTAACGATGACTTTTTTGTTGTTAATTGGACGGCTAAGCGGACCGTGGACCCGTATTCACTTAATTTTAATTCAGTAATTAACAAGTTTAAGACACTTAACGAGTGTAATATGGAATTCTATTCGGACTTACGAAAGTAGTAAGAGCTTTGTTGAATTTATATATTGTTTCTACTTTCTTATTTTTCATGTGACATATCGATAATAGCAAAACTCTTTAATAGATGCTGAACGGCGGGTGACTATTAAATCATTGAGCACACAAAATTATTACAATAAGATCTACTCAAAAAATTAACTCGATAAACTAATTTAACATTGATTGATTTGAATTTGAACTCTCACTTGGCTCAGTGGAACAGTGGTTAGTGACCCAGGTTTACTAACCATGGTTACAAGAGTTGGGGGTTCGATTGCCACCCGGGAAAAATATTTGTGTGACGAACATTGGTGTTTGTTCCGTGTCTGGGTGTGTCGATTCTAATATCCGTCACACAAGTGATTTAGCTACTTACCACAGGATCAGGTCAATGTGTGTGATGTTGTGTATTATTTATTTATTATTTTATTTATTCAGTTAAAATAATAAAATACTATCAGCTACGAGCGTATTATCTGAAGGTAATAATTTGCATTAGCATAATTTATTTTATTCACTTTGTACTTACATAAATACATCTATAGTGTAATGACCCAACCATGTAGCCTTTATTTATATTACCCTCTTCAGGTTCATGGTAAATAAGTACTTCGCTATTTCAATGATTAAATAACGTATTAAGTCGGAATCTCAACGACAGGTCGGGCGTTATCTTTAGTGTTATACCCTTACTTTGTCTCTAACAGGTCGTTTCTGTGCAGTGCATTAGAGTGCTAACAGACGAGCGACTAGTTTCAGCGATCGCCCACGTATCTGAAGTAGAGTTGTATGGAGAAAACGTGAGTCTAGGACTATAGGTAGACATCACCTGATGGTGTTATCAATGGAGCAATTATATGTATCATAATTACTAGATATTTTTGCCGGAATTGAGCAAGATGATTTTTGGGAGCGCGTGTAGCTTAGGAAAGCACAAAGCTTAAAAAATCAAATGACTGAAATATTAAATCGGGTATGTCCAAAACAAAGCAAGGAAGTTAATAGCTACTTGGATATACGTATGATGTATAGCTCCCGAGAGACTCTTATTGATGTACTAGATCTATGAGGCATTTTAAACTTTTATATTTATTCAGAAATCTCTGGACCAGTTATCTCTTTTAGTCAAAATAGTGCGGCAGCAGCTGCAAAACGTAGAGTCGCTGGTCTGTTCATTTCACTGCTGCAGACCAACTTTATTGGGCGCTGTAAAAGATGCCATTACTTATATGTATTATGGTTTAGTTTGCGCTTTGAGTGAGATGTCGTATTTGAAGGCAGCTGGATCGTGGAGATATGTCGTCATGACGATATGCGCGTTGGAAAGGATGCGGATGTGTAATCATGATTTATTAGTCTCCTCTTATTTTAGAGCTCAAGTAAGAACCTAAATCATAAAAAATCGATAAAAATCTGTAATACGAATATACAGTCGAACAAAAATAACCTCTAAATAGCTCTGTACGTATATTCTGTACTGTGTACACTTTCAAGGAAACGTGCTATATCTTAGATCTTTCAGTAATCTACTTTTACCATCGTAGAATAAAATGGTACGAAATTACGTTTTATAAATGGAGGGTAACCGAACTTACCATTATGCGTTATAGATATTTATGCTGGAGATTTTCAGTAAAATTTACTGAAAATCATCACCCTGTTTCGAATTAATTTGGGACTGGTGGGTAAAACTAAGTAGGCATTCATTTTTTAAATGTTTCCTTAAACATGTAATTTCTATTTTCGTAAATTTCTAAAGATATATTACATATCTTAATAATACCGGTACTTTGTAATCATCCAAACTCTAGCATATCATTTCCACTTCAATTGTTCAAACTAATGACACCTGCACACATAAATGATCATAACCATCCCGAAAAGATGACGGAGAATGAATACTTCCTTATCCTTACGGAAAAACTGGCCACATTAAATGAAACTGTCGCAAGCTTACAAGGGCCTCCGTTGTTCGCAGTCATCAATCTAGTAACGGCTATCTATTAGGGCTATCGATCAATCGTTGCCGGTATTCGGATATTCTTTGAATCTCGACAGAGATTTAATCCCCAGCTGGTGCGTTTGGCAGTGGGTTGTATGGCACTGTGGAGTAAATAAATAAAATAATAAATAAAGGACACCGTCTAACTTTTAACTGTCATGGTAACACGCATTAGAATACTGAATATGTCAGGACATCCCGGGATATGTACGACGTTGTTATATTCATAAAAATATAAATAACACTCCCAGACATAGGACAAACTCCGCTGTGTATCGTTCCCGGATATGTATGATATGACAAGGACACTAACAAATGCATATATAAGCCAGTCAAATTATAAGAGAATCAGTATGTGGAGGTATCATATTGTATTGAAATATGGCAAATGGAAATAGCAGATACAAAAATCTCTAAGATGTAATTAATCAAATGAATGTTCGGCAGCATTCGAACATTTCGTCTGCTTTTTTCAAGTTGCGCCATATTACTAAAACGAGGCTCGTACTGCCGTTAGGTACATCACATAAATATTTATGGTTCGGCCATCCCGATTGATATTAGCCCATCCATCACGATTCAGATAAGTGAAGACTTATGGGGACTTTTTGGAGATTCGTATGCCTTGTTGATTGGTGTGTTCCTGTTTACTATGTTCAGAGAGAGATGGCAACCATTTCCATTGATGTTAACAAATCGACTCACCGAAAAAAAAAAACAGTTGTACCTATTTCTTTCTTTAAACCGAGCTATGGTTGAACAAGTTACCAATTTTTTTTGTTTACTATTAATGTAATAACTTTTATACCTTACCATTTTAAGCGCACATCGTGAGTATGACACTATTATTTCTTCTCAAGATACATTTGTAAAGTTGATTTTTGTTTAAATAGCACTTCGAAGAGATTATTAAAACAATACAGTGAAAAGAAGGTAAGAATACATTTATTAATCATTAAAAGAAATCAAAAATAGACAAACATGCACATATGTATAATGCATATACATAATGCAATCGCAAGGACGCGACGGACGGCGCTGATATTCTGGCAGAACCTTTGAGATTGATCAGTGCAGATATTTAAAAAAAAGTGAGTTGTATAATAGTGTATATTCGAGTAAAGCAGGCGGCAAAAGGCTCACTTAAAAGACGAAACCGGCAGTTAAAATAATCAAATGTGTCTATCTCAAACCAACGCGGTGGTCAATCAGCTCTGTATTGTATACAAAAAAAATATGAATAAAAATGAAGCAATATTTATTGTTACATGTTAATAAGCGGCCTATGCGCGGTAGCGGCATTAGCATACAAATGTTGTGCGCACGCGGTCCCGGGCGGCGCTCACGCTGAGACAATCGTTGGGCATTACGACTGGCCGGTTCGAAAACTTTACACTTGTTTAAAAAAATAAAAGAATTCTAATTTAAAAAGTTAAACGTTTGGTTTGCGGTACTAAATACAACAGTTTTACTTTTAAATATTGGTATAAAGGGTGCCAACAGAATTCTGTTCGAAGCCTATTTGACATGAAATAAGGTTTAGAAATAGGTAGACCGTTGACATTTTTATAAAATGAGTTATTTCTGTTATAGAGGCAACAGAAATAACTGGCACCAAATAATAAACTTAAATTCCATACACTTTGGTGTACACACGTCATTCTTTTATGCTCATTTTTCTTTTGGGAATAGAATGAATTATTTGTAATTTTGATATCTATGTAAGATTTAGGACTTACTTGGGATTCGAATCGAACTCAGGACTATAATAAAATTAATGTCTTACTTGCCATCAATAATAAGGTCAATAATTTAATGTCTATATCAATATTTTATAATTCCAATATTTAAAACTTTTAAACATTTTGAGAAACGGTGACCAGCATACATTTATGCTATCGTGATTAAAATGTCCTATGAGAAAATACGAAGATGGTCACGTTATTCAACCGCAACTGTGATAATAATTCGAGATTTATTGTAATTTCCTGTCGTGTTTAATTTTAATGTCCATAATGTCTATAACAAAGCGAAAAATTAATTCAGTAACTCCTACGCTCTCTGTCAGATTTTTATGAAACTAATAATATAGGGTTATTTGATTTTACCTTAAATAAAGCCTTATTCTATTTATAGGTCTGAAGATAAACAATAAGCTCAAGTTTTTCCTAGAACGGCCAAAATCACTAAACGAGTTCATTGATATTTCAATTTCTCATGGATTTTCCATTAATACCGACTTACTTTATAACGAAGAAATGAAATCAGGTCGTTTTAAAAGAAATTTAAAAGCTGTTTGGCAACAAACTGGAAGTGTTTTAGTTCTCGAAGCTTTTTTCTTAGTCGATTAGACAACTCTACGTAGAAGAATGTCTTTCAACTGACATATAGTTTGACTATGACCTGCCCTCGCTTCGCTTCGGTATACCTCTATCTATCTATATAAAATATTACATTAAAATATAATATTTATTATCAGGTACTTATTTACCTACGAAACGAATTTAAAGCGAATTCAAAATTCCTTCAAGTTAAAATCAAAGTGGCAACCACGCGACTTTTTTCTAATATTTGCATTTTTAAATTCGTGATATCTTCCGAAAGAAATGTCCGAATTGAATAATTCAAAAAGTTATTTAAAGGTACTGAAGCCGTCTTGAATATAAAGAAATTTATTTTGATAAGGATTAATACCAAGGTACAAATAAAGAGCCTTTTCAAGCAGCGACATATAAATTAATTTTTTAGAATACAAACACACTTACTGTGACATAACTATAATATTTAGACATATGCTGTCGCGACACTTTTTGTAGATAATGGAGAGTTCTGCAAAGTCGTAGTAAATAATTTTATTCTATCATCAATAGTTTTCGCAGCGCACGCGACGTAAGTAATTTTTCAGGTCATTTTTTTACACCTTGGGTTACATTATTGGAGTTTTAGTAAGGATCCCTAATTTTTAAAAAAATATATTATAGCCTATGTTACTTCTGAATAATGCAGCTTTCTAATGGTGAAAAAATTATTGCAATCGGTCCAGTAGTTTTTGAGTTTATTTATTACAAACATACAAAAATACAAATCTTTCCTCTTTATAATATTAGTGTAGATGTAGATGTAGATAAGAACCCGGCTTGGCTCGGGTAAGATGTGATTCATAATAAACATCGAGGAGCAAAATATAGGTAAATATTTCCGTAGTCATCGGTTCTTCAAGGAATACTAAAGGATTAAACAGGATATAGATTCTTTCATTGTTTATAATAAATCTTGTGAATAAAAACAGCCAAAATTTTTACACAATTAATATTTAACATTTAAAATTAGGGAACATCAACAAAACAAATTGCAATGAGTACTAATTCTAGAATTTGGCAAAGGTCCTAATAAAATTATATTATCTATTCTACATCACTGTCTGTTATCGCCCTGAAAGAGTATATCATGAAAAATGTGTCAAAAACAATATTTCAGCGAAACATCAATGACTGAAGAAAAATAGTTTTGATAATATTTACTCAATAATTCCGGCAAGACGGTGACTGTGATTCGTCTGTCAACACATTTTGAATTTAACAAAATACTCGACAATCCGAATTTTGCGGATGTATGTTGTCGACTCGAAATCATTATTTTTTCATGTTTTATTATTCATGTAAGGTTTTAATCGAGTCTACCGTACCCCTTGACAAAATCTATACTAATCTATACTAATATTATAAAGCTGAAGAGTTTGTTTGTTTGTTTGTTTGTTTGTTTGTTTGTTTGTTTGAACGCGCTAATCTCAGGAACCGCTGGTCCGATTTAAAAATTCTTTCACTGTTGGATAGTCCATTTATCGAGGAAGGTATATTACATTTTCAAAAAAAGTAGGTATCCGTACGAAAAACCCAAATTTGTCACCCAAGATGTAAAAAAAATCAAATTTCAAACAAATTTTTACAATTTGTTTTGACAGGACGAAGTCTGTTGGGTCAGCTATTGTTCATAAAATTACACATAGATGGCATCGTGCTTGGTACAGCATGCCATAAATGCTGTCAAGTTTGACATAACATGAGCACCTACGTGAAAAGGCTTTTGGTAGTTCAAAAGATGGCACTGTGCTCTACGTATTACTTCGATATTATATTGTGGAAAAGTTTGTATGTAGGTATACCATACGTCAAATATGTGAAGTTTGTCTTTTGGAATTGATAAATTTGGAGTGCCATTAAATTACGTAAATTACCAGAAGGGTTCTGAATCGACAACATGTATCGAAAATATTCTAATTGTTGCCTTTTTTATATTTTAATTTAACAAAATAGTGTCATCTAATTGACATATTTTTAAGCTGTCAAAATTAACGAGAGCATTCAAATTTCCATAATTGCCGAATTGAAGAAGGTTGGTTGTCAAAAAATACATTGATATTAATACTCAAGGGTTTGGTATCAGAAAAAAGGATGAGATGATCACAATGCGATTAATACATTGTATGCACCAACCGGGTATTAAATATTCAATCAAATTGAACAAATTCAATATTGAGTTCAAAAAATTATATGAAAATCAATATAAAAGTATAGCATATTTAATTTGGTAAAGCATAAAATTCGAAAAGAGAAAATGAGGGGTTTGCCAGGGATTAAGAAAGAACACAGTAAAAGCGTCGAATAATGGTACATAGGTATGAATTTAAAATTTGAAAAACACAGTGGTACGTGGCAGGGTTTGAAGTGGCGACCTCTTGCATAGCAAGCAAATACCTAAACCACTCGGCCATGGACGCTTTTTTCCTCTCTAACTATAAACTGCTACCTGGCTTTGGAATAGGACGTCCTTTATTTCACATTGATCGATGAACAATTAGGATTACTTGAAGATGATCTATTCAATATGAGGAAGCTGTTCACTATAAACATAGATTTTAGGATTTCGTACGTCGAAAAGAATAACCGAACCCCTTATATAGGATCCGTTTATCATCGTCAATTTTTGTCAAGGAGAAAATATCAAACTGAAAGTTACATCAAATACTCAGGTCTACTGTCCCTTCGCCTGAGCCAACACAATCAAAAGAAACATTCATTTATGCTGCCAATTTTTGACACTCGCAAAGGGAACTACTATCTGCGAATAGGGATTGCAATCCGGAAAAACGGATCCGGTAATCCGGCGGATCCGGCATCATTTAATGGTTACCGGATCCGGTACCAATATACCGGATCCGAAGACCGGATCCGGTGGTAGCAGTTTGTGGGAAAAAATTGCGTTGTGCGTAGTGTTCATGCGTGTGAGTCGTTCGTCGCCGAGTCTAAACTCATTATTGAGATAATTTTTACCATTCATTCGTTCGACAGATTCATCAAATCATGATGGTATCTGTCATAATCATAAATACCTGTAAGGCTTATTTGTTAGCCTTCTCAAATAATTTAATAATGATTTTGATCTCATTTCAGTTAATTACGTAAGGTTAGTTGTTGGGTCTATTGGTGGCAAGCGCTGCGTTAGGACCGAGAGGTCCCCGGTTCGAATCCGGGGTCGGGCAAAATTTATGTGAGATTTCTGTAATGAAATTACTAAGCCCGGAGTTGGGAAGTTGGCGGTTGAACGCCCGTGCCTCGGAAAGCACTTTAAGCCGGTGGTCCTGCGCCCGATCTCTCATCGGTCATGCCGGATTGCCGTCTCACCGAATTATGAGAGTAAGGGAATAGAGAGTGCACTTGTGTTTGCGGGCACACTTGTGCACTATAATATATCCTGCGCACTTGGCTGACCTCAATTGAGATCGGCCGCCATGGCCGAAATCGGTCGGACGCCTTATTTATAGTTGTATCTATTAGATATTATAGTTACTTGATAATTAATATTGTTACTTATAAATGATCTTTGAAAGTGAAATCTAGAAAGAATGAGCTTCTTGTTACGTCGTAAAATTATTACTAATTACCAAAACTTCTGAATTTTAATTGTTTTCTTGTTGTCTTAACGTTGGGTAGGGAATAAAGTTGATTTTATATATTTTTGATTTTTTTTTATAAACTACCTACATTAAGTAAGTAATTACTCACTTATTTTGTACTAAATAGCGAAAATCATCTTAATTTTTTCAATCCGGCCGGATCCGACCGGCTCCGGCCGGATTGATGGGAATCCGGTCGTATCCGGCCGGACTGAAAATGATGCCGGATTGCAATCCCTATCTGCGAAGTACTCAGATTCTCAAAATTTAGAATAAAGCAACGTCAAGTACAGAGAATTGCGTAAACTTTAAAAATAAATTGCGTTGTGCGAGTCCGTCTTGCACTTGGACTTTTCTTTTTTTTTTTCTTTTCTTGGGTTCTATTCCCACTCAGCACAAATATTTCTGCGATGAATATCGATGTTTGTTCCGTGTCTGGTTGTGCAATAAAAATGTTTAAATGTATACCACTGTTCTGATAAAAACAAGTGCTAAAGCTTCTTACCACAGGATCAGATCAATTAATGTGATGTTGTGTAATATACTTTAAACAACAGATGATGATGATGATAAAAACCAAAATAATTTTGTTTTAAATATTTCTTCCGGTTGACTAACTTCTTAAGTGGCAGAAAAGATTTTGACGGGACTACGACTTTTAAGTTAAAAAAAAATCAAAATCCTGTAGTTCACGCGAACGAACTTATTTATTACTACACGATAAACAACAGATGATGATGATGATGATAAAAACCAAAATAATTTTGTTTTAAATGTTTCTTCCGGTTGAAGACTAACTTCTTAAGTGGCAGAAAAGAAGAATTTTGTTGACTACGACTACTTTTAAGTTAAAAAAAAATCAAAATCCTGTAGTTCACGCGAACGAAGTCGCGGGCACAGCTAGTTATTAATATAGAAGATTACTTTGGAGCAAACATCTAAATCATTAAAACGTTTGTTATGGGTAAACTATAAAAGGTAGACATATGCTCTCGCGGACTTTTTTAAAGATAATGTTAAAATGAACAATTCATCCATAGAGCATTTTTGTATAACTTTAACTATATGCTCAGCGTACGCCACGGAAGGCCTCAGAAACGATACTTTCCCCCGTTTTTGAAACATTTTCGGTTACTGCTCCACAACTATAGGACCTAGCGTGATATTATATAGCCTATGTAAATTCTGAATAATGCAGCTATCTAATGGTGAAAAAAATATTGCAATCGGTTCAGTAGTTTTTGAGTTTATTCATTACAAACATACAAAAATACAAAAATACAAAAATACAAATCTTTCCTCTTTATAATATTAGTGTAGATTGGGAAGTTCCTTGCTGTGGAAATATCAAATCAGTGTCATTGTCAGTGGTATACACTCAACTGCTTCGTTGGCTTATTGGTAGCAAGCGCTGCGCAAGGACCGAGAGGTCCGGTTCGAGTCCGGGGCCAGGCAAAAATTGTGTGAGTTTGTCTGTAAAGAAATTACTCAGCCCGGAGTTAGGAAGATGGCGGTTGCACGCCCGTGCCTCGGAAAGCACGTTAAAGCCGGTCCTGCGCCCGATCTCCCATCGGTCATGTCGGATTGCCGTCTCACCGAACTATGAGAGTAAGGGAACAGAGAGTGCACTTGTGTTTGCGCGTACATTTGTGCACTATAATATGACCTGCGCACTTGGCTGATCTCAATTGAGATCGGCCGCCATGACTGAAATCGGTCGGACTCATCTTTGAGTATAATAAACAGCCAGTCTCTTGGGCAGGATGCCTTTGGATAGCAATTACCTCAAGTGTGAACAGTGCTGCTGCATACCTCAAGTGTGAACAGTGCTGCTGCATTTTTTGACTCGCTCGCACCCACACTAGCAATGAGCACGCAGAGAACACCGCCTCGAGACACACTGACGAGCGCCAGCGGAGCGGCAGCGGATCCGTGCCTTTTTTTTTTTTTTTTTTTATCCCGGTGAAATGCGTTATGCACCGTCACCCGGAGAGGGGGTTCTCTCCAGGTGGTGTGTCGGACTCCCCAACGGCTGGCGAAAAGGTGGTAAATGCCAGCTGCGGCTCCTGGGCGGTGTGCAATGCCCAGGGGGTCTACCGACTAAAACACCGGGGTGTACCTCCTAGCCGAAAGGCGGCGCCATGGGACTCTGAAGCCAGTCTTGTACTGCCACGACGCTGCCGGCGTTGCCCATAACAGGCCCTGCAGACCCCACCCCCCTTAGTGGGTGGCTGACGGGGGACCCGGTACACGGGATCCTCCGTCCCTCAGCGGCGGCCGGTGGTGCAATGCCGACGGGAGTGTCCCCACACCCGTCGCCGGCTGGCCACCGCTGGACTCTGGCGCTATAGCGCGGGCGAAAGCTCGCCGCGCACGCCCGGTCCTCCTTCTTCTTCTTTGAGGGGGAGCGGAGGGATGGTTTTCCCGCTCCCGCTCGGCCGCCTCCTTCTGTGACATGACGTCTTCGCAAAAGGAGGCGACGGCTTTCCAAGCGGTTTCCCTCTCAAGCATGCCCTTTAGGATACAAGGCAGCGAGAGGTCCGCACCAACTACTCCGGCTAAGATCGCTCTAGCCGCAGTCCACGATGGGCAAGATGTTAACGTGTGCTCCACCGTGTCCTCGGCCAAACCGCACGACTGACATATTGGCGACTCTTCCTTCTGTATGCGGTGCAGGAATCGACCAAAACAGCCGTGTCCGGTCAATACCTGCACCAGGCGATAGGATAGAAAGCCGCCTGGCCTCTCCAACCATTGTTTTAAAAGCGGACCTAGGGCGTCCAAGGTCCGCCTACCCGACGGGACTACTGCGAGCCTTATTTGCCAAGCATCCAGCATGTTTAAGTGCACTTCTCTCCGCATCGCCCCGAGATCTTCTGGGGCGGGGTGCAGTCCTTGAGCCCGTTGTTCGGCTCTCCACTCGTAAACTTTGGCTTGCGCATGAGCCTCTAGGTCCCAAGGAGGGGTCCCGGCAAGTGCGCAAGCCACCTCGTAGCTTACAGTGCGATAGCACCGCGCTACCCTTTGGGCGATCGCCCGTTGCGGCCGCCGTAGGAAAGCCGCGTTCTGTCTGTGTCTGAGCGATTCAGCCCAGATCGGAGCCCCGTAGAGGGCCATGGATTTCAGGACGCCGGCATAAAGTCGCCGGCATCTGGTCCTGGGGCCTCCCAAATTGGGCAAGAGCCACCCAAACGAGTCCGCAGCCTTTAGTAGCCGCGGCGCCAGCTTCTCAAAATGCGGGCCAAAGGTCCATCGACTGTCCAGTGTGAGGCCCAGATACTTTATCGTGGACCCCACTGGAACTCGGACTCCGCCTACCATTATGCTCGCGTCGGGAGGGCGGCGCTGCCGAGAGCCATGAAAAAGAACGGCCTCGGTTTTTTCTAGCGCCACCCTCAACCCTAGCATTCCGATGCGACGGGCTATTAAAGAGCCCCCAACTGAGGCCAGAGAGGCCGCCTCTCCGTACGTCTTCCCCCGGGCAGTCACCAACGTATCGTCAGCGTAACAGATTACGCTCATGCCCGGGAGGAGTGCTGTCCGCAGCAACCAGTCAAATCCAATGTTCCACAGGAGGGGACCAAGAACCGACCCCTGCGGAACACCAGACTCCACGGTGTGACGCCTAACATTGCCACCCTTGTCGACGAAGATGACTTGACGACCCTCAAGGTAATCCTTCAATAGTGTCCTCAGATAGACGGGGATTCCGTGAAAGGAGAGCGCCTCTAGAATGGTGGTATGAGGGATGGTGTTGAATGCGTTCGCAATGTCGAACGAGACAGCCAACACCACCCCCCCGCGGCCGATCACTCCTTTGCACAGTGACTGTAGACGGGCCAGGGCGTCGATTGTAGACCTTTTCGCCCTGAACCCAAATTGAGCGTCCGATAGGTCCCGGCCGCACTCCCGCAGGTGGTGGTTGATACGCGCCGAAATGACACGTTCGAACAACTTGCCGACCTCATCCAGTAAGATGATGGGCCTGTAAGCGGACGGGGAGTCGACCTGGCGCCCCTCCTTACGCAGCAAGCAAAGTTGGCCCTCCTTCCAAGGCTGCGGGAATCGTCCGACGGCAAAACACCTGTCGAAGAGGACCCGAAACCGCTCCTCCATTTCGACCGTCGCTAGTGCTACAATGCGTGCTGGAACGCCATCCGGCCCAGGAGCCGTTTTTTTGGCACGCAGGCATTCTGCAGCTGTCTCGAACTCCTCCGTGCTGATTGGGGGAGGAGGTTCTATGGCCGACTCTATGACCGATGGATGGATACCCATCACTGGAGGGGTAAAGTCGGTGCGTGGTGGGAAAAGGCCCAGCACGACCCTTTCCAGGAGCTCGGGATCGAGGGCTTCGGTCAGTGGTGGACCAATGGGGCGGAGACGATTGCACGCCGCCTGATACGGTCTCCCCCACGGATCGTTATTTAGAGCCTCAAGCATTTCGGCTCGCCGGCGATCTTTGGCCTCTCCAATGGCCTTCTTTAGGACCCGTTTGGTCTCCACATAGCGGGCGTACAAAAGGGCCTCTTCCTCCAGATCCCTAGTCAGGCGACGGCGGCGACTACGCTGGACTGCTCGACGGGCAGCAATACAAGCCGCCCGGAGATCAGCGATTTCGTCGCTCCACCAGTACACCGAACGACGCGGGACAGGACGACGGGACCGAGGCATACTGGCGTTGCACACTTCAGTCAAAGAGTGCCGAAGTTGGGCAGCGGACTCATCTACCGGGCCATCAAAGGGAGGGGCGAACCAGTCCTGGGCAATGGTGGCCTCCCGAGCTATAATGCGATCCAGGTGAGTTAGAGCCCACCTAGGGAAGACCTGCTGGCCCGATGTGGGCGCTCCTGCGGAGTTTCGGCTGAGACGTTGTTGAGGGGAAACCATCCACCGGATGTATCGGTGGTCGGAAAGGGTTTCCCCCAGCTCGACCTTCCAGTCCTGCACACGTGCTGCGAGAACCGAGGTGGCGAACGTAACGTCCACCACGGACCCACCCTGCTGTCGCACGCACGTCTGAGTAGTCCCCCGATTTAAAAGGGAGAGTCCCACAGAGATCGCCCAGGCTTGTAAAGCAGGACCGCGCCGGTTGCATTTCGCAGCCGGGTTGCCCCACGCGACTGCCTTCGCGTTCAGGTCCCCGGCGAGAAGTAGTTGCCGAGGTCTCACCCTGCTGATTACCGCCGTCAGTGTGTTGAGATAAACCTCGAACTCACTAAACGGACGATTAGGGGAGAAGTAAACGCCTAGTACGGCAAAATCCCCCCACATGGCGGCTACAAATCCATTCCCCCTCTCGATGACAGTTAGAGAGGGACAGTCCGTAGAAGGACGCGCGACTATCGCAACCAGATGGTCGGGGTCACTAAGCCAGTGCGGGGCCACATAGTACGGCTTCGCAATTACCGCTACGTTTACCGACCACTCCGCCATCGCCTGCGACAACATGTCTTGGGCTGAGCGGCAATGGTTTATATTCGCCTGAAGGAAGGAGAAAGAGGTCGTACTAGACATTATTGGTGTTATTCTCCTCCTCCACTAAATCCATGGCAGCGACCGTATCAGCCCCTGGGGCCTCCGGTGCGACGCTGGCGAGAGTCCCGGTCCTGGGGTTCGCCCTTCCCTTCTTCGGTGGAGGGTTACAGCTACGCCCCCCCATTGTATGGTCCGCCTTCCGTCCGCTCTGCGCGCATACTGCGCAGTGAGGACGACTGGTACAGGCGGCGGCCTTGTGGTCAGCTTTGCCACATCGCAGGCAGAGGTCCTCACGCTGTATGGAAGATGGGCAGCGCACGCGGGTATGGCCAATTCCATAACACCGAAAACACCGCAGAGGCTGCTCATCGAGGACCCTAACGGAGGCCGAGCTAAACCCTATCAACAGCCTTCCACCGTCCTTGACGACTTTGGCGGCTGTGATTGGGCATTGTAGGCGGATTGTCCCTACACCCCCACGACCGCTACGTATGACCCCCGCCTTAATCGAGTCGGGGGGACAACCCCCCAAGGCGGAGACCTTGGCCACAACTTCGTCCCTGGTGATGGAATCATCAAGGTCCGATAGCACTATGGTAGCCATCTTTTGCGGCCTTGTAACGACCGCGACGCCAGAGACAGCCACCTTGAGCCTTTCGGCGAAGAGGTCAGCATTTTTGGCGCTGTCGGAGCCCGGAAACTCAAACTTCCGGGCGCCGGTCTGCGTCTGCTTGACCCTTGCTGGCCTCACGCCCAGCTCCTCCATATTGAGGTTCCGTCTCGCTTCGCGAAGAACAGACTCGTACGTCTCACCCTTCTTCTCAGCCTCTGCAGTTAAAGTAATTACCACAGCGGCCGTCTTGGGGGGAGACAGTACCTTTTTCTTGGGAGCCCTCTTTCTTTTGTTCTTCCCAACACTCTTTTGCGCCTTCTTGTCCTTATCTAGTTTGGCTACAGCCGTAGTTTTGCCGGCTGGAGTACCCTCCTTCAGAGATTTCCTCTTTGACTTCCTCGTTACCGTGATCCATGTGTTCGCTGGCGTGGTGGACGGTAACAAGGGGTCGTCGTTCCCGCCATCATTGGCCTCCGGACTTATGTGAGCCGGTTGAATCGGCGGTGTTGAGGCTGCAGAGACTATCGTCATTGTCTCTGTCGACGTCTTCTTCCCTTTCTTGGCCCTTTGGGGCTTTGGGGGCTCGGGGACTTTAAAAGAGGCTTCCGGTTGGGTGTCCGCTTTTTTGCGGTCTGCTGCTAGTGGTGGTCGCAATGACTTTTTTGGCAGCAGGCGGTCTTCTAGCCCTTCAATCAAGGAGCGGGTGAAGAAGCGGTCTTCTTGCAGTACCTTGACCCGCTCCTCATGGCACACTCTGCGCATAAGCGCTTCCAGACTCTCAGGACCCTCTTGTGGCGTCGCTTGAGACGCGTTGGGCATCTCTGTGACGTCCATAGGGGTCCCCAACATAGGTGACCCCGCTCTCCTATGCGGAGACCTCCTGTGCGGCTGGTGTTCGCCGCACTGGCAACGCGCCAGGGCCTTCTTCATATCGGCCATATCTTTGGCCCACCGGTCCATTGTGGCCTGAAGTCGCCGCGTCTCATCTGACGATGCTCGCTGGGCCAACTCTACGACTCTATTATTGAGAGTTGTCGCAAGCTCCTTGAAGGCCCTTTTAAAGCCTCCTTTAAGATTTTTGGACTTTGTGGTCAGCGAGAGGATATGTTCTAAATCATTCTCAGCCCCCTTCTTAATTTCTTCGACCGTCATGTCCTCCATGTCCATCTGCAGCATGACTCCGTATCCGGCATTATTTCTGGCCAGACGAAGTGCCTCCAATCTAGCCAGTTCCTCCTTCTCCGCCTGGATCCGTAGCTCCTCCTTCTTGGCGGCGTTTAACTCCCTCAGGGCTGCCGCTCTGCCGATGTAGTCGCCTGTGGTAGGAGTGCGACCCTTGCCTTTTTTAGCCTTTGTGTGTGAAGGCCTACTCTCGTCTGACAGCTCGGTCTCCGATACCGGCTTTTTTCTCTTCATGAAACCGGACCGAGTTGAGGCGAGACTTTCACTCGATCCGGTGAGCGTGTCAGACTCGTCCTCACTCTCTGTGTTCAGCAACGAAAACTGATTGTTGACAACAACACCAGATACGCGCCCAGTTAGCACATCGCAGCGGTTAACTACCACCTGCGCCTCCTTCAAATTTAAACCGAGCACGCCGCTCGTAAACGAGCTCGCCCTGCTCCTCGGCTCCGGGATGCTAACCCCCTCTCCTTCAGCCACGCACGGTTCCTCCGTACCATCCACGCAGTTGGCGCCCCCCCCAGAATACGCGGGGCTGCCGCCGCCAGAAGACGACGGGAGGGATTCTCCCACAGCGGAGCTGCGGGTACCCTCCTGGGGTATTTCTCTTGTACCTTGTGCGTTCATGTTTCAAAGGAATGCTCATTTGACGGGTAGAGCTCCCCGTAAAACCCACCCTCCCCAATTTGGATTTTTTACCGAGGTGCTCTCCTCTTGGGGCCGCCCGCGTGAGCGGGCAAACCCCCCTACCCCTAGCCGACCCGCGAGAATGCGACTCAGCTAGGGACAGGTTGCCCGACGGGACTGCATTATGCAAATCCCGCCGCGCCGCGGAGATTCTCCGCCAGACCCACGTCAAAAAGACCACAGCCATAACGGCCCAACAAGGCGACAAAAGTCGCAGCTGTGCGACGACGAATATAAACAACACCGCCGCACTGCACCCCCACGTTTTGTACGGATAGGATAGAAGAATCCGGTCACTCCACGGCGCTCTGCCAACCTCTCTCTCCAAACGGAGAAAAATTGGAAGAGCGCGCGCCACAGAGAACGGCGGTGACGCCGCAAGAGGGAGATGAACTCCCTCCCTCCTGCCGGTCGAAATTTCAGCCGCGGCCATTAGTCGGCCACGTTGCCCAGGGTACACCACGAGGAGGTATTCCGACCATAGTACCCCAGCGGATCCGTGCCTAACCTGACTTCATCAGATTATGATGAAGCCTTTATCAACATGAGAAAGCGAAAGCAACGCCCTGAAGAACAGGAGCTTAAGACGGAGCTTGCAAAATTTCGTGCTGAGATACTGAGCTGTTTGGAAACATTAGGAAAAACCCAAACTCAACAACTAAACAACATATATGAAGAAATATCAGAGATTAAAACCGAAATTAGGACGATCAAAGCAAGCACCGAACACTTCACGCTAAGATTCGAGCAAATAGACAGTGAAATAGAAACTCTAAAAACCAGCTACAATACAACACAGGATAAAATCAAGAACATTGAAGTGGAAATATCACATATTAAAAACATGCAGCCCGCGGAAGCGTCTATATCAAAATCGCCAGTCGCCACGCACGAAGACCTCATCCTAGAACTAAAAGATCGCTGCGAGCGCGAAAAGAACGTCGTTATTGTGGGCATACCCGAACTTAATGATAAAAATTCTAATACAAGAAAGAGACACGACGAAGACCAAATAATAAAACTGATAACATTGATAGACGTTGCCTGCCCTAAACCAATAAAAACAATAAGGTTGGGTAAATATATCCCAAATAAAAGCCGGCCAATTAAGGTATGTTTTTGCAACAATGAAACTCCCAAGCTTCTTCTACGCAATAAAGCAAAACTACCCGAAAATCTAAACATATACTCGGACAGGACTCCGACGCAGAAATTGTACCTAAAATCATTACAAGAAGAGCTTAAAAAGCGTATGGAAAACGGCGAGAAAAACTTAATAATTAAATATTTAAAAGGTGTTCCTAAAATTGTCACGGAAAAAATCGACCAAAAAAAACTATTAAGCTCACAAGTAGGAAATGTAAGACACACGTATAAAACCAAACTGTGCCATCAAATCGTAAAAAAATACGAGGAAATACCGCTACACCCATCATCCATAAGATTCCTGTACGCAAACTTACGGAGCATCAGAAAACCCGGAACATTCGATGAAATCAAGTGCTTATTACAAACAATACGTTCAACTACTCATGTGTTAGTTTTCACCGAAACATGGATTAGATCGGATGATGACGCAAAACTATATCAGTTACCGAATTACAACCACGTATATAATTACAGGCAAAATAGTAGAGGAGGTGGCGTGTCCATTTTCATCCACAAGAGTATAAACTTTGATATTACTGAAGATCTTGTTAAAAATGGAAATCACTACCTGTGGATCAGCGTGGATAAATTATCACTAAATATAGGCGCAATTTATAAACCCGGGGACACAAACCTAAAAGATTTTTTGGAGTTATTCTCTTCGCAATTAGATCATCGAGAGAGATCAATCGTATTTGGTGATTTTAACATCGACCTGCTGAGTGAGGAAACGTACGTAAAGAAATATAAAAATGAAATAAGCGAGGCTGGATATGAAATATTAAACAAGATAAATAAACAATACAGTACTCGGGAGACTAGCTCAACAAACACTATATTAGATCATGTGTACACAAACATTAACAACCATGCATTCAGTGTCTCGATAGTGGACTCATCGCTATCAGACCACAAACAGCTATATGCCGAAATTGGAGGTTTACCGCATGTGATAAATAAAAAAATACAATACCAGACATTAGATTACGAGAAGCTGTACAATAACACACTGAAAGTTTTGAGCTGTGATCCGGAAAATAACGACTATTGTAAATTGGAAAGTACTATAAAAGAACAGATATGTAACAGTAAATTGACTAAGACTAAAATTAACAACCCACCAAAATGCGATTGGATAAATAAAGATATTATTGAGTCAATAAACTTACGAAATGATCTATGGAGGCAAACAAAAATGAACCCTAATGATACCTACACACAGGATAAATTCGAGGAGCAGCGCAAAAAAGTGAAGTTAACCGTCAAAAACCAGAAAAAAAAATATTATTATAATTTATTTGCGAAGTATCACAATCAGCCAAAAAAACTATGGAATGTAATAAATAGCTTAGCGTTAAATAAATTCAAAGAAAGCAGTGCTCCACCGAATTTAGTGTCGGACTCCAAAAAAATAACAGAAGGTAACGAAATTTGCAATATTTTTAATGATTTTTTCTCGTCAATAGGGTCGGATTTAGCTAATCAAATCTCAAGTAAATATCATAAGGAAGACGGAAACATTTTGATGTACGATAGCAATTTCTCACATAATACAGTTTTTAGTCAATTTACACCCTGTAATACACATGAACTATCAAACATTATTGACGATTTGAATAGTAATTCAAGCACCGGTCTAGACGAAATCAGCACTAAAGCGATAAAATGTTTAAAAACTATACTAATTAATAGGTTAAAAAACTGTATAAATGAGTGCCTATCCCGCGGCATATTTCCGAATACTTTAAAGGTGGCTAGAGTTACACCTATATATAAATCGGGCAGTAAGTCGGACCCGGGTAATTATAGACCTGTATCGGTATTACCTATAATATCGAAAATATTTGAACGTATTTTATATGACCGTTTGATAACATATTTACGAGATAAGAACTTTCTTAACGACCGGCAGTACGGCTTCCGCGCCAAATCGAGTACTCTCACCGCGGCCACTGATTTGATCACAAAAATTAAAATAAACATAGATCAAAAAACATCGCCTTGGGAATATTTATTGATCTAAAAAAGCGTTCTATGCTGACAGACATCAAAAGCCAATAAGAAAGTTATCAAATATAGGAATAACAAATACAGCTCTCAATATGTTCAAATCTTATTTAGAAAATAGAAGTCAAGTGGTCAAAATAGATAATTTCACCAGTTCAAAGCAAATTGTATCATATGGCATAGCACAAGGTTCCAAAATTGGGCCGTTGATGTTTTTAATCTACATAAATAATATTGATAAAATTGGATTGACGGGACATCTAACATTGTATGCGGATGATACCTGTCTGTTCTATTTCGGCAAATGCATTAATACTATTTTTAGTAACGCTCAAAAAGACCTCGACGTCTTAAACGAATGGTTCAAGTATAATCTACTTACAGTAAACGCATCGAAAACATCATTTATGATTTTAGCCGCAAAAAATAAACCTATCTTACAGTACCCTAACCTTACAATTAACAATGAAATAATACGCCGCTCACGTCAAGAAAAATATTTAGGACTGAGAATTGATGATAAACTAACATGGTCATCGCACATTGCTTACCTCAAATCGAAATTAACTACATTACTAGGAGCATTACGTAAAGTATCGAACTGCATACCCAATCGAGTAAGGACTATCATTTATAACTCTTTAGTAAAAGCACAATTAGAATACTTAGTTGAAATATGGGGTTCGGCGGCCGCGTCTCACTTACATTCACTACAGAGGATACAAAATAAAATTATCAAAGTGTTATACCACTATCCCTACCGAACGCCAACAGAACAACTGTACAAAAAAACCGAAGTCTTAAATATCAAGCAACTATACGCTTATGGCACTTGTATGCTGATTCAAAAATTATAAATGGTTCAATTCAAACAAATATACAATTCAGCAAAAAATCTTCAAACCATCAACTTCGAAATAAAAATCAATTAAAATTAATAAGTCCGAGGACACAATACGGAAAGAGCACGATACTATTCGAGGGAGCACGGCTGTATAACGCTTTACCTAACAATATTAAAGAATGTGACACTGTACCTAAATTTAAAAATCTACTTAAAACACACGTCACTAAACTGTAAATAAAAAATGGTTTTGTGTGGCCTTAGAGGCAAGACTTTATTATGTACTTAATTAAGAATTGTATTTTATATCTCATTGTAAATGAACTGTATGTTTGTATGAGAAATAAATTTCTTTAAACCGAATTTGGGACATCCTTTTTAATTTGTAAGAACATATTTAATAAGGTTATGTTAATTTAATTAAGAAATAATGATTATCAATTTTGTGAATAATTTGTCTATAAAAAACTAACAATAAGTATACTAAAAGGTAAATTATTGCTATATACATATAAGAAGTCCAATGAATAGGCTCTGATGGGAACTAGTAAGTAAATAATATTATATTTAGCTGTTGGCTATACCAATTTCACACATACATACATGTACCAAGATAATTCACCACATATGTGGTCACTGATGGGAGGTAGAGAAAAAAAAAATCAGAATAAACATTTACTAGGGCTGTACCGATTCGTTTACCCATAAGCTTAAGGGACACGTGTCCTATCCCTAGGAACGGTGAAACATCACGCCCTGTTGTTTGGCAAGGTTCTAAGTTAGGAATGAGCAAATACACATTTTTGTTTAGGCAACGTTCGAACTTACGAATTGTTGTAGTGTGTGGATGATGCAGAATTGGAAATTGCATAGGAAGTGTTTTGGAAGTCTAGGCAATGACTACTATAAAGACGATTTATTTGAGTATAGTTACAGTGGTGACTTGGATTTTCATGTCAATGAGGGTAAATATGCTGAGTTAATGAAAACTCCGTTCTGATGGATGCATGGAAAGATCCTGGTAGGACAGACAGGGGCACTACCAAATGTACTATTCAGCCAGTCAGAATCGATAAAAAAAAAAACATATAGTAAAAATGTTACGGTTCGCTGTCTGTAAATGGATGATATTATCATATAAAATACTATAGGAGATCTTTCAACGCAATAGTATCCACAACAATGTTTTTTGGAATTCTTGTCTGTGCGTTTGTGCACGGATAACAGAATACATTGTGGTAAGTTCTATACTACTTAGGTTTAAGTTTTTGTTTCATGTCAATCGGTTCATAAATAAAAAAGTAATGTTGATTTAAAAAATCACTTCCTAGTCGTTTGAGGTCGCGGTTATATTAAAAAATGCTGTCTATGGAAAAGTTCCCCGCGGACGAAGTCGATGGCACAGGCGTGATTAATATGTACAATCGTCCATATTATGTATGGCTAGGTTTACTTAACTGCAAGCTATCTTGGCATCCAATCAAACAATCGTCGCGTGGGACCACACTCTCCGTCTAAACATTCCCTACGTGTAATATTTGGATAGGTCATGAATTAGTTCGTCCCAGTTCAAACGGGATCGCTCACAACTTCCACTCCACCTACTTAGTAGTTCTGCTTTGAGCCACCGTTGAATTTTGTATGAAACCAGACGCAGTTCGATCGGAATAGATGATATTACCCACTTCCCGTCTGTCGTGTGGACCTGAGTTTCAGATATAGAATGCATCTTGAAAGAGGTAAACAGGAAAAGGAGGTTTTATGCTAGAAAATACTGCAGGTGCCTTTGAGTTTAGGGTTGTAATTTAAGCTCGGAAGTAGTCTGTTGCTCGGAATGTACTCTAGAGCTTTCTCTGCACATGAAGCTTATTCTTTGTGTGAAAATGATAAATATAACAAGGCTTTTGTTTGAACGAATTAAGTTAAGTACCCTACATGTGGTGGGTACATACAGTAATTATTATTTTGGTTGTCGAAGCAGTGTGGCTACCATGAGTTTAAAACTTACGCACTCGATATCGCTTACGTGAATATGTCTATGAAAAACATATACAGCGCCGCTGGTGATTACGCGAAGAACTAAAATCGGCCGTATGAAAAAAACAACTCGATAGGTTTTTAACGTACGTAAGTTTTCGATAGCCAACTCATGGTAGGCCCTCAGGTGTTGCATTGAAAACTCGGTTGGAGTACTCATAGATATGTGTGTGTTATAGATAATACTTAAGTATTATTATTGTGTCTGCAGTACAAAACACAAAGGTTTTTTAAAAATCGTTAGATTTAGTTTAAGGGACATTCTCATGCGTCAACTAAATAAATGGTATGTCTGTCGCGATTTCGCGTCCAAGCTACATAGATGACTAGAATGACATTTCACCCTAAGATAGCTAAGCTTCTTTTAAGTACTGATGTTTTCTTGCTCCAAGGGATTCATGTTTACGCAGACAGAGTAGCGGGCGAATAGCAAGTTTGTACTAAGAAATAGCAATTCCTACTAATATCAATCAACGCTGTTACCCATATAATCCATTGGAAGTGCCTCCTTGTCTGGCAACAGTCGTAACAGTACTTATTTAGCAACAAAAGCTTATCTAGCAAAGTTTATGGACCATTTCGAGTGCTTTCAGGAGTCGTATTGATTTTCTCAAAGCCTCGCCGGGTAGCTAAATACAATGTGTCTGGATGTTCCCCCGTGCTCCCAATTACATTTACAAGTATGATGAATGATATTCCTGTACATTTATAAATAATAATAAGATACTAAATGGGGAAATCTGTTGGGGTGGCGGGATTCTGGATTTCCTGTAAGTACCCCTGCGTGAAAAATATGTACCTACCTACACACTTGTTTTCCGCCCGTGACTCCCTCTGCGTAGGGTGTTTCATCGCGTAAAACATAACTAATTATGGTATAGTCAGTTGGAAAGTTGCATGATTATGTCCTTTCTAAGACATTGGCGCTTTCACGTCGAAATGATTGCCTATTTATTGAAATTTGGTCCTTTTTAAAGGGTTTTGCACGTTTAAGTCAATATTATAGCCGATATTATGGAATTTTGGTACACAGTTAGTTCAGTGTCTGAGAAAGGACTATTTTTTATCTGAATGCGCTAGTAGGGAGTAATGTTTTATGTAAAAGGAGTTGCCGGCTGAAAGTTAGTTAATATCGTCAATTATTTGACAACATTATTTTTTTTCTAATTTCACTAGAAATGAATGATACACCAACCTGATAATAACTTATAGTATGTAATAACTAATGTTACTGGATCTTGAACTTGGTCTTAATTTTTGCCTACCATAATGAAGACTCAAAACTGAGGCGTTTTTAAGAACCGACCCAGACACTATAAGGACATGTCTTAAGTCCTCCAATCCCCTTCCACCCCTCTCTGGTATGTTAGTTCGTTAACTATTCAGTATCGATTTTGAATCGCCAAGGGGAAACCGGATGAGTACGACGTCTGGAGCATCCTCGACGCGATGCCGGTCACGGCCGAGGACAGACGCCGGTAAATATTATCAGGGATGGATTCAAGGGGCAAGTGGGGCGTTTGCTCAGAGCAGGCTGCAAAATAGCAGTTAGAAGGGCGGTAGAATGATGAGTCACGCGCCCAACTAACCTTCAAGTTGGGTAAACTTTTTATGATTGGGAAAAATCAGTACAGATGAATAAAATATTAAATATAATTAAATCAGTATAGAAAAGATCCATGATAATAGCAATGTATGCAACAGCGCCGAAGAATCGGGAGGTTGATAAAATAAGGAAACATAAAAAAAATCCTGAGCACTGATGTGTGTCATGAAAGCTGAAAGTAGACCTGGTCTTGATCTAAGATCACGTCGAAAATTTACGCAATATTAGCACGCATTCGATTTCGGACAGCATTGGTTTAGTTACATTATTTTGCGCATTTAATTTTAAATTGTATTTATTGCGGACAGAATTGATAAAGTATTTATTATTATCATGGACTGCACGAACAGTTGATTTTATGAACTAGATACTAGTCACAATAAATTGTGTTTATCAAATGAATTTTCATTTTTTTTAATAACTTTGCGTGTCAAAAGGACTGCTGTAAACCGTACATTTTGCAGTTGCTGGCTCTGTAATTACTTTTAATATCAGATAACTTGCCTCCCCAAGGGACGAAGTGATAAGGCACTCATATAACTATCTGGAAGTTCACCTGCTTTTTATATACTTGCACGTTATACATTACTGGTTTAATTCTAGTAATTGTAGTTGATAACTGTTTAATTAAAAAAAAAAACAAAAGATTGCCGACGATAAGTGTAAGTTCGGGTTTTGATTAAACAGTAGGACAGGAAAATGTTACAGGCAATAAAAAGTAAATACCTGACAGATAAGTTAGTTCAAATTTATCTAAAAGTAGAGCAACTGACCCTTTGCGTAATAAGTAAACAGTAGTTGTACTATATTAGTTACATCGCTCCACGATTATTAACCTTACTAAATATTTTTAATGCAAAAGAAGCGCTGAATCTCTATCTACTAAACAGATTTAAACGAAATTTTATATGGATAGTCTCGAGACTGAGCAAGGATATAGGCTATTTTTTAAACGACTTTGCTAAACTAGCGCGTGAACACGCGGACGGAGTCGCTTGCAGAAATAATTTAAACATCTGCTATCTATCGTGTACCTATTATTTGGGTATTTTCTAGAAATTTAAATACCATTATCATTATCAGCCAATATACGTCCCAACTGCTGGGGCGCGGGCCTACTCTAATTTCGGGCGATAAGGCCTTCGTCAGTCAGGCTTGGGTACTTGCTAGAAATGATATCCTTCTTAAGCTTTTACTGACGCGTCTAACGAAACCGCTTATTAGACCAGCCGAACCTGAATTATCTAAGGTTATATACGTAGGTATTATGACGCAGGTTGCTAGTAGCTGTAGCTGTAGTAGTAGCCTGCTAGTAGTAGCAGGAACATAAAGCCTTCGTCACACAAACCTGCTTCCAGCACTCTAGATCCGAGTACCAACGGACCCTCGCACGTCATTACCGTGGAGTGCACTCGATCCCCGCTGCACCGGTGCATTATAATTATTTGGAAAGTTTTCTCTAATGTTTAACTTAACGGAGAGCGAAAGAGGGTGTCTTCAAAGGGATCTTTTATGAGGCGCGTTTAGAGTGGAGTTTGCGCGTGTCTGGTTCCCTGTATGGGTGTAGTTACAGACACAAATATCTCCATTTATGTTGCACAGTGTGCGGGATGTACGAAATGTTTTAGCAAAAGTAACTAGACAGATGTTGAAATACATTTGTGCTGGTATAGATATGATCAAATACTGTGTAACTAAAATATTACATGAAAGATTTTAAAACGTAACCAAAGAAATGCTTCCAACAGTTCTATTGGTGTGGGATAATTTATGATCAAAATTTAATTATGCGTTCTGTATTTTTAGAATTAATTCTATACTTGACTGATATGTTTAAAAAGATTGGTATAAGCCAGTCCAAACGTCGGGCCTTATTTATATGTATTTACTATTGTTTTAATAAGAACAACAGTGTTGATTTGAGCAGATTTTACGCTAGTACCACATGAGTTAACATAAGTCACGCTCCAAAGCCATCTGTAATTTTAGTAGGGCATTTGTCCATGGCAAGCTACTACATTACATTACTACTACATTATTTTTACAAATTCAGATAACTCAATACATATGTATTTTGAGTTTCAGTGTTGGTATTCCAAATAACCGCTTACACATACGAAATTAAAATACAAATTGTGGTTCGACGTTGCGTAGTATAACACCACAAAGTACTGTATATAAAACTGAGTCGGACTTCCTTATAGGTCAAGTAAGCACAGCTGTCCTACACTGTTGTAAGTAAGTAATATCAAGTTGCAACCAACTTCAAGAATTTCTATTTAAATTTATGAATATTGTACAAGTTTTGACATTTTAAACCGTTACTGGCGTTTCAGTTAGTAAAGTTGGGGTAAAATCGCGCGAGAGAACTTACCTAAAGAGTTCAGAATGTCGAGACTCTAAATAAATATTTAAGTAAGTAATAAGCACTTGTGGCAATGGGGTATATAACTTGTGCTTGAATTATGTAACAGGAAGGCCACAACTTATTTAATTTTGTATACTTCTTAGTTTCTAAGTAATAAATAAGATTTAGCAAGTTTATCTATCTGAAATAAAACTCGCATGAGAACTGATGTATCGAGCTCTTTTCAGCGCTCGTGCCCGCTAAATTAGTTTTATTTCAAATGTGTAGTGTTCGCGCAAAATAAAAGACAATACTAAGATTGTCTGTATATTATCTTTCATTAGTTGCAAAAGTTCAAATAGTTTTAATTTTGTACGTAAAAACGTAGACACACAATTAATTACAGTGCCTACGAAGAATGGGTTCCGATTAAAGTGTAAAATAAATTAACATTCCTCATTCGAGTCTTCCTCAAAATTCATGACTCAGTCATACAAGAGACTACAATTAAAGTTTAATACAGCAGGTGGTGAATTGAGCAAAACTTTCTCTATGTAAGCTGAAGGCTGCGATAGGGTTGAGAAAAAGTTTTACTATTTACTATGTTTGTTTGTAAGATAAAAATATAAATATTGGTAATGAAGAAAAGATAAAAATATACAAACAAATACATGCAAATATGACTCTGAGCTCTCTGTCACGCTTTCACGACAAGACTACAATTTTGAATTTGGTATAGTTAGCCGGAGAAAGGATGCTTTTTAACCGACTGAGTCAAAAAACGTTGTTTTTTTTTCCTAACTCACCTACGATGAGGCTTGGAGCAGCCTCGTCATCGTCACCGGACTTGCGGGGGAGCGGATGGCTCTAACCTCTAAAGCAATAAGGCACATGTACGTGTAAGTACTATCGGTAATGTTACAAACGTGTGAGCACGTAATATTTATCGCCTCGTACAAATAGAAAGAAAACCCACAGAAAGACTCAAATTTTAACACTCCGACAGTAATAAAGTGTCAAAGTTGGCATTTTATTTCATACTGACCATCAAAGGGTCAACATTTTGAAAACTACCCCGGTAGTTCTAACGCCTGCCGGTATAAGGATATCATTCCAGCGATTATTCCCAGTCACGTTACGTTCCTAATACCCGATCAGTCGTGGCAAGCAGTCAACACAACAGCAGTCAGCCCTGCGGAATCGTAATTATAGCGGCATGGCAGCTCCTCAAGTCGGATAGCGCGGCATGAATATTCCATTCGCGAAGCGTGTGTGCAGCGAACTAGTATCGGTGTCGTGTCGTCTAGCGACGTAATTGAGCCTTCCAACTCCAAGGAGTCTCTTAAGCAATTTGTCTTGAGACAGCTTGGTGGACATTCTTCAAAGGACCACTTTGAATTTTCTGCTCACCTTAATTGACCCCTTTTGGAAGTTGGTTTACAATTACTTTGGATGTTGTGAGTTCGATCAGAAGGTTGGTAGATGAATGTTAAGGCCAATTAGTTAAGACATCGGTTGAAGAGGTGTTCATAAACATTTAGTCTGTTGCTGAGTGTTGCTATTCAGAAATTTGCAAACTATTAAACACAAAGATCAAAACCTAACCTATAAGAAGATAAGCAAATGCTAGATTAAATCATAACCCACTATTGCCCATTTGCGTGCGTATTGAAATGATTTTATTTACAAGTAGACATATTTTTATATCTAAGTAAGTGACTTTGTTGTTTACTTAGTACATAGATGTCTTAAAAGTTTCCTCCGTCCGTCCTTAAATGATGATGATGCTTTCTAGATGTGTAAAGAAACAAAACTAGTAAAATCTAGTATTTACTCTAGCTAGACTCAAATCTAACTAGCTCACAGCTCAGATTATTTTCCAACCACGTCCCGCTTGAAGTTCACCAAAATTAAAGTCTCACTTTGACAAATTGTCCAGCGTTTCCCAAGCTATTTCTATAAATAAATCAAGCGGTCGTGAGCACCGGTGATGGATCTTTTATGATCTCCCCGTTTAGCTGAGTTAGCTGTAGCTTTATTCTCGAGCATCCTCTCAAGTCCCCTGAGAGTCTCTGGGCACCGGTTGTGCAGTGCACACTGATTCGACAGTCCCAGAAACAACCTAGAAACGGGATTGGAAGTGGCTTTTACACTGCGCTCGCATTGTTCTAATTCGCTTTCAACATTTCTGAGCAACTTGTGGTTACTTGCTTTTATTCCTGGAGTGCTTAATTGCTGTTTTCAGTTCATTCTTTTTGGTACCTTCAGGGATTCACGGGAAGTGTGATAAGTTAACTAAATTAATTCTTCTAATACTCAGTGTCCATTTATGGGTATACTCGTATATTCTATATATAAAATCACATAGGACTGAATCTACAAACTACATTTGGGGCTGGTAGAACTCCGATTTTTTTATACACTTCTCCACATTTATTGATATTCAGAAAAAAAAATATGTTTCTTTCCCCTTATCTTAAAAAGCTCTATCAATACAAAGGAACGCCTTTGAAAAGTACAAGCATTGAGGAAAGCGGAGCCAATATACAGAACTTATTCCACAAACTACAAATCTAAATTCCTTAGATGCGAACCGAAATACCCAGCGTTTGAAGGGAAATCTTTGTGAGAGTATTTTGTATACCTTTAGAGGTAAAATTTCCAACGTGAAAAGTCCATTATGAAGATTACTTCAGTGAGAAAGGTTTTCTTAGTTAGCTGGTGTTTGTGAAGTGTTTAGGTATTTCGTGTTTCTAAGGTTCTACGTCAGAAGTAGAAGATTTATAGTGTTCCTTTCCAACCTACGTCAAGGCTTCTTAAAAGTGTTTTTTAAGCTTAAGATTACTAAATCTTGAAGTAAACGTTGATTTATTGAACAGACAAACCAGTTGTTTCAATTACTTCCTATTAGTAGCAGACAGACAATGGATACTGAATCTTTATTCCGGGACATTGACTAAAAGCTAAAGAGTTAAAGATGTTAGAATTAGTATTAGCAAAAGTATTACGACCTCTTTTTCTTTTCACTCAAGAAAATACGATATTATACCGGAGCCGCTCTTAGAAGACTGATTTGACACTTTTTATTTTATATTTTGCATTTATCCTTGTTAAGAGGAACATATTTAGCGAATCATAAAGAACAACTTTTAAAAATAAGACGTTATTTCAAAATGTCAAATGCACCTAATTATCTAATTATTTGTCTTTTATTACCTAAAATAATTGAATTATAAAAAGAAAACGTAAAATTTCCACTCTGTATTACGCTTTTACAAGGTTACGCCGTTTGACACGTTTTCATAGTGACGTAGTGGGTAATACTCACCAGGTATTTTTTTAAAATAGGATGAAGGATTTAATAAGTATTGTATGTTATAAATATATTTATATTAAGGAACTTAAATTCAATCTTTTGGATGTGAATTAATGTTTTTAATAAAAATTTGTTATAATTAGACCTTGCTTGGTTATAAAGTGGAAATAACTGTTACTTATATACTTCGGCAATTTTACCGTTGTCCCTCACTAGTGCAGTCAGTCTGACATGTAGCAAATCGGCCAACTTAGAGCGGCTTTGGTATAGTTTGACTTAAAGTTGGTAGACTCATTAACAACTAAATAGTCATTTGTTTTAAGCATGACGTATCAATGTGTCAATATACTGAGTAGGTACTTGTATAAACTCCTGTTTATTTGACGTTGAGATAGAAACATTTGTTAAAAATCTTTACTAAACGGACAGATGATTATTTCCAGAGCGTTTTGTTTATTCAAAGCACAATTTAGGATTGTTTTCAGACGCTCAACTTGTACTTACCTAACCTAGTGTAGACAATTTCAAAGTCTTGAAAACTAGGATGAAGCTCGGTGATGCATCTAGTCTACATTACATATTCAAAGTTCAGTCAAGTCGTGAACTAATCTATGCCAAAGTGAATAGCTAAGCGGGCGTGCTAATCTGCTAAGATAACGAAAAGGGGGGTTTAGATTACGTAGCTATTAATAACAAAGTTGCTATTTTAGAATAAGCCAGGTAGTTTATTTATGCTATGATGATAAGAAAATTATGGAGTTAAGATTGCGGTCGGGTCATCATATTCTTAGTTTACTTTTAAACTTTTAAAGGAAAAATATAAGTAATTTTCATTTCTTGTACAAGATGCGTATTTTACGCATCTACGTAAGCATTATTTTCTAAGTTATTAAACTTGATACTCTTAACATTACATTAACTTATATATACATTCTTTATTAGCTCTATTATCTAATACTTACATAACTTCTAAAATTATTTTTCCTAACTGACTTACAATGATGGCCTGTCGTAACATCATCATCATCAACGGACTTGCGGGGGAGCGGACAGCTTTCACCCCTAATTAGAAGTGTATAATCAATTGGTCGATTGGACCCATAGCAACTGGAGAACAAGACAGGGGTACCAACAAATAAGAAAAATAAAATAATTTTTCAAGTATGTTTGTATACAGCAGTCCTTACCTCGCACAGATTCCCGGGGAGCTTACATAACTCAAGGGGCAGGGCTTTAATTGCTCTTGTAATTGTGACGGCGAGCCGTTTTCCGTCACCGTTATTTTAGCGGCCGGTTGATTTACCTGTGAACACTCCCGTTTTTGCACGATAATCACCTGTTGTTTGTGTAGCTTTTATTAGAGCTTATTCTCCAATTGCTTGATTGGTCTTATGAATTTTAGTGCTGTTGTTGTTGGAACAAGGAGTTATAATACTCTCTCGCTTAGACAGTTGAATAAAAACAAAAGCGTCGATGGCCGAGTGGTTAAGGTCGTTGCTTGCCAAGCGAGAGGTCGCCAGTTCAAACCCCGCCAGGTACCAATGTGTTTTTCAAATTTGAAATTCATATGTACCATCATTCGACGCTTTAACGGTGAAGGAAAACATCGCGAGGAAACCAGCTCATCTGAGAGATTTTTCAACGGTGTGCGAAGCCAAGTCAGAGGCCTACAGGCGGTTTAAACTCTGACACCAGGTTGTTCATCAACCACACGATAAGAAGAAGAAGAGACAGTTGAATTTTTGGATATGTAGGATCGTTAGAAGCATAAACCTAAAAATAAACTAAATCAGAAAATAATTCTAATGGCACTTCCGTCAGGGCGTTTCTTAAGTAAAGTTCAAAATATGGAGTAACTTCGAAATTATTTCAATCTTGATTGTAGATGTTAAACGAATCGTATTTTTTTACAACAATAGATGAAAAAGTGAAAACATAGCCAATTATTTAATTAGAATTGGATTGGTCCATTTATTGCCTAATACATAAAGCCTACCTCGAGGCAGTAAAAAGGTAGTTACCGAAAAATGTTTCCAATTAGGCGTTTTAGCAGATAAACACAATAATGATGATTTTGCTTTACGTTTGCGAAGTAAAAAGTATTCCTTTTCCCAAGATTACGAGTGTTTAATACTGAGTGCTCGTGAGAGGCAATTTTCGCTGAGGAAATTAAGAAACGTAACCGTTACAAGGAATAATTGTTTAACAAGTCTTGTTTGATGTATTAAATGGGTATAATTAAAGCGAAGAACGAGAAATTTCATATTGTTGAGGCATCCAAAGCGGGGGATAATGACTTTTACTTAAATGGTATTCCTAGCTTCTGTCTGTGACTTTTTTGTACATAAAAATCAAATTATTTTGACATATTTTTTTTTATAAAAGGCTAACAAGATGACCTCACTCCACCTTATGGTAGGCGGTAGTGAGATCCACATAGTATGAGGTCGACAGGCACAAAAGAACATAATGGGCCTTAAATGTCGTTTCACGCCCCGCCTGAAGAGCCTGGGATCATAGAAGGGAGGGAAAACATGAACTGGAAGAGCATTCCATGCTTTAATGACAACTGGCAGAAAAGAGGAACTAAACCTCTTGGTCCTAGCCACCAGCGCCTGCAATGTATAATTTGTATTCGGTTGATCATATCTTTATTTACTTTGCTGATCGATCTACGCATCAAATAGCATATAAATGTCCAACAACTAGGGTAAATAAAATATATCCATAAATACAAAAAATTAAAAAAACTCCTTTTCACTGGAATATTTGACACTCTCACTTGATGGACTCCTGGACTGAAAAGTGGCAGCCATCGTAACAAAATTCATCCAGCCAATCACAAGCATAAAGGACATTAACACTAAATGGCGTCTTTAAAACCTGTAACATATAATTGCAAATTACTGTATGGAATCCATGGAGATAGCTAAGGCCTCACAGTATCCGCACTATGGATACTGTGAGGGCGTAGCAAATAAGTGACTTAGATCTTAGTGGATATAATACTATGAATCTTTCATCTAATGTAATGGTTCGCAAAGTTTGAAAGAAATATAAATAGCGTTCAAACTGCACTGGAAAGTAGCAAAATCAGTATAAAGTGCATTGCGAACAAACCTGACTTCCAGCAGATTTCAACCGTCAAGAATGCTGAAATGAGCTTTCTGCATGCATTTTATGTCTGAAATACTGCATAATGTCGAGAAAGATACTTTTCAACACGTCATCTTTACTACGTAGTAGGAAGTTTCATCTAAAGGTACCTACATGTGTAAACTTTAGATGAAACTTACTATCTAAGGACTAACTTTTGCAATGCATATTTGATAATGCAATAGATATAATGTGTATGTTCATACAGATAGCAACAGATTTTAAATTGCTTTCAGATCTACGTGATCTAATATTTTTTTTAAAGTAGGCATTTTACATGTACTTATCAATCGTTAATACAGCAATATTAGTTCGGAAAACCGATTCTACAAAGAGCCAAGTTTTGTTTTTAATGTCAAGAAAGACTCACTTCATAAATAAGATGAGTGGTATGGCGTATTGTATATGATGGGAAATTGTATAAATGGGTTGAAATATGTGGACCATGGACCGGAAGACGTGACGTAAAAATTCATTCTATAAGATGAGCCAAGGATGAGAGTGTTCAGTGCACCTTTTACGAGATCAAACACAACGACCGCATAAATGTGAATTTGTATGGGATCGAATCAGCGCCTCTAGCGGTCAACGGGCACATCTCATCACATCCCATTCCCATTCCATCGATTCTTGTGAGTAAGATCTCCACTTACAGTTTGCAGAGATAATATCATTTTGTTGATATACGCAGTGGTTGACTTGTGTAAACATCGGTTGCGGTGATACATTGCCTGTATGGGCAGTACAGGGGAGCACTTACATACGAAGTTACAAATAAACTTAAGGGCTGGCATCAATCTCACCAGTCGTATCAGATTTTGATATATTATATTTATCGCATTTTTTAAATCCCACTTTGTTGGCAAGATAAGACCTACACTCACAAATGTATAAATATAGGTAGATACTATAATAAATTATGTTCCGTACTTAAGCGGTGGCAATTTTTCTAAAATTATAGAAAATGTTGCATATTTTAAAAAGTAATAATTATATTTTCGATCCCTACAAGTATGTTATGTAAGAATTAAACGAACTGTGTGTAAAACTAAAAACGTCTAACGCCATTTGTTTTCCACTCCTACTCTACACATTATATAAATTCAACATTTCAACTCTCTTCTTCGTATGTCTGGTAAAATACCTTCCAACGTGTTATAAAAGAAAATTGTCAAAGCATTTCCTCGTACACTCGTTTTGTTACGAACTCTATTTACTAGAAAACTGCGCTACGTCAGACATATTATGATCTGTCACATTGGATTTCCACTTACTCATTGTACTAATACCAGCACACATGTTGAGTTTGGCTTCTATTTATTGTATTATGCCTTCATACGATAAACAATAAGCAGTTTTGTACTGTCTATTATTTGCGAGAACACTACACATTTGAAATAAAACAGACAGGACTAAATATGACCGTGAGCACAATCACTGTAAAGAGCTTGAAACGTCGGGTCTGAATAATGTGTTTAGAATAAATAAATATTACACAACATCACATACATTAAACTGATCCCGTGGTAAGTAGCTTAAGCACTTTTATTACGGAAATCAGGATTAACAGTGGATACACAAATAAACTTACATATTTTTAATAATACACCCAGACACGGAACAAACACAGATGTTCGTGTTCGTGACACAAATATTTGTCCCGAGTGGGAATCGAACCCACGATTCTTGGAACTGCAGCTTATGAACCTGAGTCACTAACTACTGTTCCACCGAGCCAGTCACACTACACAAATAAATACACTTTAATTGAATCCAGGAAATATGTTTTATTTCAAAATCAGTTCTGTGGTAACACATAACTAGCTTATGCCCCGTGAAAAGCACCTACTGCCTTCACATGGCTAAAGATGATGAAAACGCGGAGCTATGAACGCTTATTTTTTTATTTATATCGAGAAATCACTATGAAAATTCTCGGTAACAACGATTGAAGGCAGACTGGCCGGCAGCAATATGGCAAGGAGAACGTAAAAATAATGGTACCAATTCAGCTAGTAGACGAAGTAATAAATATACCTTAAAACTGTTCTGTAATTTATGAGTAATAGTGTAACATACGCATAGAGAGTTATACTTATTTATTTATTTATTTAAAGTTAATACTTTACCAATGTATTGAGTAGAACTTTGTGTCTAAATCTTTTGACACCTCTTTTTAATATTATGTACTCTATTACGAGCCATCATCTCACTCTGAAGTGGGTAGACATATGGGGCTCTCCGGTGACTGGCGAAAAGATGCTAAAATGCTAGTCGCTGCTTCTGGTTGCTAATCCAGGAGTATACCCAGTAAACACTGCGACTCCATCGCTTCATAAACGAGCACCGTAGGGAAGACCCTACCATCCGGCATCCTAGCCGGCTTCACCATGGCAGTACGCTTCTACTATGAAGCAGAACTGTACTGCCATGGTGAAGCCGGCTTCAAGACGTCACCATAGGAAGGTAGTAAAGAGCTGCCACGGTGAAGTCTTTTGACAGCCCTGACTACGCCCAGCCATTACGGCCAGAGGCGATAGTCATCTAGCCACACCCTCCGTCAATCCGCGTCGGGCTGCGTAGAACAACTGGCTCTTGTGTTATTAGATTGTCTTTTGTTTTAACAGCTACCGACCGTTCCGCTTGGAAACTAAGCCAGAGTTTTTTTTCTAACTGACTTACGATAATGGCTTGGAGTAGCCTTGTCATCATCACCGGACATACGGGGGAGCGGATGGCTCTCACCCCAGAAAGATAAAAGTGTTTAGGTATATTGCAATTAAGTAGTTGCATGCAAGAATAAGTATACTCGTAAAGGATTATAAAATATAAATCACGATCAGTAGCAAATACTTATTGTCTGACAAGTTCTCGGAAAGACATATTAGACTGTTGTGTTAGTTCTATGTTTGTATTTGAATAATTTAAAACATTGATGTACATGGTTGAAACAATCAAATGGATTCCAAGAAATCTGACTGTTACCATGGTCCATCCATCACGGTCGCGAGCGAATACAATATTTTTAATTAAGAATTATACTTTTAAATGAAGAACGTGAAAGTCAAAACACAAAAGCCTAAAGGATGTAATGAAGGAACTAAAATTTGCAGCTATTGTTGAACAAATTATGACACCTAATTGAATATAATGTTGTATTAGTACAAATAGTAGTTTCATACAGTTTTTATGAATCTGCCAACTCACATTTTTATTTTCACAAAAAAATTAACCCTCCAATTGCCGGCATGGAAACTAAGGGATGGTTATACGGCGAACGCGACTACGTCAAAGAAAACTTTATTCGCTTGCTGCACGAAAGAGGTAACGAGCCAACAAAGCTGTTACGAGTAAAGAGCCGCCGTCGAGTGGTCCAAGTGTGGAATGAACCACTTGTGGCACATGGCGAGGTGGGTTGTGCCAAATGGATATTAATGTCGATTCGATTGATCCACCTAGACAGTATCGAAGTAAGTAGTAGGTATCTTCTACATCGTGAAATTTTAGAGGTAGTTTTCCCGAAGCATTACTAGGTAAATCGTTCTTACCTTTAGTAGTACTATCGAATCATGCTAATTAATTCGTCAAAATAAAAGAGAATAAATCTCAACATAACAAAAATAACGACTTTTTACTAAATGGGTATGAATTTGTATCGGGTGCCTAACATAACAAATTTTTTTTTTTTGTCTGTCTGTCTGTTAGCTCCCACTAATGTCCGAAACGGCTGGACCAATTTTAACGGGACTTTATCTAATTTTATATTATAAACTTAGCTAATTTTATACTATATTTTAATAAATAATTGCTGCCAAAAGTTACTGTTCCACGTGGACGAAGTTGCAGGCGGTCGCTAGTTCTATATAGAACTAGCGGCTTCTTCTCGATAATTATCAAACACTGTCAAATACTATTGGGTGCGTGCACGACGGTGCTGCCCTCATTTTGATGGCGTTTCCTTCGTTAAATCTTATGGAGTAAAATTAGTACCAACGACCGCCGCTAGCAATAACAACGGACATCTCATAAGATTACATGCGTTTTTGACAATCAGCGCTATTTCTTCCTCCACCCACTTCGCACGGTCCCAATACATCCTCTTGTCCCTTGCACCACTCATTGCAGCTTGCAGCGCGATTCTCGCCCGCAAACTCGCGCGTTCCCTCCAACCGCAGCCACGACTAAGCATTTTATCGGCGAGTCTCAGAGCTGCGCTTACTCGCGGATTTGACGGCTCCTCCTTGAGACGCTTCCAGCGATAAATATTACAAACAGAGACACAATAACGTGGCTCGGATTGAGAGGCGGGGGAGAGAACGCATCGACGAGTTGCGAATGCAGACGTTGAGCTTGCAACCCCCTTTTGCCGGAATACTTGTGCGTTTTGACAGCACTTGCATAAGCCCTAGCAGGGTGTAACTACTTTATGTGGACTGTGGTTACATTATGCTTACTTAAATATAAATGAATAATCTAGTGTATTAACTTTGGTGGTAGAATCGATTATCTATTTAGATATTTATTTACTGTAAGATAAGGCGTCCGACCGATTTCAGCCATGGCGGCCGATCTCAATTGAGATCAGCCAAGTGCGCAGGACATATTATAGTGCACAAGTGTACGCGCAAACACAAGTGCACTCTCTATTCCCTTACTCTCATAATTCGGTGAGACGGCAATCCGACATGACCGATGAGAGATCGGGCGCAGGACCAGGATAAACTGAAGGAATCAAAATGGTTTTTTTGCCGATTTCTTCAGTTATTTGATTGACGGATTACCAAAATGTAATGTATCAACATGATACTCTTTAATTCAGTTACGAAGTTCTTTCAGCAATAAACACCGACACGTTCAGTAGTCGGCTGTTACGACATTATAGGCAATGAAAACAGACGGTCCATTCTTCTCAAGTCCAATATGGGACCTCGCACAATTGTAGCAGTTACTACGGAGTCCTACTTTGACTTTAACTAAACTGGTCACGTTATCACGCTCCAGGACGGTTCAAATGTAGCTCACGTCCCTTCAGAAAGCTATTTCAATATTACACTAACAGCGACCTATGCGAGGTCAGGGCGGGAAAACAACGCGGGGAAATTGATCGAGTTACATTATTCAACGTAATGTCTACTACTTGCTGGGCAAAAACGAGGAGTTTTGCGAAAATATCAAAGCGACTTGTATGTATTAGGAAGATCCTTGCGCTAGAATGTCCGCATATAAAAAGTTCTCGGAAAGACATAATAGACTGAGCTAGTGGAGAGGAATTTGTATAATACCGCCGCACTGCAGTTCCATGTTTGGATTTCAATAATTAAAAACATTGATGTAGATGGTTGAAACAATCAAATGGTGACCAGGTGTTCTTTAAAAAGAAGAAAGGTAAATATAAAAATCTGTATTTTGAGTTTGTGTAATTTGTAGAGTTTTTGCATTGTAGAAATTGCATCTCAGCAGATTCGATATTTCCAATAGTGGCATTATAACATTTTCTTGTGATATCCATCACTAGTTACTTTTAATTTCCGTGAAAAAACGTCGATGGCCGAGTGGTTAAGGTCGTTGCTTGCCATGCGAGAGGTCGCCAGTTCAAACCCCGCCAGGTACCAAAGTATTTTTCGAAATTCATATACCATCATTCGACGCTTTAACGGTAAGGAAAACATCATGAAAAAACCAGCACACCTGAGAGATTTTTCAACTGTGTGTGAAGCCATCTCAGAGGCCTACCAGCGGTCTAAACTCTGACACCAGGTTGTTCATCAACCATACGATAAGAGGAAGATTTCCGTGAAATCCATCGACACTAATATATTACCGCAGACAATTCCCATCATGAGATTCTCTGACTCGCACAGGGTTAAAGGTATTCGTTTATAAATCGGCGTGAATTCCTCAACCAGGCGAATACCAGTTTCCATTCCGATGCCGCGTTTCGCGCCCCTCATCTAACAACCGCAAATATCTAAGCGCACTTTGTTGACATTGACCGCGCGATTTGGTGGAATGGCCCATCAGGTGTTGCGGTCACCGTGTTTGTGAAATGAATCGAGAGGCCGAGAGTTTGTGGGTGCTTTGAAATGAAAGTTGTTGACCGCGGTTTGCGTTTTCGGTTTCGCGTTACGCGTTTGCGTTTTGGGTTTGCGTTGCGTGTGCTTTCTTTTGTTTTGTGAAATTGGTGGACGCGCCATTTTGTTTAGTAAAATATGGCAATGAAAGTTGAAACGTTACGGGTACAGACGCAAGTTTAGTGTTTCTTACTTTCCGACATTTTAGTTGGACTTAGCCACTTCGCGATCCAGTGCTGAACGATGGTCTTTGTTCAAGCTAGAAACATCATACTGAACGTGGATCATACAAAACGTTACTCGTTATTTATAAGTGTAGTCTATTTATAAGTAGTCCGTGTACTTTTTCGGCCTTTAGACTGTACCAAATATTATTCAAGTCCAATAATCGAGTAAGGCCTTAGTTTAGGGTAGGCCCATGCCCCTTCAGTGGGGAGGTAAATGGGCTGATGATGATGATGATGATGAATCAAGTTATAACGCAAAAGGTTAAAAGTGAAGTAAAAGGTTAGTAGTATTACGAAACTATATATATAATTTAGTACTTTAAAAGTAGTTTACAACAATTACAAGTACTATACCAAGGTTGTTGTAAGTAAAACGAAAAACAAACATCCAGAACTCATCAAAACTACACAGCTAAATCAAATAACCTAACACAATTCTAACAACACAAATAAAAGATCCAATTCAATATTAGATACAGCTTAACAAACTATTCTATCAGTTGAACTTTGCTCAATCGATCCAATCGAACTTCATGGAAGCAATCAAACTCTACCGTCGAGTATTGGATAAGATCATCTTATTGTTAAACCTATATCTAGGTCTCCAATTAGCCTGTCATGAATTAAAACGTCTTTAATTGTGAAGTTTTGTATGTAGTTTAGTTTCTAGTGTGTACAGAAGGGTCGTGAAATTTATGTCCTCATTGAAAATCTCGTGAGGAAATCTGTGTAAATTAAGGATTAGAATAGGCGTGAGTGGCGTAAACGTGGGGAGAACTGTGTCATGTAGTGGACATACCTATAGGCTTGTGATGATTATAATGATGATGATACGTTATACCTAATATGCGCCTGGACAATAATGAATATGACAATAATTTATTAGTTACCTACTGAGACTTCGTGAACGTTTGTATAAGGAAATGGGAATAGGCGCTTTGTAAATTTATGTTTTGGTATCAAAAATATTTTGAATACATTTATACAAGGTACAACTGTATTACTTTAAGCGGTAATACTTAAACATTTGTTAATGTGATAGTACCATTACGATTGTAGGCACCATTAATTTCATAGGAAGTTGTCTACCTATCTGTGTATTCTATTTCTAGTCTATGACAGTTTCAACAAACAATAGAATCCGTTGCATCTATCAACTTATTAAAATCTCATCTTGATACATTATAATCAAAATAGCAACGGCAATTATGTCTGTCCGTAGAAAACAAAGCGTCGTATCGGATGAAAGTAATCTAAGTCGTCCATCTGAGGTGAAATGTAACAAGGGAACCACTCAACACTCACACTTTTCAATGAGATTGTTTGTAAAAGTAGCGGTAAGTGAGGTTGGCCTCACCTCACTAGGAATATGAACCGATAAGATATACAGTAGGATTATGTTAGCACACCTAAGAGATTTTTCAACGGTGTGTGAAGCCAAGTCAGAGGCCCACGGGCGGCTTAAACTCTGACACCAGGTTGTTCATCAACCACACAATAAGAAGAAGGTATACATTTCAAATCATATAAAGCATCTTCCTTGCTTTAAGTTTCTATAGGTAAAAAAGATAAGTACCCAAGTCAGATAGTGCAAACTTTTTACAGGAAATAAGAGATAATCAAGACTTATTTATAGATTTCAAACACTCGCATCACAAAGCTTAAAATAGAACAAGATGTGCCTGAAACTACAAGACCTAAAAGATAAAGCTTGGTTAATGTAAACTGCACAACAACCAAACATCCGAATGTCGGTAAAATAGAACATCGGCCACTTCACAATTCTTTGATCCCTCGATTGAGTGTTTTCTTTCCAATAAATGCCTTTAGCAAGATTAAACTAAGATCTCGTTTTTACGAAACTCGGTCAAAAGACTCCAAATGTAATGAAAGTCTTTAAAGCCACGAGAATTTACGGTTTCCAATAACCTAGCTGGTATTATTACTTTCAACGTTGATTGTTCCCTTCTTCTCACAAAGTAGTTAGAAAGTATTATAGGTTGATTAAAACCAGGTGTCTTAAATTCAGTGTTGCATCTATTAGAGTGGTGTGTGTGGCTACGGACCCAGTTTCACTACCTACGTTTCCAAGAGTCGTGGGTTCGATTCCCACCTGGAACAAATATTTATGTGACGAACTTCGATTTTTGTTCCGTGTCTGGGTGTGTTAATTAATATATTTAAGTATATCCACTGTTGATTCTGATATCCGTAACACAAATGCTTAAGCTACTTTCCACGGGATATCAGATAAATATATGTGATGTTGTGTCATGTTTATTTATTTATTTATTACATGCTCCAAATCGCTGGATCGAAAACCGAATGAGATATGTGGTGCCTACTTTTAACTGACGTGCATAGTATGGTTAAGAGCAGTATGCTAACAAACTATGTATCAACATTATCAATGGGACTGTAGTGTGTGACGCGCTCCTCACCCATTCAAGTAGAGCCCTATTAGTATAAAAGTTAGCATAAGCTATATATGAGACACAATATATTCCAGTTATCAAATTGACTGGCTCGGTGGAACAGTGGTTAGTGACCCAGGTTCTCTGCCTACGGTTTCAAGAGTCGTGGGTTCGATTCTCACTCGGGACAAATATTTGTGTGACGAACATCGGTGTTTGTCCCGTGTCTGGGTGTGTTATTAAATATATTTAAGTTTATTTGTGTATCCACTGTTGATTCTGATATCTGTAACACAAGTGCTTAAGCTACTTACCACAGAATCAGATCGATGTATGTGATGTTGTGAAATATTTATTTAGATATATATCAAAATGGACAGTATGTTGTTAGTGTGTTTTTATAGCCAACTTAAAAACTGTGATAGCCCTTATAGCCGCCTAACATAACTAGCTGGGAACTTAACTTATACTTATTTAACTACGCATAGCATTGTAACCCTCACATCCGCTAAAGCAACTTACCATAAAAAAACAAAAGCATTTAACGCAAACGGCAACCCGTACGAACGACATAGCAAAAAGTGCTCCGATTCAAATACAAGCTTATGCAAATACGTTGAAGCTGGCAAAACAAGTAACACAATCACGCAATGAAAGAGACATCACGACGTATACCAATTCCGAATTCATGATATGAATTGGACCCCCGATATCGATATTACGTTGTCCATGCATTATAAGCAGGATCCACAGAAGCTGAGGGAATGGATCTGTTACTTCAATTGGTAGATTAAAATAAAGGCGTCCGACCGATTTCAGCCATGGCGGCCGATCTCAATTGAGATCAGCCAAGTGCGCAGGACATATTATAGTGCACAAGTGTGCGCGCAAACACAAGTGCACTCTCTATTCCCTTACTCTCATGATTCGGTGAGACGGCAATCCGACATGACCGATGAGAGATCGGGCGCAGGACCACCGGCTTAACGTGCTTTCCGAGGCACGGGCGTTCAACCGCCAACTTCCTAACTCCTAAGTAATTTCATTACAGAAAAACTCACACAAATTTTGCCCGACCCCGGATTCGAACCGGGGACCTCTCGGTCCTAACGCAGCACTTACTACCAATAGACCAACGAGGCAGTTAATTGGTAGATTAAGACAGCTTTGAAGACATCAGTTACTTATAAAGCCTTATTCTCTTACGATTGAGAAAATCCAACAAAATATAAAATGAAACATAAAATTGCCTCCAATACACTCGAGATCGTATCTCGAAAGAACTATAAAATGATTGTCTCGCGCTATCCAGCCATCACTTTTGCAGTTATTAAAGTGTCAGGCAACTTTACAATGCCATTTGTCACGTCCCTTCAAAACGGAGTAGATTAGTCACCCCTTTTATAGGGCTAACGATTTTACACTTCCATCGGAACAAATGAGACCAGCACTGCGGTGGACTTACGTTCAATCACATCTTTGTAGCCCTACAGTAATCCCGTTAGCAATCTTTCTGGAGGAATATCTTCAGGTTTTGTTTGGCTCCTATTTTGTTACACGTAAGGTTTAGATTAGAGTGTGTGGGTCTAGTTGGGAAGGTTGCGAGCCACAGATGTGCATCCAAGTGTCTGTCTTGATTACACGATCAGAATACGAATTTAATTTGTGTGCAAGGGACGCCGGATATCGGCTGTGCTACTTGTCACTGATAATGGATTTACGGACACCGTCTGAATATTAAAATGTGCTTACACGAATCCCATTTGGATGTTGAGCAGATTTGAAGGACCAGATTTCTCGTTTTAAACGGGAAATACCCTTAATATAAATTAGAAAAGAGATTGAACGGAAACAGCTTAAGATCGTGTGTTATTCTACAATTAAAGATTTTCATAAATTAATATTTTATAAGTTCTATACACCCCCTAATTTTTACGAAAAAGTTTAAAACGTGCAAGACTTTAAAAAAATCATTAAGACGTTTGAAATATTTTCCTCTATTTCACAAAATGTGATAAGTAGTACTTACTTACGTACTATCATTATTATGGCTATATGCAATTTTAACAATGCGGGCCTTATTATAGTGTTGAATATAGAATAACAATGCAGATTGTATGTTAATGATACAGTTCCATCTATTAGTAGCCGTAATGGCGTGTATCTGCCAACTTTCGAATGCGAACCCCATTAGATTATTTCCTCTCACAATCGCCGTTGAGTAAGTCATCTCTATTTTCGTACGCTTATCTTTCCCAAACGGCAATTATCCTCAAATCTGTACTATTAACAATTGCGTACACTACTTTGATGAAACGGTAACAATTACCATGGCACCATTACAATTACAAATGAGTTCTCGTGCAACATCACATCTCTGAGAAAATAAAGTCATAAAATTACAAGCAAGCGTTATAGATGGGCCTGGTATAATTACGCGCTGTGCGCCCGGAATATTCAACTACAGAGGGACCTTCGGAGGGATGCCAAGTTCGGACTTGGTTGACATAGCGGTAATACCGCTGACTTGTCGAATAATTTTGCCAATATTTTGATTAGTATATTGTATTTGGGCTTTATGTTTCGGCGAGTGCGACGCAACATAAGCATGATGGCTGAATAAGCTAAGTGTAATGTAAGCAGTGGCTGGCTGGATAACTGAACATTTGGCAATTTAGGCAGCAAATAATAGTAAATATAAGTATTCGTGTAACTGGAATAATCAAGTATATGAAGCACAAAGTTTTTAAGCTATTGCATAGCTTTTATCGCGGGCTTTGAGCGCGGCGACCGAACCAAGAAATTCCGTAAAAAACCTCACAATCGTCTAACGTCGTTTCAGTTCGGTAGACTTCGGCACGGTGTTTGTGTGCGAGCGGTTGTATTGTATACGACTCTACGAAACTCGCACGAATCGAGACGAGCTGCTCCGAAATCGGACGATGCTATGCAATAGCTATACCGCGGCAGTCACCGAGTGCCACACGTCTTTTTTTAAAACGTTAATCAACAAAGTGATATGTATGATTCTAGGTTAGGCTAGAAATTTAGGTTGTGTAGGTCCTCTAGGTTCTAGTGTTCGGCGCCCTATTCCTAGGTACCTAATATCAACACCAAAACTTACCGGTACCAACTTGATTACTTACATAAGATCCCTCTGTCAATCTCTGGCGTTCACGCGAGAATTTATGCAAAATGCCTTGGACTGATTCGGTCTTTTGTGGCTCGAAATAATTAAAGCTATTTAAATTTATGCGTGCGATAAATTCATAGAAGCAGTATGGCGCGTTCAGTAGGCCTTGGGTGCTTCTGACTGACTTATGTACTTGAGTTATGTAATTTTAATGTGTTTTCCTAACGCACATTTAATTGCGGTGGAGTGAGCAATTGTTACGTAGTGATTGTTTACATCTAATGACCTAAATATCAGTTTGTTTAAGGATAGTTTTAACCGAGCTTTTGGGAATTAACGTTAAGAATTTACAGAAGCTGCTTAGGGAAGCGCAATATACACCGTGAAATTTTAGTGGTTGTTTTCCCGCAGTAAAATGATTCTATCTTAGTAGTACAATAGATGAGTGCAGTTTTTTTTTGTTAAAATCAATAAATGCCGGTTTTACGAAAAGTTTAACCTTAACTCGAAAGCACGTTCGAACCGCTTTATGACTTAGGGTGTAGAGCTTCTTTAGCTTTAAGCATCGATTTCATGCGGCAAGCAGTACCTGATGACGTCACATCTTATAAAAGAACGATATCTTCTCTCGTTTCCGAGATAGAAAATTATTATTTTAGAAATTTCAAAAAAAAAAATTTTTTTTCGCGGAATTATTTGCATAATTCGATAGTATTACTAAAGGCAAATCGTTCTGCCACTGGAAAACAACCACTAAAATTTCACGGTGTATAAGAGACACAAGTAACAAGTTCTTATTCGTTCAATCAAGCGAAACAGCGAAAGTCAATACTAGCAATTAACACAACTTTGGCATGTGACGAACTTATTTCCAAGGCCAAGATTATATTACATAGCCAAGTTTATTCTTGCCTTAGATTAACACAAGTAAAACACATTTGAAAAGTGTCCCTGTAGCCGTGTTATAACTGCTGACACGATTTTCATAGTACCTACAGAAAACATAAATTGTTAAGTGATCTAAGCAACATGTGTACAATTTATGAAAGAATCAACCTTTTTTTATTTTAATTTATTGAATGCTTCTCTATACCGACAGCGCTCAAAAGAAAGTAATTAATGTTTTACGCGAAACGCCAATATAAAATACATGAACTAGTCTATTACATAACTAAGTCATTATGGTGTACCGTTTAAATAAGACAAACAATTAATTTCAATGCTATCGCGACACCAAGTTATACACACATCGATAATACAATCTAAACCTCTAAGTTAATATTTAATAATATGGAATGAGATTTATAATTCGTTCTTAAATACATTTTGTTTGCTATACTAAGTCCACCAGGGTAGAGATTTAGTAGCGCACAGCGGGTGGCCCGTCTCTAACTCTTATGATAAAGTACATGATTATTTGTTTAACAAACAGTGCTTCTGTTTTATCTCGTATAATTTATTCCGTGGTAGTATAACTTCCCTAAATATCATGGCGGAATAGGTAGGTACTTAAAAGGTTTTTATAAAAGTTGTCTAACAGAAAGTGGATGCAATCAGAAAATTTCGGCAAAACGAAATACACATGCATTAATGAAGTCATGCATTATGTATGCCTATTTATTATAAGGAAATACCTATTATTTATGAAGATTTGTTTAAACTTTTTTATTTCAAAGTGATAGACGTAGCTTTTGTTTTCAGCTCTACATTTAAGCAAAACAAAAGTCAGATACCGCTAAAAGTATTTTATACACTCATTCACTTTGATGTTGCTGGCAACCCTATTTTGAACAGCGCCATTTTCATAAAAAAAACAGACGAAAAAAGAGCTACTTAATTAAAATAAAAATGTTTATATTCCATTCCGCATTTCAAAACAAGCTCGGTTGCCCACTTCCGCGTGTAGTACTTGTGACATATTCAATTAGATACCATAATATGGAGAGACAGGCATATTACTATCCCGCTACGGAGGCACGCATAATTTCGCAAATTAAACAGTGAACGAATGAATGAGCGGATGAATGGAGGAGCGAATGAATGATAATGGTCCTTGAGCGCTTCGTGACTGCTGCGCTCGAGTTTATAAATCGCATGTTGTGAACGAGAGCTATCGACTGTTGGTAGCCGTTGGAGACCGTATTCTGGAATTGATCGACAATTTAGGGTTTTAATTACAACTATTTTAATATACGTAATTTATAATTATACGTAATTTGGATTTATATTACGAACAGACAATGATTTTGTCAGTGGCGTCGAGTGACTTGGACGGGTTGAATTTTTTTTTTTATAAATAATAACTTGGGGTCTAAATTAAGAACATATATAACACATGTGCCACTGTGCAGTGGTAGCTATGCCTCTGCGATTAGGGCAGAGGCAATTGATTTGCGAACAAAACTTAAAGCTTAAATAAAAAAATTCTTAAAAAGACAGATAAATCACACACAGCGTTGTCCCTTAAAATATGACTGTCAGACGGGGTGGGTCAGGGGTCAGACGTCCTTTTACAACTTTATGCGGCTTTGCACGCCTCAAAATGTTTTGTTAGTCTAGTATTATTTTTGGTTTTAGTATTTAATTTATTTTTATTTTAGTTCTATAAAGAACCTAATGTAATACGTGGATGTTAGTTAACTGAAAATAAACTTAATGTTACACTAAGATAATCGAAGCAATAACATTACTTCTACATTTCGAGTGTTACACTAATACGTACCCGAGCCAAGTCGACGGTGAAATTGATTGGCGCACTATTTCAATGCTGCTCTTTACTCTTTACTGACCATTTGGCTTCTCGCTATAACATCTGTGAAGTTGTCGATCACATTCGTAACAAATGGACTCGGGATGAACCGAGCGTTTGATAAATGATCGCGCATGAGCAAAGAGTGTTTAGTGACAAAGATATAGTAGATTAATCTTGTCTATGAAAAACTTGTACAGCGCCCCTAGCGGTTACGCTAAAACTTAAATCGGTAGTACGCTAAACCTAAAATCGATAGTATGAAAAAAAAACTATTTTAATAGGTTTTTAACGTTCGTAAGTTTTCGATAGCTAACATGGTAGCGCTACTCTCTCTCTGCTTAGATTGACGACTGACTACCGGTAGAACTGTAGTTATTGACCCTAGCTCTAGCCAGTCAATGCAATCGTTAGCCTTAGGAGTGAGAGCCATCCGCTCCCCCTCGAGTTCGGTGATGATGACAGAGCTACTCAAAGCCATCATCGTAGTCAGTTAGGAAAAAATCGTAAGTCGTGGGTTCGATCTCCACCTGGGGCAGAGGCAGGGGTCTGGGCAGGACATTTGTGTGTGTTCCAAGTCTGGGTGAGAATTTAAGTTGAATACTTAAATATACTTTATAAATAAATATCTTTATATGAATGTATATCACTCTCTGACAACTATAGTACAAGTTCTGCTTGGTTTTGGGTCAGAAGACCGTTTGTGGATATATCCCAAGTATTTGATCTGATTAGATGTCTCGCTCTCTACTCTTCTTGATGTAATAGATTTCTTGATGAATATCATTGAAATAGAGTGTAAATATAAGAATTTAACTTGCATTCGCAAATATTTGCTTGTTTTAAACAAAAAAAAATCAGCAGTTCATACATATTGAAACTGTGTTAACAATTACCTTTATTTGTTCCTCTTATTCATTTCAGATTCATCGCCGTGAATTTAATAACTTAATAAAATGCCACGATAAGAGCATCAAATTGCGAAATTATTTCAGAACATGCCTTTCCATATAACCAACTTTTAAGATAAATGAACTCTCCATAATATTATTGAGTTATTCATAATACATTTATTTAAACAATGTTAAATAATCATTATTCGGTCTGAATATTTGTCTAGATGAAGTAATAATCTTCCATGACTCGCGACCATGAGTCAAGCTGCTAAGTATATTTTTGATATTAGCAACTTGTCCTTTATTAATGGAATTTATAGTACACAAAACAATGATTTTTGTCTGTTGCGCTGTGCGCTTGTGCACGCTAATATCTAAAACGTCTTGTCCTATGTAATTAATTTTTCAGTAGCGCTACCATGAGTTGGCTATCGAAAACTTACGAACGTTAAAAACCTATTAAAATTGTTTTTTTCATACTACCAATTTTAGTTTTAGCATAACCGCTAAGGGCGCTGTACAAGTTTTTCATAGACATATTTACATAAGAGATTTCGAGTGTGTCATTTTAAACTCATGGTATCGCTACAGTAATATATTGGACTGGCTCGGTGGAACAGTGGTAAGTAACCCTGACTACTGGTTCCAAGAGTCGTGGGTTCGATGCCCACTAGGGACAAATATTTATGTGATGAATATCGGTGTTTGTTCCGTGTCAGGGTGTGTTATTAAATATATTGAAGTATATTTGTGATTCCACTGTTGATTCTGATATCTGTAACACAAGTGCTTAAGTTACTTACCACGAGATCGGATCAATGTATGTGATGTTGTGAAATATTTATTTATATTGTGGTAAACTCAACTTAAAATTCAGTGTTTAGTTAATGGCACTAATATGACGGGTGTTTGTAGAGGCCAGTATATTAAAAAATGCCGTTTAAAGTCTCTTTTATCAAGCGAGCAAAGTCACTGGAACAGGTAGAGTTTCAGAAAATGTGTTCGGTTATCTTTTGCGTCAGGGAATAAGAAATATCCGTCTATCCTTAGATATACAACTATAGTAGGATAGTGTTACCACATGCATATTTTAATTAGGCTTGCATTTACATATTTATACTGATAAAACCTACTGTATCTGAAACTGACCAATGCACACAATTAAACGCAGGTTTACTGTATAAAGAAGTAATCACTTTAAAATAAAATGTTCATTAAGCCTATAATATTAATGATGTCTGATATCCATTATGTACTTAATCCATTTAAAACATATAATTATTTATTTAAACCCATCCTACTTGTTTCATGTATTCTGTCGGCAGTTTTTGTAATAATTATAAGGGTCGCATTTTCTCATAACCATGTTTTTTGCCATACAATTTCTTTAATAAGTTTCATTTTGCAACGTAAAGGCACAATTCCAAGTTTGGATTGTCGATGAAGGTACATCGTTGACTCTTATGGATTATTTTAGTAACTTTTTGCCCAGTTAATATTCCATGTGCCAATCTTATCCCGTAAATTGATTTAATGCTACACTGTTGGGGTAACGCAAAAGAAATAAACTCAATTGTACGTCCACCCTTTTTGTGTGTCGACAAAAACATTTGTTTTCTTAACTAAATAAAAATTCTTTCGCGCAAAAAGTTAGTCTGTCGCGTCATCCTCTGATCGTGTCAAATTTTTATATCGATGTTTATGGAACACACCATTGTTCGCGATTGTGTTGGCTTTATTTTTCCGACTGTACTCTTTATATGTGCACCCGTACATGGAGGTACCTGTGCAATTTGGAGCTTTATTCCCTTGGAATATGGAGTAGATTTTATGAATATTTCGGACGGACAGCGCGTATTGAATAAAACATGTTATTGGTGCACGAGCTGTATGATGAATTAAATGAAGCCCGAAAAGCTTGTTATCTAAAATTCAAGTCTTTTGTTTCAAAAATGGATATTTAGGTGGCGTTGTTTGCGAGAGGGAATCGCTTATGCCCTTAACTATGACTATCTAAGTAAAGTTCCATATAGTTTTAATTTCATATTTAACTTCTGCATTTATAAATTTATTTCTGGCAAATTTAAAATTTGAAAAAATTCGCATTCATGACCCCGCCTGAACGGGGGTTTATTTCTGGCATTTTATTACACGTATAAATTGTATTCTCTCCTATTAAAGTATACATCTAGACAATTTATATTTTATATGTTACTCTTAAGACCTAATTATGTATACTTAGTTTGCAATAAAAACTTTGACTTTAACTTTTATATTCGCTCGCTAGTATTATGAAATCCCATTGGTGCTTACTTTTAATATAATAATAAAATATTATATTCGTATAAGTAAAGTATAATGTTATATTGACTACTTATAAGCAATGACTAGCTCAGCGCTTGAAGGCTAGACGAAATTTAGTTACTATTTAACAATTAATCTAAAAATAAGCTTCAATATAATTAATGTCAGGTAATGAAGCAATCCACACAAGAAAGTTAAGTTCATCATCATCATCATCATCAGCCCATTACAGTCCACTGCTGGACATAGCCTCCCCAAATGCACGCCACTTTTTTCTATCCTCGGCCACTCGTATCCAGCTCCTACCAGCCGTCCTGCACAGATCGTTAAAAAAAGAAAGTTAAGTTACCACGGCATTATTCATATTACAAACATCCAGGTTACAAGTCGTTTTAATTATAGTCTGGCGAATGTAAGCAGGAAAGCAAAGTATGCTATCACCTCTGGCTATCGATAAAATGAGCCGCACTATTCTCGTATATCTGGTTCAAGGGATGTAGTTAGACCATGACGTATCTAGAAGTGACGGATTAGAGTATTCAGTATTTTTATAACATACAATATATAAACTTTAATTATATTCCGTTTATTGTATTGACTGGCCCGAATTGCTATGGGTTTACATAAGTGGCTACGAGTGAGCGGGTCCCCTGCAACCGTAAAATCTGAAAAATAAATAGGTATTAAATATCATCACATACATTGATTTAATCCCGTGGTAAGTAGAAAAATTATCAATGTTCATTACACTAATATGCAAACTTATGTTGCAGTTTTATTAAACTGGGCATGCGCGTGCATTACTATCCAAAATTCTCCAATAAATTATTATTTTTCATTAATAAAATGGAGTCATGGGCAAGTGATATAAAGAAAGCCGCGGGAGGTTTCTGGATAAGACCGGCGCAGGACCGAAGTGCACGGCGTTCTACGGAGGAGGCCTATACCCTGCAGTGGGATATAATAAAAGGCTGATGATGATGATGATGATTAATAAAGGGCCAAAAAGAGATGGTGCGATTTGGTCCAGCTGTCAAGGAATTGGCAAAGCCAAAGCCCAAGCCTTAAACAGACAGCTGTGGACAAGTTTGGAGGAGACCTTTGCCCAGCAGTGGAATGACCAGGGTTAAAAAAAAAAGGTTTAATTTTGTTTAAAATAATGGTCACCCTACAGCCACTGCAAGTTGTCGTGCACTGAACCTGCGCTTGATCTTTTTGCTGCAATTATACCAGCACGCATTAATACGGAGTTGACGGAGGCCGGGGAATAACTCGACACAGTATGGGAAATAACTCGGCTAAAGTTATGGTTTGGTTATGTAATCTCCACATAACCAAACTAAACTCACCACTAGATCAGATCAATGTTTGTGGTAGTGTTATTTAATTGGATTATTTATTTAAAAAAATATTAATAAGCGATAAAGGTTTTGAAGGATAGTGATTGCTATGTTTCTGAATACATGGGGGCTATACTAATACGTATTACGACTTTTTTGTTCCAGTCAGTTTAAGAATGGGCGTCGATTAACTTCGAGTTTCTGATAAACTTAGTTATACGTAATGTTTTAGGAGTTATACAGGCTTATATAACCCCTCCATCATCTATGCAAAAAAAAGTGTAATAATAACAGCTCTTTATCATGTAGCTTCCGATGTCTATTTTTAAACTAACTGGAATTAAAAGGCATACGCTCTATGACCGCATTGTACTATAGCCCTATAGGTATTAATGGTGTATGAGTGAAGATCAATTGCGTATTAATATGTCACATATGTTATGTGGGGATTAAATGTGACTTGCAAAATAAATATATATTTACAAACTAGTCCGTCCTTTAATTTAATAGAGTTTTATTGTTGTACATAAAATAATGATAGTTGGAGCTAACCCACTCGAAACGTTTTATTTTGCTACAACACCTGCCTTTTAGTGCGTTAATTTGTTAGGATGGGACCTGGCCGTATGGAATTCCTTCCATACGCCCAACTTCACCTTTTGATAACTGGACTATATTGTGTCTCATATATAGCTTATGCTAACTTTTATACTAATAGGGGTCTACTTGTATGGGTTATTACACACAACATCAGATACATTGATCTGATCCCGGGCTAAGTAGCCTAAGCACTTGTGTTACAGATATTAGAACCAACAGTGGATACACAAATATACTTAATACTCACCCAGACACGGAACAAACACCGATGTTCGTCACACAAATATTTGTCCCGAGTGGGAATCGCACCCACGACTCTTGGAACCGTAGGTTTTGAATCTGAGTCACTAACCACTGTTCCACCAAGCCAGCCAATAATAGGGTAGAGCCCTATGGGTGAGGTGCGCGTCACACTACAGTTCCATTGTTTATGTTGATACATAGTTTGTTAGCATACTGCTCTTAACCATACTATGCACGTCAGTTTAAATGCAGGCACCACTGCCCCGGGAATCATCGATTACACACTTGATTATCCATCAGTGTTTGTTGTGGCGTATATCGCAGACGACAACGTTTGGAGCATGTAATGTATTCCACATTAATTTATTCATACATCTGCATCGTTGACTATTTTGAGCGGCAACTGAGGGAGATCCTCTGGGAACTGATGGTAAGGTACTAACTCAGGTAGATTTGGTACAAATTATTGGACGTGTGCTTGTATGATGATTTATAACTTATGCATCTACATGAGCGAAATTAATTATGTTTTTATATTCCAGATGAAGTAAAGTATGTATTTAATTTTATTAATTTAATCAAAAGTAGATGTAGAGCTACCCCCACCAGAACCAGAAAGGAACAAAAACTTTTTTATAGGTTTGTAGAATATAAATTGTAGTAGAATGTGCTAACCTGATAGTAGTTGTCAGCTCATATGCATCCAGACTTTGCGGCACGGGCCAACCCTAAACTAGGACGTTAAGGCTTTAGTCAACCATGCTGGCCAAGTGGCCACCACCTTAGAATTTCTTCCCACATGTGCATTTGTCCTTATCATGTTTTCCTTTACCGTAAAAGCGTCGAATAAACATACATATGTTATTTGAATACAGACGTTTTTTTACCTAGACCAACTGATTATCAAATCATTTTAAATAATGAGACAGTAAACCATGTAAACAAGTTAAGGGGTAAAATAAGGAATGGCTTCTTAATTAAGAATATTTCAGTGCATTTCTTCAGCTTAATTACTTTTCCCTACGAGCTTTGCATTTAAATGTTTGATAAAACAGAATTAAATTTGTGTCTTGCACGTTTCGGGAATTTAAGAGGTTACCAGGATAAATATGTTCTGAGGTAATTTTTTAGAAAGCGAGTTTCTAATAATGATTTCTTATGAAGTGGTGAATATAATAATATTGAATTATTTACTGCACTAAAATAAAATACAGGTTCAGTATTTACAGAACAGTGTTAAAATATTTAAACAGGCGCCCCCATGTTAAATAGAATAGCATTACAATAAGTAATATAGATAAATGGTAAGAAAAACAATTTTTAATTCCTAGGTTACATACCTATTAATGTCCTAAGAAAAAGTTGCTAGTGCGCTAGCGCGCGTAGTAGTATGTGCATGTGCGCTTACGTGCTTTTAAGTCATTTGTGTACAAAATAATTCGGGTGGGGTTGCTAATAAAAAAATAACATACATACATACATACAATCACGCCTTTTTCCCAGAGGGGTAGGCAGAGATAACTTCCAGCGATCCACTTTTTACCTCTGTGGGAAACGTGACGTGACGTGTTGTGAACCACGTCGCCGCCATTCTGCCTTGTGCATCTAGACACGCGGTAGCGTGTCAAGCCAAGGTTCAAGAAACAGAACTGGCGAGCCGCACCGTGTGTAATATTACACGAACCATTTGGAACCACTTTTGAACCCCTCATAAATCAAAAACTATTTTACATAAACGTATCAAATTTGGCTCATATATTGTGACTTGCGAGATAAATATGTGTTCTAAATTTCATAAGCTTATCTCAAACAGTTATTTAGATATTAATGTCCAAAAATCCTCATTTTTATCATTGACTGACTGACAGATCAAAATTCTAACCCAGTTCCAAATGACCTAGAGAGTTAAAATTTGGTATGCAGATAGGTAATTACATGAATACAAAGGAAAAAATAAAAAACTGGCAATTTTTTAATAATTAGGTTAGGTTCTATTATGAACGCTTAACATAAATACTTAATTAGTGCCTAATAACAGAGCAGAGCAAAGAAGGCAGAGCACTAAGTATATATTTAGGTATACTTACTTATTTACAATTAAGAGTAGGTACTTATAGTCGGTTTTCATATTTATTACTTAGGGTAGGTACCTACATAAAGTCTAGTTTTAGTTTTGAATTTGTCCTTTTCAAAGGACCCACGGCGTTACGATGATATATACTTTTTTACAAAAAGAAATGATACCATACATTATCTTATGTTATAAGAAGATATGATAGGTATGTTATAGTGTTACTTATAAATAAATTTCTGGGTTGACCATTGAACTTGGCACCCATTTAGATCTCACTTCTTTTGTCGCTGAAGTCAACAACCAAGGCAATATTGAACTTGGCTCTCATTTCACATTTATGTTTTTGATTGGATTGTTTTAACAAGGTCACTGCGTTCCCACGAGTAGCAAGGATATAGGATGGGGGATCAATAAAAAAATAAACGCATTCTAAACTTAGTTAAAAGTTCTAGTAATCAATGTTTCGTATTTCAAGCCAATCGTATTTAAAAGGCAAAGTCAAAACTAAATTAAAATTCAACTACAATTTGATTCGTATCCGATACTTTAAATATCCATGAAAGTCAAACCAAAGGCTGTCGAAACACGGAACACCTAACACCTAACAACTCAGGGCTTCATGTCTAAAAGCTAGACATGAAGCCCTGAAGTCTAAAGTGGATATTTACTTAGCAAACAAATATTCGACTGGGAATGCCCATCGGAACTGCTGCGAACTGACCGGCAACTTGGTAAGAACCTTCAACATGACTTGAATAGGTATTTACTTGCATTGATGGCATGCACTTTTTTATTCCGCTTCCCCAGTAACCTTTTATGTACCTATTTTGTCTGTTAATTAATAAGAATAATAATTAGTTAGATTATTAATAACAATAATAAGATCGTCTTAATTGTCTTAAAATGACTGGCACGGTTAGTGACTCAGTTTCAAAACCTACGGTTCCAAGAGTCGTGGGTTAAATTCCCACTCGGGACAAATATTTGTGAGACGAACATCGGTGTTTGTTCCGTGTCTGGGTGCATTATTAAATATATTTAAGTTTATTTGTGTATCCACTGTTGATCCTGATTTCCGTAACACAACTGCTTAAGCCACATACCACGGGATCGGTTCAATGTATGTGATGTTGTGTAATATTTATTTATATTTTATTTAATGTATTTGTCAATATCGGTTCCTCTTTTTTGGCCCGGAAGTCTACCAGCTAATGTTTTCCTTCCCTTCTATGAGAGCCATCCACTCCCCCGCAAGTCCGGTAATGATGACGAGGTTACTCCAAGCCATCATCGTATGTCAGTTAGGGAAAAAAGCCTCCCTTCTTTTATCACGGGGTATTCAGGGGAAGCGTGAAACGGCATCTAAGCCGGCCATGAGGGTGAGTTATACAGGCTCAGTAGGATCTATTGTGCCTGTTGGCCTCAGCTGCATTACATTGAAGGCGCATAAAGATTAAGTAAAAAATGGTTTTTTTTCGCTTTATATATTACAGAATCTAATAAAAGAAAATTCATACATCTTTTATATCCATCCCAAGCTGCCCCTTATAACAAATTTACCAACAGCTTGCTATCTTCAAAGTCGTATCCTTTGGATCCTCTGAATAACGTTGAATATAGAAAGTTTCTCCAAAATACCTCTTCGACCGAACACGGTGAGACCAAAATATCTTTACACAATACAGCAAATAATACACGACGCAAAATTAGGTTGGGATCGAGATTTGAATAAGTAATTCGAAGGAGATATAAGGTAAATACTCGTAGTTGCGAGGGGGTTTCGGTGGGGATTTCTACGAGGTATTCAGAGTACACTGGCGATATTGGTAAACAATCTTACTTTTGTCTGCTATAGTCGAAACTTCGCAATATTAAAATTGGAATAAATCATTTCTAAGATATAGGTAATAGGTATTATTACACTGCCTGGAGAAGGGGACAAAATCTTAGTAGTGTTTTGTAAAAAAGAGTAATACAATCAGTACATACCTATAATAATTTCTACTTTTACCTTCGAAAACCGTTCGCATATTTTAATTGTGCTGACTTTACGGTATAGTTAGTGGGTTGTGCGTATTTATTTACTAGGTTCATATTCAGGGCTGCATAAATACATACATACAACATAAAATCACGTCCTTTTTCCCATAGGGTAGGGTAGGCAAATATCACTTCCTGCCATGTGCTACGGTCCTGGCACACCACTTTTGCTTTTTCTACATCCATCAACCTCTTCATGCCTGCTCGTCGATTAGTTAGTTGAGTTTATTTGCGTACATCAACTCGTTAGAAAGCGCAGCGGAAAGAGTTAAAACAATCATAAATAATAATAATTATTATTATAACTGATTCATAAACTCAGTGTAACTTCACCCATTTCAGAAAATCTGTTAATATTCTCCCCGACTCTGTATCCCTTTGTTTGCGGACTTTATCGAACTTTTGATTGTATTACTTCTATCATTTTACGACCCTAGCAGATGCCACTTAGATTTTTTTACTTTCCTCTTGTTATTAAATAAAATCGGAGTAGGTACTTATGGAATAGTAAAAATGAATATCGAGAAGTTACTTAAATTTATTAGCTCGTAGGTATTTATATCAAGCCATGTTTTATTTTAATTAATGAAATAGCCAACTTAGTTAAAAGGGACGTTATTTACTTCTTAAAACAGCTGGACAGTGTGTTAAGATCTACGGTAAATTTATTTGAATCTACTGCTTTGAACTGTTTATTTATTACTAGCTTTCCTTTAACGGGGAAAACATTACTTCTTTATGGCGCAGTCGGTTAAATAGCGTGTCTATGCCTATGTCCTTTCTCTGTCCCAAATTTCATTTATATAGGTTCAGTACTCTATGCGTGATTGCGGAACAGAAACACAGAGTTACTTTCGCATTTATAATATTAGTAAGGATAATCTAAACAACGTACCTAAACAACATTGGGACTTATTTACTTACGACTTCATATTAACATTTAACACTTTCAATAGTAAGTACGAACTAAATAAAATCGTTTGATTAAATTCTTGCCTAAGTGTTTACTAGATACAATACAAAGTGCTTAGATTGGACACCAACGCGCCCTCTATCGTTAAACTTTATCTGTTCCGTTTGTCATCACAGTTCGACCTCTCCCTTTTAGATGGCGCCACTTTGTATGTAAGACGTCTCATCAATGAAACTGACTGATACGGAAACCAAGCTTTATATTTTTACTCAGGACATATTAATACAAAAGTGCAAAGAGGTTTGTATTACTTTCTCAAGTTTCGAAAGTTTGTGTCTTTGCTGTTACACGTTCGGTCCAAAACTGATTTTTTTTTGTTGAATAAAGTCTAGCTTTCCGCCCCCGAAACCATCCCACGTGAAGTTGTGTGTAGCGCAAAATATTAATCCCTTATAGCAAATTGGCGTGCATTCGGGAAGACCTATGTCCAGTAGCGGTATTATGAGTTGGCTATCGAAAACTTACGTACGTTAAAAACCTATCGAGTTGTTTTTTTCATACGACCGATTTTAGTTCTTAGCGTAACCACCAGGGGCGCTGTACAAGTTTTTCATAGACATATCTACGTAGGCGATATCGAGTCCGTCACTTTTAAACTCATGGTAGCGCTACAGGAGTGGACAGAAATGAGCTGATGATGATTATTTAAGTAGGTTAAAACGTGACATCTGTTTTGAGCTCTGTATATATTGGATAAGTATAATAAAATAATAACCAACCTTAAAATTTGAGCCGGGTTTAGTAAATAATTTATTAATACAACGAGTTAATAAAAAAATTATCTACCAACACTGAAAAATTAAGTCGGGTTAAATAAATAATTTATTCAAAAAACAAGTTAAAACAAAACTGAACTCCTAAAAGAGAAAAGTTACCTGAATTGAATAAAAACTAAATTAAGTTTAGAACAAACTTTGATAATTCTTATAATAATATTTGAAAAGCTAAACCAAGATATTTTTCTAATTATTATCGGAGCCTTTAATGAAAACATTTAATTATCTGAACATAATTTAAATATGCTACTAGGTACACGATGTTTGTTTTATGCAAACGTAAGCTTAACATAAAGATTTTACGATGCATAAATTATTAATAACAATGAACAATAAAATAACACTTAAGAAACGGAAGGAATTTTACAGTAGGTACGTTCATAATGAGGTATTAAAATATAGGTAAAGGGATAATTAATATTTATCATACACTGTTGAAACTTTCATTATATCTAATTTATCTATAGATATACTATTGAAGACTTTCGTTCTATTCAATTTAACAATATTTATATGGGTCTTCACACGATAAAGACTGTAGCAAATACATGCATAGTTTAGCTACTTACTGCCCGAGACGTCACGACTAGTGAACCAAAAAAAAATTATTTAATTAAATTGTCTATCCTCCGTAACTTTTGCTCTTGTTTAAATCCAATGTTTGTAAGTAGAATAATTTTATTCATCCATGTCTTACCATAGAGGTTATAAGCACGTTAAGCACCGGTGGTCCTACGCCCGATCTCTCATTGGTCATGTCGGATTGCCGTCTCACCGAATTATGAGTGTAAGGGAATAGTGAGTACACTTGTGTTTGCGCGCACATTTGGGCAAAATAATATGTCCTGCGCTCTTGGCTGATCTCAATTGAGATCGGCCGCCATGGCTGAAATCGGTCGGACGCCTTACCATAGAGGGTAAGAGTTTACTTATTCGATTATTTTATGAATATTTAAGGATCGTGAAGTTTTTCTATATTTGTACCTTAACATAACTTAAGCCAGTCAAGCGTAGTACATGGTCGAAGCAGAAATTCAATGTAAGACTTAATAATTAAGAATTTTCACAACATCATTAGATACATGACATACATCGATCCAATCCCGTGGCAAGTAGCTTAAGCACTAGTGTTACGGAAAATTAGAAACGACTGTGGATACAAAAATATATTTAAAAATATTTAACAACATACCCAGACACGGAACAAATACCGATGTTCGTCACACAAGTATTTGTCTCGAGTGGGAATCGAACCCACGACTCAGTCAGGGTCATCACTAACCACTGCTACAGCGAGCCAGTCATAATTATGCAGCACATTTCAACTTCCTCCTGTATAGGTAAAAAAATGTTTGATATTAAACCTGTTAATCATTAAGGCTATAAAATCCACAATTTGAACTTATACTTTTAAAAAAATCGAGTTTCTTGCCGGAGTCTTCTCGGTAGAATCGGCGCGTTCCGAACCGGTGGTAGAATCATATTTTTATTAATGTTACGATAAGTGCAAGTAAATTGCCTATTTAAATAAATACACTTAGTCCTAGACGACAATGTATTCCAGAAATATATATTATCGTCTACTTTGATAGAATACATAGTATAACTCACTTGGATCAAGGTTTTAAATTAATTGAATTCGGCTTAGTCGCAAATAGGTTCAGCGAACAAAGAATTACAAATGAACTATTCCTAAGGCAAAGAGAACCCATTGCATTATTTGGAGCCGTTGATTTCAGTTGAAAATAATTAACAGCAAAAAGCAATGGTTGAGGTTGAAGAAAATGCCTTTTATTTTAGAAAATATTATCAAAGGATCCTTAACACCGCTGTTTACGTAGACAATGTCGATTGTGCCATTGTGAACAATATAATAAAACCTCGTTGGTTTCACTGGACGCATTTGATCTTGTTCTTTATAATGAAGTGTTGTCTTTGCTTTAACGCCTCTACCGTACAGGAATACCAACAAAAAATTTTTGTTGTACCAAATTTTTTCGTTATATATGCATTTGTACGGTATTGTCACAAAATTTAGTCGTAGTTATTTATGTTTTCTGGGGAAAGAAAGGAATCAAAATAGAATAAAGTCACCCGGATTATTGTGACAATATAGCTATAGATGTTTTATGATCTGTGCCCATAGTTTAGTTATTAAAATTTAGGGGTAAGAGCCATCCGCTCCCCCGCAAGTCCAGTAATGATGACGAGGCTACTCCAAGGTATCATCGAATGTCAGTTAGAAAATAAGGTATTCAAAGGAATATGAGCGGAAAGTTCGACTTAACTTTTCTTTGCAAGCAAATATATTTTTATTATTTGCAGTTTTCTTTGATAGATTTTAATATGAATTATTATTAAACTTCCACAATTTTTTTTAACTTTTACGAGGAGCTACCTACATTAACTGTAGAAAGATCCAAATACTAACTCTTTCGATGGTGAAAATGTAAGTACATAGGTTGATAGGATTGCACAATAATAAATAAATCTCCCTCAGTGTGTAAGGGGTCCTGGTTAAAAGAGATAATGAGAGCCTTCAGCTTTTCGCCCTTGATAATCCCGCAACAAAAGACCAGTTTACTTTGAACGAGAATCTTTGTTCTGTATATCATTAGCGTTTGGTGAGAATGCCGTGAAAAATTCCCGAACGAAAACTAAGAGCTTTTGAGATTATTGAAGTGATGTGAATTGAAGTGCACGTTTTAGCGGGCAAAATCATTTGGTAAGCGCTGAAGTTCAAGGAAATCTAAGAAATAGTCCTCTTTCGCGTGGTTTTTATTTGATTACTTTTTACTAAAATGTCATTTAAAAATATAATAAAAAAACAAACTCAATCATTGTTGGCATTAGACAGAGGTCGATAGATCAACGGCTTATAGCATACTACATAGCACTACTGAAATGTTTATCATTATAAAAAAACATCAAAAGCTTGAACACCTTCAGAAAACTTGATTAGTCTACATATTGAAGCACGCTCCATCATATAATTCCGCACGAGACCTGAATAAATCAGTTTCTAGGATTATACAGGATTCTAAACTCGTATCGTATAAACCTGTGTCCACACTAATAACGCTTCAAATTATGAATTTAAACTTTACGAGGCGGCGCGGTCTTTTTGCTCCTATAGTTTATTACTTCATCGCTACCTGATTGTGGTCTTCGGCAAACAGATCAGTATCCGATTACTAAAACAGTCACGGGTCGCGGCGTCGCGCGACAAAAAGTGCCGACAAAGTAGTCGCGACGATCGGCGACAACCGACGACCAAGAAGGTTTTCCGGTGAAGAGATGCAATGTCGGTACGGATGACGAGCGCAGCTAGAGTAGAGCGTAGGTAGGGACTCGAATTGTATGTGTAGGGTAATATAAAATAGATAAGGCAACCGACCGATTCCGGCTATCCCGGCCGATCTCAATTGAGATCAGCTAGTGTGCAGGATATGTTATGGTGCACAAGTGTGAGGTCAAACACAAGGGCACTGTTTGTATCCTTACTATCATAGTTCGGTGAGACGGCAATCCGACATGACCGATGAGAGATCGGGTCAGGACTAAAGGCTTAACGTACTTTCCGTGACACGGGCGGGAATAGCCAACTTCCTAAAACCGGGCTAAGTAATTTCATCACACAAAAACTATTTATTTTACATATTTTGCTCGATCTCGGACTTGAACCGGGGACCTCTCGGTCCTTATGTAGAGCTTGCTACCAATATACCAACGAGGCAGTTACTAAGACAGATACGATAGTAAAACTTTGGTTAAAACTTATGACCCAAAGCTTCGCCTTTGAGAAGAAATGAGATGTTGATCTAGGAGACAAAATGTCATTACAAAGAACTTTACACACACTTACTATTTTTCACTGTACTTACTGCAATATTTAATTTGTTTATTTTGAGGGCGATTTGTAAATAAAGTCACCAATATAAAGATATCATATTCATATACGTAATAAATTAATAACATTATTGAAATCAAAATCATATTATTGTACCGTCATTCTTAGTGTCCGTGTGTCGCAGGCGTAAGGGCGTCTCTTGTCTTAAAACACACCTGCTTAGAATCTTGATATTGAATTCCCAGACTTCAAAAACCAACTAAGAAGACCTCCACGAACCTTCTACCCTTTACACTTTACAAAGGAAAGGGGGGAGCTCGAAATCTCTTCGAAGGTCTACAAAGTTTGGACCACTTTCGTGTCAAAAAATCTTGGTAGACAATAAATGCATGCTTTTACACAGAGAATGCAGAATGTGATATTAATGCTGAGTGATTTTGGAATTTCTTTTTATCGAACCTTTTTTGTGAAAAATAAAACTTGCCGTGGTTATATTAAATTAACGCTTTTCGTGAAAAATAAGGTATCCAGACTTGTTTTGAATATAAATATCTAATGAAATGCTTTAGGATTTGGCTAAGATTAGATATATAATGTTAGGTATTGATACCTAAACTTAATAAAGACAATTTATATGTTGGAATATGGGTATAAGAACCCGTAGGTGCCCTTGGATAAGTTACCCTTTATGAAAAAATTAAAGATAAAAATATCAAATGGGACATGCCTGACGAAAGATTCCGCAATCATAGTCGTCCAACTACAATCAAAACAAATACACCTGACATCCGCAATCCTAAATTTACATAATGAGCTACTTATCAAAAACAAATGAACATAAATAACAAACCAGAACGCCCATCGGTACTAATGAGGACATCGATTGCCTTAAAAAAACAAACCTTTATCAATGACACCGAACTGTTCGCCACTGACGCTTTACCCACGAAATTCCCCTTGTGGGTGTGGACAAAAAATGCCCCTTGTCAAAATCACCTTTTGTAACCCAATGGTGCGTGGATATCAATATCAGGAGCATTAATACCGAAACAAAAGGGCAAGGTGTGTCGCTGGGCACAATTAATAAAAAGCGGTCAAGTTCGAGTCGGACTTGTGTACGAAGTACGGAGAAGATTTATAAATTTTTTAGACTATCCAAGAGTACACCTGTTATCGTTTTCAAGAAAATGAATATAGATAAATATATAGAGTAAAAAAAATATTTTTATTGTATGGGAGCCCATTCTACATATTCATTTTTGTAGGCTCTTTATTATTTTTATAGCAGCAACGAAAATAATGTATGTCAACCGAGATTTAAAGCTGGACAAAACTTGTGACTGCAGCAGCAGGTAATGAGACATAGCCTATGTCAGACTGACGGTTAGTGCAGGTCTTAGAAACCAGGTTCCGTTTTGACCATATCTGTACGGAACCCCAAAAAGCGGTAATGAAGATAGGGCAAGGAGTCTGGGCAGGTGCGATCGGTTTGCGGCTCTCCAGGGAAATGCGTAGAGTCTGCTTCAAGGATGACGTCTGAGAAACTACGGAAGCTTGACGATTTATCAAGGAGTAGGTAACTGGATTGTCTTAGAAACTGGGTAAAGGTCAAGTTTCAAAGCACGGAACTTTATTGGAAAACTTTTACGGAGGAAACTAAATAATGTTCGTATCAAGGGAATCATCTCATGAGTGATATAGGAAGACACTATTACAAAGGTAGGTAGCGCTGCGTTATACGATAGCAAACGATCTTATGCATATTTTTCTCAAACTTGATATGAATTGTATGGGCTCGTTTCGCTCTTATCCATAAGTGTTACTATACAATTGTCTACCTACGCAATACGTTAATTAAATACATAGATTTTATATTTATGTAAAATAAAAATTCAGAGTTTTAGAAGTAACTATGTTAATGTAACTCGCTGATCCTGCAGTCAAACTGTTTGACGGTTTTGCGGGACATCGTTTATAAGTAAACATTTTTTGTTTTTTATAATAATAAATAAAAAAAACCTCGTCTATTCTATTTATTTAAAGTCTTGATGAAATCTATCTAAAAACCTTTGCTGTGGTATTTAAAATAGGCATTTGTTTTGGTTGATATTTAACTTCAAAATCAAAACAGCATCTGTTATTATGTTAAACATTTTTTCTGCCACCACGGTCTGACGAAGTAGAAAATTTTTATGGTCCCAAATATTTCTTATCATTTTCATCCGCACTTTGGCGTCTACAAAAGGCACCTGCTTTACGGTGAGGCGACGAAATGCCGACAGTCATTATCACGTGTCGAACTTAGGAGCGGAACAAAACATATCTTATCTTAGATAAGATACGTTTCGCCTGGCCCCTGTTAATTGACCCTAATATTTGGGGCTTTCCTTTCAAAGATACCGCCGATAGAGTGATTGAAACTGCAGTCGTCTGGTCGGTTGTTTTGTTTTAGGTAGATTTTGATGGGTTAATTAAAAGAAACTTTTACTGTATCGATAAAGGGACTCAAGTGAATTTAATTGACCAATTTTGTTGCATATCCTCTAATCTTGAAAAACAGATTACTTTTTGCGTTAACACTTAAAAAGTCCTTTCATTATACATTCACAAGCTTAAATATATTAACATTTCTCGAATACAGTGTCATAAGTTTAGCTAACATTGTTTAATCGAATAAATCCCGGTCGTAGTTTAATTTACGTGTGCTAATCCGCTTCGTACGGAACTTTGTACGTGTGTAGTGGTATCTGACTGTGCCGAGGTATAATCTACGGTGCAACGGATTTATAGGCCACGGTACGACACTCCTATTTCCAAGGGAAGATGCAAACCGAGCTATGGCTTTTTGGAGCTTTTAAGTTTCGTGTCTTAAAACTGTGATAGTTTTTCGCGGCTTGTTCAACTCCCTATTGGCTACCGCTTTCTTCGCTCTTGTTATTTTTTTAGCAATTAATTACTAATTAAATATTACACAATGAAATATTAATGAAATACGACAACTTAATGGCATTTATCAGCGGTCAAAAAATTAACGCTAAGTAGAATTCACTGAAGGTATGTTCAGTTTATCAAAGCATGACCATTTTAATAATGACAAATACAAAACTGTACAACACATATATAAAAAAAATTGTGATATCAGTAAGTAAATACAACTTAATGACCAACTACCGTAATAAATATCTGCTTCACTCTTACTGGCTGTTCAAAACGTACCTTATAAAAGCACCTTGTCCGTTAATTTAATATGTGTACAAACTGGGAAGTGAGTTCCATTCGTTTCATTTCTTGCAAACACGTCCCTACTTTACGCAAACGTGTATACACATTTTACTTATCACGTACGTGACGGTTAACTTAGACTGCACGCGACTCGTATGTTTGCATGAACCTGGTAGAATCGGATGCATTTATAACGAGAACGTAATTATAGGACTCCTGTATGTTTACTAATAAGTATTATTACGCTTAATTTACTGTTATGCTTATTAATATGCATGATTAAGCTCAATTTACCACCAGTATTGTTTCTACTGTAAAGGATGTTACTAATGAAAGAAATTACTGATATCCACATTTTATTTGCTTTAACATAAGGCCATGCAAATATATTTTTTTCTGAAATATATACATAATTTGCATGTACTTAGTTTTTATGTAATGCATTTGTACGTATATACTATCATACTAGGTATTTTATTTTCATAAGTCGACTACATAATCAAAAGCGTACCAATTTCTTCTGCTTTTAAGTTAAAGCATTGCGTTATACACTTATACAGTCAATATTAAACGATCACAAATAAAGAAGCAACATTACACGTAAAATAGCGAAAGAAACTGAGTAACGGAGCCGCATAAAAGTATTTGCATTTTATGAGTTTCGCGATAATGTCAGTGTTAAGTTACGAAACAACTTTCCTGTGTAAGGTGGCCTCATAAAACTTAACATATCACGCTCTAAAACACCAACCTAGTTCTTAATAATTAATTAGAAGATCCATTAGCGTGATAATCTTTATGGGCCCTAGCTCGGCCGGCGCCTCCCTAAATCACAGCGGTGCCTTAAGCAGATCTTATCTGCATAGCTTCGCCTTAATGTCGTCCTTTAGTCAAAATATCACGTATTTCCCCTGATAATGCCATTCATGATTAGTTATTACGGATATTTAGATGTTTTGGTGTTGAAACTGAGAACATGCGTTTTTCATTGGAGATACTGATAATAATTTAGGAATTAATAAAACTCATTATAGTCAGAAGCGTATTTAGAAATTCATTAAGTTACACGTGTTGGGGTCCAAATTAAAGATTTCAAAGTTTCATCAAATTGTGATACTCGTGATTTGCCGAAAGTAGATTTCCTTTGCCAATACTGTTTTAATAGGTACATGATGCATTAAATGTAAAGGTTTGGAGTTAATCTATTATTACAGTTTTGAACTATCAAACGCCGTATTTGAATATCTTTAATCGTTATTTCCTTAAAAGAGGCCATAAAAGAGATTTAATACAAAAGTAATTTAATGTATTCTACTTGACATAATTCACAGGGTGCGAAGTGATTTATGGATTAGCAACGCTCGTATCTCTCCTTAACGACGATTCGAATAATTTCCTTGTGCACAGCTGATTTTACTTTGATATTAAATATTTTAAGTTATGACGAGTGTCAACTGCTAAGTGTCAACGCAACTCATGATTTATTATTTACGTGGGACATGCTTTATGATTGAAATTAGTTAGAATCCTGCAAACAAGAATATAGAGACAACTAAGCTTAATACAGATGATACAATTTTATTACGTAATACATTTAAAATGAATGATGAAAAATTCTGTTTTTTCTTTCCTATATTCAACTGGCTAACCCCTTATTTTTGGACTTGTGTAGTTTTCTCAATAACTCACAATTTATTAAAATAATTGACTTGAAAAACTAAGAACATTAAAATAGTTTTCCAACTGCAAAAAGCAGTAAGAGTTTTCGTTTAATCTCTGCGAGCAGTGGCTTTAAAAACCTAGGGAACTAGCGCGAAACGATCATACAACTATTTTTAAATGCCGTTGTAATTAAAGCAGTTGTAAAAAGGATTTTACACGATCCGACTTGCTTGTGGCAATGTCGGTTTGCTAAGATATTTCAAACAACTATCAGAAAAAAATACACTAGGTATATGGCGCTTTTTATATACCGCACATTAATATATGTATAGGTTAGGTTAGGTTAGGTTAGGTTAGTTGTATCTTTGGTTACTAATATTATACATACAAAAGTTACTCTGTCTGTCTGTCTCGCTATCTTGCCAAAACGAATGAACTGATTTAAATGACTTGCTTGCTAATTACTTTTTAACGGTTTTCGCTTTATACAGGGGTGAGAGTCATCGGGTCCCCCGCAAGTCCGGTGATGATGGCAAGACTACCCCAAGCCAACATCGTAGTCACTTAAGAAAAAAAACGAGAGTACTATTTTACATGATATGACTTTACGTGAGCGAAAAGAACCAACAAAAATGTCTTAGTTTAAAAATCCGTTTTCTTAATGAAATAATGTCTTCTGATTCCACTTAATCTCTTAGGAGTTTGTGTCAACAGTCAAAACCCTGTGACTTCAAAATTAAACCGACCAGTGTAAACCCATCTAAGTACGCGCGACGTAACACGGGCAATGCCTAAAATGTCACAAAAATTACGCGCATTTTTCTCATGGTGCACGTTCATAAAGACCTCACTGTAAGTAATGTTGCCGGAGCGAATATCTCTCCCACAGGCTAGGAATCCCTCTAATTGCTAGGGTGCGACCCCACTGGTGTCAAGTAGTGCATCTGGAGATGTGGATGACCTGGTTGGGTGGAACAAGTTGACAGTAACGCGTCGTAATAAGTTTTGTAAAGCTCAGATGTGTTTTTGTTTTAGACTCGGATGTTTGTATTGGACTTTGATGTGTTTTGTTTTTTGACTCAGGTGTTTATGTTTTTGTCTGGGATGTACAAAAAGTGATGATGCGTCAAATTATTTATTTTGTTATTTTTAACTAAAATAAAATTTACATCTAAAAAATGTGTAGTTCCACAAAATATTTTACATAGTTTGTCTGTGGACGCATGTGCCCCATGAAAAACTCCTATAAAACTGAAATAACTCTTACACATCACAAATTTTATAAAGTGGGGTTTTCGAACACTTTTTCTGAGTTATATCATTAAATTAATTACGATATCACATTTGTTAACTGACGTAATATTTTTTACTTTTAATGAGCCGTTAACTGTTGAACGGAGTTTCATACAACATTGAATTTATATAATAGTGCAAGGGCCATACCAATCGGACTCAGGGAACACGTTTCACGGTATCCCTATTAAAGTAAAAGGTAAATCAAAGTATGTAATAATTGTACAGTCAAACAGTTATGCTTTAAGAAACATTCTAGAATATGACTTCTAATAAGTACAATAAAATAAAAAGAATACCATATCTTTTTTTCACGATATTACTCAAAAGTAATGATAAACTTTTTTTTATACAGAAGTAATTCTATGACATAAACGCATATAGGCGTTATGTTATCAGAAATTTAGTTGGATTAGGAAACGGATCTCCTGTGATCATGCAACAGTGCCGAAATATAGGGAGCTTACATAAAATAAAAACAACATGGTAAATATTTCGGACATTTTCAGTTTTCCAATGTGTGTAACCATGACAGTTTAAAATTATATATTTAGTTGGATCTACCAAAAAAGCTCTCAGCTCCTAGAGCAACATGTTAAATGCGGTAATAAACTTCACCTATAAAAAGTTTCAAAAAAGCAGTAAAAACTTTTTTAATAACTATTCAAAACGTGGCTTACTTTGCTTCCCATTGCGCCACTGTTTCACGGTTTACGTTCTTTTAATGTCCTTCGTATAATATCTCCACCTAGGTGTAAGTGTTAGTAGCCATTAGAAATTTTGAAGTTCCTTTTACTTTTTGGGAATTAGGGACACTGAACTGGAATTTTAGGTCAGTTCATACTAACTTGTTACATGATGAAGCATCTTATTAAATGTAACTAAGTTCCTTATACCCTTTTTTACGCGTACAAGATCGAAAAAAAAGATAGTTTCAATTAGCCAGTAACATTTTAATACAAAGATTTTAATACAAACAGGCAAAAATATGATTTTCCTGAATATGTAATTTATACGAAGTTGTGTCTCCTTTTACAAATTGAATTAAAATAGTACCAAACTCAATTTTTTAATATTACAATCTGACGATCACTAAAACAAACAAATTCTTGTAATTAAAAAATGTCACCAAGATCGTTGATTTGAGTTTCGTTTTCAGATGGTGAGTTTGACCTGAAAACCAGCCAGTCACCTGTACTCTCAACCTTTGCCTTGTAAAAATAAAATTAATAATCCGAAGGCATTCATCCAGCCAGCGCGATGGTGCTGAATTAACGCGGAATCCAACGCCGTCTGCACTCCGTACCTACCTCTTTAGAGCATAAAAACTTCATTTTCATAATGCTAGGGGCGGAAGCTATAAAGCGAAATTGTTTCTTTTGCGTCGCCCGCTTTTTTCCTCAAACAATTTTAGAGTTCTCCTAAAGTATGTGAACGGAATATTCGAAATCTGATTTTCCGTTATTCAAATTACTTACTGTTTTTATTCCTTGCTGCAGTATTTTAAGCTGATCACAGGTTATTTGCGATATGATTTTGAGATTGCGATACGAATTTTGTTTGAATCTGGGTCGAGTTTATTCCTACTGACTAGTTCATATTATTTTGGTTTGTTCTCCTAGTACAAAACAATATTTCTACTGTCTATGTGTGTCATTTGTACAGACAGTAGGATTAGGGGGTCAAGTTCCTGATTTATCATTATTTTGATATTTCAGTGATCAGCCCGTTTATCCTATCTGGTTACTATTGTGAATGATGATTACTGACGTATGACGGAATGATGATGACTTTGCCGTGTAATTTTGTTTGCTACTGAACCTTCATTATGACGCTCAACTCACGCTTGGCCGTATTTTTGAGCGTTATACGTAAATACATCGAATCCGGACTCTTGCATTGTTTGTTGTCGGAATGACGAATAATGATTTCCGTCGCGAGCGTCCTTTTTAATTTATGGTATTTTGAACAAAAAACGCATTTTAACATAATTTAATTACTTTCGAACTGTCGTCTCCTTCCACTTAATGTTTGTGTTTTGACTTTTGAAAGATAAACGATTGACGATGTGCTATCAAAACTGTTTTATTTCACATAAAACCAGTATTGCAATTAAATGCGATTTTTTATTTTATTTTTGTGTTCTTTACAATTTCATGTCTAGGATGACTTTGTCATCATGCCAAAGATCATCTTCGTATACTATGTTAGCTATTCCGTAAGACATCGTTTGTGTAAAAATAGTTAGCTCGGCCGTTTGCTCAAGTTTTTATTACAGTAGTAGGTATAACATACATAGATAGATTATAACAATAACATATTGTACATTCCCCTTATGAAATCACCGTTTATTCATAGCGGTGCAAGACATCCGCTCCCCCGCAAGTCCGGTGATGACGACGAGGCTACTCCAAGCCATCATCGTATATCAGTTAGAAAAAAAAACTGTTTATTTACTTAATCGATGACATTCGACAAGATTCGATAGCACCCACAAATAAATTCCACCCAAAGCTTAAAGTAACAAACAACGATGAATATTCTTATCCTACCCAAATATTTTGATGAGTTCCGGAACAAAAGTTTGAGGCAAGATCCTGTGAACTATTGCGTGTTTTTTGAAAGGGCACCGAGGGATGATTTACACGCCTAATATCAGAGTCAGGTGGGTGGGACGGCGCGGAATTAAACCCGCCACGAAATATCGCTCTGCCTCCGACCTGCCAACGGCTGGGGCCTTGCACTCACAGTGGACCTTTATAATAGATGCATAGTTATTTTACATTGCCCTTATACGCCCTTACCAGACCGTTGTTGAGGGCTGAATGAGGTAGATCAGAGGGCCTACCATGAGTTGGCTATCGAAAACTTACGTTAAAAACCTATCGAGTTGGTTTTTTCATACGGCCGATTTTAGTTCTTCGCGTAACCACCAGCGGCGCTGTACAAGTTTTTCATAGACATATTTACGTAGGCGATATCGAGTGCGTAAGTTTTAAACTCATGGTAGCCCCACAGGCTTAGTACCTCTTTTGATGCATCATGTGCCTTGACTCTTGCACGCAGAGTGAGCTGTTGAACGCATCGGCAACGCGGTTCACGTGGCAGAATAGGCGTGACGACTGGGTCAAAATCTTATTATTCTATTAAGTCCGTAAGTTGGTTTATACAAAAATATGGGACACGTATTTTTTTGTTTTTCAATTGATTGAAAAATGACAAAATTATAGCTTATCAAACTTCTGGAGTGGGAGCTTGTGACGTCACGGTTACGCAAAAATTGTACTATAACGTGACGTCATACGAAACTATATCTTCATAATTTCTTGCTTGTGAAACAAAATAAAATATTTTTGAATAATCTAAATAACGGACTAATTATATTTTTTTAGTTGTCTCGCCTATTCTGGGCCGAAATTTGTTTTCGTTTATTCAGACTTTAAAAAAAATTATAAATAGGTCGATCAGGCTAAGTACCTCTTTTCATGCAATGTGCCTTGACTCCTGCACGCAGAGTGAACTGACAAACGCATTGGCAAATGTCCGCGTGGCAGAATTCTGAGCTTAACTTCGTTTTCGTTTATACAGACGTAAAAAGAACACGCGAAGTTGGAAAAAAGGCTGGTTACAATGTTATTATTATAGTATTAGGTATAACACAGTCATGGGGTACGATTAGTCAGTGAGGTTTGACTCGATTGGTGACGTCAATATACTTACTTATCAATGAAAAAGACGTGTGGCACTCGGGGACTGCCGCGGTATAGCTATTGCATAGCATCGTCCGATTTCGGAGCAGCTCGTCTCGATTCGTGCGAGTTTCGTAGAGTTGTACAATACGTCTAACCGCACGCACACAAACACCGTGCCGAAGTCTACCGAACTGAAACGACGTTGGACGATTGTGAGGTTTTTTTCGTTACGAAATTTCTTGGTTCGGTCGCCGAGCGGGACAGATTAATATTCATATCCATCCCGCGCATGAAAGCTTATGTACGTAAGTCTATTATTTTAACCATTTTACTTCAATGTGATAATTTTTAGAAAATTTAATTTATTTACATTATATTTTTTTTATGCCTAACCTCTATTTATTAAACGCTTTGTTAAAACCCCAGCTTTAGGTCTAACAAGAGATGTTTGTAGACTTAACTTGGGAAGCGTTATCAACTTGTAAGAACGTTTAATGAAAACTAACAAGTTTAGTATCACTTTAGAACTAGACCTAGGTAGGTTTAACTAGTGTTTAATACTTTGTACATTTACGAGTTTCTTCAAGGTGTACTGCAATTTGGTAGCAGATGTCCTAAATAACGGATATCTAAAAAAATCTCGTTAGTATAAATGCCGGTATTATTAATCGGACGTAATAAAACAAACACGTTTTGTATGAAATCCAAATCATACCTGATAAGCAAAATAAAAATCGACGCATTTTTTTTCTAAATGATCAAAACTTTTCAAATAAAATTAATTCAACGGATTAAACTCGCGTGTTAGTCTAATCATAATATTTATAAACTCGACGTTTCGAGCTTTTTAAAGCACTCGTGGTTACGAGCAAGACTTTCGGGTCCTCAAATTTTTGCTACAAAACTAGTTGAATTCAGAACTGAGGTTCCCCCACAGGACTGGCCTAGTCTGGTGCCTGCGCATCTGTTTTTTTGAAAGAATCAATTTTTTTTTATTAGGTTGAATAAAATCGAATATTAGTACAAAAATTAATTAAGTCCTCACAACGAAATCGGATAACTCTACCGAACATACCTACCTAACTCATGAAAACGTCATAAGGTATCAGTGTACGGAGTCGCGCAAATCCGGGGCCTTATCTACCCCTCTTGTCATTTATTACCGGGCATCACGGAATGACGTTTGGGGTTCCGCAGGGTTTGTAATCTAGGGGTAATTCAGAGGGCTGTTCACATGCGCTTCAATGAGTTTTGGGTTCGGCTTCCAGTTCAACTAAAGACAATGAACGTGGCAGCTATGAAAATAATATAAAACGTGACATCAAGGAAGGAGTTAGTAATAGACTGTGAAAATGAAATGTAAACATTTTTCTTGGTGCATAACCTAGTAACTTAGAAATGAAGCTTAGGACAAACTTTCTTTTACTTCGTAACTTTCGGACGTAAATACGTCCAAATGATACGACACCTTTTGACACGTGTGAACTTAACAGCTGATAAACTTCAAATCTGTATGGCGTCTTGTTTTGGAATTAATGATCCAATGAAAAACATAAATGTGAAATGAGAGCCAAGTTCGATATTATGATAATTGCCTTGGTTGTTGACTTCAACGACAAAGAAGTGAGATCTAAATGGGTGCCAAGTTCAATGGTCAACCTAAAATTTATTTGTAAGTAACACTATAACATACCTATCATATCTTCTTATAACATAAGATAATGTATGGTGGTAGCCTATGAAGGTCTGTCTTGGCTAGTTTCTATAAACCTACCAACATATTATTATGTTCGCTCGCCAGTTTCTACCAACAATCCAAATTTTCGAAATTATAAAATGAAAACTAGCCAAGACAGACCTTCAAAGGCTACCACCATACATTATCTTATGTTATAAGAAGATATGATAGGTATGTTATAGTGTTACTTACAAATAAATTTTAGGGTTGACCATTGAACTTGGCACCCATTTAGATCTCACTTCTTTTGTCGTTGAAGTCAACAACCAAGGCAATTATCATAATATCGAACTTGGCTCTCATTTCACATTTATGTTTTTCATTGGATATCATTACTTTTTGTAGAAAAGTATATATCATCGTAACGCCGTGGGTCCTTTGAAAAGGACAAATTCAAAACTAAAATTAGACTGTATAAATATAAAACAATAGAATCAGTTACTGTATTTTCCTACGTTTACGGGGTATAACCCTAAGTAATGAATATGAAAACCGACTATAAATACCTACTCTTAATTGTAAATAAGTAAGTATACCTAAATATATACTTAGTGCTCTGCCTTCCCCGGTATATAGGCGTGATTAGGCACTAATTAGGTGAATGAAATGAAATAAAATCCGGTTCGGAGTCGACCGGTTGCTGTTACCACCATACAGTTGCGTAAAACCCGCCAAGTGACTCTGACCTATCTCGGTCAGGTCGCGTTCCGGGATCAGCACTGTACGAACCGGAGCCAGGGGGGACCATTGCTGCGGCAAGCGCCGGACCAGTGGAGTCTTAGCGGCGGTATTGTGCGGGCGGAGCGGGTCAGCCCGCCCGCCAGGGAGAGCCGTAGAAACGGTAGTGCCTTCCGTTCGGCGGATTGGCCAACTCCGACCCGCACAGCTCAATACCAATGCGAGACTCCACGCCTTGTCTCGTTGTTGCCGCAGCAGTGGTCTCCTCTTTCACGTCCCCATTGCCCTCTCATATCGATGTTCCGGGAGGGAGGGGTGAAACGGCTTTCAGGGTGAGTGCGACAGGCTCAATATGGTATATTGTGCCTGTCGACCTCATATTTGGATCTCACTACCGCTTACCATCAGGTGGAGTGAGGTCATCTTGTTAGCTCATTATAAAAAAAAAAATTGCCAGTTTTTTTATTTATTCCTTTGTATTCATGTAATTACCTATCTGCATACCAAATTTCAACTCTCTAGGTCATTTGGAACTGGGTTAGAATTTTGATCTGTCAGTCAGTCAATGTTAAAAATGTGGATTTTTGGACATTAATATCTAAATAACTGTTAGAGATAAGCTTATGAAATTTATAACACATATTTATCTCGCAAGTCACAATATATGAGCCAAATTTGATACGTTTATGTGAAATAGTTTTTGATTTATGAGGGGTTCAAAAGTGGTTCCAAATGGTTCGTGTAATATTACACACGGTGCGGCTCGCCAGTTCTGTTTCTTGAACTTGGCTTGACACGCTACCGCGTGTCTAGATAATGTGTTAAAGTATATGGGAACTTGGGCCTTATCAGAGTGATTTTTCTAAACAATTAATCACTTGTGCAATTGGGCGTGGATTATCGGGCGAGGAGGGTATTTTCCAATAAAATATGACCACCGTACAGTTACTTCATTATAATGATGACTTTCACTTAATTACATTGACAAAATCATAAAAGATTGACAGGGTAATTTCTGATTGAAACTATGACGTCCGCCGGGCACGTGGATGCGTGCGCCTTCACCACCAGTCACCAATAGAATAATCACCAAACCCAACAAAATGGCCGCCGCCCTTCCAGAGCCCGGCGTCACGTCAGAGCGACAGCTCTGCTTCTTTCGAAAATGACATAATAAGATCAACCAAAAAGGTCACTAATTCTAGGTAACTCTATCGATGCGCCGTCAAGTAGATTTATTAGTCTACTTTACCAAATATTTTGAATAATTATAATCTAAATGGAACTTAAACTAAACGTTTAAAAACCGTTACGGGAAATAAAATTTAAATTTATAGTACTTATATCTTTTACTGGATGTTAAACCCAAAAGATAAGATAATGAGGAAGAAAGTGCATCATGTCATTTTTATAACGAAAATGTATGATAAAATAAAAGGGTCCGTTTAATTTTGGCTTAATATCTCTTATCTAAATGAGTACACGGCTTGCTTAGGGAATTCGTTTTCGTGAAAATGCTTTTCTACTTTTAAAGGAATAATATTGTTTTGAACTAGTTTTTAATAAACTGCCCGTTATGAATATTGTTATTGTTGTTTGAATATTGACGTAATTTTTTGGTTAATATATTATAATATTTTAAGAACACAATGTATAGGGTTATTGGGATGACGTTTATTTAAACATTAATACAATCAATGCCCAGCGACTATGCTTGTTTTTTTATTTATTTTGCGTTAAAAGTAACCCATAAGTAAGTTCGCCCATGTGTGGAATATTGCTGTCTTCTCTGGGATGGCTCCGCAAAATACTTGCTCGACGCCCTCGATAGGTTGCAGCGACGCGCTATCCGTATTGTCGGTGATGTAGAGGTGTCCGAAAGCTTAGAGCCTCTCCAGCTACGTAGAGACATTGCCGGTCTAAGTGTTCTCTACCGTCTCTATAATGGGGAATGCTCTGAAGAGCTATTCCAGCTAGTCCCTCCCTCCTTTCCACTCCCGAACGACACGTGCTGGACAGCGCTGCCATCCACATACAATGCAGGCGCTGGTGGCTCGGACTTAGAGGTTCAGCTCTTCATTTCTGCCCCGTGCCATTAAGACATGGAATGCCCTTCCAGCTCATGTTTTCCCTCCCTCCTATGATCCCGGGCTCTTCAGGCGGGGCGTGAAACGGCATTTAAGCAGGCCTTCAGGGTGAGGGCGACAGGCTCAATACGATCTATTGTGCCTGTCGACCTCATATTTGGATCTCACTACCGCTTACCATCAGGTGGAGTGTGGTCATCTTGTTAGCCTTTTATTAAAAAAAAAAAAAAAACAACAGTCAATCCTATATGTACTATTCAACATTATTCTTGAATTTATAGCAATAAATAAAATATATATTTTTTCTATTTGACTGTGAATCACCCATTAGGCCTAGAGGAGCCTTTGTCTTGTGAATTGTGCTTGTCGACCTCATATGTGGTACTTACGACCGCTTACCATCAGGTTTGCGGTCATCCTGAGAGTCTTTTATGAAAACAAAAATGTTTTCACCATTGAGAGTGATTTATATCGCATCCAAAACGAAAAATGGACGACCGTCCCATTTAAAAAGGAATCCGTTGCTAAAACAAGATCTAAGTACATCTGCCGATGTCCAGTCTCATTGCTCTCACCCACCAATGTGAGTAATTAATTCAATTTATTAGTATGCCAAGGAGTTTAATTGAAACTGCTGTACCTATATGCGGAGCAGTTACTCCTTCCGAGAAATCTTTCGTTCCCATATGAGTTATGAGTCGGGGAATATTTTAATGCGTTCGCCGGTCGAATGATGCATGGCGCGAATAAATATGAACGGTCAAGCGTGAAACGTGTTTGGTCTTGTATGTTTTGGAGATTGGATTTGTAGGATTTATACTAAGTGGTAGATGTAATGGTTCTTGTGTTTTAATATTTCATAATACCTAAAGTATGATAGTAATATGATCAAATTAAAATTTGAGGCCAAAACTAATTACTTTATACCGTGACCATTAGTGAAACAGGTACGGCTTTTTTATTTTGAAGACGTTTGATAATTTGGATTTTTGAATCATTATAATGTGCAATGTTCAGTCGAATATATCGAAAAAGCTTTTAATAAATGAAACTAATTTAAGACCAGTTTCATTATAATTTTCAATTCTTAATTGTCAAAGAAAACCTAAGTAACCTTAAAAAAGAGACTTTAGATAAACATCATTTGTCAGTATTCTTAATCTTGAGAGGAGAGTCTAATTATTATTTAAAAGGTTAACGAATGATTTAATTTCATTTAGTACGCATGTATGTTTGGCATGGATTTCATCTACCGATACTGAACCCTACTTTAACACGAGTATTGCAACCAATACCACCGAGGAGTTCCATTAATCATCACTAATAAGTTCTAAATGCCTTTGTTAGTAATTCATATTGTTAAAAATCGGCCAACAAAATATTTTTAATGCAATAAGGCAATGCAATGATCATATAGGTGTATCCAAGGCGTTAAAACTAAAACAAAGCAAGTCATGTAAGTATACATTTGGTGGGGCATTAAAAGTAAGTCCAATTTTAGCAAAGGGATTCTGTGGAAGAGATTTACCAATTAAACGGTAAGTATAAAGTGAAAGTAATTGTCTAAGCTAAGATGTTATTCATGTTGAAACAATTATTTGTATTGTGTGTATTTTCTATTAATTTATATAGCCGTCAAAACCAAAGCAATCTTGCTGACCACCTCAAGAGTACACAAAGGTATCCAAAGTTTACATACCTGCAAATATACCTAGCCAAAAATGTAAACGCCTCCTAAAAACAAATACTTTTTAATTTCCTACTTAAAACCTGGCTGGAACCAGCAATGCGTAACTTACGGAATTAAATATTTATTAAAAGCTTGTGTGCGTTTGTTCCATGCATCGGCGCATGGTTTCGTATACTGCAAATATATTTTTTCATCTTTATTGGTAATAGTCAAGTTAAACAATTGGTAAAATCAACTGCAATGGCAACATGCTGCAATAAAAATAAATAAAACTATTTCTGTAATGACTGTTTCTGCCAAAATAAATGAAAAAAAAGAACATAGTAAGTTGAAGTTATCAATAACAAGCTTCTTATATGTTTTTTTCTTCTATTGATAATCATTATTAATTTTATGAAAGTGAAAACAGCACTGTGTGCCTATCGCACTTTCTTGCCAAAACTACTTAATTTCTAATAAATTTGATACACATTTTCAATGGGCAAGTAATTAAAAATTGTATGATCACAATTTGAAAAAAAAACAACGAAGAAGTAACTAAATAATAAAAGTTATTGCCAGAATCTTTTGTAAAAAGCGGCATTCCAAATTCGGGTGCTCCATTATACTACTTATGATTGCATTGACGAATTACAAGGGCATGTAAAATATACGTGTGTATGTTTGATTGTGATTACTACTACAGCATGCAGCGTACAGTAATTTAAACATCGACTCAGTTAACCATGCCATTTTCCAGCAACTTGTTCACCAAATTGAAAATCCTACCAACAAAACCATTACGGTTACTGCAAATAGAAAACGAATGGCGTTCTGCATAAGTTTGTCACGGCATACGGTGCACGCGGCAATCACTTACGCTGTAACGAATTGTATGCTCCGACGTACGTAATTGCTGATCGTTTGTTTACCTCGCAATGTTTGTAATTTTAATAAAAGGTGAATAACCACAACCCATGATATTATTATGTTGGTTCTGTTTGGTTTGAGCGTATCCTTATCGTTACGTGCCTCAACGCGACGGCAAGACGTAGATATGAGGGCTAACTGCTACTAAAGGACAATCATCATCATCATCATCAGCCCATATACGTCCTAAATAAACCTAAACTAGGGCCATCAGGCCTTAGTCAACCACGATGGTCAAGTGTGATGGTAAAGGAAATGGCGGGTTGGTCGACTACACAACCTTAGAATTCCATCATATGTGTGCAGGTTTCCTCACAATGTTTTCCTTCACCCTTAAAGCGCCGAATTATCGTATATAGGAATTTCAAATTTGAAAACACAGTGGTGAACTGGCGACCTCTCGCATAGCAAGCAATGACCTTAACCACTCGTCCATCGGCGCTTTTTATAATACAATACAATATGCATAATTATCATTCGTAATATTTATTTGGTAACGCTTTATGTGGCCCGAATGATACCGGAAATCTCTTTCTATGAGCGTCGTGCATGTGTCATATCTTGTCGATATCGATATTGTATGAGTTTTCTAAAAATATATATATTTTAATAAAATAAGCCGGTAGAAAAACACACTCAGTAAAACCACGGTGTTTTGTGGGATTATCTTTAGGTAATCCAATTGCTGTTATGATACTTCTCTTCCAATCTCTACCCGTATGATTGTATAATCCAAAAATAAGACTAAATTTTCTAAATTGCCGTTAATTTTAGTTTTAACTAAAAGTCTACATAACTCTAAATGACCCCAACGCTATTCTAAACCAATTCCAATACATTTTTTCATCCAGTTCATTTAGTGATGTATTAAAGGCGCTGATGAATCGGCATACAATGCACAGATCATTTGTATCTCGCTCGGCCTATCGATTGGTCACGATCCTTATGCCTTCTACATAAGGTCTAAGTTTGCTTGAGTCTTGATAGTATCTCCCACCGCACTATCAACCCGAACAATTAATGTTGATTTCGTTGCCGTTATTTGATTTGTATCTCAATGTAACTGTACGTGAGTCTATGGGAATTGCGCCAATTAAATTGCTATAGGATAGATAGGTTCGTATCAGTCGATGGGTGATAGGACGTGTTGGGCAAAACAATGAGAGATAAATTAGTCTGTGTGTGGGCTGATCAGGCGACGTTTGAATGTCAAGCGTGATCTGAGATAGCATCGGATACGAGATACCGGATTGATGGACGAAACTGACAACTTTATCTAAGACGCGACTCATATTCTTCTTCTTCTTAACGTGTCGATAGCAAAACACTTTAAATAAGTTCGGTCCAGAATTCTGGCTCCTGGACCGCGCTTGCTGAAGCGCCCATTAGCTCAGTTTACATACATACATACATAATATCACGCCTTTTCCCAAAGGGGTAGGCAGATATCACTTAGTGCAATGTGCTACGGTCCTGTCAGCTCAGTTTGTGTGCAGGAATCGGACCACGCGGGGCATGAAGTGAGGTGATCCTCCTGTCCAGTAAAGCCCCACTCATTTTAATATTATATACATAGTATGTTATTTGACTGACTAACAACATCTCAGGACAAAAAAGTGGTACACATCTTTTGGACCAATATTAAAGAAAAGGTTGTATGATGACGAGTATAATCTTGTACAACTACGGGAAAACTAAGTTATAACATAGTTATTGGTCTCTGTTACAAAGACGAGAAAAGAGCAATTCATTCAGGCCTAATATTGTATGGAAAAACATAAACCGCGTAGGCAGTAGTTCACGCAGTTGGACACTCATAGTTTTAAGAAAATCACAAGTACTTAAACATATTACAAGCATTTGTAATTTACCTCCTTAGCACAAGTGATTAAGAAAATTATCACGAAATCAGATTCGTGTAGGTATGTTATGTTGCACAATAAAGGTATTTATAAACTGTACATATCTTTTTCTTAAAAAGAGGCTGTAAAATACGGACGGACAGTTAGACAGGCAGGCAGGGAGATATAAAATGGATAAGGGTTAAGTATTTTGCAATTCTGCTACAGAACCCTAAATCTGACTAATAACCAAGCATTTCTAAAATAACAACAAATAATCTTAAATCATGTGATCAAGATAGCATTAAGGAACTTCTGAAGCAAAATGCGACTCTACAAAACAACCCCGGCGAAAAATGTCGTTGCTAGTAATGATTATGGCAGACGCAAACGCTCTGCTAACGATAGTTGTGGGTAGTTAACCAGCGCTAATGACTGTTGTCAAAACACATATATCATATGTTGAAGAAATCGCGGTTCATGGGAGGTAGCGGGAGCGGATAGTGAATTTCCGCACAGGGAACAAGGCGATGCGCGACGATCTTTTATTTAAATGTCAGCTAATTCAATTTAATGGGATGATGCTTTCTTTAAAACGAAATGTGTATAATATATCTCAATAAATTTAGTTATAAGGATATATTACCGCTTTAGCGGTTCTGACTAAATTAGAGTGGATGTAGGTAGAGTTCTCTGTTTTTCGATTATGGCAAGAGCACATGTTTGTAATTTATTGACAAACACAATACACTTAATTACTGTACTGCCAATACATTACCTAGTCAAATATTTTGTTCATTCAAACTAAAACAAATTATGTACTAAAATTACAGTTTCAAACAACAGTTTCTACTACGTTTATAAAACATACGATATCTATTCAATGAACTTAAATTCAAAACCATTTCTCTTACATTCAGATTTTGGCTTTAGCAATATAGGCATAAATACCATTTTCTTGCTTGGCTTTAAATCCGCTACCGTTCATGTCCAGCCGATCTATAAGACGATCAATGGACGTTCGTAACGATACCACCTTCCGTGTGTACGGACAGATAAGAATGTTAATAGCCGGTGTGTTTGTCTGCACTTGTTATTAACGGTTACTGCTTATTATTCGAGGTCATTGTTTAATATTTCATGATAATAATACAAGTAAACTCATGGACAACCCGTGCGGAGTCAGAATTTAGGTTGTGATTTAGGCTAACGCGTTGGCCTAAGTGTTGTTCCATTTTTAATGTTGAAAGGTAAATGATATGAAATGTAAGTACTTATTTGTCTATCAGTATTTAGTTTATTTTTAGTGTTAAATTTATGTACCTAATGTTTCTTTTTATGTCTTTAAACTGAGTACAAATCATCCATTACAAATTAAAAAGAAAAAGAAAAGCAAGGTCAAAGATAACTTTGACCCATTCTAATTACATATTAAGTAGCGTAGATACTATGATGGCTAAAGTATATATTTCAACATTTTGTAATAAACTTTTGTCAAAAGCATTCAAATGAAAGTTTTTTTCTAAAGAACACTACGTAGATTAAAGTATTTTAAATACTTAAAAAGTTCTTAGCTTAAATTTGCAAGTGTAGCCGCTTTTTGAGCAAAGTTTTTTCGTGATTTGACTATTGAGTGCCCATTGAATATCGATGTAAGATAATTTGCGTAGGATGTATTATTGATTGGCTAATACCTAGCCAATATGGACTTTTGCAATTAGATGTTCTTTCAAGGCGCGCCTAAACTTTCTAGACAAACAATGAGCTGGCTAATCAAAGTGGTTTTCGAAGCTAAATAACAAGTTATTGCAGTATGATATTAGGAGCAGAGAAATGGCATATTATTATTATTACGTATCTACCTTCACCGAATTCGAAAATAGATTTAACAGAAAACATTTGGTCTCGGGATATACGGTTTGATATCTGTCAACTTATATTTTAATAAATTAGTATTATTTTCACGTGTTTCATCTACATGCGATAGTCAGTAGGTGATTTCAGGAAAAAACAAAAGTCCTACCTATAAAGCAAGATTTGTCTCTCAACCTCAAGAAATCGTATATTGACCCAACGTGTTCCGGGATAAATATAGTGACACCACAAAGAATACCCACACTCGTTTTCCTACATCCCTCTAGAATCCTTGACCTGATTTTCCTTCGTGTGAGCCAATTCCCGTGGTTATCTGATCTTTTTTGTCTGAGGCGGATTTCGCTAAGTTTTGTTCTTTGATTGGTGACGTCAGCGGACTTTTTGTCCTTATTATCTTTATCGATATCCATCAACCCACTTTAGTCCAAATGTGACTGAAGTGTCAAATATTTACTTCATTACTTGTAAACAGAAGACTCAAATAGGTTCTACTTGGACTTTGCTCAAGTGTTTGCCTTAAAATCACTCAGCATATTAAGCATCATATCGTTTGTAATTAAAAAAAAAAACTTTTAATAGCGAGCATAAAATGTTTGTTGTGTAATAAAAAACATCCCGATGTCTTAGCTGCTATTTACACATAATAATATTATTCAAGTGGTGCTGTTATTATTTTCAATGTCTTCTAACATCCGGAGATATCGAAAAAGTACATGGAACATATTAAAAAATAACAGCAAGTAGCCATTTTGAAGATCCACTTCCTAAATTCACATCCATATAGAAGTTAGATTGTGAAACTGTTAAAGTGTTAATCTCACCGTTTAAATCAAACCTGTGTGTTCGTTTACCAATAATGGGTGCTATATGAGGAACGGGAAAGCATCATTTATAACTTGGTTCGTTGATCTCGCGTCAGTATAGAATGTTTGGTGATGTATGGCCGAGTGGCGAACGGGGGCACGGTTGCTTAGGCCAAGTTCAAGTTATAAAGACGCGCGTATACTTGAGGTGGATTCAAGAATGTTATGGATTAAATTAGTTTATGTACCTATGTCACCATAAAATTGTGAATACGTTAGGTTCAAATCTATCTTGCGAGAATCTGAACTGTCGACAATACTGCTTACAATTTGACGTATTATTATTCTATATAAGTGAAACTGTTTACTAATTTACAATTTTACGGTGACCTATATAAGTGTTAATGTAATTTATATATAATTGAGGTACTCTCTTGTCTGTGTCGTTTACACATACACGTTAAACGAAATTTCGCCAAAAGTAATCAAAATATATAAATGTAACGCAATATTGCCAACAATCGTTTTATTGTCATGCGAAATAATCACCTATAAAATAACTTTAAAATAAATTAAAATCAGTGAACTAGAAAAAAAATAAATGTTCTGTTTCAGCATAACATAGGTATAATACTTAACCCATCATGATCATGAAAAATCAAACTAAATTTGTAAAAAATAAAAATCGACTACCGTCCATTGCCTACTAAAATACAATTTATATTGTACTAACAAAAAATGCCGTAAATATTTTTTGTATGAAAATACCTCAGTTTGTGAAGCAGATAAAATTCCTTTCGTTTTATTTCCGAATGCGGCAGTAAAATTCGCTTTTTGGCGGTAATCTCTTTATGAGTAAAATAAAACACTGTGTTTTGTATGGCCGTAATAATATTTTGCTTTTGTTGACTCTCTATCGAGTGTATCGACTGGTTGGCAAACGTAACCTGTCACTTGCACTAAAACAAAGCGCTTTGAAATTATAGGCAATGGAATTGTGTGTGTATTTTTTAATATTGAAAATTCATAAAGGACTATTATAAACGTGGATGTTATGAGTAGGTAAACATAAATTGTTATGTGCATGTACTACCCTTAAATAAGTTAAGTAATAACTGAATAAAGGTATGGCTTTGTGCATGTATTTGTTGTTATATCGGAAACGGAAACGGAAATACATCAATTTTGACAATTTCAGCTATCACAGTTTATGAGATACAGCTTGGAGACAGCAGACGCAATGGACGGCAGAGGCTTAGTAATAGGGTCCCGTTTTTACCTAATAATATCCCTTATTGTAATAATACGGGAAATTAGAATTAAAATATAACTGTACCTTCCTATTTTATTTTAACAATCTTATCCCACTCTCACTTGGTCCAAGCAGCAAGCATTCATTATAATATCCTTATAACACTAATGGGGAAGTAACAGTATGTATGCCCCTTTACCACAATGTGTTCAATCAATGCCAAACGCTGATAGTGATGGTGGGCTGATGAACCGTGTCCATTTAATCGTGCCACCATTTGATGCTTACACATTTACATCTACTTGTATAGATATTAGGTGTATTAAATGTTAAATAGTACTGCGTTGTTGATTTATCCCCATCACTCACTTGCGCCAATCGAAAATGGAGGAATTACGCGTCGATGGTTTTGTTCTATCTATGTATTCAAATAGATGATCTAATATTGTGCAAATCATTTTAAAAAGGCGGCATCAGATTGTATAATTATCTGTATGTGTTTTATTTCAGGACTAATACGGGAGTTGGTCAAAAAGTAATAGAAATTATAAGTTCTGTGGTCTATGCATGCCCACTTTTATAATTCTAATCAATGTTTCACAAGAATAATAAAAACAGGTTTGCTTTTTTTATTATTTTCAATGTGTAGACGTGAAATCTACCTGCATGTTGCCATAGGTACCTACATGTGACTAGTATTTACGGGTCTATGCAAATCATGTAATTAAAATAAACATTACACAACATCACACACATTGATCTGATCCCGTAGTAAGTAGCTTTAAGCACTTGTGTTAGTGATATCATCAGAATCAAGAGTGGATACACAAATATACATGAAGATATTTAATGACACACCCAGACACGGAACAAAAACTGGTGTTCGTTACACAAATATTTGTCCCGACTGGGAATCGAACTCGGTCTGAGAAACGACTCTTGGAACCGTGGGTAGTAAAACTTGGGTCACTAACCACTGTTCCACTGAACTTGTAATAAAGAAATATTTATAAAATACTTTTAACATTATACACTTGCATTGCTCATATTACGTACTACGAATTGCAAATGGCTCTTAATTAACTCCTAGAAAATGTAGTTTTTAAACTTCTCCCTCCCACGTAAAATTTTCACTTAGAAATAATGTATGCATGGTTGGGGCTGGAGTAAAACATTTAATTGTTGTTTTCCGTACAGTGAAACTAGACTAAATTATAGGTTTTTCAGCCTTAATGCAATGAAATATTATGTGCCAAAATGGTCTAAACACATAGACGTTAAGTCTCTCAAGAAGACCGAAAAGTAACAATTGCTAACTGCCTCAGTACTTAGTCAGTCATTGTAACTGACCGGGGTGGAATGTCGGTATGACTTAGCGATTTGGTTCATCGCCGGCATGGAGTGTAAACCTGCTTAATAATTTTCATGTACATATTTGAACATAGCTCAACGATCAAGGAAAACATCTTGAAGAAACCTGCTCTTACAAAGTTATCTGAATGTGACATTTTGACCCAAACATTTGCTTGGATGCCCTTCATCATATTATTACTAGACTCACCGAATATAATAAAATATTTTGACAGTTTAAGCGATGCATAGGTCAATCCAAAACTGGTATGAGAGAGAGTGTTGAATTTGTGACCTATTTCGTCGGTACAATAGCGTTCAAATATAAATAAATAAATGACAAACATTACACAACATCGTAAACAATGATCTGATCCTGTGGTAAGAAGCTTATGCACTTGTGTTACGGATATCAGTATCAACATTGGAGACTGTCATCAAATAGCGATTGTAGAGCCTGCAAGGAAGAAATGGAAGACATTCACATCTCCTATGTGAATGTCACTTACTGGCCAGACAGAGGCTCAGACTTCTGGGCACGGCTTATCCGACTCCAGAAGAATACAGGCACCTCAGACCCAAGGACATTATTGCATTAATGCATTTTCTCTTCAGGGAGTAGGTGTATAAAGGTAGGGGTAACACAAAAGATCCCTAAGGGTCGACGTGAACCGGTTAGCCGGTCACCACTACAAGATAAGATCAACATTGGATACACAAATTTACCTTAATATATTTAATAACACCAAGACACGGCACAAATCCGATGTTCGTCGCACAAATATTTGTCCCGGGTGATTGTTAGCCAGGGTCACGAGCCACTGTTCCACCAATCCAGTCAAAATATATTTTTTGTATATAGGCTAGTTGATAACACATAATATATCATTAAAATGTATATGATTTCTGTCAAAAAAACTTAAACTTTACTCAAGTACATTAATATAATTACGTCACTTTGACTTAAATATATGTTCTTGAGTCTGTGACATTGTTTAAATTTATGAAGATCAATGTTTTTTTTTGCTAGAAATGCATTCCGTTTAGGGTCAAATATATCCAAATTAATGTCTTAGTGATTTTTTTTACATAATATGGTGTTTAAAAAAACATCATACAGGATGATCCAATAAAATGCTGGTTTGTAGGTTTCAGCACAGTGATTAAACTCTGGAGCACACAAAATTACATTTATGTGCCATCAAAAACAGTAGCATTTCCGCAATTAGCCCATAAGTCCACTAATGACCACATTCTGTACGCTGCGAAAATTATTTCTAACATTTCACATTTAAAATTTAATCACAATGTTCGTAGTACTAATGCACGTGAAATGCACTCGCTGACAACCTGCAATTATGGCAGGTACTCAACTATAACATTCACACCCAAAAACGTACTCTACGACATTATAATAAAGTTTAATATTCAAGTTACAGAGCGTAGGTCAAACCTTCGCGTGTCGCCAAAGTAATGTTTGAAAATAAATATCTAATTAAAAACAAATTAACGGCTTCAATGTATGGCATTAAGAATTTTAACGATATACTTTGAACCAACTTAAATAGATTTTTTTGCGGTGATTAAAATGTGTTCACACAACAATTACGGATTCTTTGTATGTTATTATCCCGGGCACTCCAGGCGGGGCGTGAAACGGCATTGAAGCAGGCCTTCAGGGTGAGTGCGACAGGCTCAATACGATCTATTGTGCCTGTCGACCTCATATTTGGATCTCACTACCGCTTACCATCAGGAGGAGTGAGGTCATCTTGTTCGCCTTTTATAAAAATAAATGTTTGAGTTGACTGTAGTTGGAATGGTGCAGAAGTTAAGCTAAGCGTATCTCGAACCAAAATAGTGGAAGTCCCCATTATTATTTGGTATCTGGTATCTCCTCATGCTCTTTAAGAGAATAAAATTACTTTTTGCTCGCTTAAAAAAAAAACAATAAACAAACATTTTTATTTCCCATTTAAGTGGCTAAGAGTTTTGCTTGTTTTTCATCGTAATATAAATTCAATTAGCTTTATCTAACATCAGATTAACCAGTTTTCAAGCATTTGGACCTTCTAAATTACATCAAATCAAGTGGTAGGCAAAAAACTAGCTAGTCACTGGTATGCGTAGTGGTTGATAGACTGATGAAAAAAATGGGGTCAAGATATACATCCATTTTATTGAACGGTTCCGTAGATTTTTACCTCCTAGACTGAATACATGAACTTTGATAAAGCATATGATTGCTTGTAGGAACGTACTATTATTGTAGTAAACAACATCCCATCAAAAACATCCTGTAAAAAAACTAGCCAAGTCTTGATGGCGCAGATTGCTCATCTCTAAAAAGTTATGAATTATAGATAAAATCGTGCCAAGCCTAAGGTTTCTTACTGCGATTTCTTCATTATTATACTTGAGTTTATGGGAAGTACTAGTTCTATTTTGATGATCATTAGTAGGTGAGTGTGTGAGTGAGTGTCATAAATGCGAAACTTTGCTTTCGCTGAACTTTGGAACTATAAGTCCTACAGACTTATAGTTCCAAATTTTGGATTTTAAGTTTGTTATTATAGATTACTGGATGATAAAAATTTCAGCGTTCTGGTCTTACCCAGAGGTTATAGGGGCCTGAAAATGCGGCGAAATGGTTCCAGTAAAGGATGGTACGGCAGTGTTTGCTTCGCGCTCGACTTGGCGGGGGCACTGCCGTGCCCCCAGATACAATTCATAAAATTCATCAAATACCGGCAATTTCTTCGAAATGCTCATGTACCATTCCTTTTGTATCTACATTTGCTAAAATAATATTTTCTCTAAAGTCGATACTTTAGAGAAAATATTATTCTCCCTGAAGTAGATACTTCTCTACATATTCTATCTAGTAGTAATAGTCTGCATTAATCTGGTAACATTAGTGAAAGTAGGACGTTATACACAACTAAGCAGTTTTTGTAAGTCATTTGTGCGTTCCGTTTTCCCTATTAGTCTATGGAATCCCAAGTCATACTTTTTTGTACACACCACATATACGAATTTAAATTGTTGTACTGATTTTTAATAAGATTTTCACTTTATAAAAGGCGACGTGTGGTTAATTATGTCGGCGTGAAATGAAACGCAATGATAGTTTAGCGCACGTTTATTTTTATTGGCAAAGCTTTCAAACGATTCTTTGTGTTTGAATGGCTAACCTGCTTTCGGCTTCTTACAAAATGTTTGTATGTAATAAAAAAAGTAAAACTATTTATGATGCGAACAAAATTATTATGTAGATTGTCAAAATTTTGAGGTAGATAGAAGTCAATTAAAATAAGTCACTTAATAACAAGATAGGAGGAAGTAATTTTATTGTCTCTTTACTCGCATGAAATAGACAACATTTTATCGATTCAAACATAAAAAATGTTAATTGTGCTAAATTTGTGTTTTCATAATGCTCCTTAGATTTTTCCTTCCATTTACTAACACGTTAGTAATTCGTTAGTAAATAATAGTGATTGTATGTAAATACATAATAATATATTGATAGATAGGTGCATTGTAAGGCGTAAGTTACTATGTATTTACTCAAGTACCTACATAACTTTAAACTGTCATAGTATTGCTACATTAGAAAACAAAACATGTACGGCATATTGTTTTTTTATTTTTTAGTCAAGTGCTAACTCATCGGCGGGTACATGGGAATATAAAAGTTTGGTAGCTGCGACCACTTCAGAAACTATGGACTTAACTATGGGGGCTCCAAACTCCTTGATGATTTCAGTAGAGCTGTCTGCCAATAGTTCACGTAAGGCTTTGGCTGGAATAAAAAAAAATATAAGGAACATCCACGGATGTGGGATTTTACAGATTCAGATTTTTGAGTTGAGGTCTAAGAATCTTGTGGAACTATAAATTGTAAAGCGGCATAATGATAAAAGGGTGTGTTTACAAGCTGCAACATTGTTTTTATTTTTGATGAATTTATAAAATTCAGATATAAGTGTTGCAGCTTATAAACGTTTTTTTTTCTATCAATCGCCTGTGAAGTGTATTTGTTCCTTATCAAAAATGGTCGGAATATCAGTCTTAAACCATATGGAAAATCAAGCAAAACCAACATGATTAAGCTTATTTGCATTCAGGAACTTCAAGGAAGAAATATCAAGTTACATTAAAAACTATGCAAAATTGAAGCAGCTAGTAAAAAGCTAAATTCTAATTGTAGTAATGCAATATGCAAAACCGAATTGAATTTCACTTACTCAGCTCTGGACTTCCACCGAACATATCTTTTAGCTCTATGGATGTGCGATCTTTCAGTTCCCAAGTGTAATCCCATGACTTGATATTCCAGTACTTCTTCCCATCGCGTACTACGTCTTCCATTTTACTATGCACACTGATCAATATTTTTTCTGGAAAATTAAAAATAATTTCTGGAATCTGTTTAACGTTGGCACTATGTGTACCTTTTTTTTTAACCCGGTGAAATGCGTTGCGCACCTTCACCCTGAGATGGGGTTCTCTCCGGGTGGTGTGTCGGACTCCCCAGCGACTGGCGAAAAGATGGTAAATGCCAGCCGCGACTCCTGGACGGACTGCAATGCCCAGGGGATATACCGACTAAAACACCGGAGTGTACCTCGTCGCCTATTGGCGGTGTCGTGGTACCTGGCATAGCCTCCACTCACAACACCGCCGGCAGCATTGCTACGAAGTTGCTTGTTTTGTGAGAGGCCGCCAGTTCAAACCCCGCCACTTACCCCTATGTTTTTCAAATTTGAAATTCATAGTTACGATTATTCGATGCTTTCACGTGAAAGAAAACATCGTGAGGAAACCCGCACCACTACGAAGAAATTTAGGTTGTGTGCTCGACCAACTTGGACTTGGACAGCGTAGTAGTAGGCCTTATCGCCCCAGTTTAGGGTAGGTCCGGGCCCCAGCAGTAGGGACATATGGGCCGATGATGATGAAGTATTTGCGCAATACTAAATAGATAGTACGGCATGCAACCCTATATATCTATACTTGTTTTTAACTGTACAACTAAAGAAATATATAAGTCAAAGTAGTAAGAAAACTGAAACTGTCCGGGATATTTACCATGTTGTTTTGTTTTAATCAGTTCTCCCGTGATTATGGCGCTTGCAACAGTGCCGAAATATCGGGAGCTCATTAAAACAAAACAACATGGTAAATATCCTGGACAGTTTCAGTTTTCTAATGTGTGTTACACATGACAGTTTAAAATTATATATCGAAGTAGTAACTTTAAAAGAAAATATATTTCTTACGTAGTTGTATACTTAGATGTCCCGTGCCATCAATGGGTAGAGTCAGAAGTTTTCCATGTAAGTCATATTTGGCTTGAACGTCTGAGTGGCATAACACATCCACATACAATGTATGCTTGGCCAGATCGCGTCTGCAAAAAGAAACATAAATATTTTTTATTTTCATACTTAAGCACTTTTTAACAGACTTCACAATATTTTAATAAATACTGGTGATCCTGGTGCATTTCATACTGCTTGCTTATAATGTCTAGCGCAATGTTCTTATATTTTTTCTCATAGAAAATAAATACTCCTGACAATAAAAATCACAACTTAACAAAAACAAAAAAATCGGTTCAGCTATTTTCAAGATTTTCGCTTGGCAACACATTCAGCAATCAGTTATTATTTATATTAGACATTATGGATTAAAATTAATTTTATTAATTTATTACTTAAAAGGTTACTGACGTCATCTATAACTAATATCTAACTTAACAGTCGAAAAAATTCAAGATGACTAATGGCTGTACATATAAAAAAGTGATAACTGGAAATAATCTTTTGCAAGTAAGAAAAAAAGGCAGCTTATTGAGTTGAGGACTAACTGCATATTATTATAATTTAATTACCGTTTACATATAGGAAGTTTCCAGTCATTCTTACTCTTAAATCTTAAAGCTGTGTTAGCCTTAACTCTTTATTTATTAGCGTATTTTTTTCATTTAAGAAAAACTTGATTAATTTAAAATCGTGCCAACCTGCCGATTAAGGCCTTTTCGCCGTATTTTAGGGTAGGCCCATGCCCCAGCAGTGGGAACGTATGGGCTGATGATGATGATGATAAAATCGTACAACTTACGAGATTTCAGGAATCGTACAGTCCTTCATGCCGGTTACCACCAAATCGTTGGCGTGTAGTTTCAACGTCGTAACACTAGCGTTTATAGTTGGTATGTGGAGAGGGTCCAGGGGTTTGCTTCCGAATTCGGGTATACCAGCAGCTAGGATAGGAACGAACGCTTGCGCAGACTGTTTCAGGCACGCGGAGTCTGCTGCCTTGCATTTCGTGATGGAGACTGCAAGTAGAAGAATAATGCGTTAGTGATGTCAATGTGATACTATAGAATCGCTATGTGTGGTCGCTAAAGCTCGGATTTAAAAATAATTTAGATGCCTGCCTTTAATTTGAGTGATTGCTTCGAAAACCTTAAACATTTTTGTTGGTTTGTAATTTAAGGTTTCAGTGATGTTTTTGGTCAACCTACAAAGTCTAGTTTGATGGGATGTATTGTAAAATCTGAATTCAAAGGGATTTGTAATTTAATTCATATTTCAAATTATGAATACTTTGACTGCCGCGTAGGTCACCGGTGACCTACGTTTTATGTTGATCTTGAATTAAAAATTATTTATTTTTAGTTGGAGATATGTAATATTCTACAATTAATAGCACGTTAGACAAGTCTAAATATATGTTCATATACTTTTCGATTATTTTGATTTTTCAATTAACAATATTTTTTAAATAATAATGTATGGTGGCAGTTAAAGTATTAAAAAACTGTTGACTCAAATTTACTTAGTTGATTTTAGTCAGATAAATAATTACCAGCAGACGTCGAACATGTTAGTCCAAATATACTGAACAACACTAAAATCTTCATGGCAGCAACGATATCTATAGTCTAACCGATGTTTTCAGACTGTATTTCAGGGTGTCCCACAAAACAAAAATGTTGGTATACAAGGGACAACGAAACTGTTGCTGTTTTATACTAACTCTTATGAGAGGAATGGACTATAATGTTTGTAATCAGCTGAATTAATCTATAATTTTACAATTATAAAAGTGATTGACTTTTGTTATCCATACAATTAAATATGACAGAAGAGGAAATTGAATTCTACGCCCCAAACGTTTTGCCCTTGATGTTATTTAATAATATAAAATTAGCTCTACTTTTTTCTATAATACATAACGCAGTTGAGTAATATTTTTACACAAAGTCTCGGATTATTGCGAACTGTTTCTGCTATGTATTATAAAAAAACTTTGCTACAAAAACATCTTTACTTCTTACATCAAAATCTATCCCTTGAATCATTGCAAGTATTTACAACGAGTTCTGAATTTAGATAGGCCTACGACTTACTTATACAAAAGCTTGCATCAGGAAATGTCATAAAGAACTTCTGTTTCCATCGTTTTCGCTCCATCCATTACCACGATTTCGACGGTCCGTTTAACCAATTACATTCTGGTTAGCAACAAATTTCCGATTCACTTCGCCTGTTACCCCATATCGGTTCCCAGACAAACCTCGGCTCATTCGTTGCTCGTTTTACAAGGGCACTTCCTGTGACGTCACACAAATGGTTTTGGCACGTGTCACCGCGCCCCCCAATGGCTGCAAAACATTTGCTATTTACAAAATCGTGAAGTTTGCTTGGTAGCGCACGGTGTAGGAGAGATAGCGGAATAATTTTAGGTCCCTGATCTACTAACGACTTCATTCAAGACGGGTATGAAGAATATTTTTGCAGCAAAATGCTTTTGGCAAGCATCCTAACTTTTCTGCAGTGCATAAGTTGACTGATAGAGACCTAATAATCTTCTAAGTAACCTTCTAAAGTTCCTAAGGCGTTAGAATGAGGGTGAAAGATAAAGAAGTATTTGTATCACCAAACTATGAGAGTGAGGGTGATCCCTCATCAGAGAATGCACTTGGTTTTGCGCGTACATTATGCGATACGTCACGCGCATGCATTATAATATGTCCTGTAAAATTGGTTGATCTTCATTCAAATCAGCAGCCTTGGTCGAAATCAGTAGAATACCTTACTTACTTTTAGCTTGGATGGTAAATATTTTGATCTAGCTTTTCGATGATTTGATCAGTATTGAATAATTGCATAGATGTGTTTAAATTACTTGGTGATGATTTCAGAAAGTCTATTTAAAAGCATTAATAATTAACAAAAATAATTACTTACATCTACATCTGAATATGTTAGATTGAAAAAAGCTACTATGAATTATTCTTCTTCTACACGTTTACAAATTACTGCACAAAATACGCCAAACACAATGTAATGTTGTACAACCCTTAACTTATTTCGTGATAACATCGCCCCCTGAGAATACATCAGTTTGTTATTGATTGGTAGTTAGTTACGTTCGGGTTAATTCATTTTGATCGTTTTGCTTGTAATAATATTCTTTCTGTATAATCGAATAGTTATATTTATATAAACAAGACGTATGAGCAAGATAATGTATAAAACCCGGTTTACGGATAAAACTCGCGTGTATTGCTAATCTACACATATTATTTCGCTCGCTTTCGCTTTTCGGGCTAGACCGACCAAGTCCTAGTCTTACCCGTGACCAAGAGTGATATAAAGATCTCAAAACGTCGGGTCTCTAATTCATACAAAATCACGCACTTTTTCTCGGATGGGAAGGCAAATATCCCTTCCTGCCGTGTGATACTGTCTTGGCACACAACTTTCGCTTCTTCCACATCCATCAATCTCTTCATTATTATGTTTAGAATATACGCGAATACATGCGAGTAAAATCCGTAAAATTAGTTTTATTTTAAATGTGGAGTGCTCGCGCAAATAATACACAATACAAGATAGTATTTTAAAAGTTTAAGTATTTCGGAGGCATTATGGTTTTGTCACTGTGCTAAACGCCGATTGAATTCGTTTATCACGAAATGCTTAATAAAGAAGTTGGTTAAGAATAATGTTCTTTCCTAATTTTAATATAAATCGGTTTAGTAGTTTTGGCGTGAAAGCGCGCCACACAAAATTACTTTCGCATTGATAATACTAGTAAGGGTAACATTATAATATCTTCATCTTAGTAGAGTCTTGGCAATTCTCAAGTCAACATTTGTAATCAACGCAACATTCCAAATAAAACCTTCGATTTATACCCGAGCTACAACTTAAGGTAAGTCTGAAATGCCGCAGGAATTCGGCTGAGTCAGCACGGCTCATTATAAACTGAACCACAGATTACATCGGCGGGTAATCATCTATTTGTCAAAATAATAATTGACAGGCATTTTCGATAAACGTTGAGATAGTAGAGATAATGTGGTATCGGGAATTTGGGGATTTGTTTGTTGTGTCCTCCCATGCTCCGTTGTTGTGGTAACTATTCTAAGTATAATATTTATTTCATACTAGCGACTGCCCTCGGTTTCAACGGGACTTTCACTAATAAATAGCAAAGTTTACATGGTATATATTATATTGAAATAAATAATTGCTGCCAGTAGTAAATTACTAGCTAGTTATTTATACGACGGACTTATTTGTCTAAAATCAATGATTTTTCGAATCAAAAATTCGAAGAAAAGAAAGATGTTATAAATAAGGGCATAGAATCGAATAAACCAAGTGGTTACCAAAAGGTAAGTAATTATTTTTACACGCTTGAAGATTCATTCATTATTTCCAGTACATCATCCTACATACATAAGTAACAAACAGTATCACAGAAACATTACCATTACTATTTCTCTCTTATTTTTTGATCTATTCCTGACTAATATCAAAAAACGAATGCCACCGGTTCTATGCATATGAATAACGACAAAAAATTTTGGTATTGGTTTCTGGTATTATTAAGGAATATACCTTATTTTTTAACCCTCCTTCTGGTACAGTCGAGTAAAGACAAAGCAACTGCATATCAAATTAATAACAGACGTCTGCGTTACCAACACCCTTCCTTAAAATAGTCAACCATATGGGACGCTTGGTGCAGAGCGTTGACATTTTTACATCCCCACCCATGTGAAGACCTGAATAATAGTTATTTTACGGTTTATTATGATGCCAACGCAACGCTTACTCATCGATGACAGTTTCATGGCGAGATAATAAAATTTATTACCCTCCAAGACATCGCCTGTGTTTAAGTCGTTAAATAAATTCAATTTGATTTGACGCTAATTTGAATTTTATATCGGCTTGTGTATAATAATTAATTAATAAAAATGTTTTTATACTGAAATAAGAGACGAGACAAGCTTTGCTTTGAAGACAGTTGATACCTACTTACTACATAGTACCTAATATTACCACAATATTGGAGAGGTTTTATATTTTACAATTTTAACTAATATTTATTATTTAAGATTCCAAATTATTTCACCTGTTCAAAGCCCTCAGTTTTATCTGTCCTTGATTTAACTTTCAAAATGCAGTAAAATACCATGCTAAAATAGTGGATGATGTTTAAAATATGAGAGTGCATAAAAAATGCCAGGAAAAGAGGTTTAAAACACACCTTTAATAAGATACCTTCTTATGTACATTGCTCTTGATTAGTATGTCTATAAATATAGTAGCTACCAATAAAATTGATTATTGTAAAGCTAAATCTTCCGCCGGAATGGCGGCGAAAAATTGTTGAAGGTTCGAAAATATTCTATCGACGATATAATCGATCGTTGGTGCACCCAGGTCTAAGATGATTTGGTTGGCGCTCACTCTTAGCAATTCTTCAGAGGTTCGTCCTATAAAGCATAAAAAAAACAATATCAGCAGCGGTAGCAAAATAAAATACAATACAGAATACTTATGAAATATGTCCTGTTCCACACCACCAGAGGTAGCACAGTACCGATTTATATACGTGCAGTCATATCTACTGGCGATCATACTCAGGATGCTGTTGGCACTGCCCCACGAGCGCACGAGAGATGCGCTCCTCTTACGCATGATAGTGCAGAAGCAGTCCACCCTTGCTTCTACGAACATCCCCGAGGCACTGTAGTAACGAGGCAGCCCCAGCAACATCCTGAATCCATTGTTATACTGCACACGGAGGGCTTTCTTATATTTAAGTAACTTAGTATTTTAGATAAAATGTTATTATGTATTTATGTGCTATGTTATTATCTACAATATGTAGTTGATCAACTTATTATAAAACGTCATCAGTAGTAAATACAAAGACAATGTTTAAAATGAGGACTTTCGACCGGCAAACCGTATTCAAAAAAATATCTACGTATGTATATCCGTCTCTGACGCCCATAGTACAAGTCCTGCTTAGTTTGGGGTTAGATGACCATGTGTGGGAATCCCAGAATGTCCCAGATAAAAAAATGTAGTGGGGTCCCACAATGCCCCAGATAAAAAAAATACCTTAGTGGCTTTATCTCGTAGAGTAATAACATATACAGAGAGAGTTAATAATTGAGATTTATACTTACTCAAAAATTCATTGTTCTTGAAGAGACCATGCAGAACAATCCCTCCTTGTGCTCTTAGTTCAAGTTTGTAAGGATTGCTTTTGATTTGGAAATAGGTTTTTCCGTCCTGGCCTATCGTTTCAGTGAAATCGTATGTAATTTTGAAAAATGCTTTGTCTGAAAAAAAGAAACTCTAATAAGTAAATAATTTATTTAGGTTAACCCGTAATCAGATGCTTGCAAAATTGCCCAAAATATAGGAAACTCATCCAAATAAGGGAACGTAGTAAATATCCCGAACATATTCAGATTTCTTAATGACAGTTGTAAATGTATGAAAGAATACGTCCTCCGTTAATATTTTTGAAAATTTAATATATCTATAACTTAAGAGACTTATTGTTAAGGTCAATGGCAAAAAGATTGCAATTAATTTAGACCCGATAGCAAGTCTCCTAGCCGCTTGTTCATGTCATTCTCAATCATCATCATCTCTGCGTTTTCCCGGTTGCATCCTTGCGGAGCCCGGGGTCCGCTTTCCTGCTCTTAACTCTCCACTACGCACGGTCTTCGGCATCATTCGCGGAGAGTTTGTTGGCACGCATGTCAACCACTACGACAGGGTAGGCGAACCAATGGCACGCGTGCCACAGATGGCACGCGACATAATATTTTGGGCACGTCGCCGATTCTAAAACATACGTAAAATATGTGTTAAGTAGGTTTTTTGTGACGATCGAACGTTGCCGATATGTATATTTTCCAAATAATCAGAAAGTCAAAATTACTTGATGGCACATTGATGACACGATTCAAACATTTTCAGACGAAAATGGCACGTTGAAACATTAAGGTTCGCCAACCCTGCACTACGATGTCAAGCCAGCCAGGCCAGGATTCATGTCATTTACAATAAATAAATATAAATTTTACAGAACACACTCGACATTGGCATTAACAATGAGTCTCTTTGAGTTATTCTTTTTTTGTTTACTGACCTTAGAAAGGTTAGTAAACAAATAAAGAATCTCTTGTATTATAAATAAATATTTACCTGCATCAAAAAAAAACTGGCAAGTCATGTTTCGAAGTTGACATATTAATTGATTTTTTGCTATGCTGACCTCTAAATTCTTGTAACGTATAGATAGATTTTTTGCTTAGTTTGCCTCTAAATTCTTAGGAAGTAAATATAATAATAATACTTTTGTTATGTATAACCGATTTCGACTATGGCGACAAGTCTCAGTGAAAACCATAATAGCGCAAAACATATTATTGTGCACAAGATTGTGCGCAGACACAGGTGCAACATTCAGTTTCCTTTACTCTCATAGTCCGGTGATCCGACAAGGCCGATAAGAGATCAGACGTAAACCGTTGGTCCTGCCAATGGTTTATTGTTCTTTCCAGGGCATTGGACCAATATCGATACCCTGAATCCGAGCTGAGGAATTTCTAAAAAGAAAAGCTTGGACATGAACCCACGACTTATCGGTCTTGCCTTGACTGAACCAAAGAGCCTAAGGTAAATATACTTATGTAAGTAGCTGCATGCACTTTCCATTGACGCCTTGAGTCAAGGTCCTAACCCCGTATGGGGTAACCTCAGGAAAAGCCGCTTAAATATTCAGTGATGAGAGACATCTGCTCCCCGTAAGTCCGATGATGATGACAAGGCCACTCCAAGCCATCATCGTAGTCAGTTACTAAAAATGTTGTTCGTATTTGAATAGGAATACATACTGAAGTCAAAAACTGAGTCTCCTTCCCCTTGCATCGTAAGGAACAGAACTTTTCCGTTAATTTCATAGTTTCCAGTCAGTCTAGACGTACATTCAGCTGTTATGCGAATGACGGCTTCCACAAGGTCCCGTCTGCAAAATACAATATTTTAGGTAGTAGTGACCCGCTCTCTCTTCGTTTCCGGTATATTAAACATAAACCTTTATCCTAAACCCCTGTGTAGTTTAAAAGATTTAAGCATATATAGGGACAGACAGACGCGTGAAGCGACTTTGCTTTATACTATATCGACAGGATCGAATCTATTCAAAGGCGACTCGTTAGGATTCTAACATTCAGGTTTGGATTTAAGAGGGAGCTGACGTCGTAAGAGGAGCGATTAGATTAGACACTCTTGAAAAACGACGCAAAATGCAGGACTTAATTCACCTGCACAAAATCACATGTGGCTCAATGTCCACTACCCTTTTATCGGAGGTCTGCATAAGAGTGCCTAACAGGTCTTCCAATTATTGTAGTTAGTAAGTAGTGACGTAAATGAATTTTTTTAATTGTTTTATTTTCGTATAAGTTAATTTTAATGGTAATATTTTTGTAATTGTAATTAATGTTTATTATTTTTATGTTGACATTAATTTTTATTTATTTAATTTTGTGACCAAATATTAGATGTTAAGATCGATTGTGCCAAACATGCTGTTCACACTTGAAAGTGGAGTTACAGCCTAAACACAGTATATAAGCATGTTGTTCCATAATGTACCTACTGTAACTTTGTTAGTGTGTGTAATAAATAAATAAATAAATATGTAGTGGTTATTATGATCTGGACTAAGAGAGTTCAAAATATTTTGAACATTGTCATATTTGAAAATTCGGTATTGATAATAATATACGTACAAACGTACCTACTTATATTATACGTTTAGATAATACTCCTCCGACTTTGATTTTTTATAAATAATGTAAAAGAAGAGTGTATGTTGGTTTATGAGGTCTTCTGAGGACATCCTCAGAGGAGTTTTTATATCCGATCCGCGTCCGACCGATTTCTGCCATGGCGGCTGATCTCAACTGAGACCCCGGGTTCGAACCGGGGACCTTTCGGTCCTTACGCAGCGCTTGCTACCAATAGACCAACGAGACAATTCAAATAAATATAATTGTATTATTGAAGTATGTCAAAAATTAGCTGTTTCACTTACTCTATTTCATGGACGATACAGTTTTTCAGTCCTGTTAGCGTAGAGTTGGTGAGAATCAATTTTAAAAAGGGTGTGCTGGCATCAACTCTATCGATATACATAGGATCCATAGTTTCAACTCCTAGTTCAGGAATGCCACCGATGAAAGTAGGAATTAATTCGTTTGCACTTTTTTTCATGCATACCGAATCCAAAGCTGTGCATTTTGTAACGAACGGTGCTGAAAAGTTATGAAAACAAATATGTTACTGTTAAGTTGTAATCGTGTATAACTTTGTGCGTGTACTTAACAACCGGGTACGAATGGAATAATTATTAAATATTTTATTTTACTTCTATTCAGAATATTTAGATAGTGAGTTCAAAATTAACGATTTTTTTGGAATTTCCTAAAACGTTAATCGTCTGAATTTTTTTTAGTTTTTGGTCGTGAGAGAGTTTTATACTTATGGTATTGTTCGTAATAGGATAAATAAGTAAAGAGGGTTTATTTTAAACTAAATATATTTTATTAAAAGTTAGTGTTTGAAAATATGTTAGAAAAGTTATTAATTGACCATTAAAAATAAAGTATACCTTTAGAAGAGTCAGCGACAGAACTTAAATATAACACAGCACTGACGCAATAAAGTAATTTTAAATACATTTTGTGGAAACCAGTATGTCACAATAATTTCACAGTAAAATGTGTGCGAATAAGTCAAAACTGTTTCTTTTATAATAACTATATTAACATAAACTTGGAGTTTTTGTTACATGTAAGCGTCGGTAGGCAAGATTTTAAAAATATTTCTTGAAATTTTAAGTTAATCTGCATAATAACTCCTACCTCTACCAGAATTTATAAAAGCCTCTACGTCCTCCGATACTTTTTCAGTTACGTAGAGTCATTGCGAGTCTTAGTGGTCTCTGAACGTCGATATTGAATTTAAAAAAATACGAACTGTTCAATATTGTCAAGCTTTAAATGCAATTGATATTGGTTTGATATGAGAATTTGGCACAATTTTATATTCTCGAGTAGAGAACGCAAATTCATTGCAAAGAATTATCCTTACTAATATTATAAATCCGAAAGTTAGTACAGACAGACCGACAGACAGACAGAGTTCTGTCTGTCTGTCGGTCTGTCTGTCTGTTACGCTTCCACGCATTGAGTACTGGACCGATTTAAATGAAATTTGGTACAGATATAGTCCAGAGCCTAGAAATGGTTATAGGCTACTTTTTAACCGACTGCGCTATAAGGAAGTAATGTTTTACCCGTTAAACGTCTCTACGCGGACGAAGTCGCGGGCGGAAAGCTAGTTATATATATTGAAGAAATTTTATTAAGTACCCCAAAAAAAATCAAGTTTGGATTTTAAAAATGAAGAAAACAAAACTCCTTGTCTGTTGACCTCTTTTGTGGATCTCACGGCTGCTAACAATCAGGTGTAAATGCAATAAAAAAACATAAGTATAAACCAGGTATTTTATTGATATACAGGATTAACATGTGTTTAGTCAAGGCTGAGTTCGTCAATGGGTACGGCTTTGAAGAAATGTTGTACGTTTTCGACGACCTTGTCCACTATGGCTTTGACTACCGGATTGCCTACTTCGAGAATTATTTCATTTCCATTGTTTTCTATAACATCCTCGGCTGCACGAGCTGTAAAAGATATTTTGAAATGTTAAACAAATAAACAATATCTTCCTGATGAGGGGTGTACGTAAAGTAGTTTTATGTCCTAACGAAAATCATTATGAATCCTTACTAAAATTATAAATGCGAATGTAACTCTGTCTGTCTGCCTGTCTGTTACGCTTTTACGCATAGAGTATTGAACCGATTTAAATGAAATTTGGTACAAATATACTCCAGAGCCTGAGAAAGGACATAGGCTACTTCTTAACCGACTGCGCTATAAAGAAGTAATGTTTTACCCGTTAAACCTCTCTACGCGGACGAAGTCGCGGGCGGAAAACTAGTATAGTATAAGTAAAAATAAAGTAGCTTCTTCATCGCAGTGACTTTTGAGGTGATGAGGCTTAGATTTTGGATACTGGCGTAGACATAGCGAGTACGTAGAGCGATTCAAATGGAACGTTCTTACAATATAAGCGAAGCAAATGAGGCTGGGTCACTACTATTCATTATAAACTATAATCTTTAACAATAATTATTACTCTGAATTCCTGTACTAAATCATCAGAGTCAATAATTTCCACAACAAAAAATTTATGACACAAACTCAAAAGAATCTCTTTAAAATGTAGCTACCGCAAATTACTTGTTAATATGAATATTGAATAGCCTATATTAAACTATATACCTACTTATTAATTAATACAAGAGTCATATACCTATTTATTAATATTACTAGCGACGTCTTAATTAGGTTGGGCATTAATTAGTGAATAGATAGGCTACGTGACTTCTGGGAGTATACTAATAAGCTATTTAACGGATGGATATATTTTTCCAGAAACTCATAATAATTAGCTCATGATTGTTACACAATTCAATTTTTGTTCGTAGACAGACTGTTGTTAAGTGAATCTATGATTAAAAGGTACTTTTATTATCCTATATTTCGGCACAACTATCTAATATTGGACTAGACTGGCTCTGTGGAACAGTAGCTAGTGACCCAGACTCCACTGCTAACGATTCGCTAGTCGTGGGTTCGATTGCCACCCGTGACAGATATTTGAGTGACTAACATCGGTGTTTGTTCCGTGTCTGGGAGTGCTATGAAATATATTTAAGTATATTGTGTGTCCAGTGTAGATTCTTGTATGCATAACACAAGTTTGTAAGCTTCTTACCACGGGATCAGATCGATGTATGTTATGTTGTGAAATATTTATTATTTATTTATTCTAATATCTTAGACGCCGCGTTTTTACTCATTTAGAAACCACAATGATTTATTGTGCATTATTTGTGTTTTTTTTAAACTTAAATAAACGACAGAATCGCATGAGATTTTTATAATTATTTCAATCTAATCCTTCTTATGCACTTATTTCTTTTAAATTTTACCTCAACAACAAAAATAGACTTCATAATAAACGAAAAACAAATAGCAAATAAAAAAATAGAACTTGAATTCTAATTTCCATATGTGAGTAATCTTGATTCATTGCTGTCCATGAAACTATTTACGACACAACCTACGTCAATGGAGAATTCCATCTTAAGATAACTTTAATTTGTATATTATTTATTATTACAAATAATATAAAGAATAAAAAATAAATAAATATTACACAACATCATATAAATTGATCTAATCCCGTGGCTGATATTTGAAGCACTTGTGTTACGGATATCAAAATCAACAGTTGATACAAAAATATACTTGAATTTAATAACATACCCAGACACGGAACAAACACCGATATTCGTCACACAAATATTTGTCCCGTGTGGGAATCGAATCCAAGACTCTTGGAACCGCAGGTAACTAACCACTAACCACTGTTCCACCGAGCCAGGTTCGATTATAACTTACCTAACACCTCATTGCCACTGAAAAGGTTCTCAAAGCGGACATAGGCTTTGTCCTTCAGTTCATACTTGAAAGATGAGCTTTTGACATGCCAATGTTTCTTGCCGTCTTTGCCAGTCTTAGTATTTATGTCGCTGTCGACCGTTACCATTAGTTTATCTGAAAAAAAAAGGCGTTTGATTAGTAAGTTACACAAATTATTGTATAAACTTATTTAGGTGTGAGAGCCACCCGGATGTCCGGTGAAGATGACAAGGCTACACCTAGCTTCCCTGTATGCCAGGAAAAAAAATGTAAGAACTAATTTTAAATCCTAGACGCTGGGGTTTAAAATTGAAATTTCGATTGTGTTTTTTTTTTAAGGAAAGTCCTGCAGTGAGTTTATAGATTACACTTTTGTATCATTTTTTCCTTCTTAACATAACATTACCATAGATACTTCCATACTATAATCTCCTGACATCTCTTACTCTTAGTATCAGTGCTTCAAAGCGCTCAATCTTTGACTCTATGTTCTTTTTTCAATATGTGCAGCTCTATCGAAGCTCTTGTAAACGAGGTTATACTCATAGTGATAGGGTTAAAAGAAATACTAAACTCACTCAGCTTAACGTGTGCCTTCCCGTTGCCTTCAATGGGTAACACTAGCAAATGGCCATTCATCTCATATTGGCCTTCGGCTTGGATGTCGCATAGTGTTTTCACTATTATTTTGGTTTCAGTACGTCTGAAAATAAACAAGTAACGGTTACAAGATAATCAGCGAGCAAAAATCTGTATTAGGTATGTAATGTGTATCTAATGTAGTGTAGTTGTAACTGTAACCTGTAGTTAGTTAGGAGGTTTGGTTTAGTAAACTATAGATACAACTAAATTAAATTGAAGTGTCTGTTTGTAATATTAAAATAATCATTTTTGTACTTAATGGGTTTGAATCTATATCTGGTACCAATAATTTTGGACCAATTTTGACGGGATTTTCACTAATAAAAAGCAAATTTTACAAGGTACAATACAGACTATTTAATATAAGGTACGATACTCTTTAAAAGGAAAGCAAATCAAGAACCTCCACCTTTGATGATCAGTAAATTTGTGTTACTTACTCGACTTTCTTCGGAACACAGCTTTTAGACCCAGTGACTACTAGGTCCTTAAGTAACAACTTCAAATTTTGAGAACTGGCGTCGATATTTTTAAAATGAAGTGTGTCTAGGGATTCCACATTGTACTCCGGAATGCCAGCAATGAAGCGCGGCAAGAACTCCAGGGTAGATTGCTTGTGGCATTTGCTGTCGTTAGTGTTACATTTTGATACTGGACCTAGAAACCAAATGTATTTTTTAAGCTTACGTATAACGATTGGTCCACACATTTACCATTTAGAAAAACGGACAAAATTAAACTGCCTCAACGGCCCGGGGATTCGAACACCCGTCCTTCTGGGTATCGCACCCAGACGTGCATTACCATCACACTAGACCAGCAGCTATGTATGGGCCGCGGTGAGGCAGTTGATTTTTTCCGTTTTTCCAAATATTAAAAGTGCAAGTGAAAGCTTTAGCACTTAACATTTTTAAATAAACTATGATATTTTTATTAAAAAAAAATACTGATATATTTTATAAACTAAGTTAGTTCAATCAAAAATTTGAATACCATAGATACAATCTCAACGTCAAATCCTCAAGGTCTCTATAAAACTGTATAGTCAAAAATTTTGAGTCAATTCAAAAACTTCGTACAAAAAACCAAAAAGGGTGAAAAAATTCAAAATATCAACGAACCTGAAGAAGCAATTGATATAACGCAAACCAAACAGAACAATAACAAAGATTTTGATGGCGCCATCACGATTAACAAACTAAACAGCACACCACAACTGATCACTTCCAAAAATGAATGCCTTCAACTCAGCAGCTACCAATTTCTAGTTTTAAATAGGAGGATTTTTTGCTTTTATTCTAGGCACACGATTAACGAGTTTTCGTTAATGGGTCATTGTGGTATTCTCAGACTGGAGGTGACGTATCTTTTTTTACTTTTTTGAATGCGGATGTTTACATAATTTTTTAATTACTTTAATTGCATGATTTAAATAGTGTCGTTTTTAAATATATAATTTATCGGGAGCTCATTAAAACAAAACAACATGGTAAATATCCCGGACAGTTTCAGTTTTCTAATCCCGTTGTTATTTTATTGAATTGACTTGTTGAATCTTTACACTGGGCTTAAAATTATGGTATGTTTATACAGATGAACAAACTATTTGCCCACAACAACATGGCCTTTTGACTGGCTCGGTGGAACAGTGGACCAGACCTTGCTGACGGTTCCAAGAGTCGTGGGTTCGATTCCTACTTGGGACAATTATTTGTGTGAAGAACATCAGAATTTGTCCCGTGTCTGGGTGGATGCGCGCACACAATGCTTCGCGTGTAAAGAAAAATCTCTCAGTCTAATTAATATTCTGTAAGATTTCAATAAAATAGGTACCTACTTAATTCTACTTAGAATTATAATCAAAAAAAATCAGACCCTAAATATAACATAGTAATAATTAAAATTCAATTCTATATCAGACTTGCTATTTTTTCTTTTGAATAGTAAAAACCGGCAGAATGTTATCACCAGGTACATTTTCTTTTATTGTGTAAAAATTAAGGCGTCATTTTAATACCAGTACAGGTAAAAACAGAGAAACAATAGCCAGGGGCACCTATACAATTATATTTAATTAATGATGTTACTATTATTTCTTGCTATAAAAAAACATATACACGGTGAAATTTGAGTGGGGGTTTTCCCGTGGCAGAACGATTTGCCTTAATATCAAATCATGTAAATTGTTCCTTAAAAAAAAATTTTTTTTTTAATTTTTAAAATAATCATTTTTCAAAACGAGAGAAGCTATCGATTTTTTATATAAGATGTGTCGTAATCAGGTACTGATTGCCGCATGAAATCGATGCTTGAAGCTTAAGAAGCTCTACGCCCTAAGTAATAAAGCGGTTCAAACGTGTTTTTGGTTAAACCTTTCGTAAAAACCGGCATTTATTGATTTTAATAAAAAAGAACTGCACAAATCTATTGTGCTACTTAGATAGAATCATTTTGCTGCGGGAAAACAACCACTAAAATTTCACGGTGTATACAGTCGAATTGAGAGACCTCCTCCTTTTTGAAGTCGTTTAATAAAGCGTCTATGTCCGAGTGGTTAAGGTCGTTGCTTGAGGTCGCCAGTTCAAACCCCGCCAAAATTTGAAATTAATGTGTCGGATTAATAGACGCTTTAACGGTGAAGGAAAACATCGCACACCTACGAAGAAATTTTATGGTCGTGTAGTCAACCAACCCGCACTTGGCCAGCGTGGTTGACTAAGGCCTTATCGCCCCGGTTTTGAATAGGCCCGTGCCCCAGCAGTGTGGACGTATATGGGCTGATCATGTGATGTGTAATTATTTTCAACGTTCTGGGGTCCATCTACATTATTTTGACTGGCTCGGTGGAACAATGGTTAGTGACCCTGGCCGGCGGTTCCGAGAGTCGTGGGTTCAATTCCCACTCGGGACAAATATTTGTGTGATGAACAATGATGTTTGTTTCGTGACTGGGTCTAAATATGTATTTAAGTATAGTATTTATAAATATCTATGTTTGTATGTAAGTCTCTGACTCCCATAGTACAAGTACTGCTTAGTTTGGGTTCCAGATAACGTGTGTGGAAATGTAAAAAAAAGATCAATATTACAATATTCAAATGTTCTCTTTTTACCTAATAATAGGTTTAATTTTTGTCTGAGGCATCCAAAGTATTTAGTTAGAGGTTATAAAAACAATGTATTTTTAAAAATTAAAATTTATTTGCTGTAAAAAAAACAAAACAAGTCGCCGAAAAGTAACTTAACAATTTTTTAACTTTCAGTTCTTTCACTTCTATAACTTTATTTACAAAGTCAAGTCTTCCGCCGGGACCGCACGGAAGAGGTGCCTTATGTTATCGATGATTCGGGCTATCACAGTCTTCAGCACGGGTGAGCCTACTTCTTTGATGATTTCGTTGCCGCTCTCCGCGATTACATCTTGAGCTGCTTTGGCTGTAAAGAAAAGAAAACATAAATAGGTACATAGCATATACATTAGATACTACATTGTTCCGATTTCGAAGTAAGTTGCTTAAGTACTTGGATTACGGATATTAAAGAACAACAATGGATCTAACCCACTCTTTGTGGTTTTGAGAAAGATTTTCGGCAATAAATATTAATTAACATCTAGTGGGCATCTCTTAATATGTTTACATAATAAGAATTGTTTATAAATAAACTGTGTTTTCAAAAATATCCTACTTATTATAGTTGCAGCACATTTGCAATACCTGTAAAAGTTACTACGTTTTAGGTCTACTAGAGTACTACGTCTCTATGGTTAGTACTTATACATACAATCAAATATTTAAGGTTCGAAGTTTTCCTAAACCTCGATCTTGTATATTATAATTTAATACACAGTGCATTAATTTTGCAATCGTATAATATTATCTTGTTTGCGTTTGCCTTATTAATATGTTTATTCGTTTTATTAGTAGGTAAGGTCATTTAAGACGATTGAGACTAACACCTATGTTTGGCATCATTACTATGTACCTACTATTAGTTTGTGGATTGAGGAAAAAAACTATTGAATACAGATTAAATAAATATTTGGTATGGAGGAAAATTTATATGTGTATAAACATGAGTTTTACAAGGCAAAATTAATCAACGTTAATTCGTTTTCTAATAACATTAGAACAGTATTAGTTCAGTGGCCTTGTCGTTTTGTTTACAAACATGACGGCAATCTTCTAGGTTCCTAATAAACACAGTATTTGATATTATCTGGCGGCGTTTAAAAGACATGGAAATAATATTATTTACCAAATTTTTTACCAGCCTGAATGAAGCGCGAAAATATAAGGTGCTTACACACAAAATGTGCCGGCTTTCGTCTGTCATACTACGTATTATATTAATCCCGATTGGGTGTTTCAGACTGTGAAAAAGATTTTATGACATAAAATTGACAGAATTATAATATAGTTGTATATAATATGTAGTGAAAATAAAATACGGTTTTTTATCTAATCGTGTTTTCAATAGGACGATATCAGTTAAATTTTTCGAAAACCTTTGTACTTTTTCATGACAAAATAGTAGACTAATATCAACAGTCTAATATAAATAAGATGTGCATATTCAGTTTATATTGTTTGGGCATACAACCCGAGATAGTCACGTTGTTTCTTTCTTGTAAGTACATAAGATTGACCCGGAAAAACCTAGATCAAATTCAATGTGTCTTAGATAATAAAACAAAGGACTCAATCTGACCACGCTATGTTCAGACGATAATTATGTGATGATGATTACATTAATTGCTCGATTGTGACAGTGAGCGGAAAATTAAAACTGTTATACATCTTAATAGGTATTATGGGATAATCAAGATGTGTAAGGTTAAGCAATGATGGTTTTCTTCAGGAAAATATTGCTAGGCGCGTTTAAGAGACATGCAAACATGTTTTTATATTATTTGCGTATAGTCTCTTGCTTATCCTTACTAATATTATAAATGCGAAAGTAACTCTGTCTGTCTGTCTGTCTGTCTGTCTGTCTGTCTGTCTGTCTGTTACGCTTTCACGCATAGAGTACTGAACCGATTCAAACGAAATTTGGTACAGATATAGTCCAGAGCCTAGAAACGGTTATAGGCTACTTTTTAACCGACTGCGCTATAAAGAAGTAATGTTTTACCCGTTAAACATCTCTTCGCGGACGAAGTCGTCACAGCTACTGGACGGATGGAGTTGAAATTTAGCATGCAGATAGATGTTATGACGTAGGCATCCGTTAAAAAAGGATTTCCCGAAATTCCCACGGGAACGGGAAATAACGGGAAATTCCTTTTGTATGAAAAATACTAACCGTATAAGTTAGACGCTTGAAATTTGGCATGCAGGTACCTTAATAAATTAAAAGCTTAGTTGCAACTGGATATTGTACAATTCCCACGGGAACGGGAGTAATAGGGAAAAAACTTTTGTATGAAAAAATCTAAACCGCATAAGATAGATGATTGAGATTTGGCATGCAGGTATTCTAATGAACGCAAAGCTTACTTCCAACGCGATATTACAAAATTCCCATGGGAACGGGAATAATTGGGAAACAACTTCTGTATGTAAAATCCCTTACGGGGTTGAAATATATTATATAGAGATAGAGATATACCCGAAGCGAAGCGAGGGCGGGTCGCTAGTACTCATATAAGTTTTAAAATAAATTTGTAGTTATGAAATTACGGTTACGGCATGCGATTTTTTCATAAAAGGATAATTTTATTATTCTTTCTCAACATGGCGTCTTGGTCAAACCTCAAGAGTTTGACTATCAGGTCATAAGCGTCAAAAAACTCATGATAATCAGACCTGAATGGTTTCAGAAATAAAATGTATAGTAAAAACTACGTACCCAAATCCGGATTTCCACTGAGAAGGTTTTCAAAATAGACCGTCGATTTGTCTTTCAGCTCATATTGGTACTTCCAGCTCTTGACTTGCCAATGTGTCTTCCCATCTTTGCCTTGTTTTTCAGCCATGTCCAACTCTATATCGAATACGGCCTTTCCTACAGAAAAACATATCTTACATTATGTGCTAATCACTTCAAGTAGGCGTGTAAGTTTTAAGGCTCAGCTCTTACAACAAAAAGGCGTAAAGGCCGCCGTCCCGTCGGGCATGACTGTGAATTTTTCCAATTTTAATGGTGTAAAGACGTTTTCCCATGCTAATTTGCAGTTTTAAATTAATGTCTCTCTGAGTGATGCTCACTATTCTCACTTATATCTATCTAGATAGTACAGATGTACTTCTTAATTTATGTTGTATCTATAATATTTAATTGAACGAGTATGAAATTATTTGGTGATAACATTAGTCGATTGACTCATTAAGATTGCGAGATGTGACTTCTAAAAAGCTTGGCATTGTAACAAAATACTTTAAATAAAAAAAAAAACATGTTACTTATATTTATAATCAAATGTGAGAGTTACTGGATGGTCAAATAAAAAAACATATTAAAGTATAAAACTGCTTACTAAGATCGACGTGAATCTTTCCATTGCCTGATATGGTTAGGATGAGAAGCCTTCCGTTCATATCATAATGTCCATCTAATGTTGCATCGCATTGCAACTTCACAAATAATTTTGATTTTCCAACATCGCGTCTGAAACAAAATACAGATGAATTGTATTGTTACTGCTAATGTCAAAGTTTTTAGTTATATCGCAGTAGGCTTTGTTTGCAGCTACGTTTGTTCTTTACGTAGAAGTTTCTTTAGTATAAAAGCTCAGATGAAGCTAGTATTGACATAAAAGAAGAGATTGATGGATGTGAAAGAAGCTAGAGTGGTGTGCCAGGATCGTAGCACATGGCAGGAAGTGATCTCTGCCTACCCTTTGGGAAATAGGCGTAATTTTCGACTGGCTCGGTGGAACAGTGGTTAGTGACCCTGGCTGGCGGTTCCAAGAGTCGTGGGTTCGATTCCCACTCGGGACAAATATTTGTGTGATGAACACAGGTGTTTGTTCCGTGTCTGGGTGTGATTATGTATTTAAGTATGTATTTAAAAAATATATAATGTATGCATATCAGTCTGACGCCTATAGAACAAGCTCTGCTTTGTTTGGGGGCAGATGACCGTGTGTGGAAATGTCCCAGATATTTATTTATTTATGTATATAATATATGTGTGTAAACTTACTGAATTTTCTTAGGCACACAATTTTTCAAGTTTTTCACTGTTACATTGTCTAGTATCAATTTGAGCGTAGATGACGACGAATCTATGGTTTCAAAGAATACAGGATCTAAAGTCTCTACGTTGAACTCAGGTATTCCATCCGCAAACACTGGTATGAGTACTTTAGTTGACTCTTTCATACACTTCGAGTCATCTGGTTGGCATTTGTTGATAGGTGGAGCTGTGAAGAATAAAATTACAAATATTTAGGTCTCGAAGAAGAAATTACAATTTATCAAAATTACTGGTCGAAATCCGCGTTAATGTATTCTGTTTCGGTATGTAGTATTAGCGTGAAATAGACATCCCTATTCGACTATTGATTATGCGCATCCCTAGCGCAATGACAATTGACACTTCTCTATTCCCGCGCAATGGCGCTCTAATGCGTCTCTGTACTATCAGCAACGCTGGCGGTCGACCACCTATAAGGTGAAAATCGCTTGGCACTTACGCGTCTGTCAGAGCAAGCCCCCGCCCAATTGTGGTCAAGGAGCTGGCAATAATTTTTGGTAGATATTGAGGCATGCTGAAAACTTGTCCTGTACCTCTCCTATTATATCCCAACACAAACCCGCAGTACCGGGGCTAAACCAAACCCCCAATATTTTTATTTAAAAATATATTTTATAATCCAAAAAAATATAATTTGTCAGTTCACCTGACAGGAAGAAGTTCCATCGAAATAATTGTCTTAGTGAGTCTTATTTTTTAGTTATAAATAAAAAGATGAAAAATATTTTTGGGGGTTTGCTTTAGCCCCGCTACTCACCAGCCAGGTCTGCAGTTTCGTGCTGGGATATAATAGGAGAGGTACAGGATAAGTTTTCAGCTTGCCTCAAATACCTACCAAAAAATCTTGCTAGCTCTCCTACTATTGGAACGTTTTTGCTTGGATTTTGACAGATTTTCTTCAAGTGCTCTTCTATTGGTCAGTGGGCGGGGCTAATGGTGTTTAAAGAAATCTGTTTGAAAAGTGTACTACCGCCAAATTTTCTGGTTGTACTGTTTTACTATTTTGTTCAATATATCCTGTTAAATACCGAGTCTAACAGTAGAAATCTCTTACATATCATATTTTTATTCATACATTGTTGGTTTATGTAAGACAATTATTGAAATATATATAATAATAGTTACATTGTCCGTTTCAATAGGGCGGTTCAGTTAGACCCTGTGGAATAATATTTCTCAAAACAAAATACTCATTCATCTTGTTGTTTTGTTTTTTGGCGTGGAATAAACCCTTTGATTGGGTTCTTATGTGTTTTTTAACTAATTAACATACGATGATGGCTAGGGGTAGCCTTGTCATCATCACTGAACTTGCGGTGTTCGATCTAATTGGTCGGAGTAGTCCTTCTACTTCGTCTACTCCATCTACTCCGACCGACCTCACATATTAGCTTTATTATGTAACTTCATCCAAATGTGTAAATTGAATAAGATTCAATGGAATTAATAAAAAAATAATATGTAATTAAATTAATAAGACGTAAATATATAAATCAAAGAAAATAAATCGAAATAACAATAACATTTCCAAGTAATTTTACTACGTTACCTGCGTCAATGCTGACTTGTAGAGTCGATAAACAAATCACAAAGATGAAATATCGATACATTATTACTACCAATGATCGCGACCAACGAGCTTGATAGTCCTTTAACGTCTGCAGGAAAAAATAGCACGAACGCATTATAAATGTGTTCATAGGAAATATTCAAGGTACACACACAAAAACTAAGTGGCTTGAGCTATCAAATGACGCATAATTAAGTAACTATAAACAAATGACCGATTGTAATAATGATGATCGAGACTCACCGCTTAATTTTATGTCATTGTGTCGTTTCTTAAGAATTTGATCTCTAATCGATGGCAGGATAGTTGTTTTTACATTTGATTTTTATTTTTGTGAAACACCTAAACGTGAGTCTTGGGATACGATGATATTGTACAAATAGGTAGTTGATTTAAATTTTTCCTACTGTAAATGCACAAAAACACCGACTTTAACTACTAAATTTTATGCAACACAGATTACATGTACTAGTGATTGTTTAGAAAAAAATATACAAACAGTTTCTTATTAATGACGATCTATTCCGGACCAATACCAAAAAACTAGATACACCCGTTCTACGCATACGAATAATGCCTACAAAAAACATTTTTGTATTAGAACGGAATAGATCTAAACGACCGCCCTCACGTTTTTATACAATCCTTACTAATATTATAAATGCGAAAGTAACTCTGTCTGTCTGTCTGTCTGTTACGCTTTCACGCATAGAGTACTGAACCGATTTAAACGAAATTTGGTACAGATATAGTCCAGAGCCTAGGAAAGGATATAGGCTACTTTTTAACCGACTGCGCTATAAAGAAGTAATGTTTCGCGGAAGCCGCGGGCGGAAAGCTAGTATTATATAAATCCAAGAGAGTCGAATAAACGTATTCATGAATTGATGATGACCTTCTTACCTGTTTTCGCCTACTGCGACTACTGTCAAATAAAAACAAAAAAAAAATTTATAAATTACAAATTCGTAAAGCTATTGGTAGATGGCGGGGTTTGAACTACCTACCTCTCGCTTGGTAAGAACGATCTTAACCACTCGAATATCGACGCACTATGTGTTTGTTAATATTAATCGATTCATTCACCTTTGCACAATATAGCGTCGTCAGGCCCCGTGCGTAAACGTTGATGGCTGAGTGGTTAAGGTCGTTGCTTGCCATGCGAGAGGTCGCCAGTTCAAATCTCTCCCAGTACCACCGTGTTTATCAAATTTTAAATTCACATGTACGATTATTATGTGATGCTTTAAAGGTGAAGGAAATCTTGAGGAAACCTGCACTCCTACGAAGGAATCAGGTTAGGTTGTGTAGTCGACCAACCCGCACTTGGCCAGCGTGGTTGACTAAGGCCTTATCGCCCTAGTTTTACAAATATTTGTGAGACATAGTTCACAATGTTACGTATTTTTCAATATGAGGTATGGGTGTGTTATTTATATATTTTAGAAGATAATAATATATCGGTGCATACCACTGTTATTTCTGATATCCAGAACACAAGTGTTTAGGCAACTTATTTCGGAATCGGTACATATAATGTAAGTGTAATAAACGAATATATCAACTGTCCCTATACTAATAATTACCGTTAGGACCTCATTTTCCTTTCTCTGTAATATCCTAACCAGAAGTCGACTCTAAAGGAGTTTTCTTCGAAAATATCGTTGTAACTACCATCTCTTGGTAGAGCTATTTGCTTTTCTACAGATCTATCTACAGAACTCTTAGAATCTTGCAAAGCTTTTATCAATATTTCCTAGTAGATAAAGCATTCGATAGTAAAGCGGAAAGTTTTATTTTTATATACTTCATTTATATCGGGATTCCGAAGTAAAACTCTCCAAAAAAACCTTCTATGAAAATTTTGCGCACGCTTGTGCACTATGATAAGTATGTCTTGCGCACTTGGCTGATCTCAATTGAGTTCGGCCGCCATGAAATCGGTCGGACGCCTTATTTTATTTTATTTGAACCCGCGTTCGAGTTAGGCTAGGCGTGCCTTTTCATGGATCGTAAACGATCGCACGCACACTTTTTAAACACATACCACTTTGCCCCTACGGGCGGAACCACAAAACAAGCCGGAGGACCCCAAATTCGGGCTAAGGACTGATCAATCGAGCAATAGAAATGCGTCTACAGTTTCAAAAGTTATTTTATTTGAATGAAGCCCACATACGCAGGGAGTTATCTCCGTAACATTTGCTTTGCGTGCTGTATGCGGAAATATTCCTTTAATCCACGTGCGGGCAGAAATCCGCATCACATGAAAAACACATTAAGTACTAGACTTGTTTCTTTATATTATGATTGGGTCATTCATTCTATAGTCAAAATGTATCCGATATATCTAAGGTATACATAATTACATTATAACAGTGTATTGGGTACTTTTGCGTCGATAAAGGTATGCAATAATATTTTTTATCATTGTCGTTCGATTCCCACTCGGGACAAATAATTGTGTGACGAACATCGGTGTTTGTTCCGTGCCTGGATGTGTTATGATTGATTCTGATATCCGCAACACAAGTGTTTAAGCTACTTACCACGTGATCAGATCAATGTATGCGATGTTGTGTAATATTTATTTATTTATTATTATTACCCACGTAGTACGTACACAGATTATGTCATTTTGTTACCAGATACTACTGTGTATTTTTGGTGAAAGCATTTGAAATAATACTACAATACTACACATAGTTTTCTTTATTCTATATTTAAATAAGTTAACTTAGTATGTCATTATTACTAAGAGCCTTCACAACAGCTTCAAGGGAAAAAGTGTAAATGAAAGATGAATTTATTAAAATACGATGCTGCTGCAATTGAATAGTTATTAATAAAAACTTGTGCATTATTATTGATAACAGGAACTCGAATCATCAAAATAATTCATTCGTCAGATAAAAGATGCACAAATTCTCAATACAAAATATTTTCAGTTCAGCCAATCAGTTCTTTACAAATATAATATCACTATTGAGTTCCTTTATCATTCTGCTGTGAGGCCTTTCCTAAAGAAGTTTAAGATTAATTATTACTAAATCAGTCTAATGCTAGCTCATCAGCTGGTACATGATGGAAGAACTTGCGAATATTCTCGACGACTTTCTTTACAATTACTTTGATCACTGGAGGACCGACTTCGTTGACGATGTCGTTGCCACTGCTTTCAATTACTTGCGACGCAGCACGACCTGAAAGTAAGGAGAATTTGGTATTTCAACTATGTTTATGCATATTACACTGTTGCAATTGCAAGCGCCATCCGTTGACCCGTAATCAACACGGCGCTTGCAACAGTGTTGAAATATCGGGAATATCAAGGAAATATTTAGTTTTAAGATTGTGTGTAACCATGATAAAGGAATTTTATATTGTATACTTTGGTAGATGTTGAAAGTGATCGTATTTTTGTCTGTTACTAGGGGATTCAATCATGCCAAGGATATCTTTGAAAATGTTTGTTTCTGTAAGATTTTAGACTTTCGCGTTCCATTACACTAAAATTAGTCTTTATGGGTCTACACACGATATTAGGAGTAGCAAATTACATAGCTACTTACTGCTCGCGACCACGATTGGTGTAACCCAGTCGAAACGTCGGGCAGTAAGTAGCTATGTTTTCTGCCTGGGTATGCTTTTAAAGGTTTCATGTGGCAATTGAGTCTTCGTAGTCCGATTGAGTCGTCTGTATAATACCAGGCTGTATCTCACGAACCATGCCTTTGACAGTTGATATTTTCACAGGTAATGTAAATATTTCAAAATATTATGTTGGTATGGAACACTTCATGCAAGAGTTCCCAGGTAATAAACCTGGTTAGTTAAAGCCATACGCTCCCCCGCAAGTCCGGTGATGATGAGAAGGCTACTCCAAGCCATCATCATAAGTCAGTTAGGAAAAAAAAGCTCTTACACCGGGAGTCGTGGTTTCTCTCGCATTTGCGTGACAAGCATTTTTATTTGTTCCGTGTCTGTATTTATTTATGCATCTACGTGGTTTCCCAGTCGTGCCCACTTCGTGTTAGTTAGTGTGACTTCTGGCTGAGTAAATTCTTAACAGAAACAGTTAACAGTTGATATCGCAATATACGCAATAATATAAATTGTCACGCACCTAATACGTCACTTTCGGTGAACAAGTTCTCGAACTTTACATCAGATTTGCCCTTCAGCTCGAAGGAATGACTGAATCTTTTGACGTCCCAGTATTTCTTGCCGTTCTTTATCTTCTCGCCAATATCTCCGTTGATTGAAATGAGAATCTTATCTAGAAAAAAAAAACACAAATATAGGTCAGTAAAAAATAACTTTAGCTCAAACACAAACATAAGAAAAACACATCTGTCTATTGTGGTCTTGATTCCAAGCTACCTCCCCCGTATAAGCTTACATTAAGTAAACCAGCAATTATTTAAGGTACGCACTTCACATCAACTCTTAAACTTGTTAACTATGGATTTCAGTACTCTTTCTATGAATTTTTTTTGGCGATGACACGAGACGCTATTCGACACCTTTCAGTTGATGTGTAACCTTAAGACAAAAAACTTTGGACTTTGAGTTATAAACGTTCGTACACAAATCTTCCAAGATCTTGCTAGTCTAGTACAATTCCATAGACACTCCAACCTCTATTACTTAGGTATTGGGGACAAGATCACTGCTTCCGCTTACAAATTAGGACTATTGAAGATTATACAGCCTCTATGGCAGAATACTACCTTGGTCACCTTGGTCTCTTGTGTAGAGGTCTCTGATACTGAGCTATTTAACCATTGGGTCATTGTCAAGGGCAAATAACGTAAGGTACGCATGGTCATGGTCAAGGTATCCCATAACTTTTAATAGGGTCTGGTCAAAATATTATGAATGCTACATTTTGGAACTTATGTACGGTTTTGTTCTTTCAATGCTTTTTCCTAATGTTTTTCCGCTTAGGTCAAAAAATAAACTGATAATTGCTTCCGGATTTAAATACGATGCCGACGAGTAATGAACAAAATGTCTGGTTTTGATATTAACAAAAATTTAAGCAACTTTTTGATAAGTGATCGAGTCCGGTCCCCAAATTACTTATGAAAATAAATACCTAAACGAAACGGTGAAAATAGAAAGAAAGAAAAATAATCAACATCTTATCAATTAAAAAAAGTTAAGTTAAACTTTTTTTCCGCAGTTTTCTAAATAAATCCGAAAATTTAATGTTATTTAGATCTAAACCGAAATATTTCCGGGTCAAATGACAAGTTAATTTAGTGATCAGACACTCGTGAAGTTGAACTAGCTTAATGGGATGATGACGACATGTTAAGTTACTAACAGGTTCGTAAAGGCTATCCAGTTCCAAATGGCAATGAACGTCTTTCCATTGCCAAGGTCTCATCAGCATTTAACTGAGAGTAGGCTGATTAATAAACAAAAAAAGCGTATAAGAGTCCTAAGTTATTTTAAAAAATTATTTTGTAATAAAACTAATTTTACGGATTTAATTAATTTATTTAATCCGTAAAATTAGTTTTATTTCAAATGTGTAGTGCTCGCGCAAATAAAAATAGACAATATTAAAAAATACTTTTAGAATAAAAAGGCAACCTCAACTTCACTCCTACGCGAGTTATTACATTTGACTTCACTAGACGAAAAAGAAAGTTTTTTTTAACATATCTTGAATATTTTGATAGTTATCCTAATTTGTCATAAAGGCGTTGAGTTGTATTAAATTACGTGCAATATTAATCAAAAACTCCGCCATGTTATCTGTTATACTCTAAGGTTGCGTGAAGTCAACCACTCCGCACTTGACCAGCGTAGGCCTACAAGGCGTAATCGTCCTTTGGTTAAGGTAGGCTCGTAGATACATTCCTACTTAATAAATTATAATATATTAAAGGTACGTTTATATTTATTTTATGTAAATTTTCAAACGAGTGGAGTTGTTGACTGCGAATAAACCTATAATCACAATTTAATACTACAAAACGTTTAAATTTTTATATTAATTTGAAAAAATAACCCTTAAATAAATATTTTTTTGTTTAACAGGTATAAACCCATGAATAAAAAAATTATCTATATCAAATAGATTGTTGTTATTAATATTGTTTATTACCACAATCTATAAAAGTAATATTTATATGAAATACTTACTCAGTTCAAAATGAAGTTTTCCCTCACCACGAACAGGGATGATCAGAAGCTTGCCATCCATTTTATAGTTTCCATCACCAATCACATCACAGAGGAGACTGCCTGATAATTTTGAGTTGGCAACGTCACGACTGAAAAAATACAATTAATTCGCAGTCAATATCATGATCAAATATTAAACAACATCACATACATCGATCTGATCCCGTGGTAAGTAGCTCTTGTGTTATTTATATCAAAATCAACAGTATATTTGTGTATATGTCGTGGCCGCATTGTAGAATTGCCCATATAAAATTATCGACAATTTAATGAAATAGTTGCATTTCATTAAATATGTATTTTACTGTCTATTAGCCATATCATTATGTGCCCAGGCCAGATCAATGATAAGAAATCGTTTGATGACAGGCCCAGCTGGACGAACTGCTATTACATGAAAGAATCAATCTTAATCGATATATCATATCGGAATTGTTTCATTGACTATCGGCCGGTAAAAGCGCTGGAAGCGCCTAGGCGCTTTGTTTTGTCAAGATGGCGGCCTTGTCAAACCTAGTAGATGGCTTCCTAAATCTAAGTTGCGATTCTTGAGAAACAGACTGGAGAGACAGTACAGACGTACAGATAGTGAGTATTAGGGACCCATATTTACCATTTGCATATGAAACCCCCAAAAATAAATGAAAATAGAAAAGAAATACTTACTCCATTTTCTTCACAATACAATTCTTCGTTCCTTTTATGACTAAATCTGTGATGATCAGTTTGAGCCCGCTCACGCTAGCATCTATGGGCTTTGTGAAGAGCGCTGGATCTAAGGTTTCAACGCCTAATTCAGGAATCCCTTGAGCAAATAACGGGACGACGGCCTGGGAGGAACTGATCATGCATTTGGCGTCCTTTGATGCGCATTTCGTCATTGGCACTGAAAATAAAGTTTATCATCATGATGATTTTTTTATTTTTTTACACCAGAAGATTCCTGTCATTATAGGAATAGGTAATAGGTTGTAACAATTGAACATAGCCTAGACAGTATTCCTAAGCAGTGATTCCATCTATTCATCAAGGGGTCAGAGTTCACCGCGCTGCAAGTCCAGTTATGATGACAAGCCTATTCTAAGTCATCATGGTAGTCAATTAGGAAAACAAAACTCTATCCATTTTTGAAGTATAGTGACATGCTACAGAGTTAATGTTTGCTAGGTGTAGTAAAAAGATCGATCTATAATATTCTATTATCTTGTAATAATAATGTAAGATAAGTCTAAATTTTGCTTTAGCCCATGTAAGGTAAAAAAATATATAAATGTTTATCAGTTCTTTAAACTAAATTAATTTATTACATTTTCGCTAAATTCAGCCAAGTCATTTTTTTCGCAATGAGGTAACAACAGAACTTGATGCGGAAAAACGATTATAAAGATTAAAAAAACACTAATTTTTTTTTTACATGCATAACTATTATAAATCATAGTTTTTTTCAAGTTTCAGTTTGTATTTTAAGATTAAGGTCTTCTGAAAACTAAGTCAGTTAGAAACTTAAAAATTAAACAAAATTGTATAATATTACTCACCGGATGCCGAATACTCCTAAACTAAAAAGAAACTAACTAAACCAAACACAAATTAAAAAGCTTCATCTTAACTTTATTCCACGCGACTTAGGATTGGCACTACCGATTTTTCGTGATATACAAAGATTCGTGGA